>OZ020580.1:4913634-6410125 GCA_963971525.1 Cephus spinipes | reverse complement strand
CGAGGCAGGGAGTTCGTGCGTACGTGCGCGAAGAGAATACGTGAGATAGTGAGACCGAAAATAAGTAAAAGAAAGAGAGAGTGAGATTTTCCAAAAAAAAAAAGAAAAAAGCTAAAAGATAATGAAAAGTGACAAGAAAGCGAACTTTCTCTGTCTAGAAGCGCTTTACCGTGATTCCAATCAATCAACATATGAAAATCCCGGCGAAGCGTGACTGTACTTAATTTTCGACCTAATTTATAAGTTAATCGATAAAGAGAAAAAAAACAAGGTTGCTCCTAAAACAATCAACTGAGCTTCGTTTAGCGTATCTACCTACCTACCTACTCTATGCTATGATCGTTACAATCGAAATCACTCATTCTTATCGCTCAGCGTAAATTAAAAAGAGAAAAAATCGTTAATGTAAGTGTCGTTTAATTTAAATTCGCACACAGTTATCCTTGTCTCGCGAAGAACAATATATGGGATAACGTCTCCCGCCTCCCCCCTATCGTCCCTCCAAAACTTTCATTTTTCACTACATCATTTAAATTTGCCCGCATACCTATAAACACTTGCTAATTCGCGTTTCACACAACCGATCACAGATGACAGTGTGGATGATTCGAACTGCTGGCCGTAGAATGTAGTGACAGGGAGGAAACGTGAGATACAAAAAATTTTAAATGAAAATAGAAGAGGGAGAGGGAGAGAGAGAGAGAGAGAGAGAGAGAGAGAGAGAAATTATTCGCTGACACGTGTCATAATGACAGAAGGGTTGTGAAGGTTAATTGTATTACGTGCACAATTTGACATATTTTCCGAACAATTTTCGGTATATTAATATTTATATAGAGTGACCATTCCTCAATGAGTGTCGGTGATAAATATTACTACCCGTTTCCGGTCTAATTATTTAAAGCGATTTTAATACTGGGAATAGAATTTTCCAAAAGAAAAAAAAATAATTACCCAATCTGATTTGGATCTAGGGCTAGACAATAATTACAGGCATTGAGATTTAAAGCTATCATTTTCCACATATACCTTACATGAACAGATCACGTAAACACATTATCCATGTACGTACAACGTTACGTATGTTAAGATTAAACTCATACGAATACGTAATCAGTATGCGACGGAAATGAGAAATAATTCACATAAGGTAAATAAACATTCGAGTTTTACGTTAGGCGAGAAACAGGTGCAGTTCTGGTGTAAAGTAATCGTCGAAATAGAGAGAGATAGCGAAAAGTTAAATATGGATACGTATAGTAGAAACGAAAGAGAAAGAAAAGAATAGACAAAGTGAGGATAGTTAAAAAGAAACGGACAAACTCGATAAATCTACTCAACTAGTAATAATATAACGTCCCGAAGACAATATAAACGTTTGATGATTTTAATTTAAAACAAACATTAATCCAAAGAGTGTTTTGAACTTAGAAACCTTCATGGCCTATGTTCACCATTTGCGTCCAAAAAAAGACAAAATAAGAGGATCGAGCGGGAGAGAATGTGTTCGAGTGTGAGAAGATAGGACAAAAGGGAAAAAGAGAGAGGGGGAGGGGGAGAGAGAGAGACAGAGAGAGATAAATAGATAGATAGATAGAGGGAGACAGACAGAGATAAAGCTAAAAATTAAGTGGATCAATTATTGTTCCTTCAATTGAATTATAATTTCATTTTAATCAAGGAAACGACCCGTTTTCTTCATTTTTAATAAATAACGTACGGTATTTTTATAAATTACTCTAACATTCAGCGCACGCCAAAGAGAGAGATTTAAAAAAAAACTGGAATACAAAAAAAAAAAATTTTGCCACGTACCTATATAATTGGAACGGTATTTGTTTAGTGCATGCTCACTAATGATAAACAAAAAGAGGATTCCTGCCACGTACATGTCATACGTGCACATAAAGGATGACGAATAATATTAAATTCGCTCCAAACTCGTGACACATGGGAATACATTTAAATGTACGAAATACGCGTGTGCAGGCGCACGTTGAAAAAGTAATTAAATCAAGAACAAATATGTCTTCCGTTACTTGGATATATTTGATAAAGCGTGATCGCAAAAGTTGTTACTTATGTTTGCCGTCATTTTTATTAACGCTTGACGTGAAAATCGGAGCAAGAGAAATCTCATATTTAACGTCCAGTACGTGTATTCGCGTGTATTTATGCTTTTAAAGGGTTAAACGGTGGGATAATGACTAATGATGATCCTATACTGTTCAAATAAAGGGTTTGATTATAAAATTGAAGACGCATAGAACAGCAGTGGTAAAAGTGAATGTCAAGTAACTCGTGACGATAACGATGATAATCGTAATGACGATTAGAATGAGATTAATGATGATGCTCACAGCTTTTCTGCAAAAAAATATCCCTTCTCATAGATGAATCACTCGTCCGAACGGTGAATACCTTTTAAAAACAATCTAGTTGATATCAAAAATGTTTAAGTACATGAGTAATCAAATAAATACGTATATTATAAAACATACATTATTAAATATGCAAGACAACCTGATTAACTTAGATCGAGAAGTAATCATTACAGTTAATAGATTTATGCCTGCGTGGCAATCATTTCGCTAAGCGAAGACGTAAAAAAGTCGAGTTTTCTGAATTCGATTGGCAATGAGAGAAAAGAGGATATAGAAAGATGAAAAAAAAACTGGATTAAAAAAAGTACACACGCATACTATATGCGTACTTAAGGGGGAATCGTACCACTCGACGAACTCTGAGTTGACGGTGCTGCCGCGTGACGGCCAATTGCGGAAATAAGCGTGACGTGTGCACGGTGTTGCCGGGCTGCGCCGTTGCCATTCATGCTACCATGGTAATAACGTCATCGAGTAGGCGGCCTGAGTCGGCCTCAGTAGCGTTGAGCAGTCTAATCCACTTTGAAATTTTGTAAGCGCTTTATGTACACCAAATTATTATATATATTATTAATGGAAGAATATTACTGCTGGATATTATTTTTTGTCCTATTCGCCATTTCAACCTCGAGATAATTAAAAATAATTAAAAGTAATTAAAAAAACGTGCGATTTTGATTGAAGATTATAATTATATATTTGTGAATTGGCATAGATGTGGTAATTTTTATATTTAAATGATGTAAGTAGGTGAATTGGATGAAAAAAAAAGACGCTAGAAGTGAGACTTGAACCATCGACCCCGCGATTACTTGGCTCGAGTGCTACCAGGTGAACTACGGGACATGCTTAAATATTATAACACATTTGGTGTACATACAGCTCTCGCAAAACTTCGAAGTCGATTTTCTTAAGAATTTCTGAATATGTCATCAAACTGCTTTGGCAAACTACTATTCGAGTTCCAGGTTCATGTACCATAAGTATAAGTACATTTTACAAAAGAGGTGTCATGTTACACGAGCCCCAGTAGTAGGCGTCGTAAAAATAACAGAACAGAAATTTTCATGTGCATGTACATACGTACATACAAGATAGTCTAGCTTCGATGTAACATTTATTTCGTATTAGTTTAGACGCATAGACGCATTTGATATTCCATTCAAACAATTGAGCATTTTATCAATGAGAAATTTAATAAAAAATAGGTATTACGCAAAAATGAAAAAGCAAATATTATTACGTTCGCGCACTACATATAATAGGCTACCCTGCAGGGGCCCCGATAAGTACGGTCATGTAGCCGATTGTCCGTTCAGTCTGTCCTCTGCGCTTCCTCTACGGCGCATGTTTACGTCACGGATACACGAGCGCTCGTAGCGGCAAACGGCTCAAGTTTTAGGCGAGGAAAATCTGCGTATTGACAGTTCAATATGTTAATACCCAAAAATCTCGGAAACGGCTGTACCACGACAATTCCCATTGAAATGGTGTTTAGCTTATAGATGTAAAACTTTCCCTGCGTGGCCCTTTTTTCGATTTTCGTCCGTGGTTCTGTGCAATAGTGCGATAAGTGTGAGACAGGGTACGGCAAAGGTCTTGTTGGGTCGCCATGACAGGTCCGTAGGCTGTCAGTCTCAATTTTCACCTACATTTTATATGTCTCCTAAGCAATAATTCAAAAATCCGGCTCCGCAGGGAAAATTACTTTTTCGGAAGGCTTCAGGTTTATGTCATCAATTTATTGATAGTGCTTTCTGTACAGAGATTTTTGGGTGCGAAGTTTCCTCGCTTCGAGCTCTCGTACGTGAGACACACGCACACATAGAATCAGAGGTACGATTCCCCCTTAAATAATTGCGAGTGTACATTTGTATTGTTAGCGATGAACGCGAAGGCTGCCAAAGTTATTTGCAAAAAAAGAGAACTGTATCAAAAATGTAGCGCAAATAACGAGAGCAGCAATCAAAGAAAAAAGAAAAAAAAAAAAACTTATCGATTTATTGTTAGATGTTAATCGTTGGACCTAAAGGGATTAAAAGAAAAAAAATATGTTAAGTAACCAGAGAGCGTGAGAATTGTGAGAATAACAAAAAAATGCGAGAATGTTATTGCGAGAAAGGGAAAAGACATTCATCACACACGAGGAGTTTTATCGTTAAAGCTATCACACTAATGAACCCACACAACGTTCACTTCGTTACGTTTATCAAAAATATTAAAAAAGAAAAAAAAAAAGGGAAACCAATGGTGTCGATTCCCAAGAGCAAAATGCGCGAGTACGAAAAAGGCTATACGTAGATACGGCAAAGAGAGCGGAAAGATAAGAAAAATATTATAGATGAATACTTAATGAAAAATGAATTTTGTTCCGTTTAAATACAATGGGTTATTTTTTGTTTTATCCTCTCAGATGTTCACGATTCATGTTTACGAATAACGTGCACTGTTGCATATACAGAGTTATTCACGGTAAACGCACCAGCTGCAGTTGGCCGCCATTCAACAATTCCATTAATCGACTCAGTGTGACCTTATTAAACAAATGAAAGATCGTGCAGTTGATGATGTTAATAATGTTATGATATTAACTTTCTTGTTTTTATGATACTACATTGGTCTGATTGATGAAATCACTTATTTGTGAAAAACCTGGTGCATTTATTGTAAATAACCCTCTATATATAAATCATATATATATATATATATGTAATAGAGTCCGGGTGATGTATATACATATACATGATTATATATATATGGGGCATTCCGCGTCAACTGAGACAGAGCTGTACCCAAAAATTCTTTTGACCTAAAAATTTTTTTAAATATGGAAAATTTAGCATTTTTTATGTACTTTCGATTACCGAGTGGCACTTTTTCAAATTTCGGCCCCTGGCAGAGCTGCACGTCCCCTAACCATGAAAAAATACAAGTTTACGCAATGATCAAACTGATAGAAATCACAGGGCTTCCGAAAAACTCCAAGCAACGACTATCTTTATGTATTTTGAGCTGCTGAACACGAATCCGACAGTATTTTTTACCGATACCTTAAGCGTTCCACTCTAACCTCAAAAAAACACATCAAATCGCAGTTTTACGTGGTTGCCAATCATAAATTTGGAGAAAAATTAGTGACAAAGCCTATTCTTATGTATTTTGAGCCGCTGAACACGAATATGAAGCTATTTTTTATTTATAAATTTTTTATTTCTCAAATTTTTTCCCTTGTGCGCATCAATATTAAAAGGATTAAAACACCTATCAAAGTGTACTGATAGCCCAGAATTTTGTTGACTACTCGCCATGATGATGAATTTTTTAAAAATAAATATTAAGCTGAAAGAACAATTCTTAATTGAGCCCCTGGAAACCAGAACGTCCTGAGCGCACGGACCGACTTTGGCCTAGTATGTAAGAGAGGGGATACGCGTTGCTACGCGTTCGGCGGGATTGCAATAGCGGCGCGACTTCGGTCCAACGTTAGAATATTTATGCTCGTCATTTGTACAAATGTAATCCGATCGAGCTGAATTTTCTATATAGTACAATTAAATGTACATACAATCGATGGGTATTGGTTGTTATGGACAATTAAAAAATTTATAGCGACGTTTTCGACCTCAAAGTTGTGAAAACTTGTAATCCCGCCGAACGCGTAGCAACGCGTATCCCCTCTCTTACATACTAGGCCAAAGTCGGTCCGTGCGCTCAGGACGTTCTGGTTTCCAGGGGCTCAATTAAGAATTGTTCTTTCAGCTTAATATTTATTTTTAAAAAATTCATCATCATGGCGAGTAGTCAACAAAATTCTGGGCTATCAGTACACTTTGATAGGTGTTTTAATCCTTTTAATATTGATGCGCACAAGGGAAAAAATTTGAAAAATAAAAAATTTATAAATAAAAAATAACTTCATATTTGTGTTCAGCGGCTCAAAATACATAAGAATAGGATACATACATTGTCACTAATTTTTCTCCAAATTTATGATTGGCAACCACGTAAAACTGCGATTTGATGTGTTTTTTTGAGGTTAGAGTGGAACGCTTAAGGTATCGGTAAAAAATACTGTCGGATTCGTGTTCAGCAGCTCAAAATACATAAAGATAGTCGTTGCTTGGAATTTTTCGGAAGCCCTGTGATTTCTATCAGTTTGATCATTGCGTAAACTTGTATTTTTTCAAGGTTAGGGGACGTGCAGCTCTGCCAGGGGCCGAAATTTGAAAAAGTGCCACTCGGTAATCGAAAGTACATAAAAAATGCTAAATTTTCCATATTTAAAAAAATTTTTAGGTCAAAAGAATTTTTGGGTACAGCTCTGTCTCAGTTGACGCGGAATGCCCCATATATATATATATATATATGTGCATATACATATATATCAACGACTAAACACCGCGCTATTTATTACTATATAAGAAAATGTCTTTCATTACTTCATTAATAAAATTAAAAAAAACAAGTAAGAGTACAAGTGAAGTTATAGAAATGCGAATACGTATGTGTATGATTAAAACTGTATAAACTGTATGATGCTATATGCTGTATACTGTATTTTAGATACCGTATACTGTATATACTTAAGAAGTCTCTGAATAATATTTCGTATAAGATTCCGTATAAGATAAAGGAAATAAGAAAGGATCAAGTCTCTGAGCAGTTTCTACAAATACAACAGACGTCGAAATGTAAGAATGTAGAGAGGGGAAGAGAGAGAGAGAGAGAGAGAGAGAGAGAACCAGAGCGATAAGGGGAGAAATAATCGCCATGTGAATGAAATATTTATATTTTTACTTGGATAAAAAAGTTGTAATAACGTTTTCAACTACTACACCAGATTGCCGACGATTATGGACGCGAGACATTTATAACGTTATTTTTCTAGGGTAAATGTTATATGAATTATTGTTATGATTCGGTTTATCGAACGACGAGGTGCGTCAACTTGCGCGCAGGTCCGCCGATATATACATATACGTATATATACATATATGTATTTCAACTATTTGCAATTTTCTCTTTCGAATTTAATCACCACCGAGCATTCACGACCATTACTTTATGTATCTAATGGCATCGCGAAGCGTCACGTTCGACGAGTGTTCCTACCTTACCGACCGTTGGTTACCCGTACTAAAAGTCGTAATCACCGATTCTTCCTTAATCGCCTTCGGTAACCTTTATCGTGCTCTCCAGAGTTCGCGTTCCTGTTGAAAATTCACGGGGTCTCACAGACCCTACTACAAAGTACACACACGCAGCCACGGACACACAATATACATGCGCGCGCGTACACACACACACACACACACAACGCGGGCGCGAGCGTGCATACATGTTAAATATAGATTGAGATTTTATGAATATGCGCATTAATTAGACGGATGGGAGAGAGAAAGCGTGAGAGAGTGAGAGAGAATATATCCAAGTATATCGAGTTCATTAAATTTCGCGTTGTTACAGAGGGAAACAAATAATAGGGGATGGTGAGAAAACGTAACGATAGGTTGGGTCATGTGTGTCGTTACGTGTATGTAAATCGTGTTACGTGTATTGTCATGTATTGTAATAAAGTGGAACACCGCATATGAACAGAAAAAGTGATGAAAGAAGAACAAATATATCGCAGAAAGGCGAGATAGCGTGCACTGGTGAAATGTAATACATGTATCGAGTTATCCCTAAATACAGCCATTTTATAATGGACAAAATGTGTGTTGTAGATCTACTTTGCTCCCTCCCACCGACTTCACGTATTCGCAATTACTATATACTGATTGTGTGTGCAGCAATATTGTGCAACAAATGTGCAAAATTCTAATCTCTTATATACATACACTAGCTGTCAAAATAACGTGATTTCCTGTGACTTAGAAAGTGGTTTATTAACATTTAAAAATGAATACCATCGTCCACACAAACGTGTCGTAGGAGTACGATTTCAACATATGAAAAAGAAAAAAAACGCGATTAGCTCGGCTTCGCGATTTCTTATACGACATCTACTACCACTGGCATGGTCTAAGAAAAAACGGATAATTTCTAAGAGAAAAGGAAACAGGAAACGAGGCAAGTAGGTAAACTGATCTAATGATACGACCAGTGAATATCGAAACTAATCGCTTAAGGCTGAGACATAATAAACAATTAAATGTATAAAATCTAGTAGTGAGTTTACTATTGGCTAACAGAATCTTTTCTTTTTCATCGCCATTATCATCCTTGATCATTACGGTTGCTACTATTCTCAATGTCAACGATGAACAAGAATGAGAATAAGGCTCCACGTCGCCGGTGCGCTTTCCAGTTTTCATTTTTTTTTCTCTTTTCATGGTTCTACTATATGACGCTGACGTTACAAGATAATAATTTATATATTTATACAAGTTGGATAGACAGCCGCGAAACAATCGGCGTAATTGACCGTCCCACGTCGCAGCATGAAAGCACGACTTGATGATTGAAGCGCGCAAGCCTATCCCCTTTTTCACGTTCTTATACGTCTTTTTTTCGTTATTTTTGCAGTTTTGTATTTAATTTTTTTTAATTTTATACTTTTACAGCTCATCCCTTAGTAACGTATATCTGTTTTTGCTTGGCGCGAGCTTCTTGAACGTCGATTCGGGAGGAGTTGTCGGCACTTTCACCTGTCCTGCGAGCTGAGGAACGTCATTGTTACTGGGATCCGGACCGTAGTGAAATTCACGATGCAATTTCCCCGAGTAGAGATCCTGCAGGAAGGATTTGAGTTTTCCAGGTATGAAAATATCCTGGAAGTTCGGGAAGAGATACATGTGACGGAAGCTATCGATCGCTATCAGAGGTAGATCAGATGTGCTCTTTCCCAAGTGTTGAAGAGGATGCGCAAATTTAAGGCCGTCAGCAGTCAGGAAGTTGATATTTTCTAAGAGGATAGAAATTTATGATTAAATACTGAAGATAATTTTTTGTTCAACCCGGTGTGCGAAATTCAATTTTTGCAACACTGTACGGAACTCATTAAGAATCGGCCAGTTTGTGTTTCTTTTTGGTGCATAAACTGCACACTTTCGGTACAGTGTTGCAAAAAATAGTGCATGATACGCGTGCGGGTTGGTGATTCCTACTCGTGTGACATTTGCCTCTCTCACTTCACTCGGACGGCAAACGTTACATTCGTCAGGAATCACCAACTTCCCGCACTTGTATCATAATGTACTCTTCTCATGCCTGCTTATAGCGTTTTCTCACGCATTTTCACATTTCGCTGTTTATAATAAACAAACGATATCGTAACGATATAGTTATAAGCTACATCGTACCTTTGTAACCATCTGCGTGCAGTAAGTTACCGAAGCGATAAAAATCCGTCAAAATGAGCGCAAAAAATCAAACGGGTTATGAAATCGGAGATATTATACCAGACGACATGCTCGAAGCAGCAAAAAGTGTTACACTGCACTTATTACTGACGAAATATAAACGTCAATATGTGATAACATACAATGAATTTAAAAGTTGAAGGAAAACAAAAAAACATCTTCATTCTCTGAAGAAATTCTCCTTGTGTACTTTGATAAGCTATCGAAAACTCTCGCTCAATCCACTGCATGAGCTAAATATGCCCATATGACTTTTAAAAATGTTTGTTTTAGTGGAGGGGGGCTTCACCCCCTTCCCCATCAGGGCCTTCGTCCCTGAACCCCGTTCACGACCCATCTCTCCCCCATCTCATCTGTGATATAATTATATCACAATATACTATACTTCCTTCGTTACTGTAGTTTCTTACAGGTTACGAATTTCGCACACTGAGTTAAAAAAATAGTATACGACACGCGTGCTCGTACGTGATCCTCACACGCGTGTTTTGTCACACGAGTGAGTGTGAGTCGTGAGATATGCACGTACTTCGCGCACTTGTATCGTGATGTACTAGTTTCATCATTTTTATCAAACTCACGTTTCTCGTCGATCAGCGTATTGACCACTATGTCCTTGTATGATTTAACACTCTCGACATCGTCCGGTGCATGGAAGAGGATCAGGAATGGCAAACCCTCTTCCGTCAATTCTTCGGCATTTTCAAATGTGATTTCCCGAACCAGAGGCACACATTTCTCTTGCGCCCAGATATTCAGTTCATCAAAATTTTGTAGACTGCCTTTGTACGTTTCATCCTCGTCGTTGGACAGAGCTTTATCCGAACGGAACACTACGATTGGTTGTCCTGGTGGATGCATTGCCCTGCTTGCATCCCTGACAAAGAAACCCAAAATTGTTTCAATTTTATCCTTGATGAAGTTTTATGAAATTTTAATATAAGTGCACCCATATGAATTCTATGTTTTAATGCAATTCCTTTTTCTTTGTGTAAAGAGTGCTTAGGTTGTTTTTACTTACGTAAAATGAAAATGCTCTCCAATTTCACAGTTTTGATTGGAGCATGTGCTTGTTAAATAAAAGGAACAAAGTAACTGCGTTATTTATTAACTAACAGTATAGAACATTAAGACTCTATGTTATATGCCTAATTAAAATAGTAATGTATTCTTTTATACAGCACATAAAAGTGTATGATGTATTGGCTATTACAAGGTATAGTTTGTAAGTTTTCAAGTATAAATTGTACCCTATAAATATTTGATAATGCTTTTCTATATGTTATAATGTGTTTAATCGTAGTATGTATTTAACTCACCCAAAGCCAACATGAAATTGACAATCATCCTTAAGATTTGTGGCTACTCTTCGGAACATCTGATACTCTGGAACATCTTTTCTATCAAAGTATCCAATAATCATTCTCTTTTTGTCATCTAATTCATTCAATTCCTTCATGTTGTAGAATTCTTTGATGGGATCCTCCAATTGTTTCTTAACAAAGTCTACAAAAGCATCGACAGAGCGTTGTCCTCTATATTCTCTTTTGGTTGGTTGGCCATTTCTAATTATTTTCAAAGTTGGATACTTGCTAATATGAAATCTGGATGCGACGGATGCTGAAACATATTAAAATTCTAAAATCCTGTTTCAACAATTGAATTCTAAAAAAAGAGATACTAACATTCTTTATCACAGTCCACTTTTCCCATAACGACTCTTCCAACTTCTGGAAAAGCCTCTCTCACTTTGTCTGATGCCTCATCAAAAATTGGAGCTAATAAACTACTAAAGCGACACCATTCTGCATAGAAGTTAATGAAAACTAGTTCATTTGATGCTGAAAAATAATACATACATACATATAGAATGGAATTATTCAAAAGCATTCGAATGTTCCACAAATAAGATATCTTACCTAACGTCATATCAATATTTTTTTGTGTGAGTGGCGTAGCTCCACCATCTGCAGACACAAATGGTAAGAATGTCTGAAAAAACACAGAGAAAATGTGCGTTTAGACAAGTAACTAATAGTACTCAAACTTCATTACATATGAAAAATTATCCAATCTAAGAACTAATGATGTTCAATAAGGTATTATACATGAAATAACAATAATTAGTTGAATAATTTCTTATCTTTATGAATGTCATGTTACATGACATATGCCGGTCAATTACGAAACTATTATTATTACATCGAAGACATTTTGAGGTTAGTCCCACTGACATCAGGGAGGACCATATTCACAGCACCCAGTTCGTATTACGTGAAAGTAAAATGCCACAACCACATGTAGACGTCATCAGCCCAGAAATAACGGAACATATAATTTCTAGAGATCTCGTTTACTTGAAATGTGTCATAAGATGTGCGTGACAGTTTTCGAGATTTTATTCGGCAAAAAATGAAACAATTCGTAATGAGGACCTAAGTCCTACGTACTCACCGTAATACAGGCATAAACAGCGATTATCGCCTGATGAGCAGTACAGGGCAGCATCTTTTGAACTTAAAGTAATCAAATAAAAACTACGAGAATGAACATCGGCAGCAACGAACGGTGCGCATGAACGCCACGAACCTAAATCGTGTCAATATCGATTCTGTATCTCGAACCTCAAATGAGCGTTGTTCGAGATATCGATGTTACTTCCATTCGACTGTAGCACGTTGCCTCACGTGATTCGGCCAGTATTAACCAATGAGAATAATTGTATTCCACTTAGAGTGATGGTTCAAATTTAAAAAGATCGGGAAATAAAAGTTGCATAATTATTGTAAAGTATAAAATACAAATAAATATTCCATCACCAAATAGAAAGTCAATGAATTTTTGAAAAACTGTACACGGGTATGGTACCCGTTACTGCAAGACACAATAAAGCAATCATTCCTCTGTAATCTCTGTGTAAAAGCGAATTATTAGCAATAGACATTGACAATGAATACGACTAGTCGAAAAAGAATAGTGTTCCCTATAGTCTCGAGTCCCTGAATCTTTTGACTATTGACAGTCAGGTACTGTAAACTCAACTGAACCTTGTACCAACAAATCTAATCCTTTTCGAGCCCACCTCGAAACACTACGAAGGTTTAAGGATAATTTACGACTGGCGACCGCAAAAGAGTGAAAGAGAAATCCTTCGTGTAATCCACGGATTAAACGTAATTTACAACGAAATCCAATTTCTTTTGCTTATTTTACGGATTCTCATCTCATCGTGAATTGAAATCTGCGAAAACCAGCCCTTAAACCCGTTCCTTCCATTTTGCTCTATTGGGTATACTATCTGATTGATACTAGTACGCAAGCTGTCGTTTGGTTCGTACTGCATATATGAGGCTACGTCTGAAAGGTCCATTATGAGGTTTCAAACATATGGGCATAAACACGACAGTTTCTGCGAACAGCTTTGTCAGAAAAGGCAAGAAGCCTATGTAGGACTGCAGAGAGTGGGTCTTTCGGAATCGGGGCCTTATACCTCGAAGTCGGCATTTTTAAGTCTCGCCGCAGGGGTCGAACTTTGATGATGCCGATGTCAATCCCGAAGTCACGGATCGCGCGGCGACTTTTTGGGACTTTTCGCTGAAGCCAGGGCCTATGGAAAATTAAGGATAGTTGTGTCAGTTGTCTTAAGCAATGAGAGGGAAGAGAGGTGAAAATAAAAAAAAAACATAACCTATCATGAACAACGTTATCTCAGATTCTCAATTTTTCAAATCGCTAAAATTGTGACCCTGATTAACAAAATTTGCGAGGACCACCAACATATCTTCCCATTTCTCTTGAATAACAGGAAGACCTTTTTCCATGGTATGGCCCATATTCTAACCTCTGGAGTAGGGCACCACTTAAAAATTACGGCTCTTTGTTCGGGACTGTGGTCCCTTTGAGCGGCGGCATAGCTACACGGAAAATGTTGACATAAATATCATTTATATGCTCGGCACCCTCATGGACGCACAAGTCCGCGCTGTTGTGACGTTAACTCGGTTCATGGTGAACGGAATAAAATGGTAAATCACTAGTCCCACCGACTATAAAATCGGACTCAGGTGCAAGCCTTATAGGATATACCCTTGTCGGCGCGATTCTCGACAGTTGTTAAATCACACGATTATGGAATCCTTTTGGACGGAGATGGGAAATTTATAAAATCGTAAAGCCACGGAGGTCGTCTGCCAGCCAGAATGCAATATCGGCATAGGTATCCGTAGCACTAGGAATATACGTATACAGAGATATGTCTCCAAAGTATAGAAGTCAATTTTGTACGAGGAAGAACTGTAGCTACGGTTAACGTAAGAAACACTTGTGCCTCGGTTGAAGTCTAAGGTGGTGGCTCTAACTTTGGGTTCCCGTAGGACAAACGAGCCCGTTGAAAGATAAAACCACACAATGCACCTCAGGACTCCTGGCTTCCCCGAAGGACGCCTTCGGCAAGTGCGGTTTTCGGCATTGACTTTGTGATTTGCCGTCACGATTGGGGAACTGCGTGTCGCTGCAATGGGAAGAGCCCAAGGGGGTCCTGTATGTATATATATATAATATATATATACGAGAAAAAAAAAATATATATATGAGAATGATATAGACGAATTTGTATAAATAAAGTAAGTAAAACAGAGTGTAAAAGAAACGGCAGATTATTTTGAGAAATGTGTGTGTCTATATTTTATCAAGTTCCTATTTGATCAAGACCGACCTTGCCAGGATTCTTAAAGTTCAGGTGGGTCTGTTCTTAGAGTCTGACACACAAATCATATCCTCGGCGCTTAGAGAACCTTTCTCTTCTCTTTGCTCTCTCTTTCTCTCTTTGGTCCATCTTTTCCTGTTATAGCCACTCCGCAGCCACCCTCGCAACAAAAGCATTACCGCCGTCATTAAAACAAAAGAGGATCGGCGGTAATTAAAGCTGGCTGCCCGCCGGAGGACGAGACTCCCCTGACTCTGTAGGTATTAACTCATTTTCTTGGCCTGCCAGGAAAAGAATAAGCTTCGACCTTTAGGGTCGTAGAATCGCTTCTTTTTTTTTATTCATTTGACTCTCCCCCCCCCTCTCTCTCTCTCGCGCTCTCTCTCTCTCTCTCTGGTCCTCTTTCTATACGCTTCATAATCTTCGTCTGCATCCGCGTCTTCTGCAGCTTGGTTACAGCTACCCGGAACTAAGAAAATCCCAAGGTACCGTACTGGAGAGGATTAAGAAGTCAAAAGTCGTAAATTGAAAAAAAGGGATTTAACGTAAATTTTTAATACTGAATAATTTTCGTACGACAGGTAAATCCGGCAAAAGTCATAGAGAACGAAGAATTCTCGACGACCTGCTGCGAGGCAGTTGACTCCTCTAGGAGGTTCACTTTTAGAAAAACAACACGCCCTTTGGTAAACCTTCTTGACTGAATTTTTTTTCACCACCCGGTAGAGCCCTTCGGTGCACAACCGGTACTCGGGGGAAGTACTGTGCGTTGGTTAAAGTTTGCAGGGGGTCTGTTTGACCCGTCGGTATCAATCACTCCTAACCTAAAAGGATTAACTGAATCCTGAACGAACAAACACGTGCTCCGTAGGCCTAAGAATCCAATTACAGTGGTTATAATTCGCTTGGGTTTTACACCTTGGAAGTTTGAAGATCCCGCCGTTATACATCTGGGATTATCTATCGATGCTAATTGGCTTACCTATCACTGAACCGAATTATTCTAGCAGGATTAAATGTAGGTACACCCTGTTTCTGAAATGAATGAAAATTAACGTACTGAGCAAACCTTCGTAATATATGGCGTCATAATATTTTGAACGATCCCACTGTAATCCTTATCCTTCCTTCATCACCTTTCAGAAATCATTCCTGTTCGCTGGGATTCAATTCTGAAATTCCTTGCCTCCACTACTGCCAATATCATAGCCAAATTACATACTCGATGCAGCGGGTTTGTTAGATGAGTAAAACACGGCTACTTCTGCCATTGACATTGTGCTTGCACGATTGATGCTTTTTTCCTCTTATTATTCTTAATAATTTCATTCTTTATCATTGATACTCTCTTCGGATTGCTGCAAATCATATGTAACTGCCATGCAAAATGTCCAATGCTTTATTAGACTATGCACTTACGTGAAACAAAAAATTGTATTTGTGTTACTCACTAAATGTAACGTAATTTTTATTTTCTATTTTCCCTGTGATTCGAAAGGAGAAATAACTCCAGGATCAAGTAAATTACTCAATAATTATTAGCATATGTATATACGTATATTGGGGTACCCATTGGGGTCCCCAGACTGTAATACTATTGCCATAAAAAAAAGTGCAAATTTCAATCATTCAAAAAATCACGAAGTCACCACTAAACAATCATTACCAATCGTAAATCTTTAACTGCGAGCGTCTTTTCCTCTTAAAACGTAAAGAGTGACAAAAGTCGGCTTGTGTAATAGGCCAGGTTAACAATGCGCGACGGTGTTCTTTGATTCCGTAGTTCTCACGGCCCCAGGTTCTCATCGGCAAAGCATCCCGACGCCTTGGGTTCTTTATTCGACGCAACAGGTCGCACTATGACGGGGGTGTCATTTTGATTGTAGTAACCGACAGGGGAGACCAAGAATGACTGCCCGGTTGCGTTTTACGGCCAACGAAAAATTTGCTGACCCAATGTCGTACTCATGTAGAAGAACCATTTTTTTCATCCCAAAGAGATGCTGCATCAGGTTCCATGGGTCAACAGGTTAAAGAGTTTAAAACAAACAAAATTCCCGTGATGCATTGTTCGCGATTATGCCGGATCGATCCGGCAGTCTTTTGTCTATAAACAGCGGGTAACAAATGACTATCGGACGGCATTGTTACGTGCGGATAACGGAGGCTTACGAGCCAGAACCGACACCAGGATTCTCTGCTTTAGTCAGCTATAGGCCCTATCTATGGGGATGATTAATGACGCGCGTGTCTCAGCACTCCCAAACCCTCCAAGTAACCTCGCGGGCCTCGTTCCCCAAGTCCAGCAAGAAATCAGCGCGAAAAAACGCTTTCGATTCACTACCGATTTCGTTAATTGGTACCGGAACTGTATGAGACCCAGCTAAGATAAACAGACTATAATTACTGCTGCTGAATGCTGCGCAATCTTTTGTTTACGTAATTTTTTAGGCGACACCGGATTATCGATTTCTACAGGAAATAGAGCCTCCACCCGTGAGACACCTTGCACTGGTCCTGAGCTAATCCTTGTTCTCATCCTGCGATCCGATCCGATTCACCATGAAAGTAGCCGGTATTCACTTACCGATTCCAAGTTACGTCTGGCAGCGTGTGAAAACTGCAAGTTTCGCTCCATTAGTCCCAAAAACTGGCCGTATTGTCGGGACCATTGTGCTGGCAGTATGGTCCTCTTTCTAGTCACGGTCCTAAACGTTCCTCTTACGGGTCCAGGTTGGAAAAAGGAGCCTGCCAGGACTACTTTTGAGACTACTTGGTCCCGATCATTTTCATCAGCCGATCCAGGCAATGAGCGACCCACTGTCGAAACTCGAAACTCCTCGCGCTGTCTAACGATCCTAGCCTGGGTCTAGGAGTCATTAGGGTTTGGCGTCGATTTTAAACACGAAGGATTTCGAAAGCGCCTCTCATCGTCATGATCCCACTTGGAATTCTACCACTAATAAGGATTTCACATTGGAATTCTTAAGATTAAGTTACTATTTTGTAACTATATATATGAGGATTGGGACCAGTCTTAAATATAGTCACAGGTGGCGAATCCTTAAGGCAACTCGTAAAGTAGCAAACGCATTGGCTTCTACGATTTCCAGCAAACTATAAAAGCCTTGTGAATTATGATAGAGGATTACCCACGGAATAGATTCAGAATGGGGAACATTCACGCATTGTTCACATGAAGGAGAGCCGAGTGGGCCGTTACTATAGTGAATTATGACGTCATGACGTCGTCAAGACGCGACGCAGTTACCTAACGCTGAACGGCTATACCCATACCTAACCTAACCTCTATACCGTCCCCATTACAATAGTTATACAGGAATTTCTGACTTCGCACACGCAAAGCACTTGTTACAAAGTGAAAACCGAATCCTGACCTGCCCTACGATTTGCATCGGTCCAGCACCCTTGAATGTCGTCGAAAAGCGCGTGGCTCGGGGGGTAGGTTTGAAACTCTTACAACAGTTGGTACCACTGAATGGGAATCTATGAACAATATCTACGACGCTAATTGGTCACACCTATAGACACGTCAGAGAGACATTCCACTTCATATCATTTGTTCTTTATTCGTTCTCTTGTCTGAAAGGTGAAGAAAGTTTGACTTTTGAGTAAAAGTGAAATTTTTTTTAAATACTGATTGATTTGAGTCGCAGTTTTTGGGTTGATTAACAAAAAAAAATCGTTGGAAAATTATAGACTGATTTATATGGATTACATAGCAATCGCGTGGGAGTACTGTTTATCGGTCGAGCAATTTACCCCTAGTGGAGTCGCTAAGCGGCTTATTAGTGGACAATGCTTTTAGTGGACTGGCAGCCAATAGAAAAAGGGTTAACTGGGCGGCACCATTGGAATCTGCTACGACTCTGGTATAAGATTTACAACGGCATTGGGTAGACTCTTATTGTCAAAAATTGGACATATGTCCCGCAGCAGTTGACTGTTTGTACAATTCATTCAGGAATAGGAGGCCCGTGTCTTTTGAGACTGACAATTTTTAAAAATGATCGATGAACTTGTCGGATTGGTTTGCCAGACGGTTTTGGTTTATATTGAGTTTTCACCATCCGGAAGCTCGTTAATGCAAAACCCCAAAAACTTCGACTGTGCATCTATGGGTTTATTTTAGGAACAAAAAAAGGTAAAGAAACGTCAAAATTAAGAATTCGTTTAAAATTGCTTCAAAAAATATTTTCTCTGCAGTAAATAGAAAAAAATTATGATATTAAATTGTACTGTTGTATGTTGATTCTAATAATCGCCATAATGAATTATTATTCTCTGTATTGTAACGTCGATGATTATTGTATACTGACAAGATAAGACATTTCCGACATTATCTCAGAACCGCAGCCGTCGAATCCCTGAGGGTTTGCCTGAGTAAACATAAATGGACCAGATATTCAAAATAAATACAGCAACATATTTCCTACACGTTTTCATGTTATGATTAAATTTTCAAAAAATTTGCCTATCTACAAAATTTAAATGCGCCCTTTCTTAATCATAAATACGATACCAAAATAAATCTGAATTTCCAAAAAAAAAATCATTTCTCAGTGACGCAAAGACGTTCAATTCATGATTTTATTATGGCTATACACATAATGAAACTGTTTAACGTACAATAACTTACTGTATATGTATAAAAATATTTCGCAAATTCGCAAGCAATTATTAATAAAGATATAAAAGATTGTCTTAAAATCTGAAACGAGTCAAGTC
Organism: Cephus spinipes; assembly: GCA_963971525.1. Classification (NCBI taxonomy): domain Eukaryota; kingdom Metazoa; phylum Arthropoda; class Insecta; order Hymenoptera; family Cephidae; genus Cephus; species Cephus spinipes. The sequence goes on along the minus strand of OZ020580.1, from coordinate 6,390,923 downwards.
ACGGGTATTCTTTTACTTTCTATGCGGTAAGAAAGCAGCCGAGAATGAATCTGGCATAAAACGATATGCAGCTCGTAGCGTCACGAATCGTCCCAAAGGCGTCTCCACAGTTGTAATAATGGCCATCGGTCTTGCACGATCGGTAGCGCAAAAGTGTCGTCACCCCAGGTCCCCGATGATCGTTTTACAGCCCCACCATAAACCGTACTTTGTAAACCGGCAAAAATCCTGTCGCTAACGTCATTGTGGCTGCTCTTCATTCTTTCTCTTTTTTTTTTCTTATTCTCAACTCGCTCAAATACCATGAAGCTCTATGGATTTATGGCAAGACCCTCGCTCCCCTCACAAAATAAGTGCCAGAAAATCAGGTCATCGCGTATTTCCGTATCTGATAACATCCCTTATCTCTACTTTGTCATGTGAAAAAAGTATTTGAAAGATATAAAAAAATTATTAATTTACTTTTCCACAAGTATTTGGATTAATAAAAAAAAAATATTAAAACGACTCGCTCAATCTTTTAGTAAAATTGGACAAAAAGTATTTGGAGAATGGCAGGATTTGGCAGAGAGCCTAGGATGGTGAAAAAAAAATTCTTAAGAAAGTACAGCAGAGAATCTGTAGAAACCTCAAGGCGCTCTTCTAGGCAGCCCTATAGGGCGGTCACAAAGGGCCCGATCCTCGATCCTTCCTTGGTCAGGGTTGATTTATGAGTTGATGGTGGGGCAGGCGCATGCGCTCTAGTCCGATAGGATGCGCCGTAGCCCCCACCCCAGAACATTGAGAATTGCAGCCAGCCTCCCTCTTCGAGCGCGTTGTCCACTCGGTTATTAAAACCGAGGCGACACGCTCGCCAACCAGCAATTATCCGGCGAACGCCTGAAGCCGCGCACGCACCATTCCTACGGAATCTCGGGAACTTGAATACGTGTGCAAAGAAAGATAGAAGAGAAAAAAAGAGAGAGCCTCTTCTGGGCTCGGCAATTACTCTTGATTTCTTATAACTCGTTTACTTAATTTCTTTTATTTTTTAACCTATATATACGCGCATATAAGTCAATTTTTTTTAATCGTACCAACTCGTTCGACTTCCTTCTTATTTTTCAACGTTCTCGGGCAGTTTATCACGGTGACATCGGAATACTAACCGCGAGACGGTAGAAGTGAAGTGATGGCGCAAGTGATGCAGTACCAGCAGGTACGCCTTTGCATAATTACGATTAGTATCACATCAGTGACAAGGTGTATTTAAAAAGTGTTCCTGGGCCAGGAAACAAGGTCCTCGTTTCTCAATCTGCTTCGAGGATACATAACTGTGTATACTTGAAAAAAATAAATAACTATTTGATAATGCAAAAAAAAAGTAGTAAAATCAAAACGAATATATAGTCAGTCATAATAATAATAATAATTGTTAAGAAAGTGAGAATTAAATAAAGGAAGTTAATTGAGACGTCTTTCGTTACAGATGTGCGTCCCGACCATGTCCCCGATGACGAGTATACCATCCATGTCTACGTTGTCTGTACCAATGAGCCAGCACCACGTGATGGATTACGCTAATACCGGAGTTCATTATCAGCCATACAATCATCAGATATCGAGTCATCATCTACAGACGCCGCAGTCTAGTTACTGGTTTCCTGGTGCCGGTAATCACGGACAGATCGCGGAACCCCTGATGCAACATCACAGTCCTGCCTCCTGGACAACGCAGTCCCAATTGCCGTCAATTCCTCCTGTACAGCATTATCCTCTACCTCCGAGTCCGCCGGAACTGCCGCCGAGTCCTCAGGGTCATACGTCGCCTTATCAGTGGCCACTGACCCCACCGTCGGAGCATCTCTTGACCAGTGAGGATGTTAAACCAGGTCGAAAGTGCACCAGGTGTCGTTGCCCTAATTGCCAGATCGATGGCGGAAGTCAACTAGGTCTTGATGGGAAGAGACAACATATTTGCCACGTGCCAGGATGCGGCAAGGTTTATGGCAAGACTTCCCACCTCAAGGCGCATCTACGTTGGCATACCGGTGAGCGACCGTTTGTCTGCAATTGGTTATTCTGCGGGAAGAGATTCACTAGGAGTGACGAACTTCAGCGACATCTTCGTACGCACACTGGAGAAAAGAGGTTCGCGTGTCCTACGTGTGGCAAACGCTTTATGCGCAGCGACCATTTGACGAAGCACGTTAAGACTCATGAGAATCAAAAGCGGAAGTCTGGTAAGAAAGATGGGAATAAGGAGAATCTGCCGAGACAGGAGGAACATGCCATTCATGGACCACCTCAATATATAATGGGTGGCCATTTTACGGCTATGGTTTAATTGGACGTTTAATCATGGGAAAGTGTAATGGTATTGATCTGGATCGATAACTACAGCGGCGCGAATGCCACTTGGGAATCTGTGATGTCCTATGGAGTGCCTTGTAAATAGTTGGTTATGATGAAAGTTCCTATTGTCCGTTTTGTAAATATCATTGTATATTTTTGTACATTTTGACAGCCTGTAATTAAATTATGAAGAGTTATTAAAGGTCGGCATTACCGAATGATAAAGGATCCATGTAGTAGTTCATTACTTGTGCGAAGACCAATATTGATCTCTGTAAAAAGCGTTTGGCGAAAACTGTTTCTAATTTTAATTGAGAATATATTTATGCGTACACTACGGTACAGATATAATGGTTCGATTTCTCTGACAAGGTTATATTTTATATTATAAAAACGTTACCCTTATTCCCGCACCGCACTGTACGTACATGGTTCGTTCTTACGAACCCCGTGAAAATTCACATAATAACGAATCAGTCCCTTGTCATATATCAGGTTCTCTCTAGCATCTTCCTGTCATACGATACACACTGCCCCGCCCTAGGAGTATAATAATTTGTACTCCGGAAAGCATCCCCGAGGATCCTCAGGATTTTCTACCTGGCAGGTGTTTTCTCGATCTAGCACTAGACGGAGCATCCTGTCTCTGAGAAAAGACATCTGCAAAATTCTCAAATTTGAAAGGATCCACATCGATCGCGGGAATATATCCAAGACTATCGAAAGATCCTTTTATATCCACAGTGTCCGTTAAGTAAGATAGCATAAAAGAAACTAGAACACCGTCACACATAAAGTATAAATCTACAGACAATCGTCGTACCACCGTCACTAGCAATGAAGAGATGAACAGCGTGATCTGTCGGAGTTCCTTCCAAGTTTAGCAAAAGATCCGCGAGATGGCAGCAGGGTGAATGGAAAAAGCCTCGAGCGCGCTATTAAAGGGGCGGTGCGCGTTCGCCCCGGCAAAGATTCATGGCTGGCGCGTAGGCAATAGAGAGGGTACAAAAATGGAATAAAATAAAAAGAAGAGCCCGCGGAGTAAATTACAGGGAAAAATTGGAGGGAGAATCGACAGTAAGAGGTGCGGCGCGGTGGGGTATGGTAAGGTGAAGCGAGCACAGAGGCCGGCAAGAGGACGTAGATAGAGGTGGGTAAAGATAGAGAAGCTAAACCAAGGAAACTTGGGAAGGGGTGGCGCCACGGCAATTCCAGAGTCGCGTTCAACCAAGTACGCGGAACCCGCGGATCGCAAAGTTAGTGTGTAAGAGATTGAAAGAGAGTGGTGGTTGCTGGCTCAGAGCCTCGTTCAGCAGGCTCGTACGGTTTCGCCGTTGCTGTAGGAGTACGGGCTAGCTCGTTGCACGGACTTGCCGTTCCTGTCAAGTCGCGGTTACTTCACTCATGTCGTTACGTACGATCGGTGCGTGTTCGCCATAAGGTGCCGCGAGTATGCTCCCTGAACGTCGAATCCACGCAGACGACGACACAGGGTCGACGACAATTTTGACGGACGGATCTAAAAATCCGATGGCCAGTTACGACAAATGGACTATATCCACGTGATCGGTGACAAAGGTGATTGGTGAATAGTAACTTGATGAATGATGCCCTATTCTCTGCCTCCTGGTGATGACCGAGATCGCGAGGAGGGCCGGTGGTTTCAGGTAGAAGTGCGAGTAAACAAAGTGACGTCAACCCTCTGATAGACCAGGGGGTGGTTGGGAGGTGAGGTTGGCTGTTGTGAGGTTAGGATTCTTAGATAGAGTCGGAGGGGGATTAAAGTGTTGGTTAAGGCGAATCAGGATTGTCCAGGAGAAGACGAAAGGAAGTCGTCGAGCTGGAGGCGGAAGTTGGAGGCGGCGGTGGCCGCAGGGGCGTTAGTTCCCCTACAGCATTAAACAACATAAATGTAAGTTTTGATCTGAAGTATGGCATACGGCTATAAGTACATGGAAAAGTCATTGATAATATTTTTTTTCTCCTAAGATTATCGATACAATATCACACGAGTCTTCCTCAAGGTGTGTGAAACGGCGTTCGGTCCCTTTCGAGTGAGCCACACGTATCTTAGCCAATATAATAAACGTTACTATGTTACTACGCCCGGTTTCCGCCCACCATACATCATGCATCCTCCATGGACCTGTCTAACGTATACACATCGCTTCAGAAACTACAGCTCTGTCGAATTCATTTTAGTGTAAATTGTGACTGGCGATGAATATATGTACAACGTCGTGAGAATTACGCGGTAAAACATGAAAATTTTGTACCCACCCAAGACTAGCACTGGTATGAAAATTTATTTGACGAATCGCTCTGACAGGTTTAGAGTTATGCTATATAGGAACAGTCTGTAGGTATGCGAACCGAAAAACGGACAAACAGACAGACGGATAGAAACAACGTGCCGGCACTGGGCCGACACACCCCCACACAAATCTAATTAATTTATATCCTGAGAGAGGCGCCACTAGGGACCCACGTCGTGTCCGCCTACAAAAGGAAGTTTTCATGACTGGATTTACCCTCCGGTCTCATTCAGACTTTGCATTCGGCATTCAATCCTGTTTTCCGAGTCTGATCCTTGCGAAAAATGAATTGTAATTTGCCCACGTGGTTCCCATTACTTTAACATATACCGTTTAAGCTAATTCACATTAAAGCGTTTAATGGTGCGCTGCAGCATTTTGCCGTCGGAAGAAAAAAGTCCTGAAACATTGAATAATTTTTATATTGATTTATACCGAAGAAAAATAAAAAGCAATATGATTAATGATAAACAAAAAATTTGTATCTGGCTAAACAATCCATCGAATTGGAAGTTCGTAAAGTTCGAAAAAGTAGAAATACAATTTAGATACGATTTCAAAGGTGACGACCTTTACACCTGCAAAATTGCCAAGCGGCGTTAACCCCCTGAAAACCGCGAAATCAGAGCCCGTACGAACCCCTGAGGGCTTCCTACAAATCACGGCGGAACACCAGACGGAAACTATATCCACGGAGCAGCTGTTGCGAAATGCATACGTTCGCGAATGAAGACATCAAGCCGCTGAAGGTTCGTGAGAATAACGCGACACGCGTAACCACCTTTATCTCCACCCCAGTTTCTTTTCTTGTTGCAAATATAAATACGCATCCTGTATACGCACAATACATATAATAGCATACTTACATACAAAGCATAAAGATTGAATGTACATCTCCTACCAAGAATGCCGATAACAATGAATCCGCGAAAAGAAAACCATATACGTATTTTGAGTTCACAGGATATCCCTCAGCATATAAACTATTTACATTCCCCGGCTAAGTGCACTATTAACTAACCTCGCGCTAATATCAACGTTTTCTGCCTCATTATGTTAATTGCGGGACTAGTCGGCCCGAGGCTGCTCTGCGTGTCCTACTCTTACACCGTAGATTATTCAATATAAATATAAATATATATATATATATATATATAGATTGCAATAGATACATGTCTCATCTTACTCCCGACCTTAAGGTCTCATAATTCATAAAAAAAATCCATAAAAAAATGTCCACATAATTAATTAAATGATTGTCCTGTAAGAGCTCGAATAATAAAGTGACACCTCGAAAAGAAGAGACAGACTTTTCCACGACGTCTGCGACCCGACGGTAAGAACGTTGCCTTCCGCGCGCCGCGAAACGTCCGACAGCTTTATTATTATCGTATCGAAAAGAACGGTAAAAACAGTGCCGTCGGCGAAGACTGGAAGCCGTTTCGTAATCGCGGCTGGATCATTTTCTGCACGACTGCGCGGGAAATTGGATCACCTCCTCGTCCCGGTAGCAGAGCAAGCGGTTGTATCGCATGCAGGAAGGACTTCTTCTTCGTCTTCTTGGTCTTCGTATTCCTCATTCTGCATGTTTTTAGCGGTCAGTTTCGTTCCTCTTCAAGTTGCGATCCGGTCGCAGAGTCCTGACGACATTATCAGAGACGAACTGGTTCAAGACTTAAATGTATATATGAAAAAGCTTTTTTTTCGTCAGTAACGATTCCTCCAGCCCCAACCGTCCCGTTTCATCTCTGCTACTTTGCTACAGTGTCGACGTCTATTAAACGCATTACGTGTCCGAGATAGAGAGTGCGACTAGTTGAAGCGATTCGCGTAGGCAGAGAAATGCTTCTCAGGGCCGCATCCAACCAGGCCAGTTGAGACTAGGTGTGCGGCACTCTTTGGCTCTGGCTCTGCTTTAGTTTGGCTCGGGCCCGGTGTAATCGGTTCCCCGAAGCCAGGGCTCATTATCGACCCGTCGGCCTAGCAATTACCTGCGAAGCCTCGACTTCGTGTGTGCCAGCCAGCCAGCCAACCAACCAACCAACCAGCCACCCAACCAACCAACCAACGAAACATCCAACTCAGCTATCCAGCAACACGCTTTGCTGAGTTGGCCTTCTTCTTCTTCTTCTTCTTCTTCCTCTCCTGGATATCCTACGTCGGCATGGATGGATCCACTCTTCGCCGCAGCTCGCGCAAGGAGCATCCACGATTACACGAACGACGCGAACGATTGCTGATAATTACTGGAGCCTCGGAGTAGTATGGAATAATTGCTGGTCACGCCAGTTCACGCCAGTTCACGCCAGTTTCCAGAAAACATTCTCGCTGCCGCCTTGCGCTTCTCGTTGTCCGACGTGGCGTTTATCCTAGAAAGGCAGAGAAACAAGTCGATAAGAATCAAGGGGAAAGAAGAGGGGTTGAAATATGCCGCAGAAGAAACTCTTGCAATTAACACTACTCCGATCGCGTAAAATGCCTGTAGAATATAGAATATACATTTTTATTGTATATATAATATTAGCTGTCTCTGTATTCTGTTCCGCGAAAGGCACCGATATCTTAGGACTCAACGTCCCCATTTCGCCACGGGGAATAATAATAGGTACATACATACCGATGCGCAAACCTTCTCGGAAATCGCTGATAATTATCTGCCACGTTACGTGCGGACGTGCGCGGTAATCGCGAACGAACCTCGTTTCCGCAATGAGTTACTAACTACGAAAAGTAAGACATATCTATCGAGGTACACAGGTACACTCGTGTATCTGCGTATACCTACCGGGTAGATAAGTATGTTGTGTGTGCGCGTATATATATGTATATAATTGTCTGGTACCCTCCGATCGTGCCAGATCAAATCTTGTTTTTCGCGCTTAGGAAAAAAATCTATTATTTATATCTATACCTATGTGTGAACATTTCAACATGTACCAGCGGAATTATCACGATGTCAAAATGGGCCTAGATCCTTCAGTGATCGCGGGAAGATCGCACCTTCGCTTCAAGAGGAAAAAGTGATTTCGTCCACGGGATAATTGTCTGGTAATTACGCGACAGATAACGACGCGATCACGAAGGACACGTGAGCCCTGGACGAAACAAACAGTCGTAGAGCACGACAGCGCTGGCTCGATACCCTTTGCGAATCCTCGGGAGGCATTAAAATAATTACGATTTATCGCGACGCTATGCTGAACCTTGCGCCCTCTAGCGTTTTTATTATCACGACGTATACATACGTATATAATATACATAATGACTTATTCGTGGAAACTTTGATAATTTTTATATTATCATAACGGTGTCTTTTCTATGAATTTTCGTTTGTTATTAATAAACGGATTGTTATTAATTTTATCATTGAGTTAGTTATTTTTTATTTTTTTCGAGTTATCGTAACCAGACCTCATGTGATTCTGACAGTTGCAGAAACTTGTGTATTATTATCTATTTCCAGGCGGGTGTAGCAAAAAGAGCGTTACGTATGTCGAGTGCCTGTGGTAAATGGAAGGACGTTGACCCTGATATCTTGTAAGAGTTTATGTAAATTACTATTGAAATGTTACGTACAAGGTAAGATAGTCAGAGAGATTTCTATCTTTTGTATCTAGTTGGGTGTACAGGGTCTATCGTACCGATTTCAAAAACTAAGAAAAAGTAACTGGGCTGTTTTGGCAGATGGTTAAAGATTGCCCTCTTCCCGTCGTTAGCCTTTCAACCATTTAGAAAGGTCGACTGTCCTTTTATAGATCCTTGGAAGAATGCCGGCTACAACCACCACTGTGGAGGGGATACAAATTTTGATTGGACAGCTGAAGGAAAATTGAAAAAATATCTATATAGGAGGAAAGTATCTGAGATGACATAGGGAATAACACGGGAAAATATATACCGCATCGAACCCCTTTCCCCTGTATATTTAAAAAAAAATAATTTCTAAACATATTCAACAAATATTTATTGATTTTTACTGATCTACGTATGTATTCCGCTCCAATGTAAAGTATAAAAACCATTTTAAAAATTGTGTCCCGCACAAGGGATTTCTTTCGAAAGTCCCGAAAAGTTCAGAAAGGAACTTGCCAAAATGACCTCGGAGGCACGAAACACGCCAGGACGTGAGATCCGTCACGAAATAGGGTCAGGTCATCTAAACTGGTCCTACCAATTGGCGAGACACGATAAAGTAAGATCCGGATAAGGAGTCTCTAACGGTTTTACAAATTGTTATGAGCCTAAACACGATGATGAAATACACGAGGAAGTAACATGTACAGTAAAAGCTGTAAGGGATGAATGGCAAAGGAATAATGAGCGCAAGAGAATTCAGGAAGAAGAAATAAGTTAAAGAAGATGAAGAAAGAAGCTGAGGGTCTCGAATAATGTGGGTGTGCAGTGCTGCCAGCCAGCTGGATCGCGTTTCTCGTACCGGTGAAGGCGCGATACCGGTATCCCCTCATTCCTGAGTAATCGCAGGGCCCAAGGCACCAAGGAGAGCACGAGCGCCATTTTCTAAATGCGAGTCCAGGACACCGGTTTAAGATTTGACCGAGTCACGTTCCGTATCACATTCCACGTATTCAAAAGCTAGTGCATGTCTCTACGGACGAGTCGATTATCATTTTATAAAAATCGAAGGTCGTACGTCCGATAACAATAGAGATTGATAAAATGTGCAATAGATATGAAAAATGTGCAGTCGAGAAATTTTGTATATACATCGCAGCTACGCGAATACAGTACACTTTATTTTCATTTCTATTGTCATTAATTGACTCGACGCTCGTTACGCGCCGTTGCATTCTGGGAAGATGAGGGTCCCGCGAGATTTCTGGAATCGGCGAGGTTGTCGCTCCGAGTAAATTGGATAATTCACAATACGTCGTACTCCTTATATGACTCTACCAGAGACTTAAAAATTGCCCTATTGTTCTGATAGACGTATCAGCGATGCGGCCATTGCTAACGTGATTTCGATTGAACGTTAATTGGTATCACGAGTTGGAACTGATGCTGTGATATTTTCAAGTAACAAATCCAAAACAGAGTTGTGACTTGTTTCTGGGAAGATACAGTCCATTCAAGAAGAAGTTAGTTTCTAATAAGACAAACAGTAAGCATTGAATATACATAGCAACCCACAATAGGTCTATACATTGTTGTAGTTTTATAGTCTTTCGAAACGACTCATTTCACTAAATTGATTTGCTCGCTTAGCACGTAGCTTCTTAATTTTCTAATTGTTTCGCTATTCTTATATATACTATATATATATTTTCGTTATCCTTCCTTGTACCATTTATAATTTAACATCTTTCCAATCGGCGTTCCCTTTTTCTTCCTTTTTTTGCCGTTGTTCAACGTCTACGGCTATGAAAGTAATAAAATGGCTCTTATGGTCTTACGCGTATGTACTGGCATGCATATGGTAGAAGAACGCGAGTGAAAAAAGTATGTACGATAATGGTGAACACGAAGAGGAAACGATTAACAGTCGCTTACAAACTGGACGAACCGATTGACTTTCGAATTTACGAGTCGTTAGTGGAAGAAGAGCTAGAAGAAGAAATAGATCAGAGTCGTTCCGTTGCGTCTGCGTTCCCACGTATAGTAATGCGTCGAGGTTATATTTTCTATATTAATGTATATATATGGATATGGTAGATATACATTACATGTACTGAAAAGGATTCATCGGAGCGGGGATAATTACGGTCTCGTAATTACTGCTGCTTAATATTCCATGTGCATACGTACAATGTATTCTTACTGCTCGTGCTGCTCGTGCTCCTCGCCTTCCGTCAGCGTCCCGATCTCGCTCGGACGCTAATCAAAGTGAATCAATTTATTTTGCGAGGCCTCCATATGTCGTTCGATGACTTAATTACCATCGACAATTAAACCTATCTGATCAATAGCGTCGGCTCTTATCTATAGAATATACAGAATATCCGATTTACCTAAATTTTCAATTACCCTCTATGAATCACACCTCGTCGAATCAGTAAACTGTGACTGTACAAAATTGACATCGCTCGATTACCGATTTGATAGCAGTATTAAAAAATCTGTACAGATTTCAAATACGAGTATCCGTAGAAAAATGATCGCAAGGAAAAGAAAAAGTTTTAATTTTCTATTCAATTGCCCGAAATTGAGTGTTGTCGAGATTCGAAAATTCAAGGGTAAATCAATTTGTCCGTTCCTTCCTTTTGTTTATTGGTGATGGCGTGAAGTGGATGCGGGGGAGGCATAGGGGTGCAAAAAACGTACAGAGGAAGTAAAAAAAGATTCTAGTGATCTTCGGGCATACCGTGAGAGGAGAAAGATCGCGAGAAACAACCCAGAGAAAATATCCACGTCCATTATGGCTACACGCTTCGAATTTCTCATTCCAATGAGAAACTTCGAACGTCCAGCACGCGATCTTCTTGGTCGACCTTGGTAGAAGGTTCAGTGGCGACTCCTTTACAATCCCACTATATTGAAAATACATAGCTCTGCATAGGTACGCGCCTATAGAGCTTAGTGATCCTTTGCAACCTTTTCCTGGAAACGATCCTCCGTCGACTTCTTTTCTCACTGTTGCATAATGCCTGCGTGAAAAAGTGAAAAGTTGTGAGTATTGCAAAGGCACTAGTCATTGTAGCCCCAGGATTGGTTACCGATTGAGTTCCGGGAAACAATTTCAATCGGTGCCAATAATAATTTGCCATATGGCTATATTGCTACATTGGGAATCGCATACTATATGAATATTCATATACATATCTATATAAATGCTATACGCATTCATATATGTATTTCGAAACAGATAAATGAATATACATTCAGCAAGTAATAAATATCGACCTATTTAAATGTTTTTTTCGACATACCTTTTCGTCCATCATACTCTGGCATCGGCTTAAGTTGCATTTGGTCATTTTTCTGTTGGTTTTTTCCCTACCTTTTTTCTCCGTATCGTTTCACGATATGTCGTGTCAGAGACTAGCCCAGCGACTCTTCAGGAAACGCCAAGGAAACGCGTCCACAAGATGCGTGAGAAGTGCGTCGAGAAATTTGGACCTGACGTGGCTTTGAGTGACGCACACGCACGTCAGAGGAGTTGCGTGTCGTGTCGCGTGACTGTCGTTGCCTTGGCCTGCCTCGTAGTGCGCCGATAAGCAAATAAGGCTAACCGGGCGCCCGCGAGGAAAGCAATAGTAGTACAGAAAAAACGAGGAAGAGCAAAAAGAAATACGTGTCCCGTACAAACTATAACGTGCAACGTAACTTTTCTAGCATTGAAAAAGAAATACTCCGGTATACCTACGTAGAGATGAAAAAAGTAGAAAACGTTTATAGGTACCTAGACACTTTTTACATTTCCTATATACAAGAGTATCGAGAGTGGAAAAAGTCAGGAGTGGCTCTGGTGATATTTAATAGTATTCATACGAGGGTGGCGCCGCGGGGGCTTGAAACGGAAATGCACTCCACCGGAGATCCACTTGGACCCTCGAGTGGACTTTTATTATTGTACCCCGCTTTCGTTTCCCTTTTTTTTCGATAAAATTCCACCCACCCCCCAAAACAGTCGATTTCTTTTTTTATGGGGTTTCAGGATGACTTTATTCAGTCAGTATAGTTGCCAATGGAAAGAAACCTTTATGACGCTGTTTGCCTCGAGAGGGGGTCGTTTTCACGTTTTTTCTCTTCCTCCCTTTCGCTACTCTTCGCTCTCGCTCTCGAGTGTCTGTTCTCTTTCTCGTTTTATCCGCTTTTATTGTCAAGACTCACCCCTCTGTCTCGTGTGGTCCTTTTCTTCTAAGAGGGATGGCCTCCAGCGCTGTACCGAAACGACCGACGACGAATCAGGTAGCATCGATCCCTCCAATAGGAGAGCTAATGTCGCGTGAAGGGCAGCGAATTACGAAAACACACAGTCAGCAGCACCAGAGCAGTAGCACACATAACCTCAGCTAGTCCTCTCGCTCACCCACTTTATATCCACTCTTACCTATGTGTATATATATGTATAGTCTCTCTGCAGAATCCTTCAAGATTTTCCATTGCCCTCACGATTTTCCTCGGGAAAGTGGTGTGGGACGTTTCGAAGTCAGCACTTTATTCGACCACTTACGTAGTATTGCCACGCTTATCTAACCTAACATCAAGACTTTCCACCTATAACACAGTCCTATTTCTACCAACAGATTGACTCATATCGAAGTAGATTCAACGTAAGTGAATACCACGTACTTATTTAACAATTCTAGCAACTCCTATAAATACTTGATAAGAGTTAGTTTCGATACTTGACGAAGAGTTTCAAAGTGACTATTTATTTGATAACATACTATGTCCTGCTGAACTAAATTATACACCTCCGTGGAAAAAGAAAAAAAAAGAAATAATAAAAGTATGTGGCGACTTCAAAAGTGTGTCTAAGAGTTAAGTCCCCTACTTTTAGACCTTTCGAGCCGTCCTTTTTTTATATCAGATTTAATATTTAGCCATACTTTCAAATAGCACTCTTTTCCCATTATTTTTCTCTTTGCGCACACAATTCGATAAAGCAAGACTTTTTTGTTTCTTTAAGATTTATGAAAAACAGCCAACGGAAGTTACCATGGTGTGATCGTAAGGCAAGTACACACAAAAAATAAGGGCGTTTATCCATAGTGTGTCTATAAATGGAGATACAAATAATTCTGGAGTATACGTTGTGCGCGCTATACGTCCAATTAATCCAGCAATCATGGTTAGCCATTTTACTTGATGGTTTATTTGCCCGACTGCGTTCACGGAGCTCAGCATTACCTCTGATTCGGTGTGGGCGCTAGTCAGTCTCTTGGGCTTTGCTCCATTTTGCACAATCTCGCTGTTATTGCGTGCAGATTCTTATTTACCTCCTACTCCTTCTTCTTGATAGCAAGTCGGCCCACCGCTCATCTACCATCCGATATGATTGGCCTCCCTCAGGCCTCATCAGACCCTCTCGATCCGGTCGCTACTCTGGTGGCCATACGCGTTCCACATTATCCAGTACCTAGTACATAGACATGCGTGATATACCACATGTACCTACCATATATATACATTCCATAAAGAAATATCAGGAATCGCAGCCATCTGCCGTGGCAACAACGTGGCCCAAAGTAGTGCGCCGCAGCTTGCCTGGAAAAAGGAGGGCACGAAAAGGCATTATATTCCAGAAAAAAAAAAACTAATTTTCCCAAGGCGCCACCGTGTCGGCTAGGTTAGGTTACCGACAGGAATAACCCCCTTGACCTGGCGTTAATTAGTAGCAGCCCGATTACCGATTTAAATAAAGCGACCTATCCAGGGGGGGGACGGGGACTTTGTGGATTGATGGGAAGAGGGAAGAGAGAGAGAGAGAGGGGTGCTCGAAAGAGAACGAAAGAGGGAAAGGAAGAAAGAGCGCGCGGTTACGACGCGCAATGGTTACGTGAAGGTGGGGACCATGGCGGGAGAGATCTAACCTATCATTACCAGCCGCCGCGGATAATTCAATTTATTTCCCATATTTATGAGACGCGTTTGCGTACACGTTTCTACCTATACGAGTGTATCTCGTTCTCGCCAAGAGACAGGGTGCAACAGTCGTAAACTACGTTCGGACTATAACCGCTTCATCGTTTAGAATGGGTTTCCACCTTCGATGGTCACTCCTTCTGCCATTTCTGAATCCTCCTTCGACCTCGTATATAGGCGCAGTATATACATATATATATATGTATATCCCTTTGATATAAGATCCACATTATCATTTCCGTTTTGCGTATCGATAGTTACCGCTTTTCCGCGATGCCGATTGGTTGTCGTTATCGTCATTCGCTACGCGTGAGTTGCCGCTTGCCGCGCGAGTTCACGGCACTCAGTCACTTAAAGAGATCGTGGCTGCTTTTGAAAAGTAAAGATATTAAAAATGTGTTTACTGTGATATAACTATTGGTATCTACTCTGGATTTTTATACTGGCACTCGTTCGATTTCTCACTCTTTGAATCTCTTCCACCCTCGATGACTAGAACCACTCATCCCCCGATAGGTACGTACATAGATATAGTATATGTTCGTATTTTCATTCCCACCGTTTGCCGGGGTGAAAAGGCGTTCACCCCTCATGCAATATTGATGACTAGCCGCGGATCAAATGCCCCATGATAGCCCGACTGATCCTGATTGCAAGAGAGCGCCCGAGCCACTGATTTTCAATGGATGGCACCCGAATTTAAACTATGATTACCCAACGTGCGTCCACCGGGCTACCCGTTAGGAATTAGGAACTCGTGGAAATTAGGCGTACTTTGGCATCGGCTCACTAGCGCACTCTATATACGAAATGATCGATTTATCCTGTATAGGGATCAGCCTCGTTAAGCCCCGACGCTTCCATTGTCTCGGCATCGTTTATATATATATATGTATATGTATACCGACTACCGTGTTAAGCCTGGTGCGAGAGACGCAGGGACCCTAGAAGGAAGACAAAGCGCAAAGGGTAGGCGCCACCAAGAACGTACCCTTCCAGAAAGTCCTTCCCACCCTAAATGGCCTTCGCCGTATATACAGGAACCAGGATCCTCTCAAGGCAAGGAGTGAACCTACCATTAAAGGGCATCTTATAGAGCCGCAGAAGTGTCTTTTATGTAATCTCCTGCTAGCGAAACGTCAGGACGATTTCATCCCCTTGTTCATCCAGGGAATGTCCTGTGAGCAAGGATGTAGAATGAACTCCCTGAAATATTTGATCGGACTGTGCCATTCATACTTCACTCACCCCATGGGACAGTAGTAACAGCACCTTCAACCATCGGCAACCACCGCCACAACGTCATCCCCAGAGATCCGCCTTTAATAATTTATTAGCGAGACGCCGGACGACCAACCCCTGATTGTGTCGTGTCGTCTGTCCCTGGCAGAGTATCGCTACGGGTGGTCCTTGACACGGTCCTCGTCGCACTCTGAATCCTGGGTTGTTCGTTCCTATATACCGAGGAGACTCGGATCAATTATTTACGAGTGATCTCATTGGCAACTACCCCTAAGTAGTACGAGACCGACAGTACTCATCCCTTAAACTAACCTTACGAAGTCACTTCCCACGCTGGTACTAATGATTTTTATATGTCCTTAGACATTCTATTTTGAACATATTTCTAGGGCTTGATATACACTCTAAATATGTCTGCGAATTGCAGTACTTCAAATCTTGATGCTTTGTCGTAAGCAAGCGTACATATAGGAATTTCATATGGTATTGAAACAACGCGTAATCACGTATTTCCAAAAAGTGTCACTATCGTCATCCATAACAATTGTACCTGCCAACCATAGCTTATCCTAACAGATAGAAATCTCATGTATTTACATAACTAGTATTTCTTATGAAATTCAAAGAAGAAGCCTTTCATTTTTTTTTTTCTTTCTTTTATATACATATACAAGAGAGCCGTAGACAGCCCAAGGGTGTGCATTCACACAGTATTACAAATCGAGTCAAGCAGACTTAACGCCGGTGCAAAAGAAAGAGGAGAGTGGAGTAAGAGAGACACAGTAAAGCATAAGATAGCCAGAGAGAAAGAGAAAGAGAGAGAGTGTATTAAATCTCATTGACTTATCTCTCACAAATTAATGTTCGCGGGTTTCTTTGGCCGCAGGAATCGCGTATGGTGGCGATGGTATCCCGAGTATACAGGCTGATAAAAAAACAACAACGCCAAAGGGTTCACAATTAGCGCATACATCACGGTTTGAGAGTCACGGGTGGGGGGGTTGTGTTGGCAACCTGTTATTATATGCAGGCCGAAATACGCGTGTATCACTCACTCATACTGAAGCACGCACAGACCCCCCCTCACCCGTCTCCCTCCCTTGATGATTAATTCACACGTGTTGCTGCCGCCGTCGTCGTTGGTCAGGATGAGGATTACGATTAGAAGTAGTAAAATCCTCGAACATAAACCATCTACGTATTAGATAAGTATATATGTATATTTTGTTACCACCTCGAAAAATGTAATTTGTCCACGTCGTTTTGTTGGATTGTAGGCGTGGGGGGAGGTTACACTCCACCAATCCCAGGGACAATACGATCACTCTCAATTTCTGGCTTTAATCAACGTTAACCGGGCCTGATTTAATCTCGGCAACCCCCACATTGCCGGTACGCCAGAACTCTCTCGCCACGGAGTAGGTAATATAATCACAACACAGAGGGTGGGCCTGTTATTTATAGGCACTCTATTTGCCGCCGGTGGCGCTAGTGGCGGCGGGGCCGATTCGGGCGACGATATTGACTCCGCGGTGATTAAGGGTAGGTATCACGAACGCAAGAGCCCTGGGGCACCCGTTAATGTCCCCCGGGGGATGTTAACCCCAGGTCTCACTGCCACTCTCTCTCTCTCTCTCTCTCGCTCGCTATTACTAGCTCATTCATCCCCATACTCTCTTTAGCTATTCTACCAAAACCGTAGCCGATAGGTTAGTTATTCATCTATATCAATTCATTTATAGGTTATATTTAATTTTTTTTATCATCCACCAGATGGCAGATAGCTCCCCCCCCCTGTAATAATTTAAACCAACAATATTCCAACGTAAAGTTTGCCTAAGGAATTTCCAAGGATCTCCAGCTATCTAACCTAGAAAATGTTTCGCGCATAACTTCCACCCTGTTATTAATACTTCCAGGACATACCCCAACCTCACCCCCACGCATGTGCGTCCACCCTATGATTTCTATCTACCACGAGACAACTGTCGTTGTCCCACCCAACCCATCGCTGATGACACGTTAGCTTTTCTCTTCTCTTTCGAACTCTAACTCCACACAGAGGATCTCGAGTTTCCAACTATTCGCGATCGTGTCTCCACCCCTTGCCCTTTGATAATACGTCCTGCATTCATCAATATTCAGGACACTCGGTTTCCTGGTAAAAAAACCGACAAAGTTCGAACCAACCTCGCGAATCGATAGGGCGTCATGCCGAGAAGCTCTACCGCGTTCATTCGTCTCATCCTTTCTTCCTTTTTAATTTTTTTTATATTTGGCCCCATTTTTTCATTCATTTTTTTTTACTGTGGTCTACTTCTGCCATGTTCATCCTAACTATACGAGTGTTATTATAAAACGTTTATTTTTCGATGTACACATATATACGATATGTAAAATCGTACTACTTCGAATCTTATATTTTATTCAATTTTACTTACAATTAGACCCTGGTGCTGTTGTTATAAGCCATAATAAAAGCATACTCGATGTGCACGTGTAACTGTAATATGTATAAGTACCGAAGTAAAAGAAGTGACAACTGTTACTACACAGTTTAACAATAACGCAATTGACAGGCTGCCTGTTTCTCGCAAGAGTTTGCACATCGGCAACCAGCTTAAGTTGCGTTTTTATATCCATAACAAGAAAGTTACGAGCGCGCGCCTCTTTCCACCCGTGAAATTAGAGTGATCGTTAACGTTCCTTTTTTGTAATTACAGTATTCGCACCATGAGATCGCTCACTCGAATCAAATCGAGTCCGATCGGGCTATCCGGGAATAGTACCATTCTTCACGTGGGAATTGTTCATACCGATCGTTCCCTTGCGAGACACCCTAAGGCTTTTTAAATGAAATAACGATCACGCGATAGAAGTCGATCCTCGATCGAGAAAGAATATACATTCAGCACGTGTCCAAGAAGATCGGTTGATTTTATTAACAGGTATCGAAAATGACTCATTAACGTCTCTCGTAGCAGAACTTCAAAGCGAAACAACTTCACGACGCTCTAAGATCAAACCGTCGAAATCCTTCGGGCTAAAATAACAAAGGATCAAAATGGAGTCGTACTTTCGGATCGGATCGGTAAGGGTGGCCTTAATCCTAGTAATCTTCACGTCCGAGCGGCTTCCGATCCCTTGCCGATCTCTGATGCTGAGCTTGCGAACTAACGGACTATCCGGTAGGTACACCGAATAATAATACACGGCTATACGAACCATGGAGGAGGCTTTGCTCGAGGTGATGGTGGACGCAGGAGGTAGTGCAGTTGCCGGAGAGGGTTTCGATAATTACTACCGGGAGTCCTGGAGGCGGCCCTCGGAATCCTCCTTCCGCAACGAGCGCAAACGCGCAATTATACCCCATCGGCATCCAAACCGATCATCTCCGATTCGTTTTTCTTTTAACCTGAAGACTATCGATATATGTACACTCGCATTCTTTATTTCTTTTGACAGCACACTTTATACCATTACCCAAAAGTTTGAAAAGTTCGATCAAATCAATCACGCTACCAAAACTCACAAAATTTAGTGCTTTAACTACATGGACAGTTTTGATTGTACACCTGTTAAGCACTGCAGTCAATCATCACTATACTATAGGTAGTATACCAGTACTCTGAACGCCATACCCTAGTATTATACACTATAGGCTATAAATTCTACGAACATTGCTGACACTGACTGCAGTGATAAAAATAACATTATTCTATCTATGTCACTGACCTTTCACCTGATAGTAACTAATGAGATCTTTATGAACCAAGTAAACATTAGTTTATTATTGATTAACGTAAGGGCGTCAGAATCAAATGTGGTAGATCTAATTAATAAAAATTCTTTAAAGATGGTATAATGGTACTCCCGCGTAGAATGGACCAATGATGTCAACTCGGTCTCAGAGTGTCGAAAATTCTCATAAAAAAAAAAAAAAAAAAAGAAAAAGAAAGAGTTCAGAGATCCCCTTTCCACAATCCCATGGAATTCGCGTATTTTCGTCGTGTCTGAACTTTCTTCTCTTTTGGAACAGTCTCGTTCTTCTCTTCTTTCTTGACGATGTCTTTGCTCTCGTCACGAACGAACGAACGTGGTCCCGCGATGGGCGTGGCGGACGGAGTCAGAGAGCCATGACACGCACACGCTACTCGACGCACTGCGCCGCGACGCTATACGCTCACGCACACACGCATAAAATACCCTCAAGAACTTACAGGGCGATGCTGACACGGGGCACGCTTTATATTGGGCGCGTGCGCCTCGGGCACAACTTCGCTTCGGTAACGTCTTCGAGTACTGAAGCGGATGCTGGGGCGGCGACGCGTGACGAGATTAATAATTCCCGACTGGTGTAGGAAACGACGATGGATTCACTTCGGTCTTTGCCTCTCATCTTACTTTGCTTGGTATGTACGGACCTCGTTGGTATTTATTCCTATGGACCTTCCTTCGTCTCGCGATCTTGGTATCACTGTGATTCATCTTAGATGATGACTCTGGGTGCAAATGAAGAAAAATAAATTTTAAGATCAATTAATTTTTACATATGTGTGTGAAAGGGGGGTTGGTAAAATTCTGTGGATAAGGGATGTAAAAATTAATTATTTATACGAAACTTGAGTAGCTGATGGATTTAAGATGAAATCTTGAAGAAGTTACGTAATTATTTGTGGAATGTGTAAGAGCTGCACGAAATTGTTAAATTTCTCTTATTTGTAAGAATAGCGAATTATCGACTGTGTATTCTGCGAAAGTAGCACGCTCCCATTCGGCACCTTTGTAATTGCGTAAATTATCGATAATACCCGAGGACTGCTGATTTGGTGCAATTCAAAGGAACTTCGTGTACTCGGACATGTGCGTATCTTCGTTGGTTTTATTGTGTATCTTTTTGAAAGGCGTCGAAACGAGAATCTCCTCCAGGTTGTTGGATGAAACTCATGTAACCGGCGGGACTGTCTATAACCGGTCAGAAAAGAATTCGAGCCCACGCGAGAACTCAAGAGAATCGAGATCGTTATCGGAAAGGGTGCGCTGCTAGGTGCAGCGCCCAGTACGCAGCATACTGTCTCTCTCTCTCTCTCTCTATTTATCACCCTCTTTCCCTCTCTACTCACTCTTTATTTTTCCCTCCTTCAACCTCTGGGGTAAATTAAATCGCGTGGGCGACACCATGACTACGTAGAGGCCTACGACTTCCAAGCACAGGTGTTCGCAATTCGGATATACTATATATGCATATGAATATAAATATTTATCAGTCGAGAGGATGATGTTACAGAAATCTTGAAAAAAAAAGAAGGGAATAGAAATAAAAATCCAAAAACAAGAAAAAAGAGAAGGAAAGCTACACCGTGTTGTATCCACGCGTAGTTAGACTAGAGAGGGGGGGGGGGGGGAGAGAGAGAGAATTCATAAGGGTGTTCGACCCCTGCAGAGCACAAGGACCACTCCTCGAATCAAGTCGAATGACGACTTCGGTGTCCCGAGTAAGTAATGACAGTACGATGACTGGCGGACGCTAAACACCTGCGTTCACCACCTTATCTCGCGGATCCCGCTGTTCGAACAGGACAGGATCTGCTATCGTTATCCCCGTCGAAGAAACGCATTGGGTGGTCTCACAATGGGATGCCATTCTGGACTCCGGCAATCGACGATTCATCCAACCAGTCTTGTTTGTCACCTTCGTCACGATTGCTCCACCTTGTCCTATTCTTCCTCGTCCTCATCCTTCTCCTCCTCCTCTTCCTGATTTTGGTCCATACGGAGTCTGCGTATCGATAAGACAGATCCTGTAGGATCTTC
Source organism: Cephus spinipes (assembly GCA_963971525.1). Taxonomy (NCBI): domain Eukaryota; kingdom Metazoa; phylum Arthropoda; class Insecta; order Hymenoptera; family Cephidae; genus Cephus; species Cephus spinipes. The sequence goes on along the minus strand of OZ020580.1, from coordinate 6,369,672 downwards.
TGGATCATCCAGAATTTCTTAGGTCTTTCCGTACCATCAGCGTAATACCGGAAATAAATCAACGACGAATCTAACGCTGAATCCATCCTGGATCACAGCATCCCTGCTTCTTAACCTCCACTGATCTCATCCTATGCTATAGGTATCCGTTTCTCTCGACGCACTTATCGTTTCCTACGGCTATAGAGACGCGCACGTACCCTCTGCCCTGGTGGAGGCCCCGGGCGCACGCACTTTGGTTCTTCTGCCGTCTAAGGGCGTGGTCGAGAGACGCGCGACGTCCATTTGTCTCGGGCGCCTCCCGCACCAGGAACGCCCTCGCATCCCACGGGCATCGATCACGTCTTCCTCTTGGAGGACTTACGACACACTCTTCCGTTGCGTATTCCGATGCGTATATCTCTGAAGGTGGCAGTAACTGTCCTCAGTGAAGTCTTCGGGTACCTTTTATATATGTATATATATATATATGTGTGTAAGAATAATAAAAGTATGTATACATTAAATTGTATTAATACTATATATAGATATAGGCATAAGGGATGCAATTAATTGGCGACTCTCACTCTGAATGATCAATAAAAAAAATTACAATATATTTTCCTGATAATAATTAGTACCTCATCAACTATCAGTTATAATTCAGAAGGCTAAATCAAGATGGATATTTCCGGGATCGTTAGAGCCTCAGGGCGTCGCGCGTTAAGGCCAGGTTACAATTAGGTACCGTATGTCAATTACGACCTACAAATAGATTTAACCTTCGATATATACTCTACGAAGACGTGAGTCAAGTAGAGGACGAAGTATTGCCACGGTAAACGTGTATAAAACCTGGGGCGCTTGGTATGACTTAAACATAAAAACACTCTACTGATGAATCAAACGGCATTATCCAAATATAGAACTTTCCTATATCTACAACATATAACATTGTTTAAAACAATGAACCTTTGACCTTACAAATTTTTACTTGTGAATTAATACCTATAAAGAACTAATGACTTGGAACTAATTAGACATGCACATACGTAAGGCAATGTTACATAATACTTATAAGATTCATTAATAAAATAGTCTGTCGCTAAATCATAAAAGCAGTAATTCCCATATTCATATAAAATGTAAATTATCTTACTACAAAGTTTAAATAATAATTTTCATATATCTCAAACGCCTATTTCGTATTACACTATACATATTCTCTATTGTGTCGTTGAGTATTAATTGTAATAAAAAAAAAGAAATTGCAACAGTTTATTAGACAACGAAATAAGCGCAGTTAACAAATAAAATAATAGTCACTACATATTCAATAGCCGCGAATCAACCACGCAAATCCAAGCATAACAATAACCAGATCAATACTATATAGATATACATTATAGTCATAGAGACGGTGAACCGGCTTCTACTATTAGTAATTCCATTCAGTCTATCACAATTATACTCGTCCAATATTATAGGACGTATTACGAATAGCCATTAATAATACTAGGTTTTACAATCCCAACCTAACCTCAGCTCTTTGTTTTTTATCGCAGACCGGTAAATGATATCCTAACCGAATCATTTAACTTCATAAAATAAGATCAAGTCAATCAAACCGGATTGCATAGTTATATATCTATATCTATAGTTTATATATATATATCATATATTTATATACATATATACTGTTAGGCCACAGCACTGACTAGATACCACGTAGAGGTTACTCGCATCGGAACGATCACTTTTGCATATGTATAATACTATGCCAGTACATATAGATATACACCGGGCATGTATTTTAACAGCGAGTGAAATCGACTCAGTCATAATTCAAAATGACGTTAAGCATAACGAGCAGAGACGCGCGTAATCGTCTAGATAATTTGACTATAAATAATATTCTTTAGTAAATTCCCCGGCATCCTTCAGGCTGTCCACCTTAAAGGAGTTTCGTTGTTGAATTCAAAATTTTATTTAATAAAGCAAAAATTACTGTGCTTCATATAGCTAGAAAATATCTGATGAGTATACGTATACAGACAACGTGATTTATGTATCAATAAGAATAATTAAAATTTATGTAACATTTATGCGGTTTAACAATCTTCATTAAATACTATCGATCACACGATTACAAAGATTCTAATTTTATTTTTCAATACTGTAAAACATTTATAGAATCTGCGGTCAATTACACTTCTCGTCTGTGACTCTATCTCAATTATTAATCTGTAATCTCTGTGCTTAACTATACAGAACGGATTCGACCAAGGGACAATGAATATTCATCGTGTGGAATGATACAGCACGCTTCAAAAAGTGTCTACGTTACGTTAACATTTGAATAAACATAAAAGCATCCAAGATTAATCTATCTTATCAGATATCAGACGTGAGTGTATGGATACATACTAAAGTATCTTATCTACTTTGAATCAGCCTGTATCCGGTCTCCCTAGATAACCCTTGAACAGAATCTTCTCGAATCTCCTACATAAGCTTGGCCACTCGAGCAGAATAGAGAAGAGGAAACGGATCGATCCTTTCCGGAACGCCCCTGGTTTCTTGTAACATTTCCACCCTATTGACGACCTTGACCCTTCTTTATTTTTCCTCTTACTTCTCGTCACTCCACCGCTCTCTGTCGACGCCCTATTCCAAGATAGATTTCACTCCAGAAGTTACGTGACATTCGTAGACAGAGGGAGGTGGACTAATGGCATTGTAAAAAGAAAAAAAAAGTTTATATATAATATATATATATATAAAAAATTCGTTCTATTAAAAAAAATGTGTAATGCATGCACAGATACCTAGTATGATGTTTTGTACTCATGAGAATGACCCATATTATTGATCGGTTGCTATACTTGGAATTTAGATATATATGCATTTATATATAGTATAAAGGTTGATAAGCACAAGGGTGTCTATGGTGCTACGGTGATTACGCGTAAACAGCCTGATCGTATCATATAAACGCAATCTAGCTCGATCAAACGTTTTCGATTTGAAGGTAGAAATTAACGATTGCACGGTAACGCATGCCAACGCGCATAAATTTATGCATCGGTGTTTTTCGCACATACTATCTTTATGTCTCTCTCGCTCTTATTATCTCTCTTCAGGGTGTACCCGTTGCATATGCATGTGCCGATTGATATGAATGCATCGCTGCATACTAAACGGGACGTTGCGCTATCTTGATTCCTCATTTTCCTTTCGGCCGCGGAAGTCCTTTCTGTGGCTTTCATGCAGAAACCATACGAATCCCTAATTATTATTATTGTTGTTATTATCTGGTAGGCTCGTTTACAGACGCACGTATTATTGACATTTTTATAGACCTTTGTCAACCTCACCGCTGGATCACGACGATTTGCTTGTAATGTTGATCGACAGAGTTATCCGCAACACGCGACATGGAACACATAATGCAAAATGAGAAAATCTTCTAATCGGTGATATATTACGAACGGGTATAATAAATCCTTCTATATCTTATCCGGTTGGATAGCTACGTACAGGAGTATGCATAACGTGAGATGGTGGATAGAAATCTTGTGCATGAGATTTTTTATGATAACGGTCTTAGCAACGTAAGTTGCCCGTCAAGAATTATTATGATTATGTATATGTTTATAGATGGATATAACCGTGTAATGCCGCGAGTCTTGGTATTATAAGCAGAGGAGTACAAGGATAGTAGCAATGCATGATGATAATTATATTTAGATATGAATGTGACAAATGAAAGAAATTAAAAAATGACTGTATAATAATCTACGTAATGTGTCTCGTAAAATAATTAGAAAGGCATTTATAAAAGTGGTTAAAAAAATATTTTTTTTCCAAATCTTCAGATCCGCGAATATTATGGGCACGTGTAATTTTGCTATGCTTCTCGTGGGTCCTGTATTTTAGAAAATATGCGTAAAGCAGTATATGGCATATAAGGGTCAAGCGTATACAGATATCCCATTATGAATATATTGGCTGACCGTGGAGCCGATTTTATCTGGGGAATTTTGAAGGGCCGACCGCGCCGCGTGGGAGGATAATGCCTCTCGTTCCTGAGACTTTTGCCTTTTACTCTTTTGCTCGTATCCTCGCTTGTTCTTTGGTCCACCCCCATCCTCATTCTCGTCGTAAACCAGCATCGCCCTTAGCACCGTAACAACGCAGCACCGTGGCAGCGTACAGCACCGCCTCGCGGCTTCGTCGGCCCCCAAAAAGTCCCTAGGTCGATTTCGAGTGTTCTTTTCAGCGTCTGTATAGGTTAGGTCCTCTTCTGGCAAAATGCGAAGGGTCACCCCCGGCTTGACTACTCCAGGCGAAGAGCACTCAACGGCAGCTGTGCTTCTCGCGATACCATCTAAGAAAAAAAAAGGTCTCAAGGTACAACATCTGCCTCCCACCATTTTCTTTCTTATTACCTCATTCCCTACTGACTTTTATTCGCCTACTGGATTTCCACGGTGTTCTATGCGTTTACCTCAAGTAGACGTCAATGTACCTTCGTTCCATGCGTTAATGGAGGTTGACTTTTCTAATGATTAACAGCTCTGGACCAGAGCCATGTCTGACCAGTAAAGCTACCTCATCCACTGTCCATTAGATTCTTGGTTATCTTTTATCTTACTTCCTTCAGGTCCTCGGGGTTGGTACCGCTAGGAATCAAGCAGGCCAAGCACGTTCCTGGCTCATCGTATCTAATTATCAAGGAAATTACTCGATATCTTGTTGGGTGACTGACGAAGAAGACTTTACCGCTCCTGATCCAATATGGCTGCCCGACGATACCTTAAACCTCAAATACACTCAATTCCGAAGGTTATACGATCAGAAGGGTGAATAAGAGTAAAAATGTTGTGTGGGTTAGGGTAGGTTACTCGTGTAATTTCATAGGACGTTCAGCCGTCAAAATACTCACGAAAATATACGACGCCCGGCACCCTCGTCAGCGTCGAGAAACACAGCATCCAACTTCTTCCAACTCGTTTCATCTGGAAATCGTGCTTTTTCATCTTGGCCACTACGAGACTCGCCTATCGCACGTAATGGCTCTACCTTCCTACAAGCCAGTTATTAGGTTATCATTTTTTGTAATGACCTAACCTAAAAAAAGAAGTCTTATAATTCCATAATGAAATTACGACAGAGTCGTGTCACTTGTCCTTTGTTCCATAATGTCCACGCTAACCAGCTGATAATGTATCCTTGAAGCCTCGTGGAATTATTAGAAGTGCATTAGAATTACAAATGCCAGAGGGCAAATGGGGTTCCAATAAAAGCAAATACTACTCGTCCTAGAATTGATCCAATTACTTGGCAACTGGTCGTCCTCGTCCTTCGGAGTCTTGCAAATCCAGAGGAAGCTGCGTGCGCCTTCCTCAGGGACGAGGTGTCCGCAACGTAAGGCGCAACGAGTGGAATGAGGACGGACTTTAAGCAGTGGTGGGGCGAGGAAGGAATGAATGGACGTGGTAACGTTATACGAGGCCTGGTAATTATGACTCCTCTAATCACCGACAATTACAGGAGTTACCGGGCTCGCGGCGTTATCTTCAACGGTCCATCGTCAGACCGGTCGGTATATGGGGAGAGAAGGAACTCTTCACAATTGGCAGGGTGTAGTAGATATATAGATAGAAATAGATTGCCGATACACAGCTATACCACCAGGTGTATAAAATAAGGGGTGTAAAAGTGGTAAAGGACTGAGAGTAGAATCAATCGGAAAGAGTAGAGACGAAGAATCTGGATCATAATGATTATCGGTAATTAATAACGATTACTACGTAATGTTGGGCCAAAATCAATCATCGTCCGCCAAGCAATCCTTGCTGTAATGAGGGATGCATCTCTTACCTATAGAAACCACGCGAGGAGAAACTCTTTCTTCTTCTGTATCTTCCTCTTCTTTTCTACACAGGGAGAAACTTACCTATATTTCCATCTAGTGGAAGCACCGTGCTCCTCTTATGACGGCTGGCACAACCCAACAATTAAATCCCTCCTGTACAGACGGGCTGCTATTATCGCTGAGTTATCGTTTCGAGACGGGACGACGCCGAGAGGGTTGCTGGGGAACCAGGACTCTTCGCCACGGCTTTGACATGCGTTTCGATTAATGTCCTAGGCCATTAGTCGGCACTGAAAAATCTCCAGATCCCTCGTATCCACAGCCAGGCGTATCTCCTTTCTTCTCGTTAAAAGCCTTATCGCTCCACGGTGGTTACAGCTGAAAATGAATACAGCAAATGTTAACGAGGGTAGTTTTGAGTTTAACAGTCAAAAATACAAATCCACCCCTTTCCTTAAGCACTAAAGTACTTAAGAATCATCGTCGCCGCAATAACTGCAAATTTCAAATGACATGTTCAAAATATACGTACAGCAACTAATGGATTCGAAATTTTTAACACGAATTTTACCTGTCAGAGATCCAATAAAAAAAAAAAGTCTCAGCAGCTGATCGTCGGAGAAGGTCGTAGGTCGTCACGGGCGATAATAGACGTAGCGTCCCCTCTCTCGTGCCGTCGGCAAATTCCCAATTGAATAAACGTAACGAGAACGTACTGATTATAAAACCGGCGTACAATGCGCCTTGACGAGGCCACTTTTCTAAAGTAGTATGAGTCTGCCTGCAGAGACGTACATACACGTGTTACGCATAGGCCAGTATATACCACATCGCCTTTTAACAGCGTGGGGGCTACTTTGTATGTGTTTCTACCCACCCCCATCGGACCGGAATGGATCGTAGTGGTGCGTGGATATAGCCGCTGATGACAGAGCCGCGACAATAATTATTACAGCGTGCGATTCGCGATTACAGGGCAGAGCGACGAAGTCGTACTCGCATGAACTTGGTTGCACTAGGTATAGATAAATATATAGACATATAGTTACACATGAAAATATATATAGGGGTGGACATGGTATAGCGGACACAAATGTATTAGTAACGCATACCTAGCTCGTTTGCGTTCGATATCAACCCCCAGTTCGCGCCACCACGACTTCTCTCTACGGATGCCATCTAGAGCCGAATTTGAACCCCTAGCCGCTGCCAGTGCTACTGCAGCCACGGCTGATGCTACTACGGCTTGGTCCATGCCCACTACTACCCTGGGCGAATTCGAGCGCTACCCCTGCTGCACCCGGGCAGCGGACATGTCCGCTAATTGTATGAATTATGTATGTGCTCTCTTACTTGCACGCGGCCAAACGTACACGTTGACTCTCACACACAGGTCCATTTAAGTATTTCGCTCTCGTACGTATACAGCATGCGAGCGAGCGAGAGAGAGAGAGAAGTTAGGGATGCAGAGTTACAAGGGGGGATGCTGGAGAGATGTCGTAATAGAGGGTGGCTTCGGGCTAGAAAGCGCGAGGACCGATTTACGGCTTTGGACTTCCGCTCCGCGCGAGCATTATTGAGATTAACCACCCCCTCGTCGAAATGGCTTTTCGATCGACCTCCGATGGGGGGTTGAAAAGACGGGGAAAAAAAAGTACTCGTGAATCAAGTCAACCCCTCTAAATATTCCTGGGAGAGAGTCTGTATGTTGCGAGGCGAATATATTTCTTTATTCTGAACTTCAAGGACACGATGTCCGATAGTACTTATCGTGAAACTATATCCAAGACTATTTGCAACCCTTACCGAATATCGTTATACGACACGAAAGTTCGTGTCGAGGACTAATTGCTAATGGTTCGCATACCTACCGCGCGACAGTGGCGCCAGGCTATGATTACCACTGTTAATGTTTCTCATTTGACAACACTAAATCGTATCGCACACGAGCTATTAGTAATTTCGACGATTGGACGGGGTAAAGATTTTATCAGTATTCTTCATGACGAAGAGTTGCACATTATTCGTAATATACACTGACTTGACGTATAAGTCGCCAATGAAGTTTATAAAATGACATAACGACAGTGAAATCATTAAGGCGCCACAGTGTATAAGGTGTTATTACAAAATTTTGAGCTTGCCAAATAACAACGTGAAGTACCGTATGGAGGGGGTTAGGTCAAATTTATCCAGAAAATTACACCGCGGTATATCGTACACCTCGCTACACTATATTCCACGTGCATAAAAGCCGGCGGATGATTTCGAACGACAGGACGTCCATTCAAGCGAGTGATTTATCAGGGTTGCGCGTGTCCCGCAAAAATGATACAAAATGATGCGGCAATCAGACTGCGACTGGTAGACGCGCCATGATTGGTTATCCGATTGTAACGCAGTGCGCTATTGGTTAGTGATCTTTATGGATTCTTCGAGATCCTGTTATCTCAATGGCCTGGTATTTTCCGTAACATGAGGGGAAGTGTACCTATCGACGTATAATAAATGAATAACAAAAGACAATAAAGAGAAAGATAAAAGAACAAAGCACAAGGGTGAGGTATTAAAAAAGTATACAGATTAGGCGGAAGCAGCTCGAACAGAGAAATGCAAATGGGGTCGAACGAGTCAAGATTTACGGATCGCGTTTATGCAAACAATAATGCGCGCCGTACGTATAGAGCGACGCGTACATAGATACGTTAGCTGGACTCTGCACGAGTAAAAAGGGATATTGGACCTGGTTTACTCGTAAGGTTAGCTCGTTCCCTCAATGATTCACCAGGTAATGGAGACGAATGCGGCCATAACTCCAACGTCCACGCAACGTGCAAGATGCTTACGTTCCTCTCTCATTTCTCTTCTTTCAGTTTCGTATTCTCGATCTCTCTCCTCTTCGCAACCATCCACCACCGGACTGTACGAGCAAGTGCAATTTATATGACATCCGACGTTTATGATTTATTTAATTGAATATCCCGGCCGCCCTCCCGTACGACTATTTTTTCCCCCCGTTTTTACAGCCCACCGGGTACATATATTTAATACGACAGAACACTACAGAATGTGAAATAATAAAGACAATCGTTCTTATCGGCGAGTCACAACTTCACATTCTTAACGCATCTAACCCCCAAATTTGATCGGCATATTTTACACAGCTTTTCCGAACCCTCTGGTAGAACTTTGCACTCTAGCAACATTAACCCGCCAGTAGGCGCGTGAGGAGTCTGATTGTGAGACATCCCAACTCAATGCTTCTCTAATGGTGAACAAAATCGCGCAAACATTCCCGGATTAAAGGTATACAAAAAGAATTATTGAAGCTATATATACAGTACATACCGTATGTTCTGAGGAGGCATCGGATACAATGCGATCGCAAAACGTATTACCGGATAATGGAACGCAATTTCCCCTTACGTTCTGCTCTCGAGCGGTTTCACACCTCGGTCGAGCCACAACCAAAAGGTTAACTTGATAACCACTCAGTAACGTCGTTCCTCGTTTCGCTACTTATCGTAAGATTGCGGTTACGTTCCAAGACAAGTACTCACGTCTTTCTCACTCTTCCTTTCGCTTGACTCTTTGGTCGGCCTATTTGTAAGGACTCAACCACCCGTGGTCAGGACAAGGGCCGGGAGGTGTGCCGAGAGGTTATCTCACAGCGTGCGATCGCAGCTGGCGACCACTTTTCTTCACTCCTCTCTTTTATCCTTCTCTCTCTCTCTCTCTCTCTCTCTCTCTCTCTCTCTCTCTCTCTCTCTCTCTCTCAGTCACTCGTTACTTTATCCACTAATCGCACTCGTCTCACCCTAACCTCACCTCACTATGTACTGTACGTCATTTACGGGTATTATATCTCATGCAGCTTTCGCATACGACCAATTCTTTTCTTTCGCTATTAACGGCAAACGATCCGCGCGCCTTCTGGCGTATAATGACGCGAAACAAACGGTCGGTATGGAAGTATAGTAGGAATCTTTATGTAGGTATGAAAACTTCGATGCGAATAACTCAAGCTCAACAACCGAATCGCCTCTCTCGCACTCTCTCTCTCTCTCTCTCTGTTACAAACTCCCAACAAGGCCCTGTTTCCATGGCACCAACCGCACTCGTAATCTTCTGAGTTCACTCTATCATCGTTGCTCTTACTTCTTGCCGTCATTCACCGCTTTTCATATTAATCAATTAATTAACCGCAATCCAGCCACCTTCGGCTTCACCTCCACGTGTACTACAGCATCGACTCCATAGGTACCAGCTTGACGCTATTCGCCACGTTATTTCCCTCAAGCGATAATGGCTTTTGTGGTTACTAGGTAATTGGTCAGCACGAACGATACTATATGTGATATACCATAACCCTTCATACAGACACCAAGCATGGTTAAAGCTAAAGTATAGAGTTTTTAATGGACGAAAGTAACCGACCTCAGTTTACGCGCATAAATTCAGTGATCAGCAATGCTTATCTCACAGCTGATAATTTACATCGAAGCACCGAACACTCGGAATGTATCATCTATTGGCAAATACGTCCCGGCGACTTGTGATGTATTTGACGGACGTTATGTCGGCACTGTTATAAATGATAAATCAGCATAGCAATCCACGGCGGCTACGCCAGTTATGAATCTCGTGTAGAAAGTTAGTGGTAATAATTCAGCAAACGTGCGTCGTCGGACATTCTATAGTGACCCCTGCGTAAAATGGTATTCTTACACGGTACACGTGTAGTCTGTATACGGAGAAACAAAATTTTTAGTGCTTCTATAACGACTTGGGACGTGCTGTCTTTCACTGACTCCAGTGGTTATTAACCAGCGTGAAGAGAACCATTAATTTATAGTACATCGGCAATATATATACCTAGTAATATAATAGTACATTATAGTTCTGTTCTTTGGATATCTTAGAGTACTATCCTAGAGGGGATTGATTTAGTGCTCGGTACTTGGTGGCCGCGGCAAGCGTGAATTGCAAAGCGGGGACTACTGATATTTTAATACAAGCGGGAAAGCGTGATGCCCGGCCATCCATCTTTTCGTGGTCCGAATCTCTTTGCATACGGAAATCAGAATGCGCCAGAATCGCGCACCACGATATCTCGGACCCCACGTCGTCGTTCTGTTCAGGAAGGAAGACTGTTTGTTAGTCCTATCTGCGATCGCGCTGGTCTTCTCGATTGGGTTCCCACATTATTACACTGGCGAACCACCCTCGCTCACTCGGAGAACGCGCGCTCCTTCTCTCCCCCCGTTGCATGTGAGCATACACCACCAATGCATATGACTGTACACCAGCACTACGGGGGCCAAGGAGCATTTCGTCGTCGTTTTTTGTGTCTGGCAGGCCCTTCACTGGCTGGGTCCAGGGCCCGCCACGATTTAGTGGCCCTAATTGCAGGGTTCAGCTATTTAATTACCGGGTTCGGCCACTCCATCCCCCGTCCACGCTCCTACGCGTCGACCGTACGCGAGTACGCTGTAAGAGAATCGGTACGTGAATTGCTGCTACAATTTTTATTTATTTTTTTTTCCTTCCATTCTCAATTTCTGTTACATTAGATAGCGCTGAGATGATAAGCGGGGGATGATATCAGGACCACGTAACATCCCCAAAGGATGAAAGATCTTCCACCCTTCCGAATGTACCTATAGTACCGTAACCTTTTTGTACCTTTTTTTCCAGTGGGGTAGAAAAAGCGGCTAACCCCCCCCCCCCACCCCATAGTCGTTACTTTTTATTAAGCTCACCGCCATTTTACTTCGCACCCACGCAATATTTCACGCTGCCATCTCTCCTACCGCGAGGCACGAAACAGGCATATATCACCTTCAACTCGCGGCCTGACCCTCCTTCTCCTTCTCTCTGGTCCCTCCAGCCGAGGACGCCATATTGGTACCGTCCCGGAGCAGTACTGGCGCTGCTGGAGCTTATTGTCATGGGTGCTTCTAGCTGGCGACGTAGATGGTCTACGCTTATCATCGACACCCCCAAAGGAATTCGAGAGGTCGATAAATCTCAGTGGAAGAAGGGAAATCAGTGAAACGCACGAAATCTTTTAATCGTCCCTAATAAACGGTTCGTGCGGTGGGCATTCGTAATAACTCCGAGCGTGTTGCTACCAAATGATTGATACGTCCATAAAGCGTTCGTGGGCCCGTTTCGGTGCCGGTGGCCGCGGGTGACAGGACGGTTTGACGAGATGATGAGGATCCTCATGAGGCCCCAAGAATCATCGTGATTAACTAAGGGCTGCGATTATATCCACCGTGAAAATAGCACTGCCACCGGTGTCTACGTCCTGTCTAGAATAAGGATCGTATACCTAACCTATATCAGGTACGCCTTTCAGCGTGGATGATATCGCGGAGTCCCAGGACGATGGTGGATGGATATAAGGATACAGGAATAAGCGCGGGCCCCTCGATTAGTCGGGACGCCAAAGCTGCGGGAACTTTTGTGTTTTAATTGTAGCCTGTGTAGGGGGAGACCATTATTCTTCCTCGAAGGCGAACCACGCAGAAGAAGCGCGTAACGCTCTCTCTCTCTCTTTTTATCTTTTCTCTTCGAAAAGTTCCACCGAGAAAAAGAGAGTTATAATAACAGAGTGCGTCCGTCCACTTGGAAGAAACGTCCGTCCGTTATAGTTGTGTTCCATGGTTCCTAACGTTCCATCGCTTGTTCCATCATCCACGCGTCCTTCGGTTCGCGTCTTCCATAGTCTCGCCGAGATGCCTCTTTTCTCAGCGTCTATACGATTTTTCATTGTGTATCCGCCTTTTTCTACTCAACGCCCTCGGATTCTGGAGATTCATCGTTAATCTCGGCGCTAACGCGACGCACGCGCTTTCGCGGTCTTTCTTTATCTTTTTTTTTTTTTTTTTTACATTGGACGTCGGGGTAAAAACGGCGCGGCGCCACCTGGCCGGATGCGAACCTCGTTTTCGAGTCGTCCGATCAATTTTAGTCCCCTGTGTATGTACCTTTACTGTCTCTGTCTCTTGTTAGATGGATATATATATATGTATATATGGTACTCGGTAAGACCCTTGAGATCCTGTGGGAAGAAGCTAAGACATAGGGTGCTCACCCTGTATACCCACAAAGTAATCCTTTCGGTGGTTCCTTAAGGCGCTCTTCCATGTATGAATGAAGACCACATGGTTCCCACTGTATCAAATTACATCCTAATAAAAAGCGTCTATTATCGTACTCTTAAGAATAGCCACTCCATTCACGAGAAAACAGTACCCGATCGTACCAAAGGCTCCAGTACCTCTCGAACGACCTCCTAACCCATGACGAGGTGAAGATTCCTCACCTTAGAAAGTAATAACATTCCGGTATAAATGTCACTCCATAAAGTCCAAGCACCTACACGCTCGGTACCCAGCAATCCAAGTAATCTTGACGCAATGATAAAAATCCAAAGAAAAATTTTAATATCCAATCATAATAAAATGAGTACAGTCCCGTCGAAAATCGAGTAAGCAATCTCTCTGTAAACATCAACTTCTACGCGTACTGCTATCCGTACCGGAATGCTCTCTCCCACGCCAAGCATCCTTAAAAAAAAAGCTACCTTAGGAAAAAGAAATGCGGAATCCCAAAGGACTTCCTCACGTGACCCCGAAAGAGATGAAACCACGTGACGTGAGCAGAGTTTTAATTGGTCGAGAGCTCACCTCCTCGTGGGGGTTCGGAGGATGTGCCAAGAGGACTGAAGAGAGGAGAACGCGAGGGGGTGTACTAGGGTTGCCGTGTGGATTAGAGGATACTGGAAGACGAGAAGGCGGACCCCACCAACCCAGCAACACCTTCCCCGATGGTAAAACTCACTGGCGCGCCTTCTACAAGGAGTATAGGAACGCGCACTCCTATACGGACCTATACCACTCTCCGTATAACAGCATGTATTTTTATATACAGATATATATACTCATGTGTTATACGCATACGGTCGCACGGAGTGAGACGCACGAGTCCTCTCAGGAGAACCGCCTTCTTGAGCTCCGCCAAAAACTTCAGTAATAATTGTCTCTCGACAAGAGTCGGATCGTCCTTTGATAATTGTATTGAATTCCTAAGGTGACAACCGGATAGACCCTTATTGGTACCAGGGTCTATGGTGCAGGTAGTGTAGAATCGAGTGGACGAAGAGTGAGCAGTGTGAGATTAAATTTTTGTATTTTTCAAAATTACTGTGGTCACTTTGAAATACTTCAAATTTTTATAACCGAATGATTTGTGGATACCGTACTGTACGGTTTGGTTACCACTGTCGTCGCCTGGTGAAACTTTGGCACGTGGGATAATCTGTGACAATATGAACTGTGCTTATCAGTATCCACACGCTGCGCATCCTCAGGGTGCTGTCACAATGCCGCCTAATTCTACTCAACAGACTCTTCATCCTGGGATGGATACGGAATTTCTTGAGGTAATTTTTCTTCGGGGAGAATATTTGTAGTTTTGGGTATCTGGTCTTGCGACGTCTTTGAAAATTTTTTATTTAATTTTTTTTATCACTTCTATAACGGATCCATCTTGGATTCTTTGATTAACTGGTGTAATAATTTTCCAATGACAAATGGGGGAGTTCATGGGAAAACCGGGTGGAGTACACCCTCGTGATCGTCATCCTGGGCGGGTAACTTGGTCCCGACCCTCTGTCGTTAATTGTTCATCTCCCAGCACCTATGCTATAGGCCAATGTCGGAAGTGCTGGAGACGCACTACCAATTTCCAGGATAAAATTGAATTTGTACGATTGCCAATTGATCAACGTGGTGTCTGTTCGTCAGGGGATGCTTGGAAATTTAAAAAATGTTGTTATTATATATATATTTATTGGTGCCTGTCTGATAGATGCCTCAGGATATATTTTATATCTGTAGCATGTACATCTATCCAGCTACCAGTGGAATCTAATGAAATCGACGGGTTCCTTGCCATATAGAACGAAAGGGAAAGAAAGACGTAGATGTTGCTGGGGGATATTAATATAAGGGCTCGATACGTAATTATAGTGATTACCGTATTGCCAGGAGGCGGACTAAGGCGTCCCTCAGTTTGCACGTCATTTTGCAATCTCGACTCGCGGGCGAACATGCGCTGCGCCATTTTATATAGATGCACGTACCGAGTTGGTACACAGTGATTTCATCCGAGCAATGATATAAAAATAAAACAAAAATAATTGAAACAGAAAATTCATATTTTTCATCGACTCCTCGTCATTCGCCTAGATAAATATTGATTATTACATAAATAAATTAAAAAATTGTCTAAAACAATATATGCAAATTCTATAGCAAAATTCAAGTTTTGTATTTGAAGTATAATAAAAATTAAGGGATCCTCAATCAAAGTTCCTATTTTGTCCAACAGGCGTCACTGTCTTATCTACATGCCGTTGTAACATCCGTCCTTGACCTCCTACCAGTAAAATATCTGAATACCTTCCACTGCAAGGGAACCCGTTAAGCAGAAGTTTTAAAAGAAACCAACCAGCAATTTCCCGCGAGCTCTAACAATTAGCCGTATTGCCACGTTATCTCGTATGTACACGATATAGTGCTGTTAATTGTCGTTACGAGCCTCTTATTGCCGGTGCGCTGTTATTATCACTATTATCGGTAATTATAGCGGCTCGTGCACATAGTCATCCTACCAATAAGGATACAGTAAAGTAACGCAGTCCGCTTAATGGAAAATTAAAAGTTAACGAGATAAAGTGAGATACAGTATACAGAATAAGATAAATAAGTATCTAGATAATAGATTAAGAAAATGTAAGATAAGATAACCAAGCATAACTATAGATATACCTACGTGTATATGTACATCGATAATGTCTATATCTTCTTTAACACGTTCTATATACGGCCATACAGTATAGGGTCGTCGCGACGTCCGAAAATGCACTGGACCGAGGAGACGAGGGAGAATCGGTGAAGCTCGTAAACTCTCTCTACGGAACACCCCATAAATCTGTGAACGCGTCTCCACGTCGTAGCCCTGGGTTCGGTACCGGCGTAAACGGCACGGCTCGGCCGCATACTCGCGGTACTGTTGTACTCCGTGGCAACGGGGAGGTTCGTAAATCAGTCGTGCTCGACTTCTCCTCGCCTTGTTTCGGTCCAGCAATAAGTCTTGCCATTACTCCTCGCACTTTCCGAGAATAGAGATAGCGTGCTCCGAAGGTAGAGCAATTGGCGCCTTGGAAGGATGTTGGAACAGAGAAAAAAAAAGAATGTAGCCGTATATAGATATAGACGTGCAGACGAGGTAAAATTTTTTTGGATTAGCATAGAAATGAAAAAAATTCAAAATTTTCTCTGTCAATTTTATTATTCTTTTTTATTATTCTTTTCTCTAGGTTAATTCCAAATATCTATATACCCCATGAGAGCCTCCATGACGAAAAAGCAAAGATGCTGTGGTCCCGAGTAATTATTAGTCCATCAGCATCTCTCGATGGCCACATGGCAAACCGAACCAAGAGAAGCCGTAGTGCCGAGTCGGGCCATCTTCGTCCAAGGTAGACCGCCCTGTTATTATCCGCCCCCATTGCCCATTGCCCATTTCCCTTTCAACCCAGCGCACTCTGCCAATCAAGGATCCATCGTTTCTGAGTCGATCGGCGCGTCGTAACGGCGTCCCGATGCGACCGATCGAGTCTATTCGTATATGTTGGTAGACGAGAAAATTGTATAGGGACGAAGTACATAGCAGCTTCCGCGGCTCCCTCTTTCTCTACCCGTGAAATTAATACCACCCTATATACCGTTTTTGTACGTAAAATATAAATACATATTGTATACCAGGTACATGTAAAAAAAAGTATCCGCGAGCACGTGTTAGATACATGTATTGCATAATACACGTAGAATTCGTGGGATGGTTCGCCTGCGGCACGAGCGTTAATATCCATCCCTCTGTCGGTCATTGTAAAACATCCCTTTTCTCGCGCTCTCGAGTTCGCCCTTCATTGACGCCCATCTCTACGCGGTGGTCAGGGGCGTATCACACCTTTTGTGTCGGGGGTGGCACGCGATGCAAGCATCATCGCTTTTCCGAATCGTCGAGCCCTGTTACTCGAGGTGTACATACAAATGTATACCCACTGGCGAAATTGTCTTTCTTTATTATTATTATTTCTCCTTTTTCCTTCCTTCATACCTGTGCACCCTTTTACCTTCTGTCTTCCATGCTCATTCCACGCTTCACTCCATCCACTTCCTTTGTACTTCTTGTTCAAGGCGAAAAGGTCCACGTGGAGGTCGTTCCACCCCTCATCCATCTACTACTCCGCGTAGACTATGAATCCTCTTCTTGTGGCGATGGAGAAGGTTATGAATGGTGCGCGATTAGACGGTCGAGTCGCCACAGTGGCGCCGCAGTCTTCTTCCATTATGAGGAAATTAGGTCCTAATGCAAGTTGAGGCGAGTCCCCATAGGCGTCTGTATCCCGTACGAGTAAAACGGAACGTTTCCAGCTTTCTCGCTAGGATGTAAAATCGTCCTGGACACTTTGAGAAATTAGGTGCGACTACGCCTATGAGACGGTGAGATTCGTAATTGACCCCTTCTTCCTTCTCCTTTCCTCCTACCGAGTGTTTCGCTCTATACGACCCAGTCGATAACATTTGAAATTCAAACTGTCCGATTAAAATCACATTAGAACCTTGTGGGAAACGGGCTACGGGCTACGGGCAATTCTTCGTTATATTAAGATACACGAGATTCTAATAGATTCGCATGGAAACGGGACGATGAGATCCTAGATAAAAGTAGAATTTATTTATGTAGCAATGTTTTGGAATATATCGATACATTTTTCTTTAAGTCTATAGTTTTTTTTTTTACGTTTTACAACATCGAGTACTTTAATTTTCCCGACAAAACAGTCTGCCCGCACGTTTACACTTTCGCCGATGAAATTTATATTCTCACCTGTAAGATTCCTTGATGCAACGTGTCTGCCCAGCTTGGGCCATGTAATTAGAGACATGACGGCCCGACGACGGTAACACAGCACATTAGGAACGTGCTGCACGACGCATTATCGCCGTGTAATATGACAAGTTTAATAATAGCATTTGCGCCGTTTCTCTTTAACGAGTAGGAGAGTCTGGAGAGACACTGTGGCAAGGGAAAGGTTAATCAGAGAAAATGAAGAATTAAAGAAAATTGATCGTGCGCAGTATGAAGGACACAAGCTATGAGAAAGTTGGGGTAGCAAGAGAGATAAAAGATAAGGAGAATTCTCAGGCAGTTTGTGCAATGTCAAATTTTACCGTTAATCCGTATCCAAACGCGTGTCTCCTTCCAGGCACTTTGGTTCGCTTAAAATGTTCTATCTCTCTCGCACCTGTAGCGTACCGCCTTTTGTCTCTCCTTTTCTGTTATCCCCCACTCTGGTCCCATCTCTATCCCCCCCTCACGGACACCCCGAAACTCCCTCCCTCCACCGCCGCTATCACCTACTACCCGTTGCGCGCGCATTTCACAGTTAAATTACAGTTTGCGTATCGTATAGTGGGGGTAGGTTGCCGTGGGCCTCACTTGGGGGCGGTCGTGGGCGGGGTTCGGACGCAGCTCACTCCGCCCACTACGGTCGGCCCCTTTTTTGCCTGGAGGCCTCCGAAGCTCTTAACTTCTATCCCCTCTCTGTCCTAGTTTCTCTGTAATTCACGTTTCGTCAGCGCTGCGCCCGATCGCTCAGCTCCGGCAGTCTGTCACGGGGCGAACTACGGGAACCACGTTAACCGGTTCCCACGTTTGCGCATCTTTCGAGCCGACCTTTTCGCGCGGGATATCCGTACCGGTTGTCCCGGTGAATCGAGCGCGACGCGAAGCGTCGGGTAACGTTCGACCGGCGACGCGAGTGACTTGACGATCGAGCGTCGGCGAATCAGCTCTGTTGCTGCTGTCTCGTGAATGTTGATCGTTAGGAACGTGACACTCGATAAGAACGTGATAACGACGATAGCCAAAGTCTCCCGAAGGCTGTCCCGAGGGAGCGGTGGCTCGTCGAGATACAAAGAGACGCGAAAGAACGGACACGAGCGAGATGTTGACGGACATGACACCAGCTGCAGCTGGTCAACTTTACCCTCAGCTACAATCCATTGGCAAATCAGCCGCGAGTCATGTGGTGAGTGTCGTCAGGGGATTCGTTTGACGCCTTCGAGTGCGACTGTTGATTTATGACTGTCAAACGAAAGAAAAGAAGAGGCGTAAATGCTGTAAAGTAGTGCGCCGTTGACGAGGCTCTCGGATGAAGTAGTGGAAATGAAGATCTTTGCGGATTTGGTGTCGTCTCTCCTGACATTCAGGCCTGTTAATCTTTTCGGATAAGATCTAGAGAGACGAGAGACGCTGAAAGGCCCGGGAATTGAGAATTAGCAGTGCCAGTGGGGGCCCAGTAAGGAACTCGAGGTTATTCTTGGACCTATCGGCCGCTTCCGGTTCCTCAGTTAGTATGGTGCGTCCTCGTGCACTCCTTTTGGATCTCTTGCTTCCTACTCTATTGTCCGCTTGATCAGGATTATCGGGAGATCATCCGGGATTATTTTTTTCTGTTTTGACAGAAACGGTCGGTGGTGGGTCTGACGTCGGTATTTCGTCTCTTCGCCTCGAACGATAGGAATAAGAAGAAGTCGGTGTCGGTGTCTCCTCTTATTATTACCGGCACGAAGAAACACGTGTTCCCTCGAGAGTCGATCTACGAGAACGTTGTCTTATGACTCGGCAGAAGGACGTGGCGCTGCCGCGTTGTCGGGGGTTCCGAGCGAATGATTTACGAGTAGACGTAAAAAAAAGTAATTAAATTCGTGGCATTAAAAAGAAGCGTACGAGTATTAATTAAGTGCGCAAGGGGAGGAGAATAGAAAGAGCGGGAGCAAAGGGGGAGAAGTACTTGATGTACAAAGCCAAAATTAATCATCGTGAAAAGTCCGCAGACGCACTCGACGTTCGTTACAAGTTTTTCCATACTTTTTATGAAACTGTGAGTCTTTGGGTCCTCAAGAGTATATCGTTCGCCGTGTTGAGAGCGGACAAGTACACTCGAATGTATCGAATATCCCTGGGTACAATGGTCCCATTGCGTAAGGTAGTCCCAGGTTGAAAGGAGGTCCCTGAGTTCTACTACCTGCAATCCAGAGAGCCAATTATTTATCTGATCTTCCATTGTATCTCGAGGATCCACTTGACAGGATGCGTGGGATAAAATGCGATACCTACTTCCTCTCGTCACCTGATCCAGCCAATCTCTGGTCTCAATTTTCTCTCTCGTATTTCTATTCCTTTCACTACTTTTCTCCAGCTCCTTTCTCCCAGCGCAACCCTTAGAAAAAGCTGGCCCAGGGTTTGTCATGCTTTTTCCAACGGTGTCTTGTACGTACGTAGATACCTATAGACAGAGGCAGTATACCTACCTCTGACCGCGGGGCCTTATCAATACTTGAGCAGTCTCATCGACTGACTGGCATTACCTAGGAGAAAATCATTGGTGCTCATTGATAATTTAATACACCCGAGAATCCAGGCAGCCGAGTTCCCAAGCCTCGACCAATAAAACCCAAGCAGGATTCTCTTTAGACGTCTTCTAACGATTCTCATGACTTGTTCAGCCAAGAGTTTCCAACGCAGTTATAACCAACGGGACACGTGCGTATGTGATCCAACGATCTACGCGATGCTTTTTAGAGAGTAGTCTGGTCTCTGATAGACGCAACATGGAACCACCCAGCAGTCTTTAGTTGCGTAACTCGAAAATAGCGAAACTTTCGCTTCGCTTCAAGAGGCTTCATTGGAAGTGGTGTAGTGGCATTTAGTATGGTAGTAGCAGCGGGGAGTATCCAGGAGTAGGCCAGGTAATCCGATAATCGGATTCAGGAGAGGAAAGAAGTGTCCCCTCGATACTGCTGACATTTTCGAGTATCCCAACGACAATGTACCAGAAAAGGTTCCAAGGGTATTTTTCAGCCGGTCTTTACTGCCGGACCCATGCTGCTCGTTGGGTCCATCACGGGACCCCGAGAGGATGACGCGGGGCCTTTTTATGTCACCTAAGCGGATTTGTCCAGAGTGTACCGGATGTTGGCAGGATGTTCTTTTAATTTCTCCTCGTTCCTCTCGACCGCAGTGGCTTGTCTTCCATTTCGTAAAAGCGTGACAGGTCCTTTGTCCAGGATGCATCTCTCTACGGGTCTGTTGGACCCAAAATATACAATACATAACACTATCTTGTCCATGTTGCCAGCTACTTAATTTGTACACGTACAATTCGGAAATCTAATTCGCCTCGCACACCTAGTACGTAAACATCCCTTCCGCATAGATCGGTAATACATTTTGCTCTTCGGCTGGGCCCAGAAATCGGACCCCTGACATTCTGGCAGATGTTTCATAGTGACAACATGGCTGCCATTAACTCGCGACCGTTTGCAAGTATGATCGATCGTTATGTTCACACACAGACACATATATATATATCTTTAGGTATAAACGGTAATACGAAGAATCGTTAGAGGGGGGGGGGCTATCAGCAAGATGCAACTGCTTCGTTGGGGCCTGGCAGGATAATTGAAAGAGAAGAGAATCGGGCCTGATCCCTGAACCAGAGCAAAGGATGTTCCTGACGCGCAAGATACGTCGAATTAGAAGCGCGCTGTTATCGCTGGTTATAATCGCTACGTCATTGGGCCCACTCGCGGACTCTTACAAAAGAGAGAACAATGCCCCAGGGGCCCGACACCTTTCAAGTGATATCGAACTGCTGAGCCGCTAAGAATGTCAGAAAGGGAAGCGAGCAACGTGCCGAAGGGAAAATCACGGGGGGTCTTGAACCCCCCGTGGCGCGAGCCAAAACACCAAACACCCTAATACCACCCCGTTAGCACTCTATGGTTATTTATCAGGATAGATCCAATCGAGTCTGACGGCTCTGAAAAGCTAGGAAGACAAACTTGAGAAATCAAAATTTTCTCTTTCAAATACTTGCACGGAAAATTCAGTAGAACGACGGAACCTTTAGACCAGCGGTCGGGGAACTGGGGTAAATTACCCCAAATGGGGTAAAAATGAAAATTTTTTGGGTAATAGGGAATTTTTTAAAATATTTAAATTGCTATTTCATAAACGTGTTAGTATGTTTACAAACTAATATCGACTTACGCAAAAATATTTTGGGGTAATGATTAAAAGAGTTCCACGACCGCTGCTTTAGACTGTACCGGAATACGTAGTCCAACATCAGTCCCACATACAGGGTTCTTATATTCACCGTTTATTTCATAATAGTCCCCCTATAGGTGTATTACGTCAGTCGACAATTACCTGTAGATATCTTGAGATCTAATCTTCACTATTGAAATGTAATTTCTTGTAATAAAAGAATTTCAATTTAACTGGAAAAAAAATCTAAAGGGACAATCGTTCTCCTCAGTCAGATGAAAATAATTTTGACAGACTCCTGTCGAAAATTATTCTTCAAATGTAAATCCACGCTCACTCGTTAATCGGAAAGGCTATGGAAACTACGTTAGTCGAACGACCAACTGTCTTATCTCACTCACATCTACATCCTGCGTTTGAGGTAAACGAGTCTGCGGTAATTGCACCAGCAGCATGCCGATGACCAAGCAGTACTCAAAGGTATATCATTACCTTTCCTACGGCATACCCGGCTATACCCGCCGATTAAGAAACCGATATAAAGAAGTAAAGCCAGTACCAAATTCGATGAATCGCATGATAAATTTTCTCACCGATTCCTGGAACTGAGATGAACATACATAAAAAAAAAAAAAAAAATAAAAACGTACGGATACTCGTATCGTTAATTGCGGGCAGGTTCCACAGTCTTTCAGAAGCTAATAAATGACGGAGGGCAAAAAGGGCAGCGGGGAGAAAAAATTCAAAAAGAAATAAAAGATGGACTACCGGCAATCGCTCATTGCCATCAACTTTCGCGGAATATAATACATTGCACCCTGCAATATTTATGCAGTTTGGCGAGATCGCGTGTCTCACGGTGAAAATGTTGCCAATTGCATTACGCGTTTCAGAGTAATGGGGATAATTGCAAAGGACATTTATATACTGGTATCGATAGGTATTCGCTTGACTATTAATACTATAATTTATATGCATTAGCATATGCAAAATAATATCCAGCACTTCCTGCGAGTTATTCTTGTATCGAGTTTTCTTTACATTTTGTTATACGATGACTTGACGACATATGTCAAAGAATAGGCGTAAGCTGCTCTTAACTTAGTACTGTGAATTGAACAAATAACAAAATATTTACGTTTTATAATTATTACAAATCTACTATAAAAAAGAGACTGTTACTAACTGCTGAAAAGTTCCATAAAATTGAGTAAAATTCATGGGGTATAAAAGTCATAGAGGTACAATAAACATGAGCTGTATTCAGCTGTAAGATAAAACGGTGAATGATTCAAAGAGCAGAAATAATATGACGTACAAGTATTTCGAGAAAAGGGAGAAAATATATATGTCGAGAGCCGTTTTTCGTAGGTATATATATATATATATATATATATATACATATACACACATATTTACACACGTATATAGGCCTGCGAGAAGTTCATGAATTTTGATGAACATCCCTCTTGTAAATACTCACCCCCGGTGCTTCGATGACCTCGATGAATTTCCCGATAAATTTCGTGAATCGTGAAACCATCAGTCACACAGGGGTTGGCAGACACCTGCCACAAAAGCGTATGTGTAACCACGTGGAAGGGCTGATAATTAATACAATAATATTAATAACCTATAGCTGGAAAATTATACAAGCTCCGCCATTGCGATCAAAGTCATTATTCACTTGTTCATTTATACGTGGCACCAACTGCAAACACTTAACCCTCAAATCTGCAGTCTAGTGTCACATCTTCCCACGAGACCCACTCACTCGTTATAACCTTCTCTCTCGACCACTAAATAGCAAAACAATAAATCTGCAAGAGACACACAGGACCGCACAAAGCCCTCTGGCGTATACGGTTGGGGCTCTTATATGGGGACGTTGTCGTCGAGAGAGGGTGGCCTAATATGTCACAGTCTGTTGCAGTGATCTCGAGCGAAAGGACCCGAACCCCATAGAGCAGAGACTCCTTTAGGGGTGGCTTATGGGATATTTGCTCCTAATGGAGTGATTCAATAGCGATGATCTGATAAACCGTAAATGCGTGCCCACCCACGCCACTTCACTTTAGTTGTTCCTCCAGTAATACCAAGTAATACCGTCAACAACTAGCGCTATCTAGCGGGAGAAAAAGGAGTTAAACGTTGCAGGTCCATCCATGTCCTGTCAGAGTACTTCGTTGTTGTGTGAACCAGGCTTTAATATTGACGTGTCTACGGTTGTCCAGTACAGGCTAGAATCGATAAGTAAATGCAGTTTGAAACTCTCTTTAGTAATACTTCTCTTTGATTTACTTTTATGGTACGTTCAAATTCATTATATACGTCAATGTGTTTTACCCGTTACTGGGTATGATGTATGAAACAAGAAACCTATGTACGTACATGTAGAACGAATCAGCCAACGTGCAGAGAATGAAGCTATAGATCCAGCAAACCGTATGAGAAGCACACGAGACAATTTGTAGAAAGTCAAGGAGATGGAAGGATAGTGCAGTCAGGCTAGTGGTCTGGCAAACCGGTACAAGTGTTCTACAAGATAACCTAAAAAGAAGAAAAATTTTCTATAATTCCAATAAATTATACAACCGTCCAACAGCCTTACCAAGATGCACTTGTTTGAAGATTATGAATTTGTTGTTCTTTTTTAATCTTTGAAAATTCAAACAAAAACGTACTTACCAGCGACCAAGTGTTTGCACAGGATCGTCCGGGAATCTGAAAGCACAGAGTCCTGCCTATCGCTCTCGTTGATTTAGTGGCAGTTTGCGGCAACAAACGCCGCCATTCGTAACACTCGGCTAGAGTCAGGACGTGTCATTATGGCTTCGCATGGAAATTTTGCAGCGCGCTGCCCGTTATGCTCATCTCGGCAAATTGCTTTGCTCACTTACTTAACCTGAAACGTCGGGGCACGCGCGGACCTTACTTGCCTTACGTTACACGGATATACCTATATGCATACAATACGCACTTCTGTAGCACTTAATACTCATTGTAGTGTGATGCATTTAGTATATATTACAACGTGAGCATATACTAGTAGTTTTTTGCATTTTGTAAAACGTACCGAGCAACAAACTGCCATGTTGACGAATGGGTTCTGACGGTACCGTTAAAACCGGCAAATTTGAATAATGAACCTTTTGTCACTGCTTAAACTCAAATCCTGCAACTTTAATGAGGACGAGTATCATTGCTCTGAAGACGACGCGTCAATGGCCGGCTCTGCAAATACGATAAATAAATAATGCAGTAATGGCAGCTGAAACTAGTTTGTGTGTGTATGCGTGATTACTCCGCGTGGAAGGCCTAGGGTATTAATATTCGCAAACTTCTTTTTTTTTTATCGTGTACAAGCAATATTGCCTCCTGCGTGCTGATCAGGAACATACTCGTTTGTTTTCATATTTTTTAATCTTATTTGCTCATTTTTTTTCTTCAATACCCATAACACGACTATCGAGTAATTGCAATTGTGCGAAGAATCGCTGACGAGCTGAGAATCTTTTGGTAATAGGAAAATGGCTGCATCGCGTGTCGAACTCGCATCGCGTTTGCTCTAGCATTCTCTATCGAATTCTTGTTTTCGTGTTTATTCGTTATGTGTCATATTCTAGGGACATTTCGCGTGTTTGGTAATCTAGGGATTTTATAATTACTTAAATCCTCATCAAGCTCGTACAACTAGAATCTAGCGAGTTGCAAGGGGCCAGTTGCTCTTTTTTTAGGGGTCTTCTCTCTAAGGGTTGCAATGTGAATAAGTCCCTTATGTAAAAGCTTACTCTGACTGTCGGTAAAACAGAGAATAGAAAATCGTGGGTGGTCCTGTCGATACATATGAATATTTTTTCGCTTTTGATGGTTCGTAAAAGTTACGTCGCAGCATACAGGGAGACAAAAGACAGTATATCAACGCATCCCAGTCCGGGATCGGAAGGTTAATGCGTGAGGTATAAAGTGTGGTTCGTCGTGGCAGATGTTGCGTGACGACCTGACGGAATTACGACACAGAAATGGCGATCGAGTCTTTCATTTAAATACCAACACCCGTGCGCGCCCTTTTCGATGTTACGTCCTCCTTAATTTATCTCGTTGTAATTACCACGTCTTTGGCAATGTTCAACTTGTATTGATTTACATATCAATTTTCGCGGGAATTAATTGAAAGGATGTTCGCTAATCGGTAATTTGATCGAAAATGACTCTCATAGTCACTATATGTGGACTCTACAAAGAAACCATTTTTACAATTCTTAACTGTAATTGTTAAAAAAAATTATTTTCTTATTCTTCTTCACTGAATTCACTAGTTTTTGTACGGTGACGAAAAAAAATTTTTATTACAACTCAACGTCATAAAACACGTGACCTACTAGGAATATCGTGTCTGCCATGTTTGCCGTGTTCCAAGAAAACCCAATATAGTTGACTCTTGCGAGAATTCATCCTGTTCCATGCAACTAACAAGAACGGAGGACTAAACACACGTAGTATCCCTGAGAACTAGTTCGTTAATAAATTGAAGGGCTTCGCTGCTACCACCACAAGGGCAATAAAGGACCGCCGGAAGGCAACTCCGTCTATATGCTAATGCGGAGCTTCTGATATACACTTTATTCTCAGAGACTTTGGAATATTTTACATTATCCGTAAGAGCGAAGTCGGTCTACCGTTTTGGAAATTTCGAAAAAAAAAAGAATGACCAGGGAAAAAATAATTGTCAAAGGGCGAACAGCGTAAAGTAGTGTTTTTTTATTTTGACCTCAGTAGTTTCTGGTCACTAAGGACGATTGATGAAACACTAGTCTGCTAATTGACCGAAGGATTTTATGCTGCACTAAATTACTCGATGCAAATGCACCGCTTCCGTCCCTCGGAGCTCGTAGCTATTTCCACGGAGGGAGGGCCCGCGCCACGCTTCTTTCCTCCTCGAGATTTACTGCACTTTCATTACCTTAATGAAGACGTGACGCTGAGAAATGGTCAGGTATTTTTGGCAAAAACAAAAAGTAGCAACAGTAATAACGCTTGTGGAATATCATGTTACTCCATTTTTTGGAATTACCATCTCGATAGTGTGTTGTTCAGAAAAATTCGAAAAATTAAAATTTTTTTTGTATAATTTTCAGTTTTACATTTCATATCATAGACATAGTCTTTTTGGGTTTTGCAGTAATAATAATTATTTGACCGGTCGGAGAATATTGATAATATGTTAAGAAAATTTATTTAGATAAAGAGATGGTACCGTTATACATACGAAAAATCAGCATACAAGGGTGGCGAGTAACAGCGTTAACTGGCCAGGAGTTATAGCCAGACTGTTAATGCCCGCTTAATATTCAACGCTGGCAACGTGACAGATTTACGAGTGCTAATGAATTGGCACTCTTGTCTCTCTCGCTATTCTCGTCCTTTCCTACCATCTTCTTCGCACTTTATTCCTAAACCGCACTCGAATAAGCTGGGACCAGTTGGTCATTGTTCCATCGGTTGCCTTTTTTGTATCATTCATTTTCCTTATTTCGCAAAAAAAGAATGACCATGGACTATCTGCTATGCAGTACCAGGAATGACTGGGAACTCGACAATTTACTCCGCACAAGAAATAAAAACGTAGCTGGCTCCCTGTTGGCCTCAGGCCACCGAAGACGCCACGGCAATAGATTTAGGTTACCCATCTTGCTCCAAGAGGGCACCACGAAAAATAGTAGTGTGCTCTCACGATGGATTTAATTAAAAAACATAATTTAGAAGGGGATATAACAGGTAGCCACAGCGTTCTCTCAGCCGAAAACTAACGGGGACTTTTGGGACCAAGAGCTCGGGTCGCCGGTTAGATCATGGCGATGGCGCGTGATGACGGTGCCCCGTTTTATCAGGCCCCGAAGTCACTCATGAATAAGATCATTAAAACTCATGGTCCTACGAAAATATTAGTCCATATAAAATTAGGTAAATCGCACTCGATACCAGGTACCAAGTTATGTACCCAGGTACCCTGGTACCCGCACGGAGATAACAGCTACAGTGACACGTCAATTGTTCCCTGAAGTTCTTACTTATGTAAGTAAAATAAAAAAAAAAACGTATAAGTTTTCATCATCGTATATCGTGCCTGGTATAGGATGCATAGCCTGACAAGGACTATTAGTTTTGTAACAGACTGTACTTTCATTATCACACTTCATCATTATCGGCACCTCGTAGTCACCCTAGATTCGTCTACCCTTATACGAAGATGTTTCCTTTGTTCAGAAATGTTCCTTAGGGTGCGCGTCGGACCTCGAAGAGTTCAGGACACGCGATATGCCATTCTGCAAGGAAGCATCCCTCGAGGGCCAGCTGTAGAATATTGCGTAAAGTCTCTTAAATGGCAGGTGCAACGATGCACACGGTGACTCCAATAGGGTTTTTACTCGGAAGCAGAAAATAATTGCCGACTGCTCAATCGCACGCGCTATCAATCTGGTGCGAGTTGACAGGGTCTCGCGAAAGTCGCATTAGTGCCATCCTAAGAAATGACATCGAATCAGTATGTTAATACAGGGTAGCGGGCTTTGCCGTGTAAATAATTAAAGAATTAAGTAGATGGCTTGAAAAATATATGTATATAACGTCAAAGTGCGTGGCGCATTTCGCCGCCATTTGACACAGTCGTCAGCTGCGGTTTGCCACAAGGTGGTGGTGGTGGTTGGTACCCCTTCCGTTTACCAGAACGCCTTTCGCACCCTCCCTGTCCATTCGTTCGTCAGTCTGTCAGTGGCTGTCAACTATCCTTACGAAAAACCACCACGTACAACCCCCCTCCTGGCAGCTGTCACGCTTGGGCGACCGGTCGTAAATGTACACAAAAGCTTTTGGCCTATCAACAACCTGACGACGACTTCACGACCCTGGACTATTTAATATCGGCGGGCAAAGAAAGTGTCTTTCGGGGCTTGAAAATTCCTGGAAAATACTCCATCGGACCTCCGGGGCCTTAGTCAGAATTTTAATTTATGCGTGGCACATAACCCTGCCTGTTATTAGTCCTAGCTGGGTCTGGATGGGCGTGACGTCACGCGGCTAAAACAAAGGATCGAACCCGTGCCCATATTCCCAACACTATACGGTGACTCCTTTCAAGCCTGCCGACACGAGAGTAAAGTGTAGAACTGGACCACTTCGGCTACCGAGTGATCTTTAAAGTTACTCCGTTAAACACAAGGCCCAAAATCCACCCTAGGTCTAGGATAGATTTTCCAGGCGTATAATTTGACAAGGTTTCATTCTCATTCGATTTTCATTCAGTTTCTGTACTTCAAAGTCGATGTCTGATTATCGGCTTCTTCGTCAAAGATGATGTATGGTCGCGCAAAAGATCAGCGTACAAGGGTGGCTACGCGTAGCCCATCGAGGAGTCTAGGGGTCAGGATAATTGAGGGTTGTGGTTCTGGCAGTAGGTAAAGAAGCCTATAGGTTGTTAAGCAGAGTGCGATCGGCGACTTTAAGGCGCCTTCGCTCGTGCCGCGGTAACGAGTGATTTTCCTTGAGTGCGAAATAATTATAGAGTACCCACTCTTCTGTCTCTATTGCTCGTTCGTGGCTTCACTCTCTATCGCCGTCCTTCTCTCACCTATAATCTCATTAGAGATGGTCAGATCGCATCGACTGAAGTCACGTAGTTTAGCGCTTACGGAGAGGGTATGGATGTATGTATGTACCGGGCTTTAGGTGGCTGCTTCGAGTCTATAAGCTTTCGAGGAGCTAATTGGAAGAGATGTCCCTGTCTCCGGAGGGTTCGTCCTATTGTTCGACCGGATCAATACCTAGCCTAGGTATAACCTGCAACCGGCGAGCTTGAAGAGGGCGTGGCTCGTACACCGGAGAAATACGCTCCCTCTCGTTGCCTTTCAACCCCTGGCGCACCCACGCTTGGCACTCTGGGGTGGCTTTCGCTTTCCCGGTTTGCTTCCGTTCCTCAGGGTGTTAGCTTGTTTTGGGTATGACCCAATAGGCACGAGGGCGGGAGAGGGTAGCTATAGAGTGTCAGTGGAGGCTAGGTTAGCTTTGCTTCTTGTTATTCATATTTTGACGTGTAAGTTGACTGGATTTCTCGTATTCGGTTCTTTGTCGGGTTATCTTCGAAGTGGCGCTGCATGAGCCTCCGAGGTCCTCGGGTGTTGGAGCAGGTTGCAGGACCTCAGTGGGGGCGTGTCGCCTCGATGGCGCCGGCTGCTAATGGCCGCGGGCCGCCAGACTTTAATTTCCTGCTGCTTCCGCGGACCCTTTGCTTTACCTTTCCGTCCGAATCGGCTCGTCGGCCCTCTGGACCCTTCCAGCCTCCCGAGGCGCCTGCCTTTCGGTAGCCGCTGACAGAGAGTCCGGAGTCCCCCGAGCATGATTTGCATGAAACTGCCCCTGATGAGCTCGCTCGATTCGCCCCGGGCCTCATTACGTCTGGGGACCTTGAACCGCTACCATCAACCCCCATTACTACCACTACAAGTGCAGCGCTATTAAGAGCATTATATGTGTAACAGCATGCAGTCGTTCCTAACTTAATGTAACGTTTATCTTATAAGTTTGAGGTGAATGCGA
The DNA here is from genome assembly GCA_963971525.1 of Cephus spinipes. Lineage (NCBI taxonomy): Eukaryota > Metazoa > Arthropoda > Insecta > Hymenoptera > Cephidae > Cephus > Cephus spinipes. The sequence continues at coordinate 6,339,020 of OZ020580.1, read as the reverse complement.
AGAGAAAGCGTAGTACGGCATATGACTGTGTCTCTAATAGCACCACTTTCATTTTGAATGTTCCAGGATCATCCTGGTCTAAGAGGCACGCCACTGGCCATGCTGGCCGCGCAATGCAACAAACTGAGCAGCAAGAGTCCACCGCCGCTGGCCGACGCGGCCGTGGGCAAGGGTTTTCACCCTTGGAAGAAGAGCCCCCAGAGCAGCGGTAGCTCACCCCAGCACAGTAGCGGGAGTGGCGGCGGTGGCTGCACGACGACTGGAGTGACGCAAAGACCGACGGCGACTAGCAGCGCCGGAAGTACTGGAGGCTACGCCAGGGCGCCGGTCACCTCATGTGCCTCTACAGCGCCGCAGTACGGTAGCGATCTGTACTTTCCCGGGACAGCTAGTGCTCAACCAGCTGGCGATCCCCATCATCCCCATCAGAGCAGTATTCTTGGGAAGGTCGAGGGCGCAGCAAGTCTTGGTTCCGTATACGGGAGACATCCATACGAGTCGTGGCCTTTCAATGCGATGCCAGGAGCCGCGCACGGCGGCATCAAGGCCAGCGATGGCTGGTGGGATGTTCACGGTGCCGCCACGGCGGGGGGATGGCTCGACGTGAGCGGTACCGTCGGCGTTGGTGTTCACGCCGCTCAAATGGCGAACTACTCCGCCGCCGCCGCCGATTATTCCACGAGTCTCGCTCTCGCTGGTAACCACCTGCTAACCTCGACGACTGCCGGGCATAATCTCCTGCAAGACACGTACAAGTCCATGTTGCCCGGCGGGCCGCCCGGTTTCGGGCTTCATCACCACGCCAGCTCCGCTGGCGGTGGAGCTGGCAGCCCCCAGGCCGGGGGTGCCGTCGGTGGTGTCGTCGCGGGCCAGGCGCCCTCGCCCAGGTCACAGAGACGATACACGGGCAGGGCGACCTGCGACTGCCCGAATTGCCAAGAGGCCGAGAGATTGGGTCCCGCGGGAGTCCATCTCAGGAAGAAGAACATCCACAGCTGCCACATACCCGGCTGCGGCAAGGTGTACGGGAAGACGTCTCATCTGAAGGCCCACTTGCGGTGGCACACTGGTGAGCGACCGTTTGTTTGCAACTGGCTTTTCTGTGGCAAGCGGTTCACACGTTCGGATGAGTTGCAGCGGCACCTTCGAACCCACACCGGCGAAAAGAGATTCGCCTGCCCGGTCTGCAACAAGCGGTTCATGCGCAGCGACCATCTCGCGAAGCACGTCAAGACGCACAGCAGCAGCAGCAGCACCACCAGCACAGGCAGCAAAGGCAAGGGAGCAGCGAGCTCCTCGGCCGAGTCCTGCTCAGACAGCGAGGACAACGCGAGCCAGCAGAGTCCCACTTCCAGCTCGTCCTCGGCGGCGGCGGCGGCGGCAGCGGCAACGGCGGCAGCCTCACTTCCACCTCATCCTCAGGCTCCACAGCCAACCCCACACCATCACCTTCACAACCATCACAACCACCACCACCATCACCATCATCATCATCAACCTCAATCACAAACAACCCACGACTCCAGCACCAACAACAGCACCACCACCAACACCAGTCACAATCCCAACAATCACAATCCCAACAACAACACCAACACCACCAACAACACCTCCACCAACACCAACAACACGGGCAATCCCTCCCAGAACAGTCAACCCCCGGCAACTCCCATGACCCCGATGCAGATGACTCCTCCGCCCCTGACGCCCTCACACCATCCCCATCACCCACATCTCCCTCCTCTAATGCACCATCCTCATCATCACGCAACCTCCGTCCCGGCGCACCATCATCCTCACGCAGGGATGAGTATGCACTGAGTCCAGTGGGACCCGGAGCCGCAGCGGCGGCGGCCGTGGTCGCCGCGGCCGCAGCAGCAGCCGCCGCCGTCGCAGCCGCTGCCGCCGCCTCGACGACCATCGACGCCACCGCCACTACTAGTACCACAAGCACCTCCTGTAATAACGGCACCACGGCTCTGGGCTCTCCCACACTTTCCTACCCACTCAACTTGAACTTGATACAGCATCATGGGGGTGGCGGTGCTAATGGAAGTGGTTCTGCCACTTCCGGTCTTATGACACACCAACAATCCCATCATCACCATCACCATCACCAGCAGCTCCATCACCACCCCCATCAGCATCAGCATCACCAGCAGCAGCAGCAGCAGCAACAGCAGCAGCAGCAGCACCATCATCACCAGCAGCAGCAGCAACAGCATCATCTTCACCAACAACAGCAACAATCTCAGCACCATCACCAGGCGCAGAACTCTTATACGGTTACCCAGAATCCTGGTACACCGGGAAATGCACAGACACCATCACCCTCGTCCCCGTCACCTGTACATAGTATGTAGGCTCATGAGCCTTGAAGTCCTGCCCCCACCCTCACCCCCCTCCCTTAGACCCTAACTCCCAAGTCCGTGTCGCCGGAAGCGCTTTGATCACCGAGGACATTGGATGCCACCTCTCTAACTTACTACCGATCTTATGTGTAAATATTATACATAGTGCGCGAGAGATGATATTATATTTAATGCGATATAATATTGTATAAAATTCACAGAGGACACACACCCACGCACGTACACGGCTGTACCATACACCAATATCAAGCACTCGCGTCCCCTAAATTATCCTCTAGGATCCACGGGGCCACATCTGAGATCTGACTGCCGTACCTGAGCTGTCGGCAAACCTCGGAATTAGTATTGCGATTTCCTTGTACGTAATAATTGCACAGCGATTCAATTTCGGGCCCATCTTACCGCGAATCTGATAATCCTCCTTGAAGATGTACGTAGTCGCGGTGTGTGTATTAATATGGAACTAATGCAGGGAGGATTGTAAGTAGTAAGTAAATGCTTAGCTCGAAATAAAAAAAAGGCCCATGACACTCGAGAAAAAAAAAGTTCATCACCGAAGAAGTAACGGTGAGGTCCCCCTTCCCATATCATGCCCGGTCCCCCCCCCCCCCCTTTTAACAGCTAGTATCTTACTACTGCTATTATTGCGAATAATTATTAATGAGATATTTACTTAATTACGAACAATTAATTAATTATTAATTATTATTATTATAGTATTATTATAAATATTATGAATTCAGTTTAAAGAGAGATCCTGAGGAAAAATAAACGATGCTTTTGTGAGTAAACGTGCCAATCTCACTCTTATACGTCTACACGCTCGTCACTATATTTTCCTTCTCAAGATTTATCCCTTCTTTCACTTAATCCCTTAAAACATTCTTTTTTCTTTCGTTTCTCAGTGAAAAGCACTTACAGGTCGCCCTTTCTCTCTTCCACCTTCTCCCACGATTTGACTTCCTTGAGAAAAAAAAATTCAGCGCATATCCAACCAAGAGTATATATGTATATTCGCAAGGGTAATAAAGGCAAAAAGCCAGGGGTCGGTACCAATGCGGCAGCAATATCGTACGGGCCGTTAGGTTCCGGATTCTCCGAGCCATGAAATGTCCCGTCATAACATCAACCCCCGTTTTTCTACCACTACAACGATCAGCCACCAGCAGTAACTGCCAACCAGGAGCAGTAAGCAGTACAACCCCAAAGAGGAGAACTCACCCCATCATCCTCATATCCCACATCCACGAAGAAGTCTTCACAGGCTGCCTTATTAGGAATTCTAGTCAAAAATACCTATAAATAAGTATGTAAGATGGCCGCTATGTTATTTGTCAAAGCTATTATAAAACCAACTGTATCGCTGCGATTTATTACCAGTGTCTAATCAACTGTTTGTATTAGCATGGCCGTGCACGTTTCGTTACAAACTGATTACTTTAATTTGCCTTGGAGGATGAATTCGGTGGGACAAATATAATTTTAATACGGCGTCTGCCAAGTCATCCTCGACTCAGTGGGCTGACTTTGAGGTTCACCAGGACTCACCAAGATAATCGAGTGCTCCGCATTATTAGCGGGAATGACTCGGCTCGTCATCGTCCCTTTTTATCCCCCCGACATTCGATAACCCATGGCCTTGCTACAGCCAACGCGCCACCTTTCATATACCTAGCCGTTGGTACATGCCCACCTTCCACGAGGTGCATCACTGCGTGTACGTAACACACAGAGAGCTACTGACAGCAGCACCTACGTTGTGCCTTCTACGGGAATAAATAATTTCCCAGAATTGCCCTGGCACCGTAAAGCGGATCAATATGGCTGAGATTACGAAATAAGATCGTTATGCAAAGCAACGGTCTTTTGGGGATGGCACTGGGACGGGATAGGACGGGGTGGTTCGCAGGGGTCGTCCCCAAGAGTCGAGCCAATTCGTGGGGGGTGCGGTTAATGTCAGGACTCTCGATCCCGCATACGGTAGTAGAACCGTTCCAGGGTGGCTTCTCGGTGATTTAACCAAGGAGGGTGAAACGTTTGTTATTCAATTTGCAACCCCCAAGCCACCGTACCAGCCACTGTTCGCAAATGCTCACCCTCTACATTTGCCTATCGGCGATTTCGACTACCCTTAACATTCTCGCCCCATAAGCCGGGACTAACTCACCGTACTTATCTACTTCGCGAGAGGATCTTTCACGTTGTTTATTATATCCAATTGATATTATCTCATTTAAATCGAGCGTAATGATTTTACTGGTCCATTGGGATGCTGTGGATAGATTTTTCTTTATCATCTTTCTCATTTTCCAGGAACATGATATACATCTCACAAGCTGTGTATCACTGAATATAATTATTTTAAATTGATGCTTCAATTTTCAAATTCATTTTCTAACTTTTGTCCGCCTAAAAGAAAAGCTTATCATTTTCGAAATACTGGGTCATCGCTCGTGAGATTCTCAAGGATCTTCTCATAGATTCTCTTGGTTTTCAATCTTGGCAGAGTGGCAGGTCTGGTCGCGAGACCTATCGCCATGACAAAAGGCCCTAACAAGCCGGTAGGCATATGGTTAGCAGCACCCACACGTCCTATTCGTAACATGCGTAGGCGTATACGTTCCTATAACACATATGTGTATATCGAAGAGTGACGTGAACATACATGGAACGCGGCACGCGTCCAGTTACCAAAGCGCCGCCCTCTAGAGAAGGACCTCCACGAGTAACCACGGCGGCTCCTTCAGAGGTTACACTGGGGCCTGTTCAGGATGGGGCCTCATGACTCCTCCAGACCAACTGCCTAGATTAGGCAGCTTCTGCTAAGAGAGGACTCGAGTGCGCACTCGAGTCGAGAGTTTCTAGAATGAGAAACTCGCGTAAATTATCCTTGAATTAGCCACGCCGTCTATGGAGAGAGTCTTTAAAAAGAAATTTATAAATTTTTGCCAATCGCGTAACGAGGAACGATGGCTTGTTAAAATAATTATAATATATATCGTAATTAAAAGAGATATAAAAGTGAATTAATTAGTTGGAAAATTTTATTTTTTTACCCTAGCAATTATTGTATACTGACCCCACTTTCCGGTGTCACATAAGCATGTATAAAATTGCCATAAGGGTCAAACAACACCGTTCGGACACTGGTCATATCCCTACGTAACGTGACACTATGATCCCATTACTGACCATTCGCGTTAATTGCTCGTTGTTAAAGGTCATCAAAGTATCTGGTTGGTCGATACGAGACTCGGAGAGGGTGTCACCGGTGTCCTCAATGACGCCAGCGCATATTTCACCGTCGGCCAATCGACTTTAGCCACAATAACTTCGTTATCAGAGTTTACCCTAATTGAGTTCTGTCTCGGACTGGCTTACCCAGTAGGATCGTTAAGCGCGCCGCCGATTGTTAATAATTGAACTGCATTAATTAGAATGACCCCAGTAAAGGGTTGTTGACAATATATCGTAAGTTAATAAAAAAAAGGGTGCGCGCACTGACAAAGGTTCAAATTTTAACTTAATACCAGTTATCTGTCCTCTAAGACTTCAACAAAGTGTTATAACCTATAATGAAGAAACATCAAAGGAGACTATTTATTATACCAATTATTAGACAAAATGAGCAAAGAAGTTCACATTAAAAAATACATCGGTACAAGACCAAACAGTGACAAATCACGTCGGTAGACTCCAGGATTAATTTTAACCAGTTTTGACGTACCCAGCCCGAGTCCCACGACGTGTTAACGTCCCCACGTCATATTTCGGCGTAGTACCGACGCCTGTCGCAAGACGTCGATTTATCGTCGACGTTCCCGCACGCAAACATCTTTAAAGGAAAACTTACTCAGACATTCAACCAAAGACCCCAGACCCGCACAATCCATCAGCCACATAATATCTCCCAACGATGACTCGTAAAAGTCAATTCGATTGAACGTCAAGGATGACGTTGACGAAATCGCTTCGCGTATAATAAAGAGTAAAGGAGAGTCTATATAAAGTAAAGGGGGATATAAAAAAATATATAAAAAAAAATAAAAGAAAGACAAAGACCCTAAAGAAACTATCGGCGAGTAGAAAACCCGAATCTCTCCCCTTATCTCACGACCCCGAAAAACTCGAACGACAAACTGCGCATGCGCACGTACGATCGACCGATAATTTTACGGAACATTGACTAGGAATTCGGAGAATGTATGGAAATTAGTCCAGGATCTCTTTCGAGTTCCTTTGGTTAATTGTTACGTCTAAACACTGCGACTTAGTGAGAATAACGTATCGCGCCTGAGAAATCATTCTCACGTGTCATCAGCGCTCTTTCTTCGTATGGTCTGTTCTAGTGCTCTTGCATATGTGGCGATGGATATATATATATATATATATATATATATATACAGGCATGTTACTGTACATCTGTCACGTGGTGTGTCTCGTGTGATTTAGCGGCTCTGCTTCCTGGCGATCTAGTTAACACCAACGTTCCCTTTAACCACGGGCCATCGCAACATGACTAATACCTTCTTGCACGTATTTTTATCCAGATTCTTTAGAATGCTCACCCGGTATATACTAAAACTACGCTGTATACCAAAGTGCTAACGTGACAAATAAAAACCCTTTGACAATCTCATGTCATCTACGTCATTCATTTTCTTTAAGGTTAACCATGTGAGAATACTTTAAAGACGTATGGTTATGTATATAGTATATATATGGGTAAATATTATTTATCGATTGTGTCACATTTTAAAAATTGACACAAGGCTTTCGATTGGTGAGACAGTAGGAATTTTTTTGATTCGAAGAATTTGGGTGAATACAAATAATGTATGAGGTCGTTAAAAAATAATTGGGGTGTCGGTTAAAATTGACTTTTAAAAAAAAAAATTTTCTATGTCTAGTCGAAGGATTTTGTTGGTTTATAATTTTTGTATTTTCTTTTATTAATGCAGAGTTATTGCATTATAGAGTAACAAAATAGCTTCTCGAAAATCTTCAGAGAATACCCAGGCTGATTTAACTGGACGCGAAGAAGAAGTTTAATTGAATGGAATAACAAGGTACGAGGCGATAATAAAGACGTCACTTTTGAATCGTACTAATTATATTGCTTGATGAAATATTTTGTTCCTGGAACCTTCCTTGTATCCTTCCTCATCCGAAAGTAATAATAAAATTAAGACGGCGTCTATCGACTTTTCGCTTTTAAATCAGGTATCAATAAAATTTCAAAAATCCTGCCAATAACGATAAAAGTTTTTTTCACGATAAAATCAAAAATATTTGAAGTATTAAATCCACCGAGTCATCGATTTCTAGATATGGACCACAAGGAGGATGAAAGTATCACGTGAATATATCAAGTATCCTACTGGTGCGCGAACACGCGTGTAATGTAGCTAGTTAGGGGTTGACACGCTGTGGATGATCCGATGTCACGGTGAAATCCGATAGTACCAGGGTGATGGGATGCTGCGTTGTATTAAAAAAAATTTTTTTTTAACCAGAGTGGTTGAAAAATCCCGAGACACCTCAGCCTGTACGCCGTATATAACACAGCGTCGAAAGAGTTCCTGTCGAGCTAATAATCCACTCCTTTTCCACCTCCTCTTCTACTTCCTCTTCTGCTCTCAGCATCTCCCGTTTCCTCTCCTTTCATCCTATGGACCAAACAAGCGCAGTGTAGGCATCTCAAACCGGGCATTACGCACATTACGCATTCTCCGCGTCGTCCCGTGATCCTCTAAGCACGTGTCTGGCGTCGAATATCACAGAGGGCCAATCCGCCCTCCCCCCCCCCCCCTTGGGAGACTTAACGATCGTCGTTATTGAATATCTATGGCGTTGTGTTCCATCTCGTAGCGTCACCCTTGCCACGCCACGACGTCGTGTCAACCTCGAGGACCTCCTCCACGGGGTGTCACACGCCATACGCCCACGGCAAGACTGATCGATCCTAATAGATGCCTGCATAATGAGAAGACGTGTATAATAAGCTGGCTTAAAGGTATACAGAGACACAAGGAATCACAGTCGATTCAAGTAAAAAAAAAGTACTCCGATCGCCAGTCAGAAAGTTTACAAATAATAAAACTACATTTAACGGTAGACACGAGTAGCCGCGAATCTGTATCAGGTGATTTGAGGATTTTTCGTAACTTCAAAATAGTATTTCATCTAGCTAGTACGAATGAGTATAAGACACGAGCGTGAAGTTGGAACACGTGCCGTTAGGCGAGTCTCATACTTATTCGTACTAGCCAGATACAACAGTTTTTGTAACAAATGCTTTAAGGAAACGCCGTAATGTGTCGGCAGGGAGCACCTTAAGATATAATTTTTTGGACAATAGATTATAAAATTACCTAAAAATTTATAATAGTGACGTCGTAGGCATCTCAAATTGTTTCAAGGAAGGGAAAACCTATTAAAACAGATTTTTTAAGCAATTCAACAATGCCATCTCTTGTGAAAAAAAAGGCCAGACGAACATTCTTTGAGCATTTGTTACAAAAACTGTTGTATCTAGCTGTTAACGAATGAATATAAGACTCGTGTGATTGGTGCAAACTTCACACTCGTGTATTATACTCATTCGTACTCGGTAGATATAATACTATTTAAGATGCCCTCTGGCGACACATTACGGGGTACTTTGTTGTTTTTTGTAAAAAAAACTATACATTTATTTTTTATTTAATGCGAAAAAATTCTGTCATTTAAAATCGGTTGGTCGAACTTTATATCGTGTTCAGTTGGTAATATTAGGTTCATAAAATAATGTACGCTTTCATGAATAATTCTTGCAAACATTTTTAGAACGTTTACCGAAAAATTCCATTGGAACTCGTCTGTGCAGTTGTCGATCGAAAGTATAACGGGTCGCTGGACAAGTACGAAGGAACAGAAAAAAGAGAGGGAAAAAAAAAGAGAAAACGCATGGTACAAACGACAAACACGCCGGCATCGCCACATGCGAAACATCTGGCATTTTCGCGTGAAAGAACCAAAGACGAATTTCTGCAATGGAACACGCCCCCCTGTCAAGTTTCTGGGGGTAGCTCGCGCCGCCGTCGCATACTACACTACGAATATATATGTATTGATATCTATTGTCAAGCATTGTCGGTACACAAGCAATTATATCGCGATTGTTCGTCAATCTAGACGTTAATTAAGAATCAATGTGATCAGTGGCGCGAACGACGGAGAAGCTGCGAAGCTTCGAAGCCCCGTGCCGGTTTGTTGGGCCAACGATTTTTATGTGTGCATATTTTTTTCTCGTCTTTTTCCTTCCTCATCTCGTTCCACTCTCTCCCTCTTTCTCTCTACCTTTATTTACGAACGCAAATTGCTCCCTCGCCGAGAGAAATAACGCCTCTGAACGGGATCGCGCGAGCGTGAGTAAAACGCCTCGCAAAAGATAGGACAATACCGCAAGGTGTGGCTTTGGACGCGGGACCTTTTTGTTTAGCAATTAAAAGGAGTTTCGCGTTTGTCCTAACGTCACCTGCTGCCAGCCTTAGTGCTGCGAGGACTCGCGAACGCGTTTTTGTTTTCGACAGGACGTTTCGCGACTCGCTGGACACGTCGGGACAATTTAGTTATGAACCTAAATGATTTCTGACTCTACCTACACCACACGTCACGTACTGTCTCTATACCAGCCGTTTTATTGTCCTTCGTCAAATAAGAGAAGGAATTATATCCCGAACGATTAATTATGTAACTGTCAAAGAACTTTGATAAATTTAATTGTCATTGATTAAATGCATTAACTTTCAAAAATTGTAATATGACCGTGAAATTTTATTAGGAAAAAAATGTAAATTCAAAATTTAATATTAACCTTGATAATTTAAATTATAAATCATATATAGTATTGTTAATATCAACGAATTTTTCGAAAACATTCAATACTGTACAATGTCGCTATACAGTGCAGGCATATATTTTGAGAACTTTTGGGTAAAATCCCAAAATCACACGCCCATCGATGGCGGTAAATAATGTCGAATTGCTCCCTCGTGGCAATGACTACAGTAGTCCCATACACCCCCGTCAATGCGTACCCGACAAATTACTGTGTTTTGCAGCTTGGCTGGGGTGTGCCTATCCAGAGTCCCATGGCGATACCAGATCATTCAACTAGTCCTGTGGGACTCGTTGCTGCGACTAGTTTCGTAACGTTCAAATAGACCGCAGATTTGCGTTAAACATACAGGGACTTACGGTTAAGCTATCCCATAAAAGTAGCAAGGTTCAAAAGCGTGAGGAATCCATCCAGATGACTCCTTAAATATTGACTTTTTCTCAGTTACCAAATAGCCCAAGTAGCTCCTTGTAAACGTAACGTTATTTACCGAGTGGATATATAACCACGAGTATCGGAAAACATTCCCATTCACAAAATCCCCATTCAGTTGGGCCTGTCGAGTCCCAAAAACTTGTAGTCAAATAAAACCACAAAGAAAACCATCCCACTAGAACGTCCAATTGTTACAAGTATACAGAAGTCCTCTACCGTGTATACATATAGCCAATGGCTATCTTTTATTTCTCAAACATCCTTTTATCACGAAGTAGACCCACCAGGTCGATCCCGATGACAAATAGCTCTCGGGTCCTCCTGCCGATTCCACGGAGGAGGAGAACCGTTGAAACGTACACGGAAGCGTGTCGAATATAAAATCCCGTGAAATATACAGGGCAGATCCTTCGCACGGTATTAGACGACGCGTTCCGTTTGGCTGGAAAACAAGGAAGTGACGTTGTAAATCGATGATTGTAATTAGCGAACCGATACCGGAACAGGAACGACTGATTACGGTAATCAGTGGCACGCAGCCGCGGTATGATTCACATGGACGAGGTGAAGGAGGAAGAGGAGATGAGAGAGAGAGAGTGAGAGAGATTCCAAAGAGGAGAGAAAAAGGAAAACGATCCTGAAGAACCACGAGGAAAGAGGAGGTCCTCCACGCATGCGCGTGCACAACTCTTTCCGTGCGCGACTGTTATTATGGCGGACAAAGGGTCCCCATATGGCGACCCGCGTTCCTAATGTATGTTATTAGACATTACTCTATGATAATTAAACGTCTATACGGCATTGTTACGCTTGTACTTACGTTACATTACTACAATGACACGTTGCGCTACAATGCTTCGGATGTCGTGAACGAACCGCGAACATTTCACGAATGGTACTCGTGACTATTGTATTTATATATATATATAAAAGTTCTGCAAGTCTCTCATCCCTCTGGTTCTTTTCGCTTCCTAGATATTCTCTCTGTCTCTCTCACACTCATCATTTGCTCTAAGAAGTTTCTCGAGCTCGGACCGCAGCGTTTTCTTCCATACTAAGAAATCTCCGAGCCAAATGGAATCGCCTTGTCGCCGGTACAATTTACGAGGAAACTTTAACTTCTCCCATGGTACACACAGTACGATAAATAATAGCGCATAAAGCACAGAGAGACGTGGTACCAAAGTTCAACTGACTTCCATACACAATGCCGGCTCTCGCACGATGGAATACGAAATTTTCTGCATTGCGCCAAGGAAGCATCATGGACCCGGTTACTATCTTGTCTTTATATACGATCCAAGAAGGATCTATCTTAAGACACGAACACGGCAGAACTGGGTCATTCCGTTCGTGCTACTCTTCGTGGCCCTTAGGTGCACTTGCGGTCGCACACGTGTGCCACAATATTAATGCCCATCAATGGAATATATTGTACAATAGAGGTCTGATAAGTTTTTAGTACGTAGGTAAATTCTTCTTTGGATTCTTCACATCCGCGAGTCATATGGTACCCAAAACCACAAAACTCCCTACGGCATGTGGCGCATTCGCGGCGTCGCGACGCCTTGGCATCCGTTCCCATTTGGTTGCAGCTCGTTTATCCTGTATTACCTTTGCAAATGAATTGATCGAGTCTTGGTTGTATACTGTATGCTATAACTGTATGTAGATACCAGCCATATCTATTTTTAGTTTTAGTTATAAATAAGGGGGGTTCAGGCAGGGTCCAGGGGATTCTGAATGAAGGGGTGCGCAGGGGTGTCACTCGCGAGTGAATATATATTGGGGCACGCGGATCAGGGCGTGGCAGAGGTGTCCTTTCTACGGAGCATTGTCCCAGGACGAGACACACCTGGGAGTGAGAGGGGTACCACGCCTCTCTACAACGTGCCCATGTAAGAGTGGAACGGTACCCCGTTTCTACCCTGCTTCTCCTCTTGCCGACGCAAGCTATGACATACGGGATCATGCGAGCAGCGAGACACAATACGGTGCCCCGGTCATTACGTGTCTATAGGCATTGTTCGTGAACATGCCGGATGCGCCAAGACCGAGGAAAAGTAATAGCGCGACGTCTGAACCGGTTGCGTGGTACATTGTACGTACTAAATGTTATAACTTGTACCATAGCTGTAGCCTGACGTGGTGAATTCATTTTGCAAACGAGCACTCCTGTAGACGGTGTCCAATGGTAAAAGGGGTTGCCCGAGGTATCCAGTTACATCGTCGTAGACGTGGAAGAACGTGCGCAGCCCCCATCCGCCTGGGGGCGGCCAGGGCGGGGGCGATTCCGCCTCCAGGTGGGTCAGGGTGGCACCAGACATTTCTCATTCTGCCACGCGTGCATAAATAACGCAAAGCTAAGACCCCGGATACGAATTGAGAAAAGTACTGGTGTGAGGTCTATCGTAAACGTTAATTTTCGAAAATCAACCCTCGACGGTATCTTTAATAATATAGAAAAAAAAATAAAGAAAAAGCCATGCTGAATGTTACTAGGATTCAATACAACGTTATGTACACGATCGAATGCCTAATGAAATTTTTAGAAAAATAAACGATTTTGTGAATATATTTTATATTTATAATATCGCAGACAAAAAAAAAGATCCAATTCAAGAACCTGTCAAATTTTTTTTTTTCATGTGGCTTCCGGAATTCAGATGAGGTCATCTGGGACTCTCACGCGAATGAAAGAGGCTGTAAATGGAGAGCGGCGTTGCCTTTAATATCGCGTGCCAGGACACCAAGTATCAACCAACAAAAACACCCTGTAGGGATACACAGTACACGATACGTATCGTTCGTACTGGTTTTCTCCTACAAGAAACAGTATGTAACTGTACGGCCATCAAGTCTGTGGCTAACAGATGGAGAATCGTGCCGGAGGCTCGATAGGTCGATACGAGTTTGAAAGTGTTTTTTTTTTTTTTTTTTGAATGCATGGCCCACATATGCCTGAAGGGATAATAACAACAGCGAGATAGATGCGTGCAACGGAGCTCATGTCTTCCGGTTTCCGCAGTGTCCTTATACGTATTCTGATGTAGATTCACTAAGATAAATAAACTTCCCGGAGGCTGACAGCATCTCCGACATCTTTCTACGTATCATTCGGAATACATACTTTCATTTCGGCCACCCTATATGTACACGTATACGTATCACCTCTACCTGCAGCATTCAATACCAAAATTCACCATCAGCATCCCTCCTACCGACTTCACGTATCCTAAGGCGGTCTTTGGTATAAAGTCGAGGATTTTTAACACGAGCGATAATGGATGACAAATATTGGCAGATGCTCGACCGTTTCCCATCCGTAACCCACGGAGGACATTTTAGTGGTTTCTTTCAACGTGCCAGCATTGTCGCATCGAGAAAGGAATGCATAAATCAAGGATTCCTGTAAATGGCAGGGGTCGATCGGCAGCGGATCCGTTGCAAGGACTCAAAGAGGATCGGTATTGATGCTAGGTATGTACAACACTACCCGAGAGATCTAAAGGGAATGAGAGGGAGAGGGAGAGGGGAAGAGAGAGAGAGAGAGAGAGAGAGAGAGAGACCAAGACCAGAAGAGAATGAGTGAGTTAGGGAGGATATAGGCGCGACCACAATACGGTACGATGACAAACGATCGGCGAACTAGTGGTCGTTCGGATGAAAGCGTAGAATCGGTCGCGTGTACATGAACTTGCTCGACGATACACCGGGTATAGAGAAGTCGGCAAGGATATATAAGAGCTCAAAATATCACATAAATAAAGTATAGATTTTTGTACACAAATGAGATGAAGATAACGGTAGATAAAGAAAATAGAACAAAGCGATAGCCAGTGGGGGAGAGAGGGTAACGCGCGTAAAACTGTTTGGCAGGAGTTACGAGTTCGCGGGGCGATAAAGTCTGGCCTCGTAACGCCCCGCGTAAAAGCAATGAACAGATTTCTGTCGGCGGTTAGTTTGTTTTATGGGGCACGACGTCGGGAGGAAGTCCGCGCTTCTTTCTGGTCCATCTGCGCTTTATGGCCCTTTAAGGAATTTAGCTTAAACGCGAATGACGAATGGCACTGCTGGTTAGTATATCTATATGCATGTATACATATATGCCATCCAGTATACATTTATTATCTCTCTCATTCACTTTAGAATTATTTTAAACTGTTTTCAAACTTGTCACATCCGTTTGCCACCGCTGCAATGTCAATTTAGAACAGTAAAGCATTGTACGTGTATATATTTATACATGTTTAGTACATGTACGTCTAGTACATGTAAGTACACTATAAATCCTATACGCGTTTACGGCTGTCACTAGGAATGTCGGTCGCGCTGGGCGTTCTCTTCATTGGATACACTGCCTTAAGGTCAATCGTCAGACCTTCTTAACCAGCCAACGATCCCTCAAATGCGAGGAATTTTCAACGATCCGATTTAATTTTACGTTTGCTCGTAGGGGTTGGTATACTATATACATTAAAGTAGCTAAGTACTATGGTATTGGTTACAGTGGCAACTACTGCTGGTGGCTGTGGTAGGAAGATGTAGAAAAGAAGAAGCTGAAGGCATAGTGGCGAACCAGCTATAGCATCCCGACAGCATGTGCTTTGGGCGTGTACCAACGCGAAAGAGATATACTGCTTCGCCCGAGTATTTATGGCATATCCGCACTTCGCCTAATATATGCTCGGACTGGAATGCACGAAGCTACCCCAAATAATTGTTTCTGGAAGTGTGAATAACGCTTATTAAAATTTCGTAAATTTTTACCGAGTCCTAGACGATCAGTCCCGACGCCCGTTATACCACGTGATACGTTACGTTACGGAGTTGGAGTACTTATACGTAGCACATACATATATGACGTTATGAATATACGTCCTGAATCTTGTCCTGAGAGTCTGTGAGACTTGGTAGGATAATTAGCATAATTAATTCAAAAAACATTTATTATTCGTGTCGTACACTATACGTACAGGTACCTGCGTATGCAGATAGTTCAGACGATTGGATCAGGATGGAATATAATTAACTGCTACTTGTAAAAACGATCAGAGTAGGAACCTTATATATATATATATAAGCCTTCGGGAGTGACTTGACATTCTACATAGTTTCCTTTCATTTTTCACTCACTCTCCTCCTGCTCTTCAGTCCTCACTATCGCCATACCTAAATTATCCCTTATACCCTTATAACACTCGCTAACTTCGTCGAGAACGATCCATCATCTTCATGGTTCTTCATATTTTATCTAAATACTCTGGAGCACCCATATCATTATATTTACTTCAAATAAATGCATTGCGAATATTTTCATGGTGGTATAATTTTTTGAAATTCAATTTCAACTGCCTACCAACATCCATTAACCATTTGATCGACGAAGTCGGCGAATCGACGGCCATTTTTCTTTTTTTTTTCTTCTTATTTGTCAGTTAAAGGGCTAACGTCTGCATGTTAACAATCTTTAATTCTTCACAAGACCATCGTTTAATGCCCTGATTTTCCTGGTTGTTAGTCAGTTAGTCTCTTCCTTACTGCGCTTACTGACTGTCACAGTGCACAAACAGTCCAACGAGGTGAAACTAGAATTACCGTATGTCTTAATTGACATTCATCCCTTTGCCCTCTCTTATACTTTGGCCCCCCCAGTGCCTTTACCACCCACCGCTCAGTAGTCATCGTCATCATCAGTAACGCCTGTAGCGAGTAACGCGTTTCTTGTGCGCTTCGGAGGATGCGCATGCTACATAACCTCTCTCCTCGTATCTCCACTTAACGGAGCTTAAGGATTCTCATGCAGCGTCGTTCGTACAGGATGTTCCCGGTGAGACGCTGGCGCCTCGTTATCTGGATATTTATAGCCCCGTGACACCAGCGAGAATCATTTTTTAAGATATTTTCAAAACTTAACCTCCCGGATGTCATGACCCTCCCTTTTTTCATCCGGAGGTCAAGTTCCACCAGGTGGATCAACAGGACTCAGGTCTCCTTCGCGGTTGACTTTTAGGCGGTAATTTAAGGATAAACGGTTATTTTGAATGCTTCTGAGGATGGGGGGGGGGGGGTTGAGTTTTATTGGAGTAACGAAGTGAATAGGTGCTAAAAAGCAGTAACAATAACAACGACATAAGAGAGTGTTTTTGTAGGTCCTAGTTTTGCCAGGATGGTATTGAGACCATGATCGATCCGTTGACACGTGATGGGCGCAGGGTGAGCGTGACAAGGGCACAAAAGGTCGACCCCCAGCATCCTCCCCAGAATCCCACGTAAAACGGGGTCCGATGGGAACGTTACTGTTCCGAACAATAACCGCGCAAAATCAACCCCAAGGAATTAGATACAAGACGTTCACGTGATTGGTTCGAATTTTCCAGTGCTAGAAGTCACTTATAGGGGTGGGTCTGTTTAAAATTTATGTCAAAGGGATGATTTGGCTCGTAATTGGTTTGTCTGTGAAAGAAAAGGAATAATGATGCGGCAGGAAAGGACAGATGGACAATATAAGGAGTGAAGAACGGTGGAGATAGGGAAGAAAAATGGACACCGAACACAGGTGAATTCAAGATCGGTCCAATTAGTATCAAATATCGACAGATCAACAGTCTTGTGGTAACCTGTACTAAATGGCTGGGCTTTTTTTGCCCCAGGGTGCAACCTGTACGACTGGTAAGGATCTAGAAAGGACCATTCATCCTGAGGGACGTTACAGAAGAAGAGAGAGAGAGATAGAGAGAGAGAGAGAGAGAGAGAGAGAGAGAGAGAGAGAGAGAGAGAGAGAGAGAGAGAGAGAGAGAGAGAGAACTAATGGCTGTAGGTCGTTTCATTCAGGAATACTCCACGGGGATCCAATTCATGAGAAAACAGGAATACGGGGTTAGTGGTAGGTCGTGTCTTCTTTCTTCAAATTATTGTTATTTCTGGACAGCGTTCCTGAAGTCCGTGTCTTCGACACTGTGCACTATAGCGCGTACACTGCAGTCGTGTACTATTGCCATGAATGTAATATGTTGTATGTATGCTATGCTCCTACAAAATTCCCTCTCATGTCCATTCTAGGTCCTAATAATAACTGCAGGTATTATTTATCGATACCAAGGGTTCAAGGACCACCCTAGGGACTTTGGTAGCCTGGGGATTTTCTCGCTCGATAAATAAAATTCGTTCCGATACTAGGAAAAATGGAGTGCTTGCCCGAGAGCCCCTTTACTAGCCTCCCAAGCACTGTAACTAAACGCCTGGAGTAGGGGGCTCCTGCTTAGCGGTCTGTTCACCCTGTTTGTCTTTCCAACCCTCACGATCCTCTTTTCATCCTTGGATACAGTCGAGCGCCATTACCACCCTTAAAATACATCCAAACTCGTACTACCTTTTCACCCTGCTCGATACTCAGCTTTCCATATCCTAAGACTGTAATCACTGTTAGATAAAATCGTCGTTGTTCGAAGTACTTCAATTGGGTCCATTAAACCGGAAACTATATAAACCTAAAAGCATCCGACTATTTCCGGTCTATCGCGATTCCAATCCCTGGTTACTATACTCTAATACTATAAAGCCTTGATGCATCCGCCATTGTTGGATACACGTGCGCCACGTTTCGCATCTATACTGGCACTCATTGTTACTCGGGAGCTTTCAAACTTTCTGACAAATTGCTCACGTGTTATAGGGGTTGATCAGGGGGTCGTTAGAGGGTCAACTGGTACGCGAAGGGGGTAGGTTGTATAGATAGCCTCTACTTGACGGTCCCAAATACCGGAAGGAAGTCGTGGAAAGTATCAGAAGAGTACGTAACAGCAGTACCCAAACATACTGGGTGTATGAAATATTCGATATTTAAAAGGGACTGACCCTTTACATGGGTTTTTACGAAAATAAACAGATCACCCTGTTGGGACCGATTCGCACGAATTTTCGTTACGAGGGACGGTAATTCGGCGGCTATCCGTGAACGCGGCTCGACAAGAAGCAATCTGCGGAAATTGGCAAGAGCAACGAACCAATTTCCGAAGGGCCCGCAAACAGCGGGCCAAGGGGTCAGTCAAGGCAGGGTGAGGGTTAATCGCCGTTAAAACGAGCCTCGTTAACGTGGCGAAACGATTTTGAAGTGTACCGCGAACCTGGGCCTCATACCTGCCTCTTCGATTTCTCTCTGTCTATTTCTTACTTTCTCAGTCCCACATAACCTACCCTTATATATATATATATTTGTGCGTGCGTGCGTGTAAGGGTACGTATGCAGGCCAATGTAAAACTATTATAATACTCAAAGAAAATGTTTCAACTATCCAAAATCTTAGGACCCAAAAGTAGGACTATCACGTTGGGCCCCACGACCTTAATACTTACACAGCCAACTCGGAGTGGCTATCCGAAAACGTAATTTGGCCCTCGCGGACCACCGGGTCGGGTCTTCCCGGGCGGCGATTAACATTCCCAAAGCAATTGCACCTACGAGGACGCGCGAGCCAGGCAATTTCTTTCTGTAACGGGCACCAGGTTGTAGAAGCGGACGAGCTTGGATGAAGCACAACTTTACCATTGCCGACTGAGAGATGGCAGCACCGGTCGAGTGTAGCTCGTCCGCATTTGAAAGTTCGTGCTTGAGATCGCAAGGTATAAGTATACCACCCGGACCTTATACGAAGAGAAACGTATACGAGAGAGAGAGAGAGAGAGAGAGAGAGAGAGAGAGAGAGAGAGAGAGAGAGAGAGAGAGAGAGAGAGAGAGAGAGAGGATAAAGCGAATGAAAGAGAAGAAAGTCTAGAAAGAAACAGAGATAAAGAAAGAGCAAAAGAGCTATAAGACCAATCAACGTTATTCCCGTCTTGGCGGATTACTCGGCAGGAAATATTTTCGCCGTGGACGTAGTGTCGCGCGGCCTCATCAGCTGAATTACAGGGCCGGCCATCCGCGTCTCGACGGCGGTGGCAAGGCGTCGCGTGGATAGGCGGGCAAAACACGAAATCTACCCCGATGACAACCCAAGAGTAAAGGATACCATTGACGTCGAGGAAAAATGAATTTCCTTGAGTGGTTATCCGGCAACCGCTATAAAGGAACCCAGGGCCGTATTACCTGAACGCCCGACTTCTCTGTCCCTGCGCCTACACTCTCCCTACACTCCACATCGTGATCCTGACCGAGCGAGGCACGTCGCGAACGAAATGAGGAGCGGCAATGGCAAATAAATCGCCTCGCCCGCGTCACGTTCCAATCCGAGCGGGACTGGGTACGCTCGATGAGGCTCAAGAGAAAGAGCGCCGCTCTTCTTGGACCCTTTGATCTTTGCCGCTCTCACACACTCTTTCTTTCTCTCTCTTTCTTATCCCAGTTGACAACGTTATAGCGTCTCGCGATACAGCCCTTTCCAATCTTGGCTTCAAAACTTCTTTTCCTAGCTGCACATCACATTAATACCCACAGGCCTCTACACATACTGACAAAAATATTAATAATTTTT
The DNA here is from genome assembly GCA_963971525.1 of Cephus spinipes. Classification (NCBI taxonomy): domain Eukaryota; kingdom Metazoa; phylum Arthropoda; class Insecta; order Hymenoptera; family Cephidae; genus Cephus; species Cephus spinipes. Next base: position 6,318,861 of record OZ020580.1, on the reverse strand, counting down.
TTTTCTTTTTTTTGTTCATAAATCAAAAGTCACCAGATCCATCCACAATATACGAATGCATACCTCGTGAAACGTCGCGGTAAACATTGTTGCTAGGAATTAACGAAAATAACAAAGATTTATGACGTTCCGCCGGATAAGCGCACGTATGACACACATTACAATTACTCGACCGCTTGTTTATTAGATTCGCCAGTACCGACCAATAATTTCAGTACAAGTACGTACACCCTCATACGTACGAGAACGAACCGTGAGGCACAGTTGGTCGAGCATGCGCGACACACGCAATGCTCCCATAACGTTTTTCTTGGGAAAAAAAAAGGTTCTCTTTGACGTTTTCTCCATTCCAACCTAAACTGTATATCGATTCTGTATACATACATTAATATTTTATTACACCCGTTGATATAGTCAATCGCCATTATTTATTACGACAAATGTATAACCGTATTGGCATTTTTTCATATTCTTATCCAAGACCAATCGGGATTCTTGGAATTGAAATCTTTTACGGCAGATCTATAATCGTATATGCAAATGGTCACAAGAGCACGTGAAGCATTGGTACCAGGAGATCGTGCCTTATTAAGTTGTTGTGCCATTTTCTCTATTCGATCGAGGATAGAATCGTCCAGGACCGAAGGCTACACTTTACCTTGACCCTTGGAAGCTGCAGGATGTAAAATCGACATAGTCAGGTAAGGTAAGAGTATACCTATATACATATAACAACATACCAGTAGGTACTAAGGGATATACGGTACACTGTTCATACTATCAATCAAATTTGAAAGATTGAATATAATTTTCAAAAACATTGTAACAAGACAGGTAGACGGTACTTGGTGAAAATTATCGATAAGAAACAGCAGCAATGGCGCCAATCATTCCTAACCTTTATGGACCGTATAGTACTTAAATGGCTGCCTGTAGTAGACTAAGGCTTCCCGATATGAGAGTCTCGTTAACTGCGCAAGCTTGCAACGTCCTTTTGTGGTTGCTATACACGTTAATATATATAGTATATATATATACACGTATAGATACGTACGAAGGTGCATCTTGCATCTATACGGTTGGCAGAGGCTGCACCTGTTCCTTTAAATTACTGTTTATGATTCGAATTAACCGTCGGGGAAATAAGAGCATAAGGAGCCAGGATGCTCTTGTGAAAGAGAATCCATAAGCCTTGGCAATGAGGCTCGCTAATTCCTGTATTCTCATTTTCTCTTGCTTTTCTTTAGAGCGTTTCCTTTTTTCTTGCTCTCTCCTCCCGCGACGTGAACATCGTAAAATATTAATTTTAGCGTTAATAACAGTATGAGCGGAGCGACCGCTAACGTGCCTCGTCAGAGTTTCTGGAAGAGTGTTGCCGTTACACGTGTGAGTATATTAATAACGAGACGTAAGAAAATGAGAAGAAGAAAAAAAGCAAAGGCGCATTTAAGGAACGAAAATTGTTAAGGCCTTGTAAGTGATATTTTACTATAGTATACGTATACTATACAGGAGACTCTCGAATTAAACTTGAAAAATTCTCATCCCGTATCTGAAAAAGGTACCTACTGCCCTTTTTATTCTGAAATGTAAAAATCGAAAAATACGCGTCAGCCCGTAAAGAACAGCACGTGTAAGTAACACGGGCGCCATTGTGTCACGCATGACGTGGGAATGACGGTAGGTCAACGGGATACCAGAACCATGGGGTGACATAAAGACCCCATATAGACACAAAATCCCCCAGCTAATCGCTACTGATCTTTTGCTCGGCTGAGAAATTCGCGAAGGTGCCCAATGGCAAAGGGATGATAAAATTCATAAAATATAATTTTTTTTTTTTCCACTAGAAAGTTCATGATCGATTTTAAGTGCATAGCGTGCAATTGCACTTACTAGATCTTGCACTGATAAAAATAAAATGAACTGAACTTAAGCGTCCGATGATACACGCAATATATCCATTGCTGTCGCAGAAAAATGTTTACGTGATAAATCCTTACCAGAAATACCCAACCTAACCCCAGAATATTCGTCCCCTATTTATTTGAACAATGGCGTAAAAATGGCAAAGTAAAGCATCAAACGGATTAGATGCGCACTGGGAAGTCCTATTCGAGACCTCGTGCATTATGTCACGCCAAAGCGGGTATACGATAGGTACCTATGGTGATGCTCGGGTGACACTTTGATATGTAAATAACACGCGGTACAGGCAACCCCTAAAATCCTGCTGTGTAGGAACCAAGGGGATGGAGAGTAGCTGTGCAGGAAAGCCCAGGGCTCAGGCAGGCAGCGAGGCAGGGAACGTGTGTACGTAGCACAGGAAGAACCGGCGATGTGCATTTGCTCGAGTGAACATGCCACAATGGAGGGGTAGTATCAAGGCAGTTTGGGGGTTGAGATAGTGGAGTTTGATAGCGTGGGAGAGTCTGTGTGCGCATCCGTGGTACGTGCGTGTCTGTACGCGGCTCTTCTAAATTCCCTTGGCTCGAGCCATGGGAGACATCCAATAACGGCGTTATCTCTTTCGCGAAGCCAATATTGACACTGGAGAGCTCAGCCGAGAGCAACTAGGTTGCCTTGTCAACTATATATAGATATAGAACGGATGGATACGATATAGTAGTATATAGTATATACTATAGTATAGGGGTTGATTGGTTATTCTCTCTTGGTAGGGAGGCGGGATGGTTACTGCAAGCCGCTGCAGGAACATATATGTATATATATATATATACATATCGTGGAGGCAATTGCTAATAAGAGTTGCGCGTTAAGTACGACGGCGATGAACGATTAATCACACCTTTTAAATTACAGCTCGGATCGACGTAATGATCATCGATGCCGAAAGGGGGCTGCGAATGACAGAGGGTACCGCATGAAGGACATTATCGTCGCATGCCAAAGGATAATGACGACGTTGCGAAATAAGAGAATGCCTTTTTAAAGTCCTTGCCGTTTTCTCCCTTATTGAATAAAATACGGCTTCCCCATTATATCCCTCTGCGTTGTATTATTGCACCCTTAGCTAATGCCTCTTCAACCCTCGCGGCAGTTCATAGCGTTTACGTGTGCTATAGCTATATACTGCTCTCTACGCAACCAGTTCTGCATAATGCGCCTCGCTTAACGTTAACGACGCCATTTTGCCAATATGGATATCAACCCTTTGGTATATATAGGGGTTGCTCATGAATTTTCATAGAAATTGAACCCCTACCGCTAGTTGCTGCTTCTGCTTCCGCTTCCTTCGTGCGCATGTTATACCTTGGTACCTGTACCTGGCCGATTTCTGGCCCTCCGAAGGGACGGACGCGTCGCGGCGACGTCGTCGCGATCGCGGAAAGCGTCGCGGTAGCCTCGGGCACCTACATACGACACATAAATTGCAAATTGCTTCACCTGGGGCTGTGCCGTGTCTCCAGTGACGTCACTCGTGAAATTGACGAACCACTCACTTTTTCCCGGTCTCCTGCGTCCTACCTAACCTACACGGATCCGTCCCCACTCCATCCCGAACTGTCTTAACCCCGCCAGGTCGGAAGCTGGTACAGTCCCTACTCTGTTGGGAATGTATGCATGTACAGTGGTTCTTTTGCCTCCACGACCACCTCTGCGACATGAGATTATCCCCCACCCAAGCTATTTACCCCCTCCGCCTGCAGGCCACGTGCCTTCAGGCGCAGGTGAAGGGGCGTGTACCTTTTTAAGCCAATAGCAGGATGGGGCGTGGCTCTACCTGCGAACCCGATTGCTTGCCTGATATTCGCGCAGGTTTACTGAAATTCCTACGGATAAATTTGCAATGTAACTTGCTTATATTCTACTTTGGAATAGGAGGGGAAGAATCGTCAAGGGAGCTGGTATCCTCCGGAATGGTCCGCACGTACGACTTGATGGTTACGACTGGCAAACCCCGTTTAACGAGGTCGCCAAGATTGAGTAGTACCAGGAATCTTTCTAAGGATGATGAGATCTTAAGGACTACAGGGGATAACCTGGCTATGTTAAGGGATATACTGGTAGACACAATTAATGGATGAGGTGTTGTAGGTAGTCCATTGAATGGCGCGTAATAATCTCGCTTACGGAGATTTAATAATAATATAAATTAAAGGACGGGACCTCCCGAGATGATTATTTTGTAGTAGCATTCAATATTAGATACGGCTGCTGAGGTGAAGAGTGCCTGGACCTCCCAGCTGTCCACCCACCGCCAGTCGATTACAATAATTACCATTTCTATAATATCTTAACCCCCCCCCCCTCTCTCTCTCTCTTTCTGACTCTACATACGTATATACATATACTCTACCTCTCGATCTGAACTGCTGATTTCTACAATCATTGTCAACGATAACAATGAAATTAATTTTAATTCATTATTTTCAGCTAATAACACGGTATCGCGTCACAATTAAAAATATGTTAAATAGCTTTTAAATCTTAACGTCAATTATGAACGAGAATTAAATACGTCATAAGACCCATTTAAAGTGTCAATTATTTATTAGGCACTAATAATTAAAAAATGTCAAACATCCTATACATATACGTTGTTAATACAATTTTTTTTGTATCATCCCATAATTATACACGTGCTACTTATACTACTGTACAATAATATCTACTATTCCACGGTTACGTGTATATTTCATATATCCATATATGTATATGTGTACTAAGTATCTATCGTCGTAAAACGACAGCCGGCGCGAAATTGAATTTAATCCAAACAACAAAATAATAGTTTGCAAATCCCATAATGGGGTCCACCCCGCGCACGTGCTATAGGGTAACCCGAGCGCTGCAATCATACCACCACGGGAGAATACCTCCCGCGAGGATAATTCGATAGAGGGGCACCCAGGTTCGCGGAACCTCCTGCAGCCTCACCACGACAGGAGGGCGCTGGTTACGCCCCTGAGATAGCGGCGCGGCACCCTTTGCCATCCAGGACGATCCTTACGCACTCCTCTGTATATATATACCTTTTTTCACTCCCTTTTTATCGTTGACTATGCCGGGGCACACGGACCCCCTGGACCCGGGGGTCTCTGTCACGGCGTCGCCTTCCAGGACGAGAATCGCGAACCCGTTTTCCAGAATCTACGCCCACCGGAAGCAGCTGGTACGTCGCCGTGAATGGACAGCAGGCACGAGATATAAAAGTTTAAGGATCCGATTACACAAGGATATGAAGTGGCACAGAGAATTTCGAACGTTGGGTGACCGTTTTTCATTGAACGTTGAACACGCGCCAAAACCTCTACAAGATCCGTTTCCTGTTCTTTTGGTTGTACTTGTTACGTAACGTTGGGTTAGGTCGACCTCCGACTGATTATAGATCTGTACCAATAAGAGATGACGTGAAAAGGCTGATATAATAAATTATATTAAATTATGCGTTTAAGGTAATTTTAAAACGTTGACACGGTCGTTAGCTTCGGCTATGAGAAATAGTAAGTCGCGTGCAAATAGCTATACGTCTTATACAGTTGTCCAGGATCGGCCAGATGACGCCTGATGTCCCTCTTGTGCTGGAAAATTCAAACGTTCCCATTTCTCCAGCATCTGCGACGTCTGTTGCTTTTGCGGTTTTTCAATTTATCACGATGAAAAAGACGAAAAGTGTTCTGCGTGTCCGATGCTATTGTGATCCAAGTATTAGCAGCTAGTCGATATACAAGCTTCTTCCATAGACAGTTTAATTGAACAGGCATGTCTGTAATTTAGTGCTGGATCAAATAAGGTAGGTTAATAAGGGTAATAGACCTGACAATTTACACCATTTATACAAGTGCAGCTCGATGAGTAGAGACTAACGAAAAGTTTTCCTTTGTTCCAGAAGGCTGCGTACTTCAGTGGAAGCCGACTGTCGGTATGCTGCCGTTTGCTTAACTCATTAGGGCGGACCTAATGTGTTATTAAATTCGTAACAGGTCCCTTGGTGAGTTTGGCAAACTATTTTTTTTAATAAAAAAACAAAGCAGCCTCCGGGTTGGTCTTTTTTACGATTCTTCGTGGAAGTCCGTAGAAACTCGTACAGAGTCATAGTAATTCTGAAAAAATTTTCAGAATCTGACACTTAAAAAATGTTTCTCTTAAAGGGTGCAACATTTTTTTTTTACCATTTTTAATTTTCATTAGAGGGATAAGTTTAGCTATCAGCTTCTGACGCGAGTGTCAATTTTCAAATATTGCAAATGGAACGCACGTGCAGCCTCCGCAGTCTAACGAGTGCCATTCCGTTCTTAAACTCCGTCTTTGGGCGCCCCGACGCTCTCTCGAATAGCGTCATCTATCGCGGACCCTTAACGAACCTTCGTTAGTCGACCAAGGCGTAAGTCGAGCGTCGCATACGCAAATCCATTGCCATATTTTTGCCAGCCCTGCGCGCCAGGCACGTCTTACCAAAACGTGCGCGGGGGCTTTTTGTCTCGTGGAGACTTTTGACAGGAGGCAGGATAGTCCCGCCCTCACTCCTGCAGGGATAATTCCTGTTCCTGGCACACGAGTAGGTACACCAGGGCACTAATATATATATATATATATATATATACACATATCACACAAATAGAGTTCAGCTAACGTGTCCCACACTATACTAAATTCTAAAAGCACGCGTAAGGGCGTACCTACAAGTTAAAGAGCGTACAAGGACACCGTACCAAAATGCAAATCCATAGTACAGTTATAAGCCATCCGATAGGAATCCCATAAAAAATGCATCAGGGTGGTCCGGATACTTCGGAAGGATGATCAAAGCCCAGTTGCAGCTTCTTAATAAATTCTAATTAACCCTTGCAGCGAATGGAACGCGTAACAAAGGGATGCCGGTAGCAGATTGCAGTGTGCATAAACACACACGGCTCATTAGTACGGTCGGAGTAAAATTATTCGTCCTTTATAGTTGAAGGTGGCAGGACGATCCGCCTCTTGTGACAAATAAAAATACTATACTTTTACGACCAGACATTAAAGAGCTTTGCTATAGAGGATCATTTGAGAAGGGATGAAAGTTAAGAATTTTTTTTATCGCAATAAACTTTTTACTGTATGATAACGAATAGACATTTCTCCGATAATTTTTTTATGGCTTCTACCGTGCAAAACACCATTGTCGAGGTGTTTGTTAAAGTGTAGGAAGCAGGACGCGACGTTAGGTACGGATCGATGGGAATGCTCAAACGGCATGGGTTATCGCAAAATTCCATGATGGTAATCAGCAGGTTGAAAGTATATGTACCCGCCAGGATAACTCTGAGGTTTTACTCCTGCGACCCCTTACCTAATGACAGGGTAGACAGACAGTGTACAGTTGCATCGATATACCTTCCCTGCACTGGGTTTTCCCCATTTCTTTATTCGATATTCCCTGCCATCGTTGTTTCTTCCTACATTTTATGCAGTTACTGAAATCGGATCTACGGATTGCAGCACCATACTTTCCACGGTGGCAAGGACCAACGAGCTCATCGATCGCTAATGACGTAATGACGCAACGTACTCGATCATTCAATTTCAATTTGTCCCTGGAGATAATAACTTCGCGACCCTTTACGCCGACTAGATTTTTGCACCCCATCGATTCTGCAAACTCGCACTGCCGTGCAGAATGCAAATATATCCAGCAACGGATGTTCCTATACTTCGTATATATATGCTTTATATATGTGTATATAGGGAGTTGGGAGATGGATCGATTGCCAGGACAGTTACTAAAGTTGTGAGTTAGAATGGTTGAACAAAGTTGTGGCGCCGCTATAGAATTACATGTGGGTACGTACGTAGCAAGTAGGTAACCGGTATAGGTAGGTAGTGGGTGGTCGATAGTAGGTGGGCAGGCATAGCTGGATAGGTAGGCTGTAGGTTGTGTGGAGGGAGAAACACTGTGGAGGCAGTGCGGATATGCTGGGCTTAGTAATTAGCAACTATGCCGTAAGAATGCGAGGAGAACCCAAGGAATGAGGAGGTACATAATTACTTAGCAGCAATTAATTAAATAATGATATAATTGCTCAAAGTGCAATTAGCCAATTGATACGCGAGACCGAAGAGAGAAAACGCCCTGGGGAAAACGCTCTCTGGCAGTTGCATTCCGCGCATGCACGCCGCTTCGGGCTTGTAATTTATATGTAATTTGCATTCAATTTACAGGCGGAATTTACCGCGGGGCATATACTTTCACGCAATAGCATCAAATTTATCGAATTATGTCGCATAAACAAATTTGTATAAAGATCACTTTGCTATATTCAGATAATCGGCTTACATGAGAACTAGCCTTGACGTTACAAAACAATTTAATTTATTAAAATTCTATAAGATAGAGATATAAAACTGAGTCATCCGTCAAAGATATATTGATGTCGGCATCTGGTGTCTTGTTTTGTCGCTGCAAGAGTACCGATAAATTTATACCGGTATTCTTTATCTTATCTTAAGGACTGTTGGGCAAAACTGTCAATATTTGTATAGCGATTTTTAAGGTGAGATACAACGCATGTAAGGTGCCAAAAGTACAAGGGTAGTATGAGGGTGGAGAGAAGGGTGGCGGCGCCAAGAAATCCTTTGATCCTCAGCCGCGCGACGCTTCTTCAGGTAGCCACAGACGCATTAGTCACCGCAACTCCCTTGGACCTCTTATTCGTAGCCCTTAATCCAGCCACCCTGCGAGAGAGACCCTCTGAGACGTGCGACGAAGGGCTGGATGCTGAACTAAATGAGTTGATCGAAGTCCTTAATAAGCTTCTAGAAAGAACGCGTGTCAACAGCGAATATGTGATTCCTTTAATTTATGAAAATACAATGGTCCGAAAAATAGCCCTAAAATATTACGAATAATGTTACACAAGTTTCTTTAGACAATATTGTCAACCCGTTCTCTTTCTCTGAGGTGCAAACGTGCCTTTTTGATGTAGATAACGCGTGTGGATGTTGAAACAAGGGTAGAGCGTGGGGGAACATTCTGTGAAGTTGGCGCCGACAGAGGCAGCTAAATCACGGCCTCATTATGGAGTAATTAAAAGCCATTACTAATCCTATCCTTTATTGGTGAAGAAGCCGAAAAGGATGATAGAGTCGGCGGGACCTGTAGACAATGAAGCCGCAGTCAGACCCTCATCTTCTTCGAGTCGACCTGCTTCACGATTTTGACTTTCCGCGTACGATTCACTGTATTGTGTAATGTCCAGTATAACGGAGCAATATCCTGTCGGTGACGAGTCCCATTTCTCGTTGAAATTCATCAAGGAATCGAATTTGACCATATTGAGGGTTGCGAGTCACCCCTATTTCCCTTTCTTTCCCTTCAATTCCAATCTTTGTGTTTCACCCAATAGAACCTAAAGTTCGCAAAAAATCGATTAATCGTACAGCCACACGTAAGGACCACGTATTAGGGCCCACGAAGGCGAAGCCACGGAGCAAAGGGACAAAAAGACGAAGTTAAAGAAAATGGGCCCGTGACGAAGCCACCGGCGCCAGACCTGTTCCAACTCATTAGACGATTCTCTCCGGCGAGTCTACTTTGAAAATTTAAGTCTCCTCGCGACTCAGACCCTTTTGCGTTATATAGAGTATAAACAGTACCCCGAAAATCTACCTAATGGGCATACTGGTATAGCGTGAGGCCCATACTACCCTTACGATTCATCTTCCGTGTGCGAATCAGGTATACGCGCATAGCACAAATTTTCCGAGGTTTACCCGAGTCCTTCGCTGCTATGTATACCATAATAGCTCAAAGTTTCTAACCAAACAATTTTGGGACTCATCGATCACGTTAACGGCAGGAACAAATCCCTACTCAGAGAGGAAGAGGAATGCTAAGGAAAAGGGAACAAATTGGGACGTACCTCTTATGAAGTTTTACGAGGATGACGAGGAGGAGGTTGCAGAGGATAAGGTCTAAGCGAGGCCACGAAGTTGTCTGTGTCCAAGATCTTATCCGACTAATGGCCAGAAGCCGCAAAGTCAAAAGTCACTCGGCCGTCGGCGGCAGCTTGAGGCTCCATCTTAAATACAAAAATTCACCTTCACCTTCATCCTTTGGAACACTTTAGTTACCTAGCTACCTAGGTACGAATCTTCGTCGCGCGGTTTCTTTGTTCTCCCAGCATCCGCTACGCCGCCCGGTAGTCCCACTTTCATATGAGATACGAGGATGAAGAACGGATTCAGAGACTCTGAGTGGTATCAATGACCGTGATGCCGTGAGTAGACACACGCGCAAGTATTTGTATATATATATATGTAACCGCTTCCTGGCATTTCATAAAATAGACATAGGTACGTGTCACTCATATATCATCCTGCAGTGAACGTTTGGCTCATTAATATCTAAGAAATCATAGCAAACCCCAAACGTGTCATTATGCTCAGTATATGGGAGTCGACAAATACTTTTGGTAAACCTGTAATACTTTGCAATCTCTTTAAGGTCCACCCTGTTTTTCTATGTCTTTTTTATACATAGCTTTTGTACTTTAGTCGATCCATCCATTCACAGTCTATTTATAACCGTCTGGCTCTGTAGATACGAAGAGCGTTTTCTTATTGATGCTCTTTCTCCCCCCCCCCCATCCATCTCCACTCTGTCTCTCTTTCTCATTTGAAACTGGTTATATATGTATATACACGTCAGGTAAAAGAAACACACTGTAATTCTCGGTGACATTAATAACGCATTAATAGGAACCCTCTCATTGACAAACCATAGAGGACTTGTATTTATTGGGACTACGGTCTTCATTACTTGACGATACTCACGGCAGTACGTCGCGGTTTGCCCACACTCGACACCCCGTAATTTCACGGCGTTTTTGTCCTCGGTTCTCGTATCGCACGCTCAATTATGACATTACTGGCCGATATGTCTTTCTCATCCTCTCCCGGCCTCGGCACGGCCTCTGCCCTCAGTCAGCACGACCGCGCACCCGTTTAAATTCGAATTAATAGCCACGTTGCCTACGGGTACTTTTTGCTGCGAGGAAAGCTGCTTATGGGCGGCGGTTCTTCTTTGTAACGGCCTATAGACAGTGGGCTGAATATGGGTAGTACCTGTGAAGAGAAAGACAAAGAAAATTAGAGAAACAGAGTAAAATAAAAAAAAAGGATATAAGGACGAGCGAAGAAAGTCAAGGAGCGAACTTTGGCCGCCTTCGGAACCCCTCGGTATAATTGAAGAGACGAGGCCCAAAGGAGTCGGGCCCGATACAATGGCTCTTGAGTCGAATGATGCGGTGACGTGAGCGAGGATGGATCCCTTCTTGATTTCTATTCATCGAAGAACGAAATAATTTAATTAGCCACTTCCTCCATGGATTACAATCGTTACTGAATCGTCATTCATTTATGAGAGTCTCGTTCTCTTACTCTCTCTTTCTTCAAGACACTTCCACTCTCCTTCATTTTTTTTTTGACTTTGTTTCTATTCTATACTCTACGTTAGCACGAGCTTACGCAAGACTCCTGGAAGATGCATGACTGTTCATCTTTTCTTCAAGAAGGTTCACGACCTCCATGACCTTACTGTCACGAGAAATGGATCGTTACAGTATAATCTCTCTTCTTTGATACCCACGCAATCGTAGGTGCTTACGTACGATATTTAGTTCCTTCTACCGACTCAAAGAAATCCTTATGAATCCGAAATCCTGGATGAAACATCTTTCGGTCAGACATTATTCACTCCTCTGCAGAAACATAGGCATCGAGCGCCACTAAATATTTATCGTCTTTTAAAGAGTGTCCTGATCGGTATTACTGTTCTACAAATTTATGATTCAACAGCAAATACTTGTATAGGTATATATATATCTACCGAGATACTTCTAGCTCTATTTTTGAATTTTTTATTTCTTCCCACTGAGAGTCCCTTCCATCTACCTTCACACAGCATCCGGGATCATAGAAACTAACCAGAATGTAAAAGCACCTCGCCAAGATAGCAGAGATGACCTGTATATAAAATTAGCGAATTGACATAAGTTAGGAAAGACATGCAGTAAAGAATTTCCAAAATAAAGAAGTTCGTTAAAAAAAAGAAAAAAAATATCTACATCACAAACATACGTAGACGGGAAAACGATATAACGAGACTAGATCGTAAGATACGCGGTTAGGATATGTTACTAGATCCAGATACGCCGACTTGCCAAGGGCACCGCACGAGATTTACCGACAGTAGATTCTAACCATCGTTGACGAGGTGTTAAGAAAATATAATCTCGACGCCATTTACGTTTAACGGTGATTTACGAGGGGCCTCGCGGTTTGCTCCGCCGCTACGGCCATTCGCTGGATACCTGATGCCGTTCCGAAGTGCGCCTTCCACTTGGCTGACACTCGAGTCGAGTATCCGCAGGTACCGACATCTGTATTTTATATTTTTAACTCATTCTTTTAATTCTTTTTTAGTAAACCTCACTCCCGCTGTATTTTCCTTTTTCGCTACTCGGTCCACGATCTTAATTTATTTTCGATTCTCCTATTCGTCCGCGTCTTGATACTTGTCCACGATTTTATCGACGCTCTACGTCGCGGCAAATATAGCCTGCAAATCCACGGGAACCCAATCGTAAATCTTACAAACCTGCGTTGTCCAGTGATTTACCGGTGAAAGTCCATTAGTCGTAAAGCAACGGCCCCAACCTGAAACTCGACGTTTCGAGATGTCGAATAAGAGATACTACACAACTCTTTTACTTCCTTTCCTTCCTTTCCTTTCTTTCCTTTCTTTCCTTTCTTTCCTTTCGTATCTATCAACACGCGAACGTTCGAATTTCCTTTCTCTGAAGGGCTCGATTCTAAATAATGTGTATCGATCTTCGTGTATCTTGTATCGTTGGAGGATTACAATCCACGACGTGACTTTAGCCACTTGCCTGCGTCATCTCTGGTTGTAGGTTACTCTGTGTACGTATACACGTGTACTGTGCGGACTGTGTAATTTAGTGCGTTTACACTCGCCTCTGTACTGTGAGACGATGCCTTCCAGCATATTTCTCTTATGTGTATACTTATATAGGAGTTACCTTTTATATTTTTAGATGCTGCAGTCTGCCTTAATTGTAAGCGATGATCAATTAGTGGATTGAGACGTTTGTTAATTATATAGTGCGAATACATACGTGTTTTTAATCTACGTTTCGAATGGAGATATAACGTTAAAGTATGTACTTTTGGTATTTTCTTTTTATTAAAATGAACTACTGCCCATAGATTATAGCAGAAGACTCAACATGACACAAACGTAATCCCATTCAAAATTTCATATATTAAGTTCAATGGTAGTGAGCAACAAATTTTGTTAGAAAAACACGATAAAAGTCGTCAGACATATTTTAGCTTTTTGTACATACAGATATTACGTTATTCGTTTCCTGGGCATACTTATATATATTTTTTACTTCTCACATCGTCAAGTCTGGCAATTATAAAACATGCGCTTAATGTCCTACAGACATATGCATCCAGATACGCGAAAGTCTACCCGCATCCGTCTTTTCGACTTCTGTCAGAAACATGAAGAACGACTTAACGAGTAAGTACATTCATATGTTGCATCTCCATCCGGTGTGACATTGCAATTGCGATAGCGATCAAAAGAAAATAAATACGAATGGAATTGAAGAAGGCTGAACGATAGCTACCGAAATCCCATGAAAATATTCCAACACAATACTGTAGTAACTGCCTATACAGGTATCTTATGTACGGCTACAAATTCTCTGGGGAATTGAGAAAGGCAGTTGCAGGTTGCACAAAAACCGATTCTTCTTCTTATTGCCCGCTGCCGGTCGCTCAATTTTGGTTGCAATTCGACGGCTGTGCGAAGCCTGCAAAGAGAAGTGGAAAGAGACAGAGAGACGGAAAGAGAGAGATTACGGGAGAATTAACGTAGCATTTTGTAACGTTGCACTTCCGCGAGAGAAAGGGACTCCCGCGACTACGCCTACGAAGCCATTGTGTCAGATTTCCTTGGGTCCTTTGGAACCAGGATAACGGCTCGTGTTGCGACTGAACTAGTTAACGGCGCGTTTGGGCAGGAAGCGAATACAATGACACACGGTAAAAGCCATGAAAGAAGGAGCCCGTGGGCGGAGAAGTTATCGGTCCCTCAGGAAACGCGTGTAAGTCCCGATTTTTCTTCGTAGATTTTACCTACTTTATATCTCTTAGAATCGACAAGTTTTCAGGCTGGAAACAAATGTAAGGGCTTGAAGCCTTTTGGTGGCCCATTTTGCACAATCATTTCAACGTATATTTTCATTGCAGTTAGTAGGAGGAGAATTTTTGGATGTTGTACAGCCATTGAGAGGATAATTATCATAAGAAAATATATGGTAAAAAAAGTAGATGCGAATTATTCAATAGTGCAAAGAGATATAAATAATGACAGTCGAGCATAAGGTATAATAATAATAGTAATAATAATAATAATAATTGACTCAAGTTATAAAAATGTAATATAAGGAGGAAACGAGCTAGAATTTTATATGCTTAGAATGAAAATTTCTAAAAACCCATAAAATTGACGCTAACACATTTCCGTTGTGAAACTACCGACGTCAAATTTTCGAGCGCCGTCTGTTGACTCGCAAACATTGCAATCAGACGTGTTTTGAAAACACCGACGCGCGCCTGCCTATTTTGTGATCCGATCAGATAGCATTGTATCGGCCGGATGATTGTAGTCATTACCGGTCCCGCCTGCGCATTAGAATTTGTGCCAGTGGTCGCAGCCATTATTCCGCTTTCGGGGCTGTTGCGCTTCTCAGTCCCAGACAGGCAGCTTCTAACTTTTGATAGTGACCCCAATAACCAAAATTGATACTTGGAAACTGTCAAAAAAGTCAGTTCGTTAGCACATCTAATAAAGCCAATATGTGCCTACGTGTTTCTCCTACGTCATACCTAAGCACGTGAGGTCCAGGATGCCAAGATGAGCCACGATGACTAGGTCATTACGTATCCAGCGGACCAACCCTATTTCGCACAAAATCGCTATTAGGAAAGGATAGTGGGTGGTACCGATCTCAAGTAACAGGAAGGGTCCGGGTCTCCTAGGGGATGGAGGCCGATCTCCAGTTTCCCGGGACTTCCGTTTTCGTTACACGTACTTATACGAGCGTGTAGAAAGGGGGGTTGACACGCGTGCAGATCGCGAGAGCAGCTGCTAACCCAAAGAGACCCCACGCCCACGACACACCCCCCAGAGGTCAGGGGTTACCAGACGCGTGCCATGAAAAGGCTCGTGTATTTATGTGCGTCAAAATCCGCAATATATATCCTATACTAAAAGCCCATGAAATAGTATTGCATTCGAATTGGACTGTATCCTGAAATTATTCACTAAACAAAGCGATGGCCGCCATACTCATTCCTATTAGTGGAATTTCGTCTAGTTTTATTTACCAAAAGAATATAACTAGCCAGTCGTGCTATAGCAAAGGTAGAGTCTAGAATAAAAAAAGGATCCAGAGTAAAGACGCTAGGACGAAGAATACGCCTCTCGGACGAGCCACCCCCCTGGGGCTAGTAATCTCGCATGGAGATCCGGCTTAAACGATAGGCCCATACTGGTGCCGCCCTTGCGAAACTCTTAATTTCCAACGAAACAAGCGCTGCCAACCATCGACATTTCCACGAAAATACTTTACGTGCGTCTTCCTCGTTGCCACGTTCTAGTGGTTAATATAAGCACCACTTCAACGCCGTACAAGGACTGTCATTACTGCAGATATTTCCATATCTTCAGCTAGACCAGATTATTGGTCAGTTTAAACCACCCAAATTCCGCCCCTGGACAATTTAACTGAACCTAACCTAACCTAACCTAACCTGTCTACCATATATCCACGCCGCAGCAAATTTACATCGTGCAAGTAAGTAACCTATGGAAACGTCAAAAACATTGCCAACAAAATGCACGTAAATAAAAATGGCGTCAAAGCCTACAGCTGCGTATAATACAAAATAGCAAAGAATCTCAATAATAATAGCAGCAGACAAAAAGCGCGTAAGCCGGAGAACGCAGCCATGATGGGTTGGTAGCCTGAAGGAATATAAAACGAGCTGAGATATCATCGCGCGCGCGAGTTGGAATAAAACTATAAACCGGAGGAAACAATTACCCCGAGTGCTGGGCAGATGCGGCTAATGATAAGTGCCGCTGCCGAGGCCGTCTTCGTAGTCTCCTCTTTATTCTGCCTCTCCTGCGCCTTTCTATTTTTCTTATAGGTTAGGTAGGCACATCTCCGCCATTGCATTAACATTACAACTATACGTATCCAGAACCTATTTTTAAAAAAAACAATGCTAAAAAGTGTAACGTGAATAGAGGGATCAATGAAACTGATCCTTGATCAATCGAATTATTTGTTCTTCATCCTTCCTGTACTCGATTTTTCATCTCACAGTTCATATATCAAATCAATCATACAAGTACTATATTCTACAGTTGATCCACGAGTTCAATATTTTTTTTACCCGACTGTGATAAAATGACCATATTCATTCTCTGCAACGCGGGCGGAAAGTAATCAATTTTTGACCAGAGGGAAAAAAAGTGATTTTGCGGGCAAAAAAAGTAAATTTGCGGGCAAAAAGTGATTATTGCGGGGGAAAAAAACTCTAAACAAAAGAAATGAGATGTAAACCTACACCTATATCTTGTAGCGTTGTCGTTGCAGGCATAAAAATATGGTTATTTTGAAAATAGTCGAGTAAAAAGTAATATATACTACATGGGAGGAGCGCGCACTTTCCTCCCTAGTGGCATAATGTACTATTTATTTATTTCCGTGATTTTATACAAAACCACGAGTGACTTGTTATGAATTGCATTGTTTTGCTGCAGCTGTCAAAAAAGCACATTGAACTCGTGGACTGACTATACAGTCAGTAACGACATATATACGTTATCCAGCAATCCTTCTGTATGTGCATGTACTTGCAACAAAAGTAGCACGATCTCCAGTGCATTCAATTTAGCCAGGTTGGTGCGCTCTACCATTCCATAACGTTAGACTAGGTCTTTTCCTTCGCATCGCGAAGATCACAGTGTTCACCAAGCGTCTAATTGCCAACCAGTGCATCTCACGCTCCCCATAAACCTTAACGACTGCCTCAACCGTCGGGCTCTTGGTATGCTAAGGAGGATTTCTTCGGCTATTTTATGAAGTGCTTCTTCGGACTATAGTAGATTTCGATACGTCCGTCAACTACGTGAATTCTATTGCCCATTTCCCTGCTATAGATATACCCAAGGCTCTAATCAGTGTACCGGCACTGCAATACGTGTATACGAGTATGTTGAAAAGTGGAAAAAAATAAAAGTACAGAAGAACTATGGGTAAAGATAAGCTCTTTCAGCGTAGACACGTTGAAAACGTGACGTAAGGGGATAAACCCGGTATATAAAGCAGACACGGAAGCTCGGTACTACGGTGCGATTTTTTAACATTGTCTCGCATTATATTCCAAGCGGAGTGATTGAGAAAGAGGGGTTCTTGCGCTGCCAACGTTGCGCTGTGATTGAGGGACATTAGTGTAATGAGAGCCCTTGCTAAGGGGTAACATGGTAGCTCGTATGTACGTACCCTACCATGATTAGAGCCTCGGCAACTCGTGATATCGTGAGCCAGAGAACGCTATTGCAATTTTAATTCGAGTGAGGCCCATGTTTCGCCCTGGCGAGACTGCTACCGCCTCGTCTCGACTCAAAGGAGGTAAGAAGGAATCGAGGAAGAAGAAAAAAAATGAGGAAAAAGAGCTAAAAGAAAGAAATGAAAGGAAGTACGACGAGTAGCTTGTAAGGGAATTGTAATAATATTGATCGCTGCTACAACTAGAGACGTATCTATGTGCATATACTATATGTGTACCTATATATATATATTAGGTCTATAAATCTTTTATTATTACAAGGCAAGGAAGGGTTCCGATTGTTTCCATAGCTAGTTACCAACATTACGGTTAAATAATTCATAGTCAAATGGTAGATCTGTGGTACCGCGTAGGCGATTCGTCATTGAAATTCGGGGATATCATCCTAACCTCCCCTTTAACATTACGTATTCAGTGGCCAACGCCATTTTGCCTCGACCATTTTTGCCGATCAAATCTTAATTGTTGGCTGGCGGCTGTCTAAGGGGGCGTGGCCACCCGCTTGGTTCACGTTCAGCCACGCGATGCACGAACGCATTGGTTTTCTTCTTGCTGCGGCCAAAGCGATGCAGCACCACTACTGTTGGGCTGCGTTTTACTTAAATTTTTTCCTTTATTCTGGCGCATATGCTAATCGCTAGGACGCCGCCAGTAGGTACTGAACGTAATTGCCGTCTCGCCTCCTTGTAGCTCCTTGCCGGTAAGAAATTCAACGGAGAAGAGTCTTCTTCCAGAATAGGTAACTCCGTTTTCCTTGAAATTTCATAATGGCGAGAATAACGTTGATACCCAATTCTTTGTCAGTGGTACGAATTACGTATTTTTACTATTGGTAACGTAAGCAAATAATGTCGTTGACACATCCAATTAGTGACAACCCAGAGATGGAACCAATTGTCCATTATCAAACAATCTCGCGGTCATTATGAACCTCGCACGAGGGGCAGCAGGGGCTGGACGATGGTTAAGGGTGCGATGAACACTGTCGAAAACTAATGTCTGTCTTTAGGCACCGGATTTCTGGATTATAAAGTACAAACGGTCGTGTCGTCGGCCAATTAGCACCGGTGCTCGATCTGACAAAACGGAAGTAGGTACTAACGACCTGTTCTAGCTTCTCTAGTATCTAACCTAACCTAATTAAGAGTCTGCTCCATACCCGAGCCTCTTTTTTTAGGTGGTCGTTAATGTTACGTAATACCTCAGAAAACCATGGAGTGATCCGACCGAACGTCCCTGTCTTGTGGAATTACCAAATTCATGAGACTCCGTGCCATATGGGAGATTCGCAGGGGTGCAGATACTATGACGTTAAGAATTAGCGAATAATTGAAAAAAATTCTCGTTATAACGAAGCACCGAGGTTGTACGCAAAGGCCCTACAAACTTACCCACCTCTTTCTCGTTAATGACGCGTGTTACTCCGATTGGCAACAATTGGTAACAATTGACGGGCGTAACCTGCCCTTGTACCTGCGTACGTACATCCGCGCGTGCGCATTCACGAGGGTTCGCTGCTTTATGCGCGTTGTTTACTGCCAAACTTGTACGTCGTGCACCTTTATTACGTTTCACTTAATATAACGAAGACTTTCTTGGTTCACGAGCTTGCGGTTCGGATCTCAGCTCTTACGCCCCATATTATCCTGGCACACGATATCCTTGTTCTCCATTAGGTATTGCCGAGATGACTTTAAAGATTACCCAGTGAGCGATGAGTAGCTTCGATGATCCAAGGAGTCAGGACCACGAGGAGGGATGGACCAAGCATCGCAAAA
Source organism: Cephus spinipes (assembly GCA_963971525.1). Classification (NCBI taxonomy): domain Eukaryota; kingdom Metazoa; phylum Arthropoda; class Insecta; order Hymenoptera; family Cephidae; genus Cephus; species Cephus spinipes. The sequence goes on along the minus strand of OZ020580.1, from coordinate 6,299,401 downwards.
AGTGCTCAAGAGCACATTTGTCTTGCACAATATCTCATTCGTCGTAAAAAGCGCAAGAATGGGCGCAACGTAGAAAGCAGTATTACGGTTTATGAGCGGATAATGGAGCTGATGGACCATTACTAGGATCCGAGTAGCCCAGAAACTTATTATAAGGTCGTTATTCCGTTCATCCGTTGCCGTACCAATTCTTCAACACGTGCTGATCTCCTCAACCTTATCCTCGTTCCCATCTTGAAGCAGAAGGTTTGTTTAAGGATTTTGTACGACGGGCCGAAGATGATGGTACCAAGGGCAATGTCGATTGGTTTTATGGATATCTGAATAGGTTAAAGGGTTTTAGCACTTGCCGGGATAATAGGGAGATACTTGACTCTTGACTAAGAAATTCCAGGATAGTGCTGGACTAACCCCCCTTTTTACCTTTATATCCTTTCCGAGGAGTCTTTGAAATCACGGCCCTGCTATTGTTTCCCGGAAACAGGGGCATTTTTTCTTTTCCTCCTTCTAGCTTTTTTTTCTCATCGTTTATGTTTATTTACTGCACCGATAACTCATAGTGATATTGACACCAGGTTGTACTCGCAAATTTAACGCAGGGTGGTCAACAAGGGCGCTGGTATCTTATCGTTAGAGAGAAAAAAAGAGTAATGTCAGAGTATAATACCTAGTTTATGGACAGTATCCCATTTTATTGAGTGTTTTCTCAAGCAGCCTGGCAACTGAGCCATCCGTATAGGTCGATAAGGCTTTTACGGCTCGTAGCGTCTATATAATTATTCGTCTGATACATGGAGGATGAACGAGTAATAAAGTTCCATGGTTTCCTCGTATCCTTCTGTTCCTGGAGCAGCTATATGGTGTCTTCGTTGATGATCTTCCTGCATATAAGGAGAATCGTGAAATCGATAGCACGCGAAATCCCAGTATGCACGGCTCGGACGAAGCGGAAGGATGAAGCCAATCGGTAAGACAATACATCAATTCGCGGAATATCTAATTTAGTCGAAGATCCCTATAATCGAAGTATCATCGAGCAACGTCGTCCTACATCGTTGATCGACATAATAAAGATGAGCAAAAGACGAAGGAGCGTGTATACAGTAAATACAGAGATGTGGATGGGGTTAGGGATAATACAAAAAAAAAAAGAGAAAAATAGCCAAAAGTTCGTAGCGCTGACAAGATGGCGGTAGAATCAGTGACGTCAGCGAGTTTGCGGTCTCCAAATTACAATATCGTTAAAACGAGCGAGCCCTACGTATGGGATGTGAGGTTCCTTGCTATAGAATAATAGGCTTCTGATTATATGCATTATGCGGGCCTAGATTGGTGCGGGACGTAATAAAATAATTGAAATAATCACACGCTACAAGGACGACTCGCGCTATTCGACGGCCATTGACCAACCGTAGAAAAAGTCATGTGTGTCCAGTGAGTTGAGGAAGGATGTGAATATGGAAGCGCGAATAAAACGATAGTATCGTTATGATTGTTCCTTATTATTTTAACTTGTTTGATCGGCGTATATCACAACAGCTATGGTAATCGCCCTGTATTTACATATGTAGAGATTATTCAATTTGAAAGGGAGAAGAGCTTAGGTATTATGTCATATAATATATGCTGTACGCTATATACTCACATATACTTGTTCGCGTACTCGTACAATGTTTATTTATCAAATCCACAAGATCTTTTTTCAAAGTAGTATGTTTCACACATATGGAGGAGAGTCGCGAGTTGCCGCACCCTCCTATTCTGGCGCCACCTTAGCAGACACCATACATTCTTTTATTTCATTCCGTGGTAATTTTAATACTATACCTGGAATCATGAGTGGAGACGCCTGCTTCTTCACCCTCTCTCGGTCAATAATTTGTCTTTACCACCAACGCGTTCCCACGCATTAAATCGCACTGGACTAATAACAATCGCAGTATATCTATAGAATAATGTTATACCACTAATCCCATCAAGTCTCAACCTCTCTTTCTTTCTAGATCTTCAATTAATGCTTTTACTTTATACTCACCAGCGTGGTTCGATGATTCGTGCACTTCTAAGATACGTATTTGAATTTTGTATGTGTATGTTCCTGGTAGGTGGTTAATGGTGTGGTTGCAAATTTTACATATATGTATATACCGTCTAGTTTACGAGATGAACGGAATTAAAATAACCAAAAATGCATTATATAGATATACTTCGCTTGTTAAAATAGCAATATTTTTTTCGAGATATCTCGCATTCCAAACGGTAAACGTATATGCAACTTCTACGAGACACTTCCTTTACGTCGAACGTTGCAACGATTTTTTTTTAAATTGAAAATCTTTAAATTTTTTGGATAACTTTTTACTGCGATATTTAAACAACATGCGATATGAACATTTTTTAAATGGTTAACCTCTGTCTTTCCGCTTTTATCAACCATGACACCGCACGTAGAAAGTATTTCCGTAACGAACGATATACATGGAATTCGCAGAAATTGGAATACTATTACTATAATGCTAGGCGAACCATCTTAAGAGTATTCGAAACATGTATAACGCTTCGACGTCTTCCCCAACGCCATATTAAAATCTTTTGTCTCTCATTATTAGTTCTGAGGGTTTAACGTATTCATACACCCATTGAAGGTATCGTTTATATCCTGTATCTTGTAACGACAGCTCGCCACGATATAACTTGTAGCTGTGACGCGCCAGCAACGCTTCATAAACATAACCTCTTGTCATCCTACATGAGCTACAGACATCAGCGATACGGTCTAACATGCTCGCGACACCGGTTCCCCGTTCCACCTATTTACGTCGTGTTCATATTACTAGTACCGATACGATCGTGCAAACGGCCGGGATACCATATCTGTAATCATGTTTTCTTCAATATGACGTTTGTCAGTTAATATCAACACAATACGTATCCTAGAACTCCTTGACAATGTTCTTGTAACTCCAAACGGAAATTCTTATATGATCTTGTCTCGTAAAACGAAAGTTCAAATTGTTTTCAGCATTTAATTCTTGGTCCTGAGCTAGGTTTATAACGTGCGCGTGGTCATCCTTTCACAGTCGATAATGTAGGTCACTGCTGTTGCGGTATGGTAATGCAGTTTTCAGTGACGTCACGACTCTTCCGTATACCCGCTCTCTTTTATCCCCCGTAGTCGTGCGACACGTTGTCGTCGGACCTTCACGACATATACATAAATACGTGCCGGCTCTTCCATATTCGTCTACCAGGTATTTTTCTCATATCTTTCTATTATTTTGTATCCTATATTATTGTTACTTACCTAGGAATATACATGGTGTTAATGTTCTGTGATACTGGACGTAAATTCAGTCATGAATGTAGACGTGCGGATTTTTTTGTCAGTCAGGATTCTATTTATGAACGCTACAAGATCGATAATGACTATGGGAACGATAATGAGGATTGACCTCGACAAAGCGTACCTATGTTAAATATTTGTAATATTGGATATTTAATTGAGCGAAAGTTAGGTTATAGCCGTAGAGGTTATGCTGCTTGTGCCAGGTTAGTTGGTGTATCGCGAGTCACCCAACAGACGGCAGCACTGTCAGCATTGCGGAAACCCTTTTAGAACATGTAATTATAAATGCTACGTGCACTACATTTATCCAGTGGAGTTACGTATAGGGAATTATAGGCTACAGTTAGGGGGAACAATTATTCGACCAATTTAGATATTTTGTAGCGTTATTAGGAATTTCGTCGATCCGTAACTTTAAATGAATTTTAAGATATACTTAAGGCTATGATCATACGATCACTGTAAAAATTTTAAACGAAAGAAAATAACTATTCGGGAGAAATATTAGTCTAAAGACTAAAAAAAAAAAGTATAAAAAAAGTTTAGTCTAAAGACTAAAATAAAAAAGTCTAAAAAGTTTAGTCTAAAGACTAAAAATAAAAAAGAAACAAATAACAGTATCGATTCGAAATGTCAATAATGTGTAAATCTTTTATTTGAATACATTGATATCATTTTGATAAAGTGTGCTCTTTTTTCAATGTGCTTTCTATTCTCGTTGTAAGGAAATGCTAACTAATTATTACAAAGGATTTGTAAATTATTTCGTGCATCTCATTGAAATGCTTGATAGTCATATTTATTATACGCTTGTGATATTTATATCATCAGCTTATGTGCTGGACCAGGATTCTCGCATGAAGTACTAAAAGCACCTTTATCTCAGCAAAGATAGAGGATCAGTTGAAAAGATTAAAAAAGAAGAATCATAATAACAAGAAGTAGTTAAAGGGCACCGTTCGTACCTCGAGGGCCGTGAAGCGTCGCAGGCGGATCGGTGGCCATTATTGTAATTTGCAAATTTCCTCGATATCGCGGAAAAACAACGAAAGACAGTTACGGTGGTGGATAAGTAAAAAGACGGAAGAAAAAAATATCGATTGGAAGAAAGGCCAGGGGCAAGCGAAAAAGGGGTAGGATGATGAAGGACGGAAGGGAAAAATAGAAAGAAAGTGAAGCAAAAATAGGCTGGCAGAAGAGAGGAGGTTTGCGAATCGACGTTTAACCGAAGAAACCGGGGGAAGGAACCGCAGAGGACGGTGGCGGATTGGCGGCCTGGGGCGCGGTTGCGGATTCTCGGCGTGATGCCGGTGATTCGCGGTCGGTGGTGCCCAGTAATCGGGCCCAACCCGCCATGTTCCTCCTTCGTTTCTTACTTGGGTCCCCTTAGTTCCCGGACCGTTTCATCGTTTGATACCGTGGACCGCGCGCAGTTTATACCGGCGGCAATCTCACGTAAACACAGCAATCGCTTGATGCCGTCCGCATTAATATAATTAGTTACCGCGAGCATTATGCTTCAGGGCGCTGCGCGCGGTTTTACAATTCTTTATGCTCCTTTATATACTCTGAATATATGCCTATATTCCCAAAGAAAGTATTAGAAATTAAATCCACTGTCATGTGTATATGTAAATTGTATTACATATATTAAATCAAAGATAGTTAAATACGATTATGAAAAATTGATAAAAAGTAATAATTTTTATTAGTTAATAAAAGACAGTAGATTTTATAAAGAGAATATAATTTTGTACTGTGGATATTGTATTTTATTAGTTATGAAATAGTACCTATAGAATTTGATGCCTAGATCGTGATCTCTAATGGACAGTATTTCTCATGGGCAATTCCCTGCCGTTTATTCTTACAGGATGCCACCCAAGAAAGTCGAGGAACCCGAGCGGAAACCCCTGATCGGTCGTGTTGGTACCAATCTGAAGGTCGGCATCGTCGGTATACCCAACGTCGGCAAATCTACGTTCTTCAATGTTCTCACCAAGAGTCAGGCAGCCGCTGAGAACTTCCCCTTTTGCACGATCGACCCCAATGAAAATAAGTATCCACCATTAATACCTTGCGTTTGCATGCCTTGGCTTTTGTTTCTGTGATTCTCTTCGCTTTTTCTGCACATCACACGATCCCATAGAGGCTGGTGAGGAAACGCAGCGGCATTGGACGTCGTTCACCTTTCATAGTTTCCCATGACCACTTGCAACCGACAGTGAGCATACAGAGACGCACGAGAATTGCTGCTTGCGAATTTTTCTATTCCCAGGAAGAATGTGTGAAAATCGATTACGATCCGGACGCGCTAAAACCGCAAGAAAAATCGGACCAGCTACCACGTCGATCATCGCTCGAAGAAGTTTACTTGAGCACTTGAAAAATGCAAGAGTCAAAGATAAGATGGAAACGGATATTACAGAAACTTGGCATCCTAGAGCAAATCTTTACTACTCCTTCGCCGAGGACACGAATCCCTTTACCAGAGTCAAAGAGTTTATCAGTGACCCCTGCGAGTGTGCAATATTCTATGGAATGAAATCGGTACACGAATCTTTAGATCCTTTCACCGATCGTGATCCCTACTACGAGATGGCGGCATGGAAAAAGTATCTTCTAATGAAACCTACTTGTTTTGTGATATTTGCTAAACCAGGATTAAACGGATTTGCTCTTGCTAAGATGATTGCTGATTACTGGCATTGCTTGCTCATCTCTCCGGAGACTGTAATCCAGGAGGAAATCGATAAAAAATCTAGTAAGGGCTGCTTGCTGGAAGAGATCCTTCGAAATGGCAGGTCAGTAGGAGCTGAAATGATCTTGGACCTTATGGAAAGTAGAGCTGCACGTCAAGATATTTTGCACAGAGGTTATGTACTTCAGGGAATACCATTGATAGCTAATCAAAATTTGGATTACTCATCTTATCCATATTGGAGGTCTGGGGATGAATCAGAAGAATCTATAAGTAAAGAATCAAAAGAAACTTGTTTTGAATCTGAGGATAAATTACAGTTAGATTTGAGCAATCAGATTGAGCAGATCTTTACGGTATGGTCAATTGCGCCAACAGTAATTATTTATGCCATGTGTCCGGAGCATGACATATTTTGTACACGGGAAAAGTTATTGTATAATCCATATTCGGGAAATATGGTAGATATACTTCATAGAAATACCAATATGAACGATCCAGAATTTTTTTCAATTGATATCGAATCTTACTTTGACAAACATTTGCTGAAGCGCTTGAGTGATTCTCGTGAAAATATTAGAAAACAGTCTGATATTTATCGAAAATATGCTTTACCTTTTATAGACAGAAGAATTCTTATACATGATCCACAATATGTAATTCGTGTTAACGGACGCTCTTCGGTTACTGAGGCTTTTGATATTATTCGTGTAAAATTAAAGATGCTCCCGCTGTCCCGTGTAATATTACCAAAGAAAATGTCAGAATATGAAATGGAACAAGTTGGCGAAGATGCACCTAGACAATTTTTGAATTTTGAAGGAAAGACCCTGGAGGAGTCATTTCGGATTTTGTCTAAGAAAGGAATGGTTGTGTGGAAATATGCATGGAAATTATCAGCCTGGAAATATTTCTGTCCCGTCGCTTTGGCTCAAGGACAGACTGTGGAAGGTAAACCAAAACACGCAGTGCGTTTTCTTAGTGAAATTTACTTTCTATCCTCATCGGAAGCTGAGAAAATCTTCCTAGAAAACCCTAGACCGTTTCTAGTACCGCCCAATCCACGACCTAGTTGTAAAATTGCGATTTTGGGTGTCAAACATTCTGGTATTGATGAACTTAGTGATCATTTAGGAAGAAATCTCAATGCTACTGTTATCGATGTACGATCTATAGAAAAAGGTCTTATAGAGGATCTTCGAAGATCTAGATTAACTGCTCTAAATAGAGATCACATGAACGAAGCGATCGTAGAATTAGAAACAAGACTTGAGAGACAAAGAGCAGAAAGAGAAGAAGCAAGAATTGAAGAACTAAATGCGTGGCACGAAGAATTACAGAATCTTGCTATAAAATTGAATGATCTTGAAGAAGAAGTTTCGACAGGAGATCAAGGTCACTTAGATCTTGAAAGAAAAATTGAGGAGTACCAAGTGCAAATTTTAGAAAATGATAAGAGTTTTCGTAAACGTGTTCTAGCTAAGGATCAAGAAGCACTTGATGAACTTACACCGGATATTCTCCTTCATGATGAACCACCGATCAGAGAAGTTACCGAAGATGATCCTGAACTTTTAGAGATCTTGGAAGATTTACTAAAAAAATATGATGAACTTATTGAATTGAGCGAAGAGGATCGTGTTACGTTTTTATTACAACACATTAATGACTTGCCTAATAAATCGTTGATTGGCGAAGTAGTTTGCGAAAGTGGTTGGATCCTGAAGGGCATGTATACAGATCCTGAAATTTGGATAAAAATCAGAGATGCTGGGATTACGATAGAACGATCTATTATCATTCTCGAGGATGATCCTTATGATCATCTGATCGAAAAGTGGCGTTGTAACGATGTGGAGGAAGATGAATTTCATAATTGTATTCAATATGAAAATGTAATTGACAACGACGATACGAATGAAAGAAAGTTACAACGTTTAGAAAAATTTATTGAAGATATTAAGCAGTTTAGAATTAATTGGGAGATCCTTAAGGATGTTCTGGCTGATTTAAAAATCGAAACGATAATCTGTGATCTACAGATGCAAACTAATATTTTAGATGATACTCTGAAACAGATAACAAATCTTTATCTTCCTCAAGCTCAAATGATGACTGAAGAGGATCGTGAAGAAATATACCAGGATGTCGATCCCTTAAACGGTTTAGAAGAGGAAGAGGAAGAAGGAGAAGAAGAAGAAAGTGAGGACGGTACAGGAATACAAAAAATCAATAAAGATAATCGTCCTTTCGGTGATACAGGATATTTCTGTCCCGTTGCACTGCGTCGCCATGGAATCCTTTGGAAAGGCAAGGACGATTTGGACACTCTCTTCTTGGACAAGGTATATCTGTTGTCAAGCGAAAAAGCGTTGCAGGATTTCCTTAAAGATCCTTACGAATTTGTACCCCTTCAAAGACCTTGTTTACTACTGCCACCATTACGCATAAGTTTAGTAGGTCCTCCAGGATGTGGTAAAACGACCATGGCGAAGATGCTCTCCAAGGATTATGGCTTTACTTTTATTGATTATCTTGGCTGTTTTATCGATTATGCCAAGGATCGTGGTTCACCGATAATTAGCCGCTATTATGAAGATATATTTACCTTTAAGGATCTAACTGAATTTGTGCAACTACCTGAGGACTTTCAGAGTGATGATTATAACACGAATAAGGATATTATAAAGACATTCATAAAAAAATACTTTGAAGAAGGTAAAGTACTTCCAAAGCAAATGTTAATGGAATGTTTATTAAACTTCTTTAAGAGTCCGTATAATGAATTTAATGCTCTGCTTGAATCATTTCCAAGTTGTGCAGAAGATGTTGATGCTGCTCTGGAGAATTTTGCGTTACCGGAAGTAATAATAGAACTGCGCTGCAGCGAAAACACCGCCAGGAAAAGATTAGTTCCAGGACTTTTTGAATCCTGGAAAACTGAGCAGAATGCCAGGATAATGGCAGAAAATTTGAGGTATAAGGAAGAACTTTCATATTTTAATATGCAGAAGGAAAAGTGGATCAAGAAAAGGCTAAAGGAGAGAAGAAGAGAAAGGTGGAATATTCTACGAATGGATATGATGGAAACGGAGGATATTCATGAGGATTATAAACAGGACGACAATATTGAACAGATTTATCATTCCTTTGAATCAGTTACATCACCATCAGTTACGTCATTATTAACCTTAATGTCGGAAGAATCTGAAGATTATAATTTAGGTGATTCTGATGAGTATCAAACTAATTTGGATAGAATAGAACTTGAAGAACTCTGGAAAGGTGAATATCCTGAACCCGTTCTGTTCAATGATTGGGAAAGTCCTGATGAAACTTTGAATAAAATTGTTGAAAATGTCCAAAAAGCTTACGAATCTTCCAGTAAAAATTTACTTACATCTCGTATGGCAATGGAGAATGAAAACATTCCATGGATAGAAGTAAATGGGGAATTAGATAAGAGGATAGTATATTTATCCATTTTAAAAATTCTCTATCCATATATTTTTCGAAATTACTCTATGTTCGAACGAGTACAACTTGTGAACCCGTATGATGCCGAAAGCCTCCTGGAATGTGGTTATTATTTTTTAAGTTCATTCGGCCGCAATTGCCCTGTTCAATCATACCGTAAAGAAATACCCTTTCACGTATTTTTAAAAATGGAGTCTGAAGGATCCATATTCCCTGTGTTACACAGACGCTACATATACTTCATAACTGGTGCAGATGCAGTCACAGACTTCCTGGAACATCCATTGAAGTATCTCCAGGTGGATTCCTCAAAGCCAATCATCCCCATCCGCATATCCATCATCGGTCCACCAAAGTGTGGAAAATCAACCCTCGCTGCACATTTCTGCGAAATTTATGGGATGAAAGTGATAACACGCGGGCAGTCACTACGTCATCTTCTGGAAAAATACTCTTGGACGGAATCAGCACGTTTAATAGAGTCTCGTCTGCGGAATGGTCAAACAGCTACGAATGAGCTTATAGCTAGGTCCGTGGAACTGAATTCCATTGATCCACGTTCAGCCTCTCAGGGATTAATTCTCGACGGATTTCCTAGTAGTCAATCAGAAGCCGAAGAATTGGCAATTCTAGCCCTTGGACCAATAATCATTATAGACCTTAGGGCGGACCTAAAATTCTGTTTGGAATGTTCCATTGCAGATAAAAGAAATATGAGAAAACTTCCTGTCAGTTTTTCACCCTGCTACATAACGCATCAGCACGAGCAATGGTCGTTGGATGCAAAAAAGTACCGTGATTGGCTAAATAAGTTTTCGCAAAATGTATTGGAACTTGATGCAACCAAAAGCAAATGGTCCGTATGGATTCAAGCTAAAAAGGAAGTGCAATATCGGTTTTTCAAAATACAAAAATATTTTCGGAATATCAATAAGGATAACGTGCACAGTCTCACGTATATGTGTGTGTCGCCATATGAATTCCGCGAGAGACAAAGTTCTTTTGAGTCCTATTGTCCAGTTTGCCTCTTTTTAGAAAACACGACCAACTTTTCTGGCTCTCCACCAGATCATCAGGGTATGGTATCTTTCAGGGGACTCTACTACTGGATTTGTCCAGAACACAAGAACTTATTCCATAAGGAGCCTCTGCAGTATCTTCCACCACGTAATGACATGAAGTTACCTACGGAACGTCCCAAAATTCTTGACGAAAAGATCAACATAGAACATGTTTGTTGGATAAAACGATTGAAGGATGACGGATTCTGTTTAGTAAGCTACGTAGATGGTCTACCAGATCGCAAATTAATTCCTGGTCAGGTTGACCTGGGTGTTCTCTACAAGAACTTTTTGTACTTATTCTGTTCAGTGGACTGCAGGAATAAGTTCGTTCGGCAAAGTTCACGTTACTCCTCTAACTGTATTCACTATCCACGTGTTATCTCGTCAATTTCATTGAAGTCATTACCGACTTTTGGCTACCTAGAACAGAGCGTCGCGACGACAATCGTTCGCGCTTTAAACGACGTTGTTATACTACGACCAAAATTGGCAGGAATAACTAGTGCGACCACTGCCGCCATTTATTTGGGAACGTTTCTCAAAATTCATTGCAGCAAAGCAAAGTCTTCGCTGAAGGAGATTAGTGTTTATGAAGAAGTACTTAGGAGAATGGAAGCTAGAAGAGAGATAATGACCATCGTTATAAACTACATGAAGAAAAAAAAGAATCTCACAGTTTCAGCTGTTTGTTTATCAGCAAGAGATAAGGCCTCGAGTGACTTCGCGTCATCAAAAACGTCAATTAAAACACAACTAGTCAGCTCCGTCAGATTCCGTCGCACGTCGCCCACGCAAAATTTACTCGATCCGGAAGCTGACACCTGGTCCATCTGCAAACTCGTAGAGGATAACACAGAGACGCCTTAAGATAATACACAATTTTGAACATGATCCTCAATCTATGCTAAACAATTCTCAAATCACTTGCAACATGTCGCACGATTTGTACGTCTGACCTTACTCTCATTTTGTTTAAGCACGTCGAGTACCTGTACCAGATGCCAGGTTCGACTACCTCTGCGAGTACTTCAAACCTGCTAGGTAAGTCACAAAGAAAAAAAAAAATGTTTAAGCCCTCGGTAGCGTCGTAACTCCACGAAGCGTAACGGGTACGATAAAAGCGTCTCTCGGAGGAAACGATTCGGAATAACCAGGAACATTTCCATACGTCTTCGGCTTTATTCCCGTCGAAAAAGGGAGAATGCTGTCGTCCCAGTAGGTACGTGATCTGCATTGCAGATCAAACCGAATACGAATTCGGCACTGAAATAGCGACGACGTACCAGTAAACACCGACGCCGAGCGCCGACTTTGCTGCATATCAGATAAAATTTCTTCAACCACCACGCAAACTAAATACGCATCTGAATCAATTCTTGGGTGGCTATATTCCCATTTATATTGACATCAATATCTTCACTGTTATCTAATCGTACAAATACATCGGATATAATAAAATTGCCTATTGACCAGGTCGCTATTAATCGGTAGAGATTGAAAATGCAAAGCGTGAAGCTCGCATTGAATAATTTGATGGATCAAAGGGACGAATTTCCTAGAGGCTCTGAACCCCACGAGATAATATCGACGTCGACGTTCGTTCACGACGTCGTCAGCATAGCTTCTGGCACGTGTCACTGGATCCTACGGGAACCAGGATGAAAGCCTGCTAATGCGCTCCCACACCCTTCTCTTCTCCCTTTTCTCTCACTGTCTACTCCCCCTCCTTCCCCTCTGCTTTTACCGACGCCTCTCTTCAAAGACTAATTGTTTAATGAGGCTGGCATTAGCATTTAAATACACCTCATTGTCACTCGGAATTCTACCCTCCAGTACCGTTTCTCTTATTCAGTCTCTCCCTTCGCTATATAACCCACCCACCCCCCTCCCCCACCACGGACCTGGGCATCCTTTGATCTCTGCAAGACCAGTCCCACTCTAAGTGACTATACCATCATCGACTTCACTTATCTCGAGATCATTCTTGATATATCTGATTTTAGTAAAGTTCCCGGATTTCTCAATGTCGTCGACATTGCTGGTCTGGTTAAAGGCGCAGCCGAAGGTCAGGGTCTTGGTAATGCCTTCCTCTCCCATATCAGTGCCTGTGACGCGATTTTCCATCTTTCACGTAAGTACATCCATATATTTTAATTTGGCAAATTTTATTTAAAACTTTTTTTTTTAATACAGAACTCCAATCATACATCAATTTAATTCGATTTTGTTATCATTTTTCCATAATAAGACCTTCTATACTTAATGAAATTAGATAAAAGATATCTACTGTGCATACTTTATCAGTACAGTAAAAGCTAGAAAAAAATGACTGATTCCTATCCTCATCACCAGTTACTTCTGCATGCCTATCATGGACACACACACTTCAGTCTGCTTATTGCGTGTATTGCTGTCCTTTTTTATTTCTTTCCTTTTCCTCGTATCTTTTATTTTTATTTATATTTTGATATATCGTCGTTGTCGTTCAACGTGGCTGAACAATTCTGGGAACCGTGCATTATTGCGAGACTTGTGATTGTTGTCGGCCGAACGAAAGGTGCGCATTACTTGCTTTCAAAGAGCACCATTATCCACTTGTATCTACGTACGAGCACAGTTTTTCGGAAAATATTTAGTGCAGCGTAAGTGCGTTCGAAATGACTTCACTGTAGAAGAGAATATAAGTGCAAGTAATAAAAATATCTTCACGTGATACAGAATTTAAATAGTTTAGAATTTGAGCGGTAGTAAAAAAAAAAAAAAAAAGAAAGTCGGAGGTAATCATACTGCCTTAGGTGTATGTAGAAAAGCACATGAACCCCATATTTTCGTGCTAAGTAACGACCCCAACATGACGCATGATAGCGTCCTCCCTTTTATACAGTAAATTTTACATGCCGGGTCGACATACGTATGTACACACCTCCTGGGGTAGCTTTTTTGCGTTTTCCTCGCCGCAGACCCCTCAATTATACCGAAATAGCGCGAAACACCGCAAGAAATCAAACGGTCGATAGCTATATGTATGTATGGACAAATTGGACGGACTGTTTTTATTTTCCTTTTTCACTTAGAATCCTTTGCTACTTAAATGACAGGATACAGGATTGGTTTAAATACAGTTTAAAGAAATATAAGAATAAAAATAAAATAAATTGTATGTTTGGTAAATTGATGTTAATTGAGGAAAGTTGTACGTTCATCGACTGATGATCTCGCTTTCTTTCTTACGTCAGCCCTCTTTAAGTTTATTTATTTATTTAATAATACCTTCCTATCTTTGATAAAGTATCCCTATTTGCATCCTAGTAAATATTACAGGAACGACTTTGGTTTCAAAAATTATTTTGAACTCCCCAAACCTTATTATTAGAGATTTACGTGACTTAAAAGAGGTCGGATTAGCTTTGCTGTCATTAATTATAAATACTACAAGTACATCATTTAAAGTCTTATGTTAGTATACTGTGCCATATTATTTTTCATGAGAAAGCTCATTATCAATTAACGATAAGAACCAATAATCTCATTTTCTTTAATGCCTCATAAATCTAATCTGCTCAAGATTGCTGGTTCTCTATTATTTCAAATGTTATCACTGTGACCTTTATGCAGGTGCTTTCGAAGACGATGACGTGACCCATATCGAGGGTGATGTAAATCCTGTACGCGACCTGGACATCATTAACGAAGAATTACGCCTGAAGGACGTAGAGTTCCTGAACGTCCATCTAGAGAAATTGGAGAAGCTAGTAGTACGAGGAAATGATAAGAAACTGAAACCTGAATATGTGAGTACCACAATTTTCATGATCAAAACTGTCCTTTGAGAAATCCAGGGACCTATCCCTGTTTCCTGTACCCTCTACTAGGGGTAAAAAAACTGTGCGACTACGACGGCAGTGGTTTACCTCGAAACGTTTAGAGGTGTCGCACAACGGGAGGCGTGACTCGTACTGCACCTCGTTCTTCGAGATAGCATCGAACAAGTCGCAGGACCCCACGCTGCTCTCCTAACAAGCTCATAGGGCCCATTATTGCCCCTACGTATATTCCATAATAAGACCTACACGCTTTTGCAAGTTTCTGTCATGTAAGACTGGCTTATGTGGGTTCCCCAGGTTGTTATCTATGAAAAAATTGATTTTTTAAACTCTGAGGAATCAGTGCCAAGTGTTCCTTGCAAATTTTTTGTTTACTCCTTATATTCGGTCAATATTTTTATGATTCTCTCTCTCCCCCTCCCCCATTCTCCCCCCCCCCCTTTTATCTCTTTATCTTTCTCGCGAATCCACAGGATAGAACGCAACGTACACTTTGGCAAAATAACCGACTTGACTATTATTATTTCTCCAGTAGATACCAACTTGCGCACCAAACCATCAGAAAGACTAATGTCATACATTGGTACGTCAGACCTGCACATTGCCTCATTGCCTACTAATTCCGTGGATAACCTCACGGATGCTACGCGGAACCTCTGTAAACGAAAGTTGTTAAACGATCTGCGTTAAAACGACCCGGCACGCTTCAACCTTTGAACATTTTTTTTCTTGCCACTCGTATTCGCTCTTTCTCGCTGTTCGTTATCTGCTTTTCATTAGTCTCTTCGCATGTAGGTATGAATACGCCTTCAAAATCCATTGGTATTTATCATTGCTGATAAAGAAAACAAAAATTGATGAAAATTATATCTTTTTGTTATTTGCATATTTTGTCTTTTTTTTTTTTTTTTTTTTACTTGCAACTCAGTAATATCACAGACCATACCGGAGTACCGGAAATATTAGCTGCTAATGTCACGCGAGGGTGAAATTATCCTGGGTAAATCAGACATAGGCGACTAGGTACCTACTATGAGGGTAGTTCACGGTTCCCGGTACGAGGGTAACCAATCGACGTATTGCCTCGTTCCACGGATTCGCCTCCGGTAATTTAACCTCTTTGCAATCGGCTGAAAGTTTTTAAGAGGTCGCGCTAGGCTTACTTGCAGTTAACAACACTCCCCGACATTTGTTCTTGTGTGGAAGCCTGGTCCCGATCAGGGGTTACGGCTTGCGTGGGCAACCACTCAGGGTAATAGGCCTTTTCCGAGCGAGCATTATACGGCTGATTTTTCAATCGAACGTGTAGACTCAGTTATTGCGAATCGATTCCACGCAGGCTCGTTATGCGCTGCGATTGGTAATCGCTGCACTCGCAAATTGTACTCTGCCGTGTCTCCTATGCATTTCTAAAGTATATGCAGTGCATTGATCTATGCTGACAACGGTAGCACATGCATATAATCTATTTTCTTTTTTAACCAGGACACGTTACTGAAGGTCAAGAATATCCTGGTGGATGAAAAAAAGCACATTAGATTTGCAGACTGGAGTGCCAATGACGTAAGTCTCTAGATTTTTTATTCCGTTGTTATGTAAGTGATTAAATCCCTTACCGTCATTTTACGGCAATTTCCCAGTTTTCCTCGTTTCTCTCTTATAAGTCAGCAAATTATCTGGAAGACGTGATAGTTAAATGTTAAGCTACACGTTTTTATACTTTGCCTGGCAAGGCAAAGCAAATTTTGATGGACTATTACAGGATGTTGTAAAACTAGGGAAATTGTTATTGGTCTTCCAAGAAGGAATTGCCATCGATTCTTCTTGTGAAGTCAGCTCGAATAACTCACCCTGGTGGTAAATGCATGGCGCGAGTCATTCTCTTACATTGCACGAAAAATGATTTTTTGTTGCGTAACTGTCCTTGTGTTTTAAAATAAATTATTTTCACTGGACCTTAAGAAATTACCATGCGTACAAATCCTCACATTTGTTTTCTTTAATAATTTCAGATTGAGATACTTAATAAATATCTATTCCTCACATCAAAGCCAGTCATCTATTTAGTGAATCTATCGGAAAAGGATTACATTCGTAAAAAGAACAAATGGTAAGATAACAAATGATAGGGTTGGATACCAAGCGCCAAATCGGTGTAATCTAGTGCTATGATATTTGGGGCGAAAATACTTAACAATTTTCGAGAGTGATCTATATATCATACGAGTGTAGGATTTTCATTGTTTTGTGCATTGTCTATGGGAAATCACTACGTTTGCGGAAAGGACAGCTGCCGGGCGCATTATCGCTTTTATTATTCAGTGAGGATTTATAAGAGCACTTTTCGAAAATGATGGCGTGGGAAGAAATGCACTTGAAAATTAAGCATGGGGGTATCACAGATATATGTCTCTCTGGGTATTTAAAAACACATGCATGTCCCTCTATTGCTGTCGGATATAATTCAACCTCGTATTGTGACATAATGATTTATTTTATGTTTGTCAATCAGTTCTTGCGTTTAGAATAGATTGCAGGTTCAACTGACCTCGTATGATCGATAATCACCTGTACCCTTCACTATTCACTCAGTATATTCTGTAAAGAATATTGGCATTAATCAGAATCCTATGTTATTCAAAGTTATTACATGTATTCTTTGTTTATATAAAATGATGCTTAGCTCATTCGTTTCGTATTAGGCATTGTACTTATGGGTTTATTTTTTTCATATACAGGCTTATCAAGATCAAGGAGTGGGTCGATAAGAATGATCCTGGCTCAATCTTGATCCCCTTTAGTGGCGTTTTTGAGAACAAAGTCTTCGATATGGACGAAGCTGAACGAGCGAAATATTTTGAAGAGAACAAGATAACCAGGTGAGTGTTTGGAAGTTTAGAACGTTGCTGTTAAAAGAATTTTGTGCACAATTTCCTAAGAAGAGCCATAAAGTACAAAAACTCCCCGATCTTTGTGAGACAACCGAAAATAGGAAGTCCATCAAGACTCTGTTAATACGGGACAACACGCCCGCGAGTGGTTCCCACAGGGTTTTAACTATGCGCGGTATCCGCGAGTAATAATGGTGGGTTTCGGACCGGTAGAGTCTAGACTCCTGCCATCTTCACGAGTAACTATAAAGACTGTATGCCGTGGCGCATTATATTTTTACGAACGGCTATTCAAATTCTTGCAAAATTGCATAAAAATGCCCAGGACCGCCCGCGCGCGCGTGTTCTCGCGCCAATCCTCGCATAGCGTATAATCTGCGTACACGGACTATCTTTCAGTTGGCTAGTGGGTCATTCCTGGAGGCTACGTCTCCCTCCGGATCATGGCGATGCGGTACAATGTGGATCCCTTCAAAGTAATTTCAGGTGGAATGTAGAGATTCGAATCGAGAAACTTTGGTCTCATCGTAAGGGCCTAGGTCAAAGCTTTTTCGTAAGGTTGCCTCAACTTCAACTTTGTCCTATGACGATAGTGGTAGAGCGCAGGACGGAGGAGGGGCAGGTGGTGCAACCGGTAATCAGAGGACTGCCGTGATTTTATTTCGAGACCACAGATCAGCCTCTCCGAAAGTAGGGCCTCGGTCAGAATGATAAAATTGCGGTATTAAGTCGTTCGCTTTATGTGTATTCTCTGAAGTCCCAAAGTCTTAGGGCCTGAGCTACGAACGCGCATGGTTTCTACCCCAACCTGTCATTAGAAGATATTCAGGACTGAGACAATCCTGCTTCACAATCCACTGTCTTCCTTTCTCTCGTTTTACGGACAAAAGTCTTTTTTTTAATTATTCAGTTTGAGTGGATGTAGCACCCTTGTAAACCGCTCGAAATATTGTCACTTACCACTCCCGTTTATCCTTCATTTTTCAGCGCCTTGGATAAGATCATCGTTCAGGGATACAAGGCCTTGCAGCTACAATACTTCTTCACTGCTGGTCATGATGAAGTCAAAGCTTGGACAATTCAGGTTCGTAAATTCTCGTTGAATATCATGAAGCAAAGATTTACATTTTTATGAAGTCAAAACAGAAAAAAAATGTATTCTGTCATCTTTCATGTTGATCAGAAAGGGACGAAGGCACCCCAAGCAGCGGGCAGAATTCATACAGACTTCGAGAAGGGTTTTATCATGGCCGAAGTCATGAAATACGACGATTTCAAAAACGAAGGTTCCGAAGCGGCAGTCAAGGTATTTTTGGATTATCGTTCTTTTTTAAATCTTGCGGTTCGTTGTACTTCAGTACAATATTAACGTTCTTCCTTGTTTAGGCGGCTGGCAAGTATAGACAACAAGGTCGTAATTACGTGGTGGAAGATGGCGACATTATTTTCTTCAAATTTAATGCTGGTGCTGGACTAAAAGATGCTAAGAAGAAGTGATGGCACGCCCTTCTCATGTTACTGCTCGTCCATCTTTATATCAATATGATCCTGCTCTCCTGTTGTACATGGCAACTCTCTGACCAACGTAAAATTCTCCACCTCTGTCTATAATATTTTTTTACAATTCTTGTAAGTGTGCGCGCGCACTTTCTTATGTGGCAAATCGAGTATATTATGTTATAATTATTATTGCATTGAATACGATACTTCGGATAGAGTCCACGCTTTTATTATTTTTGTCTGTTACATAATATACTCATATCTGAGCAATGGAGTATGCAGGCAGTTGGTGTGACTGATAAAGATATGTGGAAGAATGCAAAAAATGAAAGTTTATGAAAGGGTTTATTTTAGCCCGAGCATTTCTTTATACTCTTCTGTATTTATTTTACATAATGTTCAATAAATTGATGCAGACACTGTTACCGCTTATGAAAATCACAATTATGTAAGACAATGTAGCCTTATAATGAAAGATAGCCGAAATCGTCATCTCTGCTCTCACGGCATTTCCAATTTTGATTTTTAAAATATAACACTTTGCAAGTGTGTTTGTGCACTAATCACCTTTGATGAATATAATAAATTTGCGAAACCAAAACGTGAAAAAAAAAGTGCTCTCGAAAACTTTCACCGAATGCTGAAATATAATAACAACTAATGATAATGCTTTATCTACAGATGGTAAATATGAAATTACGTAAGTATATTTGGTGATCATAATATATATACACAATAAATAAGCTATATTTTTCTGTTTTGTTTATTCAATTATGCGCTCCTTAATTTATTGTATACAACTACCGTAAAATGTCCTACACTTTCTTTAGCAGGAAGAGTAATGCATCTTGATGTAAATCACTGCAGAACATGCCAGAAATATCAGTTGCTCGGAGGAAGTAAAATAAACTCCCTAGACAACTCCCAGAACAGGATGAACGTCACCTAGCTCTAAACCAATGGAATGAACATTTATTTGTCCCTGGATTTCGACCAGTTATTAGAGCGTGCATTTCAGCTGGCCTCGTAGAATCCAGAACGCACCAGAACAGTGCGCGTAACAGAAGATGGCGTATTGTCACCCCCGTAATACACCAATTCGTAGTAACATTAGTGTTTCGATACATGCGCAGTACCGGGTATGAAGTCGTAGATGGAGTATTTGCAAAATTGAATAACTTAAAATTCTACTAGCATCCGGATAAATCTGAATATTTTCGCTTGAAAACTTCTCTTGAAATTAATCAAAGTTAAACCTTTGTTACATCTGTATTTATATTTACGGGGTATCTTACTCGTCGTGAACCATAACTTACGACACACTACGCATTTGACTTGGACTACGATACGGAAATTGTGTGCTCCGAATTTCATCTACCTATTGATGAAATTATAAGCTGTGACGGTAAGTTGCGTTAAAAAAAAATTAAGAAAGAAATGAAAAATTTCCTCATGTCGCTTGACTATCATACTTTAATTTATCGAAAGATTAATTATAAGTTTGAATCACGTTGGATATTGTGTATGTGACTAATCAGCACGTTTGTTTATGAGTATGTCGTTTACTTGTTCCGATAATTGGAACTCAGTTATTGATAGTAATCAGCTCTTTGCGTTTCATAAATTGAGGTCATATTGCATATGGAGTATCCTATTGCCTGTGGTGCGTTGAAAATATTATAATTTGTTTTAATTTGATTTTTACTCAAAAATAGATCTTTTTATTTTGTTAAATATCTATTTTCTGTTTATACAAGTAAATCATACACACAGTGTGTCTAGTGGAATTGAAATAGTAAGCATGTGGCTTTTGTGTTTTTTGTAATAGAATTGACTACGGCTTAAAGGGTCCTATCAAGATCTTGAAGAAAATCAGTTACTTTCATATTTTTCAAGTTTGAATTGTAAAAAAGGACAAAATGGTTTCATCGGTTGTAACAAATGGAGATGCAGAAGGCATCAATAGCTCTGTGCTGGAGTTACAAGACGATCACCATCCGCAGCTAACACTTGCAGCTCTTAACATGATGAGGAAGAACAGGCATTTTTGTGATGTTGTGTTACACGTAAGTATCCTGTTTAATTTTTATTAATGTCAAGTGGATCTTTTGAATAATTGTGAAGAATGATATTTGTTACTCAAGTAACGGATTAAGAAATTATCTATACATTATTATTATCATTATCTGACATCAGTAATGGAATATGTTAAATATTAATAGAAATTTTATAATTTTCATGGTTTCATTTTATTGACAATATGCATAGTTTACAATAGTCTTGTCATATGATTCAAATTCATAAACCAAAATATGATAAAATCTGATAGCAGATACATTGAGTCATATACATATGTATAACTGATTGATATGAATTTTCATAAAACATGATTATGTGAATCGTATGCTACATTGCAATCCTGTTTGAACCAGATACAATTGTACTGGATAACCAGATTCTATTTATTATAAAATATCAAATACAAGATATGTTTCATTACAATTGACATTCACAAATAACAATGATAGCTATGTCACAATTGCAATTATAGGTAATGTGCGTGACATACCTAATACTCATAAGCATTATGTGATGTTTATGTTTATGTTTATGTTATATCTTCTTCGTGGCAATGTTTTTTAATGAATGATACGTAAACAAATATTCTAGCTTTATAGTAAAATCTTTTACACAAGTATTATTGGGCCTATTTAATGTCAATAAAAAAAATAAATATTCTCTTCTATAATTGAAAAGATACCCATATATTCACAGTCAACTACTAAGAACGAGCCGGTCATCGAATAGGTATTTAATATCGTGAATTTCTCTGAATTGCGACATTTGTAATATGGGCCCAACAAAGTTAACACGATTGTGTTTTTTGGCTTGGTTTTGGCATTACCATTTGTGGTTGGGTGACACACTAGGGCTGTGTATTGCCCTCTGCAGGTTGGCAGTACAGAAGTACATGGGCACAGAGCTGTACTGGCGGCTGCATCCCCTTACTTGTTCGAACTCTTCAGTGCGGATGGACCTGGGAACAACGAGCAGAGAGTCACCTACAAACTGAATGGAGGATTCGATAAGACTGCTTTACAGAAATTGGTCGATTATGCCTACACCTCAAAGTAAGTAACGTCGCTTGGTTCATAACACCAAATTCTTGTATAATCTTTATATATGTAATACTGTTGAAATAATTTTGCAATACACTTGTTAAATGATTTAAGATTATACTGTGTAATTAGATACAACATTCGTTATTCGTGGCATACCATGGGTAAGTATTCTTTCATCTAATGTATAGAAAGATGGAAAATTTTACAGAACGTTATCCGGTTATTATGCCGGCAAGTACAGTATAATCACTCAAGTTTTCTGAAACGTTATCTAAACAATGAAAGAAAATGACATGACTTTGTGCTTTTTTTTTCTTAAGCTTCTCCTATCTTTCATACTTAATTGCTCAGATAATGTTTTTAGAAACTTTTAGAAGGTCATTCGTTTGATAGGCATTCACTCCATGGTCTTTTAGAATGTAAAAGTAACATTATATGTATAAATTGTCTGACATTGTATACATATACATAGATACACATTATCCTTGTCCTCCTTATCTACTTATCAATTGTACAGCAATATATGGCAGTGTATCGTTTTCCGGATTTTGAAGTTTACCGGTAATGGTTGTTATTTAATTAATTCAATTCTTCGAATCTTATAGACTGGAAGTGTTACCATCGCAAGTCAAGAATGTCTACTTGGCAGCATGGCATTTACGAATGGAACGAGTCGCCTCGCAATGCGCAGCTCACCTCTTGGATTCCCTGACTCCTGGTTCTTGTCTTGACGTCCGTGCATTACCTGGTATTACACAAAATGAAAACTTCGTTAAACAAGTCGATGCTTACATTAGAGATCATGTGAGTGTAATAAAAATTATATTTATAGCTAATTCCTCATGAAACTATCGAACTTATTATTAGTCATGTGCATGTTTGACGATATGCATATCTCAAACTAAGATAATTTTCATCTCTTTTATCATGATGTATGATACTCATCTCAAGCTTTACGCTCTAATTAGTTATCATACAAAGATATGATATCGAGTTTTGTCTGTCCGGCAAAAGTAAAGAAAACATTACTAATTAATGCCTGGTCACTCTTTATTTTTTTTTTCCAAATAATAATAATGAAGACTAAATATTTTGGACCTTGTAACAATCTTTTTCTAGTTTCAAGATGTATGCAGCAGTCCTTCCTTATCGTCACTGCCATGTATAAGGATTGAAGTATTACATCAGACTCTTCAGGAAATGTCACTAGTAAATGGTAGCAGCCTTTGCCACTTGGTTCTGGATTGGGTGAAAAGATCTCTCACAGATTCATCCAATTTCACTGTCGATCATCTGACGGAAAAGACGTATCTGCTTTATTTGGCGTTGGACAATAGCTTACAGGATTGTACAGATCTGCCGTCTGGTGACGTAAGCGACACAGATATCGTACAGGATTACAAAAAGATGTCCCTGAAGACACAGGCTCAGAATAAAGGACGCAGGAAGGGAACGATGCAACCAGCAAAGCCCAGGGTACTGATTTACTCCAGAGACATCGGTGAACGTATTGAACAGGAGCTTGAGCCTGATTGGAATATGATTGGCGCTAATAAAGTTGGTGGTAAGATAAGATCCTTTTTCTTGTCATTTATAAGAGAATCCTAGAATAAGGACACTTATTACATGGATCAAGCATATATACAGGGTGTTCCGAAACTACCTGACCCGGTGGGTATGGCGGTGTTCGAGAGGCTTCACTGATTACGAAAATGACCTTCCTTTTGTCCGGAAGCTCTCAGTTTTTAAGTGGGAGCAGGTTAAAGTTGACCAATCAGAGGAAGGCGTCAAGAGAAACGTAGGCACCTGCGAATTCTGAGTTTTCTTCCCTCGCTTTTGTTTCTCGGTGGCTTCGGGTAGGATGACGTCAGCCGAAGACATGCCTATTGGAAACAAGAAACAAGCTACTGAGAAACAAAAGCGAGGGAAGAAAACTCAGAGTTCATAGGTGCCTACGTTTCTCTTGGCGCCTCGTTCTGATTGGTCAACTTTGACCTGCTCCCATTTAAAAACTGAGAGGTTCCGGACAAAAGGAAGGTCATTTTCGTGATCAGTGAAGCCTCCCGAACACCGCCATACCCACCAGGTCAGGTAGTTTCGGAACACCCTGACAATCATCAATTGTTATACATACATATATGTTGGTTTACTGGAGAATACGCACACATATACTTAGGAAATGCAATGCATTAAAATCTCACTTGTTTCTTCAGATCTCTATTATCTTCATGATCATTTGCCATTAATTATTATTTGCAGAACACACTTTCCTAGCCATCGTCACATTAGACGGCAAACTAGCCACGCTCTCCGTGCAACTAAGATTAAATATTCCTTCTTCGCCATCGGCTCAAGCGACCTGTGAAGCCACCACAACCAATAATACTTTAACAACCGAACCCGAATTGTATTGTGCTCTGCCTACAATGAGAGCTGGAAAGTGTGCCGTTGGCTGTGCCAATCTGAATGGTACACTTCTTGTTTGCGGTGGTTACGATCGAGTCGAATGCCTCAAGTCAGTTGATCAGTATTTACCGGAAACAAATACGTGGCAGGTTCTCTCTGCTATGAGGGAAGCCAGAGGAAGATTTGGTATCGCAGTAGTGAATGGAAAGGTCTACGCTATCGGTGGATCGAATGGATCCACTGAACTTGATACTGTAGAAGTCCTAAATCCTGAAGCTGGTTGGAAATGGTCTGCTATAGCTAACTTACCTTTAGCCAGATCTAATTCTGGAGTATGTGCTCTAGGAAAGAATATTTACTGTATTGGCGGATGGAACGGCCAGGTAAAAAAAAAAACGAAAAACATCCTAATTTCAATATTTACTGACTTATTCTTCTATGGATATTATAAGGATGAAAAGCGTGTCTTTTTTCTAGGCTGGTATCAAACAATGCGATATCTTCGATCCGGAAACAGGCGAATGGTCCAGTATCGAATCTCTAAAAACAGGTCGTTATCAGGCAGGCGTCTGCGCCTATGAAGACCGTGTTTATGCTGTGGGTGGTTGCGATGCCTGGAACTGTTTAAATTCCGTCGAGATTTATGAACCTGCCACAAATACCTGGACCGTTGGACCACCATTGATAACGGCACGTCGTGGCTGCGGATTAGCTGCTTTTCGTGGAAAACTTTACGCCGTGGGTGGTTCTTCCGGTACACACAGTCTTACTACCACTGAGGTATATGATCCTGTAGAGCAGGTTTGGGTACCTGGACCAAGCATGGCGACTCCTCGTGCCAATGTTGCTGTCGCTGTCGTTGGGGATCGGTAAAATAAATTTCAATTTGATTCCTAGCACTTTTTTTTATTGTTTTTAATCTTAACTGTTTCACGTGTTACAGGCTCTATGCAGTCGGAGGTTTCTCTGGTAAAAACTTCCTGAATTCTATTGAATATCTTGATGCCAATAGTAATGAATGGACTACGTTCGTTCCTAAAACTGACGGAATAAAAACTCCGGCAGCTTCTTTACAAACCAGTGTTTCTGATCCGAATATAATTGCCAATGATAAGGAAGTTAACAATACGAATGACATTGGTAGGTCTATTGTGTCTGGTACTGTAAGCATTAACGATCAGAGCAATCCTTTGAATGACACTGATATAAAAACCAAGAATGGGACTGATGTACCTAAAGAGAATGGAAATGATTTACCTATCGATAATTCCAAAACGTATACAAATTCCATATCGCATAATGACTCTATTGACAAGACTGGCTCACAGACAAATGGCACGAAAAATTTGGACTTGAATTTTGTTTTGATTAATGGTGACGATAAGGCTTTACCAAGTAATACGAATCGACCTGAGCAAACTCGCAGTATAGACGAGGAACTTGATCGGAATCAAAGGTCCGACGCCGCCACAAATGGAGGATCTCAACAAGTATAAAGTATAATGGTAATTGCGATAATTGAAAATATTCATTGATGAACATATGTTTTGTCGTTCATTTTTGATCCATCGAGTCTAATCATGCGAGACAAGCGCGTACATGAAGTACATACAGTAAATAGCATACAGTGTACAACGTGAAATGAACATTAAGATTTTTTATATATGAATTCTAAAAGTAATTGATACAAAGTTATTGAGAAACTTTGATAACATGTAAAACTACCCGACACATGTAGCAACTTTTCACAGACTCGCTGAACACCTTTCATTGACTTTTGAAGGGTGCAAATGACTAAAAAAATATTGGGTCCACGAATGTTAACTCTCACTGTGACTTACTAGCACTACTGCTACTGCTACTGCTACTAGTACTATTACTATTATTATTACTACTACTATTACTTACAGAACAGCATTTATGAACAACTAAACTGAACAATTTGCATAATCAACAGCAATAACAAATCGTCTTAAATCTTTGAAGCCCCTGAGAAAACTGTTTTAAACGACTATAAATATATATACGTTAAATGCATTGAATGTCTAAAAAGATATATCTAAAAAAAAAACGAAAAGTAAATATTTGCATTTATCGATTCATTTTAATGAAACATAATCATAATCATTCTTAGTGGGGACATAAAAAAATGGTTTAGAGGTTAAAAGCAAGAGGAAATATACAAATTTTAAAGAGGCAATATATTTTTGAAATGAAGCACATCGTACATTTGTAATGTTCTGTGAGCTATCTTTTTTTACGGTTACACAATTTCAAGCTATTGTTACATTGGGACACGAAATATTATATAATAGATAGCGAGGAGCACGCTTTCGAGCCTGATCCCGAAAACAATAAAAGTTATATTTAAAAAAAATGACAATTTCAAAAGCATAATATATACGAGATTTCTCGCTGTAACTTTTGTTACATAAATCCGTGGCCGTCACTGGATGTTACTGTATGCAATGTTAAAATCCGTCGCGTAATAGTTATATCAACACCGTTATTCAATGCGATTAACTTTGAACGGTTTCCATCTGAATGTGAACGTAGCGATTGTCAATATGGAACACAAAGTTACTTTTTTGTGGTCTCCTTTTTTTGGATCCCTGCGAATCTCCATTAAAAAATGAGATTCCTATTCCGATAAATTTTCGGCAGGCACTATCCTCCCCCGTCCATTCACCGTTTCTCTTCCTTCGCCTGTTCGATTATTATTAGATTTAAGTTAATCGTGTAAGTAATTTAAATGGGAATTTAGCGATGATGAACGAGTAGATTATATACATAAATATGCTCATAGACTTGGGTGTAAAATTGTACCTAATGTATTGGATATTATTTCCCCATGTAAATTAATGCTATTAAAGTGAAAATGATCATTCGTTATTGTATAGATTTCTTTGCAATCGTTCCTAAATTATTTCTTCATGACCTTAAGATTTAACCTACATGACAAACCTTCCACTCAGACGTATCAAGTTTTGTGAAAACATATTCAATGAAGCATGAATTTACTTCAATCTGATCAGTTATCTCAACATTAATCCACAGCATACTCCGTCATTGCGTAGAAAATCACAACCACCCATTCATGTTACGCTAATCGATGGCTACCACAGTAAGTTTACCCAATTGCCAGAAATCCAAATTGAACCACACCGCTGAAATAAAATTCCATGAACGGTTATTCTCCTCAAATAGTGATGCATCGAAAATACAATATTCTGTTATGCCAATGCATATCTCAATATACAATAACGTCCAATTGAAGTGGAACACGTCAATTTTTGTGCATTTCTGTGAAACTATGATCGATTTAAAAAGAACCAAAGACATTTTTTAGGAAATTTCCACCCCGTTCGAATGGTAAAGATTGTATCCCTATCGGATACAAAATGGCTGAACGGCAGGGGTTGGAGTGAAATAGTGTATTTTGGAACTTTTTGAAAAGTGCAAGAACTAGTAGTTCCAGAAGGAAATTCATATTTCTAATTATAGCACAAAAAAGAGAGCATCCTTCGGCAGGCAAAAACACCACCATTAAACCCCTGTAGCATCACTCTGGGGGCGATACACCCCCTTAAAGTGAAAATATTTAATTGGCCATAATTTCCGAACGCGCAGGCTAATCTGGCCCAGTTTCTTCGTGATATCATCTTTAATGATACTGCAGATTCTCACAAAATTATTGTTTTCGGAGATGATCCCGTGACGGAGATCTCGAGATATTGCAAGCGCACTCGAAGCTCGCCCGCCATTTTGCATTAGGAATGCGACGAAATAGAAGTTTCATATTTATTTCACGTTGTAGCTGAGATTTCAACGATTAAAACGCACTTTTAAACATCCAAAAATGAGTTCGCTAAGGGGCTAAATTTTTCATTTGAAATAACGCCTAAATTTTGCGAGTTTTGCTCGAGGTACTTAGGTGACTACAACCCTACCACGCGCGCCAAGTGATTGTCACCAAAATGCACTATTACACTCCAACCCCTGTCGTTCAGTCATTTTGTATCCGATCGAGATAAAACCGTTACCATTCGAACGGGGAGGAAATTTCCTAAAAAATATGTCTTTGTTTTTTTTAAATCGGTCATACTTTCACAGAAATACACAAAAATTGAAGTGTTCCACTTCAATTGGACGTTGATGTATGTTCAATGAATGTTCAATTGGATCGTATTTTCGATACATCGGCATTTCAGGTTTTCTGACTATAAGGTAAATCACGGATAACCTAATTAATTGTCAATTCTAATAATTTCTGACAAAAATGTCTGCTACACAGCATGGAGTTTGTCTATTGTAAAAGGATATTTAAAATATAAGACGTGTACGCTTTTCAAAACAATATTTAATATATTAATATTAATATTGGCATAACATAATTAAATATTAGAATTAGATTACTTTTCGTTATAGTTATATATGTATAGATTTGGGGACCTTTTTCGCGCAGCCGACACGCAGTTGTAACAACATAATAAAACTCACGAAAAATCTTGGGTTAAAACTCAGAGGGACATTACAATTGTTTCGTCTTTTGCGCATCGTCAAGATGCAATTTTGTTTACTCTTTCTAAGCTGTCACACACACGCACACTGCACTGCTACAATCACTCAATTCTCTTCACTCTTCGTGCTTTCAACTACGTTACGTCTACGTTACACAGCGTATCTACAATTTTCTATTATAAGCTACCATACACGCATGTGCACGCGCCAAGTTTAGTCACTGCTGCGATGCATCTCACGATACCGATTAATTAGGATCAATCAATCTATAACGCAAGAAGAAAAAGTTATGCAGGAATCCATAGTATTCAAACCTAGCCTTGGCGTTTAGCAAAAAAATGTTTCCAAGTAGAAAGTAAGATGAAACGAGCAAATTATCAAATGCAAATCTCGGCACGTTAATTTTTCAATTGCAGCGACAAAAAAATAACACACATTATCATTCATTCGCATAACCGTTCTTATTAGAAATATTTGCATGACAAGGAGATTCACCACGAGAACGCATTATAGGTGTTCGCAATTAGCAACTGGAACATAAGTTGAAAAATAGGAAGATAAAGTCGGTGTCTTTTTTCTACTCGAGCACGAACTCGCGGTACGTACGATTAAACCAGTAAAAGAACCAACATTATTCCCCATGCGTTTGTGGTTTAACGTTGATCCGCGAAACGTACTACGGCATACTTTCGTGATAAAGCGGGTGAATCTCACGCGCTTGTAATATTTATTACTATCTATCGCTAACATGGGAAAAATCCTTAAAAATTTATTTATTTAAGTGCTATATAGTATCGCGCCCGCGCGGGCGATGACCTTAAGGAGGTATTACACGTAGCGTTGCGCCAAAATTCCATTTTATCCACGACAATGGGTATCCACAGGATTCTTATCGCCTTCGTTTTCGCTGCGTATAATACCAGTCTAATGACGATATAAATTAATTGGTAGATAATTAGACGTCGAGTCGCTACGCTTCGATAATCGATCACAAAGAAAAACATGTTATATAACTAGGCTGAATTAATAATTATAGTAATGATCAAAGTAACGGTTACATTAACGTGATATAGGAATAAACTAGTTGTAAACTGACAACAGTTATTAACGCAGAATAATAATAATAATATTAATCATTTATATATATATTAGAATTTGTCATTGCTCCAATATGCTTTCATCTCGGTCAAGGCTTATTTTATTCTATATCCTTCAGAGGGCCGAAAAATGTTGAGTCGTTTTGAAGTCGATCTCAAACTTTCATCAAAAGAACTCAGTGACCTACAAAACTTATTCCTGTAAAGATTTTTAAAGGGTTATCCTTTTTCAAGTATCCTAAAACATCCGCCCGCCCTCTACAGGTTAATTATTACTTTCCATATATCAATAATTCTCTAGTGTCCGTCTAATTGCAGCCTGTCATAATTCGCGATTCACGAATACATTACATATTTATATACCTCTTACAATTTCATATACTTCATAAATTCTTTCTCGTCCCTTTATAAATGCACACACACACACACACGCACATATATATATATATATATATATATATTAAAACGACTATGCAAGTGCGATAATCACGAATATAAATTCGCAAAAAAAATATCGCTATTTCATTTAGCTAACTACATTCGCTAAGGAATATATTATATATTAATATAATATAAATATAGGTTGACGCTTTTCACCGGGCCGCGGACGGTATCGGTATCACGTACTCGACGTCCATGTCCTCTCGTAGAAAGTCCTTGTAAGGTTACGTAACGTTCCTTGAATATCATGTACATACTAAAGTTTATTTTCATGAATATTCACTGCTCTGCTTTGTTTACTTCGATGCGACAGTTAACAACTGTAATTTCAAGAGTTTCCACTGCGTCGATTCACTACGATACGGTTCTAGGACGTCGACGTCACGACGGCCTGGTTTACATTCGCTTATTGCACGGATTGCATCGAAGGCCTATTGCACCTGTCGGCTGTGACTATACGAAGGAAAACGAAAAAAAAATAAAGAAAAAGAAAAAGTCGATCGTTTTTGCATTTTTTGTTTAAATGCACCTCCAACTTTCCATTTGTCTCGCGAGGCAAACTGGTTGCACTTATAAAACTAACTGTATACATACATCGCAGGTGTGTACAGATCGATTCACAATAAATATTGGATATTTTCGAAACAAAAATATATATATATCCTGAAATCATGAATTTTTAAACAAATATTAGCCATGAAATGAATATTGTCTAATGAGAAATCCATTAATTTAATATGAATCAATCTCTATATAGGTTTCTTATATACAGGGTCATCGAAGGTTCTAAGATATTAAATATCTTTTTGTTATACAATAATTTTCATTTAGGATGATAATTGACTTCCTGCATTTTTGCTATAAGATCTTATCTCGAATCACCCGGTTCATATTTCGAGAATTATTTATATATTTTGTAGTCAGTCCATGAGTAATATGTATTTTACAGGGGCCACCATGATACCAGTCTCAAAGTAAAAGAGACCCCTAGACCTCACATTTTGCTCGTGAATAGACTATACGTGTACATATACATATAGTAGTAACATTTTAAAAGTTACAAAATCACGGAATTTTTGACGATTGCACTTCGAGCCTGTGCATCTCGCCGTGTTAAAAGTAGAACTTAGGATCGGCATTGTCTTAATTGCACTTCAATAGAAATCGCAAAAAATGATTGAAACTAATATTAATAATAACAAAAACAAATAGCAATAGCATTGAAATATGTACATGCCTAATACCGCAGGACCGATTCGAGGTATTACTTCGCCTCACGAATAAATACATTATATCTTCGATAAATGCGTTAAGAAAAGTTGTATTTATGCAATTAAAAGAAATTTTGATGATAATTAAACGAATTCTCAAAAATGACGACGTAATATATTACTGCTGATAATTTAAAAAAAAACAAAACGTTATCGACCTGTGGAATGAATTTCGCTTTCAATACAATTAAAACTTCGTTGCAAGTTTACTCTCTGGTGTCATCCGATAAAACGTAGGATATGCTTATACATTAGATTAATAAATAAACAATGAAAACTCTTAAATGAGACAAAATAAAAACAGGAATGTACGGAAGACTTTTGTAATATTTGCTGTTACGAGATATGCTTTTATATATGTACGATGTTGTGTAGGCCATAAGTGTGTATTATTATGCAACTGCAGGACCGTGGGCCCTTTTATATAGTTCCGTAATTAAGGATTAAAAGATACGTAAAATTAACTTTTATAACAAACGAAGAAAAACGGATTATCGCAGTAACGCTATTTACGCTTTTCAAAAGTACAACCTTACAAGGTAAACAATAATAACCGAATATATTAGTTTTCTCGTGATATATATCGGGCTCATTTAAATAAGGCAAATATTTAAGACTCTTTAGAATATATCGCGACCTTCTGAGCACGCGTATTAAACAACAATG
This sequence comes from Cephus spinipes, assembly GCA_963971525.1. Classification (NCBI taxonomy): domain Eukaryota; kingdom Metazoa; phylum Arthropoda; class Insecta; order Hymenoptera; family Cephidae; genus Cephus; species Cephus spinipes. The sequence continues at coordinate 6,267,074 of OZ020580.1, read as the reverse complement.
ATAAAAACTGTATTAGATATGCATGCACAGTATATGTAAATATATTGCACAAGAATCTGCAATAACGAACACGTATTTGTCATTAATGCTTAAGCTTTGCAAAGTTTATCTATTTCCATTAATTCTTCTAATGCACTTCTCTGTCCATTCACTGTTCTCTGATATATATTCAAATACACATTCTCGGGTTCTCCCCCCCCCTCACTCTCTCTCTCTCTCTCTCTCTCTCTCTCTCTCTCTCTTTCTCTCTCAGATAAAATTATAATTAAACAAATCCAAGACCTGGAGAATATTTATATAAAAACATGTCAAATCTTCTACGAAACTATGTTCATCGGATTCGAAGCTCATGTAACAGATGTAATACCAGTAGAAATTCCCATTTTTATATAGGACGATTCATAACTAACACACCAGCTAAAATTAGTTCTATCATAGAATTCAATTAGACAGAATTTCGGATGTTATATTAGTCTGAAACAATCTTATACAAAAAATGTAGTAAAGAGTAACACAAAAAGAGCATTTCAGTACTACAGCTTGAATTTTGCGAACCCTGCACGCCATCTTCATCACTAACAATTCATAAGGACGTTCCCATTAACCCGCGCAAAGAGAACGTTATAAAACGGCCCGCGTATTATCAGGCTTCGACAATTTGGCTATCTCTAGACTAGAAAGAACGTGTATCGCTGAGGAACACGTTAATAAGCTACGAGAATTTCTGTTAATGGCGTGAGGGTGGATGAACTTAATAGACAGAAACAGTAAGAAAAAGATAGAGACAGAAAGAGAGAAAGTGAAGGTGCATTTGCGAAAAAAATCAAAGAGAAGCTTTCCATGTCTACATTCATCGAATTGATCGATGCACACCTTATACATCCTTTTTTCTTTTTTTTCTTCATCCCTACTTCGATCCACCTCATACCCTCTCTATATCCTTTGGTCCACTTTACTCTCATTGTTACCATCCGACAAATGAATATTAATATCACTTCAGCATCCTCTAATATTAAGGAAGCTTTTCAATACGGTATTCGCTTTGTGCACCACTTGAAGAAGCTTCATCCCTTTTACACCATGAAGAGCTCCACGATTTGATTGCAGGGAGCTTGTAGGGGTGGTAGAGGTACACGTTTATCCATATCTGGTCTGGGAATCAGTGCGTCGATACGGGTTTCCGGTGGCGCCAGTTGTAGACATTCTGGTGGAGTGAGCTACATTAAATGAAAAAATATATAAATGAATAAGAGATAAGATTTATCTTCGATGTGTATCGATTATCATTAACGTCCTGTGGACTTACAAGAGCTTGCTGAGGCATAGAAGCCATACCACCTACATTCGCAGGATTGTAGTAATTCGTGGGACTAACAGGCGGCGACGGATATGGCCAGTAGATGATTTGTGGATAAGCAGGTGCAAATTGTGGTGGTCCTCGAGGTAGCATCGCTTGTGGCGGTGGGAACATAGCACCAGGTGCAAAAGGTGGTGGCATCATGGTGCCTCCTAGTGGAAAAGAAGAACTTGTCAAAATCGAACGTCGTACTGCAAAAAACAACGAATTAACACTTATCCAAGATTATTTTAGGAGTAAAGATGCAAAAAATTGACTATTCAAAGAAAGGTCAAAAAATATAATGTCTCGACGGACAAGGGATAATCCGGTAACATGGATAAGGATCTTAACGATGGATATTAATTAAATGAAACGAACAAGCCACTTTCATTTTCCCTCCCAGTAATAAGAATAGGGAAAAACAAAATATCTGAATCATGTTCTGACGAGGCTTTTAGCGTTAAAGTTGGCAATTACAAGACGCGAATGTCGTGAAAAAGCTAGTCTGTATACATACGTATCACCATTAGCCAATCAACCAATGGACCCCAATGATATCTATTTACAACAAACCGTCTACACACTATTATGCCATCGCGGCAGGAGGGGAATATTGCTTCGAGAATAAAAAATTTTATTTAATTAAAATTATTCGATAAAAAAGAAAAGTAAATATATATTTCACAAAATGACGCTACACGATATTTTAAGAAATTTCGTTGCAACATACCCCGCCACCAAATTGGGTGCACCTGATGCTCGAGGCAATATCTTAAAGCAGGATAAAAAAAGGATCCAACAAACATTAAATTTCCACATTGCCTCGAACAACGAAAAAAAAAAAAAACAATGTAAGAAAAAAAGAAGGAAAGATCTCTGACACCCGATAACCACATCAGGAATAATGATTGGACTTGGCCTACCTGAAGCACAGAAGTTAGTATGTACGTGGTCCCGCTACCATACTGTGATTGACACTGCACCACCATTTGTAACATAATACATTATGTATACGCCGTACCACTGCGTTTATATATTTTTTTTAAATATACACATATGTGTATTCCGCTCCCTCTGCCATAAAATCCACCAAAATTAAAAAAAAAATATATAGATTTCCACACTTTCTAAATCCACAATAAGCCGATTATACATGTATAAATTGTAAGAGATAGAAAATATGTAATAGAGAGTTCAGGCGTATTTTAACTTTTAAATATATTATCACAATTTGTCCCGTGTAGTTTAGAGGGGGTCGCGAGGTCGTCACACCTTGTATCCCCCAGGGAATTATATAATATCCGGAACAGCGTGTTTTCCCTGTGAAAAGCCACCCTTGCCACCATATAAAGTCGTACCACTGTGCCGATGAGACTATAACGAGGTTTCGTCAACGTATCGTCCCCGCAATCATCCATTATTTTTTTTCTTTTTATTCCCGTCATATATATATGTGTATATATATTATATATATATGACGTAGTACTGTACTCTGTTAACTTCAATGCATTCATATTCCTTTCCCCCCTGTCTCTCGTCTCCATCACGCTCGAAGCTGTCGAGATCTCATGGTGCAGTGATACGATGACGAGACTGAGGACGTGCTGTGCTGACCCACGTAGAGGGAGAATGAGCATTAGTGTCTCCTTCCACCAGGCAGCAAAAGGCCCCAGATATACACCGTAAGAAAATAAGACACCACAAGGCCATCGACACTCTAACTGGCAGTGATACAATGATAATAATAGTAATAATAATAATATTAATAGTAAAAATAATAACAATAATCGTAATAATAGTACAATCGAAGCCCAAGAGCGTACCAATTAATACGAACGAGAGCAAAAGTAGGGATTTGTATGTTACAGATCATCATCTTTGTTTTTTCTGTTTATCGTTTAGAATCTGTTAAAATCTTTTTTTTAATCGAGCTAAACTACCGATAAAAATATAAGGTTTTCAATGTACATATTGAACTTGTGCTCATATATTTAATTTTGAAATTTATTTCAGTATTTTTGAAATTGAAAACTTCGTTTATTCGTAAAAATGTTTCTTTTTTTTTTTCAAGTCTTATCACAGTAACAGAAAGATACGATTATACGATTATCGCCGAGCTCTGGGAATTCGATCAAAAATGCATCTATTTGATTTTCGGAGTTTTTCTTTTTTTTTCTACAATAGACCCATACCATTCTGAACACTTCTTTTCTGCGCACTATCAACACAATAAATGTGTTTTTATAGTGTTATCTTTTTTTCTATCTCTCATCCTCGTTTTCACGAGGCATTCTGCCGTCAGAACGATTATTGATTATCGAAATATTTGTATAACCTGGGGCAGGCATCTCTGGATATACGAACGTTCGTTACGCGACGGGAAAGAAAAATTTGCAAAGGCCAATTTGCAAATTTTAACTTTTAACTCAATCAGGCCTTTTTTAAAGAATATTCGCGCGTATCGCAAAACTCTACTGTTCTGGGACGAGACTCATGACTGCGATTATTTAAATAAAAAGAGGGAAAGACAAAGACAGAGAAAGGAAAAGAGAGAGAGAGAGAGAGAGAGAGAGAGAGAGAGAGAGAGAGAGAGAGCCAATGAATAAAGGTTCAAATACTTGGATAGAATAGTTTCATGTACTTTAAACCAATTCCTCAAAGTGGTCCTTATTAAGACAAGAGTCCCACAGACCAAGTGGTACGTCGATCACTATAGAATATAATCCCATACGTCATAGAGCGGGCCACGCAAATCCACCATATCCCAAACCACTGATTATTATACAAATATTAATTTTATTAATTTCTCTATCAAATATCACGACAGAGTATAGCGAATTGCCAGATACCGTTCGAAGCAGGCAACATAAAGTAGATATGAACACCCGTTCGGCAGGACTCATTGCAAAAGCGTGACACGCCACTTGCGAGAAGCCAATCTCTCTAAATAAATGAGAGATTCGAATTAATAAGAGAAAGAGAGAGAGAGAGAGAGAGAGAGAAAGTGGGGAGGGGGCGAGCGCATAAAGCTAAAAAGGAAGAACATATTTCAGTGACAATAATGAGGATGGAAGGTAGATATATTATAAGAAAGAAGTAGCAAGAGAAAAGTACAGAGAGAAACAGATTGGAAGGGAGTGTGATAAAAAGTGACATATTAAATAGTACAGATTGGGGATAAGAAAAGATATGGAGAAAGATAAAAAGAGTTAAGATACATGAGTGCAAGTAGTAGACAAAATATATGAATATATATATGAAGAATAGAAGAACCAAGAATTACGACACATAATTTTTCAATTCGATCGGTAAACACCAAAGATACCTGCGAGCCCAGTGAAATATTGTGAAGAACGTAACAGGAGCGATGACCGTACTTTTTGTGCTGACATTTATATAATTGTCCGTTAAAATTCTATAGAATAGCTACTCCCAATATCCCACCCATCACAGAAAGACAATCGATCGACGACCTTTGCCAAACCAATATTAAAAAAAATACAATACAGCGAGGTAACAGATAAGAGCAACAATAAAAAAAACACCCGCCCCAGTTTTTACATAGAAACAAAGAATCAAGAAAAAGAGGTACGCGCTTTCATGCAACCGAACGTCGAATTCCCCGAGTACAATAAATTAAACAGAGCTGGCAAATTAAATGTATTTTTTGCCTGCATTTTGCAAATTTTCATGCACATACCTAAACACCTATGTGATATATCCTTGATCGGCAAGGATCAAGGATTACCGCAAAAAAGTACGACCACCGTGCGAGGTATCAGGATAAAAGTCCACCAAACCCGGCAAGCGCAAAGATATCCACGAGACACGAGTACATTTATTAAACATGATTATTGAATATTAATATAATAATTGATATACAGAGAGTATACAGCGGTAAAAAAAAACAATGTGTGCGTGTATCGTGTTTGAGTTTCATTTTGTGTCACTACGATGGAAGGTGTATTCGTTGTGCGTCCGTGCCGTGTGTTTCAGTCGAACATACGTAAATAACGAATAAATGAATTTCTCAGTAACGTTTGCATATAACGATCGACTTTCTTTCATAACAACGCATACTGCAGTAAAGCGAAAACAACGCCTCGGTGTGTATTGAACTTTCAACAAATTTTTCAAAATCAATCAGACACTAGGCAAATATTTTTGCAAAGAAATATTACCGACAATCGATTTTTATATCAAACAAATTTTAGGTTCGATATCAATCGATAGAAATCGAAAGGTATACCCCGCCAATTGTTAATGTAGGGGAGACCTTGAAAAAAAACGATGCACATAAATTTCATCGAAGCTGCCAATCTCTTTTGGAAGACGCTGTGTATATATATATATATATATATACATATTCAATTAATTAGAGCAATATTACGAACTAAGCGACATATTACCAAGAGGAATAATCGTCGAAGTTAACGAACGATATTTTTACAAATGAATTCAACGTTCAAACAAGTTTCAACAAACACATGAAAATATCTCGAAAAGGATAGCAACGATTAGCCATAATAAATTGCATGCGTCGTTAAGGTCAGTGTGCAATGTTCCATTAGTGTATATACGTATGATGTATGTTGGTATCATGAAATGATATATTCTTTATAATAATAAATTATGCGAGTCCCTCCATAGACCACTCCATGCAACCAGTCATTCTACCATGGTATCTCCACGCAGCAGTGCAACAATCAAACGGCCTATTACAATTAACCATCTAATTATATGCATAAATTGGCATTTCCAAATATTGACCTAAAATTAGCCATATGGAAACACCATACGCCAGGTACACGTGTAACCATTAGATAAGTGTGTATTAGCCTATCAAGAAAGCGTTGGCAAGATATGATTCTTTTGGTAGTGCACTGCCATACTGTACAAAGAAAATAAAAAAAAAACTAAAGAAATAAAAAAAAAAGAAGAACACTGCTGCGAGGACAGACCGAGGATGAGATTACGGGAAAATTGCCATTAGTGAACCACGCTGTAGATTTTTCCATTTTCTTTTCTTGTTACAAACGAACAACACGTATGAAATGAAATCAAATACACAAATAACTGTACGGTACGCGTATGATGCACACGCTTTTTGTATGTAGATTATGTTTAGCGTGTGATCACTGAAAGACGTCTATAAGCGTACACGAGAGTCTTTTAATTTTTTTAACAAATCAAAGAACATGACCCTTAGTCAAATCTTTCCATAAGCTCAGCCTCAAGCTTACTATTTCCTTGGATACCCAGGGTCCAGAAGACTCGTGGTAAGCGTTGCGTAGAATGTGAGGTTGTAACGACAAAGAGATACACTAATTTAACGATATGAGGGACACGAATAGTACTATTCATAAGTGTCTATTTCTTCCACTAATTGTATGATTATTAATCGTATCAATGTATATGTTTCTTTGTTTATTTGCTTAATTAGACCGTGGAAGATAACTAGAAGAAAGAGTAAATTGCCGACACCAGGTTAAGTCTCGCGGAAGCGAAGCATTCGCTGCTGACAAGGCATGAAGAAATTGATTATCAAATTGTCAACAAAAAAAAACCACCGTTTCGACAATCAATTTTGATCATTGATTTTCGTTAGTACAGTACTTATATGTTCTTTTTTTTTCACTTTCTTCTCATAGCGAACACTCGACTCTCTATCAACCCTTGGATTAATATACGTTTTCTATTAGAAATTCGAGACGCGAAGGACTGACATGATAACGTGAGATCTTTCGTTACAATACATTTCTTTTTTTTTTTTTTTCATTATCACATTCCTTCCCGTCACGAGTTCAGTATCTCTGTTTTATATGTATGCATATACTAGTTGCTATTCGTGTACGTGTGTAAGTAGAGTGAGTGGTCCCATTTACTTTTGGAGGAATGTGATTCGAGGAATGTGATTCGAGGAATGCTCATATAGGACTGAATGGGAACGTTTTCACGCAGTCGCGTTCTATCGTATCGAAGCCGATTAATATTTAACAAGAAAAAAAAATGATATAAAGTATGTATACGCAAAATGCATAGACATATCAGAATTCAAGTGTATTCAGACAAATTGTAAAAAGGTACATGCCGCGTGGAAAAAAATGGCCTAACACTGCCTCGGAATGAGGTACGCTGTTTGTATATATATGTGTGTATATATATATTTAGGTATATATAAATGGATGGATTCCCATTGCTTAAGTCTAATAACAAATATACCTATCAAAATATATATATATGTAAACGATTGGTGGTCATCTGTCAAAGAGAAAAATATATATATGTACATGATTGTAGAAATTGGATGAACAGGCTTTAATAACGCTCTGTTCGAATCTACTTAATTTCTTGTATAACATTTTTTTGTTTTGCTTTAAGGCACTAAGCGAACGTTAAGTCTCAAAATCGTAATTTTTGCTAAATCAGAGATTTTCGTCGTGATTGCTATTAAATTTATAATTTTTTTCCATTTCACACGTGAAAACAAAAGTCTGATAACGTCCAAATTGCAGTGCAATACATCGCGAGCTAATGCGCTAAATTCATGATTACACATCCATCCTGAATGAACGTACAGCATTGCTAATTTATATTACAAGGTATGTAATATAAAGTTCTACTCTCTAGGAATTAGTATAGGGATATGCCTTCATTTCAGGGATGTGCTAAATGCGATTGGAATCTGGTGCGTTCGCTTGGCCACTGATCGCTTCCTAAGTACTTTCTATCGCCAGATAATATAGGGAGCCACAAATTGGGTATAAGGCTCATATAATAGTGAAGGCACACGCACGCGGCGTTGGCAAATGTATGTAAAAGTCATCAAAAGAGAGAGGCAAGCCTACAGCGATACGCTCCTCAAGTATCGAAGTCTTCGTGTCGCATGGAATGTTGCTCATGTTTTAAAATATACTTGTATACTATAGTATAATAGGTATCTCCTAATTAGGGCGAGTTATTGTCGATCGTTCGACCCTAGACAAAAATATCATTAATTGAGAGGCACTCTTGAGAGTACGTAGTACATGTGGTCGTATCGAGTTCAATATAGTCTTTAGAATAAGTAGGGCCCTATAGCTGCTACTCCGATTGTTATTGCTCCGATTGCTACTATTCTTGTGTTGCTATACAATCTAGCATTATCACGAAAGAACCATAAGTAGCAGAAAAAGAAAAAAAAAAAAAAAGAAAACGTGGAGAATCGAAGAAAAATTATTGCGCACTATTAGTCGCTGAGCTGCCCTAAACTCGACTTACATCGGTGGATAAAATTGAGCGGGATAGGCTAAACCGGGAGCAGCAGCCTGTGCTGAAGCGTGGAATCCCGCGGGAGGTTGCCAAGTAGCGCGTTTCGGTGCACTACCTGGAGCTTCCGTGGGGAAGGCATTCTCCCAGGACCTCTTAAGGCCCATTATGGCTGCTGGATTGAATGGTCCGGTCTGTACTAGAGGTGGTAGTAAGCCGTGGGGCGGCGGAGCTCTTAGGATGGGTATACGAGGAGGTACGTTAAGGAAAAGAAAAGGATGATGCGATTGAGCATGAAGAGCGGCGGCAGTAGGTGGTGCCATGGTATAGTGGGACAACTGATTATGATGATTTGGCGGTGGTGGCAAGGCTAAAGCCTTCGTGGTTGTGGTGGAATTTGGGGAACCTGGTGAAGAAGTTGGAGGTGGATTTGATGCTAGGGCCATCAACCAAAAGTCCTGGTGTCTGATGGCCTGTGCCTGGGCTTGGGCCTGGGCCTGCGCCTGGGCCTGAGCCTGAGCTTGAGCTTGGACCAGAGCGTGTATGTCCCAGAGCGGTGTCTGTGGTGTCGGCACCGCTACTGGTGCCGCGGGAGGTGGATGAGTTAGACTGGCTGGTGTTTGTGTCGTTAACGTACCAGGTGACAGAAGAGCCTTAGGCGGTGGCGGTGGTGGTACCACCCCGCCTGTTAAGACCAGGTTCATATCTTCGCCACTGCACTGAAAGACCTCGATGTACCGTTGCTTCTTGCCGAAGATCATATACCGATGATGACGTTGAGAGGCACATGAATACGCGGAACTCTCGCTGTCCATCTGGATGAAAGCTTCGCCGGAGGGTTGACCCTAGAAATGAAATGAAATCTCAGCATATTCCTAGAATATGTACATTGTACAAACAGACGTCAATGTTAAAAATGAGTTTTACGTACCTGCGCATTGTAGACCATGTGAACCCCCTGGAACACAATGTTCTTAGCGTGCTCTCCCAGGAACTCGAGAATATGCTCAACTTGAGCCTCATAAGGAAGACCACGTAAACGAACGCAATCCTTGCGGGTGCCTGAAGTTATTATATGTTGTGGCAAGAGAGGAAGTGGCTGTATTGTTATAGGTGGTGGCGGTGGAGCCTCGTAAGGTTTTGGATCCAGCGCCCTATTTAAGACCTACGAACACAGAGATGTCCTTAGTTATCCTGTGTTGAAAATAAAAAAGAAACTGTTGACAATGTCGAGACGTCATACCTGTTGTACTTCAGCGGTCGTACTTCGGAATAATTCAATATATCTGCTGCCTATGAGATCACGGTGTTTGCTTAATGCCTTCGAGGCGTCCTCTTCCTTTGCAAATAGAACAAACGCATCTCCGGTCGCCCTGCCGTCTGGTTTCTTTACAAACAGTACTCCTTCTTCACCGTCCAATACCTGACACGAATTTTCTCCTGCTAAGAAGAATTCCAGCTGAAAGCATCAAATTCTCTTGTTATAAGACTGTCATGTCTCTTTTGTTATAAGACTGTCAGATGAAAAAAATGCGAATTTATTAAAATCATTATCATTTTACTTACCACTTGCTTGGCGACACAGTCATAGGGTAGACCCCTCATCCTGACAATGACCTGTGCTCCTCGCGAAAGAAATGCATGAGCTTCTCCACTTGTTCCACCAGCTACTTGTACAAAGTCTTCACCGGTAGCTTTGAAGAGGTCTAAGTACCTTGAGCCGATATGATGCTTGTGCCTTTTGAGCGCCATGTCTCTGTGTTCCTTGCTAACAAAACGCACCAAAGCTTCACCGTTACGCCTGCCCATTGGGCTTAAACAAAGTGCGACGCCACCTCTGTAAAATTGAGAAAAAATATCTTATTAGCATAAAAGTGATATAATAGATGCCTAGATTATTACGTGCGACTTTTTACAAGTTTTATCGTCTAATTGCTATTTACATCGTCACAACAAAAAGAATCATCCATGACCCTTGATAACCGTTATCGAAAATAGAGCACGGACCAAAGAGTATTCCTCCAAAAGAATTTTTACACTACTGTTTCCAGGCGGTATATAAACGCAAACAATATATCGCAAGTTATGTCGGTATAACGGATATTGTCTCATTAAACAACACAATTTTACAACGCACATAAAAGCAGTGATCACCCATCAGAGCGATCGATGCTCTGCAACTCATCTGTGCTGTATCCATAAATGTTGAAGATCCAGGTAGCTTGCGCACAAATGTCAATAAATATTAAAACTAAGGATCAAACTTTCAGTGCATGGTCAACTTTTAGATAAATTTTACATTGCATAAGTTACGCATACTTACTTGGCCACATTCAATCCTCGAAAGAACTTAGCTATGTCCTGATCAGAGGATTGCCAAGGAAGTCCTCGAGCTCTCACTACACAATCATTGTCCACTTCTTCGTCTTTTGAGCTGAAAACCACAAAAGGTTAAAGAAAGAGCACTCAGTTCTATCGATCAAACAATATGGAATACAAGTATGTAATGACTGTGAGCACAACAGTAACAATTGTCACTGATGCAAAATGATTAATTTAAGAAATAATTAGATACCAGATAAGATTGCTATCGACATTGTGATAAGAGCACTTGCAAGACAAAAATCATAAAACTCAATTGCACAGTTATAACATTTTTATCTGTTTTAGTCTAAAGGCTAAATGCTGTCTATTATAGATAACAAACATAAGCCACTCAACCAAATCTGTTTTACTGACCATAGAAACAACTGGTCAACGGATTAATATTAAGAAATTAAAAACAGATACAGAACTCACCATATGCCAGGTTCCAATACAAGATTAACAATTTCCGGATTCTGAAATACGTGTCCTAGAACAAAGACAAAGAACAAAATGATAAGATATTGAAATACAACAAGAATACTTAATTCTCTAATGCATTGACAAGTAAAATAACCTGAATGAACTGTCAGAAACCACTAAAAAGAGTCACATATAAAAGAGAGCAATGGGTAAGATTAAACTATACGTCAAGCACTATAGGAAAAAACACAATGAATAATCATTAAAAAAAAAAAAATCAAAGCGTGGAGTAATAAAATCTTTCAAAAAGTCGAAACAAGTTTGACAATAGTAGTCGAGTGTTGTGAGAGCGTCGTTCACAGGTTGCGCCAGGGTATTTTAGGTCTCACTCACGACTCCCGCCACTAGTTCATCCATTTATTTATACTATATACAGTATTAGCAGCAGATTGGTGCTCCTCTACAATGCTGACTCGACTACCTAGTCCTATTCTTCCTTGAATAAATTTGCTCGTGGAAATACACGAATGTCGAGCGTCCCCCGTGCTAACGTTGCCACGTAACAGTATTCCCTCATCCTGTCTCCCGTTTCTCAAACAATTTCTATTAGCAGTGCAGCTCACAATGGTGAATCGCAAAGCTCGACATCCACCGTAAGCGAAACAGCTCGGCAATTTAAGCTGACATTACAGAATGAAATTCTTCGTGGAATTACAAAATGTTGCAAGGTTTCGTTAACCCCGAACGTCTACACAAAATAAAGAAAAATTGACAACTCGACAAAAGAAATTCAGCTATGCACGAATGCACGTACTATGTCGTAATCGGACCATAGAATAGCACTGATTTACTTTAGACGTAAAAGAGTAATATAAATCAATGTCTCATTGCTAGAAGTATTGAATTTCGTCGCCGAAGAGAAGCGAGCGATATAGTATACGCGAGAGGCTTTCTATCTATGAAAAGAACCGCCACACAGGTCTCTCGGTGGTATTACATTGCTTTTTTCCGCGACAGAAGGCCATATCAAACGACAGAAAATATTCATTATGACCCATATCGAAACACAGAGAACCGATCATTGCACCTTGGTTATGGTTTCCGATCGGTGAAATTTTTATTTTTTATTTTTGGCGATCGTATCGCTCGCGCATTTGCTCACTCATACCATACGCTTTCGTACTACGTACTTTCTACCCCTCGGCGTTTTCTTGCGGGCGACGTAATTTCGTCTTTTTCCTTATATGCCTTATAATATTTATAAGACTACAAAAACATTATCAACAAAAAGACGTAACGTTTAAGATCCACTACAGGATAAAACAAAAAGTCTTGTTTTAACAAATTATTTTCTTAGTTGCATAGTTTAAGTCAAAGAAAGGAGAAAAAGAGTTTGATTAAATTTAAATAAAACGTCTTAATTCTAATATTGTTGATATTATTGAATATTAATATATGAAGTTTCAAATAGAATAATATTGAAAAAACTGATCGCTACGTTGTGTTTGGCATTGGTGACCCGAGAGTGATAACTGCACACTGTATATACATCATATTTAGACATCGATGCATGCAGTCTTATAAAATATTTTATGAAAATGTTATATTTACGAGCGAAAATATCAAATGGCAACAAAAAGTTTATAACCTAAAAAACAAATCGTATGTTACGGGGAATCGAAATATTTTAACCAAATTTATATTTTTCGTTCTAGGAATGCAAGATTATCGTAAGCAAGCTCGCGAATACCGCCGAGAGGAGCGCTATGCGAAACCGTTCTAAAGATAACATCATGCTCTATTATCTCTGGTTAACGGATTGAAGTTAATAACGTATGCATAAGAGTAAATTCAAAAAACTATTTCCCTAATCGGGATCAAGACCGTCGATAAACGCACAAGTTGAGAGTCGCTGTGATAAGAACTGCACTTGGTGCTTTTATTGTACGGTTCGATCCGTATATTCGTAAATGGGAAAACACATGCAATCAGGATTCGTGTACGCTACTGCAACGAAGTATGTATGAACACGTCGCTATGTGCATGGTAAGCTATTGGCTAGTTCTCCATTACGAGCCAAGTTTTCGCAGCTCTAATACAAACGGCAAAACGTTCGGCCATTATTTTTATCCATAGCGAGACGCACGTGATGGCCATCATGTACGAACATTGACAAAAGCATAGTCGCACGTAACTCTGTGCAACAATCAACAACTAAAAAATGCTTCTACAAATGGCTTCGCAATAAGAGAAAAAGAAAATGGATAAAGGATATTCCGATTAACGAACAGTTTGAAAGTTCAACTACGTAACGAGGTCGCGACTTTATGTATTTTTTATCGGAACACAAAAATTAACGGGAACGTAAAACAGAGTCAACGTAAAAATCGTGTGAGTTTATCGTATCATAGCACACTTCTGGAGAGCATCGTATCTGCACGATGTTATTACCAATATTTACTGTATCCATGCAATTATTTTCGTCTCCTCATTGTGACAGTAAAGCAACCGCACATTTTCAAGGATGAAACAAGACTCGACCACGTGAGCTGTAATCCTTTCGGTTATCGAGAACGTGTAGGGACATTAAGTAAGGCGCATACACACAGATGATCCCCGTTGTTATCTACACTACAGCAACACTGCAGAAAGGTCGTGAAAGAAAAATGTCGCCTGCACGCGAATGAATATAAAAAACCACGTGCTTGAGTAGCAGCGATCCTATCTGCGTGTAAGAAAACAACAGATAAACCATTAAGGCCGTTCCATCAGGTTCTTAAAATACGAATAACAAAAAAATGTAGGCACGGTATTTCCTTTTATCTGTTTTCCTTTTTTATGTTGAATCTATTGCGTGTAACCGTATAGTAATTTTCAAAATATCATTAGCATCCTGATTCTCCAACAACTCAATTAATATCCATCAAGCAAGTGTCGGAGAGAACACAGTTACGCGTGGTACAAAAATCGAATCTTCCAATCTTACCATCCTTGATCATCCTCTGAACGATGTTCACCATATCCTGGATTTCCTTCACGTGATACTCGTTATCCGCATCAGGCGCGAGACCAAAGTCTGATTCTCAAAAGTTAAGGGTCTTTAAATGTTTCACAGTAAGACTCATGATCGACAATTCCTATTACGCAATGAACGTCTATAAGAACGTTATTCCAGTAAGTATACGGGTGTGCTCCGTACGTAAGGTTGGCCCAATGGGAAGCAAATAATCAGCTATAACAAGCGAGTACCAAGTGCTACCAATCGGGGAAGGTCAAGGATAAGGATTGTTGCCGGAACAGTCAAAGGTAACGTGCAATGGTGCACCATGCAATGAACGAATCAACGGAATCGTTGGAGTCATTCACATTTGGTATCATATAGATACTTCGACTAAGCCCGCAGGACTGTTTTCCAGTGTTATTCAAGACTGGACAAAGGGAACGGAGACATTTTGAAAAACGTGAGTCACGCGTATGCGCCTACCGCTGTATTATGCATCAGAAGACAAATTCCGAGAGTAATGACGCCGGGCAAAGAATAATAAGCAAGACTTATCGCGCATTATGAATCGTCCTCCTTCCGGGGTCCATTAGGGCAATGATTATCAACAATGATCAAGACGGACCCTTATAGCTCACGCGATTTAAATATTACATACTGATACAAAGTGGTAACATTTATCCATCCACGTCGAGAAACGTTATTAAATCAGAAACTTTCGAGAGGAAAATTTTCCATGTATACCAGAAGACAACCAAGATGACCTCCTCTCCGGGGATCTTGGTATTGATAGTAGATACGAAGGAATTTACAGAATCCCAGGAAAATACTTTAAATGCATATCAAGGAGAGAAAAAAGTACCCGTACTGGGTTCCTTTAAGGATTGTCTATCGTAGTGTAAGATTTCTGACACCTCCGAAATCTATTTTGGGACTCACCGGAAGTTGTCCTTCGTGCCTCGAGGGTCCCAAAGACCGGACACGAGGTCAGAAAGCGGTAGACACAGTAAGGACAGACAGAGTTGGAAGTCAAAAAATTCTACGATTCTAAAGTGGCAAGAGATTGAGGAGAACTGCGTATCGTTTGGTACCCGACGGTCGTTACCAATATCTTCACGGGGGTGACCTTTAATCCGTAGCCGTTGATAAGAACCGTCCAATCGCCATTCTCATACCCACGGAAATGACCAATCCTACAAATTTTTATAGATTTATATTTTACTTTCGGTAGCTGTACCACTCGGTACGATAATAAAATATATTTGTTTCCCATAGCACGTCACTGCCTTTTGTATTAATTCTTACAAACATAAATTCATTAAACGTAACAGTCAATAAGCATAATCTGACTTACGCTCGAGAGCACCGAACGAATTAAAACTAGATCGCTGTTACGTACATGCAATACAATTTACAAAACGTCCTATGCGTGTGATACGATGCCTGTCGCGATCTCTCGGTTTTCCAATCGATATAAATGTTTGTATTTTTATCATTTGCCACCGTCGAAATAGACATCGATATTGATTGCTATCACCTGCTACAGGTGCTTTCGATTTTATAATGCCGGGTATGAGTAAAGTATGCACAACTGTGCGACAGCACAGCTTGGAGCTTGGATTAAAACAATGGACGCCTGTTCGACAGTTACGCTTAAGTGAACATCCAACTAGACTTTATGTTTGGTTTGGACACGTGTTTGCTTTTCACTAGATTTCTGTCCTTTATAGCCAATACAAACCATGGGATTTTCCAACGGTTTCGCATAGAAAAACATAACAGGAGTTGGGTGATTGTACGCGTCGGCTCATTGTCCTGTAGGACAATAAATTTTATGGAACGATTACACATTGGTAATCGCTGGAAGCTACGTGACCGACGATACTTACACTGTATCGCATCGGAACTACATGAGTTCTTTACACATTACCCTTAAATCGTTGATAAAAAGAATTATGTATAATCAAATTTCCTAAGCTCCAGACGGAAAAACAACACGAGTAAGCCTACACGTACTACGTCAGAATATGCTACAGTTAGTACTCCAAAAACCCTAGGCATTATGCTCACAAAAAAAGAGCCCAATAATTTCTAGAACATATCGAACGTTGTCTACGGGACTGAAGATAGAAAAAAGAGCAGTCGGTTATACTCAAGATAAAGAAGCTCTTTAGCTACCCTCTTTCTACATAGCTTGTATATATACATTAACATAAACCCTACGTAAACGTACCTCGTATGTCTTTGTTGCACCCTGTTCAAAGACCTTCGCCGCTCCGTTTTCGCAATCTTCACTGGTTTTTAGTTTATTATTAAGCAGTTACTCGTTAAAGCTCCATCAACAACGCAGTACACTGGCTTTTTCAATATTTCCCGTTTCGAATTTGCTGTGCGTGGGTGGACAGATGCTGGCAAGTCGGCACAACCTATCGACGGCATGTCAACCGTTCAACGCGCTTAAACTACTATACTGCCAGAGGTATGGGCCCTATGGTGTTACCCGGCACGACGAATGCTTGTGTACTAAACTACTACAGAATATATAGGTATGTACGTGAGGACGGTACGAACCGTACTGCGCGGACAGTTTGGGTTTTCAGCAGCATTGCGCACGCGCCCTGTTGGTTACGCATGCGCACAAGTAGTAACCATACGAGGCGCGCCAGCTACTTCGCCACAGTTAACATTACCTGCAGTGCATTTTTACGGCCGTACGATCTTTATTACTCGAAGGGAAAAAGGAAGGCGCAGGGTCGTAGGTTGCAGCATATGTAAACTAAGAACTGATTTCTCGCTTTACGTAAGACTGCGTTAAAACATCCGATTATCGAATATGCCGTGGCCTTGTTCAAGGAAATTATGAGGTCGTTTCATCATGTTTACTACGTATATTCGATATACTTCCGCGACTTCTTACATAGCTAGAGCAAGGCGATATATACTTTTGGGAAACAATTTATACGAGTTTTAAAATACTTTTGAGACGTTAGTTTTTTATGGAAAATTTTTGTGGAACATTAGTTGTGGCTATAAAAAATTGCATTACTGACGAAACAAACGATTTTGTAAAATTAAAACTTTCAGGACGTAATGACGAAGAAGCGATGTGCCTCGAGTTATTCGACGGACAGTAAAATATCGCATAATCATTGGACAGTAAAGAAGCGAGGTCTCTTGGGACGACTTTGCAATTGTAATTAGCTTGAGAAACACTGACATCGCTGACCCGTACGTATCTCATAACAGAATACGACGGCTGTCGTGCAGAGGTGCTGCGGAAATTTTGAAAACTATCGAACTTAAGGTGCTTTCACAACGCTATGGTAGACCGCATCGCATGGCACGAGGTATTGCACTTACTTAAAGGTACGGAGCACACCGTGGATAATCAATGAAATTAGTAAAGGATACATTGAATCATTTCCTGAATTCCAGTCGTCGAGAGTTCGTCTTGCGACGAGTAGCATGTGGCGAATTCCTTGCGCAAGTCATGAAATAGGGTATAATGAAGTGGAAGTTCAATGTCTTTGTTGCAAGCTTCCGGATGAAGACACTGTCTCAATGGTGCCTGTCCATCGACGATAAATCGTGGCGTACTTCCAGCTGCCACGCAGGTAAGGGATGACCACCACGACTCAAACTGTATATCAAAAATAATAAATAGGTATTAGCTTAAAATAATTTAATAATTTTAATATCGTTAGTATATATTCATACAATGTAATGTATTAAATGAAAAGTAGATGTAACTTAACGCGCTGTATTTACCCTATTTTGATTAGCATAAGATTAAGCCCCTATTGGACTCTCCTCTGTCGCGCACTCTTCTCCGACTCACATGCATCTTAGGGCCCGCATGAAAGTGAAATGGCAAATAACGAAAAAGTTGCTTTTCCACAACGATATTGATCTTCGCAAGGATTTTAACACATGCCGGCTACGAATAAACCATGCGACGCATATTAATCACCGGCAGGACAAAAACATATGACAAAAGGAAGCGTCGAAAAGAAAGAATATATGTATAATAGAAGTAAAATAGGAGGAACGAGTTATCGCGATAGTCATCATGGAATAAAATAATTCTTGCGACGTCTAAATTGATACTGGCATAGGAATAATATTAAGCCAGTATTAATTTAGTGTTAATATCGAAATATTATTTATGTACACACGCACACACACACACACTGTATATATAGGCACGAATCATGGAAGAAGCTTAAGGGATATCACAAGGTTCTCGCAAAGAGAAAATTACTATAATAATACATCGGTACACTCGGTTTCGAAAACATTTCTCCGCGTCTAGACGAGCATGTCGCAATCGGTCGAGCACCGCTTTGAAACGCGTCATTACGAGACAACGTATATCCGATACCAAAGAATTTAATAATCTCGCAATCAGTCTCTTGCAATTTTTCTTTCTCCCAAATCGATTCCACGAATAGTCGTGATAGTTATAGAAGATAAATGAAGACAAAGAATTGGGTGACTAGAGCGTACCGCAAACTACCTACCTAACGTTTACGTTATTTCCATTTTTTTCTCCGTTACTTTCTTTTGCTTTTTTTCTTCTATATTTTCTGATCTATTTACAGCAACACATATCTCTCATCTGCAGCCCGATAATTATCAGATAAACAAGCTGCAAGTTGAAACTTGCAATTTGCTTTCTTCGAATCGTAGGTAGTGTACGAAGTCCCTATATGAAAAAGCATTTTCATCTTTTTTTTAATCTTTGGCTCCCTCATTGATGAATCTTCATCTACTACCGACGATTCAGAGGAAGTAAATTGCAAAATTAAAATTCTTGGCTTTCTCATATAGGGACTTCGTACACTACTTACGATTCAGAGGAAGCAAATTGCAAGTTTCAACTTGCAGCTTGTTTAACATGAGTCCCCATGCCTCTTGCAACTTGGGGTCCTTCATACTGTAGAAAACGCATGTAAGGATAAATCTCTTGCATGATCTCTTCGGGCCTAATATTTTTGAATCGGCTGAAGTTCAAAAACTTGAATATATGTATAATCAGATCCGTTTTACCGATCTCCGCCAAATTTGAGACATATCACGGCTAAATGATATTCTATACTTTTAGAAAATTAGAGCTCAATCGGTCAAAGTTGACGGGAGTTATATTAATAAATTTAATTTTTCGAAAAATTCAAAATATAAAATCAAAACTTCTCGATGGATTCGGCCCAAATGCAATATCAACCAATCTTGGATACAAATCTCTTTCTCAAGAACTATTTAGAGGATTATCACAAAATTTGCGATCGCTAGAGTGATAACATCCTTTTTTTGGGAATTTCAAAACGACATAAAATCCGAGCCGCAGCTTGAATCATGACCGAAAGTTATAGTCAATGAAGGGATTATAGAGGTGCATATGCCTACAAAATTTGAGGGCTATAGCTTAAATCATACTCGAGTTATACACGTTCGAATTGTGGGTGGCCATTACACACACACACACACACACACACACACACACACACACATCCGGACATTTTCTCCAAACGTGTTTTCTCGCCGTGTTGGCACATTCTGAACATGGTGACATGAAAATCTCGACAGGACAATTTTTCACCGATACATAGCTTCCTCTATGAGGAAGCAAAAAACGAACACAGTTGAATCTCAGAATGCACTTTCGACACGAACGAGGATCGCCCAGCTGCAACAGATCGCCTATCTCTTTACCCGTCAAATTGTCAAGTATAATTTTTCCAAGAAAGCCACGAGAATTTCCGTGAAAGTGTGTCTTAAGGATGTGTACTCGCGTATGCCGCCCATAGTCAATTTAGTAAATGGAATCGCGAATGCTATCTTATTGATCTTCCCACGTAGAATAATCATAATTAACCCAGCGTTTATTAACGAAGAAATCGAGATTGATCGTGGGAATTATGGCGGGAAAGTATTTTGAACGTTGTTGTACCCACCCCAATAACAAATTAATGTCATTAAAGTACCATTAACATCTTCTTTGAATGCGCTTAATAAGAAAACCTGCAAATCTCTAAAAAGAAAAATAGGTATTATCGGGCAAAATTAAATGACAGGATCAAAGTAATTTTTTTTTAGGCAAATTGATGAAATTACCAAAAACCCTCTGGCGGACACCCTGGGTGATATACTAAGATTTAATATACTAATTATAAGATTTTAGATTTTTTTGGTAAACAATAGAATCAGCAATAATTAAAATTTACGAATTATTTAGCAAATGCATTTATACCTGCTGAATCGCTTGATGCAACGGGATCCCGTGTTCCCGAAGGGTCTGTTCGGTCAGGGCTGGAGCGTGCACGAGTGCCGCTTCGCTAATGACTCCGCTACTTCCGGGCACCACCGGATTTTCACTTCCGGTACCGCCGGCGGCGCCGCCATCCATCACCATCGGTCTCACGATGTACTGTTGGTACCCCATCACCTGGAAATAATACAAAGCGTGAGAACCACTGTTGGCCGATTGCTCCTGCAATTATGCATTTTGCACCTTGCTCTACCCTTTCACGTTGCACAAGATGCATATTTATAGGCGCACCGGTTATAGTTAAAGTCAAACCATTCGCTATGAAAATCATGCAACGCCTACTGCACTCAACGCACCTATTAAATAAATTCATTCAATCAAAATGCATCCATCATTTGTCTCAATTTACATAACCTAACCGAACTGTTCTTCCGTAATGAATGCATTATGAACGTTTCGGTCCCCGACTACTTCGGTGTACACAAACGAGTCTGAAGGGAAGTAAGTCAACAGGCGCACCCCTATGCAATTCGAAATTATTTGTTAATTAAACTTTTATTTTTCTTCTAAATTTTCTTATATATTCATAATTCCATATTCAATTAGCAAAGTTCTTAGAAATTTCGCCAAAACCGTGTGTCATGACCAGATATTTTTATATATTCCCATAAATTGACATAGACGATAGAGAGGGAACATAGAAAAAAAAACACGACGGGGGCAGAGATAGATACATAGAAAAAAATTGTTAAAAAAATAGTCCTTGACACAGAACACACGAGCTCTTATGCTATCCTGGCAGTTTAGACTTCTTCAGTTTTCGAGTTCTCGCACGTACCTATCGAAACGGCGGGTCGCCACAGCATGAGGAGGAACCTTGGTAAATAATGTACTCATCTACTATTCAGTGGACGGCCATGACTTGTGAGCTTCTCGTCCGAGAGAAGCGTCTCGTCGAAGACTACGGGATGTAAAAAGAAAAGAACGGCGAAGAAAGAACACGGTCGCGATAGACCCACGAAATTTCATATTCGACTAATAGCGTCATTGCGCAGTATAAAATCATACTTAAAGCATTGCAGGATACTAATTACGATATGAAATCGTTAGGGTATGCATCTATCCCTAAGAAATCAATTGTCCACGTTACTTTCGCGTTCATGTATGTATATGTATAAGCAGTACAGTAGTCTGAGGTAGAACGCGTTTACGTAAAATTGCAATAACGTCGTATGATAGCGTGATGCAATCCAGGAAATGGCATTGATGATGTCAACGCAAAATATCCGAAACTTCGTGACTGCTGCGCAAACCTCTACATAAAGATCCACAAAAATGTATTATTCGTACTAAGTTACAAAACCGTCCACGGAAATGTGCTTTATTGTCGCGTCTACGAGTATATTGCGGAAGAGACTTCCCAGAACGACTTGTATCTGCGCACTCTGAAAGACGATTGGGCAGTCGACTGCGCAATTTGGCGCACGCACAATGCTGTCATAACGACGTTACCGTGAAGAAACGAAGAGTCTACAGAGAGAAAGGAATCTACTAGAACAAGTGTAACGAGGAAGAATCATTTCCTGACACATTAATTCCGTAAAATTTTTTGTACGAAAATATATCACTAGGAATACCCAATAAGCATGTGACCAAGCTTACCAAAGTCACGATTACACTAAAAAAGAAAAATATATATATATACAACACGAATTAGTTTCAGGTACTAAAGTGCGAATTACGGGAATGTCTGCAACAACAATTAACCCTACGATACCGTAATAAGGTGTACTTTTGTCTAGGCGATACCTTCATTTTGAAATTACCCTAATATAACCCATAATAAACGTAACGATTAAATGAACCCTCTGACCTGCGTTTAACCTGGGAGAAGGTCCCTCGATATAATGCGCAAGTCTCTGTATGCGAGTGTAAGTGTAGCGTGTACTTAACGGAATATATGTATATCAATGTTCCCTAACCCGCATTGTATACAATGATCAGAGGATAAAGGCACACCTACGCAAGTCAAAGGCGTTCACGGAATCGTACAGGCAAGCATTTTCGATCGAGATACTCGTTTTCAAAGAATATCGGTAGTATACGGTAGAACGTGGTTTCACCTGTGACCCGCATGCATGATACTCCCAACCATCGCCAATGGCGACTACACTGCGACGATGACAAATCATCATGTTTTTACTAGATGGTGAGTCGATTATTCGAGTTTCAAAATTGTGTAAAACGCGAGAAGACTATATATATTCACGATGTAAGAAACGTGGCGCGACCGCCATTTCCCGTCGTGCCAACCGCTGCTGTCTATTTTCAAGCGTCATCAGTTACAGCAAATGACGTGCAGTCGACGTCTAGGTTATTTCAGTATTGGCCATAGGTTCGTGGGGTTAAGTCGGTTCGTTATGCAATTTCGATATATCTATCGCCGCGCAACGTTAAAAACAGTGTCCTTATGAGAATATTGTGAATATGCCTTAAGGCAAACACGCAGGCGCAAACGTACGCGTTTAAATCTGTCCCCAAGTCATGGCGTGCAAGAAATGTAATAAGCAGTTACAACTACTTGAGGTTAACAGATCAAGGTAGTTCGGTCCGACGGAATTACGTACTTCGGATTATTATTGGCGCGTAGAAAAGTATTCATAAATTATAACGAACGTCTTCGCGACTTTTAATAAAGCGCCGCCTTTAGCGTTGAACTCTACAGTGTGAATTGCCTAACGATCTCGTACATCCTTCGACCATTTCTGTCTCTCTCTCGCTCATTGATCTTCGACGAAATTACTTCCACGAACGTCACAAAAAAAAAAAATAAAACTGCAAAAACAATTACGCTCTGACGTAATAGGCTCATCGGTTGGATAATCCCAAGAAAGAACAAAAAATTTGGCAAGTAAAAAGTAACAATAAATATATTTCAATAATTTTGGACAACAACTGCGACGTGAAGAAACGTCGTTTTTTCATTTGTCGACATGTCAAGTATATCCAACGGAAATGAAAAGCTCGCGCAGGAAAGCCATTCCGTGATTCACGTGACCACTGAGTTGTCTAACGACAGACTGCTCGACAATGTTTAGCAAGTAGATAATGAATAGACTTCGAGCTGTTTAGGCTACGATTAGCGAGTAGTAGTGGTATCTCGAAATCTGCTCTGAGAATTTAAAGACGTATCCACGACATGGTCACCGGCGTAAGTAAACTAGTACCGGACGCCGGTCGATTAATTGTGTAATGTGTGGCCCCGTACAATCAGAATCGTCATGCTGGTCATCCCCTGTCATCATGCATGCACTGATAACTGATATCACGTTGAACAAGCCGATAAGCCAGCTCACGAGTTTTCCACTTCGCTGTATACTACCACACGAGTTAAATCGGTTGTAGCATATTTAAAAAAAAAAGAAATGGTAACTCTAAGAGGCACTTTTTCCATCGAGATCGGCATAGCTCTCGCTCTAATTATAAACTGATGGAATCTTGATCTCGCGCCGTGAAACTAGACACGGTTATAAATATGTATATAGACCTGTTAAATGTACTGTATGTGATATATTGTCATGCATAAATATAACGAATAGACAGGAGTTAAGCGTGATTCTAGCTATATGTGTACATACATAAGTGCGTTATACGGTGCTGCATTCAGCGCCGCGTGCATGTGACTAAATGGGCCTGAGCTTTTCAATTATGAATATGCATGGGGTCTGCGTATCGCATTATCATTGGTAGCCTTTAAGTTCGGCCACTTATTTACCTGTTGAGATACGAGTTCGCGCATTTCAGCATCGCACTCATTAATTGACGTCATTGTCGCGCTCGAGGAGGACGAAGGGGAAGTTGAGGGGAAAATAAAAAAGGAGAGACATAGAGAAAGTATCGTGAGTGACAAAGTACAACAGGGGGGAACGGAGTACGTGCAAACCGTATTCGAGGCGGATAAAATAAAAATATATTTATAAAAAAATAAACGAGGAAAAGATTGAAATATCATAAGGATAAATGACTTCCAAGAATCGAGGATCATCAAAATCCACCCTGTCTCCAGTGGAATAAATATGTCCTAGTAAAATCGTAGAACGAGATTACCTACGTGAAGGGAAATTAAAAAAGAGAAATATACAAACGTAGAATGCGTGCAGTCAGTTGAATACAAATTGCAACGAGTAAACGAGTTCGCATTGCATAAGAACGAACCGTTGGCATGTCCGTGGGACTTGGTGGACTAGTGAATGTATTGAAAAAGGTCAAGGTGTTAATCATGGTAATTCGGCGGACGATACCAATCGAGCAACGCAAAATTTGAGGTTAGGTTAAACGATTACGGCAGGGGCAGTGGATAAATACGTGGATTTCATTAGATGCAAAGCATAGTGATCTCATAAATTGTAAATTCGTATGGCGTCGGGCGCAAGACAATGAATTTTTCTGCTTGAGACAGCTGAAGGTGAATAAGGTGGACGTAAGTAAAAAGGAATCGGGTCGTAGGTCGCCGTTACTAAGAAGTCACAGGGTACTCATACGTATTCGTTACATGCATATAAATGCCCTTGACACGCGGCGACCATTGAAAGAATACGTAATGTCCTCTCTGAAGCAGTCTTTTCCTTTACATTGAAAATTACCAAAAAATTTCTTTTGGACACGTCGAAATTTCTCGACACACGGGGTTCATCCTATAACTTGCTTCTCCAAGAATCGAAGTTGGATTTCTTAACCAGTCCTTATGTTAAAACGGCATTGACTTACGTGCGTTGTTATAAAAGTTCACTAGTTATCCGTGGTAAACAGGCTCGTTAATTTTCTTATCGCTACATGCACCGCATGCTCTCGCTAAATTGTTCAGGACTGGGGCTTCCCTAACAGAACAGGTTCGGTAAAATGGTCTCCTCTATTCACACGACATAATCATGCGCAAACTCAATGATACGAGGTGTCCCAATAAAGTCCGCATAATTATACGTCGATGACGTTTAAAGAGAGGTCGATAGTTATTTAGGATGTCAATAATCTGAACACTGCGAATAATAATTGGATTGATAAACAAGAAATCACAATAATTTTCTTATCCTTTATTTATTTTTTTTATACAGACTTTTATTTTATTCCTCGAGCTTAACGCCATTCTCAAACATCGTCCTACGTAATCGTCTACTGACTTGGCAATTCTTTAATTAAAAGACATTTAATTAACGACTCACACGAGCTGCGATTCACTCTGTCGGCACGAATAATCCTATAGGAGTTACTATTATCAAAAGATAATCCTGTATTATCTCCTTTTAAGGAACTCCTACTTCCGTTCGCGTACTCACATATGTGCCTATTTTTGAATAATAATAGTGTTTTGATTATCACAGGAAGGTTATGCTGCCACGAATTAATTTATTTGAATCGTATAGCAGCAACGTGTCTATGTGGATTATAAACATTTTCCATTTATGTTCATTTGTATCTATAGTCGCAAGCCATTGAATTTTCCTACGTCAATTTCTACAGGCCTACAAGCTATTTTTATACGAGTGTACAATTCCATTTATTATCAAACTATTTCCAAGCGACTTTCACTAAGGTCTGTGGCCACTTTTGTCAATGTTGTGACTACAAGAGGTATAAGAATTACTGTACAATAATTTATCAAGATTAATACAGAAGTATAATGAAAAAAAAAGAAAAAAAAGAAAGAACACACCAATTATGTTTATAGCCAAGACGAGCAAAGAAGTTCATTGTAAACAACTCCTTTGTTCTAAGAAGTCGACCGAAGAGGTCGCAAATCCAATACAACGCAGACTTTAACCTTAATACCATAAGCGAATGACAGTTTGTTCATAATACCAAGTGAATCTACATAATGTTAATAAAAACATTAAACACAAGTACTGATCAAGAGCTATTTTAAAAAGTTCACGATACCTTACAGAAATTATAAAGCGACTTAAATACTTTAGTCACGAACATAATTTATCCAGACCTGACAACATGGGATTCAGTGCAGTCACTTCATGGGAAACATGCACGGGGGTCATGCATACAGGAAATGAACAACTACCTGACCGAGACTTATGAAACGGTAATTCTATTACAGTGGAAACGCAGCTTACAAACCAATGTCTCTCTCGTGGCTTAATTTGAGAGGAAAATCTATTGTGAGCTCATGCTTAATGCATTATATGATTTTGTGGTTATCGTGACTTTTGAACGTGCTTACCTTGTTCTGGAGCGCATCGATGAGCACGTAAACGAGAAGGGTGATTTCCTCCTCATCGGAACCAAGAGAATCACCCTGTAGCCCTGCCGTCGCCACGTACAGGGCGACTAAATGAGTGGGTCCCCGTCCGGTCATCATCCGCGCTTCCGGGGGGGCTCTTGTATAGCGCGTCCGAAAACCCGGACGACTTTGGAAGCCTGAACCCTCTTGATTCTCGAGATGTAAGTATCGCCACAACAGTATCACGCACCAGGTCACCGTCACTCACCGCAATTCCTGATGGATGTATATCCCTGTCGGCACCACAACACAATTCTTACAGCGACATGTCTGTCGGCGGTCCCTCGTGACTAGGGAATTTTGAGGTTATGGAGACTCGGCCGGGTTTCACGACGTGCAGAGGGGATATCCCCGTTATAATCACTAAGGTAAGAAATACCTTTAGACCGAACGCGCACGCACACGAGATAACCTAATCCACAAACTTCTCTTCCAGAAACGTAGGAATTTTCAGCACCGGTACAAAAAGACAAACTTCTCCAAGTATTATTTTCAATATTTATGTATTTCTTGTCTTCCTTTTCACGTGAAAAGTTCTAGCATGATTCCCGTCACGCACTGTCGGTTGCTCACCTGGCGGCTGCGCGTCGCTCTGATCTAACCTGAAGATCTGTCTTGGAAATGCGCCGTGTACCGTCGCGACACGCACAACACTGTTAGAGTCTTTGTCGCGATCCTCGTGAAATCGCGAATTTTTAAAGGGACGAGAAACCGCGGAGTGACGAGTTTTCACAGGGCGATATGTGAGCGCGACGCGAATTCGGCTCGGCTTCTGCCGCGGGCCCGCAGTGAAAATGCGAGCCAGGTAAGCCGAAGGGAAAGGTGGGCCAAAGCACTTCGTTGTCCAGGTGCGCAGACTATCCACTCCGCTGACACTCGTCGACGTCATCGTTGCCGCTGTCCTCTGATACTCATTGTACATACACAAGGAACCCCTTTAATATGAATTTCTTATTGGATTTCTTCACGTGGGCATTTAATCGCCAAAACATAGTATGTATATTGTATATACGTATATACCGTTATTACTTATTTTATACGAATCCTATTTTTCATTGATACCTTTCTTGAGTCTTCTTCTTTACCGTTAGCAACAAATAAATTACGACGACTTATTACAATGTTCTCCAGCAATGGCAATTCGCAAGTAACATTGTACCTTTGTTATTTTTATTATGCATAAATAATATATCACTGTAATGTTTACGGTATACTATACCTATATATGATATATACATGAATATATTGTGTGTTTCAGCATAAACAAATTGTACAAAGTGTCGCTTCTATCCTGATTGATTATTGAAACGTGGCATTACTACGGAGCGTTTCGCAACTCACTTTTCTCCACGTCCTTTTGCGTCAATGATTTTCCTATCCTAAGCATCCCAAGCTATAGTAAATATTATAATTTTGGTACAGTCGTATATTTGTTTACGCCTATCATTTTGCAACAAGACGCCAAGTGGCCACTCTCTACGTCACTTTGCTACAGCATTTAAAGATACGTCCGATCTTTTAAAATATGTATATTCCTTCGACAATCGCGTTGACACGCTTCAGCTTCAATTTGTTCAAGAAATTTTACAAATTACATTTCCATATTTCATAATTTCAAGAAAACTATTATATATGAAAAAAAAGATGAAACATCCAACGTTATACATAATTCCCGTTAGCCATACGGTGAGTTTCATTTTCCAAAATTTTCCTAGATATTCGTGCATCGCGTAAGCAACGTGTTTATGTTTTGTGTAACCTTCTTCAATCTTCGAACCGTTCATGACCTTGTAACGTGTACAATACAACTCCGTGTATAGAAAATAAATCGCTCTTCCCATCTTCAAACGGTACTTCAAACATGACGATGGAATCGGCGAGCTTCTGAATTCCCGTAAGACACGTAGATTAATCTACGGCCTCCGTTCATTTCCAAAACTCCACTTTTACCATAACAATGTAATGAAAGCCGGCATGAAACATCTCATGTATTATAAGAGTAATGCAGTCGCTTCTCGTTAGTCTTAATCACGTACGTCCCGTTCATTAAATACTGAAAACTCTTCTCGCTTTAGGTACAGTTTACATGACTCTTTTATCGTTCATAAACAATACACGATGATAGCTCAGTGCGAAGTGAGGGAACGGTAGGACAGAAGTCACACTGGGAATGTCTTCGAAGCGAAGAGCTTTGTTGCGTAAAAGTACTTGGAGGAGCGATGGACGCGTCCGCGTCATTCTATTGGTCGGTCACCTGTTGCCTGCCGGGCCCTGATTGGTCAGTGCTGGCAGGCCGTAACGGCTAGAGGGAGACAAGTGCATTGGAACTCAGTCTGTAACGGACTAAGATCGCGACAGGAGAAGGGGCTGTGGGCCAGCGCGAAACTTCTGACCGATTTCTTCCAGGTTCTAAGCTTTTTTTATTAGACGGCCGCGAAACTACCTATGATTATTGGTTGGCTCGGTATTTGCGGTCGAGCTAGGTCGATCATGTGAGTCAATTTTGGGGTATTGAGTTTTCGGCGTGGCACGAGCGATGGTTTGTTTACGGCACAGTGGTAGGACACTATTCCCGCCGGCCATGGACTGGCAGGTACAGTTAAGGCTATACAAGATGCGTGGAGCGATTTGCTTGTTTATTTTTCGCTCTGCAGCAATAACGAGGAGAGGGGACTTCGCCGAATAAATTTGTGA
Source organism: Cephus spinipes (assembly GCA_963971525.1). Taxonomy (NCBI): domain Eukaryota; kingdom Metazoa; phylum Arthropoda; class Insecta; order Hymenoptera; family Cephidae; genus Cephus; species Cephus spinipes. The sequence continues at coordinate 6,237,448 of OZ020580.1, read as the reverse complement.
GCATTAAGGCCGCCCGAACGTTTCCGCGTGCGCTCAGCATCTGCCCGACTGTCTCGACCAACGTGGTAGGGTACACCGACCAGTAAATAGACAAATAAATAAACCGTCGTGTATACACTCAAACCGTAAAGTAACAATATTGTCAGAATAGTTTTCAGCATTGGTGTAGCTGATTCATCATAATTTATATTAATTGTCTAAAAATATTCGACGTAGTCAATGCACAGAACTTGGAGAAATCGATTGAAAACTAGCAAAGTAACTGACATCAGTAAATGGACAAAAATGACTAAAATCGCGACATCAGTCGTGAATGTTGATTACATGTGATGTTTCACTCATCGTGCTAAAAAAGGGATAAATATTATCTTATTCACGCTCTATTAAAGCATCACACGTAATCAACATTGACGATTGATGTCGCATTTTTATACCATTATTTAATTTAACAAATTTGACTGGCAGGTGAGCATTCATAAGACACACAACCTTACTGAACGTTGTGTTTAATCATACAGGTCTTTATTTAGGCAGTGATTTAACATGCATCCCAGATACTGGCTAAAGAATAAAGATTTAGAATCACAGTATTATTATTGCCATTAAATACTAATATATATTTTAATTTATTATCATTCATATTATCATTTTGATTGAACACAGCACAAACACAAAGTTTTTTAGCATATAGTTCAAATGTTATACTTTTTGGCATTTAAAGTATATTTACTCACAATCAGTCTTAGATTTAGGTTGAGAGTTATAACGATATTAATAAATACTGAATAATAAGTAATGCGAAATAATTTTCCTATTTTTAATAAATGACCTCAAAACCAAATATCTTTATTCAATTGTTCAATGCGTTTTGTTAATCACGATATTAGAGCCCACATGTCCATTCGCTGTTAGGTTAAAATATGAGGCCAGTAAATAAACAAGATTATTTACAGCATATTTTTATGACATTATTGAAAAAGTTAGTGCAACATAAATCAAGAATAACTCTATCTTTACCGATGAAGCTCAATACTTAACCTCAAAGATGCCTTAAAACACCTATCATCATAGCTAGTCATTATTGAGCTGACGAAGCTGTTCATTTAGTATTTGCGTGCTAAATGCATATTATGAATTATAAAAATTCTTCCTGACGTCGAAGCTTTACACAAAGCCGTAGGATCAGTCTTAGAGACATCTGTGATGTTTTTCTTAAGCTGAGTAATTAAATTATTTGAACGATGTATGGTTCCATGTTAGTTATAAGACATAAGTGAACATCTTCATTAACGGAACCTCGTCCATTCACTGGTCAGTTTACCCTATTCTATCACTAATGGAATAAGAGCGCCTTCGTCTGTATATCTCTTCATAGCATTGCAACGATAAGCAATGAATCTACGCTCAAAGGGATTTTTATCTCCAGTTTCGCACTGCCTTTCTTTCTTTCCTTCCCTTTGGCTTCCTCGCTCTATATATATACGTATTTGGCGCAAGGCTTCACCGACGTCTCTCAACTTTTCATGCTTCTTCACGTGCCCATCTAGGAACGTGTACGGGACACACGTTCCTTGCACGGCCGCCACTCATAGAAGTACCGTATGTCCTCGCAAAAAGGCAAGTCTTCAAGGATGTCGCAAAATTCTATTTTTGATAATCATTATAGCAAGCGTTAACATACTCGCTGAAGTGCCGTATTGCCAATATTGCTGTATAATGATCATCAGTACCCCTCTACCTGCATGACATCCCTATGTGAGATACTTCAGCATAGCCATGCTACTCCACAGCATATGAATTCGATACATACCCGTTTCTACTGGATACCATCGCCTTCTACTTCTTGGTCTACCAGCAGCTTCCTTAGTGCGACAGGTGCTCAAAGACGGTATTACGCAGGAATGCATTGGGAACAGTTATTCTGGATATCAAGAAACGGAGTCTTACCGGTTCACAGAAGGTATCGATAATTTGTATAATTTCATGTACAGATTTAATGGTTCTTGCTGCTCTTTCTAGACAGCTCGGTCGGTTTTGAATTCTTCTTCTTGGGGTCGATCTATTTGGTACGGGCAGTAAGTGTACTTCGAATTTTATACTCGGAAGAATTCGATGCTCCTATGGTATTCGACTTGTGGTACAAAAAGCCTTTTTAAAAAAGAAAAATATCGAGTCATAAGTTACGTAAGGCAATCTCGGGTGGGGTAATGCTGGTCCAGTCGCTGCCGTGACGAAATCTAAGAACGCGGCACTTTCGTCCTTTTGTTTTGGCAGCAATGATGGCTGCTCGCGCTGTTGTCCAATGGCTGCGAACCAACTTCAACGTGAGTCTGCAGCTTCTGGTCAATTGCGTATCAGGGGTAATTCTTAATTGATAGAACCCACACAATTTTACATAATTGCTTCTTTTCTTTTATGCTCTCGTTTATTTTATCCGGAGTTTGCACAAAGAATTTTTGACCAGCCTATTCTTTGGGGGATGGGAAAAGTTGCCGGATGAGACTTAACGACACGGTAGGGCTGTTTGCACCTGTCCTAGGGACGATCCACCTGTTTTCCACCCGACAGGAAATCCCTCGTCCGTATAACAGCAATAAATAACCGGCTATAGCGGATTTTGTAAATTTTCGTGCCCCCCCCCCTCCCCCGCCTAAAGTCAGGTTCAACAGCTGGACTCAGTCTTTGCTTCTTACGACTGAACAATTCAAACGCAGATAATTAATCTGTGACGCAGGAGAAATCTGGCACAAGGATAAAACCGCGCGAAGGATATGAACGCGTTGAAACGCAATTGTCGACGTAAGGATCTCGTTAATAAAACGAAAAATTCGTACAAGTTTAAAGTTTAAAATTTTTTATTTGCTCGGAAAAAAAAATATCGTTAAGAAGACGAAAGTCATGATATTTTCTCATCTGTAATTAACACAGCCTCATTCAGTTTCACACGACACCTGTGACATTTATAGTTTCTCATTAATCAGAGTATTTCATGCCAAACCGTTTTTCTCAATAATAACACATCCCACTGAAATCATTAACAAGAATACACGCAAGTTACTAAATAATTGCTATTCGCAAATCGGATGTCAGATTATTAAAAAGAAATACCTCCATATAATCTATATTTGCACACACTCGCCATTTTGATTGTCATTCTTCCTGTTTTCCCTTTCGCAATTCTTACACCGGTACCTCGTCTTCCCGTAGTTTCCTGTCTCTTTCGAAAGAGAGTGGTAGATCCGTACTTAGGAATTTCATACGTAAAAGAAAACGAGGAAGAAGCAGAGAACGAAGAGAAGACAATAAAGGGAGAAGAAGGACGTATAATAAAAAGACCGAAAAAAAAGGACACAAAAGAAGTCAGTACTTTAACACCTGTCATCTCACTAAAAGCGGTAGAGTGCATGGCATGCTTAAAGTAATAAACCGTATATACCGTGGCAAACAAAAATAATAGAATCCTAACAAGTCTAATTAGAATTTCTTATTATTTCCCAAGCGTTCTCTTCGGGTGCGAAGATCAGTCCCAAGTACAGCCTAAGAAATTTCGTAACACACTCGTCAATGCAAATTCGAATAGCACCTCTACCTCTTAATGGCGGCAACGTTCAAGTGGGATAAATTTTAATATTGCACCGTCAACCGTTTTTATTTAAACTCCTAGGTTGTATGTCCTCCCACCATTTACCGTCAACCATTAAACTTTCATTAGATTATTTCTCCATTATCCGGACCAGGTTTCGGGCCCATGATTTTTTCCCATGAAACTCTGTCCGCTCCAGCGTGAATAAAATGCCGACGTGTACGAAAGGACGTTTCGGCTTGGCCTTTCAGGATTTTGACCACGTACTATACATACACATATATATACTTGCAAGACTCTTGGCCGACTCACTGAGTAGATCTCACGACTTTTCTGACGCACTTTTCCCATAGCATAGCGTGGTACGGCAATACGGCATAGGTGATCTTACATATACGTACTATACATATACAGGTACAATCAGAAACTCGAAGCCAAGTAAATTGATACCGTATAGATTTATTTGATCCTAACGGTGAATTCGACCAAGTGTCTCCTACTTGATGAAGAAGTCTGAAAAATTTTCCTAAGATTTTCTTCCGGGCACAACGGGTTGCCAGCCGAATCCGGGTAGCGGCGGAGTGAAGTCAAGACTCGAATATCCGGTTTGGAAGTGGCTGGTTCGCTGGGGCATTACGTAAGCCGGTCCCGTCTGTCGGTCTGTCCGTCCATGCGCTACGAAGAGGTCGTAGAAGAAGGTGAATTCCGAAGGATTGCGCAAAAGACTGCCTGAACCCTTCCTGCGGTATTATTTTCTTTGAAGGGTCCGGATAGGTTATTCCTGCATCCGGATACGCGTATTAATGTTAATTGTTCCATCGTAACCTTATGATAGAACATGGTGACGTCACAGGATAATACAATAATTTTTAATAACTATAGTATAGCTTAGAATCGTGCGTTGCGATTTTGCTATAATTGCCCAACCGTGAACGACCTCATCAGAACCATAGACAATGGGGTGGCCTTGTCGCGTTCCCATTAAATGGCAGAAAGGTTCCCATAGTCCTTTGGTGTCCTTGCGGATGGTCCTTGACGGTCCTTGGCAACAGAATTCCTAGGAGGCTGAATCGTCCTTACGGTTCTCTTCATCAATGGTTTACGATGAATAATCAATCTGTCATGAAATCATTATCAATCGTTATAGATTACCCAATACAAATGAAATTATTACGTATTTATCTGCACCCTTCTCAAAAATACCGAGTCCACAGTACCCGGCTAGATAATCCAGGTGGAAAAGTTCTGGAATCCAGGGAGTCGAGATCGTCATGGCTTCCGAGCATCGCCACGGTCCCGCGAGCCTGGACATTTCGGAAACGATGGTTCCGCGATTTCCACGAGAACATCGCCTCATGGTGGAGGTAAGGTATAGGTCTAGTAGAAGGAGTCGAGGTACACAGCCAACCTGGTGAACAGAAGTAACCAGGCAGGAGGAGGCAGCCAGGCGGGCAAGGTAAGACCGTCAAGGAAGGTGGTAAAGTGGTTAAGGTGGGAAGATAGAGGAAGGTGAGAAGGTAGGTAGGTGAGTAGGTAGGTTTGCACCCGTGAAGTAGGTGTGCAAGAAAGGTATACGGTGATAGAAAATAATGTGCAAGAGAAAGAAGGAAGAGATGAGTGATAGAGTGTGTAAGTGTGTGTGTACGAGAGAGAGAGAGAGAGAGAGAGAGAGAGAGAGAGAGAGAAAGAGAGAGAGATAGAGGAAGAAGGAGAGTGGAAGACAGCGAAACGAGCGGCCCGAAGCGTATAAGAGATAGTGGTCGCTGACCCGCTCGGAACGTTGACTCCATGTAGTCAGTCCCCTCTTTATATTTTGTTCCCAACTTACCTTACCTTACCTTGCCGCCCTTATCTTACCTTACCCGCCTTGCCAGACTCTGGCCGGTACGTGGTCTAACCTATCTTACCATCTACCTCGAGCGCTCTCTCCTTCTTATCCTCCTTCCCCAACCAAGACTTCTTCTCTGGGTGGTAAGGCCAGGTTTATAGACGAATTACCCGCGATTCCTCTACTTGCATATATAGTCCAAGTCATTTATTAAATGCATGTAATGTTTCTAACGCCATTCACGCGTCCTAACCTAACTTAATACGTCGGATGAGTCGTGCATAGACATGTACGTTATGCACGGTAGGTATAACTATTTATTATCTCTGTATTTCGTCAATGACCGTTCATTCTATTTTGACGAGCTTGAAGAATCGAAAGTATCACTTTCAAAAACGCATGGTGTTCCGTCGCCAATAAATACCGTTGCGCGGATCGTAAAGGAGATCTTCTACGTAGTCGTCGGAATCCTTGTTCTCGTCTTAATTAAGCAAAGTCACTGTACGTATACTAACGAGCTGTTACGGTAATTGCCATCAAGGACTCTTGGACGAGGAAGGAAACCGTAGATGCACTCAGAGATGCGTGAACGATTTCGTCTGATGGCGTCTTAATAACATGAATTTCGTGGTCAACTTTGTCTACTTAATGGCGTCTATCGTCACTGGGGAATGTAACGTAGATACGATGAGTTAATGACACAAGTCGGATAGATGACATGGAGCCGTTAAATCAGCCAATGGTCACACGTACGTTACTCACGTTATGAATAAATTGATTTGTAATTAACAGAACGTTAATGTACATTGATTGCAGTGTTATAATTAAAACAAAAATTACGAATTACAAGCAATCAGGATCTGTTGAAGGTTTCGTACACATATTTACTTTCAAACATACCTATACATTGTACGGTTCTTAATGATCTCATTAGAGGCTTTCCTATGGTAAGTGAGTTTGGAAAATTGTACAAATATAAGTTTGGAAAGTTTCACTAACGCATACTTATAGGAAATTGCGAAAACAGCAATTTTCGAAAGCGACGAACCCTGAATTTTCCTATGTTTGACTCAATCGTGACGAATATCGTGTAGCAGTGAAAGAATTCAGCGAGTGGTGTAAACCAGCCTTAATAGATTGAGTTCGTCCGGCCGTAGCGTGGAGATCTTTTCCGGATTCGACACCCCGTCGTTTTTTAGCTGCACGAAAACCTGGAGAGCCGGTTTCGTTCATTCTGTTCGATCGGATTAACTTTTTGTATATATATACATATACACATATATACTCACACCCAACATTTTATTTATATATATATATACACAAATAACATTCATACATACTCTGTCACCGCTGATCATCTCTGCCGTTTACGATTAGGGGCCGCGAGCTTTATAAGAATTACCCTGTCCCTATGGACCTGGAATTTTTAATTAAAAGAACGTTCTTCGTACTTCGTCTATGTATGCTTGACCTGCTTTCATTGGATTGAAAAGTCATCCCGTATCCATTCTCTAGTATGCATGTGCACGTACACGTGTCTGCCTCTCAAAACTCTCTAATGTAATTGGTGTGATTCGTTAACCAGTACTTTTTTAGCAAAATTATCTTCATCATTTATCGGCTAGGATAACATCGATAATAACTATATGTCTAGAAACCTATAAAAATTACAGTTTAACTCTAGTACAAATGATTTTATAAGGTTCAGTTCAGAGGGTTGTTCACCCCATGACATTGAGAGGTTCGACTCCGCTTCCTGGAGTTGGCTGACTTGGAAAGATCCAGGTAGCGGGTCGGGTCTATTCTGTTCACTTGGTTCAGAGTCGGTTTAAAACGGTTTTCTCGTTCCTCCGCGAACAGAAAAAGAAGAGTCCCAACTACGATTCGTTCCAGTCGAGAAGCCATCTATGTTGGAATCAATTGTATTAAGTAGGAAGTGTACAAAGTTGAAGCTGCGTGGCTGAAATCGAAGATGCAATGTGAAAATTAGTGAAGCTATTTTTTTAATGATGACTAAAGATATTTCTCGTAGAGTATGATTTATTAGAATCCACCCTTTCGTCCATTTAACACTCGCGCAACTGGGTATCGTATTAATAGGGATTAAAACTTCACCTTCTTTACACTATATTATTTCATTTATTATGGTCGTATTACGATCGCCATCTTGGGTATTCCAGTGGCTAGATGTTTTAGTCTGTTTATTGCTATATCTTGGTAAATTATTTATTTTACCTTATCTTGTCGTATGCATGATCATGGTATGACCCTGTGTCGTTACAATGAGGCCCTGAAAGCACTATTATGCAACGCGGATATCCTTTGAAGGTAAACCGTACGATAACACCGTAACGTAATATTATGCATATAGCGCTCTACGAGCAATCATGTATTTCTTGTATGCTTTTACATACTGCTATTTTCTTAAGTTATTTAATGCGATGGCGCTGTCGCAATTTTTCAAAGTATAATGGCATCACTGATAAATTAATTGATACACTTTGACACAAACTTTTATTACCATTTTTAATACTGAAATTTAATTTTATTTATCTGCCAGTCTATATTGTACTTTAAATTTTTGCAAAGTTCATCGACTTAGAAATATAGATAATAATTATAGAAACTTTTGAAGTTATCGATTTGTTGATATAAATAGGACCACGTACAGAGAAAGTTACTGATCGAACTGGTCTACCTTTTCCATAATCGCTAAATGATCTGTTTTGTTACTTATGCGCGTGTCGTAGAGATGGCAGCAGGGTTGTAGCGATCGACGCGACCCCATAAAAAAAGATCAGCTCGCCAGGATCTTCTGAAATCAGAGTTACGTTCAATTGTGTTGTTGTTTGTATTGACACTGGAAAACAGTTACGTTATTGGATTTTTAAGATTTTTATTGGCACGCGATGGCTGTTAAAGAGAAACAATCAGAATCAGTTGAGGAGATTGAATGGAATGTGGAAAATGAAATACAGCTTTTCTTTGCTATGAACGGCCATAAGCCTGTTGGTAAGAATTTATGAGACGTATTATGTATACTTTTGAAGGTAAAGTTATTAAAATATTCAGGAGAAAGGGATTAGAAGGTAAGATTGATAAACTGGCGAAACCTACTTCATTTTTGATCCTTACAGGAGTCAACAAGTACTTTCACATGGTTTGCATTTGGGAAAAGTTTCGTGCAGCTATTCATAAAGACGTGTCTCTAAAGATTATTTGGGATCATTTAGAATCTATGTATGATCTAATGGCTTTGGTAAGTTAATAATTTAGTCATTAATAACATTAATATATTTATATGTGCATTATTTTTATTAGGACGACACAGAGGATCTGCCTTTTCCTAGTAACGAAATTGACTTTAATCTTCCTGAATCAGAGTTCTCCATGCTAATGAAGTCTCGAAAGAAGGATGAATCAGAGGTTAAAATAAAAGATTCAAAGATTCATAAAGAAATAAAAAAAGATAAAGATGGAAAAGATACTGTTAAAAAAGATGTACAACCAAGAGACTCGAAAGGAAGTAAAGAAATTGAGAAAAAGAAAGAAGATATTAAAAAATTTATCAAAGAGACAGAGGTTAAAAAAGAGAAACTTCGTGAAACAAAGGACATGAAAAAAGAACATAAATCTTCAAAAGGACGACCAAAATCGAAGGATGACACAGAGGATCTAGGTATTTTTTAACGTTCTTTAGGTTTGCTATTCTAAAATTTGTTCTATAATTTGATTGACTATGTTTAAGTGACAGCAAAAAAGGAACGTAAGGATTCTGACTCTAGTCGCGAAGGACCAAAGAGAGGCCCAAAACGGCCAACAAGACAAAGTATAGATAACACATCAAAGGCTTCATCAAGTCCTCGAGATACTCCACCTCCCAAGCGTCGTAGGATATAGTTCAGCAAGATACAATACTTACTTGTATCAGTTTCCCTTTAAGGTTATGAAGAAATTGATGGTGTTACAACTTGTTCAACATTAGATAAACATTGCTTTAAGTTTCCTGCCATACTACAAAAGTATTTGTGTAATGCACCATTATTATACCACTGGGCATTTTGCATATTACATTTTTATACTTGAATGAGATTCTAAGCAAAAATATGTAAATAAATTACTATGCTTTTTTACAAATCCAGTTACTTTTCATTGAAACACTTACTGTAATATTTATATACTCTTTAATTCTTAAGCATAACCTAATTTAGTTGTTTCAGTTATTTAATTGCCAGACTAACATATTCTCACAGTGAAGTTATCACCATTTTTTATATTCCAGATATCTTTTCTTGATTCAAATATCATTTCAATTGCTAATATATAAATTTTTAAACAAAATAAACACATTTAAATCACTGATATGAAAATATATACATACCAAGTAAATCTATAAGTCTGAATCTTACAGCAGTAAGTTCGCATTCTTATTACGCATGGTGCTGATGAAGAAGCTGGTATTACGATACCAAGTTGAATTGGTTTAAACAAATATAAGCCTAAAATATTTGTATATATGGTAAATAATAAAACAGACTCTTTGTGGTTACCAGCAAAGATTTATTGCGGTAGTGAGGAATCTTGTGTACAGAACAGATTCATGTTGAAGCTAGTCATTATCCTCGTGGTCCTTTACTCATGGTTCAGGTCGTCTTGATATTCCAGGAAGTCCTAGATCCCCGCTGCTGGTGACCGATTTTGGTTGTCTTGTGGAAAATGTAAATGCTGGTCTACCGTAGTCTTCTTGCTTCGCGCTCAGACTCGAGGAGGGTTAGGAGGTCGCCTTCCCGGACTGGACCCTTGACGTTTCTGATGATTTGTCGATTTTGCTCACCCAGGAACTCGACTTTGACTTGTGTACATTGTCCCTGTGACCCAGTACGGCCCAGAACCTTGATTACACGAGCTAGGACGACAGGTTTATCCATGACTTTTCACGTGGCTTCAAACACGCTTCAATGCAACAGCAAAAGGAAGCTTTCAGGAAACGAAGGAATGTCCACGCGTGCTAGTCAGCCACAGTCTAAAATGATAAAGATGGCGGTTTCCGGTATGAGCTCCCATTGGTCCCAAGAAACGACGCACAGTCAGTCAATGGAGTATCCATTATTTAAATATTAAGTTAAACATGTACATTCTTACCAACTAGTTACCCACCAATTACGTTGAGAACAAAACTTTAAATTATTCATCCGTATATCTATTTAATACCATTAATATAATTACTGTGGACAAAATAAACTTTTCAGTGACTCCATTCAAACAGTTAATCTATTCATGGCTAACATTACTCTAAGTCGAAAAGCGTTAATAATGAAAATGATCTGTATACCATATTAATGATATAAAAATGCGCCCATTAAAAGGCGTAAATACATTATATATTTTTTGATTTACCGAGAATGGTTCATCGATACGTAATAAGAGGTAGACAGTGTATTTCAATTCTAAATACTCTGATATCGTACAGATTAGTTTAATATATATTTTATAATTTTCTCGCATGTTCGATCTACACACTCACACTCTTATACAAACGCAGTTGTACAAATATTTATCGCGCGATAGGCATTATACATTTTGGAACCGACACCAATCATTAGATGCACACCTTAAGAGTGTGAAGATAAGGGAAGCCGACAAGATTCCACATTCTTAAAAAAAGAATATCTCTCTCTCTCTCTCTCTCTTTATATGTATATATAATAAGACTGCTGCAGACTCGATTCGAATCGCTCCAGAATATATGTATAACAATTGTAATTGTCTGTTTTCTTTACCCAATAACGCTTGCACATTGGTCATGATCATGGGTATGAAACAATCGATATTACACCCAAACGTCATATTATATTAAAGAATATTGAAGAAATTGATTTACTTCGCTTCGAAATGCGAAGGTTATTGTGATGTTTGTACAAAAAAAGTGTTCACCAAACAACACTCCTAAATTTTCCCAAACGTAGGAATGCTAAATTTCAAAAGAAATCGTAATGATAATGCCGATAGAGATGCTAACAATAAAAGATACAATAATAATTAATAATAGCATTAACAATTATATAAATCACTAATTTAATACTAATCACATGTGGCGTTCTTTCACGGTGCATAAGTTTATTACCACTATAAACCGGGATGATTATTGCAATAATGATATTGCGAAAGCCCTTGTACCGTGTCATACATATAATAATAACACATAGTGTATTTTTAATGATGAGCAATCGCAATGACAGTCCCGAAGACGCGTGCACCGTCATCAATTGTTTCACATTATAAAATAAAATGTAAAATATTATAATAGCTCAGCCAGTCTGAACTACGGCCGAGTTACAATGTAGTACCTAGAGAACGCACGATGCTGATAACGTGTCAATGTAATAAGAAAGACGAGGCCTCTGAGAAATATAAGTCTTTGACTTCATATACGACTGTAGTCGAAAAAAGGCGAGAAGCAGTACCGTCTAAAATAATACCATTACGTAAACTCGAATTATCCTTTACAGTAATTTATATAAATTGTTAAGAATTTTTTGGTTGCTCTTGGCGACAATATCCTAGGAGCGACTTGTCCGTAGGTTTTAAATTTGATAAATATAAAAAAGAAGAAAAGTAAAGTACGCAGAATCAGTAATCACACGCTGTGTCTTAAGACGGTTTTTTAAGTATCGGTGGTTCGTGTACGTGCAAAGATCACTAATTATTACAATCAAATTATATTCTCGTAGTCCATGATCTACGCCGTGATTGTATCGCGTGTTAGTTATTTTATACGACTAGAGAGCGAAAAAAAGAGAACAGAAAGAGAGAAAGAAGGAAAATTCGAAAATTTAACAGTGTCGCAACGCACGTTGTTCCTATTTGGAAACTCAAATTTTACATGAAACACAGGGAATTCTCTCACTGTCACAATCATTTATTACATTCGCTCACGTTTCGCACAAAACAATCTGTATCTTTATAATCGTGTGACATGCGTTAAGGTCAGACGTAGAATAACGTAAACGCAGGCCTATCAAATCGTTACATTATAATACACGCTTTCTAAGATTTCATTATTGGATAGGAGCCATATGCTAGAATCTCCTTGTCAAATGTGTGACAAGATGGAGGACAAGACGAACCGACACGCTATACATATAATTTTCTTCTCTCGTACGTAATAAAAGTGGGTATGAGAGACCAGGATAAGAAGTGTTATGACATTCCATATGGAACGACCTGTAGCAATACTAATGATGCTGACAGGTGATACAGGTACGTCAAATTGCGGAATATCGTATCCGTATTATCGATTATCCGCCTATCGTCCGACACTTATTTCCTGTATTTGTAATTTTTATTAAAAAGATTGGGATTAATAGGTCATCCCAGTAGAAAAATTCGATAATGGGAGCTGACGATTGTGGACAAATTATTGTCAAATTGTAAAATAGCCCTTTACTTTTCAAGCGCAGCCGTTTACAAGTCTCAATGGGGACGATCCTCGTGTGTCTCCTCGATAAAGGTGGATCTTCACGATGATTTACATTTTGTTTTTTCCTTTTTTAGTCGACGGACGGTATACTTATTCACTTTAATCGTTTTATTAATTTCTCTTCCTTTTGGTTCGACTATTACTCCTTTCTTCTAATTATACGCAATCTGCTCTAATACTCGTACAGACTGCACAATGGATGCGAATTTATACAGACTCCCGAATTCTTATTGTAACCTGCGTCATCTTCCACAGAAATTTTAAAAAGTGCAGGTTTTCTACTGCTGCTGTGATGTAATAAAGTAGAGAATTATCTCTCTGTATTTCGACTGTGGAGGATACGATCATACGAGACGATGAAGTCTAAGAATTTATGACAATTCAGTAAAAACTTTCAATACAAGTTCATCATTTTGTAACTGAATCTTTTCGTTCTCTTATTTCCCTTTTGTTTTTCATAATACACTGTATATATGTGAAATAGGATGAATTGCATTGTATGGATTTATATCAATGCGTATACAATAACGCAATATTTGTGCCAGAAGCGTATAATAAACAGGAATATTCTTTTTCAGACTCCAGAGCTTCTGTTTTCGTGAACAGGTTATAAGGGAAACATGCTAATTGTCGAGAGATAAATGCATTTCTTACTCGCCAGTGATCAGTATGACATACGTAATATACCGAATGAACAACAGGATATCAATTGCAGTTAGAAATAACCATAGTTCTTATATTCATAATTTTTAGAACAAATATATAAATTAATGTCTTGTTATGAATTCCTGTATTCTATCCGTCGACTGAAAATTCATTTTTTTTGTACATTGCAATCGTCGAGTATTATTGCGTGCCTCTTAAACGCACATCATAGACCTCGCATGATTAATCGGCAATACTGCGCGATTTAGGATATATTACTTAACCATTTTGAATAAGTGATGACGTACCATTTTGCATGTACAACTCCAAGTACAGGGAAAGCTTGTAAGACTGAACTGAAGTTCTCACTCGTACGAATTGGTAGTTCGTAATTTTATTATATCGAAACGTATAATTTCTTTTGCTTCTTTTTTTCTTTCAACAACAATATCAGAACGTAAATAGAGCCTCTAAAGTGGGAAACAACGTGCCATAACGACGGCACAACCCTTCGGGTTTCAAGACGGCGCAAGAGCATGCGCGTGTCATCTCTTATGAATATTATCGTAGCAGTTGCAATTCCTAGTTTTACCGACTTTCGCGACGTGCCATTTCTCTCTTCGTGCTCTCTCAAGGAAACCTTACAATATAAGTCAATGTCGAGATACAATTGTCCACACTAGTGTGCAACCTCGAACGGACCGGTCGATTAAATAACTAAGTCCAAAGAAATTGTTACTGCCACAGATTGGTCGAGAGAGTCTGTCCAGGTAGTGCGGTGGAAGCCGACTTTCCTGGTGCACTCGTAAAACCGGCCATTCCACCCAGTGATAATTGGGACATATGTTGCGGCAGCTGCAAGAAAACAATATTAGGAGGACTGTACGTGGAAATATTATATATATATAATGTGTCGGGTTAAATTTTCATGGACATTATCTGGTAAAGAAATTGTTAAGCATTAGAGAATTATTTATATGATTAAGGTACAAAGGTGTCACCTGCGATGCAAAAGCAGTATTTTGCTGTTGCTGCTGCTGTTGAATTGCTAAGTTGAAAAAAGGATTGCTGCCCGGCGCTGGTTGAAGATTTTGAGCAGTTAGCATACCGCTCCATCCATTGTTACTACCTACGTTACTCTGACCCAGCTGAATCATTTGTGGACCAGCGTTCGTTACAGTCTGCTGGTGCGCGAAATTATATTTTAATCCACACGGGATTATCAAAGCAGTATTGATTAACGACTTACTATTATACGAGTGAATTTACTCACCAATTGACTTGGCATTCCCAGACTGGCATTTGGCAGTCCATTTATTTGATTGATTTGAGGCATGCCTATATTGTTTCCCAGCGGATTAGCTGGCATGGCGCCCAACTGAACATGATTTACACCGATTTGTCCAGGATTTACTGGCATTTGTGTTGCAACTGGCATTCCCATTTGTGTCTGGAGAGGGTGATTCAGTTGGCTAATGGAATTTGACTGGCTCGGGAAACAGTTTTGCTGACCAAAAGCTGCCATGCCTGGCAACTGCTGCGTAAACTGTTGGGGTGTACTTTGTTGCGTATACATCCCACCTGAAAAACCAAGATATCTTTAATATCTTCGATGGAAATTTAGTTGCAGAGTATTTTCTTTAAACAAAACGTACCAGGAACTCCGAATACTTGCTGCTGCTGACTGGGTGTTCCATACAGCGCTAGAATACTATCTTTTGTCATCTTACTCTTCTCCTGAGGTGTGGGCGCTGGCTGATTAAAGAAACTTTCCTCTTCTGTTTTGCCTGCCGTGCTGGTAGTATTTGTTATGCCGTTTACTGCGCCATTTGCTGCTGAAGAAGCGGAAGCTGGTGGTGCGGATAGAAACGAGGAAAAGATATCGTCACCGGAACCGGAAGTGTTTGCACTTGTTTGACTTTCTGGAGCATCTATTGCGAACAGTTAATGTTATTATTATGAAATATGTTCTCGGTTGTGAAGAACATCGTCTGATGTAATGGAAGATCGGGAACGCACCGAGACCAAGAAGATCTAAAGTGGCGGAATTATTCGCTCTTGAAGGTTTGGGACTGATGGAACTTCGTGGTTTCGGCAGCTGTGGTACCACTTCTGGTTTTTTAACAGGAGGAAGAACGCTCTGTCCGCTAGATGATTTTGAACCTTCCTTCTTACGTCTACGTTGTCGTTCTGCTTCCTCATCTAACTCCTTATCCCAGTTTACTTTTGGTAAAGGTGGTGGCACCCATTCTCGTGCAATGTACTTCTTGTGCTCGTATTTCATTCGGATGAAACTTTCAAGACTACAGTCAGTTTGGGGTCTACGAAAGCGGTCTGGCAAATTCGCTTCATAAACTGCCCTTGCTCGAGAGTTACCCATTTGCTGCAGGCTCTAATAAAATAGAAAGAAAATTGCATAATCTGTAGACATGAATTTTTGATCATTTGTTGTATTACAAAATGACTAAGTATTCTAACTTTCATGCTTGATTGATACATGAAATTAGGTAAGCCATTACTATGCCAGTTATTTTTCTATTTATGACCATCTTTGTAGCAATGGTATGCTATAATTAATATTATTTCAATATATTCAAGAGAATATGCAATACATTCAATGGAATGATGGGTGTAAACCCAGTGAAATAGATATATATTGATACGAATTTACATACTGTTGAGTCATTGTGTAGATAATATTCTGACCTTTTGTTTAAATAATTATTTATATGAATTTGAAATGGGGATGATCATAGAGGATAGATAAAAAAGCAACATAATAAGGATAGACATATTCCACATCACTTTACTGCAAAAGAAACCATACAGCTATTTCATTGAGTATAATAAATATACATACCACAACTTGTTCTGGTGTCCATGTGTCTAAATTAACAGATTTGACTTTGCTTATGTGAACCCCAAGTTTTCTGTGTATACCAGCACAGCGAATACACAAAAATATTCCAAGGTTCCAGCTGGCCCATCTTGGTCCTAAAAGTAAATAATCACTCAGTTTCAAAGTTACAAATATGAAGTTCACAAAATAATATAAACTAAAGTCATATGATATACTTCAATATAGTATAATCTATCTTTATAAATATATAAAAGTTCTTTTTTTTAGAAAATACTTATCGTACATATAGATATTCCAGACGGATAATATAAGTAAAGTACAGTTTTTTGTAACACCTTTCATAATCATGAAGAATGAAACAACTAGATCAATTCAATTATAACTCAAAAATAAAGCATAAAATATAATTTAAAAGTAACATCATTGTTAAATCAATGAAGTTATTAAAATTTGGCACACAGGATAAAGTCAGAACAAAAGACCAAACAATGATAAGAAACAATGCTAAGATTAACATAGTATTAACATATCTGTGAAATTTCAAAATTTATACAGTATTATACGAACAAATGTTTCATATTAATGAAATTGACTCCAAAATTAAAATGCAAGAAGACAATGGAAAGTACTTGAAATGTCATACTGAACAAAGCATAGAGAATATAACTTAGAACTAGATAGATATAAATATATGAAATAAACAGATTACTCTACTCAAAATGTAAACTCAGATACAAGAATTCCTTGAGAATAGGTTGTACTTCAAGCGCGATGCCACTGCTATGCAAACACGCAGAACGAACAGAGTCGTGCGACGTTTCTTATCGTAACGGCTGTCACACTACAAGGAATTATTCGAAGGAAATGAAAAATCTATAAGTCACAAATAAGAAACTGGGTCGCAGTGGCTAAGACCAAATCAATAAACGAAGGATAGAGTTCTTCTCCATATGAAAAAGCATTATTATCCCGGTATTCCTTCCGGTGCTACTTACTGAGAATTTATCATAGGATGTGGTGACTATTATACAAACCTTTAGCATCGCAGTCCACACAGTACTTATTGTCTTCATCCCGGAGCATTTGCGAGAGCAGGTTTTGACACTTATCCTGGATCTGTTTGGTACGCTCTTTCTCGAGGCGGGACGTCATTTTGACAGAATGTTTCTGGCAAACAATGATGATCGAACACACACGAACACCCCGAGAGGAGAATAGTTCTATTCCCGACGCTCACCACTTCTCAGCAGGAGCAATGGCCACGAAGTGCCACCTAACGAAGCACGATCTAGGAAGAACAAGGTGCGCCCATCATTCAGATAAATTTATGTTAGTTTGGCGCAACAATAGTCTAAAGGTTCGTCACTTTGATAATACTCTGGGATATCCAATCACGATGAACGATATAGGGATTTCAACTCTTGGTGTAGTAGGTTTATGTGGCAGCGTAGTGACAAATAATCTCACTAGGATCGAGCGGCAAGTTCAAATGAGAAATTGAAATGAGATCATGTATCGACGTATAGTATGGACTTTGCATAGCAGACATAGGATAGATGGTCGGCTGAAAGAAAAAGATAGCGACTGATGGCGACCAAGCCCTGTCTCTTTCTAATCAGCAACCGTAGTACGAAAGTATAAAGAAAGTAGCCAATAAGAGGATTAGAAATAGAGAGCAACTGGCCACCACCTCATTTCCTCTTTGTTTATTTGAACGGTCACTTTTTCAAAGGATTTGAAGTAAGGATTGCGTAGTCCATACTATATGTCGAAGGGATTACAATTCTTTTTCCCAAATCAGAATTCAATGCTTTCAAATTCCCAGTCTGTTATTAAGGTATTATATATATTAAGATATACTTTAAACCATGCGGGGAAGGCTTTCTAGCCCATATGCGTGCATAAACATATGGGCCACAAAGAATGTAGACATGGATCATTTGTTTATTGTTACCGTAAGGGAGTGACAGTTTCTAAAGAACTCACTCCCGGTAATAATTCGAATCACTCGAGAGGATCGAAGGGCGAAGGGAATGTTGGGTTGAGCGGTGACGTGGCTATGTGGTTTCCACATAAACTAAGGATAGTGTGTGCATAAGTTCTTTGTGCGTAAGAACAAGGCCCTCGATTTTGGGTCCGACAGCGAGGCGCCACACGGTCGTCCTCCACCATGCTTCCCCCACAAAGGGTAGTATATATGAATGTGAATGAGTGCGTATGCATGCATATAGAGGTACAGAGGATTGTATCTTTCAGGATCCAAGAGGGCAGTTGGATTTCTGGTCTTGAAGGGTTTTACTTCGAGTCTATATCGTAGATTCAATTAGCTACATTCAGTCATAGATATATTATAATTAAAGTAAATCAAGTTATTTATAGTACTCTGCAAGAGCATTTGCATTTTTATTTTTAAAGTCTTTACACAATTTGAAAATACATAACATCATTAATTTCATTACAGAGGATTGAATACCGTTTCATTACTCATCAGAGGTTTGATGGATAATGAACAATGAACCCACCTCGCCAGATTCGCGCAGTCGAATCTACCGTGAAAACACTATTGGCGATGCTCAGGACGTCACAGCTTTATTTCTGGTTATTTTTTCTGTCTAGGAGAAAAATGGTGCTCCGTCGGCTATTGCAAACATTAGAGTAAAGTATTTATTCAGCTAGTGGTTGTGTTCTTGTTAACTGCGGTATTGAACTCTTCGGATTCTGTGGGAATTTTTGCGGCGCGTGCTGAATACATTTGATATATTTATGCATTGGGATTATCGGAATTGTTTAAAAATATCATCTTTCAGGAATTGTGCGGAATTTAACAATAGCGTATGTGCCTTTGATGTAAGCATGGGGGTCGATTTCGTAATTCGGTCGAGACAGCTCACTTCTCGTATTTTCATCTCACGCGAGGAAACTCACTGTATTGTCTAACGCCCAAGTGTAAATGTGAAATCACTAGATTGTTTTTACTAGTGACATACATTTTGCGTAAGACTGTACCATCTTCTGGCGTCGTTTATGTATCATTTTTCGATGATCCTGTGTACCCTGAGAGACAATATGAATGTGACGGAAAAACAGAAGAAAGTATTTCTGTCTTGTAATCGCTAACCTTTAACATGAAAAGGCAATTAAGTACTTTTATTCACTATACAAAACATTAGATGCATATACCACGCACTTAATTCCAATCCGATTTTGCATTTAATAAATTAAGGAAGTTCTTAGACTTTCACTCTTCAATGGAATCTATGGAAGATTGTCTTACTCTTTGATGGCATTCATAGGAGGTTTTACTAATAGTTTACGCGTAAACTATTTCCCTCATTCCATTCTCTATCACTTTCATTGATCATAAGTATTAAAATAACTTCATCCATATTTATCAAATTTACTAATAATGGAATTATATTTTAGGGTTTACAACACTTTTCTGCTGCAGTACGTGTCCATCAGCGTTTACTATAAACACTTTTGCACATATATGTCGCTCCATCTCTGTCACATTTCATCCTTTCGACACCTATTTTCATGCCGAACACTCTCACGCGAAAAATCTCACATTTTCACCATAGTGAATTTTACACAATCGCGTGAGTCGCTCACTTTTCGTATTTTCACTACATTTGAGTTACACAATCGACCCCATGGTCTTATATATGTATACAAGGTCTGGGCTAGGCTGGGCACTTGATGCATTTACTTACGTGAAGTTAGCATCGTAACATATACTTTTTGAACTTTTTCTTTTACTAAAAAATTGTTGGTTTTTGTTGGAACAATCAGAAAATTTTTTAGTTGCTCATTTTTTTGGAAAATGGAAAATACAATTTGGAATGTGAAATTAGCCCCAAAAGCCTTATTTAAAAAAAAAAAACTTTTTTTTGTGTGCAATGGACCCCAAATTTTTTGTTGGTAACGAATTACTAAATTAAAAAATTTGTTGGTAACCGATTTCATTGAAAACGAAACAAAACCATTTCTGGACAAGGAGAGCAGCCATACCGCGTGGCTGTGAACTGGGCTCCATTCATCTAATGCATGCATATTTGTCAATTAAAATCATCCGCAGAAGTGAGCAAGGACTTAATTGATACCAAATTTTTTGTTGCCCATGAATTACTTAATTAAAAAATTGGTTGGTAAGCGATTATGTTGAAAACGAAACAAAACCATTCCCGGACAACTGTGAACTGGGCTCGAATGATCTAATTAAAAAATTTGTTGGTAAGCGCAAAAAAATAATACCATTCGGGCACCTGCGCACCCCAGCTCATAGATTTCATTATTATTGAAATTATCTATTTAGTTCAGAGTTAAGGTTGATGCGGTGTTTCACCAGTGTATGTAAACAAGGTAATTCGTGACCAACAAAAACTTTGGCCTCGATTAAGTCCTTGCCCACTTCTGCGAATAATTTTAATTGAGAAATATGCATGCAAGGATCTATGGAGTTTAGTTCACAGCCACGCGGCATGGCCGCCCTCCTTGTCCGGGAATGGTTTTGTTTCGTTTTCAACGAAACCGCTTACCAACAAATTTTTTAATTAGGTAATTCATGATCAACAAAAATTTGGCATCGATTGCACGCAAAAAAAAAGTTATTTTTGAGAAAAATAAAGCTTTTGGGGCTAACTTCACATTCCAAATTTTATTTTCCATTTTCCAAAAAAAATGAGCAACCGACAAGTTTTTTGATTGTTCCAACAAAAACCAAAAATTTTTTAACAAAAGAAAAAATTCAAAAAGCACATATTACAGTGCTAACTTCACGTAGGTGACGCATTTCACGTCTCCGAAGCGTAACCTTAATGACTGAAAGTTTCCCTTTTGGTCACTGCTGCGTTAGTGTAGGAGTCTAGGTCCGTACCACCAAACTCTAACTATACTGGAATCCGTACGCCAGTGGTGGGGACACGCAGAGAGAGATAGCAAGGACACCGGTGAGTGTAGTAGCCTGTCTGTATCACAGGCTGTACAGTTTCTGAAAAAGTTTAAGCATGAGGAGGGCTAATATATTTTAATCGAAGCTAAATATTTTTTTGGCATTTTTATAAGGCTCTATATTTATATCATGGAGCCTAAATAGCATTTATATGTATTTGTATTTCAGTGCTCTTTCCATCGCACTACGGCTGGCACTGATATGTCGGTGAGACAACATTTTTACAGGGCTTGTACACCATATGCGCAGTTCAATTAGAAAAGGACAACCTCATCCACGATGTGAGTGAGATAGCTGTTCGCTCGCCGGGTTACCTCCGAATACATGCGTACAGATTCCAAAATGGTTATAGTTCAGTGCACGGTCTTACATACAGGTGCATACAGGGCTTGAAACTTCCTCGAATTTCAGTGGTGGGGTATGGTCGCTTACTGAGGTTGAATTTAATTTCAAACAGCGTCGCTGTGATCGAGTTACCCCTTATCTATCTCGCTCTATAATCGGCTGTGGGGGAGAGAAATAGGTACGGATCACTTGATCGCAACGCCTCTTGTGGTCATGAGGCGAAATGAAGAGTTGCAAGACCTGTATGTAAGACCGTGGTTCAGTGGGTATAGCTCAGTGACGCCAGTAACTGGTCCTATATAATCAAGATTGAAAGTTTAACACTAGATGGCGGTAATGTACCACGCAAGACGGACCTTACACATATGTAATCGAGTGTAAGGAGAGACCCTACAGAGTTTATATACCGAATCCGACAGTGTTGACCGAAATCCATATGATTATTCACTTACAATTAAATTTTTCTTATGAAAACCCATTGGTGAATGCCGCTGGGAGCTGGGGCGCGATCCCCGAGAACCTTTCGGTCGTGAATCCACTACCTTAACTACTGGATTACGGCCGCCATTCGCACTAGAGTATAGTTATAATTAACCGCTACAAAAGAAATTCAAAAGAATATACAAATTTTGTACTATAATATGTAATTTCTTGGTGTTTTATAATGATGATCTATAAAATATATAAAGCAATAACCAGTTTGGACCATAAGCGGTTGTGAATTACATAAAAAATTTTATCATGTCCCTGTAACATCCAAAGACTTGTTATTGCACTTAATCACATATCCAAGTTTAGAAATAATTACAATGAGAGTATTCCTGAAAAAAATATATAAATGTTTTTATTCGTTATTTAATGTTTATAAAATTCGGCTTGTTTCCCCTCTCCCCTCTGAGAAACTTGATGCATACGCATTCATAAACAATAATGCATGGTGTATGCGAGCAAACTACTAGCATATTCCGGTGTGCAATGGAATGAGAAGTGATATGAACTTAAGATATTATCAATCGTATGATTATAAATATTAGGAAAATTATAATTTTGGATATAACGATTCTAAAGTTTGTAACATTTTGTGAAACGCTTTCTTGGGGTGAATCAACCTTCCATGAGTCTTTAAATTGTCTAACTCTGAGCTTGCATCTTGAGAGTAGCAATATTTACTGCAGCCATTAGAAACCATTGGAAAGAAATCTTTTTTCAAGTACCAATTTTCTTAAACATATGTAACTATTGGGAAGTGTGAACCTGTTACATATTATACGAGATAGTCAATAACTGGTGCAAGGGTGTAATCGTGATCAGTAATTCCGACTTCTTCCCATTCTTTTTGCTGTATCAGCGAATCAAGTGTTGCCTTAATCTCCATGACGTTATTAACTTTCTCCAACTTGTAGATATTTTTCAAATTAGAAACAGTGACTAGAACGTTTGAAGTTTTTTGTTCAGTAATTGTGCAATTTCCGCACTCTGGCAGTTTCAAGATACTGCAACTTGAGAGGAGTTTGTATAACTAAAGAAATGTCGGCGTAGCAGGGTGACCGAATAGTGCTAACAAAATTGCTGAAATAAACAAATAATCGCGAATGTTACTGGAGCAAAGCATCAAGGCTGCATTTTGATTAATTTTTCCAATTAAAAAATATTCGAATTCAATTTGTCTCGCATATAAGTGCAGGTTTCAATAGTCACCTGCAAAGTAACGCGAAGCTCTTCCATAGTGTTATCGCTTAAGAATTTATCATCGGTTATTGATCCTTCGTCTCTATTGGACTTCCATTCACTTAGCCAGATTAAAGATTTCAGCATGTAGCCAGATTTATAGAATAAATTATAACAAACTAGCAGGACTTGTGTCAGTGTTTTACTATATAAAAATAACAATACACTAGGTACTTGCCTCCATATCAGGACCTTTCACAATCGCTCCTTCGTTGGAGACTTTTCGATTTAAAGCATCAAACATATCATTTATGCGCTGACAAAATTCGATGATTTCTTAAAAATCTTCGAGACCAGGTGTGCAGCGATTGCTATAAAAAGCCAAGTTATTAGCCATGGATTCGCTAAGAACCTGTAAAGATCAATGTTCAAAATTATATAATAAAACGAACCTGCCAAGACCGATGGACAAAAAAGGCATATCGTCTTCAAAATGCGTCATTTGACTTTACATGATACATACTAAATAAAAGGAAAATCCAGCTTAATTAAGTTGCTAAACGTACTCGCATCTTTATAGACGTGTTGAGAATCAAGTGATTTCATGTTATTTTTGTACACACTCTTAATTTTGTTGGAAGCTTTGTGTCCCCATTTGATTCGACTCCATCCATTGCCTTTTATCTGTAAGCATAATTCTTACCAATTTAGGAAATACAGAAGCGTTTGCAAGAACAGTACAAGAGCAGTTCCAATGAGCAATCTACCTTGAGCTTTTTATTATTGTACAGCCTGTTGCGTATGTTTTTTATCAGATTTGTAGTATCAGGAAAAACGAACACTTTTCGTGATTCGTTGTAGGAATGAATAAACCAAGGTTTACAATTACCTTTTTTTACGGAAATAACTACGGGAATGTAGGCTCCAGCATCTTCTAAGCAGACTATAGCTTTAAGAAGAAGTTTTGCTAATTCCGTTTCTTTGACTAGTTTTACCGATGCAAATACTGCGGTCAATTGCTCATATGTATCCACCAATGACTTTAAACATGAACACAACCCCGTGCTTTGCCTATTCATTCACGTTTTCGGCTTTCGTGTCATTTCTCTCAAAATCTGTTAATCCTTTGAACGTTAAATTGGTGGAACACACAGCAATGGATTCTCCCAGTGAAATTTCGTCGATTAGTATAATTCCATGTGTCTGCACAGCCTTCTTGGTGTTCATTTGTCGTTTGAGTAACTCGAAAAAATTTTTGCCGAAAGTATGAGGAAGTGGACGTGTCCATCATCATACACATTATTATCAAATTTTCTTTATATCTATTTCCTTTAGCACTTTTTTCTCTGCGGCAGTGATCATTGCTTCAATGGCTAATTACCGTGCTAGTGAAAATTTAAATTGGGTAATTTGGTCTCTGATGGATTCCTCGTTCAACTTGCGAAGTTTCTTTTGTATTTCAGAGGTTGTTTGTAGTTTTTTAATTCTTTTCTTCGTTCGACGATACGCAGCCCTCTTCCTTGGAACTATTTTACGAACAGCAATAATATTTTCCTTAACGCGTTCATTACTTGTTCCCAGTTCTAACCATCTTGGCCTAGTGATCTTCTTTGTAACGACTTGCTGAGTCTTTCATCTATATATATAAAAGAACAGCCCGAAATGTTTGTAATACCATAACTCGAGAACGGAGCGTCCGATTTGCTTGGGGAATGTTTTGTTGTGTTCGTATCGGCCATCCCATGGTTTGTACGTCAAGAAAAATCCAGAAAACGCAGCCGAAAAAGTGTGAGACCTATATTTCAAGAATCGCTGGGCATAGCAACCAGTTTTTTCCATAGCAACCGGTGGTTGCTGAAGACTTCCCCGCAAACCCCTTTCGAGTCCCTCGGGATCGCCCTCGAGTCCCTCGGGACCATGGATTTTTTTCAAAATTTTTTTAAATTTAAAAAAAAATTTTTTTCAAAATAATTTTCAAATTTTTTTTTTCCGTGGACGTTTTGTTTTGTTCCATTAGCTTTTTGGTAATCATAAAACAGTAGAGCGTTATGACAGCAGATCGATATATCGATAGGTACTGAGGAACGATTCAATATAACGAATAATAACGAATAATTTATTTACTTCTCTAACAATTAATTAATTCGTTCATTCGGGGAGCCACAGCGAAGCGTGGCCGGGACGCTAGTAGCATATACATTGCTTCCTTGTGCAAACAATAGGACAGGCTTCATGTCTCCATACTCCAAAATTATCTTGGTACATGAGATTGCTCTGCTGTGAATGCACATTTTGTAATATGATCAGTCTGCTACAAATAGTCATACGTGAAAAAGTAGTTAATATCATGCTTAGATCTGTTACAGTCTTTATCGCTCGAATCGATTGCAACAAATTTAATCGAGAAACAGTTCTTTACATGGGCTGAAATGTGAACCGAACCTTCTTCAGACACCAATACGGATTTTTAGATCATGGGTTGCAAGTTATCAAATTGTGCTTTTACATAGAACGTCGACAATGTGATCCACTTTTTTTCCAAATGTACTTGTATAGCGCAACCAGCCTTCTGGAATTTCGGCGCTATTAAGATTTTTGAATGTTTCCTGGAATATGTGTTTCAGACTCTGATTTCATTTAGTATCCAGTAGTTATTTTGTCTCGCCTATATAAGCTCCACTTCCATTTTCAGTTTGGTCTCTACTGTCTGGTTGCCAATGATCATAGATTCGCGAGCATTTTTATCCAGTTTACTATTTAGAGTTATCATGTCATTCCTAATAAAGTACTGCTCAGCTTCCTGACAGAATACAAACACAAATACAAATATTATTTGAGCTAGTGGGTGTATACATTGCTATAGATATTATGTCAGTATCAATAATTGAGTGTATATGGTAATCTGATGTATAATTATATATATATATATATATATATATATATATATATATATAATATTGTTGGAAATTAATATGGTATTTGTATATTAATAAAATGTATATTAAATTCATTTTTAGTAAAATGTAAAACGGAAATGAAAAATGAACTCGTTCATTTATGCATACAGAGTGTAGTTCTACTTTTTTCAATTAATTCAACTTACCTTTATTATCTTTCCTGCAGCATTTTTATGGATGAAGTACCGAATTATATCGGTCTCTTGAAAATGTTTCTCGCAAACTAAATGCGTGGATTTCAAAGGGACACTGGTGTTTAAACTCGTGTCAATCCATTTCTTTCCCAGCTCTTCATTTTTTGGCAAATAAAATAAGGATATTCGTTCCTTATTACTTTCGTATCCGCCGCTTTTACATTTCAGCACTATACACTTTCGAGTCATTTTAAACCTAACTTTTCCTATACGACGTTTAGAAGACCGGAAAAATGATAAATGTTCGTTTCCTCCGACGTTAATCAAAGTTTCAATTCTGGTTACCCTATCTTAAAACTATATTTAAAAAATTAAACCAGGCTTAAACCACGTCGGAGGAAACGGGCAAAAGTGGACAACAAACAACAATTAGAATAAGCAGATTTAGATAGGTTATGGTTAGAGGTGGATGAAAAAAACTGAGTGTTGCGCATGCGTACAATCAAGCTTCTCCGATAGTAGCGCCTCATATTCTGAACTAAAATCCGGAATCCCAAACGGCACGTTCATTTTCGCTAAGTGCTCAGCCACGGTCTTGCCTGGTCTTGCCCAGACGTGTAGGTATATGAAACCATGGATGTAAGTGCAATTACAAGTGTCGTTAACTTTGAAAGAAATACGTGTTTGAAGAATAGTGAAGAGGTTAGATCATGCTAATGTATTTTTATTTACATGTAATACGCAATATTCGGATTTAATTTAAAAATGATCTAAAGGAAATATCTAATTTTATTAATTTTAGAATGAACATCAGAAAATGGAAAAGCTTAAGGAGTCCTTCCTGCTGCTAAAGAAGAAAATGTGCAGATCACAGTAAGTTCAGATATTTGAAATAAAATTTATGCATAACACAAAAATTACGTTGAGTTTTTATTCATAATGATACTATTTGTTCGAGCATATAAACCTTAGCAGAACTCAATTTGCCGTTATAGGAAATGTTAAAATAAATTTATCAAAAATTGATAATAGTGGATTTAGTGATTTAGATAGATAATAGTGTGTAGTAATTTACAACAAAATACAAGATACATGTAAACAAAGTAGCATTAATATCCATTACACTACTATAGTCTCTGAATCATTTGTTACTAGTAGGATACTATTAAAAGGACATAATAATATAAAATTGTTATTTATTTTTTAGTGATTTAATACAGCAATATAATGATAAGTTGAAAGAATGTGAACGCTTGAAGATAGAGTTGGATACAATAAAAGAAGAAGCAAGCAAAATAAAACGCAATTACAATAATTCATTAGCCAAAGTTATAAAATTGGAACTTGTAAGTTTTATACAAATCAAGTTATATTTACTTATTGCAAATGGTACTTGTTATTATGTTTACCTATTTGTTTTTTCTTATTACATGTTATTTTTATAATTAGCAAAATACAGATTTTAAGAAGAATATTGAAATCTTAACAAATACAATATCTTCATATGAAACAAGAGTTGCTGGTGATCAACAATATTCACAACAACTGGTATGCAAAATGACAGACATGGAAGAAAAACATTCAGAGAAGATAATGGAAATTGAATTAGAAAAGTCTGCATTACAAGGTAAGAGCATAAAATCATTTTCACTGTACTTAATATCAATGTAAAGAGTCGTGTAAGTAATTTATATATGTTTAGTTAAAGTAAAAGGTTTGGAACAAGAAATAAAGGCTATCAAGAAATCACATGAAACAGAACTGAAGAAAATAGAGAAAAAAATATCTCAGGGAGAAGAGACAAAGAAGAAAATGAAAATACAATCACCACCACCATTAGTGTTACCACCATCTGCAGGTAAACTTAACAAAAATCTTATAATTCTTATATTCAGTATCAGTTAAATTATGACATTACTATTATAATCTCTGTATCCTGTGATGTTCTGATTATTGTTTACTCTTCTTTAGTAATCAAAACAATGCGAGATATGGCAGTAAATACAACTCCTATAGAACTAACTAAACACATTAATATAATGGAGAAGTGCATACAAACAAACGAATTTAATGGAAACAAAAATAATCCATATGCTTTGTTTTGTGACAATTGTGAAAAGATGTTCGATTCCCCACCGTATCATAAAATCTGCAACATAATGACTAAATGCCCGCCACTAATTACAAAATTGACTTCACTCTCACAAATCTCTGGTAAGCATAATCAGACAAAAGTGTCTATCGTGTTTCTTGAATGATAATAAATATATGTATTTTTCAGAAACAAATAAGCAAAACGCTCAATGTACTTTAACGCCAATGGCAGTTAAACGTAAAATTCCAAGTCCAGAAACTTCTCAGTCACAGCTTAGTCCCAAAACCGAAAGAGAGAACAATTCAACTTCGGTTATAGAAATGTTACAAAAGAAAATTGAATGTTTAGAGCGCCAAATGAAAAGACATGCTAAAAAAAGTGCACGAACGCCAACCGACTGTTGTAGTCATCATCATCCTACATATTATCCACCTAATTCACTTCCGGGTTTCCCTCAGCAAGATGTTTTCTCTCAATTTTGGAAAAGAATATTAGAATTCAGCGAACAACAAGCGTCTGAATCTCAAACGCAAATTCGTGGTCAGAAGAGAAAACAGGGCAAACTGCAATGTGTTACTAAAATAATACCAAAAAAAAGACGAAAGGCCTTAAAATCTTCACGTAAATGGATAGTAGAGTCTGTAATACCGAAAAATGAAGATGAAGAGTCTGATAGTAGCATGACTTCCACGTCAAATCAAAGATCGTCTGTCAACAAGTCTCAGACCGCATGTACGCCGTTATTATCTGATAATGTATTGAGAAAGACTGATAAGGATATTGATGATGAATTGGTAATGATAGAAAAGGAAAAACCTAATAGTCGGGATTCATTAGAAACTGAGGCAATAATGTGCCAAAATGATGTGTCGAAATTGCAGACTAATTTAAACACCTCTAATTTGGTAAAGTGTAATTCAGTTTTGACTAATAATAATGACTTATCTTCAGACGTTGTAACTGGTATGTGTAGTAAGAGACAGAAAGTATTATTACCGGAAAGTCAAGAAATTGATAACGAATCTGTCACATCATTTCCGTCTGGAAATACCGAAGTCATTTTCAAAATGTTGGAAGATTCCGACAAACAAACTGCAAAAGGAAACAATATATTGGAGTTCTTATTGAAAAATGAGAATTGTTTAGACGCGAATAATACCAGCAATGTGTTATCACATCAAACAAATGTACAAGATAATTTAACATATGAATCCATGCCAAAAATATTAAGTATAGAGGATGAAAATGTCAATAAAGATTCGAAAATGTCTGAGAGCAATTCTGATTTGAAAGAATCTCCTACTGGTAGATCTACACCGTATATACTTGATGAACTAGCAATTAATCCTAGTAATGACAGTATAAAAAATACTGTTTCATCTTGTCAATTAGAATGTCAGGATAGTTGTACACTTCCTGCTGAAAGAATTCAGTCGAAGACAAGTTTGCTGGATGTTCATGAAATGAATACGTCAGATATTAATTTTCCAAAATCGCCGTCAAATATGACGGTCAAAAGCTTCGCATCCATTACTTGCTTATCTCCTGTCACTATAACGGATATTTATAGCGATACGAAAATACCAGAGAAAACTGGCTCTAATATCACAAGAACAATGCAAGATGTTGACTCTAATAATTCAAAAATGATATCACAAACTTTTACCAAAACTGGTGAAGCGCCTGATGCATCCACTAATCTAGAAGATATACAAGGTAAAATCGAATTACCTGAAAATCATGGAAAATCACCTGAATCTGAAACTATAACTAGCAGGCAAGCGAATGTCATATATTCTGCTGAAACAAATTTGCAGAAATGCAATCAGTCAGAAATATATTATGATAGTACGTCATCAGTCGTAGATGTAATGTATACAAATGATAGTGATTCATCAATAAGTGAAAGTGACTTTTCATCTCATAACGAGATTGCAATAAATAGCATTGATCGGTCACCAACTGATAAGTCACTTAAGAATATTGCATCTATTGAGAAGCGTGATGATTATTTAATTAACCAACATCATGAAATCAGTGTTAACCTGTCTGAACCTACATTAGCAGCTTTGAGAAAACGAAAACGAATAATTTCTCCAAGAAAAGCTAGCTTAAGGAATGCTGCTTTGTTTGGAGATGACTCATTTGATGATGAACCATCACCTGCTTGTAAACTTCAAGCAACATCTCGCTTGCGAGGTAATCAAGAAACTGATAAAGACTCAAAGAAGATGTCTGATCTTGAGGTGGCTGAAGACAAAGATATGATTGTAGAAGAATTTGAAAACCCAATTGAGGCTTTCGCAACAAATTCTGAAGTAGTCACTAGTAATAAAAAGAACAAACAATTAGAATTCTATAAAGAATCTTTAAAAACGATTGCTTGTCTAAATTGTATATCTGGTGTGCATAAAGATAGTCCAGTTGCTTTGCTTAGTAAGCATCTTGAAATGCAATTGGAACAAAAACAAAAAGAAATATCTCAGAAGAAGAGCCGAACAACAAAACGCGAAGCGTATGGTATGATTGTTATTTATATATATATATATATATATAAATTAAATAGTTTTCGATTATAAATGCGTAAACTTAATGCTTAGTAAGTTATTATGTAATTTGTTATTTGGTTTCAGAAATGTTTGTTACTGCACAATTGAATGCACTTGCCAATTGTGATGATTCAATGAACGTTTCATTTTATGCAGTGATTGAAAAACTTTCTCAATCCTACCGATCACGTTCTGTAGCAAAGTTAGTATTATACTACGAACAAAAGTATTTTTTACTCTTATATGAATATCGCTTCTTTTTTTTTTAGATGCGTTGTAAATTTTCTGTGCAAAACAGCCAAAGATAATGAGCTATTAGACAGAACGTACACACCTCCGGCTCCTCTTATGACAAAAGTACAACAAAAAATAGTAATGTTGCTGGTCAGCTTAAAACGTATAGATCCTTCAATTTTCAATATGATTCAAACCGGTATTGAATACAAAATCTTCAGGCTGGGTCATGCTCCAGAGGTTCGAATGTGTCATTACCTTTTATTTAGATAATTAACTGCTCTTATGTTTCGTTACAATTTTCGATTTCATTATGTAGGTCAACATTATAGAAACGTTGGTCCGTGTATATACAGTATTATCACGTATCGCTAAAGATCGAGAGAAAGTCCGAATTTTATGCTGTGACGCCCTTTATTGTTTACGTCTGAAAGCAATACCAATAATTTATGTTGCGCTCACGTGTTGGCCCGAAGTATTTCCAACATGTGTTGATGATCAGGGTAAATTAACATGAGTATTCCACATAGTGTATATAGTGAACTTACAAGTTTTGTTCTATATATGTATTTTTTTTTTATTGTTCTTAAAGAAGATTATTGATTTCAGATATTTTACCAAAATGCATAGCGCACCTGGTATTATCACAACAAGCCACTGGAAAATTTCCAAGACTCGTGTCAACTAAGAATTTATTCACAACTTATTATAAGTGTCCAAAAGCTGGTTATCTGTCTACTGATTTGGCAACACAGTTCTTAACTGCTCTACAAGGTACACCGTCTTTTGTCTCTTCTGCATAAAAACTTAGAAATTCATTTCTTGGAGCATTTTTCAGAAACAAGACACAGTGGTTTGAATACAGCTATAATACTTCTATCCAAGAGAGAAGGTACTACCTGGGCCTATAAGCACATAGTTCGTGGTGGTCTTCTGCAGATGATTGTCAACAATAATCATCCATCAAGTTATGAAGCCTTTTATTTACTTGGTGAGTTCTCAAAGATGTTAATTATCATTAGATCTAAGATTCAAATTGTTGTTTTCTTTCTCAGGAAAGATAATGCGATCTTTCCCGATAAAAGACGACGGCACTGTAGCTGACATTGTGGAACAATTATGTGACCTCATTGATTCTGGCAAAGGTATAATTCTTCAATGGAAAGTAGTTTTTGCCTCAATATAATATTAATCGAATTACCGGTTCGCAGTAACGCATGAACAAGAGGAGGGCGTTGTGTCAGCTTTGTTGAGTTTGGCGCGACACAAGTTTACTGAAGTGGCCACTTCAGTACTGAAATGGAAGCCAAGTAAACCATTGCGACCAAGAACTGTGGAGCAGCTACAGATATTTTACTCTATTCATCCAGTACAGTGGTGGGCAAGGTTCATAAAAGGCCATAGCGCAGCTATTGGAAAGATGATACAGTGAACTCATTACTTACCTGTATAATAATAATAGTAATATAACCCATCTTGTGATATCTACTATGTACAATGTAACTTAGTTTTTTCAAATTTTCTTTCACATTTTTTCTCAAAACAAACTTTCAATAAATGCGAATTTTTTCTTTCTTACTTCTCTCTCTTATTGCTTTTGCATACATCCAAATCTTCGTTACAGCAATTCCTATTTAATTCTTGTAAAGAATTTAAGCTATATTTTTAGTTCAATATCGTAAAGTTCGACATAATTAAATCTCCGATTCAACAATTATACATCAACATCATCTCAATGTAATTTGTGAACAGTGGTGCATGACAGTTTTTTGAAACGGATAAAGATGTAAATTCTTATGTTCAAATTTATAAGGAATATACTGGTAGAGTCTGATGATAATAAGATATGAAACGCCATGAAAGGCGGCATCAGTCGACTCAGCTAGATGAATATTCACCACGGTTTCGGTCTATTGCATGGCCAAGATCATCGGCCTGCGTTCAGGATAACATTCATTAGCGTTTTATAACGAACGTTAAACAGTAATTACCTGCTGTGCAACCAGCAAAGTAGTGGTATGGGATCAGTGTACGATAAGTAAATAAGATGGCAATGTTTATGCTATTAAACATTTTCAGCAGAAACAAGATTACAGATTTTTGTTTCTTTTAATATAATATAATATAATAATAATAATAATAATAATAATAATCAACATATTCATAAGCTTCCATACGCAGAGCACACTAGTTAATAATACATGTACATAGTTTTCTTTACAAAAATAATTAACAATGTTTCGATGCAACATTGCCAATCGGTGATACTCCTAGCTAGACAATATTTAGCAACTTCCTTTGGATTTACTTTTTTAATTACTATTTATTTATCAGTTAAATGATGTTGTGTCTTTGGTACATTTACAACGGACAAAGCACCGCAAGTACGGATTTGGTATGTCGAACGTGGTACCAACCATCCGTCGACGTAAAGGTCGTAGGCCAAGAGATACAAGAAAGGTCATTTTTTATTTCGAAGAAGGCGCATTTTCACGTTGACACAATTTGACACAATCGTGCATGACTTCTCGGGCGGTGAACAGATCTAGGGTCGCCCTGGTGTCTGTCCAGCAACAGTCGGGTTTCCAAATTTTAATCCTGCATGAATGTCTCAGTCATTGTTAACACGTGAACCAGCGTCGTTCTTCAAGTCCAAGAAGGCAAATAGAGAATTCGTCTTGTTCTAATCCACCGCTTTTCATTTCCTTCCATTCTCCCTTGCTCCATTCTCGCAAATACGTACGGCGCTGTCTGATGTACTAAAATGCCACCACTTGCCTTCGTAAATTGGTCACTACTATTATTTAGATTCATCATAGGTGCTATGATTTCAGTGACGGTTACGAAATAATTGTGTAAGGGTTCCCTTCGTTTCTTACTGTCGAACGTCGTTATTGGACGAGTTTACGGAAAGTGTTTCAGAGTAGAAAACAAAGTTCAAACTCTGGCTCTGCAGGTCACACATACGCGCACGCGCGCGCACACACACACACAAGCACTCATCGTGAAACATACAATAGGTACATACTCTCCTTCTTTGTTCAATCAGCCAAACGCACACACACACACAGTCAATTATCCATCAACTCAAGCGCACGATTGAGAATGTGTGCGTACCTACGCAATGTATATAACTTATACAGGCATAAATACATGTGAGCACGCACACAACCACAATATATCTCATTCATGTAATACACATGCCCATCGCACACTATATAGTGTCCTTATTATGCAGGGATTTTCAGAATAATTAATTAATTAATAATAATAATTAATAATTGAATAATAATAATTATTAATAATAACCAATAATAAATTAGGAACCAAGTACAATATAAAGTATGATGGGAAATTAAATAAGAAATACAATATTTTTGTTAGCTACGACTATTTATAAACCTTAGTAAATAACGATTCGTTCCTTTTTTTGTTTTTATCAGCGTCCTTGGACCCCGTTACTTACGCATCGTATTTTTCGCGCTTTCTTTCTCTCTCTCACACACACACACACACACACCACTCTCTCTGTTAGCTCTTAATAATACAGCTAATTAAATACTGGGGAAAAATCATTTACCGATCGATTACGAGCTACGTTACGAATTGATAATTACGTGATAATCTAAAAGAAGCAGGGTGAGGTAGGAAAAGGTCAATAGATTAGTGACGAAAGCAGGAATAATGGAGGTCAGAGAGTCTCTGGCAGAGAAGGGATGGATTGGGGAGATAAGGAGAAAAACCAGGAAAGGATGGGATTTATGTGGAAGAATAGTAATGCTTCGAGTATCTACAAATATACAAATCATCATTGGATACCATTTTCTTTTTCTACTTAATAATCCATTTGCACGGATACGAATGAACGATCGGATTCCGATTAAAGTCCGCAATTCGTGTCTTGATTAGCAAGGACGTCGCGACGTCATTACGTCATAACGTCTGTGTGGCTTTCGGTAGCCCCGAACAATTCTTTTTTGTCTCTTTTTATTTGCTTTCTTCTTACTATTTACACAAAGGAAAACTGAGTCCGCTAACGAACTCGTTCAAACACCTTATAAAACGTTTCATGATTCGACATGTCCCTGGTCATCTGATAATCATTCACGACCGTCATTTTTAAATCAGCTGGTCAAATCGTGGATGATCCGGCACATCTTATTGTGAACTCTTTTAAATAACGCATTAGGGTTAATAGCAAAAGTGGCAACAGAAACGTGGTATTCGCGATGCCAGCCAGCCAGCCAACTAGATGGACAAACAAACAGCCAGCGAGTCATTTTTTTTACAGGACGCCGGTTGACAAAACTCTCGGGACAGTTCGGTACTCGAGATTAGTCGATCCCGCGAACACGACCATGTCGAAACGATCGACTGTATCCCGATGTTTCGGTGCTTCTATAGAGGCGTGAAGAAACATTGGACGCATATTGACATTGTCGATCGTTACATCCTAAGTTTGTCATTTGTATCCGTTTTTTCAATTAATTATAATTGACTGTTTGGCGCGTAATAAGAAGATAGCGTCCGATGAACAGGAACACGTCAAACAATGAAACACGCAACGAATGGCTGACAGAAATAATACTGGAGCTAACTGGCCAAGCCTCGCGTTAACTGACAAGCGAGCAGAAAAAGTGATTTTAATAAAATAAAAATGATTATCTTGACAAGATTGCTCTTGAAAATTTGTATCTTTGCATCTTCGTGACCTTTTGAGTGTATCGCTAATATGATTAATGAGGACAATCACGTCGTAGACGAGGTGATTTATTTAGAAAAGAAAAAAAAACGATTATTTCGATATTGATTACTCTTGAAAATATATATCTTTCGTGACCTTCAGAGTGTACCGCTAAGTTTACCGCCATTATGATTAACAAGGATAGGATAATCAAGTCGTAGAAGAGAAACTCAATATCAGATT
This sequence comes from Cephus spinipes, assembly GCA_963971525.1. Classification (NCBI taxonomy): domain Eukaryota; kingdom Metazoa; phylum Arthropoda; class Insecta; order Hymenoptera; family Cephidae; genus Cephus; species Cephus spinipes. The sequence goes on along the minus strand of OZ020580.1, from coordinate 6,201,192 downwards.
CTCAGCTTTGAGACTAATGCGATCCACGATAATTATCGATACGGAATCGTAATAAATTATATCCACTTTTCACTTTATTTAATCGTCTTTAAATTCTCTTATCGCTTATTCACTTCTTACGCGTTACCTTAGCCAAAACGCACGCGCTCGTGAGCGCGCAGGCTCAGGTATTGAAGGATCGCGTATCTAAACAAGGATAGTGTCCTAGTCAGTGACAAAGAAAGAAACTGTGAATACATAGAAAAGTCCGTACACACTTTTTCTCGAAATTTTGAACGTTCGCTTGTCGAAGACGTAGAAGATACGACGACGTCAATACGTTCGAAGATAAGGCCTCGAGCCTCCATTTTCGTATTACCTGCTATTACTACCTACGTATAGCAGATATGTATCGGCACAACCATCGTGAAAGGTTAGTGTCGACATAAGGTGCTTGATGTCGCTGCTTAGCGATGTATTTCTTTTGAATTTCGCTCCCGTCCAGGGGTCGAACTTACTGGGACGAACGTTTACTCTCGTCGTTAGGCGTCATCCTCGTTGTCTCTGGCTGCGGATAAACCCATTCTGGCATTCGCGTTTGTTCTATCGAGGAATTGAGCGTCTGCTGAAAAACAGTTAAAGTTCTAAGATTGCTGCTATGAGTCCAAATGTATGTGATATGTTTATTGAGCGTGAATGCTTCACGCACAAGACTGCAGATTTCTTACCGATGCATTTGGATTCTTAGCCATGAAGATCATAAGCGAACGGTTTCGATTACTGAACGGCCTCAGCTCTGGATCTCGGCCAGGTCCGTCCACAGTGTCGACACCGCAATTACTGTATATATATAAAAAAAAAAAAATGGGTTAAATTGATAAGACAAGATAAAATGGTTTAAATTACTTGTCTATCCCTGGAAAATTTGATAATTACCTTGTACGCAATTCTTTCTGTTTGCGTTTACAATGGATATATGCGGCTATGCAAATAATGACCACCAAGAATACTGCTATCGTGGCGCCACCGGCAATACTGGCAGTTTCCAACATTACTCGTTGTCGCGAAGCTACATATTAAAAAAAAATAAATATATAGTACATTGTCTCCGAGAAATATATACAGAAATATAAATATATTACGCAATATTAGTATACGCATAATTATAGAATATAATTATTGTATCATTATGAGATCAACGTACTAGCGGTACATTAAAGTTTTTGATAACGCATAATAACGAAACCAACATGTTTCGAAGTTATAGCAAACAGTTTTGAGCTCCGTGGATACTTACGTAAATAGGAACCATCCAAATCCTTGAATTCACACCTCTGTCCTATGTAACCATTGGCACATCTGCAAGTAAAAAAGCAAGGTGTAGAATTACTGATATCACTGACTAAACTGATAACAATGTTTGCACTGTAGAAGCAAGTGTAACATAAGTTCAAGGGATGTACTGTTATTATTAGCTGTTGGTATTTTAAAAAAAAAGAGAAAACTTGAGATAGGCATAAAAGAGTACAACCTCGTCATCAAACCTTCAGAGACGTTCGCGTGCACTAAATTTTGTTACGCTCAACGTCCTCCATAAACAAATTAATTAGTCTCCTGATACAATTAGTGAGATTCAAGATGCAGAATCAACTCTCGTTACAAGGATACGGTCCAGCAATGAACCGCGAAATATGTGTCGATGCAATCTTGCGTAAACTTACTGGTATAAAATTACTTCAATAATTTATTAAGATTTCTTAATTATCGTCACGATTTTACACACGATATTCTTCCTATAGTATGGTTTCACGATCGGTATCGGCTGCTCGTCTTAATCTTCCCGGGCTGTGGGCAAGAAGACCCGAGTCAAGTCGAGAATAGTCGAGTCAAGTCGAAACTGACCGAGTGCAGCCGAATGAAGTCGAGGGTAGACGAAGAGAATACGTACGGACCGCACCGTCCGGTAGAATGCCGTGGGAAGCGTATCGTCAGAATTTTCTCAGAAAGAGAGCAAAACCGAAGATAAAAGTGGAACGAGCCGAAGGATCACCCGTGGCGATTGTCGGCATTTTACACTTTTTCTCCTGTGATCGAGCCAAGCAAAGGGAGGGAGACGACGACCAGGAGTGTGTGTGGCTGGGGGGATGGAGGGAGGGGGTTGATCGTCATCCCTTAGACCTTTACTGGAATTTCGGCGAACGTGTTCTCTTGGCGAACCCGAGGATTAGCGCACAATGTTGTCTCTCTGAAAACTCGCCCTCGTCTATATATCCAACGCGGGTGCACAATGATAATTATTCCAGTGAAGAACCGACTGAACGACCGACCCGTACGACCACCAGCTAGAGGAGGGCCCAGAGAGACTACCAACGGCGCGACGATTTACCACACGCTTAGGGAAGCTGAAGGCTTTTATTTTCCTTTTTTTTTAATACCAGGAATTCGAAAGATTCCAAAAATTAGTCGCACTCTTTCTTGCCGCAACGTATACCTTGCCCTCTGTATTCTTGTACACAGCACAAAAAATGTTTTGTCTACCACGTCGTACAGTGGATTTGAAATATTTCTCAAGATTAACTCGAGGAATCATCAATTACAGGTATCTATTTGTAAGGACCTTCAGGAGATGCAACTTCACGAATCCAACAAATAGAGCAATGGGCAAGAGGTGCTTCGTTGCGGCTTCCATTTTCCCACGGTGTTTGCTTTGTTCACCGCAGTCTATCAGGTTAGATCGGGACAGAAGTTTTTCCTTGAGCTAAGAACAGATCAGTGCGCCTCGAATTTTTCTTTTGCTTTCGACAGAAACAAAATAAGCTCGTTTTGCGATAACATTGTTTATGTTTCTTGTGAACAGTCCCAGTATAGGGACTATTAGGGATAATTTAATATCATAAACAGGAGTTCAAGTACCATGACAAAATTTTGAAGTATTTTCGTAAAAGTATATTCACGTTGCATATATTTAAAGATCTTCCCAATTATCCCAGAACGCTTAATATCGTGGATGTCCAGTAAACCTATAGAAATAAAATTCTACGCCATTGCAAGTCACGCACCGTAGACTGTCTCTACGTGTCGTCGTGGTACCGTCGTAACTTGAGCATTGTTCTATCAGACGCCAGACGCGAACTAATCCGACTGAGAGTGACTTCACAAAAATACAAATTGATATAAGTGAATCATAAATCGAAAAGCGCCAACACAAAAAGTCATCCGTAGATCCTGAAGATTATTGAAATATTGATTTCATACCGAGTAACATCGGCGTAAGCAAGCGATATTGAAAATTGTGCGAAACGTCTATTCTTGAATATCATGAAAAGCAACAACGTCTGCATCGGAATTGGCAGTGAGCTATGCGCCAGAGCAGGACTGAGGTGTCAAGTGCTAGGAGGAGTATTTGCTGTTGCGAGAAAACAGGGCAAATGCGTCATACTTACAAGCAGTTGTAAAGGAGGGAGTCGACGATTTTGACGGTGAAGCACGTGGCCCCGTTTAGGCAATACCACTCTGCGTAGTCCGGCGGACACGTGTACATGTGGAATGTGATATTCGGTCTCGGTGTTGTCGTCGGTGGTCGCGGCTTCGGCGTCGATCGTGACGAACATGCGTCTGCGAATGAACCAGAGTTAATTACACTTCATTCATATATGTATAGACTCGCATTCAGACCATTCAGTAAAGACAATGGCAGAGGCAACGACAGGAGACATTCTACTATGCTAATTGGGATATGAAATACAGGATGTGAATGCGAAGGTTTTTCTTTCTAGTTCCCTGCATTGAGTGGAGTTAAAATTATTAAAAGCTACATATGAATGGGGACCCAAAAAAAATTGAAAGGACGTCAGCCATTTTGCATCGTTTATGCGTATATATATATATATATGTATGTATATATACATCGTTCACCGCTGACGAGGGTTATCATTAAGAAACGTCAAATTACGGTTACCATTCGAGGTTTTTAAAAGGCTGTATGACATTGTAAGAGTTGGAAATACGTACAGGGTAATAAGGCTGGGTCCAAGCCAATTGAGTCTTTTAATTTGAAATGGGCAAAATTCGGCTATTCGATTAGGACTGTGGAAGAGTATCGGAGAATCATGGGAAGGGTCCATTGCGAAGGGCTGAGCGGGAGAGTAGGACTCGTCAAATGGGTGCTTTACAAACGTCGAATGCCTCTACTTTAGCCAAACACAATAGCGTCGGTATTCTAGAATGAAAGGGAGTGCCACTACGGCACGCTGTGAGCTCGTACGTTGTATTCTGCCTCTATGGATGGACGAACCGGCTAAAACGGATGAGGATGGATGGATGGACGGTACGAGTCGACATTCTTCCCTTTCCTGGTTTCAATCTTCCTATCTTCCTTCCTTCTTTTCCTCCTGCCTTCATTCGCTCAGTTCATTCACCAATTCATTCAGCGACCCGTTCGTTCATTCATCCACTCGCTCACTCCCTCTCACTCTCCCACTCACTAACTCGTTCGTTCATCTCGTGGACGGTGTAGACGAGAGGGTAGTCTCTCTCACCCTCACCATCATCCACATAGGGTACATAAAAGGTGCAGGGAGAGGATCGGTAGACGGAGGACGTGGCTGACGTAGAACTAGCTAAAAAGGAGGGGCAGGATGGTATGGAGCGATTGGGAGACGAGGGTGGGCCAAGCGTCGGGACGTCGGGAGTTTCCTTGCAAAGGGCCGGTGTGGTAGACGAGGGAGCGCCATGAGGAGGTGGAGGCAGGACGAGCGATCCTTTTAGACGCGATGCACAGAAATGCTGCAGTCTGCATCTGCTTGCTGCTCGAGTCCGCTATCTGTCACCTGTTTAAATTTCATAATCTGCCGCGTGTGCCTACCTGGCGAAAAGACCCCATCGACAAAAAAAGACCCAACAATCCTCAAACTCAACATGCATTAAAGCGCGCGATAGGCAGATCGCTCAGGAAACTAGCAGACGCGTTATTGTGGCAGCAGTGAACGGTAAGGAATTAATTAAGGGTTCTACGGATCTGTTAATCAATAGCCTTTTGCAGGCGAGATGCGCTTAATTCAAGTCTTAGACGTCACAAAATTTGACTTGTGCGAGATTTTGGGGCCTGACAGTAGTTTAGCATTTTTTGACTTTGCACATTATCTCTTCTACTGATCTTTCGTTTTTCCCCTAAGTTACGATATTTCGTTTCCTTATGCCATTGTCAAGAACTTAAAATATACCTTCATGTACTAAAGCATAGTATCATGTAAACAAATGGTGTTTTCTTTTTGAAAAAGATGAAAAGAGTTCGTCGCAAAGCAAATAATAATTTTTCAAGCGTCTCATTTGTTTCCTTCTCAATATTTAATAATCTGAATGAACGAAATTTCGATTGAAGACTGCAAGTAGAATTTCAATTTCAGATGAGTATCGAACGCAGTACGGTGACTTCTCAAATTACTATGAATCATTACTATTTCTCTTTTATAATTAGTAATGACTATATTCAAGAAATAATGAGTGCATACTGATTTGTTTAATTACAATACTACCAAGACATTAGTTGTCCGCTGTAAAAAGTCTTTAATCCCGATATGAGACGCAAGGAAAAAATATATCAGGCAGACTGTGGGGAAATTCAATATGGCGACGTCAGACCCCAATTCTCTTAATGACTCCCATCCACGTTTACATTGACAGTAACATTGGTCTCTCTAGAGCAAGTAGTTGCTACTCAGAGTCTAACTGACCTGCTATTCCGAACAGGGTGTACGTGAGGATGAGCAAAGTGGCGATATACGGAGGAATCCTGCATCCTTTCGCCATGGCAGTCGTCGCGATGGCTGTGCCCGTGATCGTGGCTGTATTGTCAACCTTGTTGGTAGCAATTCTTGTTGTGGTGGTGGTAGTAGTGGTGGTGGTGGTAGTAGTCGTAGTAGTGGTAGTATCGAGAATGGACGTTCGTACAATGGAATTAGTGGGTGTACGGGAGAGTTCGTGCTGTCTGTGGGACTGCTGCTCCTCTCGCTCCTGTTCCGTTTCTTCCTCTTTCTCTTGAGGATGGTGGAGATGATGATGGTGGTGATGACGGTGGGGACGATGATGATGATAACGGTGGCGATGATGATGATGGTGAAGGTGGTAATGGTGATGATGGTAATGATGGTGGTGAAAGTGATGGTGGTGGTGATGATGGCAGCACAATGCCACATCATCCCCCGTCGAGAGGCTACAACTCCTCGTGCTGCTGTTGCTGTCGGTGCTGCCGCTGTATCCGCTATTGCTGTTGTCGCTGCCAACGCAGCAGGCCTCTTCCTCCTCTGCCACTGAGCAAACTCCTCCGACTCCGCTGACTGCCTCTCCACAACCTCTTGCCGGTCCTTCTTCTCCTCTTTCTGCTCCTACTTCAGCTCTGCCACCGCCTCCACCTGGCCCAGAAGTCCGACGCACGTGCCGCCGCCTCCCTGTAACCAAATATCCGAACGCTCGTGTTTTCAGTATGCTCTATCTCGTGCAGTGTGTCGTCGATCTGCCCCCCCCCCCCCCAACCCCGTCTCCCTGCTCCCCGCATTTCGATTCTCTTTAAAGGGACCTCCCGAAACCCGAACGCACGCTTCTCGATCCTAAAGCGAAATCGAGAAGCGAACGTGCTCGCTTATGTGTACTCAGACCTACAATACATAGTCTGCTACGGAACGAGCCATCGCCACCAGGTGGCAGTTCCCTTCTTGCGTTTCTCACTTCTATAAATGCAAAAACGAGTCGCCTCGTGAGCAAACAATTTTTAACTCCGGACCGTCACCTGCCCGGAGGCAGGTACAAAAGCGGAGTTATGTGTTTCGGTTGTAAAACTTTTCATGCTGCGGAGATTAGAGTGAAACCGTATTCGAAAAAAAATACTTTCACCTCTGTGAGTAATATTGGTGAAGGTCAATGTGAGTTTACCACGGAGTTATTTCAATTTTTTCAGATAATATATACATCTTTAATCGTGTATTATACAACATGGAGCGAAGTTAGCGCCATTGACTAGCTACACTGTCACATTGAACTCTAGGTTCTTTCATCAGTAATGAATCTATTAAAACATTTTAAAATTAATTCACTTCTTACAGTTCACAGCGAGTCTCGTTAATAAGAATGTCATTGGTAGATTTCTGTTCTATTATCACAGTAGCATATATAATTTGAGCTCGTTTCCAACGGTCCATTAACGTATGCGTATATATATTCTTATTAGATTCATTATTAATAATGATTATAATTGAACAACGAGCAATGCGTAACAAACTAAAAAAGTCAGGTGACTGTGCATACGCTTCACTCTATACATTATTTTATTAAAATTTAGATTACATGTATTTTGAGTAAAAAATAATGAAAATTTTTAATTGATCCAATACTCTCACAATTCGAATAGTAATTTGCGAATTAATATATGGGTGAAGTCCGTGAGTTTGTCACCGAAATGCATCTAAGTATAAATTCCATGCTTTTATACTAAATTTATCTTGCATACAGATTCCCGTAATAGGTATCAATTAAATAGCGAACGACCGAATGTAATAGCAATTATATGAGTAAAGGTATCAGCTATTCATTTTGATATATATATATATATATATGTATATATATATACTAATTATAAATAAGATGCGTGAATCATAAACAAATTCTATAAAAAAACGAAAATCTGAAATTTCTGGCTTTCATTATTAGCAGTAATAACAACCAATATTTATGTCAAATTTTTAGGATCTTCTTCTTCTTCTTCGCGAAAGTTCAGACAGTCTCGACCTAATTTCTCAATTGGTATAAGATCCGGAAGTCGTATCAATGAACAAACTGTAAACACGTACAAAAGGTAAACGGAGGTGGGGAGAACACATCAGCGAAGAGAAACAGTTAATTTTAAAATAGTTTTGAGCGATGACAGAGCGCTAGTATGATTAACATTCATCGAAGGTGGCTTCCTCAAGATTTCGTGGGAGACGAAGTAGAAGCTCCGTAGGAAGTAACGGGGCGTTGCAAAGGTGACGCTTACTTCCCTGCTTCGCACGAATGACGCATCCATATGACTTACGTAGGTACGTCAAAATCCATCTTATCCGCCCGCTTGCCAATAGCCAACCAGTTGATGCACCGAATGAATGGATACGTGACGTAGACGCTTTAAAAATCTATTTAACTACAGGAAACTTTCATAGTATCATTATCAATCTAGTCACCAGGTTGAAAACTGTACAACTGTATAATGATAAATGAATTTACTGGAATTAATTCTCGGCAATACTTGATCGTCATACAAAGTGCGTTTAGTGATTCCCACCGGTTCTAGGACACACATTGATTAGACTATTTTATCGACGGGCTTATCAGTATATCTACTTGTTCACTGATAAGCAGTCGCGACACTCCGTACCAGGAACGTCGTGTCCGAATCAACGCTTAACGAACTCTGATAGCTATAAGGTACACTGGCACATATAAATGAACTTGCCCATATTGCGTTTGGTTGGTATGCGAACGTAGGGGGTCCTCGAGTATGCACTGTTTTAGTACTGACGACGTGCCTTCTTCGTGGTTATGAAGCGTGAGACAAAATTCATCCGTAAGTAGGTGACACACGCGGGCAAACCGGCTCAGGCACACGAGCACACTAACTGACTGAAGTACGGCACTCGGCCCACGTGCACTCTTCTTAATAATTGGTTATTTCCCTCCTCTTAGCCGAGGCCTAACCGCTTCTGGGCAAAATGTTTTTAACTCGAATCGCGAAACGCCTTGAATTTAAGTTTCTTTGTAATTGCGCGCTTTAGCTTGACATCCGTTACTCGAAAATTGGAACAGTAGCAGGAAAAGTGCTTGTTTGATGTTACAATTAAAAAAAAAATTTAGTGTACTCCCGGACTAGTGAGTGACCCAACAGAAGCGTCCCGAGACTCTCTTCTAAGCAAGATCGATTAAAGGTGGGACGAATGGCGGTAAACTGAAAAAATGTCCAATAACACGTATACAGAAACGCGGAAACACTTTCGTCGGTCGCGGCTTCTCAGTGGAATATGAGGCAGTGCTTTGCTCGTTTCTAATGCTGCTACTGCCGTTACTATTATCATTACTATTAAGGAGAGTTACGTCAACCGTGCGTAGGTTGTCGGTAGACATCGAGTAGGCGAGCTCAATGAAACCTTTTGGAATTTCGGACGAGAATTCGTTTTAGTCTGATCTCAATAGAATCCAATCGATCGTAAGTTAGATACTGTATTTGAAAGTTGTATGGGGACCAAATGGTACCATCGCGGGTCACCTCACGTGACGCCACGCAAAAGAAACGACGCCCCGAGGCGGCGACGTCGATCACTCGCAATTTTAATAGAGTACGAAGCACGTGTCCTCTAAAAAGGTCCGACCCCTCCATTGCGGTAGAAAATGATTTTCCGGGGAAGGGGCGCGAGCCACCCTTAACTCCCGGGGCAGCTGCGCGTCGTCTAAACACGGAAATTCATAAGCCCAAATATGTTACGCTGCGTTTAAAAAACGTGTCGGAGCGAGACAAACCACTAGTCCTCCCCCCACCGCCGCCCTACTGCCATCTCTTCACCAAAAACTCCAGTATGAATAAGTATAAGAATCGTCTGGGCAGCAACAGCAGCAGGAGCACCACCGCCCCCCACCACCACCACCACCCTTCGGTTCTCGACGGTCACCAGCTGAAACCCGAAAGACTTAGGCACGGGATCCGGATGCGGCTGGATGGAGGGTAACGATAAAGGAAGAGCCGAAGCTGCAGAGAAAAGAAGGGTGGAAGAGGAGCGGCGCAACGTAGACTAGACTGATGGCAGGGACTCCTTACTGGATAGTACAATGTATGTAGAGCATTTTGGGGTATATTATATATATGTAAATAATATATATATATATATATATATCTTACGGTCGCGTACGCATATTTTTTTGAAGTTTCGGTTTATCCTTAGGACGTGAACGAAGCTGGCTTATAGGAACACATGTCCCGGAGAAGACGAGGATCGCACATGTTCCCGTGCGCACACGGGGCATTCAGGAGTCCCAGCTGCCGAATGAACGAAGGGAACGTGCTTCGACTCCATTACCTGTTTTCGCGAGTTGATGATGCCTGGTTGCTTCTGCTCGTCTTCTCCTGGACGATGCCCTAGAAATGCACTGATTCGCATCGCTCTCGAGAGATCGCGCGCCAGTTTCACCTACTGTATCATATGTATCTTGCACGCGTAGTACATAGACAGTACATGGATAGGATCCATGGAAGGATACACATCGTCGAGTAGTTACTTTTCAATGAAGTCGCACCTACGCCACAACACTGCCGTTCCCTTTCGACTAGACGGTATCTCTAATGCTAACCGTGCCCATGCAACCTATGTCCTGTATGTGTATATATATATATATATGCATGTACATGTTTGTTATACATATCTATAGCTATATACCTCTATAATCAAAACCATGGAGACCCGTCCCCATCCCTTATAACCATATACTCATATTCTGAACAAGACTGGATCGCATATGTTCCTACGTACACGGGCTGTATTCATTGCTCGCAGCTGCCGAACGCACTTCAACTCCATTACCTGCTGTTTTCGCAACGATACGTTTCGGTCGCTTGACTGAACGTATAGGCTTCTCTCCCTGATCCTCGATACTCAATTTTCCAAAGCCACGAGCACGCGCGCCGTCATTTCCACGCACCAATAACTTTCAACTTCCTTGATGGATCACTTTAAATCGCGATCGTCTTTCTATGTGGCATTCGACTAAGAATAATAAAAATAATACAAACATTCCGAAGATTCGTTTCGATGAATCTTTTACAATGGAATGATAAGATCGTGTTATCTGTGTGCCGTTGATTGCCATCGACGAAATAATTGCATGATGAAAATTCCTGATGGGGTTTGTCATCGATTGGAAATTATCGATTGGTTGATCGTCGTGTCATTATAACGTATATATTGAGATTTCTGTATATTAATTGAAAAGTATAAACTTTAGCTGATCAAAGGTTCAAGGAGATCTGGTTGACCAAGAATTTTTCTATCCAGTTATTCTAATAATGAGATGCCCAACCGTAGGTGGCAATGGTACTAAGTATCTATGTCACTTCTAGAAATAGTTCCACCTTGGATCATAGATAGAAAAAAATTCTACACTTTACAGAATCCTGCTCGCAATCCCATCCTCAATGACGTGGATAAATATAGACTTAACGATAACAATAATTGCGACATATTCTAGGTACAACGAATCAACAGGATATCTCTGTACGAGTATGACGACAGTATGGTGAGTTCTATCTTGAAAACTTCAAACTTCTTGATTTACCCTCATTCCCCATACTGGCAAAATAATTCAGTAAATTTTCGCAAAGTATAATCTCCAGTATTGATGAAAAAAAAAAAAACTTTTCATATATTTCATGAATTTTTTTTAAAACGTCACGCACGCCTCAGCCCATTCGACGTATCAAGTGTATACAGTCGTATAAGAGGAAGTATAACGAAGCGTATGACGACGGTCATTTTTGAATAGAGGGATGAATGAATGGAACGGAGGAAGAAGAGGAAGGTAGAGGATGCTTGGGGAACAAGTATCCGAGTGAGGTGTCGTATCGTATCGTATCATATCACATACTGTCGTATCCCATCATGCGGTTTCATGCATTATCCTGTATCGTAGGTGCGCTTATAGAGGACGGCAGCATTGGTGAAGCTTGCGGCCTTGCGATGGGTATCGATGGTAAGCAGCACATGGTACGCATTCGCTGTCGGAAGCCGCAGATGGTTCCGCTGTCCATACATGATTATATCTTTTTTTTTGGCCAAACCGACCCAGCGACGAAATGCAGTTCCTCCTCAATGCTTAGACATAATGCACGTCTAGTGGACAAGATACTATTTTTATATATTGAGAGTGGTATATTTTTAATAGACTGTATAGGCTTGTGTGTCGTGTGTATATATATATATATATATATATTGCTGTTAGACTAGAAGAAACGTTGACGACAGTTTGTTTTTCGACATAAGCTAGAGAAATAACTATGTTCGTAAGAATTGAGTGTTTTCATGACAGAAAGATGTATAGATTTTTTAAATAGACTAGCTAGATCCCTTTCGGTCCACTGAAAATCGGAAAATTTTTTGCATTCCGTGTAACGGTACAGGAGAAAGAAAAAGAGTGATTAAGTAGAAGTGGTGTAAAAATTGTACGAATGAGACATCTAACAATAGGATGAGATGGAATTTCCAAAACGTTTTATTATCTGATTAGATGTTATTTTAGATTTCGTTGTTTCTTATGAACTTGATAATGCTTATTGAATTGTGAATTTATTAATAACGCGACTTGGTGTGTATAAATTAAAATTTGCGCGAAAACGAACCAATTAATTTGGCAAAGAAAAAAAAAAATAATATTAATTCATTAATTGCATCATGAACATTGTTCGATCGAAAGAAAATTTTACCAGATTACATAATAGACTGCAGAACTTAAATCAATATCAAATATATGACATGTGCCTGATACGAATGAGATATTGCTGGAATCACGGTTGACCCAGTTATGCGCCAATCCCTTGCAGAGGCACTTGCAGTATACGGCAAAATTTACATAACGGTATAGCGTCACTGTTTTAAAATCACTGCGGTACCCAACTTCTGAATTTATGCAGCCAGATGCAGACAACAAGCGCATCTTACATTGAGCATAGGACGGCAGTATATTTTTCACATCGATGCAATCTGTCTGCATAAATCTGGTAATGATAATCCGTAAAGCGGATAAATAATTTTGAAAATGATCAATTATGCGCTATAATAGATCACGCGGTTCCATGGCAATAAATGAAATCGCGTAATGCACCGTACGCTTGAATACGAAAGCAGCAACAAAAGTAACAGCGGTGCCTCGACAAATATTGATTGTTGGCCAACTCGAAATAGATATGGAAGCCTGAAGAACGTCGGAATTTTCTGGTGGGTACTGTGGTCAGGCTTGTGAGGATGCATGATTACTGGATAACCACTAATATTGCACGTTTTTTTTTTTTTCCTTTTCAAATGGCAAGAGCAGCAAGCCGCATTCGTACAAATAGAAACGGAAAAGTTTATCCCGCCCGTGGTATCCTTGCGAGGTTAGGACCATCAATTTTGTATCCGAAATTTCGGCTAATAATGACATTGGCAATAATGCGGCCGGACTTTAATTACGTGGAGAATGACAGCAACAATGACCGCGCTAACGTTAAATGATGGTGATGATGACGTAGAGGATGACGATTATTACTATGATGATAACGATGACGAAGATGACGGTAAAAATGATGACCGAGGGTGAAAAGAGACATGCTAACGCATACGTGTGTACATACAAAGCCAAGCTGGTATACATGAAAGACTGCCGGTATAATATTACAGGGCTGGTGGCACTAGGCGTCTACTCTTGGGTGTTCGCTGCACGAACATACCGGGTGACCTGATTGTTCTCGACTGGAGAGGAGACCTATAACTTCGATCGATTCCCGTAACCAAGGCGTTCGAAGAGTATACATTCGCAGTGTCGGCGCGATTCAAGATTATCATAAAACGACTAAAAATCATTGATAGGAGAAGAGAATGGTTTTATCGCCATAGGAAAAAAAATATATGTATATTATATGTATATTAACAGAAAAAAAGAACGCAATAGGATTTACATTCAATTGCTGCACAATGAAACTCAGAGCCAAGGAAGGAAGCACGAAGGGCCCGAAAGGCCCGTTTTTACGTTGTTAAGGAAGAGGAAAGAGACATGGGGAGGGAGAAAGATTCCCTTGGTAAGAAGAGGGGTGGGCAGAATAGGGAGAGGAAAGGACAAAAAGAAGCAGGGGTGAGTTTTAGTTCGGTTGGGCTCGGTTCGGTTCGGCTGAGTTCCGTTCTGTTTTCTTCTGCTCTGCTCTATGCTGCTGCCTCGTGAAACACCTGGCTCTCCTCTTTCTCTCTCCGGTTGTTCTGCACTCCCGCCTACCTCATGCTTCGAACTTTTTCCTCATATTATCCTAAGCTATATACATTAGTATCCTAACCCACCGTCCTATTCTTCATTCCTCATCATATACGTACCTCATCTTCCGAGTTGCACGCTTCGTCCGCTATTACCGACGTCTTTACCTACGGATGCTCGACACTGCTGCCACTCAATGAGAATATCTTACTGTGATTTCGAAGCAGCGACAACAACTGCTGTTTCGATTACTAGCTCGTTAAGAAACTGAGCAAAATATTTATATTCACCGTAGGAGCCCGCGCGTCAGTATTTGCCTTTCTGTACTTAACCTGAAACCCGTCACGCGAATCTATTTCATTGCTCCTCGTTTAACCATTGCGAATTGAGTCAAAGAAAGGATTCTGCTCGGTAAATTTGTCACGCGTCTTTTACTGGTGGGTTCGTAGACTATTCGGCCATTGGAATAAAGCCACTTTACAACCAGCTAGCACTGCACTTACCGTCGTTTCGACCTCTGACTATTTGAATTACTACGGTGATTAATAGGTTAATGGGGATTCATGACATAGCGACACACGATTTCACGATGTCGATAGAGGCCCCCCACCCCCCGCTCCCCACTCAAGGGGATTTTATAAAACGTAAATTAAAATTTTTTCCTATTTGTGATATTAGAATGTATCATGATAAATATTTTTACCGCGCCCCTTATACAAAGAAACTATCTTCATTTTTTTATTTTCATGTCAAAAAAACAATGGAAATATTAATCCGTCACTACACAGGCCCGATTTTAGTAACATACTTTACAAGGTGAGGTCTGTGAGACTTAAATCTGTGGAACTGAATCGTGAGGCCGTTACAACAAACAGAATCGTTCAAATGTAGCGTTTTACGTCGCTGTTCTCTTAGTTTTACCTTTGAAAGGCCGCGTGGCCACTATAGTGGCCAGAAACAGATACTAGTATAAGATGCTAATAAATATGAGTCACAGGAAAATATGCAAATTTGAATAATATATTTATGCTTCAATACAATGCATTAACATGTACGTGCATTCGTTTTACCGGTAGATACCTATCGTTCAACCGCCGTTTTTAGTCTCTTCAATATCTGCTTCTCATTTCGACGAATCTAGGTTATAACGCCGTTTCTGAATAAAATTTTGATAATTTGACTTTAAAATTGTGTCTCACGATATCAAAAACCTCGAGAAGCATTCAAATAAAAATTTTGAAAATTTTCAACGTTAGTCGTAACGGTCGGCACCACCCTGGCTATTTAAGTGGCCAGCAACAAACTCGAGGCCTCCTCGTAATCTATAGATTGTATATATTCATAAATCTCCTATAAAAAAAAAAACAGAATTACAAGGTAAAAATGCCAGTTTTCTAAAGGTTAAACGAATATAATGACTAAGTATCAAATAATAGTTATCTAATACATTTTTTAATTCATTGAGAATATATATGTCTGCGAAGCCGCACATGTGTATTTAAGGATTAAACGATCACACAGTGCAGATTATGGAATGGTTGCAGCAATTATGTAGGTAATTTGAAAATATTCTGTTTCGAATATATTTTGTGTTTTAACCTTTCGGTCAAAAACCATCCTCAATAACCAAGAGAGAACTACCCGAATTTGTATGTGTTGGTAAAACGTTTTTCTGTCAAAAGTTTTTATTAATTATGTACTCTTGAAATATCACCTTTATTCGGCCTCCCTCCCACACTTGTAAAAAATTAATAAATAAATTATAAACTTACGTGCTATTTACGCACTGCTCATGGCCAAATAAAAAAAAAATTGCACTCCACCCTGCAGTCTCGATTTTTGCTAAACGATTTCATCCTTCGGAAAGAAAATTTACTTTTGTCTGTGCATTCAAATACACAATTGATAAACGAAATATACTTTACTGCTTATAATGGGTAACGCTTTACTCACGTGTTTTCATGTATCTGACGTTGTCAATTGCGTTTTAAAGAAACCGACTTCTTCTCACACTTGCCCTCTTTTAACCCTTCGCATGCATGGGAAGGTCTATCAGACCCACCAATGGCTGTATATGGCAATGATTTTGCATAGTCTTAATCTAAAGTTTCCAGTACGAATACCACTTGAGAACAACAATAATTATTTCAAATTAAAAAGAAGAAAATTTATTTCCGGGTTTGACAGACCCACAAAGCATACGATGTTGCAATTTTCCACTAAGTATAAGGAGGGTTAGCAGCTACGTAGAAACTCCCACGAACACACTTTGTTTTAACTTCACCTTCGTGATATGAAATTGATTTAGTACTACAGAGTTCATGTTCACGATCAATAGCATTCGCGGTGGTACTCTTACTCACTTGTAGGTATATTATCTGTTAGTTCGTCAGATATATTATTAACAACACTTATTTACGAATTTGGTTATGTCGACATCGACGTAAAATTCAATGTGACAGCTCGCAACTCACTGCACTCGAAGTAGCAGCAAGGCCGCTCTGACGCGATGGCGCTACTAGCGAAAGGCCACGTGGTAGCAGCCATTGATGTCGATAGGGGGGTATTTTTCACACCGGGAATCCTGCGTCATTTGAAATGCAAAAGAGATTCTTGGAAAAGTCTCTTGCAGGCATTGTCATACGTATATTCGTGATTGGCACGCTTCTTGATTCGATAGTTATTGACACGAAGTTGTTCGATATCCCAGGAACCAGTAAAACGGAGGAGCTGACGTCGAGGTTAAAGCCTCGACGCTGTACTCGAGTATAAAATATTTGAAAAGTGAAAATGACGTTACATAAAATTTTTCAAGAAATCAAGTGAAGAACCTTTTTTTACATAAAGATACGAATTCTTGATCAATATTTTCAAATACTTTTGTACGATATTTAAAAGCATTGCTGTGAAGATTAAAAATAATTGTTTTTTTATCTCGTAGAAAAAAAAGCGATTCTGAAGAACGATAGTAGATACGAACGTGACTTTCATATTAAAAAAAGACGTAGTTATGTGAATCTTGATTGATTGAAAACTTCTCTCTTGCAGGATTGAATGAAAGTTTAAATCTATGGACAATGCGCGGGCATGAATTTGCGTAATGCAGAGAGCTCGACCGAGGAGGGAAAGGGGGTGTGGCGAAAGGGAGACGCGATTTCCGCAAATTAATTCATAAGAGTCGTCGGGGTTGACGTCATTTCCTGGAAACGCGCGAGTGAGACGGGATATGCTTGTGAACGAGACCGCCGTAAGATCCTCGCGGTGTTATGGGAACTAAAAGTCTCTGCCCTGATATAAATAGGACTTTATTTAAATCCCAAAATAAGGGCAATGACTTTCTTATTTGGACAACCAGAAGACAGGGATTTCGGCCCAATTAGGTGCCCTTTTGCTACGTTTCTTAAGCGTTCTAACGCAGTACACTCCTATTACTGCAAATGTTTTAAGAAAAATTCGCTCATTCACTCGCGACCCATTAGTATTCGGATGATAAACGAAAATCAAAAAATTAAGAGATTCATCTTGGCTACCATTGTGTTACTAAGAATTTAAAGAGACTTCAACTGCATCCCATTGCAATTATTTATATTTAATGTATCTTCTTCTCTATCCGGGAAGACGAGGCTAATGACGTCCAGTGGGTTATATCGCTCAGCTGATTGTTTCAAAAAGTATCCAGATTAAACAAAAATTATTATCTTTTTTTTTCATAGTTGATTATATCTTAAAACAAAAATTTTCCATGACTTTTTTGCTTCTCTTTATAAATGATTGGTGAAAAATGACAAATTTATCTCTATTTTATTATAAGAATCGTAACTAAGGAAATAAGCTCTTCTCACTGTTTATGAATATTATTATGCAATGAATTTTCGTTTAACGAGTCTGTACTTTTCTTTAGACTCAATATAAATAGAATCGTTTAATTTGCATTATATTGGCCACAATTTTATTGGAAAATAACTTTTCTTTGGGGTGTAGATAGAGTAAGGATTCATTATTCATGTGAAATAAAATAAGTAAGTAAATAAAATATTTATAAAATAACTAAGCTGATACAGCTTTTTGTTTTATTTCACAACAGATTATACATATATATTTTTGTTCATAAAGTTACTGAGATTATTGACTTTCTTTATATGCTGGACGAATATCTAAAAAACGTTCTTCAATTGATAATTAGCCTTGTTTAATGTTTTATGTTTCCACACTGAGAAAAAAGACGATGGTATTCTTAACCATGTAGCAAGGTAAAAATATCATTGGTTAGTGAAACCAAACTTGTAGTATTTTTTACAATGAATTTATTAGCGCAAACTATGTTAGCATACTTGAGTTTACTATTGCAATTGGTGGATGTAATTGTAGTAACAAATACTAACTTCATAGTAAATTACTTTACTAATTTTAAAAAGTCAAATTTACTTATAAACAAAATTAAAATCTACTGTGAACAGTAATTATAGTTAGCCATGGATCTTAAGGGTAAATATTGTCGCATATTTATGGTAAAAAGCCATATTCATCCTAATACAGCAACCGGCCACTAGAGGGACCGGCATACCTGCAAGCACAGGCGAGTCAACGAGCTAATAAGCCGCAAATTTTATTTGTTACAGAAGTCTGAAAAAGAACGAAGGATCGGTAAAAGCTATTAACGTACAGCACCTAGTGGTCCAATCCATCGCACTGCTTCGATATAAACTCTTAGAATCAAGTAAATTATTTAATGTTACTTCGTACTGAAATATCCGAACAACAGATCTGGTCAAATTAACTAGATCGTTTCGTTAATCACAAGAGCGGAAAAGTTATATCTAACTATACAATTTATAGTGGATATTGTCATCTACGATAAAAATAGTAAAATACGAAGTTGATCAATTTTACTATTACCAAACAGTATTTATATGTCGTAAATATTACTAACGATTGTGATCAGCTTAATAAACTTGAGTTTACTATAAACTATAGTTGAGTCCTTTCGGAACCCTAAAAAATAGTTAGGAAATGGTAACTTTGACCATATTTTTTCTCAGTGCAGTGTGATAGAAATTTTTTTTTATTCTGATCTATTTTGCTATCAAGCGTCATTGCTCATCACCTGTACGGTATTAAACGTCAGTGGGAGATTATGGCCATCATTTGCCTTTTTTAAATCAATTTAAAAAATTGATAATTATTTATTGTTACTCATAGCATTCGCTGATTCACTTTAAATCAGAAAAATCCTTTTTATTTACAATATTATGAGAAAATCTCCTTAGGGGTGGGTCTTTATCCTGGTGTCCCTTACGTCTCAATATTGCTATTCGCCACTAAATTAAATCTAAAAAAGGCGAATATGGTCTGCATGATATTTTATCCTAAAACGAGTACCCACACACTCTCGTTAAAAAAAAAGTCTGATGAATTAAGAAAAAGTCGTATACATGTCTCTAACCCAAAATTAACAGAAAGCATATATTTCCCATAAAACTTACAGACACAGACACAGTCACAGTCTTCCCATACAGTCTTAAAAATATTCTTGAATAAGCAGTGAATAACGAAGCCATACAGTACAACACTGAAAAGTGCATAAGAAACTCAAATATATTTTTGTATACGTGTTTCGATCGACATAGCAGCCCGACAATCAGTCAACCCCAAGACTCGCGTATACGGAGAGGTAACAACGATATCCCTGCGAATAAAATACCAGTCGGTACTAACTGTAGCAAGCGCGCACCAGAAGCAAGTGTGTAGTCACTTTTAAAGAGACTCGTAAAACATCTCAGTCTCATGAATCGTCAAGAGTCTCGCAGCACGACCCTCCAAGGGTTAAAGACGCTTCGAGCTAGACGGAAAATCGCAGACGTGCGTCACCAGGCGAAATTAGAACGCGGATGGCGAATCGCGCCGTATCCGTGAGAATCCGCTAGTCGTCGGCCTCTCGTCGGCAAAGGCAAATTCGATCGGAGGAATCGTTGCGCCGTGCCGACAATAACTGTTAACCTCGTTAGCCGCAGACTCTCAATTACATCGGCACGTTTAGCCGGGCGCATTGACTCGCCGAGAGTGTCCGATTTTCTCAAGGCGTTTCGGCGCCATTTGCATCCCACGAGGTAAGCGGTATTCCAGCAATGCCGTACAGTTTCACTTCTCAATCTTTCAATGTTTGATCATTGACTGTACAACATTGCAAGACACATAAAATAAATTAAGTGAACAAGACACAGACTTTTTTTCAAATTAAATTTTACTACTTCCATCGTGAGTAAGTGTATACCAAAGAGCCGCGTAGGGTTTCGTGCCGGATAGAAATCGGACTTGGACGATATATTACTGGCTGCCATCGTTTCATTCGAGCCTGATGCGCGAAACTTACTCGGCCAAAGCACGAATGCCATTCCTTATTTAAATACGCCAGATATACCGTAGTCAGGTTAGCGGGGCGAGGGCGACTGGATATAACCTAAAAGGTTTTACAGGGACTATACCGCTGCGATTATTCTTCCTGGCGTGCGATGAACACGCACGATAAACGTACAACTGGGGGAATTTTATGGAGAATCTATAGGCACAATGCGGTAAAACGCTCATTGATTGCGAGGCCGCGTTTCTACTAGTTTTTTTTTGTTCCTGCACATTATTCGAGATCTAGAGCGATCGCAGATGTCCTATTGAGCGTAGTGACAAAAACCTATGCTTACAACTATACATATATGCTTATGCGCTTCACGTATGCAGAATTGTCGGTATCTAGATAACGTATTGCGAAATTTCACCACTGCTGGATTGGTCTGGCTGATATTTCGCGGAATCAAAGAGAGTCATCCGCGTCTACTTCCGCATGCGTAACCTAATGTTAACGGTACACCCAGTATTGTACAGGTCATCCCACGAGAATTACTCTTTAGAACAAAGACTCGCGTCTCATAGTACCGACTGACCCAATGCGACATTCATTGTGTAAAAGAAAAGCTCAGAGATGCGTGCGTTTAGTAATTAAATATATTTGTATCGAAATGTTGTTTAAAATTTCCTTACGATATTTATATCTGTCTATTCTCTATCTACTTGCGGTTTAAACGCTCCTGTCCTGAAATCGATTTGCTACGATTGCAAAAGGAGAAACGGCAAGGTTATAAAACGTTAAGTCGAAGGATACAAAGAAGTAGACATGTTACAGTAAGAGTAATGGCTGCCAAGGAAGAACATTTTAGCTCCTGGCAGTTATCGTTCAAATAAATTTCCCGTATTACTTATACACCACGAGAATCTACGCCGTACAGACGATGTAGTATAATGAGAATTTCGTGGTTTAATCGAATTCGCAGAGGCCACCGAGCGAGTATCGTTTCTTCAATGACATCACATTTGTATAACTTACTAAGTAGTATTAGCTAGTTTACTTAATCGATTAAATTACGAAGGAGCAATTAACGGCAAACCGCAAGAATACAGAATGCTCCATTACGAATGGGCTCGTTTCGTCAATCGTACGCTTCACGCATGCTACACAATCTCCCAATTACTCCTTATACAGAGTATAACGGTATAAAATGTGCGTCCGAATTTTCCCTGAATTTCATACGGCCCTAGATCCCTAATAACTAGTCCTAACGATTTCGAAAGTCCTATCGCGAGCAGAGCGTCTTAATGGTGAGTCGACTTCGGAGTATCGTCCAGCCATAAATTATTCATTAATTCACCTCAAGTTCTTAGAGGTAAATAAGAAATCAGCTTTATCGTAACCTCAACGATAACAAGCTAGCGTCGTTGGAATTTCGTCCAAAGTGGAAGCGTTATCTTGAGCTCTTGCGAAAATTTCAAGATTACTATTCAAGTTTCGTATAAATTATTATTTTTTCTGTAATCTGTACGAACGAAACTGTCGGCGATCAGGGTTTACGTACTTTGTGAGAATTTCGTATTTGCATCCCTACACAAAATGTGATACACAAGTTTTACGCTTAATTTTATCTCATAGTCGTATCTATGCCGTGCTATTCGTCGTTACGAAAAAAATTCGGCAGGCGCACGGACACACCTTATGCACACGGTTTACTGACGTCATGCTTTATAATCGGGAACATCGGTAACACTGTGTTAGAGTATAGTGAAAAATTAATTTTTGTTTAATTCATTGGTTTCTTTAATTCTTTAGTTTGCCTATTGAGCAACAGGGAAGATTCTCTGTGATGCGACGCACACAGATGGCACGGTGGGCAAGTTATTCACGATGGTGTTTCAGGGAACTTTTCAAATTAAAACGAGAAAAACCAACCGGACGGAACGGAGAGAGAGAGAGAGAGAGAAAACTTCTTTAAAGTTTTGGCCGGAGTAATTATCGGTTTTCAAAGATACTCCTTCTTCTTGCTCGCCCATCTTAAATGCATAAGTAGACACGAAAATACATTTTGTACTGCATCCTTGGTACATCCTATGGCCCACAGAATGATAGCTATTTCCGTTGGGGAGAAAAAAACGTGTACCACTGTCTGTGGCGCTTCTAAAGATAAAGCCCTACCTCTGGCGTTTCGACTCAAAAATTATTGCAGACTACGAAAAATACAATCGACTTAAAATCACAGCGTGATTAAAGTGCACGAACTGTGCCAAGCAAAGATGGGCTGTAATTCATCATAACGGAACATTACGCACTGCAGGTATAAGAGAAGAGATACAGAAAGAAGTTAACGACGATGTAGCATAGACAGGGGCAACATTAGAAATTCGAAGAAAGCTTCATTTTCAAAATTGCACGAAGTAAGTATCTACGAAATCGAAATGCAGCTATTGAAAAACATAACTATCTCTTAATAAACAATTTTAATACAGTTTCTCACATTGCCCTCAATATATAAAGAACTAGACAATACCCAACAAGAATTCTTGAGGATCTCCACACAGATATTGCGAATCACGTGAAAGCGTCGCACGTTGCTAATCGCCACAGCCTTTCTAACCCAGCGAGATTCTACATGCTCCGTTTCCTCATGCTTCTGTAGTTCTGAAGACGCAGTGCGAAATCGAAGGAGACGGCAAAGCGAAGAACCATGAAGCATACGAATCCACAAGAATGCATAATCCATACTCTGATACGATTCCTCATAGCACCTTTAAAGAATTACATATAAGATACAAAAAATTACAAGGTCTCCATTACAAGTTATAAATTTCTTTGCAACATACCTTTTTCAATTAGTTTAGTACCACGTCATTCAGTCTAGTCAGATCATGACAGCAATACAGAGAGGAACATTTCTAATTCGATAGAGAAAAGTGTGTTGTCGCGTTCTAGGGGTATATTGTAAAAACTCATTACGGGTATGGTTGTGTCTCACTCAATTGCAAGCAGGTAAACAGAGGCAGGACGATACTCGTAGTACTGGCAGTGAGTTTTAGAATACATCCTAGGTACTAGGCTAGCAGTAGTGAACTAGAGTTGGGTGCTAACCTGAAAGTCTGGCGAGGAAGCGAAGCATTCCAGCGGCTGTGGAGAGGCAATGGGCCGCGGTTCCCGCGACCAGCATTCCACCGGGTATCAGCATTCGTGTGTCCTCTTCTTAAAGTTGTTTCTTGTTGTCTGCGTGATGTTCTCCGCGATCGGAGTAATCACAGTGATAGCTGTGATCGCCGTTGTGATCGTAATGTCTTCGGTCCCGTGATAGTAAACGTGGAGAACGTCAGGGCGTTCGTCGTCGTCGTGATAGCCGCCACCGTCGTGTAATTGTAATCGTGATCGTCGTCGTTGTCGTTATCGTGTATCGAAGACTCAGAATCCGGGACGACGCGAGCACTCCTGTACCTAACCTAACCTCACTCCGATGGGCATAGACTTCTCTACCTCGCCAAAGAATAAATACACTCCTATTTATTATCGTGGATATGAAAATCACCTTAAGCTTCTGATCTGACTGATTATTGGTTCACAACGCGCCTCTGCATCCTTGTCTTTTGATATTTCTTCCTCCTCTGAACGGTGTCGTCCACACTACTATCTCACGTATCTGCTTTTATTAACGGATAATATCGCACGAATCGCGGACTTTTGGATCGGTGTAAATTCCGAGGAGCAACGTGTTACACGCGAGGAACGTGAGTAACTCGGACGCCGGTGAAAAGTCGCGCAGCAGACGGAACAGTCGCACCAGAGAGGGAAAGAGATGGTGGTAAATAGAATGACAGAAAGAGTGAGAAAGTGAGACAGAAGTTAGAGAGACAGAGAAACGGAATGGCAGAAGGATAGAGTGGACGAAAGAGAGAAAATCACGGGTACTGGAGTAAGACAGAAAGAGAATTCGTTGGGGTTCTGGTACGGTGTTGTCACGACTTCACTAACGCACGCACTCCGTTCCCGGCTCTCGAGGCGCGCGCACACAACGCACACGAAAACGCACTCGGACTTGAGATCCGTTTGACGATGTTGCAGGAGAGAAAACTCGCCTGGTTCTATACTCCACTTCGTACGTCCCGAGTCGAGTTCTCGTTTAGGAGTGAAAACGAAATTCCTTTCTTCCTTAGGTGAATTCAACGTGCCGCGGTGGAGGTGGGTGTACGTCAAAGGGATGCATTCGAAATTCGAATAAGGCAGAGAACGTCAACAGGGGCCAGGTGGAGATATGACTTTTCCATATGAGGATGTTCTCGGACGTTCCGGGGCCCTCACCAAAGCACACAGCCACAGCACTACACTGTCAAACACAAACTGCCAGTGAATAACCAAACGTCGTCGACTGGCTCGCACTACTCCGCTCGCGAATTATCAGCGCCATTACTACATCGGCTCGACTGATCGCGATGCACCACGATCGATTCTTCATTCCACCTCCCTTTACTCTTTACTATAACAATCACTGCATTATCGTATTTCGAGAGCTAGTGACTTTATCCCACACGGATCGGGTCGTTCAGGCTGTTTGCCTGTCTCGTGTCAGCTCTCGTGATCCCGTCTCGTAGCGTACTGTCCCGCTTCGTCTCGTCTCGTCTCGTCTCGGCTGGCCTCACCTCACCGCACCTCACTTCACCTCTCCTAACCTCACCTCACCTCGTTTCATTCCTCTCGGCACTCGACCCTCTCTCTCTTTCTCGTCGTAGCCACTCCTCTCTTTGCGTCTCGTTTCACCTCACCGCACCCTGCCGCCCTCACTCGCGACCTCTCCTATCCTCTCTCAGCCACGCCAGCACTAGACACTGGTCTCGTCCTCCCGTCGTTATCCGCTTGCTGGAGTACACCCCGTCTCTTCTGTCTGAGCCACGACTCACCGTTCCAGTGTTCCTCTTTCTCTTACTCACTCTCTATTCTTCTCTTCTCCTCTCTTAATGCCACACAACTCCAGGACGCGGCACACCACGCGCTTCGTCTCTTCTCTTAGCATTTTGTCGTCCTTCCGTTCGCACTCTTTGTACAACAACCCTTTCATAAAAGATGTTTGAAATATTATATATTGATTTTAGACACGATAATCGTTCCAGTGCCAAGTCTTAGCATGAAAATCCCAAAGAACTGTACTAACGCACAACGCTAAGCCAACTGGCTGCATCTACTGCCGATTTTGCTGCTGCGTTCCACGGAGCGGTCGGTCTGCTGCCTGCCTGCCTGTTTCCTTCCTTGGTTGCTTGTTTGCTGCTTGCCTACCGCCTGCGTGCTTTGCCTGCTTGCTGGCTCGTTCATTCGCTTACTTGCTTGCTTGCCAGACTGTTAGCCAGCCAGTCAGCATGCCTGTCTGCCTGTCTGCCTGGCTGCCTCAGTTCCTGGCTGCCTGCTTACGTTTACCTTCTCTCGATCGGTATAGCGATTTCTTTCTCTCTCACACTATAGTTTTAGGCTATATTACTCTCTTCTCTCGGCTCCCATTCTGCAGCCGTTCTCTTTGTCTTTCTCCGATGTCACTCCCTCTCACTCGACCGAATGAATGACTTGGCCCTTGGAGGCGACCGTGTCGGAAACGACCGATCATCCCCGGAAATCCCCGAGCACGACTTCCCGCATTACACCACTTCTTGAATAAAATTCCATTCCTTCTCGTTTCTCGCTTTCCCTCTCTTTCCTCTCGTCTTTCTTTCTCTTACTTATTTTCTTACTCTGGGCACTTTCTGTCTCAGTCTCTTATCTCCCCCCCTCTCTCTCTTTCTTTACTTCTTTTCATGCTTCTCTTTGCGCTACCATCACTCTCTTCCGCCATGAAAGAACTACGATTCTCTTGTCTCAGACTTCTTTACTCTAGTCTTCTATTAGTGCAACACTATTCTACCATTTTCTTTCTTCAAATTTCTTCGTGATTTCCTTCACTTTTATAATCTTATAAGCGTACAGAGTTTCTAGAATCTTGCATATTAGTTTGGATCCTAAGTCATACGAATTCACTCTATAATGGTTCAAATGTTAAACAAATGAACCTCTTGTTTATATAAATTTTCAATATGGGTATCAGTATCTATAGAAAATAGGTGAATACACTATAATATATTTTCATATATTTACCTACCAACTTGAATCAGACTTCTATTTCACAATCCACCTTTCATGTGACTAACATAAGTTTGCGCCTGAACTTTCTAAAAATACATTTCTCTATTCGAGACGGATGTTATGATGCGTTTTAGTAAATGGAATTTCAGAAACTTTGTATTAAATTATAATAACTATACTGCTGTTGCGAATGCACCATACGTATTTTCGCAATTACCATTACTACACTCATTATTAGTGTATTGTTAACAGCTATGCGATTCATTCACAAAACCTATCGTTGTTTTCGAAACTAACAATGAACACGAATGAAAACATACTACTATTTTGCTCTTTAGATTTTCCTAACACTTGCGTGCTTGTATTATGGATATGCAATTATATTATTATACTTCTGATGTCGATGACAATTGCACAATATTTTTATATTAGATTATTTATTACGAAAACTGTAATCGTTCAATTTGATTGGTTCATGCAAAATTCTTTGATTTTCTTGATGTCCTTTCTTTTTTGTTCTTTTATTACGCTGATAAGATGATTCGTCGAGATAAGCTAGTATTGATAATAAGTACTATACATATATCAATTAAATCTGCCAAAAATACAAGTGTTAATGAAGATAATTAACAAGTTTCTTTACTCTCTGCTAATAAGTAGAACGGTAAAAGTATGAGATTATATTTTGGTTATACTAATATTTTCAGTGAGGCGATGAAATGCGTTGTGTATACTTTTTCACTTACTACCGGATTCTCGTAAAATCAAAAGGTTGTTGTAGGCAGAGAAAATAAAGCAATACGAAATTGATCATAAATCATTTCGACATTTCCGTTCTTCAGCACAGCCGGAACGTCAGTGGTGCTACATTCAGTACTTAAAATATAGTGACCACACAAGAGACACTTATATTCTAGGAAAGTGCATTTTATCAGACATAATATATTATCGACGAAGACAATTTGGAGAAATATTTTGTTTGTTAGGTACTTAGTCAATTATTGTTTATTGGTAGAGATCTTCTTTATCGGATGCGCTTGGTTATATTTGGTATTCATACAGAACGTTTATAATATTAAGATAATGCTTATTTTCCAAATAAAACTTATGAGTACAAACTATGAAATCAAAGGGGAATATAAGAGAATATAAAGAGTTCATTATGGTACTATTTGTTTATATTTATCTTTCGTTCGGCGAATACTGAAAACGCCGAACAAACGACGTACGTGTAACGACATCTAGCGGATTCGTATGTTACTTGTGATGTGTGATGCTAAGTTGAAAAACATCAACTGATAAGTTTGATTTATTAATTCAATTTTTTATTAAGGGTTCAACTAGATCGGTCCATTAAATTTTACTAATTGATAAATTGTCAATTGTTAATACTTAAAGCAAATTTTATACGTTTTAAACATCTGATTTATGAAAAGTTTATAACTAGATTTATAACTAGATTTACAAAAAGTACTTGTGCATCCTTAAAAGTTTTAACAATTTTCACATCGATTTATTTATAATATATCAAAATTAAAAAGAACTAATATTATTACAGAACAACAAAGTGTCGTATCGTTCTACAAAATTGTCTGATATTTCGCACGAGTTTACTTATTAGTACGCGATCACGCCGCCAGATGTGCTAGTAACGTTGTCATATTTGAATTTATATATTAGACCTAAATGTATTCATTGTTCAATAAATACATTATAATGATATATCAAATAGTACATCATAGTACATTATACACGACACGAAGATAAGTAATCAAAAATAATGATGGGATCAATCGATAAGTGTAAATTGAGTAATCGACTTCGTTAATATTGAAAATATAATGCTACCTATCCTTCTAAAATGAAATAAGTACTGAATAGTTTTATCGGACAGGAATATAACCCGATTACACGTTTTCTCGATTGAATAAAAATAGGTTATTATTAATATTCTACAATGAAGTTACATATATTAAGGGGAAAAATATGGAAGGTCCAACACCAGGAGGAAGCTGATTGGTTAGTCAGTTAAATATCTAGAAATAGTTTGAAGTTATTGAAGCATATCACATCACCTGCTGTTTGAGCGAAACATCTGCAGTGCAATCTTCGACAATACGTTATTATTTCCCGTGGCCGCGCACTGTCGCCTCACTGTTTTCTCAACCATGGAAATTAATCAACCTCGGACCACGGTCGCTAGTCAGTCTGTCGCATTCATTAATGTGTTCTCTGCGATTTCCCAGACTCCAACCCTCATTTCCCCCCCCCCCCCCCCCCTAAAAGCAATACAAAATAGTCCATTCAAAATGGATTGGAATTTGAATTAACTGAAACAAAATTTCTTTAATTTTACAAGACACATCAGTTAGCAATAGTCTAAGGTCTTATTTGTAGTAATGAAATGAATAAATTCGATACGTATATGCATTTAATATCATGTTCCTAGTAGCATACGTTGCTATCGATTAGAAAATTGTGGCTTTCAGGAAATGCAGAAGATTGATGTTGACTATGCTTTTGTAGATTGCATTATTCTATATCTATGTTGACGATAAGAATATCATATGTGGCACGTATACCTATACTATATATAAGAACCAATCGATATGACGATTATCTATCTATCGTTTATTTTACAAAACTCGGTCAGAAGATAGTTTGCCTATCCCACGAAGGCACTTGAGGTGTTTGAAAGACACGAATTCATCTTTAAAAATTTAATATTGTATCTTTAACGTTAACAAAAAAAAAATAATAAGTCACTTTATTGTAGTAAATAAAAATGACGTATGTATACGTTATTAATAAATAATTCGGTCATTTATTGACTTTATCTATCGGTGTTTTTCGAGTGGATGATTAAAAAGAAGTTTATTGTTCATTCCTGGCTGATTCATTACTCATGTAATAAACATTTTACCATAATTATAATGCGTGGTACATTCAACTGTACCCATGGGAACTTCGAAGAACAGCGTGCGTAAAATATAACGTAAGTTTTAGAGTCACTTTATATCGTTCATCTTACCTGGCGCCATATTGATTTTTTTCATATTGCATATATAATATTTGTGGCTTATGCCTTAAGCTTGGATAAGATGTGTCTGCAACAGTTCTATTAAATTGTACATACATCGTCTACACACATATATAATATCTACGTATAGCAAATGAATATACGTATAATGTTCACATATCAATGGACGATTCGTGACGTTTACTCGTTATACGATCTACTGAGCTATTTAGGTCAAACGCACCGAGTGAAGTTAGCTTATCCATTTGATTTCTAACAGAGCCAACTTCAGTTGATACGTTTGTACTGAACAATCATTCTATGAATTAATGAAATATGTTTGATATGACCACCTTTAATTATTTGTCAAATAAAATTGTATTATATTATAGTATTATAGTATACAGATAATATTTGAACTGAACATTAATTAGCGTGAAGCAATTAATATGGTGTTAATTACTGACAATTCGACGAATGATTTAATTTTGTATATCAAATAGACTCTGTAGCCTTTGAGAAAAAAATATATTTGTGTAAAAACAACGGTAAAGTGTAATACAAAAAACATCTATTATTTTACATAAAATCGTATTGAGACGTACTAACTGTATTATTGGAGGTAACATTTTCTTTTTTCATTTTCTTGTTTAAGAGATGGTTTGTTATATTTTTTGTTTATGATAATGAGTGCGTGGAATTTATAAATCTGATGTACCAATTTTTTATTCCATTATTTGTGATCATATCTAGAAATAAACTGCATGTTATCGTTTAACGTAACGCAAATAAGCACTGTTTCATGTTGTACGAGTAACTACGTCAATTTGATTACAATCTATAATAGAAGGTTTAATCGTTATTAAAATTGATTAACAAATTCAGATAATATTGATGTCGCGTGACAGCATATTCTTAGGCAGCCAGTTTCCGTGTGAGAGTATTCTTTGAAAAATATATTTTTAGCTTTTTGCATGTATAAATAATATTCTTTTTTTATGTGAATTCACATACATACCTACATAGTCAGAGAAATGAAAATGAGGACTACTGCAAATATTGAATATAACAATCTCGACAGAGGGTGAACTTTTATTCATAAATAATAAATATTCAGTTGTGACTGAACAGATGGCGTTGATCAATAATTGATTGTAGGTTCAGGTTGCGGTCCCTATACGCTGCCATATAATTGAATAAGAATCGTGAGTTGATATTATGTACTATTTAAATATTTGAAATACAAAATAAGAGGAATCTTTCAGAAATCATTACGTTATGTGGATTACTAAGACCATATCTAATAATTACGTAATATTTGAAAGAAATTCGTACATACTTTTCTTGCAAATACAAAGTAACGGTTACGTATCGGTGATCTTATAATTTCTTTCTCGGGAACACAATTTTTACGTGTATCGGGTGTTTCATAATTATTAGATCCTTTAGTATATAAAGTACAAACGTTATTGATAATTATCTGTTACTTTGTGTTTTTTGTTACTATATGCAAATAATATCGATTATATAAACATATATTGCATATTAGTTACATATGATTTATTATAAAGATTCGATTGTCAATTTCAATCACATACTACAATGATAAAATACTGAAGAAGAATATAAAAAAAATCAATAAAAATAATAGAAATAAAAAATACCAAAAATATTGTATAAAAATCATGTGTATACTTCATTATCAAAGATAGAGTATATTTAGTAGTCGTGATGTACCAGCTATGAGGAATAGAATAATAATTAATTAAAATTTTAATTAAAATTTCTCACCGTTTCCTTGCGTCGACTAATCTCCGAAAACAATTATTAAAACGGACAACGAAACTTCTTCTTCTTCTTCTTTTGATCGGCTATCACCTCCTATAGGGGGTATATGCCAGTATAAACTGATAACGAAAACTTGATTAACCTACTCATAAAGAATCATACAATCAACACATCACACACGTTTTAATAACCGATATTCGTAATTCCCGCCATTGTCCGTCAAGTTTTACCGTTGGCTCGCATACAGAAACGACAACGCGGCAAATCGTCGGATATCGCATAAATCAGAGACCCGATGAATCATCCAAAGCTTGTCATTTTCTTTCAAGGTCTTTTTTGATGGGTCATCAGTTCTAACTACGTCGAACCAACTGCGAAAGGGTCGTGGTTTAATGGCTGGCCGATACAATATTCATAACCAGGCGATGCTCCGCCGCGCAGGCGTCCTTGTTGCCAACTTCGGTATCCACCTGAGTAAAAGACAAACTATTATATCCATTTGCCATCCTAAGCCACGAGGACACGTCCTTTTCGGTCACCCGCTATGTCGATGGCTACGCTTACATTTTTTCTTATCCTCGTTACTTTCTACGTGCGCGTTTACCCACAAACTCCAATGAATTTACGTAAGTTGCAAAATCTGACGTTAGTCGATAGATGCGTGTAAATCATTTTTCAAATACTTGCGAGTTTCAACTGATTTCTTGTCAATGACAATTGACAGGGGTGCTTGGCAGTGGTGGTGGTGCTGAAAGAGTTTTATATGTTTATTTCTGTAAAATAATTAACGTAAAGTGATGGACTTATTATTTTTAAATTTATTTTACCTCTTTTTATGCTCGACACTTTGTTTATGAGGATTTGTAAAGTTTTGAATTGGAGTATAAATTTTTTAATTTCATTTGTAAATTATCAATCTGCTTCCTTTTTTTTAGTGATTGTGGTGGAGAACGACGATTCCTTCATGTTGAATTTACTTAACGATGCAGTTTCTTTTGCTGAAAAGGATCTTGAAGACAGAGCTATTAGTATTCATGTTTCCACCGTCGAGGTGAATCGGGAATATGTGGAAGAGAGCTTTGAAAAAGGTTTTTTGTGTTTTTGAGCATTTTTTTATAGCGTACTGGAAAATCTTGCACGAAAGATATTTTTGGGAAATATTCATTAGTAAATTATTTTTAATT
The DNA here is from genome assembly GCA_963971525.1 of Cephus spinipes. Classification (NCBI taxonomy): domain Eukaryota; kingdom Metazoa; phylum Arthropoda; class Insecta; order Hymenoptera; family Cephidae; genus Cephus; species Cephus spinipes. The sequence continues at coordinate 6,168,755 of OZ020580.1, read as the reverse complement.
ATCTGAAGAGTCAGGAATAAAAGCATTTTTGTAACAAATGCCCAAAGAATACCCCGTAATGTGTCGCCAGAGGGCACCTTAAAATATTATTTTTTGGAAAAATGACTATAAAATTACCTAAACATTTATGATACTGACGTCATAGGCATCTAAAATATTTTCAAGAAAGGAGAAATCTATTAAAAAAATATTTTTGAGGCAGATTAAAAGTGCCATCTCTCGTAAATAAAGGGCAGAGAGCGTTTTCTTTTAATATTTGTCACAAAAATGTTTGTACCAAACTTCACACTCGTGTCTAATATTCATTTGTACAAGTTAGATAAAATATTATTTGCAATGGCTTGTCTAGAATATTTATATTATTAATGTATTAATTTTTTTTTTGTAATTGCAGCTAGCTGTTCTTTTCTAATTTTTCAATAATTTTGTCTATGTTGTTTTAAAAAATACGAATTTCAATTATCACCTACATATATTTATATTAATGCAATTACAGTAATAATCTATGGTAAGAGGTCTTATTAGGCACTGCATCGCGATGCGTCGCAACACCGTCCTTTGAATTTATACACAGTTTATATTGCAATAGATATTATGTATATATTATTTAAAAAGATATTTTTATTAAATTTAATACTCAATTCGCAAACGATCATAAATTATTAAAAATTTGTGTTAATTACTATTAAAATTACATTTACCAAAATCTCTATCCCGTATTTACTTACGCAACCTAAGATCTTGCTCCGATCAAAATAATTTTGTATTAACAAATTTTTTCTAATAATATACAGATTTTATGATTTTATATTCTAATGTTCTTGCCTCTTAGTCTGCGCCGAATTATTTAATGGAATAAGTTTGATACTGGACATGACATGGACAGGCTGGGATAAACTTCGTAAAATTGCTGAAGAATGGTCCATAATCTATAAACGAGGGGATGGCGTTCTAACACCTTTTGTTCAGGCTGTCGATGATTATTTAATGGCAAAAAATGCAACAGATGCAGCATTAATTTTTGAAGACGAAAGAGGTATTATGGTGCTTATAGAAAGTAAGGTAGAAAAATATATATATATATAATTGAAGAAATAAGAACAATTTTTTTGCATGGAATCCTCTAATACAATTAACACGGTGATACTTTATTTTTATCTTATTATAGAAATTCATTATCTAATATTATACTTTGCACGAAATTCGCTATTACCTTTTTATAGCGCATTCCTGCCCGTAAAATGTTTATAAGTTTCTTAAGTACTCTTTTTTTTATTTTCGCTGTTGTACATTGAAATCATCGTTACAGACTTGAATCAAGCTCTGTACTATCTCATTGGGAATTCAATAATTCGCTTAGTGGTAATCGAAAAATTTAATAAAGCTGCAGCTGTCAAGTTTCGTAATATGAGACCCTCGCCATCTTATTACGTTATATACGCTAGTACCTCAAACATGGAAAATTACTTTCAGATGGTAAGGCAGCTTTGCATTCTTACGAGAGATTATTATCGTTGACTAAATATAAATAGACTAGACGTGTCAATGTATTTTGTGTCTAGCGATTCTGATACGTAAAATATATATATATACACATAGAATTTCAATGAGTAAAGTCCATTTATAGGGGTCCGAGATACCCACGTTTGTGTGTCACTATATTTCATAAGTTGTCCAGTCTATTTACCTTTTTAGTCAACTTTCTTACATTGTTAATATTCATATCATTAATTCGATCAATCTGTTTTCATATTCTCTTATTTTTTCTTCTATGCTAATCCCACAGATGTGTTAAAAGAGAATAATTTTATAATTGAGACATTTTTCAGGCACTAGATGGCGGCATTGTCAAACGAAACGGTGTTTGGATTTTGGTCTTTACGGACAATAATTATGAGAAGTTCCGATATATATCGAACGATTTAAAATTGAATGTTACAATTAGTATTCTATCGATGAAGGTCGACGGCTGTTGCCGATTAATCGGAGAGTCACGGTGCACCTGTCCTAATGATTTCCAAGTAAATCTTCAGTCACCGCGACCGAACATTGTTAATGCGTCAGTTATCGAATTTGAGAACCAGCATTGGCGTTCTGGGAGACTTAAGGCCGAATCATCCGTTTAATCTTCATCTCTGACAAGCGGAACGTCGAATTGTGTTTTTTTTTCTTTAATTTCTTATCATGATTTACTTTTTGTCTTTCATGGAACTTGAAAAAATACTGTTTAATCGATCCATTGAGATTTTCACGGAGTAATTTCTATTGTACACTCTGTAAATGAGACTATTACCTAATACATTTGAATTGTATATGAATTGGAGGACATTTTTTTTTAAGCGTTATGCGGTGTCTTATTTGGTATAACTTTATTTAAAAAATAAATACTTCATTCTTGTTTGCATAACTCTGATCGGTCTAAGTGACAATTGCATAATTTTATTTTCTTATTACAATTACTGAAGCAAATATTTCTTTTTCTTTTATACCATAGCCCTTCCCGCATTACTTCAGACATCTGATCAGCTTGATAATTAATATAATGAACGAGATGCAATTACTGGGGTCGAACGTGGAACCAAAATCCGGACACTGTGAAAATAAAAATTCAACTACCACACGGAATAACTCTACTATGGAGTTATTCAATAAAAATTTAATAGCCGTAAGTCCACCATTATATTTCTATCCTAAAAGCATATGATTCGCATATGATTTTTGTATTAAGAATTTTTGTATTTCCTTACAGAAACTTAATGGGAACGGCACGCTATTTTATATTCCGGATATCCAGTTAATAACCTATAAAGCAGAAATCGAATTGCAAACTTATGGTAACGGTAGCTTGGAGAAATTTGCCGATTGGAATATCGAAAAGAAAGTCTCGACGTTACCAGGGAAGACCATAGAACCGACAAAACGATTTTTCCGTGTTGGAACCACTCAGGTAGAAAATCAACGAAGTAGCTTTATTCTCAGACTGAAAAACAATAAAAATATTAATTAGAATTAATGCTTTTAGTCGATCCCTTGGTCGAATCTGAGGAGAGACCCGGTTACAGGTGAATCGATAAAAGACAGTAACGGTAAAGAAATCTGGGAAGGTTATTGCATAGATTTTATAAGCGAACTTGCAAAAGGAATGAATTTCGATTACGAAATAGTCATTCCTAAGTCAGGAGAATTTGGGGTGAAATTACCAAATGGAAAATGGGACGGACTAGTTGGTGATTTGTCACGTGGGGTGAGTTTTATTAATATCAATTTTTGGGATTCATGGTAATACTATTTGAGTATTATGTATCTGACATGAGACAGGAAACGGACATTGTGGTGGCTTCACTGACGATGACTTCTGAACGCGAAGAAGTCATTGATTTCGTTGCTCCATATTTTGAACAATCTGGACTCTCAATTGGTATAAAGACGAATAATATGTTTATGAAAAATTTTAAGTTATACTTTACTGATTCTTCTTTATATTAATGCAGTCATGAGAAAACCTGTACGTGCAACTTCACTTTTTAAGTTCATGACTGTATTGAGGCTCGAGGTCTGGTTGAGTATTGTTGGAGCACTTACTTTGACTGGAATAATGATTTGGCTATTAGATAAATATTCACCATACAGTGCAAGAAATAATAAGCGTCTCTATCCGTATCCATGCAGGTACATATTTGTATCATTGAGTTCTATGTATTAATGATTTGCATAGATTTACCAGACTTCCACGAGGTACAGTATAGATAATGTGGAGTGTTCGTGTATTTTACTTTCCCTTTAATCACAGAGAATTCACGCTAAAGGAGAGCTTTTGGTTTGCTCTAACTTCCTTCACACCACAAGGTGGTGGCGAAGCACCCAAAGCATTATCTTCCAGAACTCTGGTGGCTGCTTATTGGCTTTTCGTTGTATTAATGCTGGCTACTTTTACTGCCAACTTGGCAGCTTTCCTTACAGTGGAGAGAATGCAGGTATCCATATTTTATTGTAACAATGACAATCTTCTTCTTTAGTATCAGACTGAAGAAAGAATATACATTGATCTCACATCAAGTCACATTCTGCCTTTAAGTTATATCAGTTGTGTGAATATAAGTTGCAATGTTTCTGAAATGTAGCCAATCATCAAATCAACGGTGTAGCCTTTGAATAATTTTTAAACAGTACTCAAGCTTAGACTATAGAATTGTGTATCTATTTAAGAGAAATTTAATTCAACTCCCTCCATCAATGTTTCATGCTAGTTTTTTTTTCGTAGTCACCTGTACAATCACTCGAACAACTGGCTCGACAATCGCGAATAAATTATACAGTTGTTCGAAATTCCACTATTCATCAATATTTTATTAATATGAAAAATGCAGAGGATAAGCTCTATACGTACGTATAAAAAGATTAATATAAAGATTATGTATAATTAGAAGTATTTTAATACGTATATTTTTTATTTAATTTAATTTTGTATGACTTATTTATGCTTTCAGCGTTTGGAAGGAAATCACATTAAACAGTACTAGCGACCAAATTGAATATCGTGTGTGGGATTATCCGATAAAGGAACAATATGGTCACATACTTCAAGCCATCACACAAGCTGGTCCCGTAGCATCGGCGGAGGAAGGTTTTCAAAAAGTTCGTTTCTAAAATTTACCAAAAGCAATGATTATGAATATAAGCATGAGGGCGTGATTATCGAGTACTTCATCCAACTGAATACTATAAATATTTTAGGTAATCGCCAGTGAAAATGCCGAGTTCGCTTTCATTCACGATTCTTCAGAAATAAAGTACGAGGTGACAAGAAATTGTAACTTGACTGAAGTCGGCGAAGTTTTCTCCGAGCAGCCATATGCAATTGCTGTTCAACAAGGAAGCCACCTTCAAGAAGAGATCAGTAAAATGTACAATTAAATCTATAAATTATCTAGTCGTAGTTAGTTAATTATTTTAAAAATTATTTTTAAAATTATTCATCATTCTTATCGCGATCTTTATACAAAGTTTTACAACGAAAGATATTCATTTTTACCATCAATATTGATTAGCCCTCAGTAATAATCAAACTTTTATTTCCAGTATTCTTGATCTTCAAAAAGATCGATATTTCGAATCACTCGCATCAAAATATTGGAATCAATCACTCAAAGGATTGTGTCCAAATTCTGATGACAATGAGGGCATCACTTTGGAGAGTTTAGGTTTGTGATATCATTTACGAATCATCTGATTAATATACATAAATTACTAAAAAATAATATTTTCTACAGGTGGTGTTTTCATAGCGACACTTTTTGGTTTGGCATTAGCAATGATCACTCTAGCTGGAGAAGTCTTATACTTCAGGAAGCGTAAAGTTAATCAGCGTGATCAAAGCAGAGACAAGGACAAGAATAAAAAACAGGACGAAAGATTTTACAGGACGTCTGACATACATCAGAGTCTCGGAAAATTAGAAATTAAACCAGCTCCAACTGTTTCCTTTATTGGGAAACCAACTGGTCCAAGGACACGTGTCTCTCATATTTCAGTGTATCCTAGACACCTTCCTTTTAAGGAATAAAACTTAGTCATTATTGAGGATTATTAACGAATAATAATTTCTGATTTCTTTGTTTGCTTTCGTAATAATAAAAGAAAAAGTACAAACTTCTCCAAGTGTAAACAGGATTTTTATGGACAGTTTCGTAGTTTTCTATCATTTCTCTGAGTAATTATATGAATCACGTGATCACGTGATGTTATGATCTATTTCAAATAGTTCAATGAAAACGGTTCAAAAAAAATGCTATCTTAGAAATTAATTTCAATAAGAAGCGTCGTAAATATTGAATAACGAGTACTTACTCGTGGAACACATTTGCGGTTATTCTTTAGCGTCAAAGTTTTATGAATCACACGTCCAACATTGATCGATTTTAAATATAATACCAAATATATAAGATCTACTGCCAGTAGATCTTAGTTTAGTTTGACGCCAGTGCAATGCATGTGCAGTTATAACTCGGCGATTCTGCCGTTCAAGCCACCACAAATTGATACTTTGGATCAATCTGTACCTTTGTTATGCTTCAAGTAGTAGGCTGCTCTCTTCATTATCAACAAGGTCCTAACCACGATCCGACAGTGCCATCTGTATGACGAAACACGAAGTTCATTGTCATCCATTCCTGCTCAAAGAAACCTTAATAACCTGACAGTTGAAGGCAAGTACATATTTTCCAAATTCTGAATACTCCTCTTGAATACAGTCACTTATAAGTATCACTGCAGGAAACAAATAATCTAAAAACCAAGGAACATTTACAAAGTACAAAGTACTGATAGAAGCTATGACTAATACAAGTTTTGTCTGCTAATTGACAAATGTCGTGAAGTTCTTTGTTTTTAAGTCTGTGTAGTAACGAATCTTCCGTGTTCGAGTTGCCAACTCGTACAATCGTAGATTAGAGTAATCATTGGTACAGGTAACCCTGTATAACATAACTAAAATAGTCGTAACAAGGCAGTCATTTAGTAATGAAGCATAGCAGAAAAACCTACTTTCAATCATGACAATCATTCTCTCGCAATCGCATCAAAGAGTCTTTGTGTGCTGATTATTTCGTGGATGGCGCAGAGGGTGAGGTTTCAGATGATCAAACAAAAACATCATTGAACAAATAGCTAACCCAATCACCAGAGCAAACGTAGTTTCCGTAAAAGTCTCGCGAATTTCGTTAAAAAATTGAGTCTTGTTACAGTAAAACACCGCAAAATTGATCATCCATGAAAACCGTCTGCTGTGCACCAACGATAAGTGAAAATTGATCTACGCTACTTGGATTGCTCGTTCCAACCACAAGACAGTCTTTATTCCCTCATCGACGATTTGATTGTTAGATCAATTGCAGTTTTCTCAATGACAACTTCCGGGAAGCAAAATGACGAAGCATAGTCATAGAAGGATAAGAAGACACTTTTTCAAATGCCTAGTATTCAGGTAATAATTTTTAGCATTACAGAGAATTCTGCATCTCTTTGTATTCAGCCATGCTGATTTTATTTCAATTACAAATTCGTTCATGCAAATTTTTCTTTGGCAAATCTCACGGTGGTTACTGACTGTTACTGGTCACTTATTGTAAATGTGCTGAAGTATTCGGAAAGAACAAAATACCAGGAGAATCGTGTTGAACGGTCGTTGCCCTGCGGCGCTTTCACCTTGGACCGTGTTTCGCTTTCCTTGCTGCTGATTCGATACTGATCAATGTGCCAATAATGATCTGCCGCAGATTTTGCTCTTTGCTGATTGCAGAAAGTCATCGTTGTGCGAAGCAGAGCTTCCTGGATTTTTCGAACTGTAGGCGCTTTCTTTCGTCATTTTGTAGGATTCGCGAATGATTTACAGTAGTTGATCATTTTTTTCGTATTTTACTTACATGCTCTTTGTTACGTATCGGTGGAGAAATATGTTTTGACAGTATTAAAGAAAGTATTACACTAACTCTCTTCGCCATCCAAAGACTGAATCAAGGTATTTCACGATTTAAATAAAAAGTCATGGCATTATGTCATGGTATGCTTTCATTCCTATTTAATACACGTAATAAGTCGTATTTTTGAGAGATGTGTTAATTAAAGAAAATGAATGTCTATTAAATTACACATAAAATTATTCATGATTTAAACAATTAGTAGTTTTTGTTTTTTCTTTGTCATTTTTGAATTTCATTGAAGAACCAATTGTCTTATTTAGTTCTAATGTCTATATTCAATTTTTGAAAGTATTCTATGAACATACAATATACATTACTTAAGAAAAATGAAATAAAATTTCATTACCATGGAAAAATAATGATAGTTTTTAAATAATAAAAATAATTAGAATCAACGTCTAACGTCGAGTCGAATCATCTTCTCAATTACTATTATCATAATTTTCATTAAATGGAAAATGCTGTCTTTAATTTTGAAATTATGGTCATTTACTTATGAAATAAAATAAAAAATTCATCATCTTGTAAATACCCATTGTAACAGCAAAGAATAGCAGCGCAAAACAAAGTGACAATTTCAAAAGTGCGTCATCGTTTCGCCATTATGGACAATCATAGTTCCTCCTTTCATAATATCAAAGGCGTCACTGGTACGCGGGTCGACGAAATTATTCTGCGGACCGTTGCTATTTCCATACACGACGAGAATTACATAAAGTAGGCCGTTTAGGTAACCGATCGGTTGCAGCGTAGATTAAAACGTTTCACTGCAGACGTCTCAGTTGTCTTCAAATCTTTGTCTCTTCTAGTAGAAGAGAATCGCGTCGAATTCGGCGGTCGACCGGGGATGAAATTTATCGAAGTGGGGATCGATCTTTCATTCGCCAAGTCAATATAAAGCCATTCCATTGAGAAGCCTAGTCATTTCGTGGGATGTGTGGTGGATCATCGAACCGGAACTTCAATCAGGATAAATAAATTATATTCAAGTGAGACTGTGAATATTCTGCCATCTGAAAGATGGCTTTCTGCAAGGTGAGTGCATTCAGACAGGTGTTGCGTATTTATTATTAAAAAATAGACCACTCATCTATCTTGTTAAAATGATTCCGCACGCTCTTGTATTTTTTATATATTTTTTTTTAGTGGCATGAGATAAAAATATTTTTATAACACCTTCATATTGACGATTTGTTCGCTAATAATTAATATTTGGTTATTAATTTTTATGATCATTATAGTATTAATTATTATTAAGTAAGAATACGTATGCGAAGAGTTGTTGAGAATTTAATTAGCTTAAATGACTAATATTCTTCTTAATTCTCCTGAAATCTCTTACTTTATGAACCTTGACATGTAAGAAATTTCACAATTTATCCGTGCGCAGTAGTTACACGTGAATGCCTTCGGTTCACGCACGACTGATGTATTGCCTGATGACTTTCTTAATCAACGAATTACTTTCATGATTCAGACATTACATTGTTCTTTCAGTTAGACTCAAATAATAATGTGTTACTTGTAATTTATCCTAACGATTATAATTTGATAAATATTACAGGCGTACATCTCACTGGCAGTAGTGATCTCTGCCGCAAGCGCCAACTTCCATTATCAACACTACAAGACATTCAGTTTCCATGGAAACGCGCACGGCGACACGCACCAGAAGCCATGGTTCTTCACAGACTACACTAACCCATACACTCAGGCGTCTTCCGAAGTAGTACCAAATTACGAAGAGCATAATCAGGGTGGTTATGTCGGGCAGGAGGCAGGACAACAGGCGCTTTATGAAAATCCAGCTGAAGCCCTGTTCGCAGCAAGTACCAAGAAAGTCCCTCAAGAAGATAAGAACTTTAAAAAAGCTATTTCACCCTTCTATACCATAACTGACAAGGACAATGAAAAGTATAAGGAGATTGTATTGAAATCGGGTGTGCCCTTCTGTCAGGAGATAAAAACAGTGCCGGCAACAGGAAACAAGCGTCATAGACGGAATGCCATGACGTGCTACAAGTGTAAGGACCCAAAGAATGGCGCCACCTATGAACACTGTTCGTACGTGTCTCAGCCTCAGGCTACTAGCAGACTAGATAAATATGTCGAGATACCATCGAACTTCAGATATAGGAGATCCAACGCTAATGCAGAGTCCACGAACGTAGAGGAGAAACACCAGCGATTGCCGATCACGGGTATTGATGGAAAGCTCAGTGAACCGTTTATGTTTGGCGAGGAGTTCTTCACGCCTGAGGCAACTGACGAGATGCCAGTTGAATATAAGAAACAGGTTGAGAATTGCGAAAAGGTCATTAAGGATTCTATGATCTGCATGGTCTGCAAGGATCCAAAAACTAATGGAAAGTACGAGCAGTGTTCGTACATTGCTCAACCCAATGAGAAAGCCTACTCGTACATTAAATCAAGCTCTTTTGGAAATCCTCAGACACTAGAGAAACCAGACAAGGCTGAAAAGACATCTAGCACTAAAAATAACAATTATGAAACCCATGGTGGTGCACAGAGTTCCTCACCTCGTGCAGAAGAATCATCTGCAGAAAATGCGGGATACAGCTCACCTAGTACTGCGCAGGAAGAAAAAGGAACCTATCCAGGGAATGACTACTACGATTATAGCGCCAATAATCAGCAATCACATAAGAAAGACGATGATGAAGGTTCTGCAGAGAGTGCGAGTACTGCAGGTTGCACGAAGGTTGTCAAGGATTCAATGAGTTGTACCATCTGCAAGGATCCAAAAACTGGTGGCAATTACGAGCAATGTTCGTACAGTCATAAACCAAATGACAAGGCTTATCAATTCACTAGGTCTAAGACTTTTGCCTTTCCTCATGCCGAAAACGATGGTAAGAATAAACCAGAGGAAAGTAGGACTGCACCCAGTAAATCATCTGCATACAGTGATGACACTCCAAGCTATGAGGATTATGGAAGTCATAAAGAATCTTCAGAAAAGCCAAGCAGCAATTACAAACGGGGTGGTTCAAATTCAGGATACGATAGCTATGATAGTGATCTTTATGGGCCATCTAGTCAAGAATACGTTCAGTCCGAGTCTGAGAAAATTGCCGCAAAGACGAAGAAGGGTAATGACTGTAAGGAAGTAACGAAGGACTCGATGACTTGTACTGTTTGTACTGATCCAAAAACTGGCGGTAATTTCGAACAATGTTCATACGCATACAAACCGAAGGATAAAGTTTTCTCTTTCACCAAAGCAGCCTCCTTCGGCAGCCCTACGGACACTGGGGACAAAAACTCTTACGCTGAAGGAGAGTCTTCTCCTCACACTTCATACATTCCTAATTTCTCAGATGTTAGTGGTTACGGCTTTACAACGGATGATAAGCCCTACGTTGCCGAGAACACCGAAGACAAACCTAAACGCTCTGAGCAAATAGCAAGTAATAACGAGGAGAAACAAAATGCCGCAGAAAAATCTTCAGAACATTCAATTCCCGGATACTACGATACTGCCCTTAAGAAGGCGGAAATTGAAAAATACATGCAAGAGTTCCAGAAGGAAGATAGATCCAAGTGTAAGAAGATAATGAGAGATCAGATGACCTGTTATCAATGCACAGATGAAAATGACTTCCAAAAAGAAGAATGCATGTTCGTCGCTGCGCCGCAAGCTTCTAATAATAAATTGACTTATCAGGAAGTAAAGGAATTCAAAATGGATCCTATCAAGGAGGACGTAAAGGCAGACACTTCTAAGAAGACGGAGGCCAAGTACGATCGTCCTGAAGTCGTTCACGAAGAACCATCAGTATCTGCCAGTCGAAGGCATGTTAAGAGGGAGCAGCCTGATCACGATAAAGATGATTCAGATGATGAAAAGGAGGACGTCAAGGAAGAAGCTGACGAAGAAGAAGAGGAAGAACAAAAAGAAGCTGAACCTTATGATTATAAAGCTGTTACTAAACCAAGGTATGACAAGAAGTTGGGTGTGACACTTCCGGAGTATATGTTGACAACTTCAGAGCATGAGGCAGAATTCGACGAAATCGTAGCTGCCGGTAGAATTTAATTTAGAATCACGTGGAATGGAAACAAGTACGAAATAATTGATTCTCCGTGAATATTTGTACTTCACAATGGCACGGATATTGGCAACTAAAAATTCCTTTGGCAAAATTGCAATAAAGATGAGTCTACATGATTTGAAGGTGGCAATTGTGCTTAATATTGGAAAGACTTTTGAAAGTTTTCGGCTTTTATTGCAGGTCCTTGGAAAACTCATCGTAAAAAAACATGGCCGTGTTCATTTCGAGAGGGAAGAGATCTGTACTCAGAGGCAATAAAAATGTAACGCGTACAAATGCACCCGCTATTGTTATTTAGTGTTTAAATCTGTTGTAATTAGTTGTTATCCAATTTTTAATTAAATTACTCATTATATCTATAAGATTGACGTGTATTATCTTTACTTACGATGTCTCTTGCTGTATTCTGTAAATTTCATATATTACGGACTTACCATCCCAAAAGAAAAATCACAGATAGGAAACGATGTATATTTGTCGACGAGATTTCACCATGAACAACTTTTTGTTATTACTTTCCAATCTTACGATACAGACTCAATTACTGACAATGGTTACTTTTTTCATGGCGGAACACCTTATGTAATCAGTCACAGTTCGCCGTAAGTATACGATATCGAATGTCTGTAGAAATTTCCAGGGAGAGTCAGACTCCAGCATTTTGATTGTGATCGGCGTCACCAGGACATCATGGGATCCAGACTCTGTAGTTACTCTCTAAAAAATCTCTAATCGGGAACTGTTTTTTGTCTCAGTCTCTTTTGTAACCGACTGGTCGTTATTACGGAAAAAGTCAAGCATTACTTATATGACAGACATTTATTTGTTGTTAAGGAAGAATCCATCTAGTTCAATAATTGGTTGACCACTTGTGATTGATAGCCGAATTGTTAAATCTAAATGACGATTTTAACTGGATATATCTCTTTTAAATGATTAAGAAACATAAACATCCATCCTTACATAATCAGAAAGCTTAATTTCAGTACAACAGGAAAATCTAGCGAAATATTGTAAATGATTAGGTACGTTCCAAGCAGCAGGTACTCCGTGGTTATGACAGAAACTTTAAACTGTAATTTAAATATTCAATTAGTGTGTCATTTGACGTTGTCTGAAAAATGTATAAAATATTATCTCCAAAATTACAGTAACCACGGACAATACTGTGCCCGATATGTAAAACAGAAATATTGACTGCAGTTGTGGCAATGTGAGCTTCTCTATTTTCATATTAATCACATACGTATTTCGAGTATCGACCTTTCCATTTGCACTATTCCATAACTGGATAAATCCAGATTCCTTCAATCTTATGATAATATGACTTAATTCTTTAGTCAATGCTGAACCCTTTACAACCAGAACTATGGAATGGTACGATAAAATGCAGTAGTCAAGCCAGTCGAAATGTATTTCTTCTCCAGATAAGGTTAAATTTCGCTTGTAATATTGGAGTGTCGAAAGGTGTTTGATATATGCCAAATCTTTTTTTTGCTTAATCCTATCCAGTGCATCTGCAAGGTCCGGAATAACTTCATAATGCTTTATCACATAAGACATGTAAGAATTTTCTTGTTGTTGATCCTTCAACAAGGACAGCGAATTGTTGTTTCCTCCTGGAATTAACCGCGATCTAACAATATCTTCGACGCTCTTTATAAGCTGCACGTTATTCCTCACGACCAATATGGAGGCCAGAGATGTCCTGTACGCGACTGTCACTACCATTGCGTAAAATATATATAAAAAGTAATAGATTTTTGCTGGTTGATAACCCGGTACACGGTGAAGTGGAATTCCAAGGGTGGAGCATATTACGTCTAATGTGACTTCTATAAAGGTTTTTTTTTCGCTGTCACCTGCAAATAATAAAAAATTTAAAAAAGATCAATTAAGTATGTGTAATATGTATGTGGATCTCTTACCTGATGTAATTCTAGATATACTATAAATAAAGATGCAGCTGAATATAATAGACAAGAGAATGGCAGCCCATGGATACTTGTGGAATTCCGAATAGAGGATAGCTCCCGTGGAAACAGTTATAATCGGAATCGTCCACACTACACACTCGTGATTATAACTTGCCGTGGCGTCGCTAACTGCACGTCTTTTCACACTCCACATCAATTTTCCGATTGCTATCTTTGATTGTACATTTGCAATATCACCCACCAGACCGAAGATAGTATTGTCATTCGCTGTACCATACCGCACTCGTATCTCAGGATATTTAACAGTAGCAGTGAAATTGAGTTTCTCGGCAAACATTAATATTAAATTTCCTTCAAGACCACCTTGAAATAGATCGTATTTAATATGAACCTTCCCACACAGCATTTTATATCTATAGGACATCCATACGATATACACGATATCCAAACTGAATATCCACTGTTTGTCTATATCCAGTTATAAATATCCTATAGATATCCCTAGGACATCCAAAGTTCCCACTTTTGGATATTTAAGCTTTTTTTTTGTTGGCATAGAAAAATTATTGAGCCTCATACTACAAAGTGAGTCTCATGAATAGATATTATATAAAGCTCACAAAAACATTAGTAGTGTGTCATATTTTATTTTGGGGGCTGAGCGCGAATCCCGAACCTTTCGCTTGTGAATCCGCTGCTACCTTAACCACTGGGTTACAGCTGTCCCCCGTAAAAGTTTTCAGTAAGTATATTACTAAGTACATAAGATCAATTAGTACGTACACGTGCTGCTCCATGGCACTCGCAGGAACACGGAATAGGAAATGATAAAAGGTTAGAGAGTAACCAATTAAGGACCTCACAAAGCTATACTATTGGTCAATCCGATAGTATTCCGCTAGTGCCAACGAATAGTGAAACTGTCACATGAAACGTAAAACTTGACATACAAGATGTTTAACTGGAAAGCAAGGTTCTTTTGTTACTACTTCCATTCTTTAAAGATATGTCAATGCAGAACAAATTACTTAATGACCTTGTCATCTAATAAGTTTATATTTAAGATGCATTATCGTTTCTAATATACAGGGTGTCCCAAAATTACCTGACCAACGGGGTATGGCGGTACGAACTCTGAGTTTTCTTCCCTCGCTTTTGTTTCTCAGTAGCTTGTTTCTTGTTTCCAATAGGCATGTCATCGGCTGACGTCATCCTGCCCGAACCCACCGAGAAACAAAAGCGAGGGAATAAAACTCAGAGTTCGCAGGTGCCTACGTTTCTCTTGACGCCTTCCTCTGATTGGTCAACTTTGACCTGCTCCCATTTAAAAACTATGACCTTTCGGACAAAAGGAAGGTCACTTTCGTGATCAGTGGTGCCTCCCGAACACCGCCATACCCCGTTGGTCAGGTAATTTTGGGACACCCTGTATGTACTTAAAAAATGTATGGATTTCCAGAGAAATTGTAGAATATCCACAAGCGGGAACTTTGGATATCTTATAGACATCAATTTAGATATGGAGGATATCTGCTGGATATCCTGTGGATATCGACAGCCAAATTGGGATACCCTATAGATATCAAATGCTGTGTCGGTTTATCGTACTTTCGTTATTTATCATACCTAAAATACGTAGAGTGCCGTTTGAATATTCACGAATAGTGATACTGTCCCTTGTAGGCAGCGTCGAAATAGGAACTGGACACTTGTTTAAATTTCGCGGGTAATGATCATGGAAATAGTACTTTTCAAGTCCACTGTTGTGATGCCAAACATATGATATTCTTATTTCCCTTCTGCAATGCGTCGTATAATAAAACGCTTGGAACGCTTTGAATACGTTGTGATCCAGAAAAGTGAATATGACGTTTTCAAATGATTTCTCATACATCAAATTGAAGATATTATTTACTTCATCGACTGGTACATGGGTTGTCGATATGATGTGTACTTTGGTATCGTAATTGCTCGGTAGGTGGCTAAACGTTGTTGACAAGTAATCGTAATCGATTGTATCGACAAAGACGAAGACGCAGTTCTCTTCTGCATATTCATGCGATTGAACCATAACCCCAGAATTGGTGCCGACAAAATAAGGGCTGCTTTTGAAAATCTGGGTTGCATCCCTTAGAAGCTGATCCTTTGGAGCGATGATGCTTGTTTGTCGGCTAGGGCAGTTCTGCATCAAATGACTGTTAGCGTCCATTAAGAACTTCTCCAAGAGTCGTTCCTTCTCATTCCGTTCCAGATCTCGACTGAGTACTTCAGGATTTCGTATCAACACCGTATAAGAGTATGAAAACAAAAGGATACAAATAAAATATCGGAGCCAGATCATCCTCGATTCCTAAAAGTGGGTAACCCCTTTTATGTCTCTGTTTTACCCGATGGTTTTATAGTATGCTGTTGATTACTTGGGTTAATCAACAGGAAATGCAAATCAGCTGCGACAAATAAAATATATTCAATTATTAACAGATTAATGATCGGCGTTGGAATATGACGATAATTGTAATATTATAAGATTTCTTATTTTCGTTTTCGCCAAATTTATTCAATTTACTGCAAAAACTACTGAAGTTCGAGTGAAGTCACTGTGAATGCGAATGTCACACGCCAGCGCTGTTATTACTTATATCTAGTACTATCCTCTCATGAGTGATAAAGAAAATGAGACAAATTTCATCGAAATAAATTCAAAAGAAAAATAGAGTTTGGGGTTCAGCTATCTCGTTCGTAAATGGTATCTGGTAAATGGAAAATATTATTATAGATTAGCGTGTTCTACAACATTGGAATATAATAGTCGATTGGCATGTTTGCTTTTTGGGTTAGATCAAGATATTTTTTACGATCATTTATTGTTCAAATTAATCAATATTTGGTTGGATGCTTCTGTCGTTTGACGATATTCATTTACCGTTATACGATGATAAAAGTCTATTGTTGAACCGTGACAAACTTATCCATTGTCCATCGAATATTTATCTTTGTGACTGGCTTCATATTATCACTGTATAAAATACGTGGGGTGGACAATGAATATCAAGATGTGATATGTATTGTGTGAATATAATGCGATCATTTCTTGCTTAATTATAGCATTCAAATATGTATACCTACAAAGGAAACTCAATTAACGTAATGGAAAATAATGGAGTTGTTATCAGATTTATTGCCATATTCCTAGATTTAATACTGTGCAAATTCGCATTTTATACATTATTAGTTCTTGGTGAGTTCTCGTGATGACTGCGCCGATGCATGGTCTCTGCGTGACTGGAAGGCGCATTTCTTAAGGATCACTGTTGGAATCCGAGTATTTAAGGACTTGAAACTTGAAACTTCGCAACTGTGGAAAGGAATATGTGATTATATGTAGAAAACGATGGTCTGGAGTACCTGCAGAGCAGAATTTTAGTTGCTATTGTGTATAAATGTATGGTACAAAGGATGATTGAGAAAGAAACATTTGTTATTAAGGGAGAGTCATTATATTTGCCTAAGCGATTGACCATTTATAATTGGTGATCGAATTGTTAACTCAAAATGACGATACTAAATCGATACACCATCTACTGCCTATTACGAAACATACACGTACATCCTATTAGGGTGCACACTAATAGGATCAGAAAGCTTTATTTTACTACTACAACATGAAATACTACAGTATACATTTATTCATTTTGTGTTACGCAGCAGGATTGACGTTAGAATTTTTTGCACTACAATACAACTACGATATTATATTGTTTTACTTCGAATTTTTCTTCTTGGACAGTGCGCCAAATATAATCTCCAAAAGCATGACAAAGCTAGATAATAGTAGTATAGCTGTGCTGGTTCTGGATACAGATTCCTGCACAGACATTGACTGACATTCGAGAGCTTTCGAAGGTGGGTATCCGTGCTAAGTTGGCAACGTGTGCGCCCACAATTTCCGGAAGTGGCGTCATTAAGACCCCTCTTTTCCAAGAATTTTCGCTCGATTCCTGGAACTTTGCGTAACATTCCGAGAATTTTGCGTTCAATTCTAGAAATTGCACACGATCGAGAACCTTCTAGAACATTCTAGAAGCTTCGATGGTTCGTGTCCGTGCTAAGTCGCGGAGGATCGCTCCCTGAGCCGACGGTCCTCTCGCGCGACGATTTGATGCAGCCTCTGGCCCCCCACCCCGGAAGAGCTTGTCGAAGTTTCCATGAACCCTCTTCCTCCCACCTCGACCCGCGTAGATTTCAGACAGCAGCCTTCAGCTGACAGCCAAATGACCTTGAACGTTATCTCGCAGAATTGCGTATTGAGGATGCAGCCCTCCGGAATGCAGCATCGATTCTAGAAAATTTGTCGGCTCTCGTCAATCATTCGATTAAAGGAAGCCTCTATGCAGGTCGTGCACGTTTCGTACGGCAGCCGCCGTCCTGAAGCTTTCGATGACTCCCCCGCTCCCCATGCAGACTTCAGGCGGCAGCCGAACACTGTTTGGATCTTGCTATTTAGGGTATCGAATTGGTCGCAGAAGATAAGCGACCCTTTGTGCATTTCTGGATACGCGTCGGAAATTTTTTCATGTAGAGTTTGAGCTCAAAGTGCGCAATTCGGATAGGTGTCTTATCGCTCGAACCGATGCAAAACAATTCTAGAAAAACCTTGAAACCTTTGTATAAAAGGCCCTTCGATGATGTATAGCGATAATTTTATTCAAACCTTCAAGTGTATTATTATTGTCGGTAAAAAATAAGCGATCTTGCTCCATTTTCAGGAAGTGAAAGGAAGAGAGACGTTAATAACCATGTGAAAAGTTTGAAGATCCATTAAGAAAAATGAACTTCTCGAAAATTACCAAAGTGGGTTCTTTGGACGCATTTCGTCCAACGGAAAAGTTGGCAGAGCTAGAGGTTCAAAAGGAATACAAGATTAGTTGTATTCGAAAGATTCAAACAAAATATGGAATGAGATTAATCGTTGATATCGAAAACAGCTTCTTAACATTTGTACCAGCGAGGATGTCAAAAGTCTTAAACAATTTATTCCAAAACATGATTCGTGCTGCTGACGAAGATCGGCTTCTCATGCGCTACCTCGGTGGACAGTACAATTAGATTGAGTTTCAACGTTTGTAAATGTTTAGGTATACGTATGCTCTTAATACTAGTATGTATGCGAGTTGAATAAATATACAACTTATAATATCTTTGTCTCTTTATTCGTTATCAAAAAATACATTCTTCGTCTTCTTCACTCTAACATCGAATTTCTTAACAATTTAAAGTTTGCCATCGAACATTAGAAATGAGAAGCATGATGGTGTGAACACCGGATGAATAAGTTTTTATGCAGGTTTTACAGCAAAGGGCACTCTAAATCTCCTAGGACCGCGATGTGTTCCGATCGCTCTATAAAAGCTCCCAACCAGATCTTTTTCTCCAGTCCTTTCACATAGATCCTGGAGGCATCTTGCAGAATGACTCGAAGAATTTTCTTAACGTGATTGTAAGGTATATCGTTGGAGGTCCAAGAGATCCCATGAAAATTGCGTTCCAACCACAAATTCATACTCTTGTACTTGGCGGGTAAGTATTTCCATGGACAAGGTGGTTGAGACAGGAACGTTGCAGGCTCGGAAAAATTGCTGCCGAGTCCAATCATGGATAGTTCCTTCAGGACAAACTCGTTCCAGGATTTCTTGAAACCTTGTACATCTACGATGAATTCTATTTTGATGAACTGCACAGGGCGAGACGATTGCAGCCTCTTTATACCCATTTTTTCACTCTACCGCTGACGGGGCTGCATTCAACTACACGATCGTGCAGGATCAGGCAGAATGCCGATGTATCGGCAGAGAAATTGTCTTCCGCCTCAAATTCCAGATGAATATCGACAGGTCCAAATTTTAGAGACTCGTTTTGCTTGGAGCAATGGATAACGATTAATGGAGCGTACTCGAGAAATTCATTCTTCTTCAGCAAAGGTTCAGGATCCTTGCCATAGTAGGTAGCTTGAAAGTTTGCATACATCTCATACAGTAGAGCGAACTGATTATGATCGATGTCAAGACTCAGATTTCTATAGGGATAACATTGCGAATTCAAAAAGAGCTTAACGTCTCTGACGTTCAGTGGCTAAAGTGACTAGCGTTCTTATTTTTCTTGTTCTTTCTGCTCGTCTGAGAACCCAGTATTGCGGCTACAACTGGATAAAAAAGAGAAAGAAAGTCATCATAGCAAATACGGAGCCATAAGACGAAATTTAAGAGGCACACACATTCTTCTTAATTACATCTATCCCGACGTTATCCACTAAACCAGCAATAGTGTTATTCACTACATTCTCCCAAACCCGTATTTCAGGATATTTGACAACAGCACTGAAATTTAATTTTTTAGCAAATCTTAGAATTAAATTTCCATTGACGCCAGCTGGAATCATATGATTGTTAGTACGAAAGTTTCCACGTATTCTCATTCATGCAGTGCACGCTTACTTCGTGTCTTACCCAAAACAGTCAGAGTTTCGTTCCAATTCTTATGAACGCTCATGATGTCATCCCAAATTTCGAAGGGAATGGTCAACTCATTATCATAATATGTTTTAAATCCCTTGTCAAAAACCTAAGCGTACTACAGGTACCTTCCTCTTGCAATTCTCGTAATAGGGTACATTTGGAACCCTTTGAATACGGTGTTCTCCAGGAAGGTGACTGTGACGTTTTCAATTGAGTTGTCGTGTGCCAAATCCAGGACCTTCCTTACTTCGTCCTTAAGTAGATTGTTTGTCGATAGGATTCGTACTTTGGTGTCGTAACTACTTGGCAAATGGTTGAATATCGTGGACAAGTAATCGTAATCGATTCTGTCGATGAAAACGAAGATACAGTTCTTGTTTGCATATTCTCGCGATGTAACCATAACCTTAGAATTGGTGCCGACGAAACAAGGTCTGCCCTTAAGGGATCATCACAGTGTGACCGCCCGAAAAATAGCCGATTTTCACGATTTTTTTTTAGGTGGATGGAATAAACTAATCGGTCTAATTTTTTTTTACAAATTGAAGCACCTATGGAGTATACAAAATGATTTTTAAAAAGTTTCTTTATGTAATGTGTAACGTTGTTTTTATTTGTGGAAAATTGAATGGAAAAAAATGGTGTCCCATGGTGGCCAAGATTGCGGGCGCAAATTTCTCCTCAAACAAAAATTTCAAATGGTTTATAAATCTGTAGGAAACCCGCTATGCTCCTATGGAGGCTTTTTTGTTTTTAGTGAAATTTGAAAAAATGGTGTCCGTTTGAACAAAACGTATAAAATTTAGCCCTTTTTTTTGAGTTTTTCGCAAAAAAAATAGGAAGATTTAAAAAAAAATAAAAAAGCTTCCATAGCAACATAAGAAATGACGTGAAGAATGTTCTGTTAAAATTTCAAGTGGATAGCTTGAAAATTCTTCCATTGAGAGTGGCCACCGTTTTGAAAAACACCATTCCGAGAAAAACGCGTTTAAAGTTCAGAGTGCAGCATGTCTGACCCTGCAATCCCTTTTCCAAAGAAAGGCTGTAGTGACCGAAATAATTCGAATTTCGACATAAACATTGGACAGAATGTTTATAACCGTGTACACTATCGGATAATGAAAAAAAAAAAATCGATTTTTTGAAAATTTTACACTGTGATGATCCCTTAAAAAGGGGTGTAGGAGCCCTCAGAAGTTGATTGTTCGGAGCAATGATGCTCATTTGTCTGCTGGGGCAGTTCTGCATCAATAGTCTCTCAGCGTCCACTAGGAATTTCTGCAAGAGCTGTTCCTTCTCATAACGTTTCAGTACCGAGCTCAGTTTTCTAAGATCTCCCGTCACCACCGTGTACAAATTTAGAAATAATGTAATCCATATGAAACAGTCGGGCGACATCCTGCTTGATTTTCACAATTCACGTACCACTTCTATGCCTGGGTTTATAATTCAGGATGTCTGTCTCATTGAGATATGTCAAAGAACTTCGGTTCTTTATATCAGAAAATTGACAGAATTTTACACGAGCAACGATAAGTACAGCATAAACAGATGATTTAAGAGTAATAGTTAACTTTGGATTATGCCAGTAACTCAAATATGTGAAAACGTCTTCCTTTCGCCTTCACGAAATCCTATCAGGCTTTACTATGAGAAGGCTAACAAGTTATGTGCAACTTGCATGAGTTTACTGAGGGCTGGTACGTGCTTGCGCCGTTTTTCGGGACACGAAAGGAAACAGATGGTAGGTTGATATATTCACTTCCTGGGAAACATCAGTGTAACCTTTACGATCTCTTTATTACCGCAAATGCATTTGTCCCTGGGTGAATATTTTTGCATTTTCTCGCAATGCTTTTTCTGTTATGTGAAAATAATACTTTTTTTTTTGTGGCACCTGAGAAAGGGCCAGTGAAAAATGTGATGTTCTGTGCGTCATGCGGGGCCCTACGGTGAACCGGCCCTGGATGAGCGAGGGTGCGCAGAGTTACGGCGCATAAGCGAGTAGCGGGAGAGTAGAGCGCGAGCGAGTGTGTGGATCGAGAGGAAACGTGTCGCGGAGGAAGTGCGAGTTTTGTAACGTTGAATAAAAAAAGAAAAGACGAAATACGTATCTTGATAATCAAGCTGTCCTCATAATTAGCCATCCTTACAATCTCAGATGTGGGATCGAGGCTTGAAAGTACGTGTTTCCGAAATAGTTAGAGACAAGAAGTGTGTGTATGCGACATACGCGAAATAGTGAATATCCGTTGTCGTGAGTACTGGTGGTTACTGGAGTATTGAGTGGTTTTATCTCAGTCGCAAGCGTAGAGTTAGCGTGTAATTGCCATTTTGTAGTACGTATACGCGACCCGCTGTGTGCAAGCGCCCGCGTATCTACCGAGACAGTGTAACGGTGGACCTGAACTATAGACGAAATCTAGTCACTGCGTGTGAAGTTGAATTTCGCTGAATGCATCGGGAGTGTTGCTCCATGTAAGCGATAGTAGGAGCGAGAACAGACGGTTCCGCTAAATAACGACGCCATTTTTTCGTGCGCCATCTTTGGTGTTTTCGCGGGCGGAAGCGAGTAGCTAGCGTAACGGAAATCGTGTCGAGAGTGGCGGTGTACGAAGTACGAAGAGTGTCACCGCGCCACCAAGTGGGTGTTTGGCGAAACTCAGCCGTTGGCAGCCATCTTGATTCACGAATAAACATTAAGAGACGAAGATGTTGGGAGTAAACGACTTCACGGTAGCGGTGCTGAAAGAACTGCTTATCGAAAGGGGTCTTTCGGCAAGTGGGTTAAAGATAAAATTTTTTACTCGGATGATGGACTATGATCCAACAGGTGGATGGATGGCGGAAGTGATGCATGCCAGAGAGTGGAATGTTGAAAGGCTGCAAGGCAGAAACGCGGAAGGTGGCAACGAAATCGACCCTTGTGCTGGTCAAGAACAAAACTATATCAACGAACAAGAGCTAGCGGATGGTGCTGTTGTGGAAGGAGCGGAGGCTCATGAAGATCAGCTGATTTCACGAGGAAGGGGCGAAGGAGATCAGCGGCTACCCGGTTCCCCAACACTGATAGCGAACGAGCGGGAAAAACGTCAAGGGGTGAGTCTAGGAAATTTAGATGAAGTTACGCGTCGCGAAATAGAACTGATGCAAAGAGAGAACGAGTTGCTTTGACGCGAACTACAGTTAGTGCAACGTGAAAATCAGATGGCGAGAGGGTTGCCGCAGCCCTAAGCGAATACGTCGGGTCAACGGTCAAACGTGAACATCAAGGCAGTGAGTGATTTGTTGTGTGACTTTAACGGTACGAATCGCGATTTTTCGGAGTGGGAAAAACAGATTCAGTTACTCATCACAACGTACGAACTTGATGACAATCACGCGAGAATTTTACTGGGTTCGAGGTTAAAGGGTAAAGCGGCAAGCTGGTTTCATTCAAACCCGAATCACATCGGGATGAGTATACTAACATTACTTGCGGATATGAGGAAAATGTTTGATAATCGTCCGAGCAAGTTAGAATGAAGAAAAGTGTTCGAAACGAGAACGTGGCAAAATAATGAATGTTTCGGAGATTATTACCACGACAAGCTGATACTCTCAAATAGAGTGCCAGTAGCAGCAGAAGAACTGATAGACTACTTTGTCGACGGTATAACAGATCCGCATCTCCGGAACCAAGCACGAATGATGTCATTTGGTTGCACTGCAGAACTACTCGACTCGTTTAAGAAGATAACTTTACGGCCAGAAACGAGAGCTCGTTCAAAGCACCGCCCTTCAATGACCTCAACAGGAAAACCGGAGAGCGTTCAAGTGCTATAATTGTAACGGCGCTGGACATAAAGCAACGGACTGCACTCAGCCGAAGAAGATCAGGGGTGTTTGTTACAATTGTAATGAGCCTGGTCACTTGGCCAAAGATTGCCCGAAGAGAGCACCGCCAGAAGTGAATCTATGCACAACGACCCAAGAAGACGACGAACACAGAGACAATGTCGAGTACGAAGTAGGTGGTAAAGGCTCGCCTATTGCATTTAAAGCGATGACGTTACTCGATACAGGGAGTCCTATCAATTTTATAAAAGAACAATTTATAGACGAAGACTTGGTAGAGCGCGTGAATGAGTCAGAAGGACCATTTTTTGGGGTGAACCAATCCCCTTTGAAAGTCCTCGGTAAGGTAAAGGCTAAAGTAACGTTAGACGGAGCTACGAGAGAGGGCGTACCTTTGTATGTAGTAGGAAATAGCACAATGTCTGTCTCCGTAGTACTTGGTCGTGAAGGTCTGAGGATGTTTGGTATAAAACTAACGAAACCCGAACGAGTAGAAGACGCCATTAATGAGATACTTTGTATTAATGTACACGCGGTACAGACAGAGCCGATCAACTTGTTAAACATTAATCCCGAGATCAATTACGAGGCTCAAAGTAGATTTCGCGATCTCTACGTAAAGGGCTATCAGGAGCCGGTGCGACCGATAGAACCGAGGGTGAGAACGGAATTGAAACTTATCTTGCATGACCAAAAACTGTTTCACTGTACCCCAAGAAGATTGTCCTATGACGAGCGCGATAAACTGCAGTCGATTTTAGATGGACTGTTAGAAAAAGTGTTTATTCGTACGAGTAGCTCGGAGTACGCATCTCCTATCGTTCTTGTTACTAAGAAAAATGGTGAATTGCGAATGTGTGTTGATTTTAGGGTCCTAAAGAAAGCGACGGCAAGGGACAATTACCCTCTTCCACTTATCGAAGATCAGTTAGAAATGTTAGGAAAGAAGAAATACTTCAGTTTGATCGATTTAAAAGATGGGTTTTATCACGTAAGAGTTGCAGAGGCATCGATAAAGTATACGTCATTTGTAACTCCGCTGGGGCAGTATGAGTGGCTCAGAATGCCATTTGGTCTTAAAACAGCACCTCCAACATTTCAGCGGTTCATAAACGAGATCATGATTGATCTGATTAGGTCGGGTGATGTATGCGTATACATGGATGACATTTTGATTATCTCCGAAACGCTTGAGCACCATTTTGAGACGCTTAAGCGAGTGTTTGAGCTCATGGTTGAAAACAAATTAGAATTGCGAGCGGACAAGTGTAAATTTTTGCAAACGGAAATAGAGTATTTGGAATATCTTGTATCAGAGTACGGTATTCGTCCAACGAACGGTGGACTTGAGGCGGTAGCGAAATTTCCTGTACCGACGAGCGCGAAGGATTTGCACAGTTTTCTGGGACTCTGTTCATACTTCAGGAAATTTATCGAGAATTACTCAGTCATTGCAAAACCTCTCTATGATCTGATTAAGGTGAACGCTACGTTCCGATTTGGGAAAGAAGAATTCGACATTTTTGAGCGGTTGAAAGCTAAACTGGTGGAAGCACCGATATTGAGCCTGTATAGTCGGACGGATGAAACGGAGTTGCATTGTGACGCTAGTAAGATCGGGTTTGGCGCGGCATTAATGCAGAGAAAGCCTGATGGCAAGTTTCACCCCGTGTTATATTTCTCTAAGCGTACGACGGATAGCGAAGCAAATTACCACAGCTACGAGCTGGAAACCCTGGCGATCATTTATGCGTTAGAGCGTTTCAAAATTCATCTACAGGGTATCAAATTTAAGATAGTGACAGATTGTAATTCCCTCGCGATGACCCTAAATAAGAAAGATATAAATCCAAGAATCTCAAGGTGGGCTCTGGTGCTGCTCCACTACGACTACGAGCTGGAGCACCGACCAGGTACGAAGATGAAGCATGTGGATGCGTTGAGCCGTACGATAGGAGTAATTGAGGATAATCCATTAGAATGGAATCTTACTATTTGCCAAGGCCGAGACCCGAAGATAGTAGAAATCCGTGAGAAGTTAGAGCATGCACAAGACCAATTTTTCGAGATGAATAACGGCGTAGTATGACGCAAACATGAAAAGGGTTTGTTATTTTATGTTCCGGAGCAAATGGAAAACAACGTGATATTTAAGTACCACGACGAGATGGGCCATTTCGGTACTCAAAAGACAAGCGAAGTAATAATGCAGAATTACTGGTTTCCCAAACTGCGGAAGAAAGTCGACGTGCATATAAAGAACTGCCTGAAGTGTATCTCTTACTCACCAACTAATGGTAAGAGTGAAGGATTTTTAAATCTCGTGCCGAAGGGAAACGTGCCCTTCTCCACGATTCATATCGATCACTTGGGCCCTGTCGATCAAAAACACCTGGTAAAACGCCATATATTCGTTGTTGTAGACGCGTTTACAAAGTATGTGAAATTGTATGCCACGAAGACGACGGCCAGTAAGGAAGCGATAGGTTGTTTGAGGCAATATTTTGATAATTATAGTCGACCGAATACGATTGTTTCTGACCGAGGAAGTTGTTTTACGTCGCAAGAGTTTGATGATTATATGACCGAGAATCATATCAGGCACGTGAAGATCGCGACTGCATCTCCCCAGGCCAATGGCCAAGTTGAGCGAGTCAATCGCGTCCTCACGCCAATGCTCGGTAAGATGTCAGACGATAAAACCGGAAAATATTGGTATAAAGTGCTAGCCGATATCGAGTTCGCCGTGCATAATACCATCAGTAAGTCAACGGGTCAGACGCCTAGTATGTTGTTATTTGGAGTTAGTCAGCGAGGAAAGCAGATAGATGATTTGAAGGAGTATCTAGACAGTACAAGCGAGAAAGAAAGAGTAAATTTTGAGAAAATTCGAGAATGCGCCGCAGAAAAGATCAAACACTCCCAATACTATAACAAAGCGCATTATGATAAAAAACGGAAAGAACCTCACGAGTACGAAATCGGTGATCTTGTCATGTTGCGAAACTTCGACACGACTCCAGGTGTTTCAAAGAAGATCCTTCCTAAATTTAAGGGACCTTACGAAATTGCTAAGAAGATTAGAAACAATAGATACGTTGTGAGTGACGTAGAAGGGTTCCAGAATTCGTAGAAACCCTATCACGGAGTCTGGGAGGTTGCGAATCTCAGACCTTGGTGTACTCTAAGTCCTAGCAAATTCGAGTAGATATAAGTTAGCTTTTGTATGCATAGACATAATTTTTGTTGTTCCACACTATAACTAGAGTTTAGATACCTTTGTAACTTTAATAGTTAAATCCTAGACGGATTTCAGTCAGGGTGGCCGAATTGTGGCACCTGAGAAAGGGCCAGTGAAAAATGTGATGTTCTGTGCGTCACGTGGGGCCCTACGGTGAACCGGCCCTGGATGAGCGAGGGTGCGCAGAGTTACGGCGCATAAGCGAGTAGCGGGAGAGTAGAGCGCGAGCGAGTGTGTGGATCGAGAGGAAACGTGTCGCGGAGGAAGTGCGAGTTTTGTAACGTTGAATAAAAAAAGAAAAGACGAAATACGTATCTTGATAATCAAGCTGACCTCATTATTAGCCATCCTTACATTTTATTGATCTGTCAAATGCATTTGGTAGACGATCGAATATGGCCACCGGTAGAGTTCGACACAACGAGAGCGTATAGCTTGGTAGTAGCGAGAGGACTTGATGTCATAGCCTGAGTATGTGTACCTACATCTCAGAGGTACTACAGTACACGGGCTGGATCGATGACTTCGAGGGAGAGAAATCACTTTCTTAAATGTGTCGCATCATAACACAAATTCAATGTACGGTATCATTTTTACGGATAAATTTTACAGATTTAAGCGAAGAACCAAGCGAATCAATTTACCAAGGAAATTACAATTTCCCTTGTCCCTCTCATGGAAACTTCGTGCGTCTCGTTCGCACATTATTTGGTGACGGCTGACAACCTATGGCATCTTACTGCTAAGCCCAGCACTACTATAGTTATCGACTCAACTACCTTGATATAAAATATTTTCTAATCTTATAAAAATTAATTAAGAAATTCATCTTCTGGACGAATAGGAGGAATAATGTTTAGTGCCATCTGGCGGCAAAGTCCTGTACAACCATTGACCGTGTGCCACGCACCTGTTGTTTCTGTTCATCACGTCTCGGGAAAGTAGAGCAATATTTGTCAAGTTTTCTCGAATTAAAATTGTTATAAGCAATAGTACGATAATCAATAGAACATCAACACATAGGTAATTCTTACCTTACCTTCAGACACAAGGAAAGAAGAGGTGCAACTTGGAAAAATATGCGTTGCCGTTGCCCCGGAATGTATTATTACATTCTAATAAATAACGATATTCCATGAAGCTGTGAATTAACTAATTTCAATAATAATGGATAGTAAAAATTGCCTATTGTACCTTACCAAAAAGACAAAATCTTTATACAATAATAACGTACCATTAAAATAAGAGCTCTTGATATTAAAGCAAAATCCATTCCCACGTTCCTTCCTACGGATACTGGTTTACTGTACTCGTCTTTAAAAATAAAATTCGTCCGATGCTGGGTTCTATTTGTTAAAGGCGACCAGCTGTTCAACCATCAGTATTGACACTCGAGTTGACAGCAATGGCACTCATGGTATTCTGGATTTAATAATAAAACGGATTGAATCTCGCGAAGGGAAAAGAAGTGTTCTTCAAATATTTCGACTCTTGTCCTGTTCAAACGTCAATAATTATTCTAATAGGATTTGCATGTTCTGTATTCGTCATGACTCATATGGTATATATACGATATAGATAAACTCTTTTAAGGTACTCCGATATAACTGACAGAGTGAATTGAGAAACCAGGAAGAAAAGGTGGCAGACCAGTAGCAGAAGTCAAGCATGTTCTCGCATGGATATTTTACTTGTATTATTTTATTTTTCAATTTGTATACGGAGGTACCGGGAGATCTTAAAAAACTCAGCTGTGATCTGAAACAGAATCAGCCGGAACGAGTCTTGGAGAAGTTCTTCCTGGACGTTGAGAACTACTTGATGCAGGACTGCCCCAACAGACACGTGACCATCATTGCTCCGAACAATCAACTTCTGAGAGCTGCAACACCAATTTTCAGGGGCAGACCTTATTTTGTTGGTACCAATTCTAAGGTTATAGTTCAGTCGCGTGAATATGCAAACGAGAACTGCGTCTTTCTGTTCAGCTATAAAATCTATTACGATTACTCGATACTCAGCTATTTGCCGAGCGATTACAATACCAAAATTCATTTGGTGTCGACGATTGATATATCAGAAGACGAAATGAAGAATATTTTCAGTTTGGCGAGTTACGGGCTAATGGAAAACGTGACAATTATATTCTTGCAAAACAACGACTTTAAAGCGTTCAAAGTATTTCCTTATACAAGGAATTGCAAGAGGGAGATAAGACTATCATACATTTGGGGTTCCGACAAGGGACTAAAAACGTATTATTACGATGACGATTCCCCCAGAAATTTGAATAAGTGTTCAATTCCTATTTCAACGTTGTCCTTGAAGAGCACTATTACCGTACATGAGAATCCGGACGGTACCCTGGATATTTTGGGTAAGATAAATAATCAGCATTGACAACATAAAGGATAACAGTTAACAATAAGAAAATTTCATGTTAATAATGTTATAATTTACAGGTGGCCCCGAAGGAAATTTAATTTTAACATTCGCCGAGATACTTAACTTCACTGCGGCAGTTAAATATCCTGAGATACAAGAGTGGGAGGGTGAAATAAATAACACAGTTATTGGTCTGCTGGGTGATATCGCAAACAGAAAATCCGTGATAGCCATCGGGCAAATGTTACCAAATTTAGGGAAGCACGCCTACAGTGACTTTACATTGAGTTACGATCAAGGCTGTGTAACTTGGACGACACCGTTGATAACAGTTTCCAAGGAAGATGTCCTCTACTCAGAATTTAAAGTGTATCTGTGGATCGCCGTTCTATTCTCAATTGCATTCAGCTTCATCTTCATCTACAACATACCTAGAATCAATCCAAGTAAGATAGTCCCATCACGTATATTATACATATGCTATCGAATATTTTGACATTTTTCATTTTCAGATAACAGGAAAAGACAGACCTATATTGGTGTCGCATTAGACGTGATATGCTCCACCCTTGGAATTCCACTTCATCGTGTACCAGCTGATCAGCCAGGAAAGATCTACTGCCTATCTTATATTTTTTACGCAATGGTACTAACAGTGGCGTACAGGACGTCTTTAGCCTCCATATTGACCGTGAGGAATAACGTCCAGCTTATACAGAGCGTCGAAGACATTGTTCGATTAGGAATAATTCCAGGAGGAAGTAACAGTACATTGTCTATGTTGGAGTTGCAACTGGAAGAATATCCCTACGTATCGTATCTGGTAGATAATTATGAACATATTGTAGACACTGCGTCCGCGCTTAAGAGGATTAAATGTAAAAAGGATTTTGCCTTCGTGAGAGATTTTACAGAGACGCAATACTTTAAACGGAAATTAATTTTGTCTGGAGAAGAGGTTTATTTTCATACCTTTGCCCATTGCATTGTATCCTATCATAAAGTAGTTCTCGTCAGTAAGGGTTCCGTCTTGACTACCGAATTGAATTTTATTATTGGAAGATTGCGACAAGCCGGATTTATCGATTTGTGGAACAGAGAAAGTAATAACGTCGATGTTCAAAAAACACATGAGATTGACGTAACAATACAAGAAATCAAATTGACGCAACTGCGATCAATTTTTACGCTTTATTTATCGGGAATAACACTGTCCATGGTTACTTTCATATTGGAATTGATATTTTCTTTACTGTCGAAATATAAAAATTAAGATTACAAGTAATTTAATATTAGGTATTTCGCGACTCTCGTAAGGTAGTACAATCGACCGAGCAACAATTTTATGATGAAAAAATGTCTTTTCGAGTACCTATAATGCACTATTAGAAAAATTCATCGATATTTATTTAGACCAAGAGTCGAGTAATTGGTTTACTTAGTTGCGAATTATTTCTATTATATAAAGGAGAAATATTTGACTTCTATGTTCGTTTCCTACTACGTACGAGGGCAGCAAAATTAATCGCACTTTCTGTCAAAATATTTTTTCAACAGAATTCTTACTTAAGGCTGTACTCATAAAAGTAAAAATAGTGTATAACTCGTATCATGATTAAAACCCACGGCAACATATTTCTTACGAAGTCCTGTGGAATCTCTCGATAGGTCAGTTATTTTACATGAATACGCAGTCGACGATCGATCCTCCGTTAACGGATCAATAAAAAAAAGTATTATTCCAGGTAAAAGTGTTCTGTCCACATTGCACATTCCATCTTTGCTATTCTATTAAAAATTACAATTTTGATTTGCAATGCGAAGTGATTATATTAAAGCTCAATCCTAAAATTCACTGCAATCAATATAGTAAAAAGAACTTTACAGTTTCGTGCGTGTAAATGCATTATGCTGAATTACGGAAAAATTTACCGGAAAGCAAATACGTTTGGGCAATAAAACTATCCCAATAACATATTGATATTTCGCCGAAAGCAACATACTAACGATAAGTATAAATTATACGGATTTTCTATTTTTCACCTTTTGTACTCCAAAAACGGCTGTAGATATAATCTAATGTGCAGTAATATCATGTAATTTGCATAAAAGCATGCCCTCTTTAGGCAAACCGTATTTCCTTTTTGTATTTCCTATTTGTATAAAATTGTAGCACCGTTGACTCTGAGCTTTACTTGTCAAACACTTCCAGTCGTCGAAGCATTTGCGCTGTGACACTCGTTTGGATAGTGACGTAATTCTTGCTTTAGTCGCTGTGTCCATAAACCGATTAAACTCCAAAGAGAAAAGACGAAGTCTTTGAATATTTTAATTTTTGTCGGATTTAATCGTCAACTGGCATTCTTATTACGTCTGTGCAAGAATTATATTATAACTCATTCAAGAATACCGAGCAACTTCGATAAATGACGGAAACATTTTTATAAGGAATCCGAATAAAATGGCCATCGTGATGCTAGCTGATTTTCGCTCTTTGCAACTTGCTGACAATAAATACATTATTATAAAGTGATTGATCAGTTCTAAAAAGCAAGGATGATCTTGCTTCATGGTTTTACTCGTATTATTATATTTTTAAACTTATATAAAGTGGTAACGGGAGATCTTAGAAAAGTGAGCTGGTGTCTGAAACGGAATGAGAAGGAACGACTCCTGGGGAAATTCCTAGTGGACGCTGAGAGCCATTTGATGCAGAACTGTCCCAGCAGACAAACGAGCATCATTGCTCCGAACAATCAACTTCTGAGGGCTGCTACACCCCTTTTCAAGGGTAGACCTTGTTTTGTCGGCACCAATTCTAAGGTTATGGTTCAATCGCGGGAATGTGCGAACAAGAACTGTGTCTTCGTCTTCATCGATACAATCGATTACGATTACTTGTCCACGATATTTAGCCACTTGCCGAGTGATTACGACACCAAAGTGCGAATCCTATCGACAAACAATCTACTAAAAGACGGATTAAGGAACATCCTGGATTTAGCATATGACAATTCTATTGAAAACGTCTCAATCACCTTCCTGGAAAACAATGCATTCAAAGCGTTTCAATTGTATCCTTTCACAAAGAATTGCAAGACGGAGGTAAGAGTTTCGTATGCTTGGGCTTCTGATAAGGGACTTAAAACGTATTATTATGATGATCATTTTCCGCGAAATTTTAACAAGTGTCCAGTCCCTATTTCGACGATGCCCTTGGAAGACACCATCAACTTTCATGAGAATCCTGATGGCACGCTAGAGGTTTTAGGTAAACTAAATACTAAACGTTTGATAAATTGAAGAAAGAATTAGACAAAACTTTCTATTCATAATGTCCTATTTTCAGGTGGTCCTGAGGGAAATTTAATTTTAACATTTGCCGAAGAACTCAACTTCACTGCTTTAGTTAAGTATCCTAAGATACGGGACTGGGAAGGCGTAGTGAATAATACCATTGTTGGCCTGCTTGGTGAAATTGCAAATAAAAAGTCTCTCATAGCGTTTGGACAATTGCGACCAACTGTGACCAGGCATAAATACAGCGATTTCACAATAAGTTACAGTTATCAGTGTATAGTGTGGACAACTCCAATGATGACAACTTCCACAGAAGATATCCTGTATTCAGAATTTGGTATATACTTATGGATCGCCGTCGTGTTGACAATTACATTCAGCTGCGTCTTCATCTACAACATACCTAGAATCAATCCAAGTAAGATAGTCCCATCCCATACATATATTATACATATATTATCGAATATTTTGACATTCTTCATTTTCAGATAACATAAAAAGACATACCTATATTGGTGTCGCATCAGACATAATATGCTCCACCTTTGGAATTCCACTTCACAGTATACCAGCTGATCGGCCAGGAAAGATCTACTGTCTATCTTATGTCTTTTACGCAATTGTACTGACAGTGGCGTACAGGACGTCTTTGGCCTCCATATTGACTGTGAGGAATAACGTTCAGCTGATAAAGAACAACGAAGATATTGTTCGATCAGGCCTGGTAACTGGAGGGACTAAAAGTATCCTGTCTATTTTACAAAATCAGCAGGAAGAAAGTCCCCTTGTACCTTGTCTGATAAGGAATTACGTAATTGTCCCTGACGTTGCAAGTGCACTGGATAGGATTAAGCATAAAAAAGATTTAGCCTATATCAGACACCTTTCCACCATGCAGTACTACAAGCGGAATTTAACTTTATCCGGCAAAGACGTGCATTTCTATTCGTTCGACGAATGTATTATATCGTACCATGCAGTAGCTTTTGTTTGGAAAGGTTCCGCAGTAACTCACGAATTAAATCGTATTATGAGAGGCATGTTGGAATTTGGATTTATGGACTCGTGGAATAGTAAAATAAGCAATATTATTCCCCATGACAGGCATGGAAATGACGTGAAAATGCAAAAGTTAACATTGAAACAACTGCAGTCAATATTTGTGCTTTACTTGTCCGGAATTTTGTTGTGCACCGTTATCATGATTTTTGAAATAATACTGTGGATACTGCTGAGATATAAATGATGAACATAAAATATCCCTAGAAGAAAGTTTTTATTATTATAAATTAAGGACAATCTCCTGTCGGTACTTTTGTTCTGAAGTACAATATAATCTCTCAGTTCTGATCATTGTCCCTGACTGCCTACCTATCTTTTCTTATGTAGGCAGGGCAGTAATTCTAACCGTATTGCTTATCTCATACGCCTACATAGTCCAGTATGGTAAGTATAATACTAATGATCGATGAACTAAATTGTGTCTCCTTGTTGATATTTATCACTGAAAAAACATTCAAATTTAATTTATATTTGTACGTATATATTTTTCATTTTTCGTCGCGAAAATTCGTAAGCAACGCTTGTTCATAGGCGTAAAAATATTTTCATTTGTTTTTGGAATAAATAATTGTATGTTGGCACTTTTTCCTGTACAATTGAGGTTATTTTTAATAAAATATGAAACGCACACTAACATACCGATACTATTTCAAATAGTTAATAGATGTCATGTTCATCTACATCTATCTCCTCTACAGGGTGAGGCACATAAAGTGTTACAGAGCAGTAGCACTCAAACTATTGATCATATCCAAAAATGTTTCACACAAAAGTTTCAGTGTTCGAGAAGGCCGTCATACTGGACCACCCTATTTTTGTTATCGGTGGAGGCGTTGAAGCTACGTCAAGGTCAACTCCACTTTCTTAAATGGAACCATGTATTTTTTTTCAATGACATTATTACCGATTTTAAGACGAATTCAGCGACCTACAACACAAGGTCATTCTAGTCACGCAAAGTATGAAAATAGTCGAAAAATCGAAACATATCGGAATAATCACTTTCAAAGGATCCACTAATCTTGCTTTGGGTCTACCTACAGAAGATGCTGGGAGTGATGACCCTCGACTTATAAGCACTTGTTAATTCGCTGATGAAAAGACCGTCCATCTTCAGCTAACATTTGTGGTGTGATTTCGGTACATGCTCGACGTATTCTTTCTTTCATGTCGTCATGCGTGTTAGGTACTACCGCCATTACGCGTTCTTTGACAAAACCCCATAAAAAGTAATCTGGTGATGTTAGATCTGGCGATCGAGGTGGCCAAGCTACAGGGTCGCCTCGTCCTATCCACTTTTCGCCAAAAATCTCATTCATCACTTGTCTTGAACACAGAGCATAATGGGGTGGTGCACCGTCGTGTTGCATCCACATGTTCATGCGAACATGCAAGGGCACGTTTTCCAGTAATTGAGGCAGTACGTTTTGCAGAAAGTTTGCGTAAACTTGCCCAGTCAAGCAACCTTCACTCCGAGCATCTTCTGTAGGTAGACCCAAACCAAGATTAGTGGATCCTTTGAAAGTGATTATTCCGATATGTTTCGATTTTTCGACTATTTTCATACTTTGCGTGACTAGAATGACCTTGTATTGTAGGTCGCTGAATTCGTCTTAAAATAGTATTTAATCGTATATTTTATAATTTGATATTTCATTTACAGTTTTTGTGTTAATTTTACATCGAATAGGCCCTAAAATTGCACCACCGAATAGGTAATTTACAACACGCGATCGGCAAATCTATGGAATCTTCTAAATGATCATCTTTCATTGAAAAGCCACGAGGGAATATCGATTCCATAGCAACTTACACAGAATTGGGACTCTTAAGAAAATTTGAATCATCTGCTGTCATATTATACAACCAGCAATCTCATTTACATTATAACATTCTTCGTAAACTAATATATTACTATGTAAAGCGATATTCGAATAACTAACATTGAAAAAACAATGCAATTCAATTCATGAATGTTTTCAATGTGCTCGAGTCATCATTGTAATTCTAAATTAATATGTCGTGTATATGTTTAAAAAAAAAGGTGCTACTGGCGTGATCACAATACGTGACTATCTCATCACGATTGTCACTGGCATCATGTTACGCTTGTGAAATTACTTGATGTTAAGAATTGAGTGATGTAGAGTTGAAATATTGAATTCTTTTAGTTCAGTACGTTTTCTATCGAGTTGTATCTATTGTATCTACGTTTAGATATTGAAGTATACTGAGGAGACTTTTCTATTGGCTCTCATAAAACTGGTCAAAAAAAGTTCTCTACACTGCAGACTAGAGCATAGTAATTTTTTAATCGGATTATCGATAGAAAATTTTTGTATTTTTCACATTTCATGTAAAATGCCAGAATGGATTGGTGTTTTAGTGTCAATTACAATACCAAAACTACATTTTATACCGTAACAGGACACTTCACCTAAAGACACTTCTCCAAAAGACATTTCACCTAAAGACATTTTACCTAAAGACACTTCTACAGTGCGACACTTCTCCAATGCGACACTTCTCCAAAAAGACATTTTACCTATAGACATTTCTCTAATGCGACACTTCTCCAATGCGACACTATGGCGTCTTATGGCTGTTGTAGGGTCCGACCTTGAAGTTTTTCCAGCGTAATGACTGTTTTGAGGCCCATAAAGGTGACTCTCACACCAAATTTGTTTATAATTTTTTTATTGTTTATAAAATTGTTTATGATGTTAGGTTAGGTTAGGTTAGGTTTCGTTAGGTTAGTTTAGTTTAGAATTTCAATGCTGTCACACCCCAAGGTTTTAGTTTTTTTTTTTTTAAAAAAACATTAGCTTGCAGTTTTGGCCCTCTAATGCTTCAGGTCCCGAAAGATCGGCAATAATTTTGAAAATAAAAGTTGAGTTAAAATATAAATAAAATATTTTTATTTAAAAATCTTTATAATAACTATACTTGGTAATCTCTTGGAGTAACTAACGTTTTGGAGAAATATCGCACATCAATATTGGAGAACTGTCTCTTTGGAGAAATGTCGCACTTTAATATTGTAGAAATGTCTCTTTGGAGAAATGTCGTATTGGAGAAGTGTCGCACTGTAGAAGTGTCTTTAGGTAAAATGTCTTTAGGTGAAATGTCTTTTGGAGAAGTGTCTTTAGGTGAAGTGTCGTGAACCCATTTTATACACAGAAGACACAACAAATTACATTGCGATCCATAGCCTTTTTGGAAAGTTAATGTGTTTTTGGACAGAATTTACCACAGACAGACAGAAAGACAGACAGAAATGAGTGAATGCTTTTTTTGGAATCTAGGACCCTCAAAATATGTATTTCCATCAAAATCTGGGAGTCGATTTTTTTTTGATTGCAATACTTTCTTACATACTTTGTATGTGATGAGAAAGTAAAAATAATATCATATGGTTCGACTTATTGGAAGTTTGATAAAATTTTTATTTATTGGAAACATTTTGTTTATTACAAATGCGCATGTTGCGTTAAAGCATGAGTGACCGAATGTGAATTAGTTATAATTGTATGAATTTTTTCGTTATATTTTTACAAATATTTGTTGTATATAACAATATCCATCGATTCTCATCCGTTTCGCATTACAGTAATATTACTCTTTTACTTAATTTTACGATCACCACTTGGCTGCATTATTTTTATTTTAATCTTGGACGACATATAAACCTATGTATTATAGAAAAGAAAAATTACAAATAGGGTAAAAAAGGATGCATGCAAGCTATCGACCCCATTCGTACATACAGAGTCTAAAACCACTTGACTATTAGTCACGTGTGAAGTCGTATTCTCCGATGCATCAGATACATTGCGACACTAATTATAAGAAGTGCAATGAGAAATAATTAAAGTACTGAACTGAGAAAAACGTTTGTTAAAATATATTGCAACATGGCGTTATAAATATACGACGTTTGAGGCTATACAACGCAACTTTTAAGAATATTTCTTAAAAATTTGCAGCACAACATAGCACAAATTATGCGGAATTCAGAACAGTCATAATTTGTATATAACAAACAA
The DNA here is from genome assembly GCA_963971525.1 of Cephus spinipes. Taxonomy (NCBI): domain Eukaryota; kingdom Metazoa; phylum Arthropoda; class Insecta; order Hymenoptera; family Cephidae; genus Cephus; species Cephus spinipes. The sequence continues at coordinate 6,130,881 of OZ020580.1, read as the reverse complement.
TGGGTGGGGCTAACCTGTCCTTTAAATTTTCTTTGGCTTACAAAATTCAAAATGTAGAATATAATTTTTAATTCTTTGCGGCACAAGGTAGCACATATCGAGCACAATTCGGCATAATGTTTATTTTTGAAGTTAGTAAAAATGGCGGGGCTAGCTTTTATCCTAAAAAAGTTTTATTTTCATATAATCAGAAATTTAAAAAATGCAACAATTTTATTAACAGCACATTGTAGCACGTAGTTAGTACAATACAGCACAGTAGTTTTTTTTTTACTTTTGAAAAAAGGCGAAGCTAACTTTACCCACATGACCGGCATAGACAAATATAGGCGAGTAACAACCGACAGTACTATGCATCCTACGACACTGACACATTCAATGATGAAAGCATATATTTAACCGCTATTTTCTATCATTCGGCTCCCAGATTACATAGTAGCTTTGCCTGATGATAGCACCAAGTCACACGAGAATATCAACAATGAAGACCTTACTCCTTGGGAAATTGCAGCTTCCTTTTATCCACATACATGTTCTGCACTTTTCTCAAATCTGATTATGACTCAAGAAAACTGCACCAATGAGTCTGACCTAAATTTGCAGAAGTTACCAGTAGACGAAGCGATAGCAAAGTCACATTCGCATTGTCAGTGGTATCCCTTGCGCCTTCCTTGCTACAGTAGAATACTGATTGAATTTTGCGCAGAAGAATAAACGGGAACTGAAGTATTTGAGTTGCTATTTTACTCAAAAGTCGAAAAGTGTTTTCACAGTATCTCGGTTCACAAATTAATTAATTAATTAATTAATTATATAAACGTTTGTGTTTCGTCATTACAACACATGCATTACTAGTGTCACATTTTAACGGGATAACAAGTTTTCTGATTGGTTGAATCAGACATAAAGTGGTCAACAGAGTGTGAAAATCCAGCATGATTTTGCCTCGATATTTAATTGGTTTTTGTTTATTTTTAAACTTGTATACGTCGGTGACGGCAGATCTTAGAAAACTGAGCTGGGGTCTAGAACGGAATGAGAAGGAACGACTCCTGGGGAAATTCCTGATGGACGCTGAGAGCCATTTGATGCAGAACTGCCCCAGCAGACAAATGAGCATCGTTGCTCCGAACAATCAACTTCTGAGGGCTGCTACACCCCTTTTCAAGGGCAGACCTTGTTTCGTCGGCACCAATTCTAAGTTTATGGTTCAATCGCGGGAATATGCGAACAAGAACTGCGTCTTCGTCTTCACGATATTCAGCCACCTGCCACCTTCAACCAAAGTGCGACTCCTGTCGACAAACAATCTACTAAAGGACGAAGTAAGGAAGGGCCTGGATTTGGCACACGAAAATTCAATCACCTTCCTAGAAAACAATGTATTCAAAGCGTTTCAATTGTATACTTTCACGAGGAACTGTAAGAGGGAGGTAAGACTTTTGTACGCTTGGGTTCCTGATAAGGGGCTTAAAACGTATTATTACGATGACCATTCCCCGCGGAATTTGAACAAGAGTCTAGTCCCTATTTCGACGTTACCTTCGGAGAACATCATGAACGTTCATCAGAATCCGGACGGAACTCTGACTGTTTTGGGTAAGGCACGAAATTAGCATTCGCTGCATGAAAGAGAATTACGTAAGAAATTCTCGTATTAACAATCATATAATTCTAGGTGGCCTCGAGAGAAATTTAATTCTACGACTTGCTAAAAATTGAACTTCACTGCTGTTGTCAAATATCCTAAGATACGAGACTGGGAGAATGTAGTGAATAACACTAATCTTGGATTAGTGGATGACGTCGCAAATCGAAAATCATTGATAGCAATCGGGCAATTGCTTCCGACTTCGTCAAGGCAGGAATACAGTGACTTCACAAAGAGTTACGATCATGGCTGTGTAATGTGGACAACTCCGGCGATAACTGGTTCTGCAGAAGATGTCCTGTATTCCGAATTCAGCACATATCTGTGGACTACCGTTGTGTCGACAATTATATTCAGTTGCGTTTTCATCTATATTCTGTCCGGAATCAGATCAAATAAGATAACCACGTGCATCATCATGTACGAAATAGGTTATTTTAATATTTTTCAATTTTAGGTAATCGGGAAGGGCAAGCTTGTATTGATGTCGCGATAGAGTTGATCCGCGCCACTCTTGGAACAGCAGTTCGAAAGCTGCCAACCAGTCGACCAGGAAGAATCTACTTCCTTTCCTATATTTTTTATGCAATTGTGGCAATCAAGAGACTCGGTCGAGTCTCGCGCCAAGTACAGGCAACCCGCCGTACGGGGCACGGCCCGCCGAGACTCTTTACTCGAAGCATCTCTTGTATGTACCTGTGTTTCGACTGAAATATCTTATGAACGGCTGTATGTGAGAAAAATTTATTGATACATTCACTGTAGAAATCAAGGGTTCTGAACTGATTGCCATCAAATTCAATACGATTAGTGGACAGGATCAGGACGTATTCACATGGCGAGCGAGACGATTTTATTTCAGGTCCGTCGTCGTCGTCGTCGTCTCGCACGTCCATCGCATTTTTTACACGACAGATGGCGCTGACTGCTTTGCCTTCTTTACCTATTTGTACTCTATAGTCCGTATTCACAACTCGCTCTTAAACTCACTAACAGAGTCGCTTGTAGTTAAAAGTCACTAAGAAAAAATTTAAAAGCGCGCTATTAGCACTATAAGCGAGTTCTGAATACGGGCTTATATGTACTCTGTTAGTAATTTACGAATCCATAACACAATCAAATACACTTTCTACGTGAAGCTACCGTTCATACCAAATATCCAGTTAGTATAAGGGTGCTTTCACAACAGTATAGAATTATTAAGTTTTTAATAGCATTCCTGTGGAGCGCACGTAGGTATATGGGTGTATGTATGTGTGTGCTTCGGCATAGTTCCTCGTATTTTAGGTGACAGTTTGTCCAGGTGTTTCGCTCCGTAGTTTTCTGTATCTAGATGGCGGACGTGGAAGTCCAGGGTGTCCAGGTGTTCCGCTCCGTAGTTTCTTGTATCTAGGTACTGGAAGTGGAAGTCCAGGGTGTCCTGGTATTCCGCTCCATAAATGCCTGTGTCCAGGTGTTCCGCTCTGTAGTTTCTTGTATCTAGGTGTCGGACGTAGAAGTCCAGAAAAGTGTGCAACAAGCTTTGGCGCTTCGCTCAAACTATAGTATCCTCTTTGATGTTCGCACGGCCTGAGGTACGTAAATAATCCAGCACACTCTCCTCTCTTACGTTTACCACACGACTTCAACAAGCTGGACACCATTAACGACGCTTACATGGATTGAAGATTACATTTTCTTTAAAAATTTGTATATGTCTTTATGCATTTCTAGAAAAAGGGACTTACAAATTAAATTTATATGCCATTAAACATTTTCGACAACGCAATATAGTTTTCTGATTAGCGAAATCATAATGCATTTATATTTTATATCTGTGACAATATAGATTTCAGTGGTTAGATCTTCTATGTCCCGTTGAGCAACAAAAACTTGTGACATCCCCCAAAAAACACTTACGTGTAAAAAACTACGCCAAGTACAGGAGTGCTGTGTATTCCTCTAATAAAAAGTATTGATATCAGATTATTGAGGCCAAGTACGTAAGTCACTACATGTTTGTCTATTACATGATCTAGCACTGGCCCATCATTCTAATTGTATTTTCAAAGTTTCCTATAACGTTTTCACTACTCTTTCACATTACTGCTGTTTCTCGTAGTTGATTATGAATTAATGATTATTTAATAATTAATAAAACTTTAGCTGATTCCTTATCGAGTACTACTTGGCGGGTCCGTGCCAGAAATTCCAAAGTACTTACTTTGAACGTACTAATAGTATCCTAAAATTATGTTTATTATTAAGATTTTACCGTGATTATTATTAACGAGTTATCGTTAATAAGCTCTATATAGAAAGTTGACATTGGTTTTGAGATTAATAACTGGCATAATGAACGCAAATTTATATCAAGAAATGCATGGACCCGCCAAGTAGTACTCGATAAGGAATCAGCTAAAGTTTTATTAATTATTAAATAATCATTAATTCATAATCAACTACGAGAAACAGTAGTAATATAAAAGAGTAGTGAAAACATTATAGGAAATTTTGAAAATACAATTAAAATGATGGGCCAGTGCTAGATCATATAATAGGCAAACATGTAGTGACTTATGTACTTGGCCTCAATAATCTGATATCAATACTTTTTATTAGAGGAATACACAGCACTCCTGTACTTGGCGTAGTTTTTTACACGTAAGTGTTTCTTGGGGAGATAAGAGTTGACTCAAGTAAAGGGTCTCTGCGAGCTGAGCCCTGTACAGCCTGTTGCCTATACTTGGCGCGAGACTCGACCGAGTCTCTTGATAAGAAAAACGAAAAGAGATAATCGTTATCACAAACTATACCTCTCTAACTCCGAAACCGAAATCAAATTACATTTAAAAACCGAAACTGAAAACCGTAAACGAAAAATTATTAATTAATAACCTGAAACCGTAACCTAAAACCGAAATTTAGGCTTTAGTTATAGCAAATACCGCAATCGAACCTATATTACTTTCAGTTGCGGTACCTGAAATAAATAGTCTACAACTCTCCATCCCAAGTGACCCGCATAAGATAACCGATGTTTCCACCTCTCCATCGATATTCCCCTAACCTAGCTGTTTGACCATGCCTACCAACGCATGCGCTCTTCCAAAGTGCTCTGATTCAAGTGCGCATTCCCAATAGACAGATGAAAAGGGAGGGGACGTCGACCATTGCGGAATTTGATCACGGGTTCAATTAATTATTGAGGAGTTGAACTGTTTTTATTCAATTACATGATTCCAGAATTAATAATTACAAGGGTAACAATTCACAACACATCAGCAACAAATGCTTTTATAAAGTAAATAGCATATTGAAGTAATTGTTTTATTTATGTTGCTCATCTATGAAATGCTCTGTATATTCTAGCTAAATAATGTGTAGTGTCGTAGTAACGTTCCTTATATGTATATTGTGCCTATTTCTCGATAAATGCCGATTGTTCGAAGGTTAGATACTGTACAAAATTCGCTTCTGACACATTATCGTTTCTACATTCTTGTGATGAAAAGAAATATGTTTTGTTAAGGAGGAATCATTATAATTTCGTAGATGATGCCACTTATGATTTTAACCCTTTCAGCCCTATGAACCCATACATATATGCATTCTGAGAAAGTAGTTCCTCATTGCGCATGAATCCATATCCATATGTGTTCCATACCAACAATGCTTTTATATTTATAGATGCACCGCACTATTGTACAAAATTTTTACTTTTGTTTACGTGAAGTGCGTATCTGTAAATGTATCGGTACATGTGCTTTGCTATCAATTGACGGTTGTTAATTAATATACCTATTTACGAAAAGTTCATGCACTGAAACCTCAAGTTTAATCAGGCGCCCTTTACCGTAAAAAGTGGACAGACCACAGTTAAGCATTTTCTTTGCACAGTTCAGGGCGGAAAGGGTTAAGCACATGAATCTTCTGATGGTTATTATATAACGTAAACGCACGTCCTATTAGGGTGCGCCCTATTAAGATCAAAAAGCATTATTTGACTACTTTAACATGAAATACTGCAGTGCACTCTTAATATTTATTCATTTTGTGTTGCTCAACGGGACTCACGTGAGTTATCTTTGCTCTACGATACGACTACGATATTATATTGTGCTTTATTTTGACTTTTTCTTCTTAGAGAGTCCCCCAAACATTATTTCCAAAAGCATGACAAAGCTGGATAATATTACGCCCGATAAGTAAAGTATGAATATAGACTTCAATTGCCACAGTTTGAGCTTTTTCGGCTCTATATTAGATTCGCGCGCTGTTTGAATTTCAACTTTACTGTTTTCGGTTTTCCACCAATTCACTAATCCGGATTCCCCTAATCGTACGATAATATCATTTAATTCAGGGGTCAATGCGGAACCTTTACGAACTAGAGTTGTAACAGGATACGATATAATGCATTCGTCAAACGAATAGAAATATACCTCTTCTCCAGCTAACATTAACTTCCGCTTATAGTATTGCACTGTCGAACGATGTCCTGCAAAGGCAAAGTCCTTTTTGTATTTAATCCTGTCAAGTGCGGCTACGATGTCTAGGAGAACTTCAAAATTATCTATAAGATAAGGCATGGAGGGACTTTCTTCTCGTTGACTTTGTAGAAAAGACAACAAGACGTTGCTTCCTCCTGGTATCAATTTTGATCGAACAATATCTGCTTTCGTCTTAATTAGTTGTACTTCCTTCCTGACGGTCAATATCGAAGCTAAATATGTCTGGTAAGCAGTTATCGCCACAATTCCATAAAAAATATACGAAATGAAGTAGATTCTTCCTGGTCGACTGGTTGGCAGCCTTTGAACTGCAGTTCCAAGAGTGGCGCGGATCACGTCTATTATGATATCAATGAAGGTTTGCCTCTCTTGATTTCCTGAAATTGAGGAATATTAAAATAATCGATTTCGTACGTAACTATGTACGTGGCTACCTTACTTGATCTGATTCTGGACAGAAAATAGATGAAGACGCAGCTGAATATAATTGACGCCGCGACGGCGACCCATAGATACGTGCTGAATTCGGAATACAGGACATCTTCTGCGGAACCTGTGATCGCCGGAGTTACCCACACAAGACAAGCGTTATCATAAGTCTTTGTGAAGTCACTGTATTCCTGCCTTGACGAAGTCGGAAGCAATTGCCCGATTGCTATCAATGATTTTCTATTTGCGACGTCACCCACTAATCCAAGAATAGTGTTATTCACTACATTCTCCCAAACTCGTATCTCAGGATATTTGACAACAGCAGTGAAGTTCAACTTTTCAGCAAATCGTAAAATTAAATTTCCCTCGAGGCCACCTGGAATGATATGATTGTTAATACGAGACTTTCTTACCTATTCTCTTCCACGGATTGCATGCTTATTTTGTGTCTTACCCAAAACAGTCAGAGTTCCGTTCGGATTCTCATGAACGTTGATGAGGTCCTCCGAAGACAACGCCGATATAGCAACTGGACAATTGTTCAAATTTCGCGAGGAATGGTCATCATAATGATACGTTTTAAGTCCCTTGTCAGGAGCCCAAGCGTACGCAAGTCTCACCTCCCTCTTGCAGTTCCTCGTGAAAGGATATAGTTGAAACGCTTTGAATACATTGTTTTCCAGGAAGGTGATTGTGACGTTTTCAATTGATTTGTCATATGCTAAATCCAGGACCTTCCTTACTTCGTCCTTTAGTAGATTGTTTGTCGACAGGATTCGCACTTTGGTTTCGTAATCACTCGGCAAGTGGCTGAATATCGTGGACAAGTAATCGTAATCGATTGTATCGATGAAGACGAAGACGCAGTTCTTGTTCGCATATTCCCGTGATTGAACCATAAACTTAGAATTGGTGCCGACGAAACAAGGTCTGCCCTTGAAAAGGGGTGTAGCAGCCCTCAGAAGTTGATTGTTCGTAGCAATGATGCTCATTTGTCTGCTGGGGCAGTTCTGCATCAAATGGCTCTCAGCGTCCACTAGGAATTTCTGCAAGAGCTGTTCCTTTTCATAACGTTTCAGTACCGAGCTCAGTTTTCTAAGATCTCCCGTCACCACTGTGCACAGGTGTAAAAATAAAACAATGCAGGTAAAGCATCGAAGCCCGATCATGCTTGACTTCCACATCCTATTAACCCTTTTCTTTATATCTCTGCTTCACTGAATCCCGATCACCGATGGCTTCTCCGATTATTTTAAGGAAATGTTAACGTTGCTTACTTATAATACTGGACCAAACGCCGACTTCCTCCGTTAATGTCAATTTTTGCGAAATTCAAACAGCTTTGCTCCCGGAGGGAGGATAGTGCAAGTGATGCTACGGCCACTGCAAGTGCCAGACTGCCGATGCTTCGATTACTGATTGTGTTTGACACGTGGTGCTAAGCAACAATCGCGCGACTCTGTTTCGAGAGGCAAGCAAAGTGGAATCCAGGAAAATTGCATAGTAACAATTGTTATTATTACTGAACACTTAAGTGTATAAGGGGAAATGCAAATTTCCTCAGGAGTTTTTATGTCTATCGCCTATGAAACTACTATATATTTGCTTGTTGCGTCTTTTTCTTTTTGGTCGTAAACCACGAGAATTGTTGGTTGCTGCTCTTCCTGTGAAGGGTGGAGATATTTTTTACGACCGATCATTGCTAACTTGCACACGTCCTTGCATGGAGACTTGTATTTTGCACCGACGGCTACGTGAGACTAGAACTTTTCTATCGATTATTATTCGTTGATAGATTACTCAAAGAAGAATATTCAAAGTCAATGTTTTCATGATATGATTCGTATAGTTTCGATTACACCATTCCGAAATATAAATAAATACAAATGCCGTTCGGCAATGAATTTGGTTTCGACTGGTTCGCCATATCAGTATGTGCAATTCCGTATCAATGTAATTTTGTTTCCACAGAGGATTTGGATATCTTTATGTTCATATAATCTTATTTAATATTCGGCTCTTCGCATCTCACTCACAAGGAATGTCACTTTAGTGTTCCTCTCCGATTTTGATGAAACTCAAGTATGTTGTAGCGCATGAAAATCTAAGAGACACGTGTTTTTTTTTATCGGCGGAAAATGGTTTTAAGGGGTGAAATCAACCTCCAAAGTTGGGCATGTCGAGGGGTGGTAATGCAGTTTCACCTAGAAGGAATCGTTCGATTTCAATGAAACAAAAACTAAAATGTTTCTCATCGCGAATAATGAAAAAAAAAAATTATCTCTTGAGGGGGTGAACTACCCCTTGATTATTACTTTTTTCACCCTATTTAAAAAACTTACGAATGGAATTCAATTAAATACGTACCATTTGAAAGAGGAAGGAAAATTAACGTTTACATATTTTTGCTTTTTTGCTGGATGTCACGTTTAAGGGGGTAAACCACCCCCTGCGTACCGATGCGTGCATTCCCATATAGGACACCTTCTTGCGCAATTTAAAAGTGTAAATGCATTTAAAATATTCTCGTTAGTGACAATCGGTAAACAATAAGTGAATATTAACGTATTACCCTTAATTAAGGGGGTAAACTGCCACCTCCGTACCTGCTCCCTGCATACCGATGCACGGACTTCGATATATGACCGCTTCTCGCGCAGTTTAAAAGTGTAAGTTAATTCAAAATATTCTTGTTACTGACAGTCGATAAACAATAAGTGAAAATTAACGCTTCATCCGTAATTAAGCGGGTAAGTTTATTTAGAGTTTGAATATCAATTAATGTAATAGTCCTCCCACTCTGCACGCTTCCGCCTAGAGATAAGTACGGTAGCTAGTTCACCATAGTACCAGTTTCTTTTATTTTATATTTAAAATATATTTACACTCACTAATGATGGGCGGAATGGTAAATAGTCTTTTATTTACCAATGTGAAGCGATATTTTTATCTGTATCCCGCGTCCATAAGACGAGAGCCGTTCGGCGAGTGGGAAACGATAGCAACGCCGAGCTGCGCGTCGCGGAGAGTAAACGCGTGACGAGGCAGCAGAAGGGCCAGAGGCAGGAGAACTTCGTTAATTTTCACTTATTGTTTATCCACTGTCAGTAACAAGAATATTTTGAATTAATTTACACTTTTAAATTGCGCGAGAAGCGGTCCTATATGGAAGTCCGTGCATCGGTATGCAGGGGGTAGGTTCGGAGGGGGCAGGTTACCCCCTTAATTAGGGGTAATACGTTAATATTCACTTATTGTTTACCGATTGTCACTAACGAGAATATTTTAAATGCATTTACACTTTTAAATTGCGCAAGAAGGTGTCCTATATGGGAATGCACGCATCGGTACGCAGGGGGTGGTTTACCCCCTTAAACGTGACATCCCGCAAAAAAGCAAAAATATGTAAACTTTAATTTTCCTTCCTCTTTCAAATGGTACGTATTTAATTGAATTCCATTCGTAAGTTTTTTAAATAGGGTGAAAAAAGTAATAATCAAGGGGTGGTTCACCCCCTCAAGAGACAATTGTTTTTCAATGTCTAGTTGCACTTTACATTACTCGCGATGAGAAAAATTTTGTTTTTGTTTCATTGAAATCGGACGATTCCTTCTAGGTGAAACTGCATTATCACCCCTCGACATGCCCAACTTTGGGGGTTGATTTCACCCCCTAAAACCGTTTTTCCGCCGATAAAAAAAAACACGTGTCTCTTAGATTTTCATGGGCTACAACATAGTTGAGTTTCATCAAAATCGGAGGGGGACACTAAAGTGACATTCCTTGTCAGTAAGTTATCTTGACTTCTCTATTAGGGTGAAGCTTCGACTCTTCGATTCGCTGAAGCCGCCACTAGAACCATCCACCTCTTAGGTACGATCAATGACAATGATGCTAGTGTAACAATAATAAAATATCTGGTAGAGCAATTTCGAAGTAATAAGGTAGAAATAGCATTACCAAAATCCTCGGATAATGGACTTTCAAATCCTCAGCAATTTTTACACGAACATGAAAGATATTGTAGTCTAAGAGATGTACCGTCGGAGAGCAAGCTAAAAATAGTATAAACATGCTTATCGGAAAGAGCATTAAACTGGTTCACGATACATAGATATGATTTTAGAAATTTTCAACATTGTTTTAATAAGTTTGAGGAGGAATTTTACTCTATTCGAGTTAGAATACGCATGAAAACTCGATGGCAAGAACAACGTTATAAATTATCAAATGGCAGTATAGTAGCGTATTTTATGACCAAATGCGAGCAGCACAATATTTGTGTCCATGTTTAGGTGTTTATGAAGTGCACTATGCGGTTGTTCAGCAATTATTGCCCATGGAAGTTCGGGAGATTCTAGCTGCAGTAGATTATGCAGATACAACCATTTTGGTACAAGCTTTAGAGCATCTAGACAAGTCGCGTGAAATTGAGAATGAACGATATAAAAGTATAAACAATAAAGATAGTAATAATGATAAGCCGTGTCAACAAGTGAATACTATGGGTGTGATTGAGAAAGGACAGACACAATCCAGTTATCATAGTGCTGATTACAGTAAACGAAAATTGGACTGGTCGGTATAATAGAGGTTATTCGAAAAGGCGAAACGAACCATATAATCCTAGAGGAAACAATCGTGATTTAGTACTACCGGATACGAGATTTCCACCGCCAAATTATGCTGCATCCAAAAAAATTAATCAATTTAATGCTCCGAATTCGGAAAACTGATAGTGGGTATGGGGAGTAGCGGTCCATCTAGCCACCCTTATGATTATAGATTTATTACTGAAATAGAAGAGGACTTTCAAGGAGAAAATAGTAAGATATCTGGGTCTAAAAGTAAAGGAAACAAATGTATACACTTTAATTACAATAGGCCAGTGTATTTATTCCTCAATGATGGACACGGGCAGTCCAATTAGTTGTGTATCTGAATGATTTTACCGATTTTTATCAAACCATTTAACTATTGAGGAATTATCAGTCTCAAACCTGCATATAGTTACGGCAATTGGATTAGAATCGACTCTTGTAAGGAAACAGGTCCTAATACCGTTAGAGTAGGTACCGTTCAAATATTTGCGATGAGCAAATATTTTATGTAATCCCAAGTTTAACTTCTGAGATAATCTTAGGCAATGACTGGTTGACGAAGACGTGTGCCATACTAAATTATAGATCGAATTCAATAATCATAAAAGGAGTTCAAATTCCTAGTGAGCTGACAATGCTTGGAGGTAGCTTGGTTGAGGAAACGTCAGTATCAGTTCTTGCAATTGTTAATGATACAGTGGTCCAGGGGGAACTTGAAGATCAGGCTATAATTATTAATAGAGAAGGAATCGTAATGTACATGAGTTGCGTAATGACAGTTACCGCTTGTACGAATGAATTACCGAGGATCATCAAAGTGTACCGGTTGATCGACAAAACGGGTGGATTCAGGAATACCCAGATGACAATGAGTTAGATGATTCTTTAAATATTTCTTGGTTATTTGGTAGAATAGAATTAACACGAGATTGTATAAATGATTCAGTAACGTTTACGCCAGTTGGCTTGAAGAGCGGCTGTAGTATTGATATTGAAAAAAACGTGGACCCTAATATTATTAAGGATTGTATGTGTTCATTTTAATAAGATCAAATAACTGAATAAATTTTCGAAAATTCTATTAACAATATAACCAAAATATTTAATTTTTTATATAATCAAACCAAATTATGTATGTATTATCTTGCGAGTGATTATATTAAGTGAAATCACGATCTATTCAAAATTAAGTTGTACATTAAATCAAATGAATTAATAATATGAGGCCAGCCTTCCAACAGTCACACATATAAAAGTTTCATTCAAAATTTTAAACACGCACTTAATTTGTTTTCTATATTTAATATTTATATATGTACCTATTAGTTATATAGCCGCTGATATCGATGGAGATGAATAGTAGCTTATGGCTTGGTCCTACGGTGTATTGTCGAGCCGAATTGTCGCCGTGTCCGATCACCGTTCGTCAAATGTCTAGCTGAATTTTTACAATGTAGATGATGATATATTTTAGGGCCCTATCACCCAGAGCGTATTATCTATAGAGAAAATATATAAGAATACAACTATGATAAAATAAGAGCTAATTATGCGCATTATTATAACAAAGAGGATTTCGTACCTATTATATTGTTTGAAGATACTTCTTACTCGCTCGCTGGTTAGTTTGGGAAAGGAACGAAAATTCGCTTGACCGGTATTATTTCGATTCTATGAGGTGGGGATCGAACGACTCCTAATAGATATATGCGGAGTGGGGCGTATCCACACACATGCACACACAAGAGACACACACATTAACTGGCGTACTCCTACGTTACAGGATGCGTATAATAAAGTTAACAATGATTCTATTGGTGATAAACATAGTCAAGATAAGTTAGGGATATTGTCTATTCATAGTAATTTTGATATAAAATGTACTGATTTAAATACGAGCACTGTTGATGATTTTCGAGAAAAATATTGTGATGACTGTGATCAGTTTATTGTGCATGATGATGATACTCTATATATTATTAATAATTTAATCGATAAGGATGCCGAGAATGATATTTTCTCAACTGAGCTATTTACTATCGTGCAAGAGCTAACATCACTCAGTTCTGAGGAGAGAACTTGTTTTACTCAATTAATGATGAAACACCGTCGAGTATTTCAGAATAAGCCAGATTCAATAAATCATTACGACCATGAAATTAAACTAATTAAATTGAAACCTTTTGTTAGGCGGTCATACCCAATTCTGCTATCTCAAAGACTTACAGTTGCTAAGGAAATACAAAATATGCTTTCTAATGGGATAATAAGAAGACTCTGATATTATTAAAAGTAGGTCAAATTTGTTAAATGGACACGGGATGGAAAAATATCAATTATATAATAACATTGTATTTCAACGGAGATCGAAAATTAAATATTGGCGTATAATAGTCCCAAAAATATTGACTGAAAGATTGCTCCGTTTATGTCACCATAAATTGGGCCATCCTGGTACTTATAAAATGGTTGCATACTTGCGACAATATTTTATATGGAAGTCGATGAGGAGAGATGTTAAATATTCTGTGAAGCATTGTGATCTGTGTCAGCAAGTGATATTTAATAATGTATGTATGAAAGGCGAATACCAAATGGTTACAGCACAACGTCCGAATGAACTTATAGCAATAGATTTGTATGGCCCGTTATCTATATCCATTGGAGGAGTGCAATATGTTTTGGTTGTGTTGGATGTGTTTTCGAAATATGTTAAACTGTATGCTATGAAGCGTACGACATCAGCTATGACGCTGAAAAAAATATTAACCAACTATATACCTAAGGTGGAAAAGCCTTGCGGGATATTGTCAGATCACGGAACTCACAATCAGTTTACGGCTGCCAAGAGGCGTATCACGTTAGAGCAATCTGAAATAAAAGTATTATTCTCATCTATTCGTCATTCGCAGTGAAATCCTGCTGAACGGCTTATGAGGGAAATAGGTCAATTGTTTCGAACATTTTGTGCAGAAAAACATACATCTTGGGCGAAATATTTGACGAAAGTTGAAAATTTATTCAATATAACAAGTCATTCAAGTACCGGGTATACACAACAAACATTACATTTTGGAACACCTGTTGACGACATTATGGTGCGAATGGTAAAATTTCCATCAATGGTGCCTGTGGATCACGAAACAATCATTGTATTTGCACATGAACGGTTAAAACTGAGAGTACCTCATTTGTCAAACGCATCAGATGCACTTACTCGAAAATTCTTTCATTTGTATGAAGGGCCCTACCGTATTATAAAATGCCGTGGTCCCAATGCATTTTTATTAGCTGATAGGTTTAAAGACGATGTGATTAAGGGCACTTGCAATAGAACTAATTTAAAATTGTATTATTATCAACCTGTTGCATTTGATTCGATTTAAATGTATATTATCAAACGCCTAATTTATGTGTGCTTGATGTCTTTCGGTAGAGATTCTATTTTCCTTTGATTTAGCACATTACATTTGAGATTGTGTCAATATAATGTGAGGGGAAAGAATGTAACGATCTGAATAGATGCTAGCGCTTTAGTCAAGGGAGCTCCCACCATCGAACTAGTCCCTCTTATCCGGTAAGCGGCAAATATCCTCCATTTTGCCAATTGTCTTCTGACTGGTACGGATCGGACAGACAGGAGCACTATATACTTATACATATACGTGGTCATAGACATTAGGTCATAAACAGGATGATAAGTTAAGTGTAAGTTATATCACATTTTGTATTTTATTTGTTTTATACATAACAGTTTATGTCAGTATAAGGCAAAAGGTCTATTTAATACCAGCCGTAGGCGATTGAATCTCTGGAATAGAAGTCATGGGTAAATGAGCCAATTAAAAAAGACGAAAATTTTACAAGTCGTCGATGTTGAGGACTGCTATATTCAAACGAGAAAAGAAAACACTGCAACATTGTCACCAAATAAAGCGAAAGAAGTGAAAGAACTATACATTATAAGGTATTTCGTTTGATGTAAAGAAAAGATGTATGAGAATGGCTGAGAGTTGTGTGTATAATTAAGTATCGTTGAGAGTTGTGTTAAATTGAAAGGAAAAATATCTCAAATTGATTTAAATCATGTGCTAAACTGTTAGATCCCAGCTTTTATTGGATCGATCATATAAAATCTATTTGTGTTAGTTTTCTCGATTTATTTTTTTTATTTTAATAATAATAAATAACATTGAATTAAGACTTAAATATTATCTTTTTAACCTTTATCGAATTACCGAAGGATGTGCAAAGTAAGAAAGCAGTCATGAACATTAGAAACAATGATCTGTACTGTTTTCTCTGGTCGGTTACGGCAGGCCTTCATCTAGCTAAAAAAATGTAGACAGGATTCGTTCATATCCACATTTCAGCTCAGTTCTAAAGTACAAAGGTATAAAATTTCCCATTGACTGGAAGGGCATTCCACAATTCGAAGTAATTAATAATATAGTAATTAACGTTTACGGTATAGAATACGATGAAAATAATAAGCGTAGTAGTGAGGTAGTACGACTTTATCTAAATCAACAAAAATCAGATAAATAAGCGATTCATCTGCTCATGTTGGAAACGAAAATTTACTCGAATGGAGATGAAAAACTAGCATCCTATTTGAAAGATGATGAAAAACTAAGTACGCGTAAACGTTATAATAATTTAGAGGAATTAAATTTATTGACTAGAAAATGTATTTTTCCTCACAAAGACATTGGTGATTGGGAAAAGCTCAAAGAGAGTTCAGTTACCCGTAAAAGAAGAATTTTATTCAAAATTAAATAACGAAGGAATTTTAGAAGCAGATTATACACACGCTTCGAATGTATAGCAAAAATTTCACATTGAGACATTGGGAGAATATTCTGATTTATATTTGAAATCAAATGTTTTACTTCTTGCCGATGTCTTTGAAAATTTCAGACGTAAGTATGTGTTACGCCATATACAATTTAGACCCTCTACAATATTACACTACACCGGGTCTTGCTCTCGACGCTATACTCAAGCGTACGGGTATTGAACTTGAGCTCCTGACTGATGCAGAAATATTGTTGTTTATCGAAAGACCGCCAAATAGTTCTCTATCGATGGAGATCGGTAGATTTTCCCGGTGTTTAGAGAACGGGGAAAACGAAGAGACCATATTTACGTGGCCGCACTAGCGGGAAGCAAAAATTCAAATTTCATTTCCCTCTCATTTAAAATTAACAACGAAAAAGTACTCCATGAAGCCATTTTTCCTTCCCTAGAAGCCCTAAGATTGTGTTACGTACATAACATTATTATAATTGTTCGTTTTCATATTTTTTTCCGTAATTTCCGGGTGAAATAAGCTGTTTCACATTTTTCTCATTTTTCAGACGCTTTTAGGGTGTCTGAAAGTTTTGTAGTTCGCTTTCCGGCCACCCATTAAGTCTAATGCTATGCTAGTGGCGCTACTATCGCTATCACTTCGAAATTACAAAAATAAGTTTTAACTATTTATAAGGCATATTTGTGTGCAAACTCTGACGGAAAAATTCAAAAAAAAAAGAATGAACACAAATGTAATGTAATAGGAATTTATATTACCGATCGAAAAGTCATAGTCATTTGTTATTTAGCCGTTAGAGTCCACTCATGTCAATCCCCACCTTGGGTATCATCTTTGACGGTAATCCGCTGAGAAATGATACGGGACTTGTCCCTTTCGCTTGCGGACCGTTGGAGATGATAGACCATACAGGCAACCTACGTCTTGTTATATAGAAAATCAATATTTAAGCATTATACTTACTTTGTGTTTCGAATTACTATTATTCATACAGGCGGAAGGGATTTATTTTGACTGCGATTTTGGCTTAAAAAGACATTAAAATAAGGAATCTAAACCGCGTGGATGAACGCATTGGAGAAATTTTAAAATATTGGACTGGCTGGATAACAACGTGGCTATTTACGGATAAATTACGGCAACATCAATCGTTTCCTGAAATCGTCGATCAACAGCTAGAATGGGTAATGTGTGAGTACGTATGGGACATGAATGCATTAGTTTGTTAAATCAAAAGTGTAATAATTTAGTATACGATTTATAATTCTATATGAAAAAACAAAAGAGAAAAAGCATCTTTCTCTGATGTCTTAATGAAATAAATTATAGTCCATAGTTTTTTATATCAAATTTTATATATATATATTATATTCAATTCGATTATTTCATTTCCTTTAAATTTATATAACAAATATAATAAATAATGTTACAGTAACGAAATACACCATAATTTAAGTCAAATATTTTAATCTATCAAACACGTCAAATGCTGGCGCACGCCGGAGCCATGGCCAGAATCATCGCGCGCCACTCGTTAAAAATGCCCAAAAAAACGTGTTTGTGGTGTGTACGGCACTTTATAGTGTTTGTTGATGTTTGCGGAAATATGACAGCTGCCAGGAGCAGCCAGGAGCGTGCTAGGCAGTTTTTAGGATATTATTCCTTGAAAAAATTGAGACAATTTTGACGGATATATATCAGATAAAATTTGTCCAAATATCGAAATGAGTGAATGTATAAAAATATTAAATCTTCAACAAGCGTGCAGTATAATTAAATGCACAATTATTGTAATGATATATAAAACTGTTTAATTGCACAGTAAGTTAGAAATTATTATCAAGATTGGAACATTCAACAAAAAGAAGTGATATCCCCCCAAAAAACATTTTCAATGTAAAGTTACGTGTTTAGAGATCGAGTGACTCTCATATAAGCCTGCAAGTTGTCAACAAAAAGAAGTGATATCGCAAACACTGCAATAAGGAGTTGAGACACAATTTTGATGGCATTCCGAAAATATCTGCATACACGGACAGAAAATCATGGGACACAGTGATTCTATATATTCGAAGCTGTTCAATTTCGAGGTCGTCTGTGCCTTTTTCCGGCGTGTTTAGATCGTCGTTCTACGCCATAGTATAGAATCAATATCACACTGTGTCCTATGATTTTCTGTCCGTGTATGCAGATATTTTCGGAATGCCATCAAAATTGTGTCTCAACTCCTTATTGCAGTGTTTGCGATATCACTTCTTTTTGTTGACAACTTGCAGGCTTATATGAGAGTCACTCGATCTCTAAACACGCAACTTTACATTGAAAATGTTTTTTGGCGTATGGAATTACCTAACACGGTATAATTATTAATTGACTAATAAATCAGATATAAGCAACAGTAATAACACAAAAGAGTATTGACTCATGTACTTGGCATCATAATGTGATTTCAATATGTTTCGCTAGCAAAATTCACCAAACCTGTACATGATGAGTCTTTTTACACGAATGTTGTCGTGGAGGATCGCAATTTATTAGAATGTAATAATAAATTCTTGTGCAAAATATATGTATCATATATGCAAATTATGTAGATAGTTTCATTGTGTCTGAAGATACGATAAGAATTAGCCATGCGGCGATGTTCTATTGATTACCGCACTATTGTTTATAATAATTTTGATGATTAGAAAACTTAACAAATTTTGTTCTGATTTCCCGAGACGTGATGCACAGCAGCAACAGGTGCGCGGCACACGGTCGATGGTCGTACAGGACTTTGCCGCCAGATGAAACTGACAATTACTTTTCCTATTCATCCAGAAGATGAATTACTTAATTAATTCTTATAAGATTAGTAAATAATTATATGTGAGTAAAAAAATATTTTATATCACGGTAGTTGAGTCGATAACTATGGTAGTGGTGGGCTTAGCAGTAAGGTGCCGTAGTTAGTTAGCCGTCAGCAAATGATGTGCGATCGAGACGCATGAAGTTTCCACAAAAGAGAATTCAGAGGGAACTGCTATTTTCTTGGTAAATTGATTCGCTTGATTCTTCGCTTAAATCTGTGACATTTACCCGTAAAAATGATACCGTACATTGGATTTGTCTTATGATGCGACACATTTAAGAAAGAGATTCCTCTCCCTCGAAGTCATCGATCCAGCACGTGTACCTCTGAGATGTAGGTACACATACTTAGGCTATGACATCAGGTCCTCTCGCTGCTACCATGCTATACGCTCTCGTTGTGTCAAACTCTACCGGTGGCCATATTGGATCGTCTGCCAAATGCATTTGACAGATCAATAAAAAAAGTATTATTTTCACATAACAGAAAAAGCATTGCGAGAAAATGCAGAAATATTCACCCAGGGACAAATGCATTTGCGGTAATGAAGGATCGTAAAAGTTATACTGATGTTTCCCAGGAAGTGAATATACCAACCTACCATCTTTTGCCTTTCGTGTCCCGAAAACGGCGCAAGCACGTACCAGCCCTCAGTAAACTCATGCCAGTTGCACAAAACTTGTTAGGTCTTGTGCATACAGTCTTCCCTGTTTTTATGTTTATATGTTTTTAATGTGACTCGTTATAGGTATTTTTAAAATCAATATTACACATTCGATTCTGAGCTCCGTCAGCTGTGACCAGTGGTCGAAGCACCAGCACTGCGACAGTTGCGTTGATGCTGATAAACACTCGCTTTCTCATCGTAAAGCCTGATAGGATTTCGTGAAGACGAAAGGGAGTCGTTTTCAAGTATTTGAGTTACTGGCATAATTCGAAGTGAACTGTACTCTTAAATCATCTGTTTGTGCTGTACTTATCGTTGCTCGTGTAAAATTCTGTAAATTTTCTGATATAAACAACCGAAGTTCTTTGACATATCTGAACGAGACAGACATCCTGAATTATAAACCCAGGCATAGAAGTGGTACGTGAATTGTGAAAATCAAGCAGGATGTCGCCCGACTGTTTCATATCGATTACATTATTTCTAAATTTGTACACGGTGGTGACGGGAGATCTTAGAAAACTGAGCTCGGTACTGAAACGTTATGAGAAGGAACAGCTCTTGCAGAAATTCCTAGTGGACGCTGAGAGCCATTTGATGCAGAACTGCCCCAGCAGACAAATGAGCATCATTGCTCCGAACAATCAACTTCTGAGGGCTGCTACACCCCTTTTCAAGGGCAGACCTTGTTTCGTCGGCACCAATTCTAAGTTTATGGTTCAATCGCGGGAATATGCGAACAAGAACTGCGTCTTCGTCTTCATCGATACAATCGATTACGATTACTTGTCGACGATATTCAGCCACTTGCCGGGGGATTACGACACCAAAGTGCGAATCCTGTCGACAAACAATCTGCTAAAGGACGAAGTAAGGAAGGTCCTGGATTTGGCATATGACAAATCAATTGAAAACGTCACAATCACCTTCCTGGAAAACAATGTATTCAAAGCGTTTCAACTATATCCTTTCACGAGGAACTGCAAGAGGGAGGTGAGACTTGCGTACGCTTGGGCTCCTGACAAGGGACTTAAAACGTATCATTATGATGACCATTCCTCGCGAAATTTGAACAATTGTCCAGTTGCTATATCGGCGTTGTCTTCGGAGGACCTCATCAACGTTCATGAGAATCCGAACGGAACTCTGACTGTTTTGGGTAAGACACAAAATAAGCATGCAATCCGTGGAAGAGAATAGGTAAGAAAGTCTCGTATTAACAATCATATCATTCCAGGTGGCCTCGAGGGAAATTTAATTTTACGATTTGCTGAAAAATTGAACTTCACTGCTGTTGTCAAATATCCTGAGATACGAGTCTGGGAGAGTGTAGTGAATAACACTATTGTTGGTTTAGTAGGTGACGTCGCAAATAAAAAATCATTGATAGCAATCGGGCAATTGCTTCCGACTTTGCCAAGGCAGGAATACAGTGACTTCACAAAGACTTATGATGACGCTTGTCTTGTGTGGACAACTCCGGCGATAACAGGTTCCACAGAAGATGTCCTGTATTCCGAATTCAGCACGTATCTATGGGTCGCCGTCGTGTCATCAATTATATTCAGCTGCGTTTTCATCTATTTTCTGTCCAGAATCAGATCAAGTAAGGTAGCCACATGTACATAGTTACGTACGAAATCCATTATTTTAAAATTCTTCAATTTCAGGAAATCAGGAAAGGCAAACCTTCATTGATGTCATAATAGACGTGATCCGCGCCACTCTTGGAACTGCAGTTCAAAGGCTGCCAACCAGTCGGCCAGGAAGAATCTACTTTATTTCGTATATTTTTTATGGAATTGTGGCGATAGCTGCTTACCAGACATATTTAGCTTCGATATTGACTGTGAGGAACGAGGCACAACTAATTAAGACGGAAGGAGATATTGTTCGATCAAAATTAATACCAGGAGGAGGCACAGTGTTCTTGTCTTTTCTACAAAGTCAACGAGAAGAAAGTCCCCTCATGCCTTATCTAATAGATAATTTTGAAATTTTCGTTAATGCTGTAGCCGTACTTGACAGGATTAAATACAAAAAGGACTTTGCCTTTGCAGGACATCGTTCGACAGTGCAATACTATAAGCGGAAGTTAATGTTAGCTGGAGAAGAGGTACATTTCTATACGTTTGACGAATGCATTTTATCATATCACAATACGATTCTAGTCCGCAAGGGTGCATTATTGATTCCTGAATTAAATGATATTATCGTACGATTAGAGGAATCCGGATTAATGAGCTGGTGGAAAGACGAAAACAGTAAAGTTGAAATTCAAAAGACACGTGAATCTAATATAGAACCAAAAAAGGTTAAGCTGTGGCAACTGAAGTCTATATTCATACTTTACTTATCGGGCGTAATATTATCCAGCTTTATCATATTTTTGGAGATAATATTTAGGGCACTGTCGAAGAAGAAAAAATCAAAATAAAGCACAATATAATATCGTAGTCGTATCTTAGTGCAAAGAATACTCATGTGAGTCCTGTTGATCAGCACAAAATGAATAAATATTAAGAGTGCAATATTTCATGTTAAAGTAGTAAATTAAAGCTTTCCGATCTTAATAGGTCGCACCCTAATAGGACGTGCATTTACGTTATATAATAGTGAACAGAAGATTCATGCGCTTAACCCTTTCAATCCTGAGCTGAAAATCTTTATCTGGGGTTGCCCATTTTTTGCCCTGGGGTTGCGCGCGTTTGCCTGAATAAACTTACTGTGTAATTCGTGAAATTTTCATAAAAAAGCATTTTTGTTATTCAAAGCATATATGGGTTTATAGGACTGAAAGGGTTAAGATCGCCATTTCATGAGTGGACCTTTTGACTATTAATCATAAGTGGCATCTATGCAAATATAATGATTCTTCCTTAAAAAAAGTATTTCTTTTCATCACAAAGAATGAATACACAATAATGTGTCAGATGCCAATTTGTACAGTGTCTAACTTACGAAAAATCGACATAAATTAAGAGACAGGGACAACATAAAATGGAACGTTGCTACGACACTGTACATTATTTAGCCAGAATATATAGAGAGTTTCATAAATGAGCGACAAAAATAAAAAATTACTTCAACATACTATTTACTTTATAAAAGCATTTGTTGCTGATGTGTTGTGAATCGTTACCCTTGTAATAAATAATTCTGGAATCATGTAATTGAATAAAAACAGTCCAACTCCTGAATTGTTAATTGATCCCGTGATCAAATTCCGCAATGGTCGACGTCCCCTCCCTTTTCATATGTCTATTGGGAATGCGCACTTGAATCAGAGCACTTTGGGAGAGCGCATGCGTTGGTAGGCATGGCCAAACACCTAGGTTAGGGGAATATCGATGGAGAGGAGGAAACGTCGGTTGCCTTCTGCCTATATTACCTGTTGCGTCTGCACGACCTATTGGAATGTTAGGTTAGGTTGGGTTAGCTGTCGTGGTTGGATTCGTGGAATATATGTCCGGCAGGATGAAGAAAAGGAAGAAGTCTATACAGCCTGACTGGAAAGAAGTTCAAAGAATTTTTTTATTTTCTTCGCCTATCCCTAAGCAGTAACGTAAACAACAATATAACAAAGATGAATATGTTAATGGTGATTCAATACAAATAAAAATCTTACAGTAATCTGGATAATTAAGTCTCAATCAGTGGCATGAAATTGATGTCACATTAATGTATAATAATTACGCTTGTTTCTGTTGAATTTCACGGTAACGACTAAGGGTTAATTGACATATACACTAGCCTATTCAATGGTGTGGTAATATGATTGGACTAATGATTAAACATCCCTCAAATAATTTTCTACATATTATGAAACCGTCCATACGGTACTTGCTAATGACCCACCTATCCCATACTTCATTTTTTTAAGCAGAAGATGCGGATGTCTCTAAATCAGTGCTCTCCTCAGGCGGTGGCACAGTCTTGGCTCCATGAAGGCATTCATTGGGTCAGGTAATGTTCCTCATACTCCAATCCCATAATCGTTAAGCTATTACTAATTAAGAAAAGATCGAAGCAGCGGTTTCCTACGAAAATTCCGAAAATTGCTATAGTCATTTCCTTAATAATTCGCGCACCCAAAGCCGGAAAGAGGTCTATTTGCTATAGGTTGAGTTTCACCAGCTTCTTGATTTTCGGGAATTATCCACTAACATAGACAAACGGGAGCATTTTCATAAAAAATTACATGATGGTCATACTTTGACAATGGGGTATTGTATCCTCACGTGTGTAATGATTACCATACCAATTGAACACACCTTAGTTGTGCGACTCTTAAATATTTAGATGTCCTGTACAGCGAGGGATTATCCCTACTACTAGCTAAAATCCGATATTAAGCCAATACACCTGTCGATCGTCCCTTTTTTGCTCTGAACGACCGACAGAATACACGCGCTAGCGTAGAGCCTAATCATCTATACAGACGAAGAAGGACTAGCGGCAGCAAATATAAAAATCGAAATAAGGAGTAGCCGCCTTCCAGAAAATATTACAACGATTTCTACACACTTGCCACGTGTCTACATGGACGACACACAACGTGTTCAATCTACTCCCGAAGATTTTCAAAGGCCTTGTGATGATGTTACTGATAAAAGAAAGAGGAAATTAATGGACAACGCAACGCCACATCAAATTCTTCCATATGAACATATGAAGTGAGGAAAGTTAAATTTTAATATACTATAACCAATAGCCTGAAATCGTTTATAATCTCGCGTGATCTATTAATTATTTTTATTTAAAAATAGTGTCATCTAATTTATATTAATAATTAACAAAGTTATGTTGTATGTGTGTATTGGACTGAATGAATTACATATCTGCAAATTCGTTTTGATATATTTTTAATTGAAATATTAATTGCATTCTATTCATGTATCGCATCGTTCCCTTATTATATGGTTATGCTACTCGATTTTGACGAAAAATTACATTCCGCTTCAAGAAAGAATTGCTACCTACATCTGTACAGCTGATTGACAACTTATCATTGATAGTCCTTTAATTATTGACTCCAATTGATAATCTTAAATAGATAGATCTATAACAAGAATTAGGCAATATAGAGATAACACGCACCTTGATAGGATCTCAAGCTTTATTTTATTAGAACATGAAATACTACAGTACACTCTTAATATTTATTCATTTTTTGTTGCTCAGAAATACTCATGTGAGTGTCCTTTGCGTTACGATACGACGACGATATTATATTGTGTTTTATTTCGATTTTTTCTTCTTGGACAGTGCGTCAAATATTATCTCCAAAAGCATGATGAAGCTGGAAAATATTACGCCCGATAACTAAAGTATTCCTCTAACAAAAAGTATTGAATTCATATTATTAATGTTAAGTATATAAGTCATTAATGTTAAGTATATCTGTCTATTATATGTATGATGTAGCACTGGCCTATCATTTTTAATTGTGTTTTCAAAATTTCCAATAACATTTTCGCTACTCTTTTACATTACTACTGCTTCCCGTATTTAAGTATGATTTAATAGTCATTTAATAATTAATAAAACTTAAGGTGATTCTTTATCGAGTACTACTTGGCGGGTCCGTGCCAGGAATTCCAAAGTACTTATACTTTGAACTTATTAATAGTGTTCTAATACTATATGTTTGTTATTAAGCTTTTACCGTGATTATTTTTAACGAGTTATTGTTAATATGCTCTATATAGAAAGATGACACTGGATTTGATTTTGAAAACTGGCGTAATGAATGCAAATTCATATCAAGGAATGCACGGACCCGCCAAGTACTACACGATAAGAAATCAACTACAGTTGTATTAATTATTAAATTACCATTAAATCCTAATTATATGTATACGGGAAGCAGTAGTAATGTAAAAGAGTAGGGAAAACGTTATACGATATTTTAAAAATACAATTTAAATGATGGACCGATGCTATATCATATAATAGGCAAACATGTAGTGACTTATGTACTTGGCCTCAATAATCTGATATCAATACTTTTTATTAGAGGAATACACAGCACTCCTGTACTTGGCGTAGTTTTTCACACGTAAGTGTTTTTTGGGGGATTATATTTACCTAACTGATTAACCACTTATAATTCATATTGCCAACTATCTATTGCCTACTATGAAATATAAACATGTATATGCCTACTATGAAATATAACATAAATATGTATATATCTTTTTAGGGTGCGCCCTCGTAAGATTAGTAATCTTTATTTTACTACTAAGAAAAATGAAATATCACTGTTCGGTATGTCAGCCTTTGAACCGCAGTTCCAAGAGTGGCGCAAATCACGTTTATCGGGACATCAATACAGGACTGCCTTTTCCAATTTTCTGAAATTGAAGAATTTTAAAATAATAGATTTCGTACGTAACTATGTAGGTGGCTACTTTACTTGATCTGATTCTGGACAGAATATAGATGAAGATGCAGCTGAATATAATTGATGACATGACGGTGACCCATAGATACGTGCTGAATTCTGAATACAGGACATCTTCTGTGGAATCTGTTATCGCCCGAGTTGTCCACACTATACAGACGTGATCATAACTCTTCGTGAAATCACTATATTTATGCGCTCATCACTGTCATCGTAGAAATAGGAACTGGACACTTGTTCAAATTCCGCGGGGAATGGTCATCATAATAATACGCTTTAAGTCCCTTTCCAGGAATCTAAACATAGAAAAGTCTTACCACCCTCTTGCTGTTCCTTGGGAAAGAATACATCTGGAACGCTTTGAATAGATCTTCGTTTTTGCTTCCCCATAGAGGAAGCTATGTATCGGTGGAAAATTCTTCTGTCGAGATTTTCATGTCACCATGTTCAGATTGTGCCAAAACGTCAAGAAAACACGTTTGGAGAAAATGTCCGGATGTGTGCGCGCGCGCGTACGTGTGTGTGTTTAATGGCCTCCCAAAATTCAAACGTGTATAACTCGAGAACGGTTTTAGCTACAGCCCCCCAATTTTGCAGGCATATGCAGCTCCATAATCCCTTCATTGACTATAATTTTCGTCATGATCCATGCTGCGGCTCGGATTTTATGTCGTTTTTAAATTCCCAAAAAAAAGGACGTTATCAATCTAGCGATCGCAAATTTTGTGATAATCGTCTAAATATTTCTTAAGAAAGAGATTTGTATCCAAGATTGGTTGGTATTGCATTTGGGCTGAATCCATCGAGAAGTTTTGATTTTATGATATTTTAAATTTTTCGAAAAATTAAATTTATTAATATAACTCCCGTCAACTTTGGGACTTTTACGCTCTGTTAAATACTTTGCTCAAATTCATTCTATCAGCAAAATTGTTATCACGTTGAAATCTGACACGAATAACTCATGTGTTGTAATAAAGAAACATAAACGTCTATCTAATTAATTAATTAATTAATCCGTGAACACAGAGATTCTGCGAAAATGCTTTTCGACTTTTGAATAAAGTTTCAACTCAAATGCTTGAATTCCCGTTTATTCTTCTCCGCAAAATTGAATCAATACTCTGCTGAAGCAAGGAAGGCATAAGGATACCACTGATAATGCGAATGTGACTTTGCTATCGCTTCGTCTACTGGTAACTTCTGCAAATTTAGGTCAGACTCATTGGTGCAGTTTCCTTGAGTCATAATCAGATTGGAGAAAAGTGCAGAACATGTATATGGATAAAAGGAAGCTGCAATTTCCCAAGGAGTAAGGTCTTCATTGTTGATATTATCGTGTGACTTGGTGCTATCATCAGGCAAAGCTACTATCTAATCTAGGAGTAGAATGATCGAAAATTGTGGTAAAATATATGTTTTCATCATTGAATGTGTCAGTGTCGTAGGATGCATAGCACTGTTCGTTGTTACACGTCTATATTTATCTATACCGGTCACCTTCGCAAATTGCCAGCTTGCGTTCACCGTTGCCTAAGTACATGTAGCACTTGCTTATCGATTCTTGAAAATCTTTTTGGAGGATCAATAAATGATAGGGTGGCTGGGTCAGAGAGGCATCATGCAGTAATAAATCTTCCGAAGAACATTATGAGATTGATGTATTCTGTTCTTGATGCTGCTCACTCAAAATGATAAGTTTTAATGGACTAGGTCAATATGGGATAATTACGTTGTAACCCTCGTGGACTCGGGAACGTCAACGGCTATTTTGAATTTCTAATATCCAAAATCAGAAATCACGTGGAATGGACGCATAATCTTTATTAAACTAGAGTGTGTACTGTAACGAAAAATCACAAAGGATAAATATAAGTTAGAAAGGTACTCCAAGGTACGGCACAATCTTTCGCCTACAAATGACTCAATATTCTTTCTGAATTTCCTGAGACTACACAATAAGAAATAAAGTAAACTTAACAAAATGCCGGATGGGTGTCAGACGAATCGTTGCGTCACGATACATAAAGGAACTCCCCGCGGAAAATAGGAAAAGAGGTCCGACTAGCAGAAACGGAACGCAAAGTTACGTTAGAGGGGCTGGGTCTACGCGGATGTTAAATAAGGGAGAGATAGTGGAAAAGAGAGTGAGAAGAAATTTAAATTGAGAACCCATGAAATTCAGTAACAGAAAATATAACATAACAAATTGGCCCTTCTATTCTAGGACTTGAAATAAAACAAATTAACAGTTTAACAATTTCGAGAAGCAAGATAAATATCACGCGGGACAAGATCCACTTCGGGACACGTGAAATAAAATGAACGCAAGATATAAAGCCACGCGATACAAGGTCCTATACCGGACATGTGAACAATATTCGTGAAAGAACAGATAATACTCGGATATCGATTTATCTTACTCGGAATTATTCTCTATTCGACGGAACGATACGTGCGCAAGAAGTTAGACAAGAGAATCCTATAATTCAAGGAAATGAACAAGATCAGCGAGTAATGACGGTTTGTCGCGAAATAAATTATCCGAAGCACATCGAAAAGTTATGTATCGCTAAAGCAAAGGCAGGACTGGCCGCCACCTCAGTCCCTCTTTGTCTATTCGAGCGGCATTTTTTCAAAGAGTTTGAAATAGGGATCGCGTAGTCTATACTATAAGCCAAGCCAAGATACACCTAAAATTTTCTTTCCAGGTGTTGACTTTACGCAGCCCAGGTAAAAATAAGAAAATACAACAATGCGTATTTCTTTTACGTTTCGACCCTCATTGGGATCATCTTCAGAAAGGTTTTATTAGTAGGTAAACATGTATGAACTGTCGAACAATCATTGGTTAGATTGTGTAAAAGATAGTAGGCCAAATCAAGAAGAGTTTGTGTGTTGCATGTAAAAGCAGGATTAGCCAAAAGTTAAAAAGAGCCATAGCTGATCTATAAGGCCCGTACTCATACCTCTCTTTTAGCGTTAAAGACGTCTTTAGAGACGTCTATTAGTCATTAAAAGACAGCAGATAGCAGTCGATAAAAGACGTCTTTAACGCTAAAAGAGAGGTATGAGTACGGGCCTATGGCTTTAGGTTTGGCCTACTATATTTTACACAGTCTAACCAATGATTGTTCAACAGTTCATACATGTTTACCTAGTAATAAAACATTTCTAAAGATGACCCTAATGAGGGTCGAAACGTAAAAGAAATACGCAGTGTCTTTTTTTTTATAATTTTACGTGACTGCGTAAGGTCAACACCTGGAAAGAAAATTTATGATTAAAACCAGCCGACAATTTCAATAACTAATAAGATACATCTTTGCTGCCTGAGCTGGGCTAGCTGCTAACTCGGGCCACTTGTGGCGCCAGACATATAAAACGAAATAGCCAATCACAGTGTAAAAGGTATCCTCGAGGAAGCTCGAGACCTCCCTTGACATAAGGAGGACAATAAGGCTCCTTGTTCTGTAAAGGAAGGTCTATGAAACGCGAAACAAGGAACAAGGGATCCTTATTCCTCAAGGAACGACTACGAATACGACAATTAGACTAACGGAAAGATAATACGTGAACTCACGAGACGCGTGGAACACGGATTCATTTAACAATTCTCCAGAGTCAGCGAGGTATAAGGCTAAACTCAATGATACATTTCGAAAGTACAGAAATTATTAATGGAAGGCACGGAATCTTTTCCTGGCTGGCAAAACGCGAACATCTGCTAGGCCGAAACTGAGAGAAATGAAACGAAACACCCACGCGGAAAAAAATAGTCTCGTAAAGAATCTCGGAAAGAGATTCGGAAGTTGTTATTGCGAGTTAGAAAAAGAGTCGCGCATAGGATACGATTCGAGAGTGTCAAAACTTTCATGGATAAAAAGATTTAAAAAAATGGAACATAATAGTATTTAAGGCTGGCCCTTCTACGTAAATCTGGGTCACATATGGAGTCTACGCACGATACATTGGCGTAGGTCTCCTTGTGGCGAGACTTGGAATGCAGTAACGATCAGGACGGCCTGCTGCCGTCATTCCTGGATGTCCAAGTTATGTCGGGTGGATGTCTTTGTCCGCTTCTATGTAGACGAGACGTCGAAGTGGCGGAGATTCCTCTCTCCACGCCCTAGGTTAACTAGGCATCACACATTATGAGTCGGAAGTTTCGTCTAATTCTTTCTTTAATTTATTGAACGTTTAGCATTTATTTTACCAGAAACGGCGCCGAGGCGACTTAGTGTGCTCGGCGATTGGCACTTTGCAAACGTAAAATGTATTAGCAGAGATGAATAGGGAAATTGCCAATGGGCCGATATTCTTGAAACCAATTTTATTTGAGAGTAAACGCGCCACCTGAGCTGGGGGCCGTCGAATTATATTATAATTTCACTCCTCTCTAAATAAATGTCCGATATTATGATATGTCATATATAAGATGTAAACAACTTGATTCGTATATAAACTGGACTTTATATATGATGAAGTAATTCTTCATCTTCTTTCAGCTTTTAAAAATTATTAAAACAAAAAAAAGGTTTTGAACCCAAAATTGTGGCGTGTTAAACCTAGGACTTGTCCATCCAGCTAAACGCTATTTGCACCATACTCAGATCGGCAATCATTTATGCTCATCACTCATATGTTCTTCACACAAACTTATTGGTACTCTTCTGTCCAATTTTGTCAGCGAATAACTGCATGTAAGATTATTAATCGGATTGAAGGTTATATCTCATACAATTTTCTTTACTGATCATTAAAGAAGTGTCAGAGCAATAGTTAAATATAAATTACACGTAACAGGACACTTCACCTAAAGACACTTCTCCAAAAGACATTTCACCTAAAGACATTTTACCTAAAGACACTTCTACAGTGCGACACTTCTCCAATGCGACACTATGGCGTCTTATGGCTGTTTTGGGGTCCGACCTTGAAGTTTTTCCAGCGTAATGACTGTTTTGAGGCCCATAAAGGTGACTCTCACACCAAATTTGTTTATAATTTTTTTATTGTTTATAAAATTGTTTATGATGTTAGGTTAGGTTAGGTTTCGTTAGGTTAGTTTAGCTTAGAATTCCAATGCTGTCACACCC
The DNA here is from genome assembly GCA_963971525.1 of Cephus spinipes. Taxonomy (NCBI): domain Eukaryota; kingdom Metazoa; phylum Arthropoda; class Insecta; order Hymenoptera; family Cephidae; genus Cephus; species Cephus spinipes. Next base: position 6,099,865 of record OZ020580.1, on the reverse strand, counting down.
CAAGGTTTAAGTTTTTTTTTTAAAAAAAAACATTAGCTTGCAGTTTTGGACCTCTAATGCTTCAGGTCCCGAAAGATCGGCAATAATTTTGAAAATAAAAGTTGAGGTAAAATATAAATAAAATATTTTTATTTAAAAATCTTTATAATAACTATACTTGGTAATCTCTTGGAGTAACTAACGTTTTGAAGAAATATCGCACATCAATATTGGAGAACTGTCTCTTTGGAGAAATGTCGCACTTTAATATTGTAGAAATGTCTCTTTGGAGAAATGTCGTATTGGAGAAGTGTCGCACTGTAGAAGTGTCTTTAGGTAAAATGTCTTTAGGTGAAATGTCTTTTGGAGAAGTGTCTTTAGGTAAAGTGTCGGGAACCCAAATTACATTGGAGATATATCAACAATATTTCCCTCCCTGTCCCACCGCCACGTGACCACGCATTCAACGATCGCAGCGCGCCATGCGGCTGCGAAACAAATAATGGCTTCATTATGCGTGACACCCATCATCATGCAAGTCTCAGGACCTGTATCTAAGACGATGGTCCATACTATATGTCTATGCTATTGCTATTCTTTTTTTCATGCAGCCTTCGGCCACTTGACACCTCTGTGTAGGGACTTCCACGATACGACACAAGAACCTTATCGACCACAACGCGTATCTGTCCTAGGTCACCCGGTCATGTGCCAGTAAATTCATCGAAAACACAAAGCAGTAGTTACATATCGGTAATTTTACAATTTCCTACTACGAGATATAACAGACATACATGTGAGGTGACACCCTTGAGTAGGAAAGTTTACCTTTACCGATATGTAATTCTACTGTGGGTTTATTGGGTCGATTCATCTTGCCCATGAAGCATAGAGGACACTTGTCCCAGGGAGTAGCGCAAGACCCATATACATGGGCCGGGAATCACATAAGCCCAGTAGGATTACCCTAGCCTCTATCGCATTTAACCCGCAACGATAAACGTCAACTGTGACTGTGCGTCCGATTAAATTTTTCACCAGGACCATCGGAATCAAATAGATAAAATGTGTCGATCCAAACAACACCATCACTGGAGCTCAAGACTTCACAGACTTCGAAAAAAGTGCATCGGATGAGATCCGCATGTACATAAGAGGTGAATGTGTCTAGTGGCGGTTTCAGTGAATCGAACTCGAAGGTTCACACTATACAGAAGTTAAGATAACTTACTCAGTGAGATGCGAAGAGCCGAAGATCAAATAAGATTATATAAACGAAGGTATACAAATCTTCTCTGGAAACAAGTTGTATTGATACGGAATAGCACATACCGATATGGTGAACCAGTTGGGACCAAATTCAATGTCGAACGACAATCGCATTTATTTATATTTGGAACGGTGTAATCGACACTATACGCATCATATCATGAAACGATTGACTTTGAATATTCTTCTTTGAGTAATCTATCAACGAATAATAATCGATAGAAAAGTTCTAGTCTCACGTAGCCGTCGGTGCAAAATACAAGTCTCCATGCAAGGACGTGTGCAAGTTAGCAATGATCGGTCGTAAAAAATATCTCCACCCTTCACAGGAAGAGCAGCAACCAACAATTCTCGTGGTTTACGACCAAAAAGAAAAAGACGCAACAAGCAAATGTATAGTAGTTTCATAGGCGATAGACATAAAAACTCCTGAGGAAATTTGCATTTCCCCTTATACACTTAAGTGTTCAGTAATAATAACAATTGTTACTATGCAATTTTCCTGGATTCCACTTTGCTTGCCTCTCGAAACAGAGTCGCGCGATTGTTGCTTAGCACCACGTGTCAAAAACAATCAGTAATCGAAGCATCGGCAGTCTGGCACTTGCAGTGGCCGTAGCATCACTTGTATTCTCCTCCTTACGGGAACAAAGCTGGTTGAATTTCGCAAAGACCAACATAGGAGGTCTGTGAATATTTCACTTGTTTCCGAAATAACGGAGAAAACCGGCGTTTGGTCTATTATGTTATATAGATCCTATGCACTCGTCCTGTCCAGTCTTCTAAGTGATCAACGTTAACATTTCCTTAAAATAATCCTGGTAGCCATTCGTGATCGTAATTCAGTGAAGCAAATATATATAAAAAAAAGGAATTAATAGGGTGTGGAAGTTAAGCATGGTCGGGCTTCGATACTTTACCTGCATTGTTTTATTTTTACACCTGTGCACAGTGGTGACGGGAGATCTTAGAAAACTGAGCTCGGTACTGAAACGTTATGAGAAGGAACAGCTCTTGCAGAAATTCCTAGTGGACGCTGAGAGCCATTTGATGCAGAACTGCCCCAGCAGACAAATGAGCATCATTGCTCCGAACAATCAACTTCTGAGGGCTGCTGCACCCCTTTTCAAGGGCAGACCTTGTTTCGTCGGCACCAATTCTAAGTTTATGGTTCAATCGCGGGAATATGTAAAGAAGAACTGCGTCTTCGTCTTCATCGATACAATCGATTACGATTACTTGTCCACGATATTCAGCCACTTGCCGAGTGATTACGAAACCAAAGTGCGAATCCTGTCGACAAACAATCTACTAAAGGACGAAGTAAGGAAGGTCCTGGATTTGGCATATGGCAAATCAATTGAAAACGTCACAATCACCTTCCTGGAAAACAATGTATTCAAAGCGTTTCAACTATATCCTTTCACGAGGAACTGCAAGAGGGAGGTGAGACTTGCGTACGCTTGGGCTCCTGACAAGGGACTTAAAACGTATCATTATAATGACCATTCCTCGCGTAATTTGAACAACTGTCCAGTTGCTATATCGGCGTTGTCTTCGGAGGACCTCATCAACGTTCATGAGAATCCGAACGGAACTCTGACTGTTTTGGGTAAGACACAAAATAAGCATGCAATCCGTGGAAGAGAATAGGTAAGAAAGTCTCGTATTAACAATCATATCATTCCAGGTGGCCTCGAGGGAAATTTAATTTTACGATTTGCTGAAAAATTGAACTTCACTGCTGTTGTCAAATATCCTGAGATACGAGACTGGGAGAGTGTAGTGAATAACACTATTGTTGGTTTAGTAGGTGACGTCGCAAATAAAAAATCATTGATAGCAATCGGGCAATTGCTTCCGACTTTGCCAAGGCAGGAATACAGTGACTTCACAAAGACTTATGATGACGCTTGTCTTGTGTGGACAACTCCGGCGATAACAGGTTCCACAGAAGATGTCCTGTATTCCGAATTCAGCACGTATCTATGGGTCGCCGTCGTGTCATCAATTATATTCAGCTGCGTTTTCATCTATTTTCTGTCCAGAATCAGATCAAGTAAGGTAGCCACCTACATAGTTACGTACGAAATCCATTATTTTAAAATTCTTCAATTTCAGGAAATCAGGAAAGGCAAACCTTCATTGATGTCATAATAGACGTGATCCGCGCCACTCTTGGAACTGCAGTTCAAAGGCTGCCAACCAGTCGGCCAGGAAGAATCTACTTCCTTTCTTATATTTTTTATGCAATTGTGGCGATAACTGCTTACCAGACATATTTAGCTTCGATATTGACCGTCAGGAAGGAGGTACAACTAATCAAGACGGAAGCAGATATTGTTCGATTAAAATTAATACCAGGAGGAGGCAATGTCGTCTTGTCTGTTCTACACAGCAAACGAGAAGCAAGTCCCTCCGTGCCTTATCTTATAGATAATTTTGAAATTTTCGCCAATGCTGTAGTCGCACTTGACAGGATTAAATATGAAAAGAACTTTGCCTTTGCAAGAGATCGTTCGACAATGAAATATTTTAAACGGAATTTAATTATCTCTAGAAAAGAGGTGTATTTCCATACATTTGATGAATGCATTGTGTCATATCCTATAACAGTTCTAGTTGGTAAAGGCTCCGTATTGACTCGGGAATTAAATGATATTATCGTACGATTACGGGAATCCGGATTAGTGAGTTGGTGGAAAAACGAAAATAGCAAAGGCGAAATTCAAAAGACACGTGAATCTAATATAGAACCAAAAAAGGTTAAGCTGTGGCAACTGAAGTCTATATTCATACTTTACTTATCGGGCGTAATATTATCCAGCTTTGTTATGCTTTTGGAAATAATATTTGGGGCACTCTCTAAAAAGAAAAAGTCAAAATAAAGCACAATATAATATCGTAGTCGTATCGTAGTGCAAAGATAACTCACGTGAGTCCTGCTGAGCAACACAAAATGAATAAATATTAAGAGTGCACTGCAGTATTTCATGTTAAAGTAGTCAAATAATGCTTTCTGATCTTAATAGGGCGCACCCTAATAGGACGTGCGTTTACGTTATATAATAATCATCAGAAGATTCATGTACTTAACCCTTTCCGCCCTGAACTGTGCAAAGAAAATGTTTATCTGTGGTCTGCCCTCTTTTTACGATAAAGCGCGCGGTTGCCTGATTAAATTTGAAGTTTCAGTGCATGAAATTTTCGTAAATATGTATATTAGTTAACAACCGTCAATTGATAGCAAAGCACATGTATCGATAATTTCAGCTCAATTCATTTACACATACATACTTCACGTAAACAAAAGTAAAAGTTTTGTACAATCGTGCGGTGCATCTATAAATATAAAAGCATTGTTGGTATCGAACTCATATATGAATGGGTTCATGGGGCTGAAAGGGTTAAAATCATAAGTGGTATCATCTACGCAAATATAATGATTCCAACTTAACGAAAAATCAATCTTTTAATGAAAAAGAATGTAGAAACGATAATGTGTCAGAAGCGAATTTGTACAGTATCTATCCTACGAACAATCGGCATTAATAGAGAAACAGGCACAAGATATAAGGAACGTTACTACGACACTACACATAATTTAGCTAGAATATACAGAGAATTTCATAGATCAGCAACAAAAATAAAAATTTACTTCAATATGCTATTTACTTTATAAAAGCATTTGTTGCTGATGTGTTGTGAATCGTTACCCTTGTAATAATTAATTCTGGAATCATGTAATTGAATAAAAACAGTTCAACTCCTCAATAATTAATTGAACCCGTGATCAAATTCCGCAATGGTGGACGTCCCCTCCCTTTTCATATGTCTATTGGGAATGCGCACTTGAATCAGAGCACTTTGGGAGAGCGCATGCGTTGGTAGGCATGGCCAAACACCTAGGTTAGGGGAATATCGATGGAGAGGAGGAAACATTGGTTATCTTATGCGGGTCACTTGAGAGGGAGAATTGTAGACTATTTATTTCAGGACCGGAAACCGAAAGTAAGATCGGTTCTGTTATGGTACTTACTATACTTAAACCTAAATTTCGGTTTTAGGTGACGATTTCGAGTTATTAATTAATAACTTTTCTTTTACGGTTTTCAATTTCATTTCTTAAACATGGTTGATTTTGGTTTCGGTGTTAAAGAGGTATTGCTTGAGATCCGATTATCTATTTTCGTTTTTCTTATTTTGTTTTCGACTATCGATTATTGGTTAGACTGCGTTTCTCTATCGCTCTATTACAAAACTGATCGTATAAGGCTTCATTCACACCAAAAGCAGCGAACAGCATGCAGCGATCAATGAAAAAGTTGCTTTGCAATTGATTTATAACGTTTCGAGGTGGATCCTCTTTGCTCATTGGTCACGGTTTGCTGCTTTCGGTGTGAAGATCCCTGAACGCTGGGAACATTATTTTTTTATTTAGCATTCTCAATAAGTTTAGGAACATACCCTACAAAACTTTTACTTAATTTTAGTTGCTTAGGCCTATTAATAGTCGAGTCTCGAACCTGAGATTCTCGCACCCCGTGAAGAAAACTTATCAGGATTTTTCCAAGGCCCCGATTAATATTCCCTAGTTCTCTTAGGGGCCTCATGTGGAAGCCTCATAGGGTTCCTTTAAAGGACGGTCGCGCTTTTTTCTGCAGGACATTAAAAGGCTAAATGTTCGGGGTCTATACAGGATTCCACTACTATTCAATTGATTAAACTTTGCTAGAAATTTACCCGAACGGTAAGAATCATCATACTTAGGGGCACTTTACCGAAACTTCAATAATAGAAAACTTCCTCATTATGTGAAATGTGAAAAACGTGATTTTTCGCTCCTATTAATATTTAAGTAAACAATATAACGCAAACACATTTTTATGTATATCGCAAGCGTCGCTCATGAGTTACGAACCTCCAGTTAAAATTTCAAGCGATTCGGTTGAATACTTTCCGATATATCGCAGTTAAGTTTTGAAAAACATTGATTTTGTTGCGTATTTTCGGGGGAAAGAAAAGTTAGATTTTATTTTTTGTCTAAGAAAATAATTACTTCTCAAAAAAATGGTATAAGTAAAAAAGATGCGTCTTGATGAGCTGCATAAAGTAGTATTTTTTGTTTACTATATTTTGCAATCATACTTTATCACCAAGTTGGACAATACTTTTCAGCGTTTTCGAGCATCCGACCGATTCATATCGTACGAAAAATAGAATGATAGGAGTAAAACAAAAGCTGACTGCAATCTAAAGGACCTGATGTGTATAGAGTTTACAGTAAGTGGTCGCATGGTGTATCTCAGGATCCCTATCAGTAAAACGCATATTCGTTATGTGCAATTTTTCCTCCCTCTAAACCAAACGAAATTTGTTCGAACATTTTCTTTGTAAAATGCTTCCTTTCTGAGATATTCATTTGTGCCAAGTTAAACGATTTACCCTGTATATGAGAAAAAGTTACTGATACAATTATTACAGGAATCGAGAGTTCTGTGTCAATCATAGAGATTGGTGTACGAGATCAGGATATACATATTGAGAGGACGAGCGAGATCACTTTATTTCAATTCCGTCGCCATGTCGTCGTCTTCGCTCGTCTATTTACTTTTTTCAAACGGCAGATGGCGCTGGCTGCTTAGTTTTCTTACCTTCTTGTACAACGAATGGCGCTGGCAATTCACAGATACTCAACACAAATAAACATATTCTGTTCTTCAAGCCTATCGTTCGCATTGAATTTTCAAATAATATAAGGCTACTTTCAAAACACTAGACAATTATTAATAAAGTCTTGAATTCTCATGACGATAAGCACGCGTGCCCAAAATTGTACAGTGTGTTGACTTCGGTGCGGATCAGCTAATTGGTACTGGATAAGGAATCTCTTCTGACGCTTTATTCATGATTGAATAACCAGTACATCATAACTAAATATAAGAAGCAGTAGTAACACAGCAGAGTAGCAAAGACATTATAATAAATTTCGGAAATACAATTGAAACGATGAGCAAATGCTAGATCATCTTATAATAATCTAATAATATTATATTATCAATATGAATGTTTATTAAGTTTATACAGGAATCTTTGTCATTTCGAATAATTAACGATCAATTAATATCAAATACGTGCACGGGTTCAGCTAAGATTCCTATATATATTCAGGTGAGTCTATCAATTAAGCAGAGTACTCGGAGCACAAAATAATGAATTGCCGATAAGGCATATAAAACAAAAATATATACGCAAGGAAGAAGCACAATAATTAACGGTTCAATAATCTAATCACGCTACGCATTCATCTTATCATTCACACATATTCATACTCGTTCCATACTAGTCACATTGGTTAAAAGTTAAAATTTAAAAATAGGTCGCTCACAAAATACCAGGAATCACTCTTTGGTCCATTTGTAGTCCACTCGAGGTCGGGAACAAATATGTTAATTCACTTCTCCGTCATCTTCCACAATGATCCAAATGGTAGAATCTCAGGGAGATGGAGAATCGTCAGTAATGTTGCAATCCTGGATGGATACTATGTTAAACGTTGGAGTATATGTAATACTATCCATAAATATCAAGCCCCTATCGTCTGGTAATGATGTAATCTATATTTGGTAATTAATTATAATATATATTAGTATCGCACCAGATGGAATGATTTTTGACTCGAAGTGGTATTACCTTTTTAATTTTGTGAGCGATGCTTCGGCGCGATTAAATAGTACTAAGGTATCCGTGTATGCCGTGCGCCGGTCTTCAGACGAAAGGGACGACACCGACGCTGCGATTAAGCACGTAGGCTCGTAGGTGGGCAGCGTGGGAGTCGTCTCTGATACAAGCGCCGCAATGGGCATACTAGATTTTCGGCGGCATATATGAAATTCGTTACAATCTAATACGCAAATATGTACTGATTTTTGTACTTAGCATAACAATGACTTTAATAATTTTTGTTAGTAGAACAATGAGGCATTATATAAATATAGGTATATCGTTTTAAGGAGGGAAATTTACAGCAATTCTGTACTAGGCAAGGGTTTTTATACAAAAGTGTTGTTGTGGGGGATTACCAGCTTCCTATGATCCTTCACAAGCTACATTCTTTTGATTTACTTTACCCCAGCTCAATTTTCGCCTGTATATCAACCTTGTCAGCCTATTTCAGAATCCAATCCTAGATTCATACGTGTAACCTCCTTTTTAATTCGTCCATACTTGACTTTTCTTAGCAATAGTCAATTAGCCCGTGCTTTCGGGTATCATTCTTTAGCACTGGCACATTTTAACGAGGCCTCAACTCCGTCGCATGCCAAATGATTAGCGTCGTGCGCATTCACATTTATCCGGACATCAGAAACGCTTTTTATGCTTGTACACAGGCTCTATTTCGCTCTTATAACTATATGGAAGCTTTCATAGAACCAGCAGCGCCAATTGGGAGCGGAAGGCAATTAATGAAGATCAACTCAATTATGTTGTACAATTTTATTATATAGTTTTTAACGTTCTAAATCCGTGATATACCTTTTGCGGTTTCACAGTGTAACTACAGTGGGACCTCCAGTAAGTTAATGTCTTCCAGTGAGTTAAGAAATGAACTTCCGAAAAGTTAAGTTCGGCCCGTTTTTGAGACCTTTCTACCTGCTTGGTAGGGAGAAAAGACAGTCCCTCCATTGTACTAACTGAGTCGATATCCTCGTGGCTGCGAGAGTGATGGAGAAGTAATGCGGCGGCAAGCTTGGTGCGAGACAGAGACCGATGGTCTCGCCCCACTGTACTCATTCTCCCACTCAAGAATCGGAGCGTCATTTTCAGTCAAGAAGGGAAAGTGGGCAGGTACTTGGGCAAGTAACAGGGGCATTGACTTACTGGAAGAGGTCTAATTGGATTAGCTTCTGAGAGATTAAGTTATCGGAAGTCCTACTGTATAGTAATAAAATTGAACTTTATAAACATTAACGAAATAAGTTGAGCTATTTTGTGTAGGTGGCCGCATTCCAAATTTCCAGACGTTTTTTCATCTCTATCCCTTCCTTGGTCAATATCACCATATCGTCAGTACGCGTCAGTACCGAGAAATCATATTTATCTGCTACTAATAGAACCAGCTGATTGTTGCCTAATTTCTCTCAATCTCCGACATAAACAAGGTGAACATGGATGAGCTGAGATGGCATCCTTGTCCTGGTCCTGTTGACATCCAACAGTTTTTCAATACCTTATTTCCTACTTTCACTACATTCTTTGTTTCCGTATATGTATTTCTTTAATTATTTGCCGACACACATTTACGAAAGATCTGATGGCACAGGTTTGGAATACCTTTTGGTCTGTTATATCTAACCGTGTTAAAATTTCTCTTTATCCATATACACCCATTAGTATTTTTAGGAACTAATAGAAATGCGAGATCAAGCGCATTGATTACATCGCATACATGGTCTGATAAGGTCGTCGGTTAATATTATCAGCTGCGAAATTGCGTCCCAGTTGGAGTTTGAACAGTGGAAACCGCATAAATACACAAAGCAACATCGTTTACCTGGGCTGCAGTACACATAGGCCCGTACTCATACCTCTCTTTTAGCGTTAAAGACGTCTTTTATCGACTGCTATCTGCTGTCTTTTAATGACTAATAGACGTCTCTAAAGACGTCTTTAACGCTAAAAGAGAGGTATGAGTACGGGCCATAGTGTCTTTGACCTAGGTATGGGCTCATCCATAGGAAAGAGAATATGTATGTCATTAGACTTGCAGCCATAGAGTCCAGTGTCCATTTGGTGAGGTCGTTTCGTGAGTAGGATGATTGCGATTACAGTGACTCGTTCTGACCTTCTATACTTTTCGATACAGAAGTACCTGTGTCAATTCCTATCGATGCTGAATCATTCTTCTACAAGTTGAATTTTTTCCTTAAAATGGGGAACAGCTATAATCAAACCAATTCCAAAGGATACTTCTATAATACTGTCCCCCTCATTACAGATCACTACGGGTCATCCATTCCAGCTGACTATGACACATGATACGCAATACTGAAGGTCATGGAAGATATTCGAGAGGGGATAGAAAGTAGGAAAGTTACGAGTCTGATGCGAATAGATATTACCAAAGCTTTTAATTTTGTGTTCCGCAGCAAACTATTAGTAATTCTTAAATTAATTGGACTCTCAGAGTTAAGTCCAACTGGTATTATTCATATTGTGATGCTATTCAATAGCCCTTTTAGCAAAATATCCCGTTGGCAATGGTGATTTACCAAGGCTAATATGTGGTAAGTCAATGGAAATCAATAGAAAATCATTCATTGCCTTTGGCAGAACACCATTTTGGTACGGACTCCCAACCCCACCTGACGGCACTGGGTGGCCAGAATCCCACGGTGGCGAAACACCCACGGCGATCTATAGGGAGACCGCTGGCCCAGCAAACGAATTCAACTTAGCACGCCAACAATAAACCAATATTTCATTTTCAGAGGCAAGTGGCTCCAACAGTTACAAGGTCGTAACAAAATTTCATCTTGCTACGCGCCATGTAGCCCACAGCTGACATGCGATTTTTGAGAAGATCTCTAATTACAGGGTCTTTTAATCCCCAATAGGCATGCAGTGGTATCGATTTCATCTTTGATCCTCTCCTTCTTAAAAGTGATCTAGCACCGCGGGAAGGTAACGATCGATTTTTTAGTGCGAGAAAATACTATTCTTGCGATCACATGACCACGGCCGAGCATCAATTTTCCCGGCCCAGTGTGTGAAAATCAATTTTTACAGAAGGCATGGTATAAATAGGCATAGGACGTACGGTGGGTCAAAAAGTCTCCGTACATCACGCTTGAAAAGTTGCAGACATGTATAATTTAAAAAAAATAGCAGATAATAATACACACATATATATATATACACTATTTTGAATTCTCTATGTACAACAGTGAAATACAAAACAAGTCCGTGACTATCTTACTCTTATTTTATTATTAAATTAATATCAAAGATGAATTTAGCGAAATCAGCACGAAATAAGTCTCCGTACATTATGCGAATGGTAAGGATAATATAAACAAACAACGACAAGATGTATTAAGAGGAAATTTTATGTCAGTCGTTACGTAATTTCTCGATTCGCGGTCACAAGGCGACTCCGGCTACCGATTGAGATAACATTCTCACTATTTGGTTCCTTTCGAGTCGCCACCCTGATCAGAAGCTACGCTTTCAGGTTGATTCGTATAGTTACGTTAATGTTAGAAGATTTGATATTGTTGAGTTGAGGTTGAGGTTCTCGAATTTGCCGTGGGGAGATATTCTCGACATATCGAGTTGCCCGGCAGAAGGAGAGGAGGGACCCACTGGCGCACAGACCAATTGGACACAAATGACTTTTTACTGCTTTTGTCCAGTTTTAAACGGATGGAATAATATTAGGTACGAATGACGTCTTATTATAGTATATTTCATGTGGTTCAACATTAGTTTATGTTAGATTTAGTTAGGTAAGGTTAGGATAGGGTGGAATGTTCAAATTTCAAAGACTGGGTAGGTCAGTGGATAAATATATCGACTGAGGAGAGTATTAAAGGTTTGAAAAGATTCCGCCTGATAAAGATGACTTACAATATCGTTCAATAATTGATGGAATATCGTTCAGGAGACAGAAATACGTATTTGTGTCCAATTGGGTTTCTGCGCAACTGGGCATCACCAAAAGGAGAGTACCTGACGGAGACGTCTCCACGGGCCGGCAGAAGCCCGGGCGAGATACCGGCGCCCTGCTGGAGATGGGCAAAGAGCTGTAGAGAGGCCGAACGAAACCATAATAAAACTATACCTCCGCATGCTCTACAGCCCTTTGCCAATCTCCAGCGAGGCGTCGGTATATCACCCGAGCTTCTGCCGGTCCGTGGAGACATCTCCGTCAGGTACTTTCCTCTGCCAGGCAATTCGGTACGTCGAGACTATCTCCCCATAGCAGATTCGAGCACCTCGATCTCAAATAAATAATAACGAAATCTTTTATTAACATTGGCGTAACTGTACGAATCAAACCGAGAGCGCAGCTTCTGCGCATGGTGGCGACTGGAAGGGAACCACACAGCGAAAACGTTATTTGAATCGGTAACTGGAGTCGCTTTGTGACCGTGAATCGAAAAATCACGTCACAATATATAAAGTCAGCCAATAAAAAAAAAGAGGATCCAGTGGCATGCCAATCGGAACAAAGAGAGACCAGTGACATCGCTGTCCAATTCCACAAAATCCCTAGTGGTTATACCTCGTCATGATTATAGGTATACTGACTTACTGGATGACTATTCGTATGAAGTTAAATAAACAAAATCGGAATTATAAATTAAAATCTTATAATTAATGGATTAATCTAATTTAATATATTTATAGATAAAATAAGATAAATACGTATAGATGATATAAGAACTTCAACATTGTTTATTTAACTTCATATTTGTTTGAGAATATGACAAAATCGGAATTATAAATTAAAATTATACATATAATTAATGGATTAATCTAATTTAATATATTTATAGATAAAATAAGATAAATATGTATAGGTAGATGATATAAGAACTTCAACTTTGTTTATTTAACTTCACATTTGTTTGGGAATATGCAAATTTATTCCATTACTCGAAGAATTTGGCTTTCTATTACCAAGACAGGAATAGCGTGTACAATAAAACTATCGTGAACTGGAATAATGTGTATCAGTTTTACGTTAGTTTGACGATGAACAATTAACGACCCAACGCCAGAAAAGATTAGCTGTCGTACTATAGCGTAATATCGACCATCAAGTTCAGCATAATATTTTACAACTCCAAATAGCCTATTGTGATTCTACGTGATATAAGTATTATCTCTTTTAATTTGTTTTCGATACATAAGGGACGTAAGGATTTTTTTCCTATCTTAATTTTAGGATACAAGCGTATGAGTTTAGTACGAAGTTCTTCAGCAGAGTACGACGTTACATTTTTTAATGCTTCCACAGTTTCAGCAACTGGTAGGTCGCACTGCTGACGGGAAGTTATTAGTCCTAAATTGTCATCAATTTGCGACACTTTATTCAACACATGTCTAAGAATGTAGGTGATATTGATTAATTTTATAGAATTCAATAATTCTCCATCAATTTTATTCGAACCATGCTTAATTTTTAAAAGCCATCCATTCCCATCTTCGAACGAAAAAGCAGACCGGGCCCACTGTGGGCCCCACAATCGCACTGATGCTGAAAGATGCGTTAATTGGTGCATGTTGTAAGAGCATTTTTCTAAACCATACAAGTTCCTGACATTCGAAGCGAAAATGTTGAGCATACATTCAGCTAGTAAAATTTCGTCGCTAGAAATTACGGACTGTAGCAGGATTTGCGTTGAACGAATCAACAGCAAGAGATGTTGATAATATGGCTCGGGGATCTTATGTTTCAAAAGTATCGCGGCGTAATGAAGAAGAAACGATCTTAGTTCCAAAGCTTTCCAGAATGCGAGGAATTTTAATTCCCTGGGAGTGCGAGTTATGGAATCTGGCGGTCTAACTTTTAGCAAAAGTTCATCAATCGTGTTTTGAACTGCTTTTGGGACATGATACGGTTTACCTCTATTATTCTTACCGAATAAACAGTTGAGAATCATACGTGTAGCACCGAGCAAAAGAGAGTGCATGTAATCGGGAACAAACCCTTTGTAGATGTCAAAGTGTGGCATTAAAGCTGCAATCGAGGGCCCCTTGACATCTTTTACATCAGAAATATTATGATACAGGAAAATTGAATAAGATGTGAAGGCTTGGAATATTGGAGTTTAATAGGAGAACTGCATTATGTTGAACAGTCATGTCATACCATCTTTGTTCTTCGTTAACAGTGTTGTCTTAAATCCATATATATTTTTTACATAGATTCTATATTTTTTTTGCAAATTATATCTGAAAGAAAAACAATTTATTAAAAAATTATAATCACTGGTTGTATATAGTCTGTATATTGAAACTACATACCTCTTGATCTGTATGTGGATTGTATAAAGATTGAATATGGAATATATATGCTCAATTCCATGTATGAGCACTGTATATAATTTCTATATAAACGTTGTATTTTTTTTTCACTTGGGAGTTGGTTTGGTGCGTCTAAAAACTGCGTCTTTTTTCATAAGTGATGTTAAAGTCTATAAACACATGTCTGACTAACGTACAAATCGCCAGAACCACTCCGATTTAGAAATCGCCCCATTCATCTGATACTGTGTTTCTGGTTTAAATCAATCGATATTAGTATTTCTCCGTAAGTGCTGTGACACACGCCGTGCATGGGCATAGCCTACACATTTTCCACGGCCGTTCTCAACGTGCTGAAATTCAAATAAAAAGGACGGTTCGGATTTCGATTCCAGATCAAAACAGAAACCAGTGTGGACCGAATTGAGCCAAGGGGTCCGCTGCTCTGGCTAGTACCACTAGCTGGATATACTTCCGCACTCACAAAACCATTTGACGTGCCGCGCAGTCACCTAAACCTTATGCAATCTGCCACAACAAAGAAAGAGGACCAAAATCAAACTCTCGACACACAGTTGAGGTAGATCGCCAGAAATCATAAAACAATAAAAATATTCAGCCGTCGCACGTGTAGTTTTGCTCATTATTGGAAAAAGATTAATTTTGGCTAATCCGAAAATTGCCGTATTCTTTTGTTATTGGTTCGTCGAATTTTGCCGTAGGAATCCCCGCTTCTCGGAAATTCCGCTCCCCAATCTTCTTCACCGTCTAGCGGGTGGCAAAACAAAAATACTTCCCGCCCGTAATACCTTGCCTTCAGGATTGCAAGTTGAGACGGTCAGGTGTGCAGCTGGTTGACGGCGGTGAATGGGCACCACGTTACAGTACCAAGCGATCTTATCTTTGTCGGAGACTATAGTAACCATTCAGTCCAAACGCCTGCAATAAATCTAAAGGTTCCGTCTTTCAGAATCGCAGAGCACTTGAACTCCATTTTAGCCTGCGCTGCAGGTACTTAAAATAGGCGGTCACCGGCAATTAGACAGTTTTACTGCTTGATAACCGATTCACCGCGTGTTGCCTGACGCAGACCCACATGGTAAGGGAACGGTAACTAACCTTCTGAATCGTGGACTAATTGAGCGTATGGCGATGTGTATGGAACAACCGCGTTTAAGATGAATCTTCCTCCAGACCCCATGGAGTCAATCGTCTTAAATTCCGGGAATGGGGCTCAAGATGAAGTCAGGAGGTGGTGGACTGTAATAGGCGACCTGCCTGAATCAGATGATATAATTATCACCAGGCATGCAAGTCCAAATGAATGAATGAAGTAAATACGAGCAGTCAAAGTTAATATAAAGCAACACTTTTTAGCAACAAGTAGCATTACTATATTACATATTTGATACGGCAAGAAATCTTATGCCAAATCCATTGTTTAAGGACGTTAACACTTTTCTTTATTTATTCCTTTGTAATTTTTATCCCTAATACATTCATTACCTCTTAAAACAGGCTTGCGCCGTTGTTGATGAGCATCATGTGTCAAATACAATCAGTAATAGAAGCATTGGCAGTCTGTCACTTGCATTGGCTGTAGCATCACTTCCCCTCTCCACCCTCCGAGAGCAAAGTTGATTGAATTTCTCGAAGACTCACATAGGAGGTCCGCGAATACACTTTTTTCCACATTAACGGAGGTAGTCGGCGATAGGTTTATTACATGTGATAGATCCCATGCGCTCATCCTGGTCACTCTTCTAAATAATCAACGTTAAAATTTCCTTAAAACAATCGGAGGAGCCAGTATAGATAAGTCCAGATGTCCTTGAGAGAAATTTAATTCTAAGAGTTGCCGAAAAATTAAACTTCACTGCTGATGTCAAATATCCTAAGATACGAGAGTGGGAGAGTGTAGTGAATAACACTATTGTTGGTTTAGTAGGTGACGTGGCAAATAGAAAATCAGTGATAGCAATCGGTCATTTGCTTCCGACTTTGTCAAGGCAGGAATACAGTGACTTCACAAAGAGTTATGATCATGCCTGTGTAATTTGGATAACTCCGGCGATAACAGGTTTCGCACAAGATGTCCTGTATTCCGAATTCAGCACATGTTTATGGGTCATCGTCGTGTCATCAATTATATTCAGCTGCGATTT
Organism: Cephus spinipes; assembly: GCA_963971525.1. Lineage (NCBI taxonomy): Eukaryota > Metazoa > Arthropoda > Insecta > Hymenoptera > Cephidae > Cephus > Cephus spinipes. The sequence goes on along the minus strand of OZ020580.1, from coordinate 6,083,417 downwards.
CATCTATTTTCTGTCCAGAATCAAATCAAGTAAGGTAGCCACGTACATAATTATGTACGAAATCGATTATTATAATATTTTTCAATTTCAGTAAGTCGGGAAAGACAGACCTACATTGATGTCACAACAAACGTGATCCGAGCCACTCTTGGAACTGCAATTAAAAGGTTACCAACCAATCGACTATAAAGAATCTACTTCCTTTCGTATATTTTTTATGCAATTGTGGCTATAACTGCTCATTAGACATGTTTAGCTTCGATATTGATCGTGAGGAAGAAGGCATAACTTATTAAAGCGGAAGCAGATATTGTTCGATCAAAATTAATACCAGGAGGAGGTAAATTCTTCTTGTCTGTTCTACAAAGTCAACAGGAAGAAAGTTCCTCCATGCCGTATCTTATAGATAATTTTGAAATTTTCGTCAACGCTGTAGCCGCACTTGACAGAATTAAATATAAAAAGGACTTAGCCATTGCAGCAGATCGTTCGACAATACAATACTTTAAACGGAATTTAATTTTGTCTGGAAAACAGGTATATTTCTATAAGTTTGACGAATGCATTGTATTGTATCCTGTCACAACTCTAGTTCGTAAAGGTTACGCATTGACTCCTGAATTAAATGATATTATTGTACGATTAGAGGAATTGGGATTAGTGAACTGGTGGAAAAACGAAAACAGCAACGTCGAAATTTAAAAGACGCGTGAATCTAATATACAACCGAAAAAGCTCAAACAGTGCCAACTGGAGTCAATATTCATATTTTACTTATCGAGCGTAATATTACCTATCTTTATTATACTCTTGAAGATAATATTTGACGCACTGTCGAAGAAGAAAAAATCGAAATAAAGTACAACATAATATCTTAGACGTATCGCAGCACAAAGAATACTCATGTGAGTCCTGCTGAGAGACACAAAATGAATAAATATTCAGAGTTCATTGCAGTATTTCAGGTTAAAGTAGTAAAATAAAGCTTCCTGATCTTAATAGGTCGCACCATAATAGGACGTGCGTTTACAATATATAATAGTGAACAGAAGGTTCATGCGCTTAACCCTTTCAGCCCTGAGCTGAAAATCTTTATCTGGGGTTGTCCATGTTTTAAGATAAAGCGCGCGGTTGCCTGAATAAACTTAAAGTGTCAATTCATGAAATTTTCATAAAAAAAGCATTGTTGTTATCCAAAGCATATATGGATTCATAGGGCTGAAAGGGTTAAGATCACCTTATCACGAGTGGACATTTTGACTATTAATCATAAGTGACAACATATACGCAAATATAATGATTCATCCTTAACAAAAGTGTTTCTTTTCATCACAAAGAATGAACAAACGATAATTTATCAGATGCGAATGTGTACAGTATCTAACCTACGAAAAGTCGACATAGATTGAGAGACAGGGACAACATAAAGTGAAACGTTGCTACGACACTGCACATTATTTAGCCAGAATATACAGAGAATTTCATAAATCAGCAACAAAAATAAAAAATTACTTCAATATACTATTTATTTTATAAAAGCATTTGTTGCTGATGTGTTGTTAACCGTTATCCTTGTAATTAATTCCATAATCATGTAATTGAATAAAAACTGACCAACTCCTCAATACTTAATTGAACCCGTGATCAAATTCCGCAATGGTCGACGTCCCCTCCCTTTTCATGTGTATTGCGTATGCGCACTTGAATCAGTACTTTGGGAGAGCGCATGCGTTGATAGGCATGGTCATAACAGACATAATAGGCATTCCCATAACAGTTAGGTCAAGGGAATATCGATGGAGAGGTGGAAACATCGAATGCCTTGTGCGTATGTTACCTGTTGCGTCTGCATGTCCCGGCTGGGATATTCTACCGGTTCGTGGGATAAATGCAAGAAAGGTCCAAGAAGAAAACGAACCCTGCCCGAGTTGAAACCAAGAGACTCGGTCGAGTCTATAAATGCAAAAAAAAAGGATCATGAAGAATAAGAAGATGTTCGCCCAGTCGAAATTCTCAGCTCACTATGATTCTTCATAAAATACCTTCTTTTTATTTACTGTCGGAACAAAACATTCCAAGGATGTCACAATCATCAGCGTTGCATTATGTTGTTTCGTTAACCGCAATGATATTGATTTTTGTGTTATTCGTCACTAACGATCATCTATCGAAACGTGCAATATGCATGAATAAACGTTGTCTTTACTAAAACAGATATTCGGGTTGTTACGTCAGCTCCGTTAGCGAGCTTGTGATCTTCAATTGTTTTGACGATTGTTACTTGTTACGTTAGGATGGCTGCAGTGTTGTATCCGGGAGGCGGGAATCACAGCAGCCTCTACTCCATCGATATTCGGCTCCCCGCCGATTTTGCAACCTCTGTATGCCCTCTGATCGTGAAGATGCTCGGGCCCCGTTTCAACAAGAAATTTTGTCGCATCCTCTCGGATCCGTTGAATCAACTCAAAGCCAAACGAAACATTCCCCACAGGGAAGTAAATACGAATTCTTAAAATGAAGTCAGTCCAACGCCACGCAAAACGCTTCGTAACCCATCAGGCCTCACGATGTAGCCGAATTCGTTTACTTTGTGACGTGCATTAAAATGCCACGTCACAAGATATATCGAACAACGATATGAAAGAGTAAAGCTTATCTTATAAAACGTCTTCTCGTTAGAATGCCCAATCGAACAGTCTTAGTCCACCTGCTTATCGAGGCATCCAGTCGAGCATTAACAAAATAATTTCATCTATTTTCCGTCGGTAACGGACGCTAATTTCAGCTGTCACAGCTTCGATACAAGAAAAATCACTCGGCCCTAACTCAAGTAAGCAATGGCAATTTAAACTGAATGCAGTGGATGACAGAAGGGCCTATGAAACTATTCGAGTCCAGGTGGACGCGGTCCAGTATAGGTTGGAGTCTGCCCATTTCGCGTCCTGAGAGGGCAAGAAACGAAAATAACTGCCACCATTAGACTGACAGATATATAACTATACAGTTCGGAGGCAAAAGTAAGCTAGAATTATAGTTTGATATGATAAATCCGTAAATATTACAAGATATATAATGCGAAATATAAAAGCATATCCTTGAAAAAGCTGAGGCATATCTGAGGCTCTGCAGACTTCGGACAGGGCCCATCCGTTGAGTTGTCCGTTTATGTAAGTATAGTGGACGGTTCTAGTGGCCGCTTTAGCGAATCAAAGACTCGAAACTTCACACGATACGGAAGTCAAGATAAGTAACCAAGTGATATGTGAAGAGCCCAAGACGATATAAGATTACACAAACATAATTATATCTAAGTATTTTCCGGCAGGAAGATGCATTGCTACGGAATATCACGAACTAATATAGTGAAATAGTTGGGAATAAAATCATTGTCGAACGACGCTTGCATTTATTTATATATCGAAATAGTGTATTCGACACTGCGAATCACACAATGCAACGATTGACCTCGACTATTCTTCTTCGAGTATTCTTCTTCGAGTATTCTTCTTCTTCAGCAACGAATGAAGATCGATACCAGTGTTTTGTTCTCAAGTAGCTTCCACTGCAAATGACAAGTGTCCATGCGAAGACGAGCACATGTTAGCAATAATGGGTCGTAAAAAATATTTGCACCCTTCACAGGAAACGCCTTCAGTTCTAGTGTTTTACTACCAAAAAGGAAACGTTGCAACAACCGAAGGTATAGAAGTTTCATAGGCGATGGACATAGGAATTCCTGAGGGAATTTGCAGTTCCTTATATACGCTTATTACTATCCAAGTTTCCTCGGATCCACTTTTCTCGCCTCCCGAGACAGGACAGTGCGATTGTTGCTTAGCACCACGTGTCAAAAACAATCAGTAATCGAAGCATCGGCAGTCTGGCACTTGCACTGGCCGTAGCATCACTTGTATTCTCCTCCTTACGGGAACAAAGCTGGTTGAATTTCGCAAAGACCAACATAGGAGGTCTGTGAATATTTCACTTGTTTCCGAAATAACGGAGAAAACCGGCGTTTGGTCTATTATGTTATATAGATCCTATGCACTCGTCCTATCCATTCTTCTGAGTGATCAACGTTAACATTTCCTTAAAATAATCCTGGTAGCCATTCGTGATCGTAATTCAGTGAAGCAAATATATATAAAAAAAAGGAATTAATAGGGTGTGGAAGTTAAGCATGGTCGGGCTTCGATACTTTACCTGCATTGTTTTATTTTTACACCTGTGCACAGTGGTGACGGGAGATCTTAGAAAACTGAGCTCGGTACTGAAACGTTATGAGAAGGAACAGCTCTTGCAGAAATTCCTAGTGGACGCTGAGAGCCATTTGATGCAGAACTGCCCCAGCAGACAAATGAGCATCATTGCTCCGAACAATCAACTTCTGAGGGCTGCTACACCCCTTTTCAAGGGCAATTCTAAGTTTATGGTTCAATCACGGGAATATGCAAAGAAGAACTGCGTCTTCGTCTTCATAGACAGAATCGATTACGATTACTTGTCGACGATATTCAGCAACTTGCCGGGGGATTACGAAACCAAAGTGCGAATCCTGTCGACAAACAAGCTGCTAAAGGACGAAGTAAGGAAGGTCCTGGATTTGGCACACAACAACTCAATTGAAAACGTCACAGTCACCTTCCTGGAGAACACCGTATTCAAAGGGTTCCAAATGTACTCTTTCACGAGGAACTGCAAACGGGAAGTCAGAATTTCGTACGCTTGGGCTCTTGACAATGGACTTAAAACGTATTACTACGATGACCATTCCCCGCGGAATTTGAATAAGTGTCTAGTTCCTATTTCGACGTTGTCTTTGGAGGACCTCATGAACGTTTATGAGAATCCGAACGGAACTCTGACTGTTTTGGGTAAGACACAAAATAAGCATGCAATCCGTGAAAGAGAATATGTAAGAAAGTTTCGTATTAGCAATCATATAATTCCAGGTGGCCCCGAGGGAAATTTAATTCTACGATTTGCTGAAAAGTTGAACTTCACTGCTGTTGCCAAATATCCTGAAATACGAGACTGGGAGCGCATAGTGAATAAAACTATTGTTGGTTTAGTAGGTGACGTCGCAAACAGAAAATCATTAATAGCAATCGGTCATTTGTTTCCGACTTTACCAAGGCAGAAATACAGTGACTTCACAAAGACTTATGATGACGCTTGTCTTGTGTGGACAACTCCGGCGATAACAGGTTCCACAGAAGATGTCCTGTATTCCGAATTCAGCACGTATCTATGGGTCGCCGTCGTGTCATCAATTATATTCAGCTGCATCTTCATCTATCTTCTTTCCAGAATCAGATCAAGTAAGGTAACCACGTAGACATTTACGTACGAAATCGATTATATTAATATTTTTAAATTTCAGGAAATCAGGAACGGCAAACCTTCATTGATGTCATAATGGACGTGATCCGCGCCACTCTTGGAACTGCAGTTCAAAGGCTGCCAACCAGTCGACCAGGAAGAATCTACTTCCTTTCGTATATTTTTTATGGAATTGTGGCGATAGCTGCTTACCAGACATATTTAGCTTCGATATTGACCGTCAGGAAGGAAGTACAACTAATCAAGACGGAAGCAGATATTGTTCGATCAAAATTAATACCAGGAGGAAACAACGTCTTGTTGTCTGTTCTACAAAGCCAACGAGAAGAAAGTCCCTCCATGCCTTATCTTATAGATAATTTTGAAATTTTCGTCAACTTTGCAGCCGCACTTGACAGGATTAAATACAAAAAGGACTTTGCCTTTGCAGTGCATCGTTCAAGAGTGCAATACTATAAGCGGAAGTTAATTTTGGCTGGAGAAGAGGTATATTTCTATTCATTTGACGAATGCATTTTATCATATCACAATACGATCCTAGTCCGTAAGGGTTCCTCATTGACTACTGAATTAAATGACATTATTGTGCGATTACGGGAATCCGGACTGGTGAGTTGGTGGAAAAAAGAAAGTACCAATTTCGAAATTCAAAAGGCGCGTGAATCTAATACAGAACCGAAAAAGCTAAAACTGCGTCAACTGAAATCAATATTCATACTTTACTTATCGGGCGTAATTTTGTCCAGCTTTATCATGCTTTTGGAGATACTATTTTTCGCGCTGTCCAGGAAGAAAAAATCGAAATAAAGCACAATATAATATAGTAATCGTATCGTAGTACAAAGAATACTCACTCGAGTCCTATTGCGTAACATAAAATGAGTAACGATTAACAGTGTATTGCAGTATTTCATTTTAAAGTAGTGAAATAAAACTTTGTCCTAACAGGGCACACTCTAATAAGACGTGCGTTTATGATATGTAATAGTCAATAGAAGATTCAAAGTTTCATGTGCTTAAGGTCCCCGTTTCATGAGTGGACAATTCGACTGTTAATCATAAGAGGCATCATCTAGGCAAATATAATGATTCCTCCTTAACAAGAAATGTTTCTTTTCACCCCAAAGAAAGAGTATTATATGAAGAGTGTCTGATCTACCAAAAATATACATTAATTGAGAGTTCGAGTAAAATAAAATGAAATATTACTACGACACTAGCAAGACTGTACAAAGAATTACTAATAACATGAGCATGAGAAATGAGAAAATTACTTCCGTATACTTTTTACTTTATAAAAGTATTTGTTGTCAATGTGTTGTCAACAAATTAGTCAACGTTGAACTAATTAATTCTGAAATCATATGTCTAAATAAATAGCGTCCATCCCCTGAAAAGTTCATTCGACCCGTGATAAAACTCCGCGGTAGTCGACATCCCCTCCCTTTTCATATGTGTACTAGGAATGCGCACTTGAATCGAAGCACTTTGAGAGAACGCATATCCTGGTAGGCGGGGTAGAGCAGTTGGGTTAGGGTGAGTTAGGGGAACACGGCTAGGGAGGTGGAATCATGGGTTACCGAGTATGGTTCACTTGAAAGGCAGAATTGTTGACTATCTCTGGGTAGAACTTACTTAGATGTGTATGTACATACTATTACGGGGCATGTGTGTGTCAATATAACTTTCAGTGTCATCTAGCAGTAGAATCCTGTACGACCATCGATTGGGGACCATATTACCTACTGCGTCTAGACGACCTATTGGCATATTAGGTTAGGTTAGGTTAGCTATCGAATCGTGACATGCGTGAATGGTAGGACCACGGTTACATGCAGGTCTTGCAACGAGGCCAATTTTTGGTGGTGGGGGTAACATAGATATTGAAGAAGTTTTGTAATGTATGGCATCTTGCCTACGTGTCGCTACTATCGAATGCGCTCGATCTCGCGCCATTAGAGAGAGGGAGAAAAGGAGAGAAATATTTATTTCTATCTCTGTCCCACGAGGGAGCACTCGATCACAGCGCTGTACACGGCGCTGCTTCAAAAAGTGAGTCACCCCCACCACGTTCGTTGCAAGACCTGTATGTAAGACCGTGGGTAGGGCGAAGAGAAGCATGAAATCTGCACAGTCTCACTGGAAAGAAGTGCAAAACATTGTTTGATTTTTGTGACCTATACTTGAAGCTTGATTTAAGGGGACCCGCCAAGTAGTACTCGATAAGAACTCAGCTAAAGTTTTATTAATTATTAAATAACCATTAACTCATAATCAAGTACAAGAAACAGTAGTAATGTAAAATAGTAGTGAAAACGTTATAGGAAATTTTGAAAATACAATTAAAATGATGGGCCAGGGCTAGACCATATAATATGCAAACATGTAGTGACTTATGTACTTGGCCTCAATAATCTGATATCAATACTTTTTATTAGAGGAATACACAGCACTCCTGTACTTGGCGTAGTTTTTTACACGTAAGTGTTTTTTGGGGGATTTTTCCTACAAAGTTCACGATAAAATTTACTGTAGAAACCAGTAACCGTGGGACATCATTACCATTTCATTACTTATTGATTATAGCATACGATATTTTGAGTAGCTACAAATAAATTTTAAAGTGCACATGGTTTTTATTACTTGCACTTTTTACTGCGTTTCAGAATGTTACAATGAAAAGTAGTGCACTTCACGATAAAGTTGAATGTAGCGCACGAGATAATTCGATTGTTTTAGATGACTTTTTAAATTCAACAAGGTAAATGTTATACTTTTATACTACATATTTTCATGTTTGAAAAAGTTTACCATACACTTCAGTAAACGCTGACGTATCATGCTTACTTTTCAGGATGTTTTGATGTCTCGTGAGTTACCGTGAGTTTCACGTTAATTTTCAGTGAAAAATTCTCTCCGTGTAAAATATTTATTGTCTTTCCAGTCTTTGTTTTAATTATGTACACTCAAAATTATATTCAATTGTAATTATACATTAATTTAAAAACCAGTTAGGCACTGATTTAAATAAATAGCAAGATAATATGGGAAAAATGAGTTTGCAATGCTTCATTTGCTATTGTAAACTTTTATTATCAAGGTTTATATAACTTATGCGGCATACAGTTAAATAATACTAGTAATGACTTTTACAATTATCTACAAGAGAGGTATACGAGTAGTACCTTCATATTTTAAGTCGTATGTTATTCATAATTTGGTATGAAAATCACGAATGCTATTTCATAATTATTACTCATTTTGTAATTGAACATTAGTATGTGTCGTGATTTTTCGATCCACGGTCACAAGGCGACTCCAGCTACCGATTCAGATATCGTTCTCGCTGTTTGGTTCCCTTCGAGTCGCCACCCTGCTCAGAAGCTGCGCTCTCGGTTTGATTCGTACAGTTACGGCGATTCTCTCGGAAGGATTTGCTATTGTTTGGTCGAGGTCGAGGTGTTCGAATCTGTTGTGGAGGGACAGTCTCGACGTGCCTAATTACCCGACAGAGTGGTGCCAAACTGTTGCCCGATGCCCTGGGGAAGCGTCCGTAGATGATCTCCAGTTGTTACTAAGGAATGCTCTCGATTTGGTTTAAGAGAGCGACTCGAGGGAAATGACAAGAGTTATCGGCTATAAGTATCTCGACCAATCAGAATTTGACTATTGTCAACTGACTGCTTTAAGGGGTAACACTACTCTAGGATTTTCAAAAATTCGATTTTTTTTTGCTCAAAGTATACTTAAGGGGAGCATACTATTTAGAATTATCAAAAAATTGATTTTTTTTTGTTTTCATATTTCGAAAGTATAATATATTAAGAATGTACTGGAAAAAGGACAAATCGAAATATTAAATATTTATGGAGTTATTGCACATAGTCGAGAGCGCCGGGGTCCGCATACCGTAAACTAACGAGTCTGGTAGCCGGAGCGCTTGGGGTGGAACAACGTTTCTTTCACAATATCTTTGTATAATTCTTTGAAGATCTTACTCCATTACTTGGCGACGAGATTAAACACCATCTCCTACCAATTTATGAAGATTTATCTAGGGATGATTTACTGGAAAGATGCTTGGGTGGCCATACCCAGAATGCCAATGAAAGTTTCAACGCGACAGTTTGGCGATTATCCCCAAAGCACCTGCATTCTGCATCAAAAATCATTGAAATCTCAGCCTATATTACTGCTGGGATATTTAATGAAGGCTATACCTCCATTCTTAGAATTATGAACAATTTAGATATAATTGTTGGCACCTATTTGAAAGTTTTCGCCGAAAACATCGCTGAGGCGCGAGTAGCGAGGCAGAACAAGATGAGTCTTTCTGAAACTAAAGCAGCTCGTATAGTCAGAAAACAACAACAAATGGAAGAGAATCAGTTTTTCGAAGAGGCTGAAGGATTATTATATGCGTCTGGAATCGCTGATTGATCGGTAAGTCACTAAAACTAATAGTTTTATCGTACTGAAACTTTAAACGCGATTATCTCGAAACTACATATTCAAAAACTGCTCGTGTTGTAACTCAAAAAGTTATTGGCCGATCTGGCTGAATTTTTGGGAGGTGATTCTCTATAATATTATCGGAAGGACTAACCTAAAGTTTTAAAGATATCGCGTAAATAAAATATTTTTTTGGTCGAAAAAAAATGGTCGAAAATTCGAACTTTTTTTTCAACAGCCTACCAAATTTTTAATTTTATACATTTTCATTGTTTTTTAGGTTAGTCCTTCCCCTTTACATGTCAGTAATCGAAAAATCATTGTGTTTTTGGTTTCAGATCACCACAAAGAACGTGACAACTGCAGCAGTTTTCGGTGTCACGCGAAACACGCCTGGCCAAATAAGGCATAGAGCCGCCATTTTCTTTCATAACAAAAAAAAAAATTTTTTTCTATGCTTTAAAGATGAAATAAAATGGTACCATAATTTCAAAAAGATGTGATTATGTTATCACCTTCAAAAAAATTCATGAAAAATGCCTCATTTTCGGCCGTCTAAATAGTATGCTCCCCTTAAGGACTTTAAAAAACATATCCAATTGGTTTTATATTGAAATTCAATGTGGAAGGGGTCTAATTTTTAAATCTGCCGCAACGCCTAGGAGCGCGCCGACGGCTGAATCAGCCGCCACGGCGCGCTCTGATTTATCGACCTTTAAACTTTAAACGCGTTTTTCTCGAAACTGTTTTTTTCAAATCGGGCGTACTCGTAGCTTCAAAACTATTGCTCGGATCGACTTCAAATTTTTACAGTAGCTTCATATATAGATTCTCCTCCGAAGTACGTAGCCGTTTTTTGATATTTTGAAAATTACTTGTTTTATTAACAATTTACTGCTCTTTTTTTAGTCGAAAATTCATACTTTTTGTTCAGATATGCACAGTTTCTACAAAAATTGAAAGAAAAGAAAAATCCTACGTACTTCGGAAGCTATTACTTTGTAGTTTCAAAAAAATTTTGGATTTTTGTTCCGGCTCTCACGGTTGCCGAGGAATGAGTACGCCCGTGGAGCGTCTTCAAAAAAACCTTGTATCGGAGATCCGCTGTGGCGCCGCCATTTTGCACGAAATCGATCATAAAAAAAATTTTTTTTATACTTTAATATATGTTGAATAAACCCTGTAAATTTTAATACAATCCCTTTTCCCATAATCCCATGAAAAATCCGCAAAATTACACCTTTTTTTCGGCCTCTAGAGTGGTGTTACCCCTTAAAGCAGTCTGCCTTGGGACACTGATTGGGATGCCTCAAGCTGGCTCGCGTTCTCATGCTATCTGTTGACAGTTTTTCTAGCTGTGTTTCGTGTACAATCTACAAGATTCTCGCTTGTGTAGTTCTCGTATTGCTCTTATATCCAGAAAATCCTACTGATTTACCCATGTTTCGGAAATGCAGTGCCGGCCTGGATGACCTCTGGCTACAGTTTTCGGATTTCACCGATTAGCTGACCCAACTCTGGTGAGAATTCCCAATTGATTAATTGTTGCAGGGATTTCGATTTTATATCTCTGATTCGTTCTGCTGCGTTCCCAATTAATTTCTCTCTGTTTCCGGCACTATCGAGAGACTCGGCCGAGTCTCGCGCCAACAGGACTCGGCCCGTCGAGACTCTTTACTCGAAGCATCTCTTGTACCTGTGTTTCGACTCAAATATCTTACGAACTGAATTGATTGTCATTAAAGTCAATGACATTGATGTTCCAGATCAGGGCGTGTTGAAATGGCGATCGAGATGATTTTATTCTAGGTCCGTCGTCGTCGTCGTCGTCTTCTTCGGACGTCCATCTACTTTTTCACACGACGGTTGACGCTGGGACGTGATCGACATCCTTGACGGATTTCATTTTGACTGATTTTGACAACCGGTAATAGCGGTATAATGGTGCTCTTGCCGATATTATAGAATTAGCGCTCTCTATTTACTTAAAAGTGCCTCAAGAGCCCGAGTAGAAATTTATTCCAGGCTCAGATCAGGCCCTGATAAAGTGTGCCTTAAAACGGCATCCGGCCCTGCTAAGGCCGATTCACGAGGCCCTTATCCGGGGTGTAACGCTGCTGCGAGGCAGGCCCTGATCAGGCTTCTGATCCGGGCCGGACTGCATGTCGGATTATAGCCGGAACTGTTATAACAGTTTTTGAAAATATTGTAGGTATTGGAATAATTCAGTGTGACGTATTATGCCTTGCCTTCAAGAGGTAGGAGGATTCCTGCAAATTATAAATTAGTTTGTTGATCCTAAAAAATTGTATATAGAAGCAGTGAGATGGATAGGACTGCTAGGTGCTGCAAGTTAGTAGCTTTTATCGCCTCTTCGCCTCTTTTACAGAATTCTATAAAGTTTGGAACTTATCGGCTCAGTGACCCACTTTTGCTTGCGGGAATCCCTGTCCCTCTGGTGGCCGGTGGTTGTATTACATGTATATACGAGGCTGACGTAAGGTAAGCCAGATCAGGCAAACGTAGCGACATTAGTTTAGGTCCGGATAAGGCTAAGAGCAGGCGAGCCGGAACAGGCCAGCCTTCCCAAAACCTGACCCGAGCCTGACGGAAACTAAATGTTGTACTGATGCATGATCAGGGCAGGATCTGGGCCTTATCCGGCTATCCTGATCAGGCATGCCACACCGATACCTGATTCGGACCTGATACGACATCAGGCAGCCTGACTAAATTTCTGCTCGGGAGAGACTCAAAAAGAGTTGTGAGTAGGTAAGTCTCTAATAGCCGTCTCTTATAGCGTCTTCTAAGGCTTTTTCTATAATATCGACGTAAGAGAGAGATATGAGTAAGATCCTATATCTTTGCTATTAGGCTTTTACCGTGATTATTCCTTACGAGTTATTATTAATATGCTATATATAGAAAATTAACCCTGGTTTTGAGTATGAAGACTGGCATAATGAACGCAAATTTATATCAAGAAATGCACGAACCGGCCAAGAAATACTAAAGTTTTATTAATTATTAAATGACCATTAAAACATAATTAAATACGAGAAGCAGTAATAATGTAAAAGAGTAGCCAAATCGTTAATACGAAATGTTGAAAATACAACTAGAGAGAGTTAAGGGGTCTACCTTAATTGCAATTTTCAAAAAATCGAATTTTTTTTTATTGCATTTTTCGAAAGTATACACATTTAAAAGTATCATATTAAAATTTTATAAAGATCCGAGCAGTCTAACTGTACTTTTGAGCGACGTTTACTTAGCTACCTGTGCGCGCTAATATACGCACCGCTCGGAACAATACTACCTACCTGCCTTTGTATACATGAGGAGCTGCTACCTTTTGTGAATATATACGAAGGCAGGCTATTTTGTAAGAAAATGAGCAGTATGAGGAAACTGAAGACATAATGTATGGTGCAGGCATCGCTGATTAGACGTCAGTAACATTTTTTCACGATTTTTCATTACAGAAAACTTTAAACGCGTTTTTCTCGAAATGACATTTTTGGACGGCTTGTTGATGAAATCTCCGAAACTATTCAACCGATCCTTACCAAAATTTTACCACATGTTCTTTATGACTATAGCTATAGCGTATATCATACGAATTTTGAAATTTTGAGTATAACTATTTTTTTTGGCAAAAAACGAAGGAAAAAAACGTGTTTTTCCGTACTTTTTAGTAAAAAGGCCGCCATTTTGTCATTTTTAAAAAAATCAAAAATCGTATGATATACGCTATAGCCATTTACCTACTGAATCTAAAACCATTTTTTTTTTTTTTCAGATCATCCATTCCAGAGATTTCATCAACAGCGCACACCCATCTTTTTTTTTGGACCTGTCTTCTGTCCCAGTTTTATGTACAAAAACGGAGTAAAATGAATATAAAAAAAAATTTTTTGTGTATTTTAAGAGTGTATTTTATAGGCCTAACACTTTTTATATCCATATTTATAATTTATACCGGTCAAAAAAATTCGTGAAAATAGCCTTCTTTTTGCTCGTCTAATTATGGTAGACCCCTTAATGAAATTTTCACGGTATCCAGGAGAACACGTTGATGTATGGTTCGACACTTCTGAATTTGACTGTGTGCTACCGCCTAGCGCAGCAGACGATCAAGTGCTGTTCGACCTTACCTCAGGAAATAATAAAAGATTTATTAGAAGTACACAAGTCATTATCGTTCAGGATACTTTTTTTATATGATTCACATATTTATTCTCCACTTATCCAAATTTGATAGTATGTATAAAATGAATAGTTATTGCACAATAAATTGTAAATCGCTATACGCCATATAACCCTACGGTATGTGACTGCCAAGCATTGCTAGGAGTCGACACGGCAGCGCCACCAGTCCTCGTGCACATAACGAATATGCGTTTTACTGATAGGGATCCTGAGATACACCATGCGACCACTTACTGTAAACTCTATACCCATCAGGTCCTTTAGATTGCAGTCAGCTTTTGTTTTACTCCTATGATTCTATTTTTCATGCGATATGAATCGGTTGGACGCTCGAAAACGCTGAAAAGTATTATCCAAATGGGTGATAAAGTATGATTGCAAAATATGATAAACAAAAAATACTACTGTATGCAGCTCGTCAACAAACGTATCTTTTCTACTTATACCATTTTTTGAGAAGTAATTATTTTCTTAAATAAAAAATAAGATATAACTTTCCTTTCCTCCGAAAATACGCACCAAAATCAATGTTTTTCAAAACTTAAACTGCGATATATCGGAAAGTTTTCAATCGAATCGCTTGAAATTTTAACTGGAGGCTCGTAACTCATGAGCGACGCTTGCGACATACATTAAAATGTGTTTGCTTTATATTGTTTATTTAAATATTAATAAGAGCAAAAAATCACGTTTTTCACATTTCACATAAAGAGGAAGTTTTCTTTATTGTTATTGAAGTCTCAGTAAAGTGCCTCTAAGTATGATGATTCTTACCGTTCGGGTAAGTTTCTAGCGAAGTTTGATTTAGATCGATCAAAAACTGCAAAAGTTGTTGCGAGTTAAACAAAAATTATTTATTGACGCGCGGCACTAATACATTTTACGTTTGCAAAGTGCCAATCGCCGAGCGCACTAAGTCGCCTCGGCGCCGTTTCTGGTAAAATAAATGCTAAACGTTCAATAAATTAAAGAAAGAATTAGACGAAACTTGCGACTCATAATGTGTGATGCCTAGTTAACCTGGGGCGTGGAGAGAGGAATCTCCGCCACTTCGACGTCTCGTCTACATAGAAGCGGACGAAGACATCCACCCGACAGGCCGTCCTGATCGTTACTGCATTCCAAGTCTCGCCACAAGGAGACCTACGCCAATGTATCGTGCGTAGACTCCATATGTGACCCAGATTTACGTAGAAGGGCCAGCCTTAAATACTATTATGTTCCATTTTTTTAAATCTTTTTATCCATGAAAGTTTTGACACTCTCGAATCGTATCCTATGCGCGACTCTTTTTCTAACTCGCAATAACAACTTCCGAATCTCTTTCCGAGATTCTTTACGAGACTATTTTTTTCCGCGTGGGTGTTTCGTTTCATTTCTCTCAGTTTCGGCCTAGCAGATGTTCGCGTTTTGCCAGCCAGGAAAAGATTCCGTGCCTTCCATTAATAATTTCTGTACTTTCGAAATGTATCATTGAGTTTAGCCTTATACCTCGCTGACTCTGGAGAATTGTTAAATGAATCCGTGTTCCACGCGTCTCGTGAGTTCACGTATTATCTTTCCGTTAGTCTAATTGTCGTATTCGTAGTCGTTCCTTGAGGAATAAGGATCCCTTGTTCCTTGTTTCGCGTTTCATAGACCTTCCTTTACAGAACAAGGAGCCTTATTGTCCTCCTTATGTCAAGGGAGGTCTCGAGCTTCCTCGAGGATACCTTTTACACTGTGATTGGCTATTTCGTTTTATATGTCTGGCGCCACAAGTGGCCCGAGTTAGCAGCTAGCCCAGCTCAGGCAGCAAAGATGTATCTTATTAGTTATTGAAATTGTCGGCTGGTTTTAATCATAAATTTTCTTTCCAGGTGTTGACCTTACGCAGTCACGTAAAATTATAAAAAAAAAGACACTGCGTATTTCTTTTACGTTTCGACCCTCATTAGGGTCATCTTTAGAAATGTTTTATTACTAGGTAAACATGTATGAACTGTTGAACAATCATTGGTTAGACTGTGTAAAATATAGTAGGCCAAACCTAAAGCCATAGGCCCGTACTCATACCTCTCTTTTAGCGTTAAAGACGTCTTTTATCGACTGCTATCTGCTGTCTTTTAATGACTAATAGACGTCTCTAAAGACGTCTTTAACGCTAAAAGAGAGGTATGAGTACGGGCCTTATAGATCAGCTATGGCTCTTTTTAACTTTTGGCTAATCCTGCTTTTACATGCAACACACAAACTCTTCTTGATTTGGCCTACTATCTTTTACACAATCTAACCAATGATTGTTCGACAGTTCATACATGTTTACCTACTAATAAAACCTTTCTGAAGATGATCCCAATGAGGGTCGAAACGTAAAAGAAATACGCATTGTTGTATTTTCTTATTTTTACCTGGGCTGCGTAAAGTCAACACCTGGAAAGAAAATTTTAGGTGTATCTTGGCTTGGCTTATAGTATAGACTACGCGATCCCTATTTCAAACTCTTTGAAAAAATGCCGCTCGAATAGACAAAGAGGGACTGAGGTGGCGACCAGTCCTGCCTTTGCTTTAGCGATACATAACTTTTCGATGTGCTTCGGATAATTTATTTCGCGACAAACCGTCATTACTCGCTGATCTTGTTCATTTCCTTGAATTATAGGATTCTCTTGTCTAACTTCTTGCGCACGTATCGTTCCGTCGAATAGAGAATAATTCCGAGTAAGATAAATCGATATCCGAGTATTATCTGTTCTTTCACGAATATTGTTCACATGTCCGGTATAGGACCTTGTATCGCGTGGCTTTATATATTGCGTTCATTTTATTTCACGTGTCCCGAAGTGGATCTTGTCCCGCGTGATATTTATCTTGCTTCTCGAAATTGTTAAACTGTTAATTTGTTTTATTTCAAGTCCTAGAATAGAAGGGCCAATTTGTTATGTTATATTTTCTGTTACTGAATTTCATGGGTTCTCAATTTAAATTTCATTTGTAGGCGAAAGATTGTGCCGTACCTTGGAGTACCTTTCTAACTTATATTTATCCTTTGTGATTTTTCGTTACAGTACACACTCTAGTTTAATAAAGATTATGCGTCCATTCCACGTGATTTCTGATTTTGGATATTAGAAATTCAAAATAGCCGTTGACGTTCCCGAGTCCACGAGGGTTACAACGTAATTATCCCATATTGACCTAGTCCATTAAAACTTATTATTTTGAGTGAGCAGCATCAAGAACAGAATACATAAATCTCATAATGTTCTTCGGAAGATTTATTATTGCATGATGCCTCTCTGACCCAGTCACCCTATCATTTATTGATCCTCCGAAAAGATTTTCAAGAATCGATAAGCAAGTGCCACATGTACTTAGGCAACGGTGAACGCAAGCCGGTAAATTGCGAAGGTGACCGGCATAGACAAATATAAGCGAGTAACAACCGACAGTACTATGCATCCTACGACACTGACACATTCAATGATGAAAGCATATATTTAACCGCTATTTTCTATCATTCGGCTCCCAGATTACATAGTAGCTTGCCTGATGGTAGCACCAAGTCACACGATAATATCAACAATGAAGACCTTACTCCTTGGGAAATTGCAGCTTCCTTTTATCCATATACATGTTCTGCACTTTTCACCAATCTGATTATGACTCAAGAAAACTGCACCAATGAGTCTGACCTAAATTTGCAGAAGTTACCAGTAGACGAAGCGATAGCAAAGTCACAGTCGCATTGTCAGTGGTATCCCTTACGCCTTCCTTGCTTCAGCAGAATATTAATTGAATTTTGCGCAGAAGAATAAACGGGAATTGAAGTATTTGAGTTGCTATTTTACTCAAAAGTCGAAAAGTGTTTTCACAGTATCTCGGTTCACAAATTAATTAATTAATTAATTAATTAATTATATAAACGTTTGTGTTTCGTCATTACAACACATGCATTACTAGTGTCACATTTTAACGGGATAACAAGTTTTCTGATTGGTTGAATCAGACATAAAGTGGTCAACAGAGTGTGAAAATCCAGCATGATTTTGCCTCGATATTTAATTGGTTTTTGTTTATTTTTAAACTTGTATACGTCGGTGACGGCAGATCTTAGAAAACTGAGCTGGGGTCTAGAACGGAATGAGAAGGAACGACTCCTGGGGAAATTCCTGATGGACGCTGAGAGCCATTTGATGCAGAACTGCCCCAGCAGACAAATGAGCATCATTACTCCGAACAATCAACTTCTGAGGGCTGCTACACCCCTTTTCAACGGCAGACCTTGTTTCGTTGGCACCAATTCTAAGTTTATGGTTCAATCGCGGGAATATGCGAACAAGAACTGCGTCTTCGTCTTCATCGATACAATCGATTACGATTACTTGTCGACGATATTCAGCCACTTGCCGGGGGATTACGACACCAAAGTGCGAATCCTGTCGACAAACAATCTGCTAAAGGACGAAGTAAGGAAGGTCCTGGATTTGGCACACGACAACTCAATTGAAAATGTCACAGTCACCTTCCTGGAGAACAACGTATTCAAAGGTTTCCAAATGTACTCCTTCACGAGGAACTGCAAACGGGAAGTCAGAATTTCGTACGCTTGGGCTCCTGACAAAGGACTTAAAACGTATTACTACGATGACCATTCCCCGCGGAATTTGAACAACTGTCCAGTTCCTATTTCGACGTTACCTTCGGAGGACCTCATGAACGTTTATGAGAATCCGAACGGAACTCTGACTGTTTTGGGTAAGGCACCAAATAAGCATTCACTGCATGAAAAATAATATGTAAGAAAGTTTCGTATTAGCAATCATATAATTCTAGGTGGCCCCGAGGGAAATTTAATTCTACGATTTGCTAAAAAATTGAACTTCACTGTTGTTGTCAAATATCCTGAGATACGAGACTGGGAGCGTATAGTGAATAAAACTATTGTTGGTTTAGAAGGTGACGTCGCAAACAGAAAATCAGTGATAGCAATCGGTCATTTGCTTCCGAATTTACCAAGGCAGGAATACAGTGACTTTACAAGGAGCTATGATCACGATTGTTTTGTGTGGGTAACTCCGGCGATAACAGGTTCCGCAGAAGATATCCTATATTCCGAATTCAGCACGTATCTATGGGTCGCCGTCGTGTCATTAATTATACTCAGTTGCGTTTTCATCTATCTTCTTTCCAGAATCAGATCAAGTAAGATAACCACGTGCATTATTATATACGAAATAGATTATTTTAATATTTTTCAATTTCAGAAAATCGGAAAAGGCAGTCCTGTATTGATGTCGCGATAAACGTGATTCGCGCCACTCTTGGAACTGCTGTTCAAAGGCTGCCAACCAGTCGACCAGGAAGAATCTACTTCCTTTCGTATATTTTTTATGGAATTGTGGCGATAACTGCTTACCAGTCATATTTAGCTTCGATATTGACCGTCAGGAAGGAGGTACAACTAATCAAGACGGAAGCAGATATTGTTCGATCAAAATTAATACCAGGAGGAAGCAAAGCCTTCTTGTCTGTTCTACAAAGCCAACGAGAAGAAAGTCCCCTCATGCCTTATCTAATAGATAATTTTGAAATTTTCGTTAACGCTGTAGCCGCACTTGACAGGATTAAATACAAAAAGGACTTTGCCTTTGCAGCACATCGTTCGACAATGCAGTACTTTAAACGGAAATTAGTTTCGTCTGGAAAAGAGGTATATTTCTTTACGTTTGACGAATGCATTCTATCGTATCCTGTCACGACTCTGGTTCGTAAAGGTTCCGCATTGACCCCTGAGTTAAATGAGATTATCGTACGATTAAGGGAATCCGGATTACTGAGCTGGTGGAATAACAAAAACAGCAACTTCGAAATTCAAAAGGCGCGTGAATCTAATACAGAACCAAAAAAGCTTAAGCTGTGGCAACTGAAGTCAATATTCATACTTTACTTATCGGGCGTAATATTATCCAGCTTTATTATGCTTTTGGAAATAATGTTTGGGGCACTCTCTAAGAAGAAAAAGTCAAAATAAAGCACAATATAATATCGTAGTCGTATCGTAGAGCAAAGATAACTCACGTGAGTCCTGTTGAGCAACACAAAATAAATAAATATTAAGAGTGCACTGCAGTATTTTATCTTAAAGTAGTAAAATGAAGCTTTCTGATCTTAATAGGGCGCACCCTAATAAGACTTGCGTTTACGTTATGTAATAGTTAACGAAATATTGATGTGCTTCATATCGGCGTTTCGTGAGTCAACAAATGGACTATTAATCAGAACCCAGCAAACACAGCTTGGTATTAATTCATTGCGCACGTGTAATATCGTAAGGTCGAAATTGTTATCTTATAGGAACATTGATATAATATACTTGTGACGTCACAGGCTGTCCTGTGACCATTCCTCCACCCACGGTCTCCTCATTAACAGTGTCCTTCATCCTTTGAGCACTTGAAAAGTCTATCCCTAGACTCGGTACATTGACGATCTGCAGGTACTACCTTCGCAAGACCCTTCGCGTGTGCGCTGTATCCAATTTCCCACATTCCACAAGTAGCATCTACTGATTTGTGTGTCTCCATCCCCAGTCCTTTACTTTTTTTCCCTAGCTATATTCAGACTCTATTCCCTTTTTGATTAAGACAGAAGAAACAGTCGTGCCCTAGCTCAATAATTGATCACACGTACTCTTACTCTGTTCATCGTAAAGACATCAACATTCAATATATTTTATTTTTTACGTTTTCAGTCACTACCACTGATTCTTATTGAAATACCTGCCTTCTTGAATTATTAGCGTCAGGAGTTCATCAGCACGTTGGTCGAAATCTGTCCGATTCAGGACATAGAACGTCGTGAACAATAATATTTCCATGTCGCGGCATTAAAACGGATATTTGAAACGATTATGTTGTCTTTTGGTAACGCTGAATCAGAATGTGATGTATAATAAATTATATTATAATTACATAGTTGTACTACTCCAGTAAATATATCTCGATTATATTTCAGCTCTATAAATGTTACGTTGCCCTACTCTATTATGGGAACACTCCCCAGTAAACACACTTTTGTAAATGTACTAGACAGTAATAAAGTCGCTAGTAGCAAGTGGCAAAACACAGTGAGTACATGCATGTTAAATGCAATAAGTTTGGGAGACCGAGGACAGTTGTGACCATTTTTACGTTGCTTAGCATACCTCCACTAATAACAGCTCTACTTTGGTAGGGATTATGGAGGTGAAGTAGAAGAGAGGGGCAAAAAAGGAAAAGAGAGTGTGGAGGAAGGGTGAGAGAGGAGACAGAGGTAAGAAGAGGTTAAGAGAGAAAGCGCGGGAAAGCAGGGAGGAGGTAGGAGCGAAGTGGGATAGGGTGAGACAGCTAGCAGCAAAGAAAAGAGGTAGAGAGTCATAAGAAGAGAGAGAGTATGGTCTGGGGAGGAAGGATTCCGTAGAGGTTGATGGTCTTCTTCTCCATGCTTGTTGTTGGATCTTTTTTGAGTTTTTTGTATGTATTTGAGTTATTTAGCATGGTCTTGATCTTATTAGGGTACTCTTCCTTGTCCATTATGACTGTAGCATTTCCCTTATCTGCTGGTAGTATGACAATTTTGTCGTTTTTCTTGAGATTGAAGAGTGCTTCGCGTTCTTCTCTGCTGATGTTCTGTTTAGAGGGCTTTGCTTTATGTAGGATGTTGGAGAGTTTTCTTCTAACATTATTACTAGCTTCTGTGGGTAAGTGAAAACTGGCTGTTTGGCTAATTATTTCCTCCTTACCCACCCTATGGCAAAATTATGACCCTTTGCAAGAATGGAGACCTCAGCATCTCACAGATTATAGTTACTAAGGTTCTTAACTGTATGTGTTAGGGTTGGGGCGTTTACCTGTGGAATTAATTTTTCAAACTTCCCTTTGTGTTTTCTCGATCTTAGCTCGGCGGAGTGCTCCGTTTGTTCGTGTGTTACCCGATCAAGTGTGTCCCATAGCTCAACTTCCAGTGAACTTGAAAGTGCAACGAAAAAAGTTTTTGGGAAGTATCTGCAAGGTTTTTCTTAGCAGAGATGCTTTCCTTGATTAGTTTTAATGAGGCATGCTTAAGGATTGATTTGACTCTTTGAGAGGGGTGGGAAAGGTTTTTTAATTGGAAGCATTTGGGTACCACCTGATGGTCGCGGCACCTTTTCAAATATGTTAAAGAGCATAGTTGGATGTGCAGAGACTTTCTGAGTTTAGTAAACAAGTTTACTGACCCAAGTATAGCCTCTCCGTGGAGGCGTTTAATTTGAGATTTTAGGCTTTCGCGGCCAATATTGTCATTAGTACTCATGGTTTCCGGATGGAAGCCGTGTCTGTGTTCAGCTTCGTGCTGACGTTTCGCAAACGTTTCAGTTTGCATCTTCAGGGCTAGAAGGCTTCGATAATGAAGCTCCCTGTTTTCAGGAAGTCTTAATATACCTATGATTGCTCATGCGGATCAGTGCTTCAGCCAGTAGTGATATGGGTGAAAGGAGAGAAGGAGGAAAGAGATAAAGTACAGAAACAAAAAAGGCAGAGAGGAAAAGGGAATTGGACGAG
Source organism: Cephus spinipes (assembly GCA_963971525.1). NCBI lineage: Eukaryota > Metazoa > Arthropoda > Insecta > Hymenoptera > Cephidae > Cephus > Cephus spinipes. The sequence continues at coordinate 6,060,849 of OZ020580.1, read as the reverse complement.
GTAAGGAAGAATGAAACTTAGGATGGAAGTGAAAAGGGGGGGGGGGGCAAGGGAACAAGAGAAGTAAGGTAGAATAAAGGAAGAGTAAAGAAATTCAGGAGAACAGTACAGAAGGTAGACCAAGAGAGAGAGTATGAAAGGAAACAAAGGAGGAGTGGATGGTGGGATGAAGAAATTAAAGAGGTGGAAAGAAAAGAGATAGCGGGTGCGTTAAGAAGGTGGAAAAGAGGAAAGGAGGAGGGAGAAGAGTATAGGAAGAGGAGGAGAGAGAATAACAGGTTATGTGAGAAGAAAAAGAAAGAGGAAAGTGAGAGGTTTATAGAGGAAGCAGAGAAGGCCCGAATGGAGAGCGAAGTGTGGAAGAGAATAAGTAGAGAAAGAAGAAAAGAAAAAGGGGTGAGTAGGGACATAAGAATGGAGGAATGAAAAGAGTATTTTATAGGATTGTTGGGAGGGGTAGAAGAGAAGATAGTGAAGGCGCAACCAGAGAACAGAGAAAAAGTTGCAGGGAAAGACATAGAATAGGAGGAGTTTAGTAAAGCGATAAGAAGCTTCAAAGAGGGAAAGGCGTTAGACGGATGCAGAATAGAGAACGAGGTACGGAAGCACGGGGGAGAAGAGATAGAAGACTGGGCATGGTGGACGTACAACAGGTTATGGAGGGGTAAGGGGGCCGGAGGAATGAAAGGAAGGGTGGATAGCACCGATAGTTAAAAAGGAGGATGGAAAGAAGGTGGATGAGTATAAGGGGGTTACACTAATGCTTACGATGTACAAAGTGTATACGAGGGTATTGGCAGGAAGGTTAAAAGAGGAATTGGAACAGAAGGAAATGGTACCACGCAACCAGACGGAATTCAGAACGGGAATGAGGATAATGAAGAACATAAACGTATTGAATTATTTGGTGAACAGACAGATGCAGGAACAGAAGGGGAAAGCAGTGGCAATATTCGTAGTCTTGAAAGCGGCATTTAACTCAGCGAATAGGGAAAGGTTATGGATGGCAATGAAGGGACGTAAGAAAGGAATTAAGAACAAGGATAGAGGAAATATACAAAGAGACGATAAGTAGGGTGAAGATAAGAGAGAAGGTAGAAGAGAAATTTTGAACAGCGAGGGGAGTAAGGCGGTATGAGTGTAAGGCCCGCTGAGAATATACGATGACGTGGTGATATTGGCAGAGGAGGAGTGGGAAATGGAGGAGATAATTAGGAGGTTGGAGAAATATATGGAGAAAAGAGAGTTAATACTTGTAATGGATTACCGAATGTGATCCTAGGTAATTCTAAAAATGTCCATAATATGGCAGGACAATCGATTTAGTTATCCCCTTCTAGTTACTTGCCGTGCAAATTAGACCACCAACCGATTAGCTCTTTCCTTTCGCCTTGAGACACCGAAGAAGCACACATGTAATTTCGGAGCACGACAGGTAACCTCGTGAATTTGTTAAATTGATAATTTTTTTTATTCATATAGTTATCTTATTTGTATTTATTTTTCATATATATTGTGACGACACTTTTTAACGGTGACGCACAAATAAATGGCACCGCGAGAAATAATTAATGAAATACTAAATTATTGGGCGCCAGGCATAACCAGAGTTACACCGCTGTCTCCTAAGGACACCCTGGCCAGCTCTTATGCGGTGGGGTCCCGGGTCTGGGAGACAATAATCAAAATCTGAAAATTAGGGAGGTTCACTCTAAAAACTACTGAAAACGACAAACTATCGAAACCAAAATCCGGGGACGGATCCGATTTATTTTAAATAGAAAATATAAGAACAAGATGGTGAAATGCAATTGACAAGTACAGAAAACTGATCGAGATGATGCAGAACACACTGGGATATTTACCCAAACGATATTATAAAGTAATGTTCCCGCTGGAACAACGCAACATACGATACGATATAACAAACGGTACGGTAACGATAATAAACGGTACGATATTGACTCACGCACCATATGGTAGGGAGACGTTTCCGCGAGATGTGGACTGAACGGTTAGACACAAAACCGGAGGAATTGAAATAATGAAATGAGAGACCGATCTCCTGCTTGTCACCGGATTAGCTATCCTTGGACCCTTAGCGGTCAGGAAAGCGCAGGATGACGCGTGAGAGTACGTCGAACAGAAAAGATCGATTGATCCCGTGAATTGAAAAATAGCCAAAATTCCCCTGAGCGTCACTCACCGTTGTCCAGTAGCTCCTACTATTTCCAGGAACACACTCTCCTGATTTATAGTCCTTCAAACGGATCGCGATACGATACAGTAAATACAAATATCGGTAGAAAACGATAGCACGTCTATCCTTGAGTTAGGCCACGCCGTGAGTGACGCTACAAATTTCCAAAATCGGGAACCTTCCTGAGAGCGCGCTGTAATACCACCCCCTGGTCCAATCAGGTTCGCTGTTACATGGGCTCCGCTAGCCAGCTCGCGATCTTCAATTGTTTTAACGATCCCGGTAAAATAGATCCTGGCATCTTGCTACGTTAGGATGGCTGCAGTGCCGTTTCCAGAAAGCGGGAATCACATCCACCTCTTCTCCCTCGATATTCGGCTTCACGCCGCTTGTGCAACTCCTATGTGCCCTCTGCTTCTGAAGACGCTCGCCGCTTGCTTCGCGTAGTTGAGCCACCAGGTTGTGTGCTCCGGTCCTGACGTCACCTCTCCTTGACAGCGCTCCGCCAGGCCCGTAGTTGGCTCTCTCTCGGGCCCCGTCTCAATACAAATTGTGTCGAATCCTCTCGGATCCGCTTAATGAACTCAAAAACAAACGAAACGTTCCCCACGGGGAAATAAATACAAATTCTTAAAATAAAAATCAGTCCAACGCCACGCGAAACGCTCTGTCACTCATCCGGCCCCACGACGTAGCCGAATTCGCCTAATTTTGTGACGTGCATCAAAATGCCACGTCACAATATATATTAGCCAGCCAAATTGTTGAGGCAACATGACTATTGGATTTGATCAATTATAGAGGACTCCTAAACTATTAACGGACAATCCCGAAGGGAACATACTTACAATACACGTGTTATCGACATAAGGAATTATAATAACGAAAGGAATTATCATCAAAAGAGCTCCAAAATTCAACTGACAGCTACCGGATTAGAACAATACAAACACGCCATTGTTAATATCTCTATCTAGAATGAGTGAGTATGTTTGATCGAAAGACCTATGTAGTTTTATGGCGTGTTAAATTTTAACTAGAATTCTGTGTGAATGGGTGCATTTTATAACTATAGAGTTTTCCTGAAATAAGTACCGACATTACTGTCATCATATTCAATTCAAATTCAATTCAAATCACATTCATATCAAATTATAATTCGGCATTTCTAACTGAGATCGTAAAAAACTCAATAGTTGAATATCAGAAAAATGTTTCTATCATTTAAATGACTTTTCGTTCCGTTTTCATTGTTTATTGAAATAGTTAAAATAAATATTATACACTGAACACGGTGAAAACGAATATGATGAGGTTTAGAAAGGGAAGAGGGAGATGGAAGAACATGAACTGGAGATGGAAAGGGAAGGCCATAAAGAAAGTGAAGAAATTGAAGTATCTGGAATACACGATGAAGAGGAACGGGGGCAGGAGGCGACAATTAAGGAGTGGGTGAAGAGAGCGGGAGTGGTGATGGGACAAGTATTGCGAATAGGGAAGAGAAGGTTTGGGAAACACTGGGAGAGGAGGCTATGGATGTTCGACAGAATGGTATGGACAGTAATGGAGTATGCGGCGGAGATATGAGGATGGAAAGACTGGAAGGAGGTGGAGGAGGTACAAGAGAGATTCATAAGGTGGACGCTAGGTTTAGACTGAAGGATACTAGGGTATATGGTAAGGGGGGAGACACAAAGGGAAAAAATAAGCACGAAGGCAGTGAAGAGAGCATGGAATTATGAAAAGAGGATTGCGGAGGGAAAAGGGTGTAGGATCGCGAGGATAAAGAATATCTTTGGAAATCGAGCTAAAATTAATGTACACGGACACCGTCAGCCTCCTCTATCAATTTACCGTTCCGGATATGTATATGAATACATCAAGCGTGACTTATATAAATTTGATACGTCAGAGTACCCTTCAGATAACATTTGCAACATGCCACTGGCAAATAAAAAGGTATTAGACCTAATGAAGGATGAAAACAATGGGGAAATTATAACTGAACTTGTAGGATTGCGAGCAATATTATACTCATTGAAAGTTTTAGGAGAAAACAAAGTTAAGAAGTGTGCAAAGGGAGTCAGAGGATCTAAGTTAAAGACGATAACTTTTGATGATTATCTACAATGTCTCTCAGAACATGAGATTTAGTAAAAACTGAAAATTTAATTCACAGTTGAAAACATGAAATTCATACGGTATGACAGCGGAGAGTAGCACTGAGCTGGAATGACGACAAGAGAAACATTATTTCGGGTACAACGGATACCCTTCCGTGGGGTTATAAAATGTAAAACGTATATTTGATAAAGAATATAAAATTGTAAATAGTTTGTAAATCAATAACAAGATATGATAATATAGTATTTTATTTAAAAAATCCTAATTTGTAGGGACTTCTTCTTCATTTACAGATCCACTGAAAAGGCGAAAATACTGAGTTAGGAATCTGATGAAAACATTGACCAATCTCCACATACAGGGTAAAATGGATGGTATAACTGGAAGGAAGCTGATTTCTCTTGGAAAAGTAAATCGAGATTGCAGAATTAGTATATTACGACCCTAGACCAGAAACGTCCAGAATCGTCCAAATTATTGAAATAGCATAGCAGTATATCTTATTAATGGCGTCAATAAGTTACACGCATCCTTATTTTACCCTATTTTATTAAAAATATCTCCAATGCTGCAGGAGCAAGTGTCAGGATACAATTTTTTATTCAAAAAACAAACGAAAATGTTCTTACATCTGCGATCAACTATAAGTTTTAAATTTTCACGGTGAAAAATAGAAAATATATACCTACATGATTTAAGTTTGGGTCATTTGAATATAAAGTGTAAGTCTACTTAATTAACTGTTCGATACAGTAGTGAATACGTAACTGAGGGCCTCTACAGCCTTATCTATTAAGACACCTCGGACGTAGCCGTTTGTTGACCTTGCGACATAATTCGCGTCGATTAGTACAGATAAAAATTAAATTTGAATGTTTTTGCAGTGAAAAATAGTAACATTGAGTCACAATCAGAGAGTTCAGAGACCATTAGTGGCCGCCAGTAGTGGACCCGCCAAATAGTTCTCTATATGGAATCACCTAACACAGTATTAATTATTAATTGACTAATAAATCATAATCAGGTATGAACAACAGTAATCACATAAAAGAGTAGTGACTCGTGTACTTGGCATTATAATGTGATTTCAATATGTTTCGCTAGCGAAATTCACCAAACCTGTACATGATGAGTCTTTTTACACGAATGTTTTTGTGGAGGATCGCAATTTATTAGAATGTAATAATAAATTCTTGTGCAAAATATATGCATCATATATGCAAATTATGTAGATAGTTTCATTGTGTCTGAAGATACGATAAGAATTAGCCATGCGGCGATGTTCTATTGATTACCGCACTATTGTTTATAATAATTTTGATGATTAGAAAACTTAACAAATTTTGTTCTGATTTCCCGAGACGTGATGCACAGCAGCAACAGGTGCGCGGCACACGGTCGATGGTCGTACAGGACTTTGCCGCCAGATGAAACTGACAATTACTTTTCCTATTCATCCAGAAGATGAATTACTTAATTAATTCTTATAAGATTAGTAAATAATTATGTATGAGTAAAAAATAGTATATTATATCGAGGTAGTTGAGTCGATAATTATATGGTAGTGGTGGGCTTAGCAGTAAGGTGCCGTAGTTTGTTAGCCATCAGCAAATGATGTGCGAACAAGACGCACAAACTTTCCACAAGAGATAAGTCAGAGGGAATTGCAATTTCCTTGGTAAATTGATTCGCTTGATTCTTCGCTTAAATCTGTGAAATTTACCCGTAAAAATGATACCGTACATTGGATTTGTCTTATGATGCGACACATTTAAGATAGTGATTCCTCTCCCTCGAAGTCATCGATCTAGCACGTGTTCTGTAGTACCTCTGAGATGTAGGTACTGTGACGTTGCATTTTCGGAAATGCACGCCACAAGGGTGTTGTCGAAGGAAGTTGAAGTGCGGGCTGGATTTACAGCCCGCTATTACATAAGCGTCCACTGGCGAGGGTCGGGGAACCACCTAGAAAATATAAGATCTGTAAATTAATTATATCTAATTTTAACCTACACTTATGAACGAGCCTACGAGTAGCGAGAGATCGGCTAACTCCGACCTAAGGGCCTAAGCAAGCGTACATCGAAGAGCTTCGTCGCCGGAGTATTAATTTAAATATGCTAGTACGCGAGTGATGTGTCGATTCATACTAGTAGTGGTTTCCCCGATTACGGCCACAGCGAAGAGCCTGTTTTGTGTCGTACGTTCGTTTTACTTATTTTACGTTTTATTAATTTGCGTGAGTACACTTGTCCGGATATTCCCTTGAGTGGTAACGTATCGTTTGTTTCTTTGGTTTTGGATCGCGCGTGTAAGACTTCCTCGTACGGATAATAATAAGAACGGCTACCTGGTATAGCATAAATCCCGCCGCGGCTACCTGAGTCCTTGGGACTCCCGAAATTCGCGAGAATAGGAGTCAGTCGGCGAGGCTTTACACGCTACCTGGAATAGCATTAGCTCGCTTAATAATAGCAGTCAATCCGAGTGTCGACCACGCGGTCTCGAATCGAATTTATTATTGTGATTTCCCTTATTCTTCTCTGTTATCTTACGTTATCGTGATTTTACCTCTTGACGACCTATTGACTGCGTCCATTTTAAATATTGCTTTTATTGTATCGATTCCATTTTCTGGATTGTTTGTGTTACCTGGAATGCGAAAGGGAATTTGAAAAGTATAATGTTGTGTTCGGCAGATCGGCCGTAATTCGGGCGTGCGTTGCATCATATCTTCTCGCCGGCCGGGAGTGCTATCGGCTGCCTTTCGGCCCTATCCTAAATCTGTAATCACTAAACATTACCGCGACTACCGGTAGCCCTTTCGTACCTCTGTCGGGTTTCGATTGTTTGTCATACTTTGGTTGCCCGGTGCAATAAATTGTTAAGTTTTTGGTTACGTAATCCTGGCTTACGGCTCTTACTTTCTAATTACCCCGCCCCTCTCCTATACCTATCGGGGCTGAGCTAGTCAGACTTCCGCGACGCATCGGTCCTAGTATCGTTAGATTTTCGTTTCTTATCGCTACCTTGGTGCATTTCATTATCGTTCTCTTGTTGCATCACTGGATGCCTGGCGCCCATCGGCATATCTCTCAGGTTTGTGTGTCGCTTACGAATTCGAAGATACTGGATCGATCGAGCGGAGGTACTCTCTGTTTCCGAGTTTGGTTATCGTGACTCAATCTTAGGGAATCCGGGAACAGGTGTTACAGTACAGATACTCAGGCTATGACATCAGGTCTTCTCGCTGCTACCGGTGGCCATATTCGATCGTCTGCCAAATGCATTTGACAGATCAATAAAAAAAGTATTATTTTCACATAACAGAAAAAGCATTGCGAGAAAATGCAGAAATATTCACCCAGGGACAAATGCATTTGCGGTAACGAAGGATCGTAAAAGTTATACTGATGTTTCCCAGGAAGTGAATATACCAACCTACCATCTCTTGCCTTTCGTGTCCCGAAAAACGGCGCAAGCACGTACCAGCCCTCAGTAAACTCATGCCAGTTGCATAAAACTTGTTAGGCTTTGTGCATACAGTCTTACCTGCTTTTATGTTTATATGTTTTTAATGTGACTCGTTATGGGTATTTTTAAAATCAATATTACACATTCGATTCCGAGCTCCGTCAACTGTGACCAGTGGTCGAAGCACCAGCACTGCGACAGTTGCGTTGATGCTGATAAACACTCGCCTTCTCATAGTAAAGCCTGGTAGGATTTCGTGAAGACGAAAGGGAGTCGTTTTCAAGTATTTGAGTTACTGGCATAATTCGAAGTGAACTATTACTCTTAAATCATCTGTTTATGCTGTACTTATTGTTGCTCGTGTCAAATTCTGTCAATTTTCTGATATAACCAACCGAAGTTCTTCGACATATCTGAAAGAGGCAGACATCCTGAATTATAAACCCGGGCATAGAAGTGGTACGTGAATTGTGAAAATCAAGCAGGATGTCGCCCGACTGTTTCATATGGATTACATTATTTCTAAATTTGTACACGGTGGTGACGGGAGATCTTAGAAAACTGAGCTCGGTACTGAAACGTTATGAGAAGGAACAGCTCTTGCAGAAATTCCTAGTGGACGCTGAGAGACTATTGATGCAGAACTGTCCCAGCAGACAAACGAGCATCATTGCTCCGAACAATCAACTTCTGAGGGCTGCTACACCCCTTTTCAAGGGCAGACCTTGTTTCGTCGGAACCAATTCTAAGTTTATGGTTCAATCGCGGGAATATGAGAACAAGAACTGCGTCTTCGTCTTCATCGATACAATCGATTACGATTACTTGTCCACGATATTCAGCCACTTGCCGAGTGATTACGAAACCAAAGTGCGAATCCTGTCGACAAACAATCTACTAAAGGACGAAGTAAGGAAAGTCCTGGATTTGGCACACGACAACTCAATTGAAAACGTCACAGTCACCTTCCTGGAGAACAACGTATTCAAAGCGTTTCAATTGTATTCGTTCACAAGGAACTGCAAGAGGGAGGTGAGACTTGCGTACGCTTGGGTTCCTGACAAAGGACTTAAAAAGTATTATTACGATGACCATTCCTCGCGTAATTTGAACAACTGTCCAGTTGCTATATCGGCGTTGTCTTCGGAGGACCTCATCAACGTTCATGAGAAACCGAACGGAACTCTGACTGTTTTGGGTAAGACACAAAATAAGCATGCAATCCGTGGAAGAGAATAGGTAAGAAAGTCTTGTATTAACAATCATATCATTCCAGGTGGCCTCGAGGGAAATTTAATTTTACGATTTGCTGAAAAATTGAACTTCACTGCTGTTGTCAAATATCCTGAGATACGAGTTTGGGAGAATGTAGTGAATAACACTATTCTTGGATTAGTGGGTGACGTCGCAAACAGAAAATCATTGATAGCAATCGGTCATTTGCTTCCGACTTTGCTAAGGCAGGAATACAGTGACTTCACAAAGAGTTATGATGACACTTGTCTTGTGTGGATAACTCCGGCGATCACAGGTTCCGCAGAAGATGTCCTGTATTCCGAATTCAGCACGTATCTATGGGTCGCCGTCGTGTCATCAATTATATTCAGCTGCGTCTTCATCTATTTTCTGTCCAAAATCAGATCAAGTAATGTAGCCACATATACATAGTTACGTACGAAATCTATTATCTTAACATTTTTCGATTTCAGAAAATCAGGAACGGCAAACCTTCATTGATGTCACAATAGACGTGATTCGCGTCACTCTTGGAACTGCAGTTCAAAGGCTGCCAACCAGTCGACCAGGAAGAATCTACTTCCTTTCGTATATTTTTTATGGAATTGCGATAACTGCTTACCAGACATATTTAGCTTCGATATTGACCGTCAGGAAGGAAGTACAACTAATCAAGACGGAAGCAGATATTGTTCGATCAAAATTAATACCAGGAGGAAACAACGTCTTGTTGTCTTTTTTACAAAGTCAACGAGAAGAAAGTCCCGCCATGCCTTATCTAATAGATAATTTTGAAGTTCTCCTAGACATCGTAGCCGCACTTGAAAGGATTAAATACAAAAAGGACTTTGCCTTTGCAGGACATCGTTCGACAGTGCAATACTATAAGCGGAAGTTAATGTTAGCTGGAGAAGAGGTATATTTCTATTCGTTTGACGAATGCATTGTATCGTATCCTACCACAATTTTAGTTCGCAAAGGTTCCGCATTGACCCCTGAATTAAATGATATTATCGTACGATTACGGGAATCCGGATTAGTGAATTGGTGGAAAAACGAAAACAGCAACTTCGAAATTCAAAAGGCGCGTGAATCAAATATAGAACCAAAAAAGCTTAAGCTGTGGCAACTGAAGTCAATATTCATACTTTACTTATGGGGCGTAGTATTATCCAGCTTTGCCATGCTTTTGGAAATAATGTTTGGGGCACTCTCTAAGAAGAAAAAGTCAAAATAAAGCACAATATAATATCGTAGTCGTATCGTAGAGCAAAGATAACTCACGTGAGTCCTGTTGAGCAACACAAAATGAATAGATATTAAGAGTGCACTGCAGTATTTCATGTTAAAGTAGTAAAATAATGCTTTTTGATCTTAATAGGGCGCACCCTAATAGGACGTGCGTTTACGTTATATAATAACCATCAGAAGATTCATGTGCTTAACCCTTTCCGTTCTGAGCTGTGCAAAGGTAATGTTTATCTGTGGTCTGTCCACTTTTCACGGTAAAGGGCGCCTGATTAAACTTGAGGTTTCAGTGCATGAACTTTTCGTAAATAGGTATATTAATTAACAACCGTCAATTGATAGCAAAGCACATGTACCGATACATTTACAGATACACACTTCACGTAAACAAAAGTAAAAATTTTGTACAATCGTGCGGTGTATCTATAAATATAAAAGCATTGTTGGTATCGAACCCATATGGATATGGATTCATACGCAATGAGAAACTACTTTCTCATGTATGGGTTCATAGGGCTGAAAGGGTTAAAATCATAAGTGGCATCATCTACGAAATTATAATGATTCCTCCTTAACGAAATATGCTTCTTTTCATCACAAAAAATGTACAAACGATAATGTATCAGAAGCGAATTTGTACAGTATCTATCCTACGAACAATCGACATTAATCGAGAAACGGGCACAAGATATAAGGAACGTTACTACGACACTACACATTATTTAGCTAGAATATACAGAGAATTTCATAGATGAGCAACAAAAATAAAAAATTACTTCAACATACTATTTACTTTATAAAAGCATTTGTTGCTGATGTGTTGTGAATTGTTACCCTTGTAATAAATAATTCTGGAATCATGTAATTGAATAAAAACAGTCCAACTCCTGAATTGTTAATTGATCCCGTGATCAAATTCCGCAATGGTGGACGTCCCCTCCCTTTTCATATGTCTATTGGGAATGCGCACTTGAATCAGAGCACTTTGGGAGAGCGCATGCGTTGGTAGGCTTGACCAAACACCTAGGTTAGGGGAATATCGATGGAGAGGTGGAAACATAGGTTACCTTATGCGGGTCACTTGAGAGGGAGAATTGTAGACTATTTATTTCAGGACCGGAAACCGAAAGTAAGATCGGTTCTGTTATGGTACTTACTATAATTAAACCTAAATTTCGGTTTTAGGTGACGATTTCGAGTTATTAATTAATAACTTTTCTTTTACGGTTTTCAATTTCATTTCTTAAACATAGTTTATTTTGGTTTCGGTGTTAAAGAGGTATAGTTTGAGATCCGATTATCTATTTTCGTTTTTCTTATTTTGTTTTCGACTATCGATTATTGGTTAGACTGCGTTTCTCTATCGCTCTATTACAAAACTGATCGTATAAGGCTTCATTCACACCAAAAGCAGCGAACAGCATGCAGCGATCAATGAAAAAGTTGCTTTGCAATTGATTTATAACGTTTCGAGGTGGATCCTGTTTGCTTATTAATCGCGGCTTGCTACTTTTGTTGTAAAGAGCCCTGAACGCTGGGAACATTATTTTTTTTATTTAGCATTCTCAATGAGTTTAGGAACATACCCTACAAAACTTTTAGTTAATTCTAGTTGCTTAGGCCTGTTAATGGTCGAGTCTCGAACCCGAGACTCTCGCACGCCAGCCTGTCGCCATGCACATGTGTCATTGAGTTACGAAGGCGTAGTATTCGAGCAATTCATATTTCCTTAATTATCCACGTTTGAGTCTACAATTACAATTGAATATAATTTTGATTTTATATAATTAAAAGAAAGACTGCAAAGACAATAAATATTTTACACAATTTTTTACTCAAAATTACCGTGAAACTCACGTTAACTCACGGGACATCAAAACATCCTGAAAAGTAAGCATGATACGTCAGCGTTTACTGAAGTGTATGGTAAACTTTTTCAAACATGAAAATATGTAGTATAAAAGTATGTATAACATTTACCTTGTTGAATTTAAAAAGTCATCTAAAACAGTCGAATTATCTCGACTCATTCAATTCTATCGTGGAGTGCATTACTTTTCATTGTAACATTGTGAAACGCAGTAAAAAGTGGAAATAATAAAATTTACCGTGTACACTTTCAAACTTATTTGTAGCTACTCAAAATATCGTATGCTATAAGCAGTAAGTAATGAAATGGTAACGATGTCCCACGGTTACTGGTTTCTACGGTAAATTTTATCGTGAACTTTGTACGAAAAATTAGCGAAAAATTCTCTCCGTGTGGCGTCACCTCTCAGGGATAATGACCTAACGATGTGTAGCAGAATCTTCTCATCCAAAGTGGCCATGTTGCCTCGTCCAGCACGTAGTTTGCGTATCACCATTCTATAAGTGGTTCCCCAAGGGTCTTGATTTGTCGATTCACACAGGGCTCTCCAGCATCTTCTCTTGTTCTGCTTGATAGCATCTCGGAGTGTTTTCTTTGTGACTTTGTGTGCCTCTTCGTCAAATGTTGCTGTCGGCCGATTTGCCCTTCAGGACCGCTCGGCTTGCCTCCTTAGAGAGATAATGATTCCCCGTAACTTGGCTATTTCTTCCGACCACCAGTTAACCCTACTGTAACGTACTGGTCCATCTCTCCTGTGTGGCATGGATGCATCACAGGCCTTGCATATAGCCTCCATGACCCAGTCCAGTGCGCTTTCAACTGAACAGTCGTCCTCGTCCTCCAGGAGTCCATTTATGCACTCACAAAAGAGCCCCTATCCACTTCGATGAAGATACAACGGTGGTCGCTTAGGAATTCTTCCTCCAGAACCTCCCAATCCCTGACCTTCCTGATAAGCGACGGTTCGGCAAAGGTCAAATCGAGTACATGCGCAGACGGTTCCCTTTCGAACGTGGCAACTCCCATTTGATTGACCACCGTCATACCCAATGCGGCTATCATTTCGTCAAGGAGGTGCCTCCCTTATCTCGAGGTCCCCCACTCCAACTCGCCGACTTGGAGTTGAAATCATATCATCTCACGTAGCCGTCGGTGCAAAGTACAAGTGTCCACGGAAGGACGAGCGCAAGTTAGCAATAATAGATAGTAAAAAACATATCCACGTTTCACAGGAAACGCAGCAACCAACAATTCTCGTATTTTATGAACAAACAGAAAAAGTCGCAACAAGCAAAGGTATAGTATTTCAATAATTTCATAGGCGATGATTAGAAAAACTCCTGAGGAAATTTGCAGTTCCCCTTATACACTTATGTGTAAGATAATAATAACAATTGTTACTATGCAATTTTCCTGGATTCCACTTTGCTTGCCTCTCGAAACAGAGTCAAGCGATTGTTGCTTAGCACCACGTGTCAAACACAATCAGTAATCGAATCATCGGCAGTCTGACACTTGCAGTGGCCGTAGCATCACTAGCACTATCCTCACTCCGGGAGCAAAGCTGATTGAATTTCGCAAAGATTGACATTAACGGAGGAAGTTGGCGTTTGGTCTATTATATGTGATAGATCCCACGCGAACTCCCTGTCCAGTCTTTTAAGTAATCAACGTTAATATTTCCTTAACATAATCGGAGGAGCCATCGGTGATCAGGATTCAGTGAAGCAGAGATATAACGAAAAGAGTTAATAGGATGTGGAAGTCAAGCATGATCGGGCTTCGATGCTTTACCTGCATTGTTTTATTTTTACACCTGTGCACAGTGGTGACGGGAGATCTTAGAAAACTGAGCTCGGTACTGAAACGTTATGAGAAGGAACAGCTCTTGAAGAAATTCCTAGTGGACGCTGAGAGCCATTTGATGCAGAACTGTCCCAGCAGACAAATGAGCATCATTGCTCCAAACAATCAACTTCTGAGGGCTGCTACACCCCTTTTCAAGGGCAGACCTTGTTTCGTCGGTACCAATTCTAAGTTTATGGTTCAATCGCGGGAATATGCGAACAAGAACTGCGTCTTCGTCTTCATCGATACAATCGATTACGATTACTTGTCCACGACATTCAGCCACTTGCCGAGTGATTACGAAACCAAAGTGCGAATCCTGTCGACAAACAATCTGCTAAAGGACGAAGTAAGGAAGGTCCTGGATTTGGCACGAAACAACTCAATTGAAAACGTCACAGTCACCTTCCTGGAGAACAACGTATTCAAAGCGTTCCAAATGTACTCCTTCACGAGGAACTGCAAACAGGAAGTGAGAATTTCGTACGCTTGGGCTCCTGACAAGGGACTTAAAACGTATTACTACGATGACCATTCCCCGCGCAATTTGAACAACTGTCCAATTCCCATTTCGACGTTACCTTCGGAGGACCTCATGAATGTTCATGAGAATCCGAACGGAACTCTGACTGTTTTGGGTAAGGCACCAAACAAGCATTCACTGCATGAGAAATAATATGTAAGAAAGTTTCGTATTAGCAATCATATAATTCTAGGTGGCCCCGAGGGAAATTTAATTCTACGATTTGCTAAAAAATTGAACTTCACTGCTGTTGTCAAATATCCTGAGATACGAGGCTGGGAGCGTATAGTGAATAAAACTATTGTTGGTTTAGTAGGTGACGTCGTAAACAGAAAATCTTTAATAGCAATCGGTCATTTGTTTCCGACTTTGTCAAGGCAGGAATACAGTGACTTTACAAGGAGCTATGATCACGATTGTTTTGTGTGGGTAACTCCGGCGATAACAGATTCCACAGAAGATGTCCTGTATTCCGAATTCAGCACGTATCTATGGGTCGCCGTCGTGTCATCAATTATATTCAGCTGCGTCTTCATCTATCTTCTTTCCAGAATCAGATCAAGTAAGGTAGCCACGTAGACATTTACGTACGAAATCGATTATACTCATATTTCTCAATTTCAGGAAATCGAGAAAGGGAAACTTGCATTGCTGTCACAATAGACGTGATCCGCAGCACTCTTGGAACTGCTGTTCAAAGGCTGCCAACCAGTCGACCAGGAAGAATCTACTTCCTTTCGTATATTTTTTATGGAATTGTGGCGATAACTGCTTACCAGTCATATTTAGCTTCGATATTGACCGTCAGGAAGGAGGTACAACTAATCAAGACGGAAGCAGATATTGTTCGATCAAAATTAATACCAGGAGGAAGCAAAGCCTTCTTGTCTGTTCTACAAAGCCAACGAGAAGAAAGTCCCCTCATGCCTTATCTAATAGATAATTTTGAAATTTTCGTTAACGCTGTAGCCGCACTTGACAGGATTAAATACAAAAAGGACTTTGCCTTTGCAGCACATCGTTCGACAATGCAGTACTTTAAACGGAAATTAGTTTCGTCTGGAAAAGAGGTATATTTCTTTACGTTTGACGAATGCATTCTATCGTATCCTGTCACGACTCTGGTTCGTAAAGGTTCCGCATTGACCCCTGAGTTAAATGAGATTATCGTACGATTAAGGGAATCCGGATTACTGAGCTGGTGGAATAACAAAAACAGCAACTTCGAAATTCAAAAGGCGCGTGAATCTAATACAGAACCAAAAAAGCTTAAGCTGTGGCAACTGAAGTCAATATTCATACTTTACTTATCGGGCGTAATATTATCCAGCTTTATTATGCTTTTGGAAATAATGTTTGGGGCACTCTCTAAGAAGAAAAAGTCAAAATAAAGCACAATATAATATCGTAGTCGTATCGTAGAGCAAAGATAACTCACGTGAGTCCTGCTGAGCAATACAAAATAAATAAATATTAAGAGTGCACTGCAGTATTTTATCTTAAAGTAGTAAAATGAAGCTTTCTGATCTTAATAGGGCGCACCCTAATGAGACTTGCGTTTACGTTATGTAATAGTTAACGAAATATTGATGTGCTTCATATCGGCGTTTCGTGAGTCGACAAATGGACTATTAATCAGAACCCAGCAAACACAACTTGGTACTAATACATTGCGCACGTGTAATATCGTAAGGTCGAAATTGTTATCTTATAGGAACATTGATATAATATACTTGTGACGTCACAGGCTGTCCTGTGACCATTCCTCCACCCACGATCTCCTCATTAACAGTGTCCTTCGTCCTTTAAGCACTTGAAAAATCTATCCCTAAATTCGGCACATTGACGATCTGCAGGTACTACCTTCGCAAGACCCTTCCCGTGTGCGCTGTATCCAATTTCCCGCATTCCACAAGTAGCATCTACTGATTTGTGTGTCTCCATCCCCAGTCCTTTACTTTTTTTCCTAGCCATATTTAGACTCTATTCCCTTTTTGGTTAAGACTGAAGAAACAGTCGTGCCCTAGCTCAATAATCGATCACACGTACCCTTGCTCTGTTCATTGTAAAGACATCGGCATTCAATATATTTCATTAATTTACGTTTTCAGTCACTACCACTGATTCTTATTGAAATACCTGCCTTCTTGAATTATTAGCGTCAGGAGTTCATCAGCACGTTGGTCGAAATCTGTCCGATTCAGGACATAGAACGTCGTGAACAATAATATTTCCATGTCGCGGCATTAACACGGATATTTGAAACAATTATGTTGTCTTTTGGTAACGCTGAATCAGAATGTGATGTATTAGTACATTATGATACAAGTGCGGAAAGTTGGTGATTCCTGACGAGTGTGACGTTTGCCGACCGAGCGAACGAGCAATCATATCAGTAAATAATTCGAATCGATTCGAGCGAAGCGAGGGTGGCAATGGTCACACGAGTAGGAATCACCAACGCGCACGCGTATCATATACTATTTTTTGCAATAATGTACGGAAAGTTCGCAGGATATGCACCAAAAACAAGCACAAAATGGCCGATTCTTGATGAGTTCAAAGTTCACGAAATTTCGTGCGGGAATGTTATGATTCCCGCAAACTCTGAACTCATTAAGAATGGACCATTTTGTGCTTGTTTTTTGGTGCACAAACTGCATACTTTCCGTACAGTGTTACAAAAATGACATTTCACGTATAAAAATATTGGCTGTGCAATTGTTTTTTTCACGTAAGCCGTTACGGATTAGGGAACGGGGCATGCTTGATGTTACTCATCACGTTACGTGCTCCATGAAATACTTAATGACCCTAGCAACCGCTTCTATATAGTTGTTATGTCCGAGACGTAGCCGGTTTTAAAAACGAACGACTTGGAGGAGGAGGAGTTAGGTAAATATAAAATTCAATATCGCGCCGCTTATGTGTTCCGTGTTACGTGTCCCGTTGCATTGTAGAATGACCTTTAACGTACATATCCGTTATTGAAATTATTTCTAAAGTACGTACGTACTTGTACGAATTTCTAAAATTCAGTGCCAGTACTGTGAAGATGGTTATATCTCAGTCTATTGCACACAAGTGAACAGGAACACAATGATCAGGGAGTGGACCCTCAAACGTGGGTAATTACGGAAATATGAATTTCTCGAATACTACGACTTCGTAACTCAATGACACATGTGCATGGCGACAGGCTGGCGTGCGAGAGTCTCGGGTTCGAGACTCGACCATTAACAGGCCTAAGCAACTAAAATTAAGTAAAAGTTTTGTAGGGTATGTTCCTAAACTTATTAAGAATGCTAAATAAAAAAAATAATGTTCCCAGCGTTCAGGGCTCTTTACAACGAAAGCAGCAAGCCGCGATTAATGAGCAAACAGGATCCACCTCGAAACGTTATAAATCAATTGCAAAGCAACTTTTTCATTGATCGCTGCATGCTGTTCGCTGCTTTTGGTATGAATAAAGCCTTATACGATCAGTTTTGTAGTAGAGCGATAGGGAAATGCAGCCTAACCGATAACTGATAATCGAGAACAAATTAAGAAAAATGAAAAGAGATAATCGTTATCACAAACTATACCTCTCTAACACCGAAACCGAAATCAAATTATGTTTAATTAATAACCCGAAACCGTAACTTAAAACCGAAATTTAGGCTTTAGTTATAGCAAATACCGTAGTCGAACCGATATTACTTTCGGTTGCGGTACCTGAAATAAATAGTCTACAATCCTCCATCCCAAGTGACCCGCATAATATAACCTATGTTTCCACCTCTCCATCGATATTCCCCTAACCTAGCTGTTTGACCATGCCTACCAACGCATGCGCTCTTCCAAAGTGCTCTGATTCAAGTGCGCATTCCCAATAGACAGATGAAAACGGAGGGGACGTCCACCATTGCGGAATTTGATCACGGGTTCAATTAATTATTGAGGAGTTGGACTGTTTTTATTCAATTACATGATTACAGAATTATTTATTACAAGGGTAACAATTCACAACACATCAGCAACAAATGCTTTTATAAAGTAAATAGTATATTGAAGTAATTCTTTATTTTTGTTGCTCATTTATGAAATTCTCTGTAGTAACGCTCCTTATATCTTGTGCCTGTTTCTCGATTAATGCCGATTTTTCGTAAGTTAGATACTTTACAAATTCGCTTCTGACACATTATCGTTTGTACATTTTTTGTGATGAAAAGAAGCATATTTCGTTAAGGAGGAATCATTATAATTTCGTAGATGATGCCACTTATGATTTTAACCCTTTCAGCCCTATGAACCCATACATATATGCATTCTGAGAAAGTAGTTCCTCATTGCGTATGAATCCATATCCATATGTGTTCCATACCAACAATGCTTTTTATTTATAGATGCACCGCACGATTGTACAAAACTTTTACTTTTGTTTACGTGAAGTATGTATGTGTAAATGAATTGAGCTGAAATTATCGGTACATGTGCTTTGCTATCAATTGACGGTTGTTAATTAATATACCTATTTACGAAAAGTTCATGCACTGAAACCTCAAGTTTAATCAGGCGCCCTTTACCGTAAAAAGTGGACAGACCACAGATAAACATTACCTTTGCACAGCTCAGAACGGAAAGGGTTACAAGGGGCACATGAATCTTCTGATGGTTATTATATAACGTAAACGCTCGTCCTATTAGGGTGCGCCCTATTAAGGGACAACACCACTGTGAAAAAAAAAAAATCGATTTTTTGAAAATCATTTTAAGAAATCTTAAATATATTTAGAATTAATAATTCGTTGGGTGCAAGGCTCTAAAATTTTTTTTTCTTGAGATATAGCGAATTTTCTAGAGCAATGCGGAGCGCGCTCCGCGCGGCTTGGTATCCCGCGCGGCAGGCGGTTGACGGTTAGCATCAGTTTATCCGTTAAAACGACGCCAGTAGTTTCCACGCTTATACCGGTCCGAACACGCTCGTTTCATTGTGAGATATTGAAAAGATTTTGTTTTTCCTCAACATGAGTGACAACAAAGTATTTGACGGCAAGAAGGGAGCGAGGCGCCACTGCAGGACCAGGCTGGGACCAAAACTTCAAACGCGTTTTTCTCGAAACTACATTTTTGACCACGGGCAGCAGCATAACTCGAGTAATTTTCATTCGATTCACTTCAAATTTTTACAGAATCAATAAAACCATATTATCTAGAGAAGTGCATAGGATCTTTTTGATATCATAATAAGTTTTAAAGTTACATCTAATTTTAGATGCGATTTTTAAGCAAAAAATGGAATGTCATTTTCAAAAGCGTCCCAATTTTTTTTAAATTAATATTTTTCAATTATCCTATGTACTTCCCTCCAAAATCTAATATAATTAACGGAAAAATTTTTACTTTTGTTCCAAGACCAAATCTATTGCAGTTATACTGTTGCCCGTGGGAGAGGAAATGGGAAACACGGCGCGCGGCGGTGGCTCGCAAACCGCCAATTTGGAAAAAAAAAAAAAAAAAATTATTTTCGGCAGATGAAAAGACAATTAATAGCATGCAAACAAAAATTTTTGTCTAAAACTTTTTTTTCCTGTTGAAAAAAAATCGCGAAATACGGGCGAAAAAAGAGGCGTCACAGTGGTGTTGTCCCTTAAGATCAAAAAGCATTATTTTACTACTTTAACATGAAATACTGCACTCTTAATATTTATTCATTTTGTGCTGATCAACAGGACTCACGTGAGTATTCTTTGCACTAAGCTACGACTACGATATTATATTGTGCTTTATTTTGATTTTTTCTTCTTCGACAGTGTGCTAAATATTATCTCCAAAAATATGATAAAGCTAGACAATATTACACACGATAAATAAAGTATAAATATTGACTTAAGTTGCCACAGTTTGAGTTTTTTCGGTTCTATATTCGATTCACGCACCTTTTGAAATTCGACGTTGCTGTTTTCGTTCTTCCACCAATTGACTAATCCGGATTCCCCTAATCGTACGATAATATCATTTAATTCAGGAGTCAATGCGGAACCTTTACGAACTAGGATTGTGACAGGATATGATAGAATGCATTCGTCAAACGTATAGAAATATACCTCTTCTCCAGCCAAAATTAACTTCCGCTTATAATGTAGCATTGTCGAACGATCTACTGCAAAGGCAAAATCCTGTTTGTCGTTAATCCTTTTAAGTGCGACTACAGTATTTACAAACATTTCATAATTGTCTATTAGATAAGGCATGAGGGGACTTTCTTCTCGTTGGCTTTTTAGAACAGACAACAAGACGTTGCCTCCTCCTGGTATTAATTTTGACCGAACAATATCTGCTTCCGTCTTAATTAGTTGTGCCTCCTTCCTGACGGTCAATATCGAAGCTAAATATGTCTGGTAAGCAGTTATCGCCACAACTCCATAAAAAATATACGAAATAAAGTAGATTCTTCCTGGCCGACTGGTTGGCAGCCTTTGAACTGCAGTTCCAAGAGTGGCGCGGATCACGTCTATTATGATATCAATGAAGGTTTGCCTTTCCTGATTTCCTGAAATTTAAAAATATTATAATAATCGATTTCGTACATAATTATGTACGTGGCTACCTTACTTGATCTGATTCTGGACATAATATAGATGAAAATGCAGCTGAATATAATTGATGACACGACGGTGACCCATAGATACGTGCTGAATTCGGAATATAGGACATCTTCTGTGGAACCTGTGATCGCCGGAGTTACCCACACAAAACAATCGTGATCATAGCTCTTTGTGAAGTCACTGTATTCCTGCCTTGACAAAGTCGGAAGCAAATGACCGATTGCTATCACTGATTTTCTATTTGCCACGTCACCTACTAAACCAACAATAGTGTTATTCACTACACTCTCCCAGACTCGTATCTTAGGATATTTGACAACAGCAGTGAAGTTCAACTTTCCAGCAAATCTTTGAATTAAATTTCCCTCGAGGCCACCTGGAATTATATGATTGCTAATACGAAACTTTCTTACATATTCTCTTTCACGGATTGCATGCTTATTTTGTGTCTTACCGAAAACAGTCAGAGTTCCGTTCAGATTCTCATGAACGTTCATGAGGTTCTCCAAAGGTAACGTCGAAATAGAAATTGGACAGTTGTTCAAATTCCGCGGGGAATGGTCATCGTAGTAATACGTTTTAAGTCCTTTGTCAGGAGCCCAAGCGTACGAAATTCTGACTTCCCGTTTGCAGTTCCTCGTGAAGGAGTACATTTGGAACGCTTTGAATACGTTGTTCTCCAGGAAGGTGACTGTGACGTTTTCAATTGAGTTGTCGTGTGCCAAATCCAGGACCTTCCTTACTTCGTCCTTTAGCAGCTTGTTTGTCGACAGGATTCGCACTTTGGTTTCGTAATCACTCGGCAAGTGGCTGAATATCGTGGACAAGTAATCGTAATCGATTGTATCGATGAAGACGAAGATGCAGTTCTTGTTTGCATATTCCCGCGATTGAACCATAAACTTAGAATTGGTTCTGACGAAACAAGATCTGCCCTCGAAAAGGGGTGCAGCAGCCCTCAGAAGTTGATTGTTCGGAGTAATGATGCTCATTTGTCTGCTGGGGCAGTTCTGCATCAAATGGCTCTCAGCGTCCACTAGGAATTTCTTCAAGAGCTGTTCCTTCTCATAACGTTTCAGTACCGAGCTCAGTTTTCTAAGATCTCCCGTCACCACTGTGCACAGGTGTAAAAATAAAACAATGCAGGTAAAGCATCGAAGCCCGATCATGCTTGACTTCCACATCCTATTAACCCTTTTCTTTATATCTCTGCTTCACTGAATCCCGATCACCGATGGCTTCTCCGATTATTTTAAGGAAATGTTAACGTTGCTTACTTATAATACTGGACCAAACGCCGACTTCCTCCGTTAATGTCAATTTTTGCGAAATTCAAACAGCTTTGCTCCCGGAGGGAGGATAGTGCAAGTGATGCTACGGCCACTGCAAGTGCCAGACTGCCGATGCTTCGATTACTGATTGTGTTTGACACGTGGTGCTAAGCAACAATCGCGCGACTCTGTTTCGAGAGGCAAGCAAAGTGGAATCCAGGAAAATTGCATAGTAACAATTGTTATTATTACTGAACACTTAAGTGTATAAGAGGAAATGCAAATTTCCTGAGGAGTTTTTATGTCTATCGCCTATGAAACTACTATACATTTGCTTGTTGCGTCTTTTTCTTTTTGGTCGTAAACCACGAGAATTGTTGGTTGCTGCTCTTCCTGTGAAGGGTGGAAATATTTTTTACGACCGATCATTGCTAACTTGCACACGTCCTTGCATGGAGACTTGTATTTTGCACCGACGGCTACGTGAGACTAGAACTTTTCTATCGATTATTATTCGTTGATAGATTACTCAAAGAAGAGTATTCAAAGTCAGTTGTTGCATGATATGATGCGTATAGTGTCGATTACACCGTTCCGAAATATAAATAAATACAAATGCCGTTCGGCAATGAATTTGGTTTCGACTGGTTCGCCATATCGGTATGTGCAATTCTGTAGCAATGTAACTTGTTTCTACAGAAGGTTTGCGTATCTTTATGTTGGTATAATCTTATTTAGTCATCGATTCTTCGATTCACTGAAACCACTACTAGAACCATTCACCTCTTATGTACATGCGGATCTCATCCGATGCACTTTTTTGAAGTGTGTGAAGTCTTGAGCTCCAGTGATGGTGTTGTTTGGATCGACACATTTTATCTATTTGATTCCGATGGTCCTGGTGAAAAATTTAATCGGACGCACAGTCACAGTTGACGTTTATCGTTGCGGGTTAAATGCGATAGAGGCTAGGGTAATCCTACTGGGCTTATGTGATTCCCGGCCCATGTATATGGGTCTTGCGCTACTCCCTGGGATAAATCTCTTCTATGCTTCATGGGCAAGATGAATCGACCCAATAAACTTTCCTACTCAAGGGTGTCACCTCACATGTATGTCTGTTATATCTCGTAGTAGGAAATTGTAAAATTGCCGATATGTAACTACTGCTTTGTGTTTTCGATGAATTTACTGGCACCTGACCGGGTGACCTAGGACAGTTACGCGTTGTGGTCGATAAGGTTCTTGTGTCGTATCGTGGAAGTCCCTACACAGAGGTGTCAAGTGGCCGAAGGCTGCATGAAAAAAAGAACAGCAATAGCATAGACATATAGTATGGACCATCGTCTTAGATACAGGTCCTGAGACTTGCATGATGATGGGTGTCACGCACAATGAAGCCACTATTCATTTCGCAGCCGCATGGCGCGCTGCGATCGTTGAATGTGTGGTCACGTGGCGGTGGGACAGGGAGGGAAATATTGTTGATATATCTCCAATGTAATTTATATTGAACTATTGCTCTGACACTTCTTTAATGATCAGTAAAGAAAATTGTATGAGATATAACCTTCAATCCGATGAATAATCTTACATGCAGTTATTCGCCGACAAAATTGGACAGAAGAGTACCAATAAGTCTGTGTGAAGAACATATGAGTGATGAGCATAAATGTTTGCCGATCTGAGTATGATGCAAATGGCGTTTAGCTGGATGGACAAGTCCTAGGCTAATGCATAGTCGCGCATAGAATACGATGCGAGACTGTCTCTCCGACTTTTTTCTAGATTCGTGAAATTTCACATTTTTGACATGGAAAATAACCGCGGAAGCTTGAAATTATAAACAAACTTCTTTGTAACAAAAGGATATTCTAAGTTTATAATACAAAGTACATATTCGAAATTCTTGATAGCGTCGAGAGTAGCATATCTTTGAGTTATTGGGATATGAACCCTATTATCGATTTTCATAACCATGTACGCAAATATATCTCGCTGATCTTTTCCTGATGACAAATCGGTAAATTTTCCAAATTTTCGGGATAGTAAACGAATTCTTCTTGGAGGTCGAAGTACTGGGAATTATTGTTTGCATATCAACAATAAGAAATTCAAATATGATACAATTTTTACTATATATCTAATAGGTTTACGGATATTAGTACTTATGTTTTCCGGATGGAAGCCGCGTCTATGTTCAGCTTCGTGCCGACGTTTCACAAACGTTTCAGTCTGCATCTTCAGGGCTAGGAGGCTCCGATACCGAAGTTCCCTGTTGTCAGGAAGTCTTAATATACCTGTGGTTGCTCATGCGGATCAGTCCTTCAGCCAATCATAAGTTGTTTTTAGTTGATCAGCTGATCAATTAAAAAAGGTTTACGGACAGATTATCGAAAAGTCACTTTATCAAACCTTTTTTTGTCCAATAGATATTTATTCGAAAGGGAAATTTGTATCGAAAGACATTTGCTCGAAAGTGGCATTTGATTTAAAAAGTAATAAGTTGAATAACAAAAAATTAAACATTATAAAACTAAAGATTAAAACACTAAAAATTCTAATTAAACAATTCAAAATCACATCAAGCAATAATTTTTCTCTGAAAATTGCATTCCAAAATATCGTAAATATTTAGTCTACAGGATATTACGAGAAACAACGTATTACATAACTGATCAATACTATGTTTTCTAACCAAGCAAGGCAATGGAGTTCTAACCTGACCTAACGTAACCTAGACCTGACCAATCCAGCACAAAAATTTTCACATCGTTGAGATGATTTTTTATAACTAAAAAATGATCACATAATCTAACCTAACGTAACCTAACCTAACTGACTTATGACATTTTCATTCAAATCTCCCTTTCGAACTAAATTTGTTCTCTTCGACCAAATTTACCTTTCGATCAAATATGTCCATTCGGTCAAACGTACATTCGTTAAAATAATCTTTGATAAACTGTTTTCGATAAAATGAATTCGATGAAGTGTCCGGACACGATCCTAATGTATTGTAACGTTCCGCCCTTAACCCCCCCCCCTCCCAAATCCCTATTTTTTTTTTCTTGATAAATACCTATTCTCGATGATGAATACGTCAAGAGCCCCACATAAGAGTGTATATAGCGCTAATCTATCTTGCACTTCAAAGCGAACCAGTGAAAAATATTGTACTGCAAACTGTGAGAGCTCATACTTGGCAATGCTTGATCTCAGGGAGCATTGTATCTCATCTCTGTATCAGGAAATCTGCTATCCTTGTAGATGTTCTACAACAAAGTCATTGTGCTAGCACTGTGAGAAAAATCGACCAAACACGAAACGTCCATCCTTAAAAAGCTCAGTTCCCAACGTCATTGTCATTAGTAGCTATCTAATTGTAAGTCAAACCCGTCCTAAAGGTAATAGATACAGCAAACGGAGATCATTATCATCATATGTGGGTTCTGAATCATTATCATCCTAATCATCAGCTAGGCTACATTCACCGGACGCATTGTGCAATCTACTGTACTATAGTTCTAGCTATCTCTTTTCTACTCCTAAAAACTAGTATAAGGAAAAGATACAAAAATACGCTTCTTATCGCCTGCGGTACAATAACAACTCTGTACATAATTATAAGAGCGTGTGAGAGAATCAGATAGCAATTAAATGACTTTCTAGCATGTAATTTATGGGACAATATATGGCGAATATTCAATTTTAAAGTCAAGTGTTGTTTCCTATCAAGACGCCTGCCTAGTGCACAGACTCCTTAAAAAGTCTCGTGATTCCTAGCCTCAAATATTGTGAAGCGTCTCAATATATGTATATGTAAAAATAAAATAAAATAAATATGCTGAAGTAATATTATTCATTAATATTGAATTACATGAAAAATTTTCACACGCAACAGAGAAAGGTTTTTTTTTTCTAAATTCTTTTTGATTTGTCTTTGCAATAATTATAAAAAATAAAGCTCACACATAACCCATGCATGCTCACGCATTACCTATTATTTTCTTTGTATGTATATGTTACCGTAAAAGACCGAAATTGGAGTATGTCGACTTTCACCGGTGTAAGTCAGAAATAAGGGTATTTAGCTAATACTTCGAACATACACCAAGCGAGTATGTGAATGTTGACATTCACCGGTGAAAGTCGACATTCTCCAGATTTCGGTCTTTCACGGTACATATACATAAGTCCGTATTCACAACTCGCTCTTAAAGTCACTAACAGAGTCGCTTGTAGTTAAAACTCACTAAGAAAAAATTTAAAAGCGCACTATTAGCACTCAAAGCGAGTTCTGAATACGGGCTATAGAGTTAGTCAGTAGAAACGCACCAGCAGAAGTTGGCCGCAAGTGGCCGACACGGCAATTTGGCCTCTTTAAAAAATGACATGTGACTGTGACCGATCCTCATAAGCGTAAACTGACAGTTCGCATAGCAATAAGTTAGGTTTTTGAAATATTTCAATAGTTAGGTTACTGAATTAATTAATTAATATTGTAATGATAAGATGTAATATCAGTTAAGATTTAGTTTTACAACAAGTTGCAATTAAAACAATGTAAAGTTTAAAATATTCACAATTTTGATATTTCCAAGCAATGATCACAACTGCAGTTCTGCAACACAATGCTGTAATTAATTTAAAAATCAATTAATTGAGATGTTTTTATAGCAAAAAAGTGCAGCCAAAAATCTGTTGTGAAAATAAATCTTAACTGATATTACATTTTGTCATTACCATTTCAATTAATTATTTCAATAACTTAACTATTGAAATATTTCAAAAACGTTATTGCTATCCGAACTGTCAGTTTGCGCTTATGGCAATCGGTCACAATCACATGCCATTTTTTGAAGTATCCACTGCCGTGTCGGCCACTTGCGGCCAAATTCTGCTAGTGCGTTTCTACTGACTAACTCTGTATGTTTACGGCAGTTGATAAGGCTCGTTGATACTAGTGCGATTCGCGGCGAACAGGCTCCATGCGGATATTTTGGTGTCAGTCACGTTGTTCCAATGGCCTGTAGTAATGGATTGTAATTCCAGCGTCGTACGTGTGCGTTAATTGTGAAATGAATTAGCCCAGAGTCGTCGTGTCCAAAATTGAGAGCATTATTGTATATTCTTCGCTGGATACAATTAAAAAGCCTTTACGCCTGCTCGGTCTGCTATCGGTGACGATTCGCAAGCAAGGACGATTCCCGTGTCGAATTTTAGATGGCCATCGATAGAGGCAGGCTTTAGCCCGAGTGGACGATCGATTTTAGCGGACTCTCCAGGCGACACTAATAAGGAATCGCAATCCTTTGTCGGTATAACAAATTTTTATTACGTTACCCAATTTTGATAACCAATTTCAAGGGATATGCTACACCGACTGAGCCACCATATATGCGAATGAGGTAGCATTATTTACGATGATAACAGCGGAGCAAGAGAGAACAATATAAAATCATACCGCATAATCTTAATTTCGTAAAATGTCGTAAAATGTCGTAAATTCATTTACATTTAGTTCGTCGAGGCAAAACCGGCGGCTTGAGGCAAAAAGTGTTTTATTTTTTATCGGGAAAAAATGTTATAAAAAATGCCATGTTATTAATTGCTCGTAACGTTAAGTAAATCTTTATAAATCCTTTAGAAAATTTAAACTGTAACCGATTACTTATAAATTTCATACGAAAAAATTAGGCTAATTCGGTTGGATAGTTCACGAGTTATACGGATTGCAATTTTAGCTTCTCTGGCTGACATACATACGCGCGTGCTCTCATCAAAATATCTTTCTCTACGATAAAGCAAAGGTAATAAAATATCTTACATTCACTGCTGGTGACATCTAAAGGAACTTTAGGAAGTTTTCTATCAACGCTTGCTACTGCTATCAAGGCCTGCACATTCAACTTCAGATTCACAGTTACGGTTGAAGTTGCAGATTCGTCGTCTGAGACTTCCATAGGAATCAGAAACTCATTTTCTGGCACTGAAAATTCAAGCCTATCTGCAGAATATAAGTTATGTGTAATATCTTGTAATAATAATAAATAACAATAATAAGTTATATGGTAATCGCAATATCTGATCACATGTATTGTATGTACTATAATGACCATAAATGCCTGCAGGGAGACTTTGACATCGTTTCTTCTATCTATTGTATATGAACAAGCGAATTTCAGATTGATAAAAATCTTTGGATTAGATTTCTAATTTAGGCATGCAAATGCTCTCAAAGTGATATGATTCTTGTCACGAGTATAAAAAAAATCTTAATGACAGATGACCAGAAATTTATGGTTCATATATACAGGGTGTTCCGAAATTACCTGACCAACGGGGTATGGCGGTGTTCGGGAGGCACCATTGATCACGAAGTCAAAGGTCAAAGTTAACCAATCAGAGCGAGGCGTCAAGAGAAACATAGGCCCTACGAACACTGAATTTTCTTCCCTCACTTTTGCTTCTCGGTGGCCATGGGCAGACGCAAGCTAGGCAAAGCCATGCCTATTGGATGTCACTCGCTGAGAACAGAAGTTCTCATTCTATCTACATTAGAAATCTACATTGATCTTTCGCTTACAGTAATTGTTATGACTTGAATCGATGATCTATGAATGATCTGCGATACTCTATTTCTCTAATGCATAAATAACATCATACTCGGATCAATTTTGAGCCCAAGTCGTATAAATTATACGGAAAAGATCCTTTTCAGAGAAATTTTCGATCCATCCTACATACCGACGTTCATCCTTCGTTATAAGAGTAGTCCCAAGAAGAAAAGGATCTCATATGTATTGTGTAAAGTGATACACCAGTAATTCATGTCATATCTAACCATTTTTACCATACACTCCGGCATATGATCGGGATACTGAAATATCAGTATTAATTCAACTTTCAGTTTGAATTAATCAGAAGGAGAAATCTATGAAAATTTGCCGAAACAAGTACATGAGCATCCAGAAAAGGGAATGAACATCAAAAAGGAATCTGAAAATAGATTTGTTATTAGCTGTGAGGATCATCCGGTCAGGGCGATGGAGGATTATATGTACATAAATTTATTTAAATATATTATATAAATAGAATACAAATAATAGATATAAATAGACTTATATAATTTTGATAGGACATCCAGTCGATTCTGAAGATATCCTGAAGATGTTCTCAAGCCTTCAAAACACCTCCGAATAAAAATCTCCGCCAAATACAGGATTGCTGTGAACTCACCTCCTCAAAAAAGATATTATTTCTATTTTTCGTTATGATTCGATATACAAACATTTTTTTTACATCAAATCACTATACCAAGTACATAAGTCACTAGATATCTAATTGCTATATCATCTGGCACTTGCTCATTATTGATTATTTTAATTGTCATTGTGGAATTTCCTGTAATGTCTTCCCGATTCTTTTATGATATTGAATGCGCAGCGGCATATTCTAGAATACAATCTGTATAATTTTCTTAAAAAATATAGAAGTGTGCTAAGAAAAACCGTATTCCTTTCTGCGCTGATCAGAGGCTTATCTGGTGCCGCTTTTACATACCCCACACATTTTTTTACCTATGTGTACTCTGGATAGTGTTGGTAATTTACGAATACACAACACAATCAAATACATTTTGTACGTGAAGCTACCGTTCACACCGAATTTTCAATTAATGCAAGGTTTCTTTCACAATAGTATAGAATTGTCTTTAGTCCGCACGAAATGTATACAGCCATTCATGTGGAGCGTGCGTGTTGGGTGTGCGTATATGTGTGCTTCGACATAGTTCTTCGTATTTTAGGTGACAGTTTTTTTTAGAGATATAGGTTATCCAGGTGTTCCTCTCCGTAGTTTCCTGTAACTAATTGTAAGTGTGACCTACGTACATATGTACCAAGGACGAGTTATTGGTAATAGGCTCCGTATAGAAAATTGGCGCTGGTTTCGAGTTTGAAGACTAGCATAATGAACTCAAATTTATATCAAGAAATGCATGGACCGGTCAAGTAGTACTCGATAAGGAGTCATCTAAGGTTTTATTAATTATTAACTGACCATCAAATAATATTGAAATACGAGAAGCAGTAGTAATATAAAAAAGTAGCAAAAACGTTATAGAAAATTTTGAAAATACAATTTAAATGATGGGGCTGCGTTAGATTATATAGTAGACAGATATTTAGTGACTTATGTACTTGGCATTAATAATATGATTTCAATACTTTTTGTTAGGGGAATTCACAGCACTCATGTAGTTGGCATAGCTTTTTACGCGTGTTTTCTGGAAGGATCAATCTATTCTCTTCGTAATAATGGTAAGATTTACCCTGAGTATGATTTCTGAACGCACACCTTGTATATAAGTATACTTACTGTAAAACTTACAAGCTGACGTAGGTTATTCAACGTCAGAATCTAGCGCAATCTAGCGTTGGTTGTTTGTTGCAATAAGTGGTTTGTCGTTTGTTGTGTGATTTCGTGCTGCCAGTATCTGTTTGTTTGTTACATTATTTTATAAAGAAATTACATAATTATTTTAATAAACTACTATATTTCATTCAACTTTAAACAGTCATGGCTTATCCGGTAGGCAATCAAAAATCTTTATACTCTAAATTGTATAAAATTTTACATCTTACTGTTGAATTTTAGGTTAGATTGGGTTATATTTATATAAAATTATAGCTATGTTTATATTATCATGAGTTTTCATGTGAATATTCACAATGAAATCGTTTGAAAGTAACGTGAATGTCATGAGCTAAACTTTAGTTATATTCATTTTTTTGCTCTATTTACTGAACCTAGTTATTCAATGTCATACTAGGCTTAAAGCTTCTCAAATGTATATATGATCATTCTATTAAAATTGGGTTTTTAGATATTTTACTTTAGATATTTTTAAAAGTAGAAATAATATTTTTTTAGTTTGCTGATTTTTATTTTTCTATCTTGTACATAATTTTAGCAACTTGGCAATATGCATGGTTCAACATTAGGCTCAACTACTGGTTCGATACAGGTGAATCCAGAAATACAACAATGGTTTGCTGCAGTTGATCGAGATGGTAGTGGTAGAATAAGTGCAGTGGAATTAAAATCAGCATTAGCAAATGGTCAAGGGGGAACATTCTCTGACACAGCCTGCAAACTTATGATAGGTATGTAATTTAAAGATGTTGGTAGCTTGTAATCTTATTCAATTAATTGTACATAAATGTAACTATCAAAATATCTGTTAATTTAATTAGAATTAAAGTACATGTCATTCTCACTATTTCTTATACGTGTCACATTATAATCTATATTCAATGTCATTAAAAAATAGAAAATTATTTAACTCATAATAAATCACTAAGTTTTACTGAAACTTTATTAAATGTTTCCTAGGAATGTTTGACAAAGAGAAACGGGGAACAATAGACTTGCAAGAATTTCAAGCTCTATACAACTATATTAATTCTTGGCTTGGAGTTTTTCGAGGATTTGATCATGATAATTCAGGCAGCATCCAGGAAAGTGAACTTTCTGCAGCTCTTACACAGATGGGATACCGTTTTAGTCAAGATTTTATAAAGTTCTTGATAAAAAAAAGTGACTTCAATCAACATGAAAGCATTACTGTTGATCAATTCATCGTTGTTTGTGTACAAATTCAAAGATTTACTGGTAAGTTATATGGCATTTATCAACAAAATTTTTTTATTCATTAATCTCTATTTGAAAAATATCCAGATGCGTAAAAGTATGATACCAGCTGAATATAATCTAAGTACTAAACTATTCTACTTTTGTTTTATGCATTTAACAGAGGCCTTTCGAATAAGAGACACAAATCAAACAGGCGAAATCAATATAAATTTCGAGGATTTCCTCTCTGTTGCACTAAATTGCAGTGTGTAAAGTTCGGTTAATATCAAACTAGAATATAATCCAGTTACATGTGAGTATTTAATTTGTTTCAATAATAATAAAGTATAAAATTAAATACATTGTAGATGTCTTGTTATCATTGCAATAGATAGCATATTTGTAATTGTATTTTAAAAGTGACTTTGATTTTAAAAGTCCAAGTCGTTCCAATAATAGAGTAATATAAATTTACTGAATAAAATAACTGATATACTAAAAATATTGTATTCGTTAAGATTTATTTATTAAAAATGTTATTATGTATACTTGTCTTTTTGTTCATAGGTCATGCTGTTCTATGAGCTAGTATTATCCATAATGTTATTCAATTTATAAAGGTGAATGAACTTGCATATAAACCTTAACTGTACGTGGAAAACTCCACGTAGATTAAAAATCTACTTACAATTAGTTTCACATGCAGTTGGAAATCTTGATGTTTCTTGAATCCATCACCTTAATTGATTTTGGTTTATCCGCCATTTCGTAGCTATTTCACTGGTAAATGCCGCAAGCAAGATAATAAGGGAATTACATATGAACTGCATTACATTATTCAAGAGGTAAACAACATTTGTAATTATACCGTGCTGATATACATATGGAAAAGAAAAGCTAGTGTTCGATGAATGTTATTTAAGCTTAATTATAGTATTTTATGAAAAATTTATATTTTTTTTAATGCAAAATATATATACATATTGGACATTTATATACCTCTTAAAAGGATTTTAAGAAGCTACCTCGTATTATGCTTATACAATCTTTTATAGAAAAGGACACGTAGATTATACTATAATAAATCTTATGGATATCTAGAGATTATATGCATTGTATAAGTTGATTAATCAAAAATATACATGACATTCGACCGTTGTAACATATTCAACAGTTCACAATAAAAATAACTAAAATTAATAATACTACTTTCATTAGTTCAAGTACAAAACATTCGAAGACCAATTAAAGCATTAAAAATAATTAGAAGAAAATATTGAGTTTTGGAATTAACTTGAAGTGGTCAATGTGCAAAATTGCCAGAGATCAGACTAATTTATCATTACAATTTGTAATTGTAATTGTAATTATCATTACAAATGTTATATACTACCTACACTGAAAACTAGACAAATTGACATCATCGAATATATTATACATTGGTATATATTAATATAGATAATTCCTTTATTTCACTGTGCAGAATCTCCAGAGTATTCAATAATATAAAAAATATGTCTGAAAATCAAAATAAATAGAATTAATCATTTATTTATTTTCTGAAACAATATGAATAATGGAATATTGGGAAAATATAATGAACGATCATTGAATATAATTGAATAAAAATAATGATAGGAAAAAACTCTTTAAATACGAAACCTGAATAAGCAGTTTATTAATTTATCATGACTTATTGATATTTAATAATTGATAATGGTAGTTACATCTTGTTTCGTGC
Source organism: Cephus spinipes (assembly GCA_963971525.1). Lineage (NCBI taxonomy): Eukaryota > Metazoa > Arthropoda > Insecta > Hymenoptera > Cephidae > Cephus > Cephus spinipes. The sequence continues at coordinate 6,027,085 of OZ020580.1, read as the reverse complement.
CTATTACTCTAATATTATCATAATACAATATACGAGGAATTAGGCGAGGCCGCGAGGAAACAAAGAAGAGGTTTCGCGTTTGAGAATTGTACAAAATAAGTTATACAAGTTCGTTAATTCAGTTAAATAATAATCGCTGATACGCTCATGTTCAAACTAATTAATGTTCCATAGGGAATCGTTCTAATTGAAATGCTTGACTATGCGTGATCGCAAAATGATAATCACTGAAAGACATGAGGCGGCGTGGTATTATTTTTCAATAAGTACATGAGTGTTTATTTTTTGCTATTATTTTGTTGCAACTAAATTGCGATTATTTGTAGTATTACTTCACTCTCTGGGGAGATACTTTTTATTAAGCCGTTTTAACCCTTTGACTGGTAGAAAAATAGGTGCCAACGGACCAATAATCGCAAGTCATGAAACTTTACTAGAGGGTACTAGAGGGTTCTTTGGGTTGCTGAATACGAATTCTGGTGTAAAATTCAAAATGACTGATCCAATATGGTGATCTCAAATTTGAAAAATTTGAGGTCGCCATATTAGATTAGCTTTGTCGAATATTGTAATTTTTGGGTGTGTGTAATTTTTACCCCAAATTCGCATTAAGCGATCCAAAAATCCGTCTAGTACCAAGTTCCATTAAAATCATACTAAAGGGTAAGAATTTAAACGATGTGCAGACTATTGCGTCAATACCAGCTTTGGCACGTCTTTTTTCGCTCACTATTGTATCAGTGCCAGTCAAGGGATTAATGACACCATAATTATTAGTGGTTAAAATAATAACTTGAATGAATCATTCAACATAAATTCACAATGAATTTTCACGCCTCTACTGTATGCGTTACTAATAATTGGCAATCGATTTAATTATAATTATATACTAATATTGTACTAGCCTCATTATACGCTACCTTAGAAAACAAATAATAATGCCAATTTTTTTCGTATTACTTAACAATTGGTATCGTACTTCTACGTTACTTGTCGCTCCTGATATTTAGTAATGTTTACATACGATATTAATTATATGGAGATAATCAGCGAATTGGAAAAAAGCGTTAACGATAGTAATATGATAATGGGAAATACAATGCTCATGCAAGGGCGAGAAAACAGCTTTGTATTACTGTTAATTAAAAAAATACCTATCGCACATATCGAAATGCCTAACGTTAAGATGGTCGTAGTAGTTTACGAAGGTACTCTGAATTGAACTCGCATTTTTATTTTATTCTTAATATTATTATCATTTTTTAATATAATAAGGAATATGTATCTTTATCGGTGTGCAAAGAGTGATTCAAAAATGCAGAAACAGCCTTTTTCAAAATAAATAACTGTTCATAAACAATTTTGGAGAATATAATTTTTATATTTTACGTATTATAAATACAATTTCAACAAATTAGAAAAAAAATTAATTTGTAATGCAAACATATTTTTTAAGTAAAGTATTTCACTACTGTCACGTTTTTGAAAATGTATTTTCATACTTGTTTTATATTTTTAACGTCAACTTGGAGAGAAAATTTTTCTCATTTAATGTTGTTATCTACAATTTATGGAACAAAATGTACTAAATACAAAAACAAACAGTATTTTTTATGCACAGAACTATCATCATTGTAAATTTGCATATTTTACAAAAAAACGATCTATAATGAATCTGTTTTGAAATTCGTTTGTTTTGCAACTTGTGAGTCACTCTGTACATTTGCCTCAGAAGCACACACATCATACATGTGCGTCGACGTAGTATATATGTACACTAGGGTGGTTGTTAAATAGTGTCTGATCGAATGGAAATGATTTTTGGGGGGGGGGGGGGGCGATCTAATTTCGATCAGACATTATTTCACAATGACCCTAATGTACACGTATGTGTGTATATACCCGGTGGCCTAGTTAAAGATAATTACAAGAGGCTAGTACAATGCTTTAATGCGACTATTATCTTAGCCACCAGGTATATATCTATTTGTATACTTGGTCGCTATGAACTTTAAAGCTTGTACCATTGGTTATCTTTTTTTTTTCGCTAATTCGAGCCTGCTACGAAGAAATTTTGTATTCCTTTTTCGAATTCTTGTATGCATATATATTTTTATCAAATGTAACCAATATTACGGCAACCTCGTATTTTTCTTTCATTTAGTACATTTCCTGTTTAAACAACTTTTATAGTCACTCAATGTTCACTTTCAATGCACACTTCATAGCTCACATCCTTACATAGGAAATATAATGTACTAATAACATTGCTCTGTTTCTGATCATTACACTTGTGTTCATTTAAATTTATAACCTCATTTGTCGACTTATTGTATGTATAAACTATAATTTGATAACGAAAATCCTTAATGATGATTATGATAATAACAATAATTATATTTATGTTCATCTCATCACGAGCTAAAAATAGTAAACGGAAAATTTCAATTACAATTAATTGTCTGAGTGTTAGGTGAAGTTAGTATTTTTGTTTTTCTGAAGGATACGTCTAATGTTTTTATGGAATAGGATTTTGACAATGAATCCAACACAATTTAAACAATGTAATGTGCGATATTGAGTATTTTAATTTCGGTTGTTATCAGGTTGGTAGTTCTATGGCCATACGTTAAGTACAATTATAAGGATTGTAATGTACTATACAAACAGATATAAACGTACTTATTAATGGACCAGTAATGATTGCTTAACTAGTTGTTTTGTGAGTGCTGGAGTACTAAAACGTTAAGGATCGTTGTTAATGGGATCTTTAAAATTGATATATATTTTATAATTCCTCACATTTATATGAAAATGATCATTGGCAGCGATAAGGTAATTTATTTCGTATGTATCGTTTACTTAAATTTTGAATTTATTGGTATATGCCTATAACTGATTTCACATACAATTAATTTAGTGATGTTGCTAAAATTTTGAAATTTATTGACAATTTTCATTACACTAGCGTCGTTACACGTCGTCGTAACATTGTTTAAATATTTCTATAAATTGTCATAAAAATAAAATATCACGAAATGCTTGTTTCCACAACATGTCTCAAGGTGTTGTGTCTTTTTCAAAGATGCTAAGTAGAATTCGTAATTTTATTTATTGTTATGTTTCTAATCGTCTTACGTCTTTTTAAGAAGTTGGTAATATTATTCCTAAACTGTGTCTAGTACATTATATTCTCCATGAATGTAACGCATACGTTGGCTGTGTTTTGTCCAATTACAAAAAGATAGACAGTTTCCAAGTGATACAGAAGTTTCTGCCGCGTGGTTTATTCTTGTACAATCATTCAGCCATTCATGTCGAGTCTTTCTGTTATACACGTTCTTTCGCAGGGCTCTGTAGCTGATAATCCGCTATTTTCCTAAAGTCGATTGATCACCCTAATGATCATCATCATTATTCCGAGTCTTGGATAAAATTACGCTTATGTTTAACTCGTGTGCTGCTATACTGAAAATGGCCTCGCGAGAAACGTTCGAGAGATAAGATTTCTTTTCGACAATAGAAAATTAGGCTTCTTTTACTATTTCCTAACTGTCGTAACCTATCAAGTTAAAATTTCGGAAAATATCTATAATCTTTCCTCTTTTTTCCCCCTCTTAGATATACCAATATCGCAATGTATCGAGTGACCTAAAAAAAACTTCATCCTTCGATATTTCCCGGTTTATGCGTGGCGAACCTTGTTGATTGTATGATGCGATCATCGATGAAATTTATTAGAATTGTGCAACGATCAATGAATATTCGTTCTGCTTCAGCGATAAAATTGAATAGTACAGTATAACCTAGGACAGAAAAATTGAAAATAAAAAAAGGACTGTAACAGTCCCCCGGAAATAATGAAATAATACGAGTAGAAGAGAAGAAGTAACCGAGCGTAAATATAAATGCAAATTGAAAAGATGGCGAGTGTTTCTTCCAAATCAGATAATAAAACTGACATGATTCTATCGTAAGCATCGTGTAGGCTTATACACCTATAATTTAGTGAGCGTTTGTCGAAGTGTAAGTTAGAGAAAAATATTCATAAGAAGGTCGTACATATTCATGTATATAAATTTCTAAGGTGTAGCTGTGTTAGTAGGATTATCATTCATACTCGATGAAATGATCAGAAAAATATAAATTAAAACGAGGTTTCATACAGATTTCTTTCAATAATGTCTTCAGTTGCACTTTAATTTTAAAGAGTAATCATTGCATGAACATAGTTATAATTACGCTGATCAAAAGTGGAACACATTTTTATTCCATTAAGACTCTGGACAAGCAATGAGACGAGATAACAAGCTGGCAGTGCGAAAAAAAAAGAAAAAAAAATGCAAAATTTTCAATAATGGGTTCAATGCAAATGGAAGCTAAAGTTAGTGCGTGAAAACTAATCATTTGGATCAGGAATGGAGCAATTCGTAAAATTGCTTAATCTACGTATCATATTCGTTCTATCGCGATTCCTATTATATCCGCTACCGTGTGGCATTACGTACGTTTTATAACGTACGAATATAATACGCAATGTGTATAAGTGTATAATGTATTCGTAACGTCGTACAAATGTAATATAAGCGTCTTTCTTGTGCCCTAAGTAATCTTTTTATTGTATGTAGACTTCTCACGTGTTTTTCATCGAAGGTCATTAATATTATTTAATTGGATCGATCGACTTTTTTAAATTTATAAATTTTCTTTCTAGTCTCTATCGTTCTATCTAATACATCATTAGTCAGGACCTTATCTCGAATCGCTTGATTTTATATTATGAATCCTTTTTATATTTCTTTAATTTTCTGTATTTTTTTATTTTCATAATGAGCTTTTGGCCCTTATCTCCTTAGATTTTTGTTCGCTTAGATTAAAAACTCGCATACCTATTTACAGAATCGGATCTCGAATCTCGTCTGCATATTTACAGAATTGTGAAGTTATCGCGCGTGGCATCTTGGCCGAGGACAATTTTTTAATTAACTTAATTTTTCTAACAATTCATTACCCTTTAGGTTCCTTTTTGTTGATAGTAATTTTCGTTTTTCGATCTTAATTTATAATCCTAAAGCCAACCGCACTAAAGGATCTAATGCGTGTTTCGTTTAAATGTACCTATAGCATTTATGTATTTATAATGTTCTCGCGTTTCTTGCTATTTTTTAATAGTTTTATGTAAAATTTCGTGCGTTGTGAGTAATATAAATAGATGAGGCTTAAAGGCCTATGCTAGTAAAATTCGAAAAGTTCTGTGCAACTTTATGTAATCGTGCAAATACGAAAGTCCTCTGGGACAGTTCGATTTACTTTATCTAATATATCTTGTGATATTTTTATAAATTTTCAGAATTACCGGGTGTCTTGATGCGCATTCCGAATGTAACTTAAACAATAAAGAATATTTTGTCATCGTATATCATTCTTTTAAGTTTTCAAAACAGAATAACTACCTCCGATAACCGTAATCGATAATGGGAGAAATTAAGTTACCGTGTATATTATTCGTTGTTAGAATTGTTAAAAAAATAATTGATCTAATCTGATTCGTTTGAACACAATCTCGCTAATTTATTCATATAATTCTTCCCAAATATTCATTAAACAAAATAGCTTAAACCCCATCACAGTTCTCATCTAATTACAACACTGATAATCGATTTGAATACCATCCTGCATATTTGTATATGCTTGTATATGCTTGAATCGTCAAAATGATAACGGTATGGAAGGAATTTCAATTAAATTCAGAAGTTCAATGTATTCCCCGAAAAGTGAAAATTCGACAACACGGATGATTTAGAATTGCGCATGCTTTGAGTCCATTAAATTACATAAACTATTCTAGAATCGATTAATTCATCCCCATTAATCATGGGAACCCCTTCGAGAGACAAGCAGAAAACCTCCAAATCCATCCAGACATTTATGAGCATGTTCATCTGTACCAGGATATTTATTTCTGGCCTCCACGACATTTGAAATTTGAACAGGGTACTACGAGGACGAGTTGTAGGACTGCGACATGGAATGAGGCGCAAGAAGATCCAAGTCTCCAGGATGAGTAGACTGTCCAACCAAGGACACGTCGATGGCACTTTGACCTGGACTGAGGCTGGGGGTTACGATAATTTGTGTTCTAGCGGCACCCAGGAGTGCTGTATTCTCGCAGAACGTTTCTTCTTCATCATCTTCTTCCTCTTCATCGTCTCCAATATCATCTTCATCCTCTTCAGAATAATCCAGTTCGCTTTCCACCATAACTGAAAGAAATATATGACATTACTTTATTGTATGATCATCGACTTCATTAAGGATCTGTACATTTGTTACAATGATTCGAGCTACATCCAAGGACTACGTCTAGTCGGCCATTTTTGGTTTTTCCTTTGTATGTATATTTGGGAAGGGATGATGGATAAGGGTTGTATACAGAACAATTGATTGAGTAAAAAAAAGGATTGGTAAAATATAAAAAGCAGATGGGATAGATGGTTATATTTAATACGTAAGTGACGGGACTGATAAAAGATCAAATAAAAAGTTATATTATAGGCTGGTTTTATATAGAGGATAAATCTAAACTAACATAACAACTGAAGTTGATTCTACCATAGAGATAAGATAGATCTGCAAACCTCGTGTGGTACGTTAGTTTTGAATAATTCTATATGATTTATGATAAAGGAGTGAAATATAAGTTTGTGACTATTGATATTAGGGGAAGAAAAATGTCGCGTTAATTGAAAATTTACAATGAAGTAGAGGGAAGGGTTTTGTTTTCATTTAAAGTGCAACACGATGCAAGTATGTGCAATAGGGACAGCTGTAAACAGATTCGACGGATATGCATGTAAAATGTATTTATTTAATCCTTAGAGAATGTTTATTTTAAATAAAAATATATGTAGATTGATTAATTTATGAAAACGGTAATTCCGAGTTTAGGAACAGCACAGAAAATTTTGTAAAACAAAAGTACAATAATACAAAAGAACGAAATATGTATCTATTGATGTAGACGATTTTTAGTGTTTTACATCCAACAATGCAAAAATCCATTAACCCCAATGCTCTGAAAGGTTTAATAAAACGATCAGACACCAACCATAAATACAATGGAAGAAAGTCAAAGTCTGGATAACAATGTATTTTATCTCTTGGAAAGACAAAGGCAACGAAAGAAAGGAGATAAAGAATTAATGCGGCAGAGAGCTAAACTCAGAGTTAAAGGGAAGAAGAGAAATAGATTACAATATGGATGCTCGACAAATTGCGTAAGATCGGAGCACGATGCAAACGTCAAACACGTCCGGCATTCTCAATAATTTGTTAATATTTAATAACTCACTGTACGCTATTTGTTTGTTATAACGACGTGGACGACGAGCAATCGTCGAGCGAGGCTGAAAACGTACACGACACACTTTTACCAAAGGTTTAACTGTACATTTCAAATGTCAAAGTTTACTGTGTAAATATCCTGTCTTTCTACTACGTTCCTTATTTTCGTTTACCGTTGTATGGATTTCCTGAAAACTAAACCGTGTAACAGTAGGTACAATCCATAATGGCGCGCATGTATGTACAATTGAGCGGCCGGATTCCATAACAGGCTCAACGCTTGGACTCAGTCCCCTCAATAGCGCCATACGTTTCGAACGCGGAAATTTTACCGTAAATTTCCAAAGTTGAAATTTCCTTATACAAAAAATACCAGCGTGTCCAGCTCGATAAGGTGCACATTTTTTACATTGGAATATATATAGCTAGGACTGTTAGTTTTCTTTAAAAAAATTAAAATCTTGTTATTTCGACGATTATGAAAATCATTATTTTTTTATATTCAACTCGCGACCATTTCGTTAATAATTGATCGATCGCTTTGATTCTTTTTTCCTCAAGCAGAAGATACTCTAGCGATGACGACAGTATTGTTACATGATCGGAAAAGCATTTTTTTATTGCCAATTATTTACTTCTCATCTCGCTTCGCTGACAATTCAATCTCAAAACTTCGATCGAAAAATCGTAGCGACGAAGTTTTTCGAAACATAAAATTGCACATATATTCATGTGCGTCAAGACCTCAGGAAGATTTTTGGAAAGTTTCAGTTGAGAAAATTGAGAATTGAAGCTTCTACGATTAATTGTTAACAATCGCGCTCAAACGCGAGAGCGACACGCGATGCGCGCCGTGTAGTTGGCGTCTGGTGAGGGTGCGAAAGAGATGGACTCTCGCCGACTTTGTAGCAGAGTGACAAAGACGAAAGATGCGTCACTTGTTTTCTTCAACAAATGTAAAAATGTATCAATTTTTAATAAATTTTCTTACAATTTTGTTTCCTGTAATAAAGGATTATTGGTAAAACAGTGCATTAGAGCCATGGTTAAACAAAAAACGTTAGAATAATACAGTTTCTTCATTGCACTGAAGAATGAGTTTGTAAAATATAGTTCATCAAAGGGATTGTTGAAAAAAATGTTAACTTTTTTTTTGCGGCGAATAAAAAAATTAATTTCTTTTCAATACTGCCTTTGATGAACTATATTTTACAAACTCATTCTTCAGTGCAATGAAGAAACTGTATTATTCTAACGTTTTTTGTTTAACCATGGCTCTAATGCACTGTTTTACCAATAATCCTTTATTACAGGAAACAAAATTGTAAGAAAATTTATTAAAAATTGATACATTTTTACATTTGTTGAAGAAAACAAGTGACGCATCTTTCGTCTTTGTCACTCTGCTACAAAGTCGGCGAGAGTCCATCTCTTTCGCACCCTCACCAGACGCCAACTACACGGCGCGCATCGCGTGTCGCTCTCGCGTTTGAGCGCGATTGTTAACAATTAATCGTAGAAGCTTCAATTCTCAATTTTCTCAACTGAAACTTTCCAAAAATCTTCCTGAGGTCTTGACGCACATGAATATATGTGCAATTTTATGTTTCGAAAAACTTCGTCGCTACGATTTTTCGATCGAAGTTTTGAGATTGAATTGTCAGCGAAGCGAGATGAGAAGTAAATAATTGGCAATAAAAAAATGCTTTTCCGATCATGTAACGATACTGTCGTCATCGCTAGAGTATCTTCTGCTTGAGGAAAAAAGAATCAAAGCGATCGATCAATTATTAACGAAATGGTCGCGAGTTGAATATAAAAAAATAATGATTTTCATAATCGTCGAAATAACAAGATTTTAATTTTTTTAAAGAAAACTAACAGTCCTAGCTATATATATTCCAATGTAAAAAATGTGCACCTTATCGAGCTGGACACGCTGGTATTTTTTGTATAAGGAAATTTCAACTTTGGAAATTTACGGTAAAATTTCCGCGTTCGAAACGTATGGCGCTATTGAGGGGACTGAGTCCAAGCGTTGAGCCTGTTATGGAATCCGGCCGCTCAATTGTACACATGTCCAACGTCTTTATTGAATTGCACATGCATGTGATTACTACTTGCATCGTTGATGTAAAAGAAGTACAGCCAGATCGTGAGATCAGTTTTAATTTAAAGTGGCTAATATTTTATGGATTCTAATATGAATGAGTCCCTTCAGCGTGAAAAATGATGTTGCAGCCAGACAAAAAATGTAATGAATTTAATTTCTTTTTCATTGCAAATATATTACAATTTTGAAATTCCATAAATAGTACGACAATTTTCAGATCCAGTCGGATAGCGTTACGAATACAGAAAGAAAATTATTTTCATTATTTCATTAATGAATTACATTGTTTTTCTTTTATACAATTTTTCGAATATTCTAAAGGTTTTCAAGTTAGTAATTTTGCATTGTATCTAAAAAGTACACGTAGCATGTTCTGTGCGATTACATCTAGAGCATTAACCTTGTCCGTACATGGATATAGGTCGGAAAAATGTTAAGAAATATGAATGTGAAAAACAAATTAAACGAATTAAGACACTCACACTCAGTGTACATAAATAACGCACGTGTTCACATATCGAAACCCTAATTTAATTACACACTGCACATGTGCATAGTTATGAGGTTTCAGCCATGAAAACTTTTGCGATAATCCTGTGGTGTAATGAAAGATGGGGTTATTAAATTAGCTGAAATATGCAGTTACAGCACAAAAGAAATATGGAAATATCATTGTTATTTGAATATGAATAACACATATTAGAGATTATAATTAGCAATAGTAGTATAGGTAGATCAAGTATCTGATGTTAAAGTATTGCCATACCCGTGGATTCCTTGGGACTGTGAACTGGTTCTGAACTTTGCAGTGTGGAATCTTCGTGTTCTGTGTCTGGATCCGGAAGCGAGGGAACTACTATCACGACTTCACCATCCCTAGTAGTTGTCATTGGGGATGAGTAGGTTGTCAGGGCGGTGGATCCTGATGTCGTTGGTTCAGCTGGATGCATCAAATGAGACGGTATTGAACTAGAAATTCAAATTTTCAATTACGACATCTTCGTTAAAAATACATAAATTTGATATTAAAATTAAAATTGAAATTATTGCTCATCATAGTAAGATGCATTTATCCAAAATTGACATGGATTGAGAAAATTAAAGAAATTTTAATCTTTTTACCTCAATGTGACCCTTTTTTTGACACGACTTCCAAGGTCTGAATGTCCACGGTGCATTTGTCGAGGTTTTTGTTGCTCTGATGGAAATGACCTTGTAGTAGGTGAACTTGGTTCTGAGAGTTGCTTGTCCACTAGAATTGGTTTAAGGACACCACTGGCACCTCCACCTGGGGTTCCAGGTGTTCCTGGCGTCCCGGGTGTTCCTGGCGAGGGTACAGATCCCCCAAATGTTTGGTTCGCTTCTGTATCCGGAGCCGGAAGTGGTAACGTGAGGATTCGTTTTCGGTCCTCCATGTAGAGCTCGATCAATTGATCCAATTTGACCTCGATATCGTCAACCTGAAAATTGTTTAATCCACTTTTATTTATAACGTTATGTTATTTAATTTAAAATACATTTTTCAATTCAGTTACATTTCAATTAGTCAGTTGGGTATTAATTTTATGCAAATGCATCTATTAACGTCAAATTTATTTTAAACAATATATAAATAACAAAAATTGAAAAGCGCTAATAAATAGATCATAAGAATTAATTTATCGTTTAAGACGAACTGTTGTAACAATCTATATTCATAATATTATTAGTACCTGTAACTGAATATTTTGACAACGGAAAAAAAGCAAGAGAAAGAAAGAAGCTTTATTTCATATAAAAATTAATATTTTAAAGCGTTTTTAAGAAATCAGTGATGAAACGCTTATTGAACCTTTGGTTATTATACTACATACGGCAGTGGTCAACAAATATTGGTATGTAATACTATATGGTCTTATGACATGAAATTGATAGAAAAAAAAGAAGATTGATTACCTGTCTCTCGACTTTGACGACTCTCGAAGCAAGACTGATCTTAGACGCATAGACATCCCTCGCCTTCGATCCTTGCTTACCTAAAATTTGGTCTAGCCTATGTAAAATAAGAACTCATGAGAATTTCATTCCGTCACATAAATACGTGGGGTCGCACAAAGCCAGCAAGAGAAACAAAGCAAAGGAGCCGAAGCGACAGTTTACAATTAATCAGGACAAGTGAAACATGCAAGAACTGACAAATAGATAGAGTGCTATGAGGATATCATGGCTACTAATAGGAAGATATATCAAGAGTAAACAAAGACGATGAATTTCGCAGTGGCGATAAGTGCGCTCGAGTTTATAATTACAAAGTCAAGACTTCAACACCGCGCATTCGCGGAACTTGTAGTTTGTCGCAATATTTAAATTCGAAACAATTATGTTACACAGTTTATAGATCCTATGATTCAGTTATGATCTTAGATTCATAGATCTTATGATTTCAGTTTAAAAAATATGATATCGTAATGAAAAATTTGTCTTACTGAACGTGAAAAATCAATAAAAGAGATTTAATATGCCTGTAATACGGTCCTGTCATAATAAAGAATGAAATTGATCAATTTGAACGCAAACCAAATTTAAATTAATGTAAATCTAATTTTTAATTTGAGGCCCAATCTTTTTTACCTATATCTGGTTACATAAGTATTACATGTAAGTGTTAAAGTAAATTACACAATAGCAACTGCGTTATTTTTTTTTTTAATTTTCCTTACGATTTACACCAAAGATTACTCTTGCTACCTAAAATGAGGAATTTTATCCGTCGAGTGACGAGGATCCATTTATCTCTCATACGTCACAGTTTGGATGACTCTAATTGTGGAAAATATTAACAGCCTTTATACCTGTGCTTATTCTTTTTCTAGGGTCAACGCATGCGAAATATTTATTTAATAGCAATGAGTGATTGTCTATTATACATATATTTGTATAACCGATAGGTACTGTGATGTTACATATTTGATTTAATAATCCATTGTCAATTTTTACACTGTGTAAATCGATCATTCTCGCCGTAAGAGCTATCTACCGGTTAAATATCTTATGAGATTGCATATTAGCTTCTGATATCATGAATCTTTCATGTGTACGGCTTGGGTAAAGCACAAGAAAACTATCACCTCCCAAAAAAAAAACTATGAATACTCAGTGCTTCGACATAGCACGTAACATTGAAGTCTTTTGATAAAAAATTTTTATTTTGCATAAAAATTTGTTTTTTGATTAAAACGTCACAGTACTATTCAAAAGTTGGATCTACCATTATAGAACATATGTGTACTGAAACATGATATTTACATAAAAATACAGTGCACAATACGCAGGGTCAAAAGTTTAATCTAGTTATAATGAAATCCGTACGTGTACTGCCAGATAAAACAATTTTGCCCCTAGTGGTAAAAATAATTGCAATTACATAGTGCGCGATAAGGATTGCTCTAGATTAGGATTAGGTGAATTTCGAATATTAAGACGATTCCGTAAATTTGGATAAATTGTGGAAGTCCGAAGTGACAGGGTATAAATGCAAGCGCACAGGATGCTTCGTTGAAATGGAACCGCCGGAGGAGGATCGAGGTACCTGAATTGTAGGTTTCGTACGCGATTGAGGAGGTCCGCGTGTCCTGAGCTGTACTGTTCGATGACGTCCTTAACGTCGTAGGGTTTCAGTGCTTCTCTGAATTTCTTCCGAGCCACGAAGTACTTCAGCTTCGTTCACAGCACATGCGATATACACGAGTTTACTCTAGATTGCGGTTAATTATTATTTATATTCGCCGATCATTGGCTCTTTTGATATTACTGACTTTTATTTATAGAAGTAAAAAGGCTGTCTTCATTTTCATTTATTCAAGTTATCCTACTTAAATATATGTACTTGAATTTATATGGGCAATGTTAACGCTTGCTATTATTGATTAAAGTTTAAAGAAGAAATTCTGTGAATTTCTACCGCCGACGAACGATTTCATTTAATTATGATATTATGTACAGAGTGTCTCATGAATTGAAAGCGTCATTTTTATTACTTAAAAATCACTAAAGTATTTAGGACGCCTTCATTCTTGAGTCGCCCTGTATACATTTGTACATTCCTATCAGAGAATGCTGTGAATGGTACCCATTTTTTATCACGTAATTATATTTTCGTTTTGCCAAACAAATTTAGTCATTATTAACAGTTCCTGTAGTGGTTACACAAAAAATTATATGGGGTTTTTCCCAGTAACATACTCTTTCCTTGAAAAAGCTTCTTATCGTCAAATTTAATTTAATTATAGTATTAATTATAGTTTCGTCAAGTTTAATTATGGAAATTTTGACTGGCTGTTTAGCTCGTGAATTCCCATTACTATTATGATTATTATGAGCAAAAGAACTTCAGTAATTAAAAACAGAGCGATGAATGCACTGAGTAGTATATACATAAATGCTTAAATCGAAATTTCGTCATATTATAGTACTTTGCGATACAAGTGCGAGAAAGCGAACTTTATAGGCAGGCGGTGAAGTTGGTCGCACGAGCCTCACACGAGTAACACAACGGCACGAACCGAAGGCGAGTGCTGTTTGTTTTACGAGTGCGGCGAGTGTGACAAACTTCACGATCTGCGTATAATGTTCGCTTTATTGTACCAGTATCGCATAATATTTTCTGTAACGAATTCATGAAAAACGCTACTTTTTGTGCCTCCAAAGTGACTGGAACATCTCTTCGTTGGAGGAGGCAGCCATAAGAAGAGCCAGGAAGGCTTCCAAAGTGAATGCATTTCATGACAGCGCGCGAGAACAAAGTTTACTTTATCGCACTAGTGCGAGAAGAAAGCACTAGTGCGATAATGTAAAATTGGGCTGATTTGCGCATGCGCAGCATTTTTATCGTATCCATAGTTATAAAGCGTCACTTTCGCCACACTTCGGAGGCACGAAAAGTAGCGTTTTTCATGCATGAGTTACATAAAAGAATTAAACCATATATGTTATTCTTCCTGATAAAGTTCAATTATGCTAAATTATGCAATCACATTTTTATATATTAATTTCCCACGTATTGCAAAAAATCCTTCAGCATTCTCTAACCCAAAATTCAAAAACCTAATGTACGATAAACGTATCCTATAGAGTATCTACTTTCGTACGATAATTCCGACTAAATTCATCTATCATTCTCCTCATCCTCCCCTTGTTCCCTTGTCGGAAACGATCTTCCTTATTATAAATGAAAAATTGCAATTTCCGCAAATGCCATAAGATGATGCAGATGATGCTGAAAGAAAGGAAGCATGCTGAATGAACAATTTCCGTTCGTAGACAAGTGTCATTTGGATGCTTTTTTCCATTCTGCCTTTCTTATTTCTTTGTGCAGAAAAAGAAGAGCCGTAGACATTCTCCATGTGATGACAATATTAACAAGTGTTATAAAATATATACGTAATACGTTACAAAGACACGGGACAAAACAAAATTATCAGATATCACATTTTAATGCATCACACATCTAATCGCACATGACACTGTGAAAGAATGAAAGTAGAAAAACATTTTATACATTGCAAGGTGTCTTCACAAAGAAAGAATAAAATCGATAACGATAACAAGATAACGAAGATAAGTTCAAGATGCGAATCTAGCGGGCATAACAATGAGGAGGAGAAGAAGAAGAAGAAGAAGAAGAAGTGTTGGGAGATGAAGAACAAATGAGCGATAAGGGAAAGGTTAAAAAACAAATGATTCTCAAATGCAAAAGGGAAGGAAGGTAATGGAGAAAGGGATTTTTTTGAATATTGTAAATTCTAATTAACTCGACTCGAATTAACAAAATATCTTATTATAATAATTCTTTAATGTAACGTGCAATAAATCAAATAAAAAATAATAATTCAAATATTATGAAACCAATTTCGTAAAAAGTAAAAAAAATGATCATAAATCGTTTCAAAATAAGTGGTATCATTGTAATTTTTTTCAACTATTTCATGATAGTAACAATACGATTGCACAGAGTGAGTTAACAAATATCTAAGATAATGTTGTAGTGTTCGACGTAACGTTTAATGACAAATAATAAATTAGTGTTTCGTATCTCGAGTACAGTGAGAGTCGTTAACGGGAGTCTCTCTCTCTCTCCCTCCCTCTAGAGCTCTTTTTTTCTTAATGACTTGTGACATTTTTGCGAGAGAATAAATCGCCGTGAAAAATAGAGTTTTAAAATCAGTATATTCAAAAACTGCCTTCTCTAACTTTGTACTATGACTTTAAATGCAATAGATAAATTCCTGCAATGCTGACCGGATAACATTGACTTCGCATGACGTATACAATAGATAATTGATAAATGAAAATATGCGGTAGGGTGAAAAATGGTAAGAGTATAAGAGCCGATAACGAAGATCCTATTAAAAAAAATTATTAACTGCAAGATGGGAAAGAAAATAAAAATGAAAATCATTTGTGTATAAATTCAATTGTTAAATAAAATTTTAATAATTACAAAGATTTATAGCAGCGATGTTTAAATATCGAATAAAATTAATGTTTCGCGAATAATTGACAATTAGGTATACTACGTATGTATTTTCGATCTACTGCATTTCAAGTTATGACGCAACATCAGAAACTTCACGTTGACAATAATCATCACTAATCACGTATACGTGATACATAAGGAGATGGAAGGTATGAAATTGTAATGATAACAAAAGGATTTCAATCCTTTAGCGCCGAACGTTACATATTTGTAACACTCATTTACTACACAGATTTCTACTTTATCGATTTTGGAGATTTCCCATGGGGCTCAAAGTGAGTGTCTCAAATATGTATACTAAGCTAGCAATAGATTGGTTATACAGTTATATACAGTTTGGCCTCCCCCACTAATCATCCAAGACTACTCTTTACGATGGTTGGACTATAACGCTCGGTGTTAAAGGATTAACAATAATAATAGACATTAACAATGGATTGCGAAAAGGGATAAAATGTCGAAGGGCACGTATGATGCATGTGTACTGAAAAGTAGGAAAATAGGGTGGAAAAAGTTGAAAGAAAAACTGAGGCAGCGATAAGGGTACCTAGTTTGAACATTTTTCACACGGCCGAGGAGGTCGACATGGCCGGCGCTGTACTGCTCGATCACGTCCTTAACGTCATACGGCTTCAGCGCCTCCTTGAACTTGCGCCTCGCCACGAAATACTTCATCTGGCACCACACAATCATATTATCCACCAATTTAACACTGTGACGTCACCGTGCGTAACACTCGACGAGGAAAATTGTTCTGAGAATTTGTAACTAAAATATCGTTAGCTTGTTCATATATAAGTGCCTCCCACTTTCTTCATTCTAAACGACGATATTCATAAAGCCTCATTTGCACGCGTGATAATCCGAACGTGAAAGTCTAAATAGAAATGTTATATTTTCTAGCGAAATGCTCTCCATTTTTTTTTTATATATTTAAATTGATGCACTAATACAAAATTTATAGATATTTCATATATTTTAATACCGATTACCTTTCATGGTATTTCTCACTGATACATTTCTCCTTGTTGAGAATATGACATGTTTGCTTGTTCAATGCTGTATGTATACTTTCAATGTTGGGTGATACGAAAGCTGCTCCGAAGCTCATTTAATATATTAAATTCATTTTACCAGTAAAGTGCAGCCAATTTAACTGATTCATACCCTTGACGAAATCGAGGTATCACCTGAAATACTTATTGAAAATCCTACTCTTGGATTTTCAGTCGATCCTTTCGAGATCTATTATCCCTTTATGCTATCTTGCGATCTAATTGAGTATAGCGTTACGTTCGAGATTCGTAAGCACGTGCGTAGGAAAAAATTTCTTCTTTTTCCCTTTCGGTACAAACTTAAACTTATCGCATACACATGGGTTTAAAGGGAATCTCACTTATCCGTCGCTTTATAAGTATTTCGATTTAAAAGCAATCGTAACGTGATAAGAATGTTCTACAAAAATAATTTTAAATTTTTATAACTGTCACTTTGCACGCTTACTTTTACCGATTTGACCTAAAAATATCAAAAGACGAATAAACCTTTAAACGTAAAAGATAATAAATCATAATATGTCTGTAGGCACAATTTTTGATCCACTATCTCAACGCGATAGTTACGCGTGCCAGGATATACGAATTTTTAATGTCCGCTTTGAACGATAACATAAATGCAATCGGATAAGCAAGTTTTAACCATTTAATAATCTTTCCAACTACGCGATATATTTTTCTGACGTTGTAAAGGACTAAAGATCACACGCGAGCCGTTACAGAGAGCGACGTCAGAATTATTTGTAACTTGTAAGCGTCTATAAATAATAGGAAGATGGAGAGAAATCCGTAACGTAGACTCGAAGGGTCATTACGTCATTAGCATAACGACGTTTAATCCGATGGGTCAAAATTTACAGGGCGGATGCCTCGAAGAAACATGGCTTGCGAGTTTCCCGACCCTTACGGTGCTTAATGGCAAAATCAATGTAGGCCGTTGCGTTTGTAGTCGTGTACCAAGAAAGTGCAGGCCCATGTTGCACGTACTTTGATTGTTAGATCCCTAGGGTGCTGATTGACTAACCAAACACCATGGTAAACCACGTGGGACTGAGGTCATGGTCGAACGTTTTACAACTACACAAAAAGTCTCGTAAATGTAAATGACAGTGGAAGTATATTAATATTTTAATTGTCATTTTTAAATTATAACGTGATTATAGAGAAAATGGTTCCTAGTTCTGACAATTGGCTATTTAAGCAGTTGACGGTCAATATAAAAAGAGAATATCAAATAGAATGTAAAGTGAATGAAATTGATACCAAGCTATCGGACAGGATGCACTTGGTATTATATATATATTTTCCTATGATATTATTGGCATTTCTATTACCGTAGGATGAATTAGTTAATTAGTCGATTAGCTGATTAGGTTGACTGTAATAGCCGTATCGGAAAACAATAAAGGACTATCATCGGCTTCGCGTGCGATCTTACGCCTTTTATTAGATAGATCATTTCAATTGATTGTATTATTTATAGTAAGAAAACTTTTTAATTTATGTCAAATAGATTTGAATTTAACACTCACCTTTCGTATGGCTCTAATTGCTCCTTTGTGTTGATTAGTCAATTGGACGCATCGAGGTTCTTCGTCCTCATCTATCAAAGAAATAATTACAAGTTAATATTTTATAGGATGCACGTGCATTATGCGTTATGATTTCGTAAAGAATTTCATTGCAAGGAGCAATTATCATGTGTCAGATTCTTATACGTGGACACGTATACACATATAAAATGTTATAGCTTGAAACACAAACAATTGTAACAAACAACTTTTGCTAATAAACTACTGTGTTTGCTTAGTTTTTAAATATTTATGTATGGTATGCTCATCGCGTTATATAGCGATTACAATAAAAGTTAGTTCTGGACAAGAAACATTTTACAGTTTTAACTAATTAACAATGGGAACACGTGAACAAACAGTCTTTGCAAAATGCGACATGCATGTGAGACTTATTTGAATTTCTTATGAGCAAGACATGCGAGATCGACGGACTAAATCTCTACTTATAGGTAAGATAGTTTGATTTTCTTTCTTGCTCTTGAAGATTATGATTTAATACCGTTTTGGATTTTTAATTAAAATTAGTATTCTTTTAACGAGTTTTTTATCTATAGGGTGTCCATTTTACTTGATTCATTAGAATATCTCACGAACCAAGGGTTCAATCGACAAAAGTTTCCTAAAAAAAGAGCATGGCTTAGAGGGGGAAATATGAGAAAAATATTAGGGAACATGTACTATTTAAAATCGTGAAGTTATAGCAACAAATGCTTTCTATTTAAATGAAACTATGTATTTTTTCTTTTTAATTTTCTCGGTTCAAAACCTATAACTTTTAGAGGAGCTATTTCTCGACTAACCCAAAGGTTAACACTGTTTTCTTCATTTGAGAGGTTACATTCAATATCCAGTATTCAGTACAACTGTGCGGTATGAGAATCTACGATCTGATACAAACTCATTTTTTTCAAAAAGTATCTGTATTCTTTGCTAAAAATGAAGCACAGAAGAGACGTTGAGTTACGGAAATTTTTTTGCGTGACTCAACGTCTCTTCTTGGCTTCATTTTTGGCATAGAATGCAGATGCTTTACAGTACTCCGTAGATAATCATACGAAAAAGTTGTAATGGATAGTGGATATTGAATTTAGCCTTTCAAATGGGGAAAACAGTGTTAACCTTTTAGTTAGTCGAGAACTGGTTCTTCTAAAAGTTATAGTTTTTCAACCAAGAAATTTGAACAAGAAGAAAAAATATATATCATAGTTCTACTTAAATAGAAAGCATTTCTTGCTATAACATTACCATTTTAAAGGAAGATTCTTCGCGCGTTCGAAAAATATTATAATAAATAAGCTTTCAAATTAATGGTTGTCAATTTTTCGAGTAAAACTTTGAGTTTTTCTTATAGGTTAACGGGCAATGTCAAGCTTTTGTGGAAAGATCGTACATATTTAAAAATAATGCAATATCGTATAAATGTATGAATGAAATATTGGTCAAATGTTTTTGAGGAGAAAGACGCGTAAGAGCGTTCAATTTGACTGAAAATGATGAAATATTATCGCAGAGATTATAAGAGGTAAATACTGTTTTAAGAGTAACTATACTTATTTTTTCTATTATCTACTGCCTTTTTGGTTTAAGGATTCAGAATATGTAACATCTAGGTGCATTTGCATTAGCTAACATAAGTTAGAAAATATACGTGACTAATTTGGAAACTGTTAACACTGGATTTGATAAGAATACCATCTATTAAAATTGACTTCGTTAGCAATGAAATTAACTGTACCGTTGCTTTTTATGCACTGTGCAAGTTTGTAAAATACCATGTCCTATAACATTTCAGTAACTTGAATTTCTAACTTTAATATAATTAATAATGTTTTTCATAAATCATAATTTTATGCGGCTTAATGTTACTATACTATATCACAATTATTCGAAAGAAACTGTTATAATTATTATTATAATATTGTAATACACAATTATGATTGCCAGCCAGAAACTGCATCATGAAACTTTGATAAATTAAAGGTTTAAGGAATTTCGATTTACAATAGTTAAACGCATTTAAGGTTTCATGACGGAGAATTACCACATGACTTATCATTTTAAACTAACACATATTGTGAGATATAATTTTCTATTTAATTCAAAGAAAGTTATCTTTACACTTTAACACCATTTTCTTTACAATAATTGTTTAATATCGATAACTTAACTTTCTTCATCAGAATAATATTGAAGAATAATTATGTGGTCGCTATTGTTTTAAACATATATATATAATGTAAAATGTAACACATATAATGTAAACAGAAAATTAAGACATTTTTAACATAAATATTCATGTGTCTGATAGAATTTCCATATTATTTCTAGTTAGTGTATCATACATATGCGAAATAAAGAATTTGCAAAAAAACTATTCATCAAATAAATATACTGATAAGTTTTGCGCGTAGGGACAGTCTTTAATATAAGTGACATGAGAGAATCCTGAACATGTCAGGTTATATATGATTGCGTGAGGTGAGTGCTATAAGGCGTACTACCATACCAAAAATACGTATGTTTGCGCATATGCGAGAATGCGTGAGGCACGTGCGAGAGGAAGTACTGGTCAGAGAAGCCGGAAGGGCCAGAGAAGGGTCAATCCGATTGACAAACCCTGACGCGAAAGAATGAGACTCAGAAGCATTGGAGGATGAAACGAGAATGACATAAAAGTTAAGGAGGACAACGTATGAAATTTCAAGCGTGACCAGCCATGAACGTCTGAAAATTATTATATAAAATTTATAAAAGAAAAGAAGCTTTAAATTTATTGAGCTACTAAATTTATATGCAGTTTTACGGACAAATAAAATTAAAACATCGTTCTTGAATTTAATATATAGAAACATATTCCCTGCTTTATCTTCATTGTTCTATAAAATTCAGTCAAGTTGTATAATTCATGAAATTAGCACCTTTAATCGATATACACTGCTTAAGCAGTTTATGATTACATTAAATAATGTGAATATAATCGTTAAGGGAGAACATTGCATAATAAGTGTACACAATCAATTAAAACAACCAAAATCTGAAGTGAATGCACTAATTTGATTTAGCGAGGTGCATAAAGTGCTTTTTGAATATTAAAATATCTTACACGCTTCTATTCTACAGATAGTGTAGTATATGTGACACGGTATTAAATGAAAATTGTGTTTGAGTATAAAATACACGTATGCCATTGCTGATGATTGTTGTTGAAATTTAATGAAAGCAGAAAAGGCGAATTTAAAAATACATGTCTGCATTCGCAAAGCTATTTTTTTTATTGACCTTACAACTCTTTTTTGGCAATGAAGTTTTCATCAAACATTCCGTTTTAGCACGCACAGTCATGCCGAGTGTATATTCGACTTCTAGACTTTATTTCATTAAAGTCCGTAACTCTATCGATTCAAAATTTAGATCGTGAAAATCTTAAATAACACAAATGCGACTGACAGGTTTTAGTCACTCACAGAATATATATTTATATTTATGTAAAATTTCGATCATCGCTTCCGTAGTAATTTTATAACGAATAAATAACTAGCGCACGAACTGTAGAAGAAAATTATCAATGCAACTATTTCACATCTTCATTCGGTCAGTATCTTTTTTACGAATTGCCTATACCAGCAAACATTAATATCCACATTGAACATTAATGTCACGTTTTAACTTTAGCGTCTGAAAAACATTTAAAATTTTGTTTAAAAACTACCAGACAGCAGAGGAACACTTATCCACACATTCTATAAATCTTTCAAAATTATTCTCTTCTTAATTTTATAAATAGCACTGTGAAAATTATGAAACTTTTGTAATAATATTCGTCGTTCCAGTCAGTCTACAGTCGTCTGCTTCCATCTTCGTAGATAATTCTTCCTTGCATGCGTGAATGGACAGCTTGAATCTACCCAGGGAGAAATTTTTCCCGCAACTGAGATAAAATTAACGAAAAACTTATCGAATATTACATCTCGATGTTATTATTTTAAAAATATGGTATGAGACATTCGAATCGTCATTTGAATTTCCAGCGCTTCACTTTTGGATGAAACTGTACATCCAGATTATCGATTGCCAAAAAAGATGATCATTCATTCGCTGTTGACTCGTGTTTACTTTAATGTATGGCAAAGGATAAAGTGTCAATACGGATCATCACATCCATTTAAATTAAACGTAGAAAATAACAAACTTTGCTTCTCTTGCACGAATAAAAATGTTGATTACCGTATATTTCACGTGTCTTTCCAATTTGTCAATGACAAATAGTTATTTATAAACATTAACTTACTTCGTATATCATCTGTGAGTAATTAGCGCAAACAGATGCTGTAAGCTATATACACTTCTCATAGTATTTTATTAGAGTGATAACACGTTGAAACCGTTTCCCGTGTGCTTGCACGTATTATTACGATGGCATTTATTACGTGTCATTCCAGACTCGGTGGTATAATCATATAAAAGTTGAAACTTGTGCGATCGTGATAACTCTGGTGCATAGTTGCTGTCAAGTAACTTTTTTAACAATGCTGTGTTTAGGTCAATCCTAACTTTGCAATTGTGCAAATTCTAAACGATCTACATATAAAGTTTCTTTATGATGCGACGCAACGTACATGTGGTATGCGAATAGATATGTGAATAGATACATATGCACATTTCACGAATTCATTGGGACTGGTTGCAGATTTTTGAAAATAAGAATGGAAAGTAGAGGAAAATATTTTTATCGGGACACGCAATAGATCCTTATAGGCACTGGTTATTTTTACTGTCGGTAGGAAATCTAAGGTATTGACTTATTACCTATTAGGATTGAAAGCAGGAGCGTCCACGGATTTCTTTGTAATAGTTGTTTGTGTAAAATCCCTTTGGATTTTCGGAGAATTTATCTAAAACAATTCGTCTAAAACATTTCCTCTAAAATATCTCGTCCAATAACAATTTGTTCAGAATACGGTAATTTTTCGCATTGGAGTTTTTTCAATTTTTTAAATATTTTATACTTTTTATTTTTGCAGACAATTGTATTTCGAAAGTTTCTCAACGACAGCCAGAAATATTCATAGTAATTTTCAACTTGGTCGGGAAATATCTATAGAACTTTTTAACAGTAGCGAAAGGTATCCATAGAGTGTTTCAACTACAACAAGAAACCATCAGTCTTTCACTTTCGAATATATAAAATATTTCATGGTTTTTGGGCACAGCTATTAAAAAAAATTGTTTTAGACGAATTGCTTTAGATGAATTTTCTCTGAACGATGTCTTTGAGTATGTATAGATGAATCGATATAAATATTGTGAAATGAAAAAATAGGTAAATTCAATTTTGACAAAACTATTCAAAGAGATAGCCAATGTACACGTTTTCAAGTTTTTGTGAGTCTATTGAAAATGCTGAATCTGCACATAGGGAGAAAAGGAATCAAATAATGTTAACAATGAAAACGTTTTGTAAGCTTGTTGGCATGAAAAAAAGATTTTACGTGCTGCTCCATAAAATTTAATGGGCCCTCATATCAAGCAATGTCTCCATGATACACTATAAAATCAAGCTCTATAAGCCCACAATATTTTCGTCGACAATTTAATCAAAACCCCATTCCTCGACTTAAATACAGTAAAACCGTACGTGGTATCAACGTATGTACAGAAACAATACAATATACATTTGACAATTACAAAGATGTGAATAACCACAGCAATAAAAAAGACTCTGCTAATAAAAATGACTGCTAAAAACGATTTTAAAAAAATGTATCATCAATAAAACTCAAAATGCGTTCTACCGTTTAAAATAAAAAGTAAGACCTATAAAAGATCCATCGTAATGGTGAAATGAAAGGCAAGTATAAAACTACATGGTACAAGTGCATATACGAAAATAATAAAAATACAATGTAAAGTATGAGAAACGCACGTGAGTTGGTATAACCTATAAAGGGACGTATGATTCGAAGCATGGGAGTTGTGAAAAAAATAAAAATAAAAGAGAAAGAGTGGTTCGAGCATACATTTGTCTGAGGTTGGAGAAACTGTCGGGGATCCAGGCGAGATTGGTAGAATGCTGGTAAGCGTGGGCAGTAGAGGTAGCGTGGAAATAGCGTGTGGTGGAGGCATCAGGCCTGCGAGGGCCAATGGCAAGGTTGAAGATGTCTCGCCAAGGCGACCGATCAATCCATCCAATCGAAGTTCACGAAGCTCCAAAGTCGACGACGATCTGCCCAGTCGACATTTTCCTCCGCCGTTTGCTTCACCGGCACCACCACATCCTGATTCAGTGGTCATAATTCTCATTCTTGAACCATCTAGACACACGCTTGGCTCCTACCGAGCTGCTTCAACTTGTTTTAGAAATTCTCAATTGGCTTCTTAATTCTTGAATGTCTTTTCCCACGTGTTTCGTTCGAGATTCTACTTTGCTTGAACTCTTGGTATGTTTAGAATTGGTTGGATTAATTAAGCAGATAATATTTTATTACGATGGAAATGAATCCCGATCATTTTTTTAAATATATATGCCAATATTCATAATTTTGATAAGTATTATAAAGAGTTATGTTAACCTTGTTATTATTTTTATATTCTCTGTATATATATTTATATGATTTTTCTTTTTAGGTACAGAATGTAATTTCTGGAATTAACTTTTAAAATCTACAGATGAAACTTAAAAAAAGTGTCAAACTGTTCTTAATAAACATTTCAGTTTGTATAGAATTATTCAATAAGTAAAATCTTTTAGAAGATCTTTGCAAGCAATTGGAAATATTACTGGTATTGTTAAAATAGATATCTAGAAATCCTTTGAGGACTCCAGGAATATTGAACCTTATTAAAATTAATAAATACTTTTCTTAGATACCTAAAGAAATCTGTATTAAATTATATTAGTCTTATTCAATTACTTCGTAGGGTGGATAAATGTTGTACTTAATCAAAAGAGAATAAATGAGATCGCTGTATTGATTCAGTAATTTTCAATATCTTTCCAAAATAAACTTTTCATTGAGTCAACTGATTATTGCGAAATTAATGAAACTCAAAATTGGAATGTAAAATACTTCATTAAACCAATAACTTACATAAATTCATAAAATTTCTCAAGTATTATTAAACATTGATGTATCCATAAACACCGTACATAGAATTGGAAAAGATTTTCACTATTACTAAGTATTTTCAAAAATATTTCTGAGATATTTTGTCAAACGACATAAAGGTACTAAATATTTTTAATTGCATACTTCCTGGGGTTCCATTTTTTATATATACTGTTATATTTAAAAAGAAACAATCTAGTTAGTTACAATTCCTAATTTTTCTGTCTTTCGACCAAAATTAAGAGCTGTTAATGAATCTCGAGAAGCTGTCCTGCACAAATCGCAAGGTTAAAGCAAAACATAGAAGAATGAAGATAATCCATGCGATTATAAAGAAAAAAAAACGAATATACCAATAGTTTATTAAAAAATCCATCGAAGTCTGGAGAGTAAGTACACATTGATCTAGTGCAGCCAACATTATGTGAAGAATCGTAAAATATGGAAGCAAAATTTATTTGGCTTAAATATTAAAGAGGTAGGTAATATGTAGTAGAAATTAGAAATAAATATTTCCTAGATTGGAAAACGTACCAGCCTTACCAATTACACTAATAATGTTACTTGAAATATGTAGAAATATCGATATATATTGATTGGTAGATTAATCGCTTACCGTCTGAATTTTTCTTGGAAAGTGCTGTTTCCGTAACAGAATCCTCTGAGTGGCTGGCGTTTAGTTGTCTTCCACCGGCACCATTATTATTATTATGCCCTGCGCCCCCTTAAGAAAATGAACATAATGAATTAATGATAGGGGGTGTCATAATGATAAACACCCAGTACAGGGTGTCCTACTTTAAATGATTCATTAGAATATCTTATGAACTAAAGGTTAATCGAAAAAAGTTTCTTATAAAAGTGGCATGGTTTAGGGGAAGAAATGTGGGAAAAATATAAGGCGAAACGTAGTATTTAGAATGATGATTTTATAGCAAGAAACACTTTCTATTTAAATGAAGTCATACATACATGTCTTTTTCAAGTTCCTATGTTGAAAATTTATAACTTTAAGAGTATAACCAATTCTTGACTAACTGAAAGGTTAACACTGTTTCCCCCATTTGAAAGGCGAAATTCAATATCCAGTATCCAGTCCCACTGTGCCGAATAAGAATCTACAATCTGATAAAAACTCATCTATTTCCAAGAATATCTACATTCTGTGCTGAAAATAACGAAGACAAGAGACGTTGAGTTACGCGGTGCATCCTGGGTAACAATAACAAATTTCCATAACTCAATGTCTCTTCTCTGCTTCATTTTCAGCACAGAATGCAGATACTTTTGGAAAGAAAATATGTTTGTGTAAAATAGATTATCATACTGTACAGTTGTACTAGATACTGGATATTGAATTTAGCCTTTCAAATGGAGAAACCAGTGTTAACCTTTCAGTTAGTCGAGAAATGGTTTCTCTAAAAGTGACAGGCTTTCAATCGAGGAACTTGAAAAAAAAGATAAAGTATATGATTCTATTTAAGTAGAAAGCATTTCTTGTTGTAACATCACCATTTTAAATACTACGTTTTCCCTCATATTTTTCCCACAACCACCTCGCAACCATGCCTCTTTTATAGGCTTATTTCGATTAAGTCCTTAGTTTGTAAGATATTCTAATAAATCATTTAGAATGGGACACCCTGTATAAGTACAAGATTATTTAGCTAGAAAAGTTATACCAATGAAGATTAGTTCAACGATATACATAGATATATGTACATTATATTTGTACTTTGTAACGTATGTATGTCTTTTCGTGACCCGACACCGATAGCAAAACTCAAGAGAACGAACTATCTTCGAGAACCAACCTACGTTACCTTCGGCCGTCCACCCGTCGTTCGTGCATCCGCAAGCCAGGCGGGCGCCAGTCAATTCTTATTTCACCGGGAACTGACGAGCCGGTATAAACTGGGAGTTGGGGTGGAACAGGCCCAACTCCACCAAGAACGAGAGCTCTGACGGAACCTATCAAACGAGGCGATAGCTTAACGGATCCTTTCGATTTTTGGGGACGCGTGAAATCGAGAAACGCAACCGTAGGTGCTGATCTTTGGGGTCGCGTAAAATCAGCAAACGCAACTGGATACACGAACGGGAGCAGACGGTTACGGAAATGCACGGCCGCTCAGGCTGCTAGGTTTGAGGTAGAGAGGGTCGGAGTAAGAGTCCGGCAAATAGTGCGAGAGACAGAGAGCAACGAATCGAGAACGTATCAGAACGAGTCTAAACTATCTATCGAGATCCCTTCGCCAATTAATAAATCGGGAGACTCACCGGGGCTGGTACAGCTAATCCGGGGAGGTCGAGAACTGCATCCCAAGGACACTCGGGTGAGCACTGCACTACGGCACAGCACTTCACCTCCGTAACACTCACAGGAATTCATAGAATTCCTGGATATCGCGAGAACAACGCGAGAACTGTACGAACCGAGAACTGGCTATACCGGAGCGAAACACGCAAAGAAAAACTATCAACAGATAGCACGGGAGCACGAGCCAGCCCGTGACACCTCGGTCGGTGCCCCGAGACAGACTGCTTTGACAATAGCCAAATCCGAGAACTAATCCTTCTGATTGGTCGAGAGCCTTTTAACCGATAACACTTCTATCTCCTTCGAGTCGTCCCTTTAAACCAAATCGAGAGCGTTCCTTAACGAATCGGTACGTAATTCTGGAGATCCTCCACGGCCGCTTCCCCAGGGCATCGGGCGACAGCTGGGCACCACATCCTTAACTTGGGCAGGAGGTTCCTCTCCTGCCCTTAACTGTATCAAAACTCTATCTTCGCCCGCTCTACAGCCCTTTGCCCATCTCCAGCGGGGCGCCGGTATTTCACCCGGGCTTCTGCCGGTCCGTGGAGACGTCTCCGTCGGGTACTCTCCTCTGCCGGGCAACTCGGTACGTCGAGACTATCTCCCCACGGCAGATTCGAGCACCTCGACCTCAACTAACCAACAACGAAATCTTCCGAGAGCCTTGACATATCTATGCGAATCAATCCGAGAGCGTACCTTCTGAGCAGGGTGGCGATCCGAAGGGAACCAGAAATCGAGAACGTTATATGTATTGGTAACCGGAGCCGCCTTGGGACCGTGATTCGAAAAATCACGTCACAACTTATATGTACATTTCGAGAATGATGCGTAAAATTAAACATATAAATTGAATTTTAAATACTCGATCCATATTTTAATCTTTTAGTCGCTATAATAAGTTACTAGGTTAAGTTTAAAGAGAATTAAAAATTTATCAGACTTGTCTGAATACACGAAACACTAACGACAAAATTTAATAAAGTGATATTGAGAAAAAATTAACTCCGTGCTTCTATCTCGTCCTTGATCTGGTTTTTCTAATAAAAATATAAAACGAAAAAAGAGTGATAACCAAAAATAAAACAAGGACCAAAGTTATCGAGGACTCTACAAGGTTTTTTTTCATATTAAAAAGCTAGACCCCTCTAAGTTTCAAGAAAGATAAGTTTTTTCGCTAGCAAAAACAGGAAAGGTTTGACAAAAAAAGTTTCGATCTTCATTATTTACAGCGTAAGGAGCAAAGGGTGTTTCTAAAGATAAAGAAAGGTCTCTACAAATGATTTAACGATTATCACTATCAGTCAGTTAAAAGAAATAACGAATCCTTCTGTTCGCCGAGTTATAATGAAGAAAAAAGAAAGTTCATTGAAATATAATTACCCAGATTTTCAGCAGACGCGTTCATGTCCGCAAATCCTCGAGGTGCATTGTCCCGACGATGAGGTTGATGGGCCGAGTGGGTCTGATGCCCAGACTTGTGCAGGCTTGGACTGTGAAGCGAAGTACTTTTGTGTCGTCTAATAGTCGGCAGTCGACTGACGAAGGACGCGTTGTGCTTAAAGCTGGAAGAGACGCGGCTGTCAACAGATACGAGTCAAGTGCAGTTATCCCTTTTGGTCGAGTGGTTCGATGCTTCTATGCTTTGGTAATTCGATACGACGATACTTCGATACATCGATCGAAGGGCTTATGGCTGATCTTTTTCTCGATAAAGTCGACGAGACTATCCTTTGCTTTGAATAGCGTAATATGACTTTTATAACCTGAAAAACTATTCCTCCTCATTGATAATGTGCATAAGTAAGGTACTGATAGAGGAATAGAGACTTTATAATGAGAATAACAATTCGATTTCTGGAATCTAAGTATTTTGGAAATAATTTTATATATCATATTGATTGAATTAAAATATTTAAATTGAAAACATTATTTAAATTGATAAATGTGTTTGTGCTTCCTTTCATTTTATTATCGAGTTTCTTATAAGTTATATTTATAAAACTGATAGCATTCACCTACGTGAATATAATATATTATATGTACTATACACGAATGACATACATTTTTTGTTAAAATCACGCTAGTCCGACGTGTCTGACGAACTGACTAAGAAAATGTAAAGTGAATAGTTATGCTATGCAGTGTATCAACGTGTTCAAAAGTCGAATCAAGAATTACAATAAACCTGTTATTGTAACATCTACAATAAAATGGAAACCTTCAATTTCCTTGTCCCATTGTCTATTCGGGTGACTGTAAGATCATTTCTGATACGCTTGAGAATAATACAGCGTTTCGTGGATTATTACTTCGTACATAAATCATTTTCCAATTTCAGTTACAAGAGCTCTTAACACCTATAGAAATCAATTTTTCCTGTTTACGGTGTCTGGCAGTTCAGGGCGAGGAAGCACGTGTTTCTTAATTACTTAGAAACTTTGTATACCCTTACGTCAGCAAGCACATGAAAATTCTATTAGGAAAGTTCACGTCGATGACTTATGAAAAGATTTCAACGAGTGTAGCTTCCTATTATCTCTTCGTTCCTTTGAAAATAAATCGAACGTTGATAGGCAGCGCCCCAGTGAATATCAATGCCTAAGGGAAATGAGGAATGGTGATAAGGTGACAGTATACTGATAGAATCTGGGTTATCTGTTCTTCGCTTCTCATTAATTATATCCCTCGGGAAAATCCCTACTCAACAACAACATTAGACTCTGTCAAAAAATCAGCGAATCAGTTACGGCATTAGCTAAGAAAAATTTCTCATAATCTAAATCCCATATAACTAAGACAGAATTACGTAAACGAAGAAATTTCGTAGAAAACAAAAATTTACAAAAAATTTACCCACTCGTTTATGCTTATTGTATTCATTGTTATCTGCTATCTGCCCATCATTGTTATTGATTTGTATTTATTGTCTATTTATCAAAAAAAGGTGTATAAATTATTCGAAATAATATGGTAAATTATAGCAAATTAATGTTTAGAAACTTAAAAAAATCTACATAAATGGGTAAACCACTGTGCCGAAACATATCCTATAGTTATAAGTATATGGGGCATTCCACGTCAAAACGAAAACGATCCAACCGATGGGTCTCCGATTTTCTTCCAAATTTTTTTTCTTGTTCTATTTCAGGACCAAAACCTACATACCAAAGCATTTTTCAATTGGAGCTTTGCTTTTTTATTAACGGATTTTCAAAAATTCGATATTTTTTTATTCTGAAAATTTCAATATTTATTCATTCAGTGTTAGCTAATTATTCTGAGAAAATATATGAGACAAGAAATGTTCGATTTGAACTGTACTTTTCATAAAAATTTGTATCGAATTTTTTGCGTCAACGGTTTTGGAGTGATTGAAAAAATAAACACAAAATCTCGAATTTTGAAAAAAGTACACTTGATTTTTTATTTTTTTTTTCCAAAAAAACTTTCGGGAATTACAAAATTTTAAGGACCAAAACCATAGTGGGCCGACGATGCTACGATTTTTTATGAATCAAAAA
Source organism: Cephus spinipes (assembly GCA_963971525.1). NCBI lineage: Eukaryota > Metazoa > Arthropoda > Insecta > Hymenoptera > Cephidae > Cephus > Cephus spinipes. Next base: position 5,995,535 of record OZ020580.1, on the reverse strand, counting down.
AAAAATCAAAAATCAAAAGTGTACTTTTTTCAAAAATCGAGATTTTGTGTTTATTTTTTCAATCACTCCAAAACCGTTGACGCAAAAAATTCGATACAAATTTTTATGAAAAGTACAGTTCAAATCGAACATATCTTGTCTCATATATTTTCTCAGAATAATTAGCTAACACTGAATGAATAAATATTTAAATTTTCAGATTAAAAAAAAAATCGAATTTTTGAAAATCCGTCAATAAAAAAGCAAAGTTCCAATTGAAAAATGCTTTGGTATGTAGGTTTTGGTCCTGAAATAGAACAAGAAAAAAAATTTGGAACAAAATCGGAGACCCATCGGTTGGATCGTTTTCGTTTTGACGTGGAATGCCCCATATGTATACTAAGATACCATATGTATACGTACATGATCATTATCTTGCAGTAATGTGTAACGAATGTGAAATGTAAATTGTGCCTTTACGATTAGATCTCTCGTGACTAATTTCCTTGTAATGTGACGCAGTCACGATATCGTAAACTCTTACGTTACGTTAACGTTTCCTATTCCACCTGCAATGTCATCCTCTATCAGTAAATCTCACGAGATCTGATAGCAACCCGATCTCATTGTGAGTTTGCTTAACCTATTTCCTACATCCCCAGCATCCATCTCCCTATGGTGAGTATAACCTATCACGATCTTTACTTAGCAACATCGGCGCCATTGTTTAGTCGTGTTCATTGAGACTAGAAACTTTTTTTTGTGTGTACAAAAAAATAAATTTTTTATTAATAGATTTGATTTTCAAAGGATCATCATGGGCGAAATATGAAAAATAAAAATGTGTTAGAAATATTATTCGTATGAAAGGGAGAACGGAAATTGAGATTACACGGAAAACGATTTTGAGTTTTCTCAAAAACCAAATACCGATAATTAATGAGTAATAACTTACATAAAGTATAATTATTGCAATAAGTATACGTATACTACAAATATATGTATGTATAATCACATACATGCGATTTCGAAAATTTCCTATTGAAATTCTGGTGCACGAAGACCACGTGAGCTATTCCGTGAGAATTGTTACAAAATTATTTGAATTTCGTGTCAAGTTACATGTCGAGATCGAGATATTCTAATATAGGTAAAGTTTATGGCATTTATTTGCTTACCACTGATTTCTTACGTCATTTACATCCGATAATTTTTTTGTTCGTCATCAAAATAGTATGATCTAAATTTTGTACTCTTTATTTATTGCTGTAAATGCGTGTACTTTAATTACATATGTCACTTATACATTCATTACCTTTCACATGCATCTATGTCAAGAAATCATATCATCGAATAGACGGTAAAAGTTTCATTGTAGAAAAAGTTAGGAATAAGAAGACAAGCAAGGAAAAGAAAGGTTGTAGAGAAATATAGAAATGCAAATAACAGAATAAAGAGGATGGAATTAATTAAATCGAGAGAAACAGAGAGACGCGGAAAGAGAGTATGTGTAAGTAAATAAAAGAAGAGGTAATTTTAAGAATGCAATTGGTCGAGAAAGGACGAATGATAAAAGTAAAAAAAAGGATTATAATGAAATCTCATGGCTGAAGTAAATCTTCTTAAGTGGTTCGGCCGATCAGTCTGCTTAAAAGGACAGATAAGAAATGAGAAAAAAGGCGAACTCACATGGCGGCGGCTGGCAGAACTTGACGAACGCCACCTCCGCCCTCGTCCTTTCCACTGAGGACGTCAATCCAGAGAAAATCCAGAGAATCCATGAAAATCCAGAGAAATCCAAGAGAGCGAGCATGCATTCGCAAAAAGGACAGGAGCTTATTTGTCGCCCGTATCACGAAAACTTTAGATGTTCGTAAAAAAAAAATAAGAAATAAAAATGTATACAATTTAGATAATTTGATAACGAGGGTCGTGAACAAATTGTCGTGGCAGTGAATACGATTAGATGAATGTTCATTAAGTAATGAAAAGTATTCCAAGGTCGTATTATTTTATTTAAAGAGAAATAAAACATTGAACAATAATAAAAGTTTAAAAACAGCGCGATGCAATTATATGTATAATGTAAAAAATAAATAAAAAGAGTGCTGAAATCTTGAAATAAATTAAATATTACAAATGCTATGGTGCCTCGATAAATAAATTTGATTGTTTTCATGTCGTTCTTGATAAACAGAATGCAATACGATGCGAAACTTTGCGAAAATGCAGTTGTTTGCATTTTCGCCAAGTTTTTGTCGCATCAAAAGTTGCGAAGGTACCTGACGGAAACCGACTGTAAGAAGCAGATTCGCTATTGTGACTTAAGACGGTCAAATGTTAGCAAAATTGACCAAGTTTCTGGAGAAAGAGACCGTTAGAATCCTCTTTTTTTTTTTAATTTCTGTCCCGTGTTGTCAGCGACCTCGTCCTCGTCTTCGTGTGCCACTGTGATTACTTCGCCGTAAGAAAAAAGAGAAAATAAAGAAAACTGTAATATCGAAATTAGTGCGGCTGTCGCATGAGAAGTCTTCAATATAAGAGAGAAAAAATTGAAAATTTATATAACAAAAAATGAATATATCATTAATTCCAATTTTGAAGATCTTACGATAAGGGAGAACAATCATCGGATTCGAGGAAATATAAGACACGCTAAGAGGACATGAGAAAGGTTTTGTTCATTTTCTGATTCTGCGTTGATAGAAAAATATGTGAATTGAAAAGTCATCAGAGTGAATAGAAGCATTGAGGCACAGAATAAAAGATAAAGTAGAAAATACAGCGCTGATATGAGTTACCGTAAAAGTGTAGATATCTCATAAAAACATCAATTTACGTATATAAATAAATTCATAAAAGAATAAGTCGAAGAGTAATAGAGGAAAGGAAAAGAAGCAGCTGTGGTAAAGAAAAGAAAGGAATGTGAAGTTGATGAAAAATTCAAGAAGAAAGTAGTAGAAGAGAAAGAACGAGTGAAGTTGCATAGTGGCAAAGTGAGAAAATTTTAATCATTTAAAGAATCAAAAGATTAGTTACAGTATCAACGTATTATGATAAGACAATAATATTGAACTATCTAACTGTAAGACAAAACACGTTAACCTACCAATACATAAAATTAAAGTTTAATTGATCGACAGTTGAGCAGTAGTCAAGTAAATTTTGAATGAACAAGGGGTGAATGACTACAATAAATCTTTATGATGCATGCATTATTTAAGCGAATATAAAGAATATACCAAAAGACTAATGAAAGTATAATTAGAAAAGGTGATTTACTGACCTTGGCGGACTTGGAAGTGGAATTTGATGAATTTTCCAAGTGGCGACACTCACGCTGTGTTCATCCGCAGCATAACATCGCCATAACGCTTGTATCAGGCTAGCTGCAGGTTGTCTTCTACGGATCATATGTTTTTGCCTTTGTTGTTGTTGTACTTTTAAGGCAAAACCGGAGCCTAGTATACCCTAAATGAATAAAAATGAAATCAGTTAAAGTACTAAAATTGACTAAAATAATATTACGTGTATCTTAGTAGTCATCAATCAAACTTGATTCTCATAACGAGACGACTTTTATTTGGTATTCCTAAAAACTTTAAAAAGTTTAACGTCAGATGTTAAGTTTCTAATGACAAAATATTACTGCAATCCACTTTATTACACTTTCAAGAATGTTGCTTTTCAACGTGTTGGAATTGCAAAATTACAGCGCTCGTGTCTTAGCATACCTATGAAGTTCAAATTTTTTTATAGATGGATCTTATGTTAGCTGTGAAGATCATTGATATTATTTAGCCCCACTTTCCTCAATATGAATTCTAGTATTTAATTTTTGGCTTTCTTGTATCTTACAACAAATTGAGCATAGCTATATGCATTCACCATGCAGTGTAGTATTATGGCGATTGTAATTTAATAAAAATGTACCAATCGCGATAAATGTAACAGACACACTTACGGCGGGTAAAGCAAAGAATGATATTCCAAGAAGGGCACAAAATGATGCAATAACTTTTCCTTGCCATGTTTTTGGCACAGCATCGCCATAGCCAACTGTACAGAGAGTAATCTGAAACAATATAATATTTTGTTTTTATCCGATTATCTCGTCCTAGTACAGGCTTAGATAAGACCTCGACAGGCCTTCGATATTCAAAATAAAATTTCTACTCGGGATTAATCCAATATAGTATCGAACCTAATTATAACTATGTATTACGTGAAAAAAAATAACTTTTTCATTTGCATGTCAGTTAACAAGAGATCAGGCAGAGTACCTCGCGTGTTGTACATCGCGATTCCATTGCGATCTGGTTTTGATCTCATCGGGTTTCCGGTCGATTGAACGACATTCGTTAACGTCTGCTGGGCTTCATAAAAATACCGCAATGCGGGAAACTTATGCATACTACCGTGAAACGTGTTGATAATTTATATCTCTAACTTTCAAAGTTCAGGATCATTCTTTTAATCTAATTCTACTATAAGAAGATTTTTCCTATAGACCCTCCCATAAGTTTCTTCTCTTAAAGAAGAACTGACGAAAGTTTTGGCAGACTTTAAAATGAACATTAATTATTACTGTACAAAAAAAAATGTTCTATAGTACGAGTAAGAAAAATACTTTGTCAGAATTCAATGGATCTGAATTATTGGGTGCCAAACAGAAAAAACAGTGTATTGAACAAATTACCACGAGATGTAGGTGAATTTTACCACGTGACATGAAACAACGTATCTACAAAAGATTACCTGATAAAAGAAGCAAGAAATTTGAAATTGTTATGTACATTGGAGGAAAGTCAATCGTCACATAGCAGAGCTCGTTACGTAAAATTCTATTTCATGAAAATATTATTCCACATCCGAAATTTTTGATTCTAGATAATGAATTCGACTATACTAATCGCAATAATTACTATATAGAAGTATTTTCGACTGTGAAGATGATAACTTGTGTTATTTGAACTTTTGTGCTTTTGAACACTTTTTTCCCGTGTATCGGTGTCTTTTTATAACAATGATTTAAGCTTGAATTTATTCCTTATGAAAAAGTTGAATATTGTAGATTGTCGTGTAAGGCCTAATAGAGGTAAGGCAGACAATAATTTTATTTAAATAAAAAAAAGAATAACTAAAACAAACAAAATGTTCTATCATAATAAAAAAAAAACATATTATAGCATCTAGTGACTTACTTATACGTATAACAATATATCGAATAGCGGAAAGCTATTAAAATATTTTAATAATAAATAGGGTGTCTTTATCTTATCTGCGGACTCCGGCTATAAGAATTTGAGCGTCACTAATAACTTCTTTTGCGAAAATTTAAGTGATAGTTTCACATAGACACGTATAACGATATAACACACATTCCTGTGTAATTATTATATTTTCAATTATCAGTGGATATAAGTTCGCGTAGAAATTATATGTATAAATTTATTGTAGTCCATTATCAATGGAAGGGGTAACGATCAATAACCAAAATCGATATAAAAAAAACCTATCTTGGTTACATTTAGTCACGTGATTACGTGCCTAAATTTTATTTAAATTAAATTAAATGCTGTTATATTTCGATCCGACTATTATTCTATTATTGATTAATCTATCGTTTATATCCCAGCGGTGATATTAATAATTGTAAGACACAGTACGTACATATATCCTAAGTGAGCATTCTAACCCATAAGAACTATCTCTCATGAACACGATTACGATATCAAGTCTATTTCAATTACAACCATCTTTACAAGATTCATTTGATTTGTTTAAAACACATACTTAACAAAATTTACTAGATTAGACTAGAGCATGATTGATTACTCCAATTTATATAATCCGGAATAACTAATGGAGAGATCATCTTAAATCACGATAGGCTGCCACAAATTAAAAATATAGTGAACCACGTAATCATCCAACATACATGGTGTACTCGACTATGCTAAAGGTTCAGGAAACTTTACAAGCCCAATAGTTTCCATGCAAATCAATTACAATGTTAATCTAAATATAGAATAACTATACCGATTGAACAGTTATGAATATGAGTATATCAATACTTCATTTATACGTTAGCTTCGCTACTTCTGCTTGGATCATAATTTTCCTCACTAATTCCTCTGCTCTCATAGTTTTACTTATATTGAGCTTAAAAATGACGTAATTCGTAATTTATTTAAGAAAATTCGATTGTAAAGAAAAAAAAGAGCTTCTTACCACTCCCCACCAGAGCGCCTTGGCGAAGTTGTTGAAGTGTTCGTCGTCTTTCTCGGCGAGGTAAACCAGGAAGCTGGCAAATATGAGACCCAAGAAACCAATGTAGAGCGTGGTAATAAGTTCCTGAAAGTATCAAGAAAAGACACGTGCCTTTATTCTGGTAATGGCTCAGGAAGAAGGCGTTTAGGAAGTCATTTTTTTCCACTCCTTTCTCATGGTCTCCTGTGACTCCGCAACTTGTAACTTATGACATACTTCTTTGAGTTGAAAGAGCGACGGCTGAGTGACGAGTAAGGGCAGGTTTCTATGTGGAACAACGTCAATTTCCGGTCTGCTCGTTCGTCTTTCTAAGAACTCAAAGAACTTGCGTAATCGAGTCTTCGATCGTACTTTTGTCTAAGCTCTCTTCATTCAAAATTTATATCCTCTCACGGCAGCGCCGCAAATGAACATTTTTCAGCAAACGATGTCAACGATAATGAACTCGTGACTGACCACGAGGTCGATATGGTACGCGGGTTTACAATCTTTTTCAAGAGTTACATTTTCATCATTTATGTTAGAAGATTAATCTCTTTCAAGAGATTACGAAATTTCCCTCGCTCAGTAATTCTTCCTTACCGTTATATAATTCACGCGAAGAACTGACTCTGTTGGGTCTTTTCTCAACGGTATCGCATGACGTAATAATACTGACACATGAAAAAACTTCTTTGAAGTTGTAGGAGTTCAAGAAACACTCACGGCAAAGTTAACAGTTTTAATCGGACGGAGAATTCTCGTTCGAGTTAGGAACGGATATCCATTTTTCTTCTCTGTCGTGATTTTTTGAAATATTTGTTATTTTCGCTTTCGAGGTCTGCGATCGCCTAGGCGAGAAACGTGATTTTTTGGCACGATACTCGTCCATGACATTCATCCACATGTCATTGATATTGATAAGACAGCCATGGCATTTACTCAATAATCGATTCCATATTTCGAGTGCCATAACGTTTGTCTCGTGGGAGTTAAAGGAGGAGATAACATTCTTACGTGCTGTTGTAAGATTGATATAACAGTATTTATCTTTTTGACATATGTCACTCACCTGCCTATGGGCGTAGACCACGCTTCCAAGAAGTTTCCAGGTACCACCACGTCGATCCATTCGTACCATTCTCAGAATTTGGAAGAAGCGCAATCCCCGAAGGGCGCTTGCCGCAAAGACTTGGCCGCTGCTTCTCATCCCGAGGACGACCAAGCTCGCCAGGATTGTGATTACGTCTAAAATAAAAAATTGGTTCACGGTCTTTATTCATTCGGATTTGCGATAATTGCTATGTAAATAAATCTTACGAAAGACGCTTCGATTTTTAATCGAGCCAACGGATATCGATTACGTCTCTTATCTTCGAGAGCATCTTGTTAATTAATCGTATTGTCAATTTAATCGACATTCTAGATCCTTCGAATCAATGAAAATGGACAGGAAATCCAATCAATGATGCAGCAAATATTTCAGTTTCTAATCAACTTTCACGGGTGTAGACTCGAACGTGATCCTAGCCGTTGTGGTGAAACACGTTTATTTACATCAACAAATGCAAACAGGAACAAAATTCTAGAATAACAGTAGTGGAAAGAAGGAAAAAAGAAAGAAAAGGAGATCAAAGAAGAAAAGAGGAGAAACGAGGAAAAAGTGTAAAGAAAAAATAAAGTTAACGTAATAAAAAGAGTATATAAAGAACCACGAAGAAAGAGAAAGCGGAAGGTACTCGGTTGAACACGAGCTATGAAACCGGCACGTCTTAATTAGTTCGTTATCACTCGTGGTGCGCTAATTGGAGAAGCACCTTGTACTGCCTCTTCTTCTTTCACCTTTCTTCCATTTTTTTAACTCTCTCGAGCTTACGCGTGGCTTATTCACACGAAGGAGAACTCAAAGCGAGGAGAAATTCACACCAAAAAATCGAATCACGGAGTGCAATCTGAATAATTTATTGTATTTGATTCAATGAAAGTTTTCCGATAGAACTTCGGTTCCTGGAGAGCCTGATTTTTCGATAATTCTTCAGAAAAATCATATGGTACAAATAAACATATAGTGCTGTGAGCACTACTGAAGTCTGAGGGTCCTACGACAGATCTACGGCCTAGGACAGCGTGTTGAAGTATTGTCAAGTACGTCACGCATGTTTTCACGCTTGGCCACAACGCAAAGCAGCACCATCGCTTAGAAATTCGCCGATCGCTACGGTTCCTCCTTAATTTTGTATTCTCACCGTCTTCATAATTTACGTGATTACTCAATAAAGTGCTGTTACGTTATCTGAATGCTCATTTGTATACTTTGTGTAAGGTATGTTACTTTTATGGAATCAAATCAACTTTTTACCAACGTTTCGAAAAGGTCAACCCATTAGACAATGTCTCTGTTATTATTGGAGTTTATTTTTAGTCTACGTTCACGGTTAGGTTAGGTCGGTTAAAGTTTGGTTTGGTTATACCAAGGCGCCGACAGACAAGGCATACCAAGCTTTGGTACGGTGAGCTGATGTGAGGTGAGGTTTGACAAGAACGGGTTAGGTTAGGTTAAGCAGTATTGTTTTCCCGAGACGAGCAGCCACGAGAACGAACCATCTCGAGTAAAATCTGGGTCATAGATAATGTCACTGGTGATGAGTGGTTCCTGTCCAATTAGCAACCTCAACCCGAGGGATTGCAATTAAATTTTTTCATTCCTTCTTAGATGGCAGCACGGCTAATTAGCTCCAACTATACATTCTTGGCGATTACTCTTCAACACTGTTGATAGCCCCCATCCGCACAAACTGCACAGCCTATCTAATAGCGCCGGATCTTTGGCGGTTGGTACGTTTCTACGTCCCTGATAATTGATAGGCAACCTAGCAACGAGTTAACAACTACGACTGGCTAACATCAGGCGTTTCAAGAGCTGCTTCCTGGGGTACGTTCAGAAATTTACTGCCAGTACTACGTTTATCGTCTCGTCCCTGTTTATCTGCATGTAGCTAAGTGAGACCAAATTATACCTGCAGTTCCGACAGTAAATTGTAAAATTTACCCTTAATAAGGGATAAGAAGAAGCGTACTAATCCGTAAAAAATAATATCAGTATCTTTGTCCATGTCTCGCCGTGATATCTGTACCGAAATTATTCGAAGTCATTTCGAACAATTCCATCTAGCGTTCTAATTTTCTTCCACCTAGAAACTGATTAGAATAGTTGGCTTAATTAGTGTCTGAGCTGAAAGTCAATATTGGGAATTTCAAGGATGGGATTGGAGCATCTTAATTTTTTATAATTAATTGATTTTTCAAAGAATTATTAACACTTGTAATTTTGGCATGGTCGATTCTTGAATATGGGTCTGTGTTATTTGAACCAGACATTTTTTTTCTCACAAGTAATGTCTCAAGCTGTTTAATTAGCTAAACTCGATGGTTCGATAAAGACAATCGAATAGTAGATATTAAAGCATAAAGCCAATAGGATGAAGAATAAGAAGAAGAAATAGTAGATATAAATGTGATTAGTAAATCATTATAATATTTCTTTTATTTCCTTTATGTATTAACAATCACGTATTCCTAACGAATTTCGGATCCGATACTGTCAATTTTGCTCAAATGTCTGTTTGAATTTATTCTTAAATTATCCGATGTTAAGAATAACTAGAAAAGGTCAGGCTTGAATAGAACAGAATATTTCTAGATGTAGATAATATAACTAATTTTAATAAAAGCTTTCTTTTATAACTAATTAGATGTTTTTACAATAAGTTAAGTATAATGTTAAATGAAAAACTTTTAACAAATTAAAAAATGAATAATATTCATATCCTGTTAAATACAGTTTAATTAAAATATCCAATGCCACAGTAAAAATCGTCTATTCTATAAAAGTTTTGCGATAAGCCAATTCGGCCATCACTTATGTCAAACTCGTATAAGAGTTCTATCCTAACATTTTTGATTGTGAAACACAATATCTATATGTACTTATGTCAGACCCAAATTATTTTCCTATAAAAATTTCAAATGACGATTTCAAATGTTCTAAAGAAAATCGCAAATATATCTTCAACTTACTAATTGTACGAACTTCTACTGTTCATAGGGAGTCAAGTATAACCACTCACTTATGGTTTTTCAAAATCCGTACAGAAATACTTAAATAGAACAAAACCTGCAAAAATAAAAAATATATTGTATACATATATACATATTAATGTTCCTCATACAATAACTGTATTACGATGGTCTCTCAGTATTTTTTTTTACCTTTCAATAATATTTCTTTAATCCCCATCTCTACGAATTCAGAATTGATAAAAATTGGTGAGTGCCGATAGCATCCGTGGATTCCGAGTGATACATCCAATGAAAAACAAAGTTCGATAAATTTATACGAATAGTTGATTTAACAAATAAACTATTACCTTTAATTACTCACCCTCGACAGTTTCAGGACCGTACCCTTACGATAGCACGGTGCTGAAAAATCGTAATGAATCGCGAAAAACGCAACTTCCGTGCATTGCGGACCGTCCATTACGTCCATACCGCGGCGGTCATGGCCCGATAGGCACTGCGGTAATTCTATCGCGTCGCGGTACTGCGCACGCGCCAAGTTCAAACGCGCTTCGTTAACCCACCCTCAACCTGCGACCCGTTAGGGGCACTGTAGCGATTAATATGGTAACTCTACGTCAACCTTAGAATTCGTACTCATTGCACGACACTTTGCCGCTCAGTTACATTTTAATTATGTAGTATCTGCACGGCATTTGTTAATTCGTGTCCTATCCGCATTTATTGTCCCGTTCTCCATTCTTATGGGTTCAACAACTAAATTTGTTTTAATGACGAAATGCTGTTATCGTATATCGTCAATGTGCAATAACAGTATAATATAGAATGATACAAAGGGTTAACGCGGTAAACTGCGATATTTTTACGAAAGGTTGTTATTTACGTAATGGCGGGAGTATAGGTATAATAAAAATAATATGAGGTGACCCGAGCCAAAATTTGAGACCTTGTTTAAGATCTACCTTTTCGAGTGATTTAGGCTTTCGAATTCAGCAGGCCTCGTACGTTTTGGACAGTGCTTAAATTGTATTTACTAATGGAACGGCGAGCAGTACGCAAGCCCTATAAACCCTGCGTTTTACGCAAATGAAATTTCGACTTTAGTCAGGTCTCAATTCACCCCTATTTAAGCGCTATAAGCCCTTGTAGGTTTAATACACCTTAGGTACATCGAATATTCGTGTCGACATGTGCATTTATAAAGGAGTAGATTATGCAGAGGGCTTAATTAGAGCTTAGATCTCGACTTGGGAAGGTACATCAGTCATGAAAAAATATTAAGCAGTTTAAAAATTTGCCAATTTAAAAAAATTATATTTTTTCTATTTCATATTGTTTGATAAATTAAGTACAAATATTTTAAACATGAACCGCGCGAAAGCTGTTTTATATGAATACGATGAATTTAGTTGTTTATAAATATTTAAAAATAGTATCGTGCAATGCCAGAGATATGGTCAGATTAATAAGATTAATTAATTAATATGGAATATAGGAAAAAATATAATTTTTTGTTATATAAATTTATATCTTGAATAGATCAATTTTTATCTCATTATATATATCTCGAATATATGTAAAGTATATTTTACATAAATTTTGCTGTATTTTACGAGGAAGCATATATCCTACACGTACATATTCTGTAGGATACGTGTAAGTCATAAGTGCGACCTGAAAATATCATCATAAGCACTTTTTATCAACGTTAAGATACGCAACGAAAAATTACGCGCAAAATTATATCCGCGCGACAATATATTTAAAAATCAGAATAACCGGCACATATAAATGTAGTAAGTATATAAAATATACAGATATATTTTTGATAAACGACAATGCGGCAAAAAAATGGTATATTCAAGATATACTTAATATATAATAAAAAATACATTTTTTTTACTATATTCCACGGATATGACGTTTTCATAAAGAAACTTTAACCCTATTGTAAGTCAATCAAGTGGAGCTGGTCAGATTATAGCTTCATCCCTTTTTCATTGCACATTTGCATATTTCCCATAATTTTGTTCGTAACAGCTTTTCCATCACAATCAATTTTGGTATTCGCAGTCTGGAACAAAATTACAACGAATAACGAACTTATTTAAAGTTGGCACTTCCGATATTCACAGGTCCTCCTTTTCTTTTCTTTTAATTTTTCTTCATCGTTGATAAGCTTTTAATTACTGCCGTTCCTTTTTGATTGCCTTTTTCTGTACAATGCATTATTTCAGTGTTCCATTTTCTGAGTTTTCATTCAATCTATTTTTCCTTTCGTGCCTCCTCTGTGCCTTTTTTCACCCAGTCTCCAAATATGAATCTTATATAATGATTTCACTTTAGCACAAATACTTTATCTCATTGACCTCCTTGTCAAGTCGGTATTTGACAATGATAATATAGGTAAAAGAAAATTCTATTATTCTTTATCCAACTAAGGTGTAATATACTCAGAAAATAAAGAATATACTCAATGCATTTTTGTTGTATGTTATATTGAGCGTATTTTGTTAATTTAAATATCCCTATTTATAATAAAATAAATTACAGAGGCAATTTAATTTTTATTTCTCCTCTGCTATCTTTTTCCTCCTTCTTATTGTTTCATAGGAATGAGGAAAAACGGGACTAATATCATTTGCTAGCTTCACAAAATTCACTTTTCAGCCAGAAAGTACATGCTGACACAACATGGCATTTAAAACAAAAAATAGACAACGGAACTGTCTCTGGATTTTAATCAGACAGAAAAGTCACGAAATCAGGTCAGCATGTCGGGACCATAATGTTAACTTCGCCTTGGCCTTACTCGCTCTAATATAGTCTACAGTTTCTTCAGTTATAACTGATAAATAGAGGAAAAGGTCAGTTTAAATCTGTATTTTTCTATAAGGATTCGTCCCCTTCCACGAATTGAATCATTGCAATGAATAAGTGATGTTAGGAAAACAAAACCTTCAGACCTCAGTAACATGAAAATTACTCTAGCGGTTGTTTGCCCTATCTATTATACAGATAGTACTACCTCATTATAAACAAATTCATTAGAAGCAAATTCTCCTTAGCTCCGCTTGGCCAAGCTTTACACCTTCCCCCATTTAAACTCTGTGCATCAGAAACACCTAACGTTTGTGCATACCTCTCGTTATAATGGAATAAGCGATTACGTGAAATCATACGTGTTTCGCTTATAACGAGGAGAGGCGATGCTTAAGATACCACTTAAGCCTCTCACGCACACAATAACGTAACGACGTAAGACGTAAGCGTAAGGAAACCAACCAATCAGAATCTCATACTGTCCCCTTGAGAGCTTAAGTGGTATCCGCGATTCCTGAGCTCGTTGTACAATGAGAGGGACTCAAATTTTTTAAAACCCTATACCAATAACCTAACATTCACTTACACCGAGCTATAGTCGATCCACGAGTTCGATGTTTTGTTTTGACAGGTCTAAAGCCAATGGAGTCTCTGGCAAGGCACACGTGTCACTGCATAAAATGTATGTTACGAAGTATGGATACGAGTGGTTTTGCACTAAATATATTTTATTTTTATATTTTAACATATATTTATGATATCTTATAAAAAATCAAATGTGATTTACTAGAGGGTTGCATTGCTTGCGAAACGTCAAAAACCAGATTGAACTCGTGAACCCACAATGGTACTGTATTACATATTTGAATGGAGTGAGTACGAAATGTAGAAGGAAAATTAAAGCCAAATTACACGCGCGTTTGTAGCAGATAGTACTATGCAAAATGTAAGAATTTCGTGTATTATTATTCGGAGTAAAAAGCCAAAGGAATTTAACCAGTAGTTCGTTCCTTCCCTCAAAATGAGAAATTCAACGCTATTTGAAAAGGTAGCATTTCCATCGCAGACGAGATTATGCAATTTCGCAGCCAAGATCGGCATTAAACTTTCAACGGCTTTCGGGATATCCTCGAAAATTTCCCACTTCTCGTGGAAGCTTCGAGACGTGGAAATAAAGTGAAGACTAGCGTGTAGGAGAAATAGGGAAAAGAAAACGTTAAAGGAAAATTGCTTCGAAAATATTCAAGTGGGTGATTCGTTGAGTACAAAATATTAAAGTCTCCCGTTAAATTTTACAATCTTCGGCACCAATCACACCTTACCAAACAGGCGATTAATACGACTTAAGCTACTCACCGATTATACAGAATGGTCGACGTAGGAACTTTAATCGTCCAATCGCTGTCTGATACCGGGAACGACATCCTGATGACCATAATCTGAAAAAGGAAAAATATCTCTGTCTTACGTCGAATCTTTACAGAGGTTACAAAATCTAAGAAATATTGAGAAAAGTCATTATGCAATGCAAATAGTTGGTAATGTAAGTATCATTTGAAAAATGAGTCTTATTGTAAGTATTACGAATGGGATAACGAAACTCCGTAAGCATAGTCATGTGCTGCCTAGTGGTGAAAGCATGAATGTCGTTAGAGAATTAGTCCGCAGTAACATCAGTTTCCGTAAACCGTACCAAACTATCCGTGTAAACACAGTTTCAGGCATTCGTTTGAGCCATAATCGGCTTACACCGGACCCATTGCACATGTTTTCTAGAGTTTACCTCGCGTCCTGAACCACCACGATGTAATCTATCAGCATCCATAGTCGGTTGCATAAGCAATTAGGACTTGGCCTGAATGTATAACGCACAGTTCCCGTAGAGATCATAGGCCTAGGCTCACGTAAATAAAGAACTTCCTACCCGATTCTTATCCTTAAGCATAGAAATACCCAGAATTAAGTCACTGCCGCATTCGCCGTGTAGTGCGCGGAGGTCTCGCCCGCTTACACCACCAGGTAAACAAGATCAACCAATAGTCTCATGATTACCGGAAGTCAAAAACCGCTTCGGGTGATATACTGTCGACTCGAAATCAATGTCTTTTGTACCGTGAGCGAATTAACATTGGGCATCGATGTTAGTTCGAAGACCAGATGATATTTATGGTGTGTGGGTTGAAGAATCTTGAGGGTGCAGATGTAAAAGTGATGAGTGCAGATCATGTTTCTATGGACTCTGAGTGAGGAAAAGGGAGAGGAAATGGAAATCATCGAAGAGCTTGCTCGCAGGACTTTTACATGAAATTTAACGATGACATGCCGCACATCCTAATTCCTTGAATGTCTAGATTGTGGGATCGATAATGTCATGCGGTAAGGGTAATACTGCGTCCCTTTACTTTTCCGTAGCCCGAGAGTCGTCTGGTTACTGGGCCAATTTGAAATCGATAAACGGTTCGCGTGCCACGGATCAACGTCATAGCTAATCGATTCTCTTCCTGAAGAAGATGAAAACTTCCTTCATTGCGCAATTCGTGGAACTCCGAGACTAGCGACTACCGAGAAGAATGAGCCCGGATGTACAGTCGTTGGCCGAAGGGAAATTGGCTCGCCGCAGCTTTGATCAGGTATAATAGTTGACTTCCACTACTGTTTACTATTGTATGTGTCAAGATTGAAGTTATTGTGCAGTCAGTGATCGTTGAGAATGTAATGTTGGGAGTATAATGTTTGAATGTTGTAATTTGGAGCATCTTTCCTACCTATTACAGCTCCCTCTACCACCCCCACGTTCCCCTTTATTTTTGTCAACTTGCTAAGGCTAAAAGTAGCCGTCGATTCCGAAAAATCGGCATAAAGAATTTCATTGCGGCACGTTGGAAGGCTGATAGAACACATGTAGACGACCTGAGGTCCGAGGGGAGGATTAGACTGAATCGACGTCAGAATTCATTGTGATATAACGAAATTAGCATTACGAGATGTTAAAGTCTACTTATTATTGCATTCGCAAAGGGCATTATGTGATCTACGCAAATTTCTGCTGTAACATTGAAATTTTATGTCTATCAACGAGGTTATTTTAGCATGATATTTTGGTGAACGTGAGAAGGGTAATTTTCAAAAGATGACTACGACAGAAAAATTTAAAAAAATACATGTACAAAATAAAAATTATATAATAATATAAAACCGAGAATTATATGGATAACACGTGAGTATAGTAAAAACTATCCTTGAGATAAATGTGATACTGTATAAACTAGTACGTCACGTATAATTTACAATGCAGAAAAAGATTAAAATAAATTAATATATAATACATTTTGAGATATATTAATATATTCAATACACTCTCCGAAAGGAAAGATCTCATCTGAGATAGATAAGTATTGTGTAACATTCTTATATTTATACCGTGGAATAAAAAGCGAGCTATACATGTAGTAATATACAATTTTACATGTATAAGTAGGAATGTTTGGAATGTGACTCGTGTGAAAAAAATATTCGTCTATCTATAATAGATCTACGATAGATTTACAAAAGACGTCTGTGGAAAGTCCACCAAAGTGGGACGAATGCAGACTGAAATACAGACTTTGCGATTGCAACAAAAATCATAGATTTTCAGTGTGCAATCGTCCCAGCTGTTGGAATTCCACAGTCCTTTGTGAATATATCGTAGATCTACATAAACGAAAATTGGTTTACACGAGGATACTCGTCACCGTTATTTATTATACACATGACTTTAAATATTTTCCCTGATTGACAAAATAGTACCATTTGCAATAGTAAGAAAAGAGTGTTTCACGAATCAGTTGTCCGATAATGTCTGTTAGTCTGTGATCAATTTAGGTGATGAAGTTTGAGGCAAAGTTTATTTCACAAAAATTTATCCATTATGACACATCAGGTATTTCCAATTAGCAACTGCAGTCTGAACAAACTCAAGTATGTTCGGTTCACATCGGGTTACAATGACTTGAATGGAGTGACATCGGTTTGTTCAGCATTGAAAAACTAAAGACTATTCCGGTCAAATTTGACCTATTTTGGCACGCTATGGAATAAAAAACGTTTAGATCACCCGAAAGTTAAATGTAATATCAGCAAATGGATTTTGCTTTTCGTGTATTGATTTTGTTTGTGCGTTTGAAATTATTACGATACATTTTCCATGAACAGTGTAATCAAGTGATTAATCCATGATACTCAAGGTACTCAAGTTTTCGGGGTTTACTTCGATTCCAATAAAAAATTCATTATAAGGCATTCTTGTGAAACAGCAAGAAGGCTTGACACAAGAGGGCTAAAGGTAAAATGATATTTTATGAAAATATATAAATCTGAGTGATCTACCTCAAGCAAAATTCCAAAGTGAACCACACGACGACCACCATTTCCATGTAGAAGAGTAAAACTCCAGCTTCTTTTTCGTATTCCTCTATCGTGCTGAATACCGAAAGCACCAGGCACATGAATACCATGCAAAATCTGAAACAGCCCACAGAATTCAGCGGATTAAATTACCTGCCGTTTCAATTATTTTATAGTATTTTAATATTATATAAATTATTATCAGGCACTTCTTATATTTGTCGATACATGTACATTGCAAGATGAACATTAATGATTTACTAGATACACTGAGAAAAAAAAGTCATTGATTCAATAACACCAATTTACTTGACATTCATTTCATTGAATCAATAGCATCGATATCAAAATGACTGGCTGTCTGCTGTGTTTTAAGAACTGGTGTAGTTGTGATTAATAGTACCATGCTATCGAAAAATGTATTTGAGACAATAGATTCTACTATCACTTGGAACACACATATATTAGTTTCAATGTGACATGAATTGAAAAAATTTACAGTGCCGTCATTGAATTTTTGAAGTCAATTCAAATACATCTGCTATCCAATCTAATACATTCGGTGCTTACTTTATTACCGCAATTCAATCACGCTGTCGAGAACACTTGAAGGATTGCTTCATGCACATATTCTCTTGAAACAAGTAGTTATTTTATCGTGTCAATACACGTGTTACTAAAAATGTTTATTGCAACATTTTTAAGTATATTAATTTTGCTTTCAGTCGAATGAAATATTACATTGAGTCAATTACATACGTAGTTTATAACTCTCCTTGCGAATTTTTACGTTACGTAAATTCATTCACATTACAACAAATAGACGCCCGTCATAAGTAACCCGAGCAGAAATTTGGTCAGGCTGCCTGATGTCGTATCAGGTCCGGATCAGGTATCGGTATGGCATGCCTGATCAGGATAGCCGGATGAGGCCCAGATCTTGCCCTGATCATGCATCAGTACAACATTTGTAAATGTGATCAGCCTGAAATATAGATCCTGAACAGGATCAGGCCCTGATCAGGCAATTTCATGGCAAGCCCTATTATGGAAAATCTGACTTGGCCGTAGTCAGGCGTTATTCAGAGCTGCCGTATTAGGTGAAATCAGGCAACACTGAAATTGCCCTAATATGAAACTATATACATGTAATACAACCACCGGCCACCAGAGGGACAGGGATACCCGCAAGCAAAAGTGGGTCACTGAGCCGATAAGTTCCAAACTTTATAGAATTCTGTAAAAGAGACGAAGAGTCGATAAAAGCTACTAACTTGCAGCACCTAGTAGTCCAATCCATCGGACTGCTTCTATATATAATTTTTTAGAATCAACAAACTAATTTATAATTTGCAGGAATTCTCCTACCCCTCGAAAGCAAGGCGTAATACGTCACACTGAACTACTCCATTACCTACGCACTTCTTTCGATGTTATCTCTTATTGTCTCATTACCGGATATCTTTCAATGAACTTTCTAATGATTTCAACCGAATGAACTCTCAATTACTGCAAGATTATACATTTTGCTCTGAAAGCATGCACATTAAATTCAATGCTTCGCAACTACAATTCAAAAAAATATATAATTGTTATATCGACATTTTCAGATGACCGCACTTATAACGATATTTAAAAAAGTTAAAACGTGTTTACAAGCTATCAATGCGAGTACACATGATGTCGGTTTATGGACAAAACATACTGCATCGATTACATGAATCGTTCCTACCTTCAAACGTTTTATTGTGTCATTCTTTACACGTATCAAAGCGATTATTTATGGATTTGATGCAACCAATAGACATTTGCAGCGTACATCGTATTTAGTGAATTAAATGACATAAGTCATTGTTTTAATATGAGATGGTACTGTCCCAGCCTCCTCTCTAAAAAATGCAAACTATTACATACGTAGTTGCAACGACTACATTTGTCGATGGCAGCCCGCAATGGTCACGTTTAGTTGAATCAATGATATATTTTTTTAATTCAATGACATTTTTTTTTCAGTGTACTCGTTACAAATTACAACTGCCATATTCAACCTCCACGTGAATTATTCTAATCGCGAGACATAGTATATCAGGTGACGAATTATAACTTTTACGCATATTTTTTATTTTTTGTAATTATCGTTAGCTGTTATAGTTTTGAAAAAAAAAAAAAAAAACTTGGGTAACGGAGCATCATCCCCAAAGCTGGAGCCCACAGGCAATCGTCGATAACCAAGCGCCTATTAATTGCATCTAGGAAATAAATTGTGCGCTTCGATAGAATGGTATTTGTTCAATATTAACTTTGTGAAAATCAATGCATTCTTATTCATTTAGCAGCACGCAGTATGTATTAGAATAAAAGCGTCTAATACTATAATGCTATGTTGTGTTATGATAACAAGGACATTTTAACATAATGTAATATATGTATAGTGTATACATATTGTGACGTAATCTGTGTTATATTAACACGGAGTCAGCACAAATTCATCTATCGCTAACAGGGAGGGTGAACACAAAAAAAAAACGAGAACACGGAGTAGAATGCAAACGAAAGAATATAATTAACAAAATGCCCATACAGAAAAAGAAGAGAAATAGGAAATAAAATAAAAAGATCGATATTATAAGAAAAAGCAGAACTAAAGATACGTACTAGACTAAAACTAGATAACTCAGACATGAAAACAATAACAAAAAGGAACAGGTTGCTCAGGAGCTCGCAATGTCGCAACAGGACTTTAAATGGTGTAATGGGGAGGGGGAACGGGGAACGGGGAACGGACTAATGGACAAGGGAGCTGGAAGGAGAGGAGGTGTTACCGACATTAAATATTATCAAATTCAATAATAGTTTGGGAGCCAGCTATTGTGACGGCGTCGAGCTAGCGAGTGACCCACGAAGGTCATCGAATGTTTACACGATGACACGGCTAATTGGGGAAGAAGGGGAAGGAATCACAGGGAGGAAGGTTCCCGAACGCAATGGGTGTTTAGGAATTACCTCGGATGTACAATACTCAAAAAATGGGAATTGAGGGAAGAGAAGGGCACAGGGATGGGGGCTAAGAAGGGCGCAAAATGCTAAACTACGTCGCACGCAACATACCACTCGGCTTCGCGTTGGGGGGCAGAAGGCCGGTGTAGAACTCCAAAAAATACTGTGGCGAAAATACCGGTCCACGTGGGACGTCTCACTATAGTCCAGAAGGGATTTATAAAATAAAAGGGCGCAAAAAGAAAGAAGAAGGGAAGCTCAATCAAGCACTCAAGGTACTCACTCAAACGTTTCCGCAAGACTCGATATAATCCAAAAGATTGCACACTTTCACTCACTCAACTCGCAAAATTCACCCTATCGCTAACGATACCCTAGCTCGAAGTCAAGAGGTCTTCACGATTTCCGGTCTTCGTTTCCCTTGGTGGGCCTCCAGGCTTTGGGGGATTGGCTGGACTGCTGAGCTAAGAGGACTATGCGCTTCGGCATTGGATCGCAACTCGAGCATGGCAGGGCACTGGTTCCTTTACTCGCTACGGTCCTGGTGGGCCTCTCAGGGCCTTGTTGCTGGGTAGTACGGTGGTGTCTTGACCGACGCGCCGTTTTGTTGTTTGCGCGCCGAGCAACATAGCAGTTTCTCTCGCCTGTCAAATCTCCACCTGGGCACGTCCGCGGAGTTGGAGGGAAAGGCTCAACCCCTATCACACGGGCCTCGTGACTACCCGTGTGACGGGACTGCACCGGGAGCTGCTCATACGTGGTCAGGGTGTCTATCTGGTCTCGAATTCCCCACGTGGTGGTCGCCATCAACTGTTCTCCTGCCCATGCCAACCCTGCATTCCGCTACCGAGGCAACGTAGCCGCTCTCTCGATCCTTTTCCGGTGGTGACTGTTGGGCCTTGTAGATGGTCCTCGTTGTCTCCGAGCCAGTTTCCTAGCGAAATGGGGAAGGAAGGATGAAGGGAAGGGGTCTTATTCTAAATATAATGGTTCTGAAACACTAAAGATAAGCAATAAACGATCAATAAGCAATAAGCAATAAGCAATGCTCGAAGCGAGTGGTACCTTCGAGCCAGGAAGCGGGGAGGAGTCTGCAGTAACATTTTTATTACAAATTACTCCCCGGTTAGACGAAAGTCCATCTAATGGTATTTGAGCGGTCATTCACACGGGGAGAGTAAAAGGGAGAAGGGCACTGACAAGGATGTTAGGACTAGGGAGGGGGCGGGTAGAAGGTGGGGGAAAAAGGTATTCAAGGTGTTCGCTAATTACAATCTTTATTCTCCAACAAAAAAGGATTAACCAAGAAAGAAATTTCAAATAACAAAAAGAAACTGAAAATGCCGTTTCATGGCCTATAGAAAAACAAAAATAAGATCTGGAAGCGTTGCTCAAGTTATTCCATAGACTCTACTAAATCACTACATAATGTCACAAACGCAAAAAAAAAGAGTTAGCTAGTTGCTATCAGGCTCAACCGTGTGATATATTGCGGCTTCAGGTTCTAAAGGCGTAACGCTGTTGTTGAGGGGATTCATCGTTTGGGGGGCCACGGGAGGTTTTGCTGCCTTGCATCCTCTACGCCCTTTTCCAGAGCTGGTGCAGCGAGAGTACGAGGACTGGATGGGAGGTCAGGATTTTCGGGGTATGCGAGGATGACAAGGGATGCTTGCCCGTCGATGTCAAACTTTTAAGGGGGGGGGGGGGGGGGGGTTCTTCAAGTTTTATTCCCGGAATCTATTTATTGGCCAAATTATTCACAAAAATCCATTCCTAGAATTCCCGGGTAGTTCAACAGGGCTACACGTACTCGGAGAGTTTTTACTTGACCATTGACCTCGAATTTGGTGGGGATGTCTCCCACAATCGGAACTACAGCGCCATCAGCAACTTGGACTCTACCCGTGGCTCTACGTGCCTTTACTCTCAGTTCCTCTGCTAATTCGCCACCGACGTAAGTCCAGGTAGAGCCCGGGTCTACCAACGCTATAATTTCTCTCCCTAATAGATTGACGACAAAATAATATCGAGGGTCATCTAGTTAGGAGTCCACTGAATCTAGTACTGGAGGGATTTGGTGGTCCGCGGGGGATGGATCTTTGACGCGAGTTGGGTCCTCGGAACTACGGTTGTTCGCTATTTTCTTCTGGACGGTTTCTCTCCGATTTCGAGCCTAATGTCGTGGAGGGATGCTCGCGCGCGGTCCCCCCGCTGAGGCGTTTCCCGACCGTACACGCTGGCAACGCGGACACGTGTTCGTGTCGTATCCCGGAAATCCGCAAATTCGACAAAAGAATCCTAAAGGCTGGGGGCAGTCGCGGTAGATGTGCCCTCGTTGCCTGCAATTATAGCACCTCGCCGTCGTGGAAGGACCACGAGCTGGCGTCGCGACTTGATTCGACATGAGGCTGGGACTGGCAGTAGAAGGAGTAGAGGCACGGGAGGGGGCTGGCCGTTGGGGGGTACGGGTAATTTCAAAGTAGGAGGAGGGTGTTTGCATTCCTGCCAAATCCAAGAGGCAGGGGACAGCTGGGAGGGGTTGCGGTGGAAGGCATGAGATAGCTTGGGTCTGAGATGGGGTGGAGGGGATGACCCAGGAAGGTGGGTCTAGGGCGGCTGTTCGCCCTTTAGGGGCTGCTTGCGGAGGAACGTAAGCGGCGGAGGAAAGGGCCACATAGGATGCCGGGGGTGGCGGTTTATACTCCAAAGCGCGAGCATTCATTAACTCTATCTGCCGGCTTTGGGAACGGATGTCCTTGAAACTCGTGATTTCGGATCTTCTCAAATATCTCGCCACATCCGGGTGGAAATTCCTGACGCAAATATCTAATTGAACCTCGAGGGGAAGGGGCGGTATTATGTAGCTGAAATACATCCTTATTTTATTCACATAATTAGTGACTGACTCGCCAGGTCCTTGGGTTCTCTCCTGTACTTCCCGGCGTAGTCGCTCCTGTAGGTCGCCATGTCCGTATGCCTCACGAAATTGATAGACGAACTTGTCGTATGTAGACCATTCAGAAGACTCTACGCGATACCATGTCAGGGCGGCGCCAGTAAACGCTTCTGGCAGGACCCTCAACAAATTAGCTTCGCTGAAGTTGCGACTCGAACAATATTCGAAGAGTCGGAGAAGGAAGTCTTCCCCGTCCTCTCCGACTGTCCCCGCGAACTTCGGGCCATACCGATTGAACTGGTTGATGATCTTCGAGTACCTACTTCCGCAGGTATCCAAGGCTGATGGGCCTTCTGAAGGTACTCGGAAGACTTCAGGACAAGGTCTGCGAATTTGGAAAGGGTGGCGGATTCGGGTACTATTGGACTGGGGAGCGGTCCGAGTGGGTAATTCATAGGTGGTGTGAGGGATCCACTCTGGTTCGGGATTATCGATGGGGAGGTCGAGTAGGAGGAGAGCTCTGGCTGGGAGGGGTCGAGGTGGGGGCAGGCGTCCCAAGGCGGATACCTGGGTGCGTGGAGGCGCGAAGGTGACAACGGGACCAAGAATGGATAGGGAAGGGGGGTGTTGAGTAGAAGGAAGGACGTTCTCATGCAGCAATAAGTCATCTGTCTCGTCGAAACGGATCAGATCGCGATAAAGGCCCACTGACTGGACAGTGGGTAAGAGGTCGCGTGGTCTACGGGAGGACGCTGAACTAGCAGGGGTGTGAGCGGACTCGCTCAGCTCTTGATTGCCTGCCAAAGGAGGTTTCGTACGCCTTGACTCATAGAAACTGGCATCTGTCGTCGCGGCGGTGAAGCTAAAGGGACATGACAATCCACGTTCATCCTTAACAGGGTCCCATGTCGTCAGGACATTTGGATATAACCGGCGGACCTCGTATCTCCAAAAACGGTCTAAAATTTCTTCTGGACAACCAGTCACTTTTAACCCAGCATGATCGCAAAGTCGAATAATGTCGCAAATATTGTGGAGGGCGTTTAGCTCTGCACGAATCTTCAATATCGCATCCATTTCTTCAGGAGAGGGTAGAGGGAGTGGTAAGGCAGTCGTAGTGGGAGGAGTTGGAAGGACACTACTAGGGAATGAGACAGGGGTGGTGACACCGATGGTATCGAAAGTCATCCTGGAACCGGTGGTAGCGAGGTCCATTTTTCCGGAAGAGGAGGGAGGTTAGAGGAGGATTACCGAGGTGAGCGCTAGGGGGGGGGGGGGGCTCAAAAAGAAAGTGATTCCTAACTTCTGATATTATCAGGCCCCACGTTGGGTACCAAAATTTCTGACGTAATCTGGGTTATATTAACCCAGAATCAGCACAAATTCATCTATCCCTAACGGGGAGGGTGAGCACAAAAGAAAGGGAACACGGGATAGAATGCAAACGAAATAATATTATTAACAAAGTGCCCATACAGAAAAAGAAGAGAAATAGAAAATAAAATAAAAGGATCGCTATTATAAGGAAAAGCAGAACTGAAGCTACGCAATAGACTGAAACTAGATAACTCAGAAATGAAAACAATAACAGAAACAAACAGGTTCTCAGGAGCTCGTAATGTCACAACAGAACTTTAAATGGTGTGCTGGGAAGAGGGAAATTGGAACGGACGGACGGATTGATGGACAAGGGGGCTGGAGGAAAAGGTGGGGTTACCGGCACTAAATATTCTCAAATCCAACAATAGTTTCGGCGCCAGCTATATTGTAACGACGTAGCGATGGCGAGTGACCTACGGAGGTCATCGAATGTTTACACGTTGACACAGCTAGTTGGGGGGGGAAGGATATCTCAGGGAGGAAGGTTTCCGAACGCAATGGCTTCTTAGGAATTACCTCGGATGTACAATACTCAAAAAATGGGAATGGAGGGAAGAGAAGAGCACAGGGATGGGGGCTAAGAAGGGCGCAAAATGTTAAACTACGTCGCACGCAATATACCACTCTCGGCCTCGCGTTGGGGGGCAGAAGGCAGGTCTAGAACTCGAAAAGATACTGTCGCGAAAATGCAAGGCCACGTGGGGCGTCTCGCTATAATCCAGAAGGGATTTACAAAATATAAGGGCGCAAAAAGATAAGAGGGGGAGGGGAAGCTCAATCAAGCACTCAAGGTACTCACTCAAACGTTTCCGCAAGACTCGATATAATCCAAAAGATTGCACACTTTCACTCTCACTCAATTAGCAAAATTCACCCTATCGCTAACGATACCCTAGCTCGAAGTGAAGAGGTCTTCACGATTTCCAGTCTTCGTTTCCCTTGGTGGGCCTCCAGGCTTTGGGGGATTGGCTGGAACGCTGAGCCGAGAGGGCTATGCGGTTGGGCATTGGTTCGTAATTCGAGCATGGCAGGGCACTGGTTCCTTTGCTCGCTACGGTCCTGGTGGGCCTCTCAGGGCCCTGTTGCTGGGTGGTACGGTGGTGTCTTCGCCGACGCGCTGTTTTGTCGTTTGCGCGCTGGGAAACATGGCAGCCTCCATCGCCTGTCAAATCTCCGCCTGGGCACGTCCTCCACGCGGAGTTGGAGGGACAGGATCTACCCGTGTGACGGGACAGCACCGGGAGCTGCACATACGTGTCAGGGTGTCTGGCTGGTCTCAAATTCCCCACGTGGTGGTCGCCATCAGCTGTTCTCCTGCCCATGCCTTCCCTGCATTCCGCTGCCTAAGCAATGCAGCCGGTCTCTCGATCCTTCTCCGGTGGTGGCTGTTAGGCCTCGTAGATGGTTCTTGATGTCTCCGAACCAGTGCCCTAGGGAAATGGGCTGTGGAGGGGAGGGTGAAGGGAAGGGGCCTTATTCTAAATATAATGGTTCTGAAACGCTAAAAATAAGCAATAAACGATACTATACGCAATATGCAATGCTTGAAGCGAGTGGTACCCTCGAGCTAGGAGGCGGGGAAGAGTCTGCAGTAACATTTTTGTTACAATACATATACTGTTACATTATGTATATACAATATACTGCTATAACTTTACTTCGTGATATATCCAATATTATCATTCCATCCTATTGATTATTACAGATTAAATGATTACGTGCGTATCAATACTAAATATATAAGTTATTTACTTTGGAAACAAGTGGCTCTGATTAACGTTATTGTCCTTCTATCAGCATATATTCTTCTGTACACATCGTGTATACACTATACAGGGTGAACGTTGAAGATAAAAACTCATAAATAATTTTACATTGATATATCACAACGTGAAAACTGGAATTCAAACTCTTAAGTAGAATAGATTATGTATGCAGTACGATTCCTACTACAGAACGTCAGAAAAGTTTTAATTTACGCGGACCATGTAGCTTAAAATATGTATATTCAGCATATAACCAAAACAGCTTTTCATTTCGCGGCACGTCATAGAGATGTGCATACAAATATATATGTTTACGTATAATATTGTACACTTTGCGGTGATATTAGAAAAAAGAAAAATACATTTTTTGAACGTATCACAATAGTATAACGCAGAACTATAAGAACGCAGAAAATAGAACGCAGAAAATTTTTATAATGTAAAAAAAAACTTTTTGTATAAACTACAAATTTTATACTGTTTCTATGGAAACTCGACAATTTCAAGTAATAATTTAAAATTTGAATCGTATCGATGGCGTAAGTATAAAATAAAATGTTATATGCAATTTTAAGTACAGTGCAAAAGTTGTAATTTGATAATCGATTCTGAATAAATTAGCCAAACGTTTCGTGCATAATTGTAAATTTTTACATTTATGCTTCATATAATTTTTTGTTTTAAGACATTTTTTAAATTTTTTGCGCGATATACACAACGCATGCAGTACCCGGTATGGGTCTAATAAGAAAAACAACATAATATGTGTATTCAGATTTCTGAACAGTGGCTCATATTTTCAGATTTTCTAGTTCATCACGAGCATTCAACGAAGTAATGGCGGGGTCGTCCAAGTATTAGGTACACGATTAATCAAAAGAGTCTGTTCTGTTTTATATCAGCTTCATCTTTATACGGCTACATGTATGTATGAATGCCCATGTTGTACATGTATACCTATATGATAACTGACTCCACTGACAAATGAGTGTACGCTATAATGAGTCGTTGTATAGGTTGTAATAAGATAGTTCTTCTGCTGGCATAGATGAAACTGCAAAATGTAGAAAATGTGGAAGAGAAATTGTCACGTGAATTCTTTCTGTTATTACGAAGCACAATGCAAAAAAAATAAATAGGAGCTCCAGAGCTATTGTAAGAAACTACATGTTCTTGCAATGGTTAGTAGCAAATGTCGCCAGATTCGGTCACTCCTCATTATAAAGGTTTATTCGCCTGTTGGACCTCGTAAGAACAACACCTTAGCCAAATCACTAAAGCCAAAATACAACTAAACGATAGGTATGATATATTCCCTGATATACGAGGGTGGGGTGAAAAGTTTCTGGCCTGACCTAGAGATGGCACCAGCAGGTCTAATTTATTGCTTGTATTCTATAGTACTATGTTTCATTAGCTTGTATATGTATAAATTTTCAGGTCGATTGCTCTGTTAGAATACATTTGAGAGCCTACTTGAACAAGACGTGTCGATTGCTTACGTAAAAAAATCTTGTTTCACCATGGCAACGCACCTACCCATTCATCGGCCGTTGCGATGGCTAAAATCAACGAATTGAAGTTCGAATTGTCCCCCCAACCACCGTATTCACCAGATTTAGCCCCCAGCGACTGTCATCTGTTTCTTAACCTTAAAAAATGGCTCAGAGGTTAAAAATTGGACAGCAAGGAAGAGGTCATCGATGCTATAAATGAGTATTTTAAGGGACTTGATGAATCGGACTATAAAAATGGTATCACTGCATTAGAGCAACATTGTGAAAAATGTATTAGTCTTGATGGAGATTATGTTGAAAAATAAAACGAAAAAAGTCGAAAAAAGTTGATTTTCTTTATCAAGCCGGAAATTTTTCACCTCACCCTCGTACAATTATTTTTAAAAACAACGCCTTTGAGTTTCTGTTTAAATTTCTCTATATGTATAGACGGCTATTTAATATTCCAATTCATATGTCATCTCGACGAATACCTAGCGACTTTACAATTAAACTGGAGATCTTAAGGGGAAAACTGGTTTCGAGGAGCGTCCGATTATCGTATGGGCCTCTGGCGAATCTCATCGTAGGTGGTGAAAAAGTATGGGTTATGAGTGCATAACTTGAGAATTGTAATAACAAAGAATAGACATAATTAAGTTATGATAACATATAGTGAGGTCATTTTCGAATTATTATTTTGTCAGCAATCATTATGAACAATTGACAGTATTCTTTACGGGTAACAATTGAATAAATAAATCAACAAAAAATATTACACTACTTCTCTCTTTATAAGATTAACTAGGCAAGGGAAATACCAAAATATACTGAAGAATTTTATTATCGTCCGCAATGACAAGATAAATATCATAATATGCACAAGAATAAGAAATATATATTATTTGCAATTTTCAATATATTAATATATTCCAGAAAATCTCTCTTTTCAGTTATGATTTTTTGTTGTTGTTTATTGAACCTATATACATATGTATAAGAGAGTACAGGATTTTGTCATGTAATTTAAGCTCTCGTTGTTGCCTCTTATCATATAATACATATATAGAATTGTCATGATGGCCAATGTTATTAATAGCTTTTCAACAGCGCAGAAATGGGATCACATATCAATAGACTTTTTAATTTTCGAGGTAAAATTTCAAAAGCGAAAAGTTCTCCAGTCAAATTGAATCGGGTTGTCTCGGTTCGTTAGTCGCCACGTTTTTTTTTTGACATTCGAACCTTAATTGGGACCAGATGCAGGAAAGTTTAATCGTTAGTTTGGCCGTATTTTGTAGAACAGACATCAAGTCTATACCTATATATATATGACTTATGACTGATTGGTTTTCCTGACTATGAGTTCATGCCTATATGTTGTACTAAACGCGATAACCGAAACAAAATACATTCAGTTATCTCAAGGATTACTCTTCACTATCATACGTCAATTTATGGCTTTGTTAGACTTCCATAATTGATTTAATCAGTCTTTATCTTTAGTAATGGATAGCACCCGTCCTATTGACATTTTTCTCAATCTTTATTGGTTCTAACTTTTCCCTCAACTATCATATTCCTGTCCGCTGACTTTTTGAATTTCAATAAATTACGATCGTATGACACAACTAAAAATTGTCTTGAGAAAATTTTTTTTCATCATACAATTGGAGCTTTGGTTGTTGCCTGTTTTTTTATCATTTCTATATACAATGTCATTACGTTTCCATAAATATCGTTCCTGCGAAGTGGTGCAGTATAAAAATGTTTAAATGCTTAGTGCGTTAATATTGATTCTATTGATTTTCTAAAAATCTATTAAAATACAAATAAAGATACTGAAACCGTATAACACAATATGATTGTCAATATGTAGAATATTCATTTCTAATATAAAGTCAATGATAATACCGAGTATATATGTACTTTTCTATTATACCCATTTATACAGGATTTGTAATTCATCGTAAAAAATGTTACTGCGTTAAAATGTAACGAAAGGTACTGAACGTATTGGTTGTTGAAAAAGGAATCCCTGTGTCTGCCGAAGTGGAATGCTTCATTCTTTTTTTAGGATCATTGTATTCGTGTTTGCGCCCACGTTGGTTAATACGGTTTTGTAGCGAACGAGACCTGGGACTTTCAACGTCAGATTGACGATTTAAAAGAAGGTTCCTCACGATTTTGGCCCACGCGACACCGTATCAACTGAATCGTCAAAATTTTAATACATGAGAATTTTTACTGTTATTATAGCGCTAATAAAAACAAACTGAGCTTCTGTGGAATTTATATTTTGTTAGGATATAACTCGTATATCTATTATCCAACTCTGTCGTTTTAGGCACGTGACGTCAAGATCTTGTACACGCGTACGCGAAATATTTAATTTTATGGAATTATCCCGGGAGTATATAACACTCGAAACTGCTTGATTTTATAATTTTTCGAATAAAACTCATATTCAAAAAAAGAAAAGACTATCTCTTGAGCAATCATTCTCCTGTGTTTTGTCATTTTGCTAGTGGTTTAAAATACTCACAAAAAGCATTTAGAATTTTTTTTTCAAAAATATCTAGCTATTAGTAATTTTTACGAAATTTTCTCTCTGGAAATAGTGTTTCAGTATCTAAATTTGTATCTGTTGTTTTAAAATAGTTCGATGACCTTTAAGGATGATTTTGAAAGTGCCTTAACCCTTCGCGTGAAAATGCGCCTAAATATCAATTTGTTCCTTATAATCAGTGCCATATTGGACCAGTTAATTTTTAAAATACAGAATATTTCGAATCACAGACATCGATTGCAAGAAGTTCAGCCTTGATATTACAGATAGATATTTTATCGATCATTCAATTTTCACGTAACCTCAGGCACTTGTCTTGGTCTAGCATGATGCACGATATTACGACTAGGTTGACGGTAAAGGTCAATTCTCATGAAAACGCAGGATATGTAGTCTCAAAGTTGCTATAGCAATTATTATACATTTTTTCATTTCATTAACGAGCATCCGCATCAAGTGGACGAATAGCAACTATATAAATCCAGTAATGCGAGGAATTAATATGAATATGAAATATTCAAATTATACGATACAAATGTAATTATCAAACATAATTGAACAAATAAAACCGTACATAAATATATCTAGAGGAAAGATGTCTGAAACGTTATACGGAATAACACGTCATTCATTCCATCTCAGACACCATTTCCCTAGATAAATCTTGTACTCGGAAATACTTACATTTTTTCATCATTGTAGTCCACATATACATTATATTATAAATACTATAGTACATCGGAGTACAAGTTTACGTGGAACTTTAAATAAAGGAGAAACTTCAAGTTTATCACGATTTGTCAGTAAAATCAGTAACTTTTCAAAAAGTTCTTCCGTCAGCAAGATGTCCGCTATAACTTTAGAGTATCGCTACGATAAAATAGTCAAGTCATGAACGAAATGGATAAGGAAAAAGAAAAGGGCCTAAAAGGGCGTATATGTATACTGGAGTATAGTGCGAGAGGGGCTGAGGAAGAGAGATGACGGTGAGTCGTAGGGGTGGAGTATACGAGGGGTGGTTAGCGTAGATGAGCAGGTGAAATAGGAGGAGGCTGCTAAGTAGATTAAGGTCAGTCCGCATTGAGAGACCGCATTATGCTTGTCAACGAGCTTGTCGCCTGGTGAAATGAAAATAGAAAAGACAAATAATCCATTCTCGTTCTTCCGCTTTATTTAACTAGTCGCGCGTCTCCTCATGCCTGGCAGCACGATTTTATTTTATCGATTTCCTTAACTCCATCCTTCTCGTTCAGGTGGATAGGCGACTACGTGAATATAGTTAGACATTTAAGAAATACCGTAGGAAAGTAATCAGTTCAATCATAAAAATTTATTTAATTATTTAACGTAATTTATAGAAACAATAAAACATTTTTATAGCTTGTCTTTTAGATTCTTATAGTGTAAGACACAAAAAATTAATTAGTTATTATTATGACGTAGATTCTTCTTTTTGTGTAATATACGTACACTTATAGATAGTCTTACGTACCAGCAACTGAAGTGCATAGTTTCATGGTACATTCAGGACTTATCATCGAGCAGCTGTGAATGAATTTAACTTTTGAGATTGGTAGACGACAAACGTATAGCTATACTCTTATTACACTGGGGAACATAGTTCTGTTATTAAAATAACGTATCGTAATTCTGAAAACAGATGAAATAACTTGTGTCCAACTTTTGGAGAACATTTTGGATATAATTTTGAAATGCTTACATATGGGATAAAATTTTCATGCAATTTCCTAATAATTTCTTCTCATTCGTTTTTTAAATGGCAAATGAATCTATAATCAAATATCAATGCAAAGATAAATTTTATTTAAAATAGTACGATTCCACTTCAGAAAAGCAAGTGGAGCAATTCAATTACTCAAATGCAACAAATAGCCAAACCCTAAGATTTTCGTATTACCGTGTATAATACGTTTATAAAAGTTCAATAGGATAGTATATTCCTAGTAATATAGCTGCGATCGTTTTGTACATGACTCTAATTGATATTGCCAATATCTTTCAGGCTCTTGTTATTGATACGATTGTACCTTATAGAGAATTATCCATTGTCTTTTTTCGATCAATTCGAAGGAATAAACGTAACGAGTGCTAGTATCATTTCTAAATAAGGGGTGTACTGTTAAAGCAATTGATTAAAAAAAATCGATACACCCTTTCAAATAAAACATAATAATATATAGTATATATATAAATATATATATATATATATATATATAAAGAAACACGCAATAAGGTTTACTAGAATTTCCGAACATCGTAGTACGTACAATTTTTGAGAATTCTCAATATTTCATTGAACCAATGGAGCCGACTGTTGTACGGAAGAATTAAAAACCAAGTGACCTTCGCGTGCCTTTTCTAATCCGCTAAAAGCAACGGGGTGGAGTAAGGTTAAACTAGAAGCAAATTGATACGGATACTAAATGAACAAATGAAATACAATGGGACGATAGTCAAAGGTGAAGGAGGAGTAAAGATAGTTTCTAATCGATTCACCAAGAAAGATGCTTTCTAAGAGAAAAACGAAACGGATGGGCGTCTTGTTTGCAGATCTAATGTATTTACTTTGGTGATAGGGAGATGATGCATTTATCATTCAACATATTCGTTTCATGAAACAGCACTATTCTGACAGCCAGACGAAATCTTCCGTCAGTACTCTGTTGGGCATGATTTTTTTGTACAAAGTCTGAGTACATTAATTTTATTGTACGAGATTACCATTTTGTTCGTACAATAATAATGAATACCACCTCGAGAGAATTTGGAATTGAACGAAATTGATGAAAACGATGATTTATAATTTTAATCTACTTGGAATGATTGAAATTTCAACCACAAGCATTCAAGTGCCAATTTTACCAGACCTGAATAAAAGTACGAAATAAAGTTTTGCATACGGTAGAATGTGAGGTGTATTATACTCACACGATCATATGGTAGGTGACGGCGTAGGCGCCGCGAGGCCGCTCGAGGAAGTTGTAGACGCGGGCCTGGAGTCGACGGTAGCGGGCATCGCGACGCGTCGCCCGATAGTTCATCGGACGCCCCAACAGTGACATCCGCGGCGCTACCAGGCGCCCTCCTGCGCCGCCACTCCTGTCAACACAAGAACCACCACATGAACCCCATTAGAACCGAAAGGACATCGTTAAAAGACAACGTCGACTCATCCACGACAATATGCCATCTTTTTAGGAGGCAAAAGATGAATTCATCTAGATTAATAGAAGAAATAAGAAAAGTTTCGAGAAATGTTGCTGCTGGCAATGATATATAGTTACGATTTATAATGCAGCCTTGGTAAACTTTACACAATGTATATTTTACAGAGTAATCATGTCGTGGGGCCATCATATCATAACTTTCGATGTAAAAGAGTCCCTCCTGCCATCAAATTTAACCTGAGAATCGACCGTTATGAATTTATGATTGACTATTATCATTTAGTATTTTTATTTGTAAGCAGGAAATCTGTAACGTCTGATAAAAGACGTAAATTATTGATGTTAAATTTAGCATAAATAATTGAAATGTTTAATTTGCGCTCGTACGAGATACTCTTTCATTTATTGTTAGAAGATTGTTTTATATATTTTAGATATAATTATGGAACGTAAATTGCAGGTATCAGTGATATAAATTATAGATATATTAAATTGCCTCAATTTACATTTAGAATGTTAATAAATAAACACCTGCACACGGAAATATGACAACTTGGCAGAAAGCCATATTATCGTTGGTAGATTTAAGTCCAACTGAGAAAACTGTTTCCCGATAAGTTCAGCACAAATTCGAAGTCAAATAGTTAATACGATGACGTATATGAAAACCATATTACTCTTGCATATAAATAGATCCATATGGGTATTAATACATCGTTTATATTCCTATGTTTGAAATATTTTATGGACGCAGTCATATACGTTGGCACGTAACAAGCAATATAAGAGTCAAAACAACTTGTCATCCGATAGTTACATTCGCGTAAACAACGTAAAAGGCGCGATCGTTACCCGAAAATAGAATTTGCCGGAAACATAGAATACAAATGGGAATGATCATTTCCGAAAAGCAGCATAAAGTCTTCTAGACGAATTGTCAAGGACATCCAAAAATCGGGCTCTTACGATGAAAGAAAACAAAAAAAGAATGTTAGGTTGGACTGGGTTGGGTTGGGTGAGAATGGTAAAGGAATCCGAGACAGTTGAGAACGTGAATTTCTGTGTTATACTAGAAGCCAGGAAAACCGCTCATATTTTATACGACAATGCTATCACGAAAATTCGACAGTCTCTTCGTAGAGTCACTATCCAAACATTCGTAGTAGCGGCTTCCTTCCTTTCTATATCCTGTCTCTCGTAACTCCAGGCGGCAATGTAATCTCACTCCAGTGACTGTACCATCTAGCTTCCGAGTTACCGGCGACCAAATATCAACCATCTATTCCAGCATCCAACGTTAAACCTTGCTGTTCACCAATAACGCTTTGTCCAAATTTTTCGATTATTCCCTAGCTCAGTCACATGGAAAAGTTTTAGTGTGATTCTTTCGTTCTAAAAGTTCCGCAACTTTTATTTGACTTAACTATCTTTATCGATAGAATTCCTTAGTCATTATTATTATTATTATTTTAGGACCATTTCTTTCTTTTGAAATATAGTCATTTTTAGTACGGTAAGACAGCGATCATTTTTTTACGTGCAAAAACTTTTGCAATAGATACGTTATTTTCTTATGAATATATTGACAAAAGAATAGTGTAATTTTTGTTCGAAAAGATTTCCACTTTTCAACGACTTATTACAATACAGGCAACGTCCTATTTGATCACTTCATGATACCTCTATGTATCGTAATATGTATATTATGCGTATCGTGTATAACGGCGGTTGAAACCCAAGGGATTCCACTTAACGCCGTAAAGATTGTATGGCAACGGAATTAGTAAATGCCCCATGTGATTGATGGAAGATAACACTATCTCCTACTCACGATTAATAAATCCATAACTAACAAATGAAGTACGAAAATATTATAGAAACTGATATAACTCGATGGGTACTTATATATAGACACATAATATACTATATCATGATGATAGTATAAACTAATTAATAAAAATAACAGGACCAGCACAATCGTTATGAATCAGAATCGCAATAACCATGCCGCTAATTATATTAAAAGATGTTTTAAAAAAATGCACTATCTCGAAACCAGAAGTATTGGGCATTTGCAGATATTATTGCTGTTTCGTGTGATGCCAAAAGTTGACTTGTACCTTAAAATAAAATATTGACGGTTATTCAACATAGGACGAATAACTTCAATAAAGACTGTCCAAGCAAGAAATTGATCACCATCAAGCATCAAAGACCCTGCTATTCCGTTCTCCCTAATGAATATTCCCTGATGAACAGCGCTTGCAAACGAATGGGAGATTTCGTGACGTATGCGGTTGCAGATGCATTGCAGATTGCTAACAGGTGTTGCCTTAAATGCATAGAAGAAGAGTACGTGTATGGAAGGTCTATCGATTAACCTGAATACATGGTATCCTCCAAATTTATTGCCGTCACTTCAGAAATAATCACTGCCTATGGAATAGGTAGAAGTGGAATAGCCGCTTGACGTTCGCTGGAAACTAATTGTTTCCTTTGGAAGCTCAAGAATTTATACATGTATTATATAGGTATAGCTAGTATGCGGAATTTATTCGTAACCAGTGGAAAGATGCGTTGACTCGTTGGGGGGACCCTGGGATTTCTCGGAGACGCCCTTGTATCTTACTCACTGTCAACTCCTCCTACTGGCTATTACTGTTTTACTCTCGCCCTCCGCACTCTATTATTAGCCGATCGCTCAACACTAAACTATCTTCTGGACGGACTGTCGCTTGTCACTCTGTGACCTCAACGCATTGCGATTCTGCAGTACTATTATTGTACATGAGGTTAGTACACTCTTTGACAGTTATGCACTAAGTGCATCGTAGATAAAAAAATGAAATAGATGTCATATGTTGATTATATTTATCCTTTTTAAGATAACGTCTTTAGGAAAAAGGAACAAGCACGAAAACTTTATCTTTTATTAAAATTTTATGTTTCAAGTCATTCTTTCAAGTATATTGAAATCGGTATTGTTGATGACTTGGTGCTCTGAAATATCATCGTTTATTCACAAAATACTCCGTGCCCTATTATATCTCTGTATATCAAAATATTCTTAGTTGTTAGGCCACTGTTGTAATCAGATAATACAA
Source organism: Cephus spinipes (assembly GCA_963971525.1). Taxonomy (NCBI): domain Eukaryota; kingdom Metazoa; phylum Arthropoda; class Insecta; order Hymenoptera; family Cephidae; genus Cephus; species Cephus spinipes. The sequence goes on along the minus strand of OZ020580.1, from coordinate 5,958,619 downwards.
TTCACTATACCTATGTAGAATTTCTTTTTAGAATTCCCAAGGACCAGACGAATCAATATCAAGATTTATAACAGATTTTGTAAATGTGGAAATTTGCCACAGTTGAGTGACCAAAAACACTGTGACAAGATCTAGGTGAAAAGTCATGACTCTATGTTGTAGAGAATTCAGGTGAGAATGGTTTCAGGATGTGGACGAACGTGGCTAAGAGGAATATAGTTCTGATCCTGATGTGGCTGGGTTGTAATGTCCCTCACAAAAATGTCATATAGGTAAAATATAGAAAAAAAAATTGTTTATCATATATTATGTATATCTTGAATATACAGTACTTTACTGCATATATGTATAATATTCCATATATGTATACATATGTGGAGTATATTTTACACGTACCTGAAATCTACTTGTAAAATGAAGAGGGCATAAATAATCCTAGATAAGTCCTACATGTATTATCCTAGTCGGAATATTCTACACGTACGTATTGCGCATATTTTGTCGTCGAATATTTTAATGTTGATTATTTGGACACGACATTATCAAAATGCTATGATCATTTCTTAAGGACGTACTTACTACCTACACGTATCCTAAAGGATATGCACATATAATTAGTTCGATCATATATGTAGCACATTTATTAAAAAAAAAAAAACATTGACGAAGAATTTATTGACGCGGAAGAAAAAATGCTTTACTTAGTAAGAACTTTCCGACCTAAAGAAAAGACAATAACTAATAAAAGTGTATTACCAGACATCTTGGACCTAATCTACAACAATCACAACTCCTATAAGCTATTTTTTCCCATAGCCGACAAAGCAAATCTGTAAAGGCCAAATCGGCAAGCAAGGGGTGAAATCATGCCTGGCAGCCTTCACTATTTTTGGATCCCGTAATATTTGTCGATCAAATATTTACCAGCATAGTGTGGACGTTCTAGCTACTTTTCTGATTTCTCTGGTTCTTCCTTGTTTTTATACTGGCTCGCTTCTCCCACCCATCTCCCACCTCCGACCTTTTACTTCTTTCACACGTATTTCGCATGATTCGAACGTTTATTTACCCCGGTCTCATTTGCATGACTCTTCAATTTCTTCATTTATTAGCCACTGGTTATTAGATACGTACTGCATTGTAAATTAAATGTGTGACTTTCTATTCGTTTATTCACATTTTGATTGTTCATTACTTTAATTGATTCCGGTATTCAATCCGCATAAGAAAAAATCGCTTCACAAATATGGCCAACCAGAAGTAACGAGTAAAGTTTTTTAAGTAAATAAAATTATATTGCGCAGTCATTAAGTTGAATATTTATTGTAAAAATCACGCTTATCTAAATAAACATTCGAGTTACGTTAATACGTTACTTACTAGGGTTGACTGTGATTTTAGATTAAAAGAATTTTTAATTTGATTCAATTGTTTATTTACCTAAGGAGTACTTTTGAATAGTTCCTTATGCATCCAATGGCATGGCTTGATATTTCTTTGCATTTTCATTTGGAATCGACAACGTTAGCTTGGAATACCTGGACATTACAAATTTTGTATAGTCATTATAAGTTAAGAATAGTGACAACGGTGAAGCATACGGAAAGACAGTCAAAATAAGGACAGGTGAACACCTGGACATAGAAAAATGTATTATGAGTAATTAGACAAAAAAATATAAATTGGAGTACCTCCAAATTAGGTATATTCATATATTCCACGCATAGACAAGATCATGCATACATGATTTGTTTGTAACAATGAGTGCATTTGATATTAGGTTATGCAGAAAAATGTATTGCTGATAATATCTATAGGAAAAGCACAGTAAAAAAGGACTAAAAGAATCTTCCAGTGTACATATTATCTATTGACTAATACCGTTCAGCGATAATTATATAAATTTAAAATAAACGATGATGAGTTTTAGTCAGAAATCAAAAGAAGCATGAACAAATTTTTACTGAAATTAGAGTAGCTTTCTGAAGTAATTATATGTAAAAAAAAAATCTAATTAAGCCGTTAATTATAACCTGGCAAAAATATTCCGCTTGATCAAATAGCTGATAAGGTAATCATCAAAACTTCGTAGCACGCGGTGCTGATAAAACTCGACGTCAATTCGTTAAAACAAGTAAAAACACTTGGTTGCTTGGTGCATAGCGGGCGAAGTCGCGTGTCCAGGCTAAATCAATCGACTTGAACTGTCTCGTTTACAATGCCGTAGCACCCATTTAGTAAGGACAAAATTAGCGTCACAAAAGTTTTCGGGAAATGGCACCGCTCACTCTTTCTCGTAATTAGAAACAACAGAAAGAAGAAGATGGATGAGAAAGAGAGAAATATTCAGAGAAAAATAATTCAACTTTGAGATGGGCCAGATACGAGTATTTTCTGTTAATTTCTATAAATGCTTGTTTCACTACTTTCAGTAAAAATACGTAATTCTCTGTTTTCGAAATTTATAAACAGATGTTTAGTATCGATACCAAATAGGATTACTCGAAAAATTATCTCTAAAAACAAAACAGTTTCTGTCGGTAACGAAAACTTTTAATACCGTTGAAAAGTATGCGTCGAATTATTTTCAAAATACGTTAACAGGAACGCTGAGAGATGATATTCAAAATCTAGAAATGTGTATCTCTCAAAAGTAAAAGCAGGCACACCCAAGCTGATTAGCGTTTGACAAGTGCGAATATCGTTACTGGATTTCTGTAGGATCAAAAAAAAAACACTCCGAATAATTCCAGTCATCATTTCACTGATGATTCACAAGAGATTTGTTGTTGCACAGAAAAATTCTTTCCCAAGACGAAAATAACTGTAAGCCTTAAGATAATGTTTAACAGTAAAACTCACTCAACAATGAATTTCTCAACACAAAAAAGTCATCCATGAACACTAACAATATTTTTTTTAACAAGGAGCCTACAGCACACTATTCAGTAATACGAATAAACTGGAGCGAGATAATAAAAAAATTAATAAATTACCGAATTTGAACGTAGGTGCTCATTCAAGCGAGCAAAGTGTTCGTAGGCAACTGTAAGAAATTGGAGCTTATCGTGAGAAACGAAAGACGCATCTTCATCGATCATCACGATCAATGATAGAAGAACGTTTTATCTACCACTGGCTCGCAATTCGTCACACAAAGGATTAAGGTTATGATCGATCTTTGCCATCCGATTACTTTTTTTTTACGATATCAAATAGTATACACATGCATGTATATATGTGCGTAACACACATGCTTACAAACTGAAAAATGAGAGATACTCCACTCTCTCTATTCTTAATGTGGCTCTACTACTTGGTTTTCCTTCTGAGTCAGCAATTTTGTCCACACGCTAAATATTGGCACTTTCTTGGCTTGGATTTCATACATTTCTTATAATCGACTATTCATTGATTGACTCGAGATTGGAAATTGGATTGGATATCTGCATACAATCCTTTCCACCGACAGATTCTCGATTCGAGACTCGGTGCTTCAAGTATTGTCGACTAAGAAAGGACCACCCCACTTCTTCGCGTGATTATAAAGACGCGTGCGCATACGTACGCAAGACTGCGTGTTCCCCTACATTCACGTTTGCCCGTTGGTAAGAGTGGGGGACGACATTCCTCTGAAATGAAGGGGTAGTGAACATTAGGGAGGGGATACCGTACTTCCTCTTCAATAAAAATTTTTTTTTGGATCTTCAATCTACCAGAATCTTCTGAATCAATACTTCATTTAGGAATCAATACTGCATGTATCCAGTACATGGGGAAATATTAAAACTAATTATATTTTATGCAAGTATACGAATATTTGAAACGTCGTGAAAATGGAACGAGAAAATAGTCATATGCACATTGATACGTTTATAATAATGATATATCATTATAAAAAATAACATGACAAAGAAATATAATTAAAATCGAAATCTCAATCGATAGTTTGTAATTGAGTTAAAAGTAGTTCGCAAATGAAAGAGCATCGGAGTTTTTGAAAACGTGAATTTGAATTCATGCATAAGACACGGGCGCATAAGACTGCGTGCGGTTCTTGCGGCTATGCATAATAAAATGTTAATGAATTCTATTTATGCCGTAGCGCGCCGCAAACATTACTTAAATATAGCACAATTGGCGTCGTGCCGAGAGCCACAATTTAATCGCAATTAAAGCCCAATTTCCAATGTACTCTTATGATCGATGATTTACTCCCACGAGAAAGGGACGTGCCTACTTTGAAATTTTATTTTTCGACACCTATGGTATATTAAAACCAATTAACTACCTCTAACGTAACTTAAGCTAACCTAACCTTATTCACTAACCCAACCTAACTGACGTACTTACCAGCCAACCAGTTATCTTGTCTAATCTGATTTAACCTAACCAATGTATAATCTGACTAACACACTACCATCATTAATCTGATCTAACACGACCCAAATACTTGTAATACCTGACTGATGTCTCAAATATAGACCCGCGAGTATCTAGATAATATTTTATTAATATTTTATTCTGTTATAATTGATACATCCCTTGATATTACTTGATTTTTACGAAAGTCCATTGAATATTATTTCTCAGGCATTAGACAATTTTCCTCAATTATACCAAAGGCGTTCGATTAAAAGATGACACGTCAATATTCGAATTTTGCATTGTTCAAAACAATATTTTTAAGATATAACCTGTATGTGCTTTCAGTTGAGGACTTAATCTAATCTAACCTAACCTAACCTAACCTGTGACCAAACTTATAATCTGATTTGTAAAATCAAAAATATTTTCATCTTCTAAATATATCTTATGTAAAATTTTATGTAAAGTTCAGTCTATAGTTGTAAATTTTAATTGCATATAACTTAACGTAATGTAACCTGATTCCACCACATCCACTGCTCAAGACTTAAGACCTTCATGTTGCTTTTTATATTTCTACGAAAAACTATTAACCAAGTAAACGGAATGTGTCCCTTGACGTGGCTTAACGAGCAGAGCGGCTTCGTTCGAATACGTTAAGACAAGTGGCTCCACGTGAAATGTAGAACATAAAACGACTTTTGAATAAAAAATACGAAACATAGACTACGTCATACTAAATGAGTAATGACATATCCGATGCGCCTTTGAATCTTCAAAACTGAAGTGCCTATTTTACTGTTCCATAAAATTACAGTCCATTTCAGTTTTATATGTAATTTTTGTAGTATACATCAGTCACGTCAAAAATAAAGTGCGATATACGTATATTGATACTTGCCGTTTTATACATGAAATTGTGAAATTTATATTTTCCACGTTCTATTATGATGGTACATTGATATTAGTGCATGTTGAAGATTTTGTAATGTCAATATATATATATATTGTGACGGGGCAGATTTTACCCCGTCAGGTCCTCGGCGGGAACTGTCGTGTTACGCGGGAAAACGCGTGTTAGAAAAGAATCCAGGGAAGAAGCCACCACCTCAAGGGCTAACGAAGTTGCGAATAGGTTGATTACTAATTTGGTTGTTTGATTTTTGCTATGTCCCATGCCGCGAATATTGTATTCGCGGGCTTACCGAGTCTCGCGAAGAACCAGCGAGGGATCATCAGCGTGGGAGGAACGAGGACGAAAGGCTGAGTGACGTCAGAGCGCCGGCTGGGCCCTAGCTGCGCGCGCTGTAGCTCACCGCACCAATCACCTCGCGACTTGGAGCAACTCTACGCACGCTATCACCCGAGCTACATGAACTGGTCTACGCGTACCGAGTAACTAGCAGGGAGCTATTACTCATTCCGCGTGACATCGACCTACGAACGACGGAGCACCTGTAACGCACCACAACTCACGACGGAGGCCCACCGCTATCGACGAACGGAACGGAGACTCGCGATCTGGGAATCCGGGGACGCCTGGTGAACCGTTGCGAATTCCTATGGGACGACGGAGCCCATCGCGGGACAGCCAGTAATCGCTGTTCCCGAATCGAATGAATTGTCGCGAAGACGGATTTGAATAATAGCGCGTGGTGTCATTTTGGAGATTTCTGATTGGGGCCGTAGGACCAATCAGCGGTGGTTGCGAATAAGGGAGAGGTTGATAGTCTCCGGTGCTGTCGATTACGATCGAAAGGGAAGGCAACTTCCTTCTTCTTGCCTGGACCGTCGACGACGCGAGTCGTGTTTTTGGAACCGTTTGTTTTCTGGGGTTAAGTCCTATGGAGAATCCGGACTTCGTCCGAGGCCGCGTATACGGGCTACATTCTCCTTATCGAAGAGACATAGAGATTTCGGTAAGCGATTTGTTGTATTTTTGTGAGCGACGAAATCTCGTATAACTCCGCGTTGTTCGTTTGTGAATTGTGCCTGTAGGCACGTGGGAGATTTTCCCACACGTAGAATCGCGTTCGTTTTGGAAGTACGAGATTCCGCCGACCGGCAAGGGACTTTGTTCGCGTAAATATGTTGCCCATTGTGGACAGATTTATCGCCCGTTGTGTAAATCGAAGTGCGTATGAATGTGAGCGAATGATAAGTTCTCTCGGCAAAAATTTGAGTGTTAGATCTTCGAATTTTATTGTATCGCGTTCGCGTTAGGGACGTGTTGCCGAGAGACACGAATTAGTCCTTGAGGTCGTGTTGTTCGAAGTATCGCGAGTAGATCGCGTTGTAATTTTGACTCGACTCAAATATTGAGATTGTATGTGAATGAAACGTATGTCGAATTGTCCGAAAGTATTTATTGAAGATTGAATTGTCGAAAATGTCGAATTGGATCGAATCGTATGAAAGTATCGAGTGAATGTCGAAGTATCGAATTTTATCGGATTGTACGAATGGATTTTAGCGAATCGTAGGAATTGGACTGCGCGGAATAGATCGCGAACGTTATGCGTAGAATTTCGTTTAAGAACATTATTAGAAAGTAATATTGTCATTCGTTGTTGTTTTAGTCGCGATCTTATTGGGTCCATTATTTATTCTGAAATTGTTAAATTTGGATTTTGTTATATCCGCGTGGTCGCGTCCGAAATCGGCGCAAAAATAAACGATCGATTTTGTTATTGTTGACCCAAAAAGCCGAAGTGTTCATTTGATGAAGTTGTCCTTACTCTTGAAGATCCCCGACGCCTCCGCGGTACTGAGTTAGCCAACGTAGGCACGCGAAGATGAACCGTAGACATTGATACGTGGTTCCCGTTTTGGAACCTGGCGCCCAACAATACCAGTGGTATTTTTTTTGAATTGTATGTATTAGCCCTGGGTTGCCTGGAACGCGAAGGAATCGCGTAAGTTGTGCGCCGGTCAGTCTCTCATCTCCCGACGAGGCTCGATCGCGAAATATACGTCACAATATATATGCCCGTATAAATTTAATTCGTCAGACACTCATATTCAATCTAATAATTTGCACAGTACCAACCCATTCGCCGAAACACCAAATCATAGTGACCAATCTTAGTAAAGTGATATTTAAAGAGTCATTAAATATTTTAAGCTTTCAAAATGTTACATACGCAATGGTTAAACGAATTACAGGCGTTAAAAAGTCTTAAAGTTAAAGATAGTAGAAGAGATCAGCGAGTTTTGAACTTTAATCACGACTAATAATTATTACATTCCAATTAACGATATTATAAATTATAAGGCCTTACAGCTTGACCCATCTTAGTAAAGTGATATTTAAAAAGTCATTAAATATTTTAAGCTTTCAAAATGTTACATACGCAATGGTTAAACGAATTACAGACGTTAAAAACTCTTAAAGTTAAAGGTAGTAGAAGAGAGCAGCGATGTTTGAACTTTAATTACGACTAATAATTATTACATTCCAATTAACGATATTATAATATATAAGAGCTTACAGCTTCACGATTTGTTTTATTATTTTATGGGAAGATGATTTAATTATTATAGAATAATAAAAATACGATCAATCGATAAATCGATATCTAACCCTAATGAGACGTAAAATAAGGAAAGATTGCAATTATTGCATCAGTGCAAACAAAAACTTAATTCCTGGGGATTTAATCTTGAATCTGTTCATTGCAATCGTAAAGTGGTGCAATACTGGTCGTGTATTTATTAGCCCTTATTCGGTACTAATGGGTCATTTTCATCTATAAAATTTCTAACAATATCGATTCGTCGAAAACTAACTGTCATAGAATGATCGCTGTCCTTCCTAAAAAAACAATTTAATAAATGTGTTATTTTAGACTTTATGTAACTCATGCATGAAAAACACTACTTTTCGTGCCTCCGAAGTGTGGCGAAAGTGGCGCTTTATAACTATAGATACGATAAAAATGCTGCGCATGCGCAAATCAGCCCAATTTTACATTATCGCACTAGTGCTTTCTTCTCGCACTAGTGCGATAAAGTAAACTTTGTTCTCGCGCGCTGTCATGAAATGCATTCACTTTGGAAGCCTTCCTGGCTCTTCTTATGGCTGCCTCCTCCAACGAAGAGATGTTCCAGTCACTTTGGAAGCACAAAAAGTAGCGTTTTTCATGCATCCGTTACAGAATAGTACTTTGCGATACAAGTGCGAGAAAGCGAACTTTATAGGCAGGCGGTGAAGTTGGTCGCACGAGCCGCACACGAGTAACACAACGGCACGAACCGAAGGCGAGTGCTGTTTGTTTTACGAGTGCGGCGAGTGTGACAAACTTCACGATCTGCGTATAATGTTCGCTTTATTGTATCAGTATCGCAAAGTACTATTATTTAGAAGGATCGGCTAAGATATGAGTTTTTGCATATTTTTAACCCTACAACGGTCCATTTCCGCATCCGATCATTAAAGGTACACTGGGTGTTGGGTGTGCGACACCCAGTGTACCGATCTAGAATAAAAACACTTTTACAATTGAAAAAACGAGTCCGTTATAATTGACCCATCTGTATGGTTTAAGATTATCAAAAATAACAGTAAAGAATTAGGATTGCTATATAGTAATATGTGCCTTAGTTAGCGTAATTGTGTAATATAATATTAGAACCGAAATACAGAGTGTTTCAAAATTCATGATCCCATTTGTTTGTCTTATGATCGCAAATGAGGTGGTGATTTTTGCAACAAACTATAATTTTAAGTAATTTATTCAAGTACTACATATTCATAAATGCACAGTAAAGATTTAATTTTTTTTTAATTGTAAGCAAAAAAATTAATTTTTGTGGGACAAATAAACAAATCAAAGAGTTGAACATTTTGAAATTTGAAAAACGAAGAATTAAGCAGTATTCATAAATGATTGTTAAAACCTTATGAGAATAATTATATTCACCATTACAGGTAGGTAGGACACCAAATATCAAAGCAAACTTTCATGAACTGATCCAAATGCAAATAGCGGCGGTAGACTATGGTTACATTAAATTGTATAATTAAATAGTCGTACATAACGTGCTGAGATAATGATATCGTCATGTTCACGTGTAATATTATTTGACAAAGTCAACATTTGAACAAATAACGTCAATGTTAATAAAACATGTATGACGCAATTTCTTTACACGGATTCGCTTAATATAATCATTTAGTCATATGACTAAAATTATTTGGTCTGCTTACAACTGTTTCAACATACAAATGGGTATCGGCTAATGTATCCACAGCCTTAGGCACCGAAAACCTATTCATGGTAAGTACAGCATAGTAAAGCAATCCTAGGAGGGAAAATGTAAATTATGAAGATTGGAAAGCGGAAAAGGGTGAAAAAGCTGAAAGAAGCGGAGAAAGAAAAAAAATGAAAAGAGCATATGAGCTGTGAGATATATACAGATGTGTATATATGTATATATGTATATACAGAAGACAGTGTACGACGGATCAAGGAACGCGAAATATAAAATAACGTTTTACCTTAAGGGGCTACTCTGGTCTGGCCGGTAAAAAAAAAGCAATTTTTTGTTTCCATTTTATTAAAGTATAGGGCTTCGAAAATGTGTTTTCAATATAGTGGAATTTGTAAAATTGACAAAGTTATAGAGGTTTGAAATATGTAGCGTATTAGGCAAATAAGACAAAGCTGGTATGCTTCTGATGAAAATGGGATAAGCCCATCGTGTTTCCAAATTAGATTAAATTATAAAATAACAAAAATTCTTTAAGAAATAAGATCCCTTTTTCGATCCCAGATCGGCTGATTAACGTTAAGGTAGCCCTTTCATGATAGTATCAAATGGATTCTTTAATTAAATATACGTTGAATCTACAATAATAAGAGGTACATGTATGGAGAAACAAGTGAGGTTACCGGAACTTTACAAGAAATAACTGATGGTAAAAGTCAAAAAATTTGCCTCTGCCGAACGAATTATCCTTCTGTATGATAAGTAGTTTTAACTTGATTTCGATCGCGGCAACTTCAGGTGTCATTCTTGGGATGGGACATATGGTATCCAAATTTCGTAGATACTTTGAAAAAAATGCGTTTATCGAATACTTTGCTCTGATATCTGAAGTTAAATAAATAATTAATCCAATGACATACGGATTTTGTTTTACGTATGTCGTCAAAATGACGACTTGAACCAAAAATCCGAGTCCAACTGCATTACTATCGATCTAATTTTTAATTAAGTAAATAATTAAATATGATTCATTCATGCACATAAAATCATATTTTATATTGTTAAAATTATTAGAATCTTGCAATATTTTTATTTTGAATGGCCTGACGATGGACCATTATTTGACTAGGTGCTGCGAATGCCTTAAGTTTCATACATTTTCTATTATCGCAAGAAAACGGTACGAAGTACTTCAATCGTGTTTTTCTTGAAACAACATTTTTCAAATCGGCTGTACAGTTTTCTCAAAAAATGCTGGACCGATTGACTTGCAATTTGGCACACATTTCAATAGCACGCGTTTCTATCGCAAGAATCTCTAAAATATAAATGTTTTTCAATACTTCCTTCTTGCCCTCTTGTTTTAATTGAACAATTTTCGACAAGTTCGAAACTGTGTGTTTCAAATGTTGTCATTTCGTGAAAAAGGTTCGGTCATTTTTTATTGAGCTTTGGGCGATTACAACAACTATAAATATTTTTTAAATTTGTATTCGTTTATCTCAGATGACTGAAACGGCTGCAATCAACACGCCGAATTGCACGGGCATTTCGCAGCATAACCTGCGCGTCGATTTATTTTTCGTATAATTTTCATAAAGATGCCCTATACAAATATTAAGTGTTAGTTTAAACATTAATAAATATTTATACAAAAGCGCGAGCTCTGTAGATTTAATAGTTTTTCTTTGACTAATTCTCAAGAATCACATTAAAAGTGAGTATCCAGACTAGAGTACTTCCTTAAATAAAAGACAAAAAGCAAAAATACGAAAATAAAATTGAAACACCTTAACCTAATGCGGGATGCTGTCAATTTCATAAAAGCATATATAATCTTTAGAATATTTGTAATTAGCAATCGATTGATGGGACGTTTAATAATTAAGGATGGCGACATCCTTATGCGACGTGCTTATCACTCCATTGAATGGACAGCTGAAAGCGTCTCTTAATGAAGGTTGAAACTTCAACGGACTTCGTTCGCCTAATTAGTATCAAATTTTGCAAAGTAATTTCTGTTCAATAATTTAGTGCTTGATGTAACATATTCTAGATTTTGATAATAAGATCCCTTGATTTTAGTTAAAACATTTTTAAGGCTGCTTAGAGTCTTTACTACAGTCAAAGATTTTATTAAGAATATTTATTTATTAATTAGTATAACTATACTATAGATACTCAGTGCGTTCACTGATCACTGGTATAATTCCAATAAGTTCGCTTATGTACGACGTAACGAAGAGCGTCCTACTTAAGGGGATAGGGGTACTTTATTTTTAACCGAGGACATATGTTGAGAAAAGTTGTTAATACAAAAGTTGTGGAGCTTTTTATAAAGCTCTATGGCTCTTTCCTTGTAAACGTATAAAGCAATGATTAAAAAGTCAAATACTCTCATCAATTGAGTCTACATATATCGAAAGTGATTACAGTGTCAATCAGTATAAAGAAGAAAAGGAACTTTGATAAATATTAATCGATCATAACTTTACGATTAATATAATAATAATAAAAATATAAAACTGTTTATAAATCCGCTAGAAAAAATATGGTTATCGAAATATAGAACCCTATTCTTTATTATTCCGCTATATTTGAATTACAGAAAGTTCAGTTTTAATGCCTATTACACTTTTGTTTTTTTTTTCTACAAATTTTGCAGTGGAATAAATGGACAATTGTTTCCAGGATTTGTACAAATCCCATATAAGGCCAAACCGAGTAAATCAGACACAGTGCAAGTCTGACTAATATAGAGTGACCATTCTCTAAAATACTCATAATGGTCGCACGACAGGGCCCTAATTTAATTAAGGTAAACTAAACTTAACTTAATTATTGGGACCCGTAGAAAATCCCAAAAACATTTCGGCACGGGTAAATACTTTCAATGTATATAGTTAAATATAAGAATAGAATTAGAAGAAGACTCCTTCGTAGTTCCATCTACGTGCAACGCGAACCCTTGCGTGTTCATAGAAATTATTTTCAGGTACTTTTCCAATAATTGCCACTTCGTCTAATCAATATTCCTTCGTCGCAATTTTAGAAATTTTCAAGGGACATGGATATTTTTAAGTTATTTCTTTGAAACTGTTCTTATGCAAACGAGATATACATTTTTCTGAAATTTCATTTCTGTAATTAAAATTTAATATCATTTTCTTGATACTCTATTCTATTATAAAAGTCACTTAATCTGTCGAATTTTCTTTTCGAATTATGAATTTTTATTATTTTTAACTTTGAAAAGCAAAAAATGTATAGTCATTAAAAATATCTAAATATTTATAAGGAATACCACGACGAACATAAAAGATACAAAGGAGCAATATTCACTATGAGTATGTAACTTGCGAATATTTCTGTAATTAATTTTAATTTATCGCTAAATCGAAATCTTGTATTTTTGTGATAATTATTACACGTACTATTTTATTGGATAAAACTCAGTTATGTAATTCGTCTCAAATAGCTCGATATTGCATATCCGATACATATAACTTTTCCACGTAGGTGTGATAATGGTGTCACTATTCAATGGAAATGTGTCAATGGTATCACGTTAAAGAAATTTCAAGTGATCCAAATGATCGTTGCTTAATTGTTTTATATCTATATGTATACATACCGAATCCCGGTGATGCGCTTTAGTGGCGCATAGGAGCTCAGTAGAAACTGGATATTTATTTTCTTCGAACTACGCCGATTCACCGCAACGACATTTCAAATGGTCCATAAGCTTCGTCTCTTCCGTTTTTACATTTGTGAGGGAAAATTTCCGATATTAATATATATTACATTTTTTTATAAGGTATCTCGTAGGATTTCTCACTTCAAGCCACAGAATGTACTTGGATATAAATTTTTAGAGCGGTCGTATTACATATTTATTTGAACAAGTGTTCATAATTTTTCATATTATGGTAATCGATTTATACATATGCAATGTTTATAAGTGATAAAGCAGGACATTTTATTGAACGTGAATCTATATTTATCGATTCATTCAATTTTATAGTCGTTTAATTCACGTCGTGTATTTGCTAAAACCTTTGGTATTCGTCAAGGCCGCATTTCTGCACATTTCTTTCTTCCGTTGTCATTGATTTAAGAACCGCAGTGATTTTATTAACGAACAAAAGGAAATTTTCATAACGGATTTATCTGAAAATCAATGAAATTTTGATATATCACTAAATTACAAAATTGCAATTTTATAGATTTTTTTTAAGCTCTGTCTGAAATGTGGTTCACTGTATATATTTCAACAACAAACCAACAACATTTCTCTGGAATTAATTTATAGCTTATAGCATGTGTAATCAATAATCAATCAAAAAAATTATTAAGCAATCTCCTACAGGTCTCATTTGCATTTGTCTAAAGTGTCAACGATACAATATTGTAAAAACTCGATCGACCTTGTCTCCATAACACTGCATTGGACTGACAAAAATTTGGCAGTCTTTCATAAAATGTTCATCTAATTTTATAAAGACACTTGGCTTAAATAAACACTTCGATTCTCCAATGAGCGTTTCTGACATTTACAGATACTAAATAATTCACGATATAATCTAATATCGATCAGTAGCACAGTTCAAAATAGATAAATCATCAAGGTAACTTTTTGCAGAATGTAAATAAAAACATTTTGTTGGCAAAATACGAAAATTCTGTTATAGATACAACACCGCAGATCGTCTATTTTTATTATGACATCAATATCAGAATAGGTATAAAAAATTTTGAACATTTGAAATAACAAAGGAAATCCTCGTGAAAAAAAAAATATCGTAAACAATATTCCTTAAATCACACGAAATTAACTTTACTATATTAAATTGTCAGTTACATACGAATTCGTCCAGATTTGCAGAAATCGAAAGAAGAGTACAATTAATTTCGATAAATGTTTCTTCAAATGATCGTTTAAATGTCATCAACGCTTTCACAATTCTATTAATATTGCTCTAGATTATCACCGCAACTTTTGCATGATTTGACCAGGTATGAGTCGCTACACATATATGCAAGTACATACGTGGGGTTCGTGCGATATCGATTTCGATATTTGCACGCGGCCGTGAAACTCTTGGCGCTACATTCGCATGACTTCCTTACGTTATTTTTTGTCTTATTCTAACAATGTCAATTACGATGACACATCTAAGATTTGAATAACATTAATTCAATGCACCTAAAAATAAATTAGGTGTTTACGTAGCTAACTCTTAAGTTCGTAATTTAAACATTCCGACCATTGTCTTTTGTAAATGACCGTTTCCATATTAAATAATTTCTATAATTACAGACTGATATTTTTGTCTTTCCTCTATTATTGTTATTACGAAATGCAATTTCACGATAAACGCTCATGCAGTATACACTGTATACACTATATACCAGATGGATCCTATTACTTCAAATCAATGTATATACGTTATCAACATTTTTATAAAATTAATAATACCTCCACGTAACAGTTTAAGGTCGATTAGCAAAGTTAATTTCAAAATTTCAGTGTTGATTTGCCTGCTCATAAGCTGCCAGAGCGTTGAGCGAATCGTGTGTTTTGTGATCCAGAACGAAATTTTCGGCCGAGTTGATAGATTGAAGTATATGCAATTGGAAAGTCGCCGCCTAATCGAAATTTCAAGATCATGAAATTCGCGAAAGATTTTTTCGCGTACCGCCATCCTGTGTGCTTTACGAGCTCGAACGTAGCATACATAATTTAACGTGAGTATAGCGAACACTCTATACATGGACACTGGTAAGAATGAGTACGAAAGTTGGATGCCATTGACTGTTAGTTATAAAATAAAAAAAAAATAAAACGAGAAACTGGGAGAGAAATTAAAGTAATACGTAAAAATGAAAATAGAACAGGAAGTATTGTGGAAGACGAAAAATGACGAAATTGTGGAAAAATAAGTAGGGACAGACGATAGAAGAGAGAATAAGGGTCTCAAGCAGTAATGGGGAATTCGGGGAGAGGGGGAGTACGGAAAAGTTTCAAAAAATATAAAAAAGATATTAGTTATTAATTATTACTAATAACAAAATAACCTAACCACTATCAGATTAAGCCTGAATCTAAGTGTTAATTGAGAAACCGTGGTGAAAATTAAACAAATAAAAGTTAGACCAAAATTGCAGTTGTCATACATGACATTTGCACGCAACTGAGCACAGTGCAGTTTTCTTCGAGCTACTGCACGTTCTTATACGCTTTTCAATGCCAATTATCATTTAGCACGTGTTACTTTCACTCACTGACAATTTTAATACACCTTCTTCCACAAAATTTCATCCCAAAGGACAACCGAGGATCGATGTCGCTGTGTAGTTATCGTACTGACACTTTAAATATTATTAATTAATCATCATTTGACCTCTGATTCAAGTAATACAAATTTTAATTACATACTCTGAATGTCGTATGATTTCTCTTTTTCGATCTATAATAATAATTAAAAAGATGAATTATTTATTAAGATCAATTATATTGCATCGTCGTACGCTATATGTC
This sequence comes from Cephus spinipes, assembly GCA_963971525.1. Lineage (NCBI taxonomy): Eukaryota > Metazoa > Arthropoda > Insecta > Hymenoptera > Cephidae > Cephus > Cephus spinipes. Next base: position 5,942,499 of record OZ020580.1, on the reverse strand, counting down.
TGTGCGCCAAAATATTCACAGATTAAAGCACTTCTCACGCTTATATTAAGAAAATTCTTTACCATAAAAATTTAGGCATCGGCACAATCTTTTTGTTACACTGAAATTTATCCACGTATTCATTATCTTTCAGTCCTTAATAATTTCGAGCACTTCACCTTAACGCGTTCTCCTATTCCTCATTGTTTACTGTGAGAATTTGCCTGTCGTCAATCTGACATAAAATCGTCCAAGTAATTCCACAAGTTCGCCACGGACATCGATACTTATCAAGATTTACAACGTGGTACTTTACATTCTTGCACATATTGCAAGACAGCGCCACACGTACCTCCAAGTTACTTCCAGCTTGTCCCAGTTACATGCCTAAACACGGGACACTGGCGTCCGGCCATGGATATCAACGCTTTACGGTCAGTCACAACAAGATTGCCGTAACGACAAGTACAACACAAAAGACATTTTTCCAATCCGACACACATATCGGTATCATGGTTTATTATAATATGTACAAAATTCGTCTCTCTTAAAAAAAAAAGATCGAAACAAGAAAAAATAAAAATAAAAGAGACTGTTCAACCGTAAGCAGAAACGTGCGTACGCGCGCGGCATTCGCCAAAGTCGGCGCACAATCATCACAAATCTAAAGGAGACCAGACGAACGAGGTCCGACTCGACTCGGGCCGCTACTACTTACACGTGTGACGTGAAACTCAAGCCACTCGTCTCCCACCCACCACCTCACAACCCTCCCACCATCACACCTTAGCGTAGGCTTAAAGCCACGCGCGCACTCCCACTCTTCACGTTCTTCCCACTTTTCAGAGTTTTACAACTCCCTTTCACCCTCTCTTCTCACCCACGATTGCTCTTAGTTGGTACTACCATCTAAATGTGATTCGGCCCCTAAAGTCTGGTCGCTTCGCCACTCCACTACTTAGACTTGCCAAAATTGAATCAATTAAGGCCAGATTAAAATCACGAATCGTGGGAATGAAGGATTTTCTTGCGCGATGAAAATTCTATTACTTGCGCAAAGTATCGGTTGGTCCCACGGTATATTATTTCCGCTTTCCCGCGCTTCTTGTCGGAGATGAAAAATATTACTTTTCTGTCATTGATACAAAGAAAATTTTAAGTCCACGAGCTTACGTATTCCCGTACCCGATCAAGTTCAAATTCTTTAAGTATATTACATTTGATATAAGTTCAGGACGAACGTTCCATATTATATTCCGTGCAAAGTTTATAGATTTGATCTTGACTGTGGGAGATATTCTGTTAAAATACGTATGGAATCTGCACAATGCCGAATTAAACATAAGCTTATTAAAAAAAAAAAAAAAAAAAAAAAGAGAAAATATAGACTAATTAATAATGAAACTGTCGGAGTTTGAAATGAGTTTTTTTGCAGCAATTTTCCTGAGCAATTAGGCTGGAAGATATTATGCAAGAACTATAACACTAGAATATTCGGAGATATTAATCTTGAAAAATGACTACATTATTTAATTCATCCAGGTACTTTCATACGAAATTTACATAATTTGAATGAAATATAATTTTACTACTATGCGTAACGAATCAAATGTTTTCTTTTTCATAGTTAACCCTTCGCATTCCGCTGGTGCCGCTACGGCGACATGCTGCTCGTAAAAAATAATTCTTGAAGTTCAAACGGTCAATCAAATTAATTTTATTAAATTACATGAAAAGCACGAATCGCAGCAATATAAATTGTATCTGTTTATAAATATATTTACATGATAAATGAATGGATATGGGGAGATGATACACTCGAGAAAAATATTTCACCGAAGCGCCATCTGTACTATCTCCACGAATATAATACATTTTCCCTGGGCCATCCTCTTATGACTCTCAATATGAAAGAGTCCCTTGAATCTTGCACGTAGCTAAACTATGTTCCAACTTGACCTCATGGTTACATAGACTAAAAATATTGGTGTCTAATTATTCAAAAGAAACATATTAAAATGACATGTGAATATGAAAATATTCATGTACGATTCTAAAATAAAATGGACCAATCCTCGCAGTCGAATTACAGTATAGCGACGCAATTGTTATCAGAGAAAAATTTGAAGAAATTAAGGAGAGCGCCGAGGCGAAGTAGAATGTCATCAGACTTGGCGTCGCCATTTTTCTCCGCTCTTTTCTCTCCTATCATTCTACCCTTATAAGTTATAAGCAACCCCCGACAACCAACACGGTCCTGATACCCATACACTTCCACTTGCATATTATTATACTATTCTGTTTACTACTAGCTGTGCTCCAAACCGCCGCCCTAAGAATTATGATAATGTGCAATAAATAAAGTCGATGACCTTTTCTAGTGGATTAATCTTGAAAAATCAATACTTCTTTGCAGTGAGTAGCAGAAATTACTCTAGAACATAGTTCCATGTATGTATATTCTCGAAGTCACTAAATTTTAATATAAATGGCTGTATCAATGGCTGTGTATGTGTTAATATTTAATCGCTCACATGCGATTCCATACGCAAAAGATACCCGTGTTTAATTAATGTTTAATGGTAACACATTAGAGATTCAGGATTCTAAAATTAGTATGAATTTCAAAAATCGCGATATCCGACACTACTTACTACTCAGTTAAGAAATACGTAAAATAATTTCCATGCGATTGATTCAATAAAAGTTTATCGATAAAAGTTGTACCACATGAAAAAAAAATGGTCTCATGAATATTTTTCATTTATTCTGCAAAATTGCCAGAATCCTCGAGCACATCGGACAAGGAGAAGATCGAAGCTAAGAAATTGTTTGAGAGACTCGAATAGGAAGTGTGAGCTCTAAGTTCTATACGTCCGTAGGTCATGGACTCCGACTTCAGGGTAGAACATTCTGGCCGAATGGTTTATTTCACGGAAGGTCACGAGGATAAGGATGAGGTCGAAGGTTGAACGGGGTGAAAACCCGAAGACAATGAGGGAATTGGAGTTATTGCGGTCTTGGGGTAAAAAGCGAATCCGCTCGACTTTACCCGCGTGAAATGACGATCGGTTGTACGCAGCAGGGGACAGTGCCGGGGATTAACTCGTTCGTTTTGAGCCAATCAGAGATTACGAACTGCGTACGTAGCTTTCTGTTAAGTACGATTTACGTGACGTTTTTCTCACTCGTAGTCACTTGTTCTTATCGCTTTTCTATATTTCTTGTACGCTATTAATATATGTACATATATGTATATACATATATACGCCTACACCGTTCAGATTTGTACTTAGATAAGCTTTGGGCAATGAGGAACAATTTTTAAGAATCCAAATGTTACAAACTATTATAAGATAAGCATGATTGTTCTAACAAATTTTTCTGTGCTAAAACATGCCAGCGCGACGTTATGCTTCTCTGCTAATGTAAACGCTCGTTAGAGAAATTACTACGTATGTATAAGGTAATATTAGAGAAAATTGATTCAAGAATGTTATTCGACATGAATACTGCAGTAGCTATTATATGAATTATGCTAATCCATTTTTTTTTTCGTTATTCCGTAGAAAATCAGACAAAGTTTTTCTATTTAATTACACTATTTTCATTGAATTTGACAATATTGTTTGTATACTGTATGTAACTAAGTGTAATAAGGACAAGGAAAATACTTGAGTAGCTAGTTATGAGAAGTAGCGACTTCGAAGAGGAAGCGGCGAGAGGTGGGTGGGGGTACCAACCCAAAAAATAAAAGAGAAGAATAGAAATAGAAAAGGACAAGGGTTGTAAAAATTCACGAGTTTCGGGGAGTGTCAGTATATGAAGAGGGATGAGGAAGAGGAAGAAGAGATAAGGGTGAAGGGTGCGGGAAAGAAAAAGAAAGACCGTAAACCAGCAATGCAAAGGAGAAAATAGGGAGAAAAGGAAAATGGAAGAAATGGCGATAAGGGCTGTGCACCCTATAGCGACTTAGGTCTACGAAAATTTAGGCCGAAGGGTACAAATCGCCGTAAGTGCCAGCGACTTTCCACAAACTGTATTTCTAGTTCTTCTTTCTCTTTCTATTTCAAGCTATTCTCCCGGATACCTTTCTTTTTTGTCTTCTTCTTTCCTTCATTTCCCGTCGCGTATTTTTTTCGATTACGCGTTTTCTTCTTTCCTTACTACTTTTCTACTCGTGAGTTTCAGCTTCTTTTCATTTGGTTGGACTGTTTTCTTTTAGGCACCCTCTCCGTCACTTTCCCAATATACATTCCTTTCCGACCCTTACGTTCCATCTCCTTTTCAAGTTCAATTGTACTGTTGTTTCAGTGCTAAACTTTCGTTTGCAATATCAGAAAGTTTACAAAACAAAAAGAACAATTAATTAAATATTTTCTTTTTTATCTTTACTAGCACATTCGATATACCATGCATATATCATTTTTAATTTAAAAAAAAGGTGATTTGAGAATATACAGTGTTATTCAGAAATATTGCACTAACTGAAGTTAGCTCGTTCATTTGAATCATATGGTAAAACGGCTTTCAGTTGATGCATCTTTTTTTTTAATAACTCTGTATATCTTTTTTAGTACATCACATGGTCCTTTCTTCAACCAATTCTATCTTGCAAATAAAATGTGCGCGTACTTTATTAATAATTTTCGAAATGTAATCCATCTCCGCATTCATTTAATAATCTCTAGTGAGATGCGAATCACTACTGATGCTCGTATTATTCAATTTACTTAATGAACCAAAACACATTAATATACTTTTTGCCGTAGACACAATTCCATGTTAATTAATTATTGTAATGCGGTAATATTAAAAGAAATTTTGAATGAAAAATTCAAATGATCATACCCTTTTTATTATGTCCCATCTCGATTACGTTCTCCAGTTCATGGGTCATCTTTAAACCCTTGTGGACATTGTCTTTGAAGTTACGGTGAATATTCGTATCATATCTCAATACAGTGTGATGGCTTAACACGAATAGAAGCCGTAAGGGTCGAGTATACGAAGCTGTGAGGGTGCAGGGCACTAATGGCCTTTTGTACGTCACTGCCGATACCATCACCTCGCCATCATCGTAAAGGTGCAAGGATTCTTCCTTCAGTTAGTTATGGTAATTCACTTTCGTATTTCAAACCAGTCTCTTCCCTCCATCATCTTGTCGCTCTTTTCCCTTTACCTTTCCCTCTGCTTTTCAGCGTTACCCGACTTTTTATATTCTCAACTGACTTTAAGAACCTGAAACGTCTTAAAGGAATAAGACAAACCTTGAATATGTAGCTGATTGTTGCGAATAATTAAAAAAATAAAATTGAATAACATAAAATAGAAATGTATTAAAAAATAGATTTAATATATTCACAGATTTTCTTCCACTATTTTAGGGTACGTTATCGTACCCTAAAACGTACGTTAAGAGAAGAAAGGAAGTGAAAGGCAAGAGAAATTCATGGTTTTAGGTGAAAATTCCATTGTCCGTGGAACATGCACGTATTATCATTACAGGGAGAGAACTTCGGTATGCAAGGGTTTCATTAAGCCAAAAACTTCCCTTAAATTCCTATCCCCTACGAAATCCCTCTCGACATTTGCTTCATTCCATCTCGATGATGGTTGTCGAAGGTTTTCCATTTCGTTCTTTTCAAAGGAATATAACTAACACTACATGTTTTTTATTGCCAACCGTTACTGGTGGTTATAATGTTGCATTGAATTTTTTATGAAAATATTTGATTTCCTTGAAATAATATATAATTAAGTGCAAAACTATACACATGCATATTACGTAAAACAAATTCTTTGCAAAGTCACGTGTTGTTTGCTAGAGACCAAATCGTTTTCGACCTGTCAAAAGTACGCATTGAACTCGTGAACCGACTATAGGTTACTAATAGACAGAATAGTATATCAAGGGTAAGTATCAGTTCATATATTAAAGTTCAGGCTGCTTTAAGACTGCAGTTCAATAAATTTAACTATCAAAGATAACGCGTAACACCCAACAGGAAAAACTGAAAAACAAATATATCGATGAAATTATCGTTTTGTAATAATTTGAAAAAAACTTACTGTTCTCGTATATACAAGTATTGATGATTATAAACGTGACCCAAAGTAACGTTTACAAATTGAGCCGATGGATCGGTAGTTAGAATGCCACGCCTCTCTTCGAAAGTTCAAATCCTACTCCTAGTACTGTACGAATGGATGTACCCAATAATCACGGATTTAAATCTACAGTAGGATAACGTAAAACAAGGTCTCTTTGAACGCTCTGTTTCAATTTCTTCATATCGACATCATCAAACGTCAAACTTCAAAAAGGTTGAAATGTTGTTTTTCAAAGTCATTATGCTTTTGGTATACCATGAGTACATCAAGCATTCTGATTAGGAGACAAAGCCAATTCAATTTCAGGATACACAGTAAGATCGTTACGAATTGAAGTTACTGCCAAATTATACATTACGCAAGACTTGGTTTTAAGTGCCAATACAAAATGCAGCATCGCAAACAAAGAGTCCAAATGTTTCAAATACTTCAACTTCGAAATGAATATGGAAAAAATCCAGAATCGATATCAATTTACGCTCCAATGTATTTGTATTATTTAAAATTAAAAGAATTAAAGGAAATGACGAAATGTGTAAATACAAATTTTAATCATACAAAATGTCCCGGTTCAAACGTCCGGTTGAGGAGAAGTAACCGAGCAAAAAGTCTCCAAAAAAAAGTTGTCGAGTTTCGCTGAAACTACTTCGCCCATAAAAGAACCTTCTCAACGGAGATAACCTTTCTCGAGATTGTATAATCATATCCAGTATTCCCCAAATGGTATCCTCCTAGCTTTCTTGCCAATTTTATGGAGAGTCTTGAGAGAAAGAAATGAAACATTATTATATTCAATGTAATGGTTAGGTTAGGAGTTTCCAAGTTGGCTCCTTTCCACAAAAACCAAAATTACTGACGTTTAGCATCTTTCTGGATGTCATCAATTTAAATACCATATTATCAAAGAATTTGTGTTTTTGTATTGAAATGAGGATCTGAAGATTGATTAGTCCTAGTATTTCACATGTATTAAAAAGAAAAGTTTACACGTATAGGGGAAAAGTATCTGAGACGACATCGGAAATAACACAGAAAATTGTAGACTTTTTTTTTCTGTACTTATGTTTGTTGAAGTAAAACGGACTCCTTTTCTAGTACTTACCGTGGGGACTTTTGATCCATATCTAGTGCGTGAAAACGAACACTCAGGGATGGCGGTGCTGGGGGGGAGTAATAGCTGGCCGAATTTGTTGTGTTGGAATCGGCAGAACCCTGCTGTGGATTGGCAGACCGAGACTCTGAAGACGAGGTCAGCAGAGGTCGATGGAGCAACGCCGGACTGTCAGCTGCCGATGACGTCTCCGACGTCATTATCGCTAGTAAAATAGTCGAGGCTCAATTTCATTTTAACGTTGAGGCTATTTGACTTCATGTACAGATAAAATAAGTCGAATAAGAGTACAAACTTCTGATTGAAATACTTGGATTACAGTACTGCGAAGAAGGTAGAAAGGAGGACATATATTTTGGTCTACTACCAAAGAACCAAGCAATCCAAAGCAAAGAAAAAAGCAATCCAAATACCAAGCCGTGGCCAGTTGCTTAGGAAACTCTCACCAAGATTTGATTAAATTCAAAACACTTATTTGAGCCATTTGTTTTATAATCCGATAAGGAAGAGACAATTTTTTATATAGTCAAATCCATCATTCGTTAAGATGACATTAAAAACTACGAATTTCGAGGAAATCTCATTTGAATACACCCATGTAAGTTTAATTAATTTCTTTATGCAACATTGCCAAACTTACCGTTCCTATGTCAGCTGGGCGATTCGCTCCTTCTTCGATCAGTCATGCCGCCAGGGATTTAACGTATTCTCGTTGGTTCGAACATCTGAAACGGTTAGAAAAGTCCTTTCCAATAACGAGAAAAAGTCCCGCGGCTTTGGACAACGGTTATCCTTAAAAACTAAGAAAAAGCAGATCCTCTAACTGAAATATATTTCGTAAGCCAAGTGCTTGGAAGAGAAACGAGAGAGAAATAGAGGGATGATAAGGATAAGGAGGGTGTTAGGGAATGTGCTTTATTAAAGCCAAGAGCCTTGGTTTGAAGCAACTATACAAAAGAGGGAAGGACGGAGGGGGGAGGACAGCGAATAGCTAGAGCATGTACTTTAAAAATTCTGAAGAAAGGGAATAAGATTACGAAGGGCTACCAGATTGATAATTAGAACGTTGCAATATTTCAATGATACTTATAGTCACCACTTCGTGCACCTTTTATAAAAATACGTTTTACGTAACATTTCATTTTCACATGTTCCGCATGACACAGTTTTTTTGTAAATATTGTCACATTTGAACAAATTAGTTGTGTTATTAGCCTGTACTTTATTTTTCTTAATCAAAATCTGACGTTTAGATTTCACTATAATCGAACCCAAAAAATACGCATTTGTTCAAAAGTTATAGAGGAATGAAAATCTTCGGCCTGATAGACCATTGTGACGGCCTACAGGTCACAAAATAGGTGTGACGAGCTAGAATTAAGAGCAATTGTCATACGACGAAAAATAAAATATCTAAATTTGCTTAAAAGATTGAGATGATCTTGAAATGTTCTAAATACATTCGTCTATACAAATATTGTATAACTCTCCATACTACATAACTTTGGCTAGAACTATTTTTCTTTGACTGTAACAGTCCGAAGATTTATCAGGTGGTCAAAGTTATTGACTCACCCGCCATATATGTATAGATGCAATTACGCAACCAAAACGAAGTAACGTGGAAGTAGCACACAGCATCATGTACCAACCATTAGATTCCGACAAAGTTTTATACTAAAAGTAGTAACTGTGGGGGACACACGAGATTAAAAAATAAGGAATATATTTTAAAAAATAAAAGCAAAAGATAGAGAGTGGCCTTTGCGTAATTCCTATAGAAGCCTGGAATAAAAAAACAACAGCGTGACTCATCCCGATTCGTGACTGATAAATATAAAAATTGTAGGTAACGTCGTAAGCTACCTATAAAGATAATACAGTGTACAAAATTTGTAAGTATTTTTAAATATTTTTAATAGAATCAATCTACATCTCCATAAAATAATCTGAAAATGTCAACAGTAACATCCAGTATGCACTTTGTAAACGAATAGTCTGACAAATTCTATAAATAGAGACAATTAAGCGATAACATTAAGAAGCCATTCAGCAGCAACAAGTTCTTCATTGAAAATTTAATTGTCTGAGTGCCAAGACTCAAAGCAAATCCAAGAGTAGCAATCTGACTGCCAGACACAGACTCGCAGCCCCGATCGTTATACACGTAACATGTTCTTTGCCGCCAACGTATCAAAGTGCGAGCTGAAAGTAGAATAGGAGTAATAAGAGTCAGCCAAAGGAAAGGCAAACAACAAAACGCAGTATGATCATACAAAATACCTCCAAAACATATCTTGGCGATAATGAGAAAATGACTAAAAGTCAAAACAACCAAAGTGATGATGGAGTTTACGTAATTATACATGACGCAATTTCGTAGGATACTCGTGGCTTAGGGTAGTGTTTGAGACTTAATAAAATATTGACCAATCGTGTGGATAAGATAAAAGAAAATTTATAGTTTTGTATTTTGAACCTTGCGAATTTACTAACAACTGATAATAAATAATTTACGTGGGTTGTAACACAAATTTTCGTCCCCCCCCCCCCCCCCCCCCACTGTTTAATCACGCTGTTTTCTGCTTTGCAACACTGCAGCAAGACTGTCCGCGAAAAAAATTAAAAATTCAACATAAACTTTTAACTTAAGAATCTTCATCAGTTTAGTTTACGGAATTCAAGAAAAATTATTTTTAGTATTTTCATAATAACGCGTTACTGTAGAATTAATAATATAATAAAATCTAGTGAGAATTCCTCCACTAGCGTGCTTTCGACATACTTTACCTCAGAAATATATAGAAAATAAAACCAATCATAATTATTATGATTATCGTGTTTCTAAATAAAGAAGAAAAACGTTATAGTTTGTTCACGTGTAAAGTTTATTTTCGAAAGACCTTTTTAGTATGAATTTTAATATAAATGAGACCCTGAGACCTGAAATTTTACATATTTATATCAGCTGCACGCGTCTTTAGTAGTGCATTTTATATTTTCATTAATGATAACGATAAAGTGTAGAGACGTACTTTCGAAGCCACGAACGTTCGACCACGTGATCACGCCAGGCTTCTGTTACGGTCACGCTATGCTCCAGACTTTATTACTCTGCTTTACGAGAAACAGAGACGTCATTGCACCAACAAATGTGATAGACAAAACCCATCGAATTCAAAATCCAATAAACTGTAAAATATTTCTAAATAATTATCGTGATCGTATCCTTCGTCTTACGTGCTTCAAATTTTAGCACGATCCAAAATACATAGAATTAATCATTATGCTATAAAAGAAATGACAATTATTGTTTTATATTTTAATTTATTTATGCTTTGTATAAATAATAATTCTCATTGTCTATAATTAGCCGTTTGTGTAAGCACTAACATTTAGATAATTTCTCAAAACTATGATACTATACGTCATAGTTAAATACTAATGGGCCTTTTATCATAAAAATTCAAATAGATTAATGCGTGTTGTAAGTAATAAATTAATTTTACTTAAATATCAATTCCTTATTTCTTACATCCCCATCATATCATTATTTATAACAAGACCGATGCATGTCCGTAGAACAGTTTAATATAATTAACAAGAAAAAATGTATTATTCTAAACAATATATAATATAAACTACATGTAGGATATCATACAATAATGTTTTTCATTGAATAATTAAAAAAAGAATAATATTGCCCCTTTGAATCAGAAATATAAAATGACAACAGTCAATTAGTCAATGTATCGAATATATAGGTATATTGTTTGAGATTTTAAAGAAAAGTAAGAAAGAAAATGTAAATGAATAATATTGAAGGGCAAGAAAATCTGTTAAGAAAGATCCTCTAGAATATAAGCTTATCGTGAAAAATGTCCTGTCGCCACAATTCAGAGAGTAATGGCTATAAAAGACGCGGATATCCCTGTAAAAGTAACTATAGGCGTTCAGTTAAATCGGTTAAACTAAGTGAACAAATAGCACATAGAACTCCACTTATTCGAAGGATAGCTGTTCGCAAAAAGGTAAAAAAAAGAGGTGAAAAGAATCGAAGATAATAAAAGAAATGCAAAAGGAGGGAAAGAGAGTTTCGAGATGGAAAGTAAAGAAAAAGAAAGTGGAGCAAAGAGAAATGAAATAAAAGAGAGGCAGATGGATGCCGACAGGCCAAGTAGACAACACGAATAATTATGCTTGATTTAAACGCGACAGACGTTATGGCCTGAGAAAACATAACGAACCGCACATAACTGATCCGTGTCCCTACCTAATGCGTTCTATTTTCGTTACATACTGAGTTTCGCTTTTAAGTGGTACTGCACCCACGAAAATCTTAACGGCAAACTCCTCTAATGAAATTTAACATACGTGACGTCTAAACAAAATTAGTCAAACTATGCTAACCCGCTTATCATTAATGACTTGAGTGTCACTGGTGCACATATAGAAAAACCTAAAACTGGCCACGACTGTCACATGTCCATGTATATGTGCATCGTAAAAAAAAAATATTTCAATTGAATCGATTTTCATAAAACTTTAGTATCGTAAGGTTTCATAAGCTTGCCCAGTCTGAATCTGACCTCATCTTTTGAAAATTCAAAAGTACGATTTCAATATGGTAAATTGAAAATAGGAAAAAATTGTCGGATTGGAAACTTTCTGAAAAACCTTATTTGCAGTAGCCCAATAACTCAAAATAGGACCACGGAAAACTCAAATCATATTTTATTTTTCGAACGTCTTATTGAATCCGTCGTTCTGAATTTTATAAATTTGAAATCAAATTCGGATTTAGCAACCTCGATAGCTATGAGACAATAACTTTTATGAAAATTTAATAAATTCCATTTTTCTGGTTAGACTCTTATATTTTAGCGTGACACTTAAGTGGGTCAATACTTTAGGCATTGGTAAGCTTTATTTCCCCATGAGTATAATTTATCCTGTCGAACGTGTATAATGACTGTATATAATATTATTATGTATAACGTACAATCACTTTCTTCGGAAACTTATCTTTTCTTAAAACCCTGTATGGAATGGAACAAATATTCCAAACGTTTACTAATATTTATCATTTCATAGACATGATATAGATAGTCCATGAGTATTCTAACAAAAATTGTATGTTATCTTTACGTGGTTAAATTTCGGCAAAGTTTATTATTCAACCGATAGAAATATCGAAACTTGTATCCTCATATGATTATATCAATTTCAACAACTAAAAAAGATTATGTATTACGTAATTTTAGTATGAACTAATTAAAATTGTTTTATAGTACGTAAATTTATTTGAAAAATAATTATATGAATTTTTATGAATAAGCCTATAGCTTGCCTATAGCTTGCTTGCTAACCCATGAGCTTGATACGCTATACGAGCCATTACACTGTCGATTTCAGAAAATATATTTTATAAAGTCATAATCAAAAAGCAGAACAAGTATTAGGATTTATGAATTTACCGTACAAATATATTAATAGTATATTCATTATTTGTTGTTATAAACAATTTGACCATCCATCAAATTGGAATATCAATGTAAGGTACTGTAACGTAATTCTTTTCCTTGACTCGACACCGATAGCAAAACATCCGAGAGCGAACTATCTTCGAGAACCAGCCTATGTTACCTTCGGCCGTCCACCCGTCGTTCGTGAAATAAAATTGGCGGACGCCAGCCAATTCTTTTTTCACCGGGAACTGACGAGCCGGTAAAAACTGGGAGTTGGGGTGGAACAGGCCCAACTCCACGAAGAACGAGAGCTCTGACGGAACCTATCAGACGAGGCGATAGCTTATCGGATCCTGTCGATTTTTGGGGACGCGTAATATCGAGAAATGCAACTGGAGGCACGAACGGGAGCGGACGGTTACGGAAATGCACTTATTATGGACGAAAACAGTTGCATGTAATATGTATTTTAATTGTAAGATACAATATCAAGATAAAAATGATATTATATAAAAATTGGATAATCGATTCATATAGCATCATTGTATTCTAAATTCTTGTTAAATGCGGTATCGTACATTGCGATAATGACAGTAGTATATTGTATAGTATTGTAATATAGTAGTCTTCGTATTTCTAATTATGTAACCAATATGTTTTCATAAAGGCACGTAACTGAAATACTCGTCATATTGAGATATAGGGTGTTCCAAAATTTACTGGCACTGCTGCGAAAGTAATTGCATCTCTCTCAGATACGTACGAATGAATAAAGACACAGCGATAGACGCAGTACCTGCAATAAATTTCAGAACATACCCATAATACCTTGCTCGATATTCAGCTGTCTGGAAATTTCAATTAGAGAATATAATTTCTATTGTTTCTAATAGGCTTATGATTGGCATTCAAAATTGCAGACAAGGTGCTACTCTATGCTTGAGAGGAATCGTATTGACTTTTCTACGTAAGGGCAATTTACACGGGCAAGGACTGGAAAGGAGGAAATTCCACACCTAGAGATCGAAGCACAGAAAGCACTATCAAATGCATTTGACATTGCTTTCCCTGCTTTGACTTTTGGATTGTTCGTAATGCGAATAATAAGTTTTACGTTGGAAAATCCTTTGGTAGTTACGCGCAGACATAATATGTACTTTTCTTGGTAATCCTTGCGGCTTTTCCGTTTTTACAAAAGTACCAATACTAAACTAATCCTCGGAAGCGATCTTTTTTTAGCTTCCATTCGCAAACATTTCGCACTCACTTTGCAAACACTTGGAAAGAACGGCTGAGCAATCTTCTTTACCGACTATGTATGTAATACTGTTTTACCGACACCGTTTGACGCACTATGTATCGACAAAGTTCTCGAAGATTGCTGACTGCTGGCAGTACAGAGTTGATTTCGGAGACTGCCTGACTCCGTGCACGTTTCAAAAAAATCTTTTCCCAAAACTTCTGAATGATGTCGCTGATCCAACATTATGAGTCTTGTTGTTTCTAATGTGTAACTCCTAACACATATTTAAATCATATCTCTCTTGCAACGAATAAAAATCACGAACAGTTTAGAAGTTTTAATACATACATAAATACTCAAGCTTGAATATGACATACAAAAAATTATAAATATACAATACTGAAAAGTGAAGAGTAGACCCTAATCACATACACAGTAAACAAGCATGTTTTAATTATCTACGTACAACACACAAAAAAAAACTGAAAAAGAGAAACAATAAAATTACAAAAATATAATTATGGTCTATAACCTCGCAAAACATAATTAACCAATCACAAATATATCTGTCGGGGAAAAAGATTTTTACATTCATAGTCAAAATTTCAAAATTTTATTGAAAATCCAAAAAACGATTTAAAAGAAAAATATTAAAATTAAACAAGAAAATAAGTGTTATTCGCTGTATAGCCTTGAAAAGCTTTTTTAAAATACGTGACCTATTGGTTGATAACCACGAAGGAACAAGCAATGTCTCCCTTGTAAACTTTCTTGAGAATATTCGTGGGTAAAACCTAAGAGGCCGAGGGGAGATATTACTATCGATGCTGAACGTTAAAGGGTAAGTTTGTACCTAAGGGATTCTCGTAACTTGTCCCTTAATGAAGATTGGATCTAATATATATTCGTGGTACCTGCATAAAGTATAGAAGAAAGGAATACGATAGCGTGACGTAAAATCTATCTGACATCGCAGATAAAAATTTAAAAATTTTCTTCTAGTTTTTATCGAAACTGATCGAGCTTACTTGCACGCTTCAGACCAAACCCATATTGGCAGACATACCGGACCAGCAACTTGAAGTCAGCAATGTAGACGTAGCATTAGCATTGGACATAGCATATTAATTAATTCATATTGAATTTCACTATCCCCTGCATCCTGATAATTCGTCTGCTGATTCAAATTTTCGTAACCCTCGGGTCAGTTAAAACCACGGTCTTACATACAGGTCTTGCAACGAGGCCAATTTTTGGTGGTGGGGGTAACATAGATATTGAAGCAGTTTTGTAATGTATGGCATCTTGCCTACGTGTCGCTACTATCGAATGCGCTCGATCTCGCGCCATTAGAGAGAGGGAGAGAAGGACAGAAATATTTATTTCTATCTTTGTCGCACGAGGGAGCACTCGATCACAGCGCCGTAAACGGCGTTGCTTCAAAAAGTGAGTCACCCCCACCACGTTCGTTGCAAGACCTGTATGTAAGACCGTGGTTAAAACCGTATGTTTACATTCGACCACATGAATTTATCAGACGATCTTGAACGAGACATTTCAGATACAGTAATCTGCATTCATGGCAGTGTTACAAAGCAGCTTTGACCTAATACCAAATACAATTGATGCCTGGGGCGAAAATGAGCAACTGTATTTTCAGAATTATGCTTTGTGTTCCCTATTAACACTGTGTTAACTGGTTTTGTGAACTGCGAATACTAAATAGTATTTTCCAATAATGATGATTATTCATAGCGAGTAAATTACAGCTATGACTAGTATATGGCCAGCGGTGATTACATTGAAATTTTATAATCCGATGTTTTCATTTTTGAAAACCAACCTGCAGGACTTCGAATTAAAAAATTAACAAAGAAATTACGTATCTTGATTCATAACACTGTAACGTTGCATAAACTCAAAAGTTCAGAACCTATAAAGCTTATCTTGTTCTTTTCAACAGCCAATCCGTGAATCAACTGTGAGAACTAGGGGAGTCTTTTACATTGAAAGTCGTGCAGAGATGGCACCTCTACACACATTTTATTCATGGATAAACCGTATGCATTACGTGTGCACAAATGAAGAATATATGAATTTTGATATATAAATACAGGTATATGGCAGGGTCAAGTTTTATAATTTTATTTGAGCACAGCGAACCTTAAATTAAGATAGACCAGCTTTTTAATTTACCTAAAATAATATGCATTGTATCAGTATAACCAAGAGATTTCTAAATAATAATATTAGGTCAAGGGTGGCAAAAGTTTCCTACTATTGATTTCACCGAATTCGTAATACCATAACCAGCCCTTATATATAAGACAAATTTAAAGTCTAATGTAACAAACTAATGGCCCCTGGAATGGGGTAGCTCGTGCAACCAGGGAAACACTTTATCAAAATAATATCAGTCATATATCATTTCATAAGATATCGTATAACTTTTCTTGCGAATTTTCTTGGATAAAAGTGTTGAGGGCAAAAATAAAATAAAATCGTTGATTCGCCTATAAATACAAAGTTTCACGCGAAATGTTTCTTTGCTCCATTTACTGACTTCTCAATCAGATTACTCAATTCTTAAAAACTTAATTTATTTTTAAATAAAACAGTGTATTTATCTTTACCGTAGAATTTTATTTAAAATAATCGTCATAGCATAGCATTGCTATCTGTAGGTGTACATGTATTAAGAATGAACATGAAATCATAATATTCAATGTAGAAGTGAAGATACTAAAGGAAAATAAAGCTGTCAGAAAATCGTAACATTTTTTTTCACCGTTTAGCAAATTTCTATAGATTTTTAGAGACCTGCCGGCGAGTGTGATAAAATTAGCTTTTTATTAAGATGTTACTGAACTTTTTGTTTGCATCTGGAGCAACCATCCAGTACCAAAACTTTCTGTGTATTCAGGCCGAGCTGGGATATTGAGCAGCCAAGACCCACTGCCGTATGTGCATACATAGTGATACAGTAATACAGTCTACAGTCAACAGAGTGTATACAGTAGCAGCCAAGTATGGTCGTATTTGTTTTATTTCGCAAAGACGAAGTAGCCTTAACCACTACAGCCATTTTTCCATGCGTTTAGATCGACCTTGGAATTCAATAGAGGAGAAATTTGAAATTCTTCCAAACAAATTCCTTCAGAAACTTATATCCCTCGAAGAGATATGAAAATTTAGAAAACAAATATTACTATGACGTCACCCCTATAAATGATAGAACGTGCAATGAGGGAGAAAAATTTCTAGATCCAAGTTTAATTAAGTTTCTATCTGTATATTATCCAAAAACTTTCTCTTTTTATTTTGGAACATTATTCTTCAAAGGAATAAATAATTGATAATGAACAGGATTCTCAGGATTCAGGATTCGGGTTCTTTTGTTAAGAATTAATTGTTCATATAATATATATATTTTAAAACCTGAAGGTTAAATAATCAAGAATTGCGAACAATAAATATTTTTTAGCACGTGCAAAATACAAGGACCATACCCATCAATTAGTTGCATCATCAACGATTTTTTTCCTTTGGTTGATGAAAAAAAAAAGTAGACGGGTACTTCGCACTTCCGACAACTAGCAACCACTTTGTCTGAATGAAACCCTTAACCTCGTCGACAATTTCTTAGCCCCCAAGGCACTCAATGAAATCAGACAAGAAAAAAGAAGCCCAGAGAGAAAAGTGTTTTGGATTCGTTGAAATAGTAAATCTTCAATCATTTTGTCAGTCCCTGTGATCATTTTGATTGTAAAATATTAAAATGAAACCAAATTAGAGACAATGTCTTACAGCAGTAATAGATTAAAATTTATAAACGGATTTTTATATTAATCAGAGGAAAATTCGTCAGAATTTGATACACTTGATATATAATATGTACAGTAATATAAAATTTTCTAACAAATCAATATGCATAGTTACCAAAACACATTATTCACCTAAAAATTTCGTTTGGGCACTCCAGACCACTGAGCTTCTATCAATGACAAAGAATTCTAATAACAAGCTTCAACTTTTTCATTCTGGAACATGTATTTTGACTAATAATACGGTGTCTTTTCAGAGGAAATGTCAAAGGTGAATCCAGTTGAGTGAAATGTAGCCACCGCGACGTCAGAGCTCAATGAAAAGATGTGGTCATGGCAAAGGTCAGGGTTTAAAAAATCGTTAAAAGCGTGATGAAAAAAGAAATGAAGGAAAACAGTGGCACCACCTTCTCTTTGGAAGCTACCCAATTTTCGTAAACTTCCAGTTGAAAGCGGGCAAACCAACAAGCGTTTCTATTTAAAAACCTACAAGATCTAAATTTGGTTTTCCTAATACCCGCACTGATACTGCGAAGCAGAACAGTCAATTAAACATATAACTTTTAATTTCCACTATCGAACAACGGGATCATATTTTTCAGTCTATTTTCCAAAATCTTATAAGGAACCTTTCAAAAGAAATTCGTAAAACAAATTAACCCAGTATTTTTTTTTTTTCTTTTAAACACTCCAACTTGACAGAGAGCCCCACCATAGTCGATCCAGAACTTCAATGCATTTTTTTGACAATTCGTAAGTGATTCAATCCTTAGCAAATTACACGTGGTTTTCCATTAAAAAAAAAATAAAATAAAATACGTATATTTAGCGCAAAACTATGCACTATAGTTATGTAACCTATGCATACTTTGTAACAAAGATTTTATATAGTGACACGTGTACCTCCATAGTCTATTATTGTATCGATCTGTCAAAAAAAAAAAAATGTCGAACACGTGGACCGACTATACATAGTAGCTCATATTTACCTATGACACCCTATTTTTATGATACACCCGAAATTGTCATGTCAAGATGTATTACCTATACATCTAAATTTTTATGTTGATGTGTTTTATGTTTCATATAAGATGAAAATTTTCTGTTAATCAACTAAATATATTGCTGCGCATTATAATATTATTATATTAAAATTTCTAACCAAATATTTCAGTTCCTCATCCGCGAAGAACAATTTTCGTACAAACTTTATAAATAATCTATATATGTATACTATTTATAATTTTTCCATCTAGGAGATAAACTGCAACTTATTCTTGCTTGAACTAAACCTGATCCAACTAGTACATTAAATAAGTTATGATTATGTACTTGTACTGAAACACGACGTACTCAGAATTTTGTTTAAACGAAACCTAAAGATCACATTCATTTCCAAGCCCCTTCTAATTACCCGACTAATAAAGTTCAAAAGGCAGCCCTGCTCAACGAGCTGCGAATTTACAGCTGACATTTATTTTACATTTTATGACCAAGAAAACTACCAAAGTTAGAAACGAGCTAGTGCTTCCTAATGCTGAGTTCCCTTTAGTCATTCACGCGATGGAATATTTGTATAAGTGTTGAATACGTGAAATAAATTCGCGAGTGAACCTCTTATTAAATATTATTACGTTACGTAAATACAGTTGCCATTACAAAAAAAAGGGAGAAAAAAGGTGCATTTAAGCGTCAAAATATACAAGATAATTTTCTTTGCCAAAAAAAGTACAGAACCTGAAAAAAAACATTTTAAAAAATAGTAACGCCAATCTGCTTAGTATTAAAAATACAATCATATGTGTGTATATATATATACCATATATATATTTATAGTCACGATAAGTCATGCACGTAAAATTTCGTGGGCACAAGCGATGCGTATAGTAGTAAATATTTAAAAGACGCGAGACAGCGTTTCCATGAAAATAGGCTCTGCTCTAAAAAGAAATGCCTGAATTTATTTATAAACATTCGGTCTGCCTTTGATAATCGTCCAGCCCGTTTCATGAATCTCATCTAAGGGCTTCTCTTACTAGTTTCTTATAACTCTCACAGATTTTTCGTTTATCTTTTTCGCCATGCTCCGGACCATCTTTCAGCCAAGATTTGTAATTAATATTTTTCATTATAAACAAAGATCTTAATCTCTCTCGGTCGAGAGTGTGAAAGTGTTAATAATTATAAAGTAATTTTATTTTCATTTTTTAATACCTTAATAATTAGTCGCAGTACCAACTTTTGTAAAGCCATAAAAATATTATATAGGATTATTAAAGGTTAGCGTATCATCCGAATCACCTGATTTTATTATTGATATCAAACGAATTTCATACAATCAAACTTTATAGGACGCTAAAAACCTGCAAGGGACAGTGGAAAGAGTATACGCATGTAGTGCAAGAAAGTACATAGCCGTATACGTAAGATGTCAGGCTGCATTGAAGTAAAAGAGGAGAGCATCGTGTCAGACCAGCCAGGATTCTACCGTTCATCAAGCACAAATGCTTTGTTATAGGGCCATAGCTGGAACCCTAGAAAAAATCTTTATTGCCTGTTATCTGTAATGGAACTTGCGGTCTGACTGACAAGGTGGGAATGGGATTTTCCGATTCCCAATTTCGATGCCAATTACAAATTAAGACCTACTACCTAATATTACAAGACGAGTGAAAAACAAAAATAAACGTCGAGAGGTAATGCACTCAGCGTGCCATCCTAGAGTTAGAACGCTTGTTATCATATACAAAAAGATACATTACCAATGGACTAGAAATCTGTATGTTCTGGCCGAACGAAGACACCAATAAACCCCTAAATCAGAAGAGATTGTTTTTAAGTTACGGCCATTTTAAATATCAATGTCAACAGGTTCTCGTGTAGAAAAAAAAGAACGGGAAAAGTGTGACATTTTCGAAAGTGTGGCTAAATATTGTATTCCATACTTCAGAGAGAAAAAAACCTATAAAGACTAAAAATGTGAGATTTCATCCTTAGCTACATTTTCGGAATTGCCACACTTTTCCATTTCCTTTTTTTTTTCTACGCAGGCTATCATCCCTGAATCCGTTAAAGTTATCTGTTTACTGGGACCTGTCTAGATAAGCGCCTAGTCTACCACCTAGACTTGAGCCCATTAACTCCCAAGTGACCCTGCTGGGCTGATACCCCTTTTATAATAAATCACCACCCCTCCCCCCTATTGCCACCCATTACCCCCCTGACTCAATCCAGAAAGATACGGTAACCAATCGTATCCATCCTTTAGGGTCCTATTTCATGTTACAGCAACCGATCGAATTACCAGCGAGGGAATTATGGGAATCCCAGAAGGAATAACGAGTAAGCCAACTTGCTGTGAGTTTTCGAAAAGTTTACCTATCATTGAAAATATTATTTGCCAAACATAAATGATGAAGAGAAAAAACTTACTTGCCACTCCTTATTTGTAGATCTTCGATTGGATGTTTCTATATGTGAAGTACACAGGATTTTTACTTATAGTTCGTGAATATATTTCAGCTTTAGTTGACATTCTGATAAATTCGCTATTACTATTTCCTATTCAGATATATTGCTTCCTCATAGAGGAAGCTATGTGACGGTAGAAAATTTTTCTTTCGAGATTTTCATGTCACCATGTTCAGAATGTGCCAAAATGTCGAGAAAATACATTTGGACAAAATGTCCGGAAGTGTGTGGGAGAGAGAGAGGGGGAGAGAGAGAGAGAGAGAGAGAGAGAGAGAGAGAGTGTGTGTAAAATTCAAACGTGTATAATTCAAGAACGGTATTAGCTAGAGCCCTTAAATTTGGAGGCACGTGCATCTCTATAATCCTTTCATTGACTATAATTTCCGTCATGATTCAAGCTCCGGTTCGGATTTTATGTCGTTTTCAAATTCACAGAAAAAAGGTCATAGATCACTCTAGTGATCGCAAATTTTGAGATACTTGTTTAAATAGTTCTTGGCAAAGAGATTTATACCCAAGGTTGGTTGTTATTGCATTTGGACCGAATCCATCGAGACGTTTTGAATTTATGATATTTTGAATTTTTCAAAAAATCAAATTTATCAATATAACTCCCGTCAACTTTGACTGATTGAGCTTCAACTTCCCAAAAGTATAGAACATCATTCAACCGTGATATGCATTAAATTTGGCCGAGATTGGTAAAACGGATCTGATTATACATATGTATATTCAAGTTTTTGAATTTTATGAGTAAACCAAGGATTTAAATTTTACAATTTGCTTCCACTGAATCGCCGGTAGTAAATGAGGATTCATCTATGAGGAAGCCAAAGATTAAAAAAAAATGAAAATGCTTCCTCATGTACAGACTTCGTACATTACACCTACGATTCGGAGTAAGCAAACTGCAAGTTTCAACTTGTGGCTTTTTATTTTTCACACGAGTTCGAAAATAGGTCTCAACCCTGACGTAGCAAGATGCCAGGATCAATTTCATCGGAATCGTCAAAACAATTGAAGATCGCGAGCTCGCTAACGGAACCAATGTAACAGGGAACCTGATTGGACCAGGGGAAAGATTCCCGATTTTGGAAATTTGTAGCGTTACCCACGACGTGGCTTGGCTCAGGGATAGACGTGCTTTCGTTTGGTACCGATTTTTTATTTATTGTGTCGTATCGCGATTCATTTGAGAGACCTATTATCCAGGAGAGTGTGTTCCTGTGGATGGTAGAAGTTACTCGACAACAGTGAGTGACGCTCAGGGGTATTTTGGCTATTTTTCAATTCACGGGATCAACCGATCTTCTCTGTTCGACGTACTGTTACGCGTCATCTTGCGCTTTCGTGATCGCTATGAGTCCGAGGCTAGGTAACTCGGTGACAAAGAAAGGATCGGTTTCTCATTTCCTTCTTTCTATTCTTCCGGCTTTGCGTCTAATCGTTCAGTGCACGTCTCGCGAAATCTCTCCCTAGCACACGAGTGCGTGAGTTATTATCGTAACGTTTACTACCGTACCGTTTCTTATCGTACCGTTATTATATCGTATCGTTAGTTGCGATGTTTCAGCGGGAACATTATTGTATAATTAAAGGATGTGTGAAGTGTCGTCTTACTTGAGTGACCAATGTTAATGACTATCTCTTTTACCAGAAATTCGTCATTATACTTGTATAATGTCTTAAATTTATTGTATAATGTCGTCATATTATTGTATAATGTCGTTCGAGTAACATCCCAGTGCGTTCGGTACCATCTCGATCTGTTTTCCGTGCCTATCACTTGAATTCAACAGTATTGTCTTTATGTTTTTCTATTAAAAATAAATCGGATCCGTCCTTGGATTTTGGTTCCGATAGTTCGGTGTTGTATAAAATAATTTCACTAGTTTTTAGAGTAAACCTCCTTAGTTTTTAGATTTTTATTATTGTCTCCCAAACCCAGGACCCCTCTGCATCAGAGCTGGTCAGAGGCCCTTAGGAGATAGCGGTATAACTCTGGTTATACCTGGCGCCCAGTTAATTGAGTATTTTATTAATCATTTCTCGCGGTGCCATTTTTATATGCGACGTCGTAGAAAAGTGCCGTTACAATATACATATATGTATATTAGGGTGGTTCAAAAATGCATTGCGAAAATGTTTGTGATGATAGAAAACAACGATCCCCCCAAATCGTTTCCAAATCGAAAAAAAGTGAACACGTATTTTTTTTTTTTCGAAATTTTGATTTTTAATGGTGCCTGTCGAGACCTCAAATTTACATAGGAAAATGCATGGGAAAAAGACATTTTTTGGTATTTTTCGAATAATTGTTCGGGGATTGGGAAAACGTAAGATTAAAGTTATAGGACTTGTAGAGGACTTTTCAAGGAAGAATTTGACCTATTGTACATATAGATTTGACGCCCCCAACCCACCCCAACAGTGCCCTGAAAACTACCCTTAAATGAAAAAATATACATTCTTCAGAAAATTGACCCTTCTAATCATTTCATGCTCTTTTTTCTCATAGAAATCATTATTATAAGTCTAGTGGAATGTTTATAAACATTTGTCAGCTAATTTCCATTTGTTTAAATAAATTCTATTTGCTTAAATAATTCGTTTTTCTCGAAAATCCGTCTGAATTCTGTTTTCTGAGTTCGAAATGGCAGTTTATTATCTTAGAGTGACATTATTCACTAAAAAATTTCCTATTGTTTAAACAATCAATTATTATTCATTTTCAACTTTTTTTTAACTATGGTAGAAAAGTCAGCTTTTTTGTGAAATTAACTTAATAAATTTTATGTTCGAGATATCTTACCTATACAGGGTGTCTCATTTTAATCGTACACCTGATTTATTTCGTAAAATAGGGCTCCGATCGAAAAATGAGTCCTATGAAAGTTTTAGGGTTTTAAGGGGGACGTCTGAAAAAAAATAGTATTTCAATCGAAATTTCAAAATGGCGGCGTTAAGGAGGCTGACATGTTTTTTTTCAATGGAAACATGGTTTTTTTTCATACCAAAAAAATTGTTAGATCGAAACTAACAACTTTTGTAGGAACTTTTTTTCGATAAAGTTCATATTTTTCACTTTTTCAGCGTCACCCAGGATGTACCACGAGGAAGTAGTCTTCATCTTCCAGTGTGTGTGTGTGTGTGTGTGTGTGTGTGTGTGTGTGTGTGTGTGTGTGTGTGTGTGTGTGTGTGTGTGTGTGTGTGTGTGTGTGCGTGCGTGCGTGCGCGCGTGCGTGCATGCAACACTTACAAGGATCAGGTCTCTGCGGCTCGTCACTTCCGCAGTATTCTATGACTCCAAACCCTCCTTGTAAGTGATCCTTGAACTTTGATCTCTTCTTAAAGATGTTCAAAGATTCCACCATTCATGTTCAGGCATGCCTGGACCCTCCTCTCAAAACTATCGACTGTTTGTAAGAGGACATTTCTTGGGATAGCACGGCAAGCAACTGCTATCCTGCGTCCGTAAACTTTTATAAATGTACCATCCAAAACGCGTGATCCACAAAAGTCAGTTCGAAGCGTCAGTGTGAAAATTTTGTTATCCTTATCCTTGAGAGCTTATCCTTGAGAGTGTTGCATGCACGCGCGCGCGCACGCGCGCGCGCACGCACACACACACACACACAGACAGACACACACTGCAAGCTGAAGACTACCTCCTCGTGGTACATCCTGGGTGACACTAAAAAAGTGAAAAATATGAACTTTATCAAAAAAAAGTTCCTACAAAAGTTGTTAGTTTCGATCTAACAATTTTTTTGGTGCGAAAAAAAAACATGTTTCCATTGAAAAAAAACATGTCAGCCTCCTTAACGCCGCCATTTTGAAATTTCGATTGAAATACTATTTTTTTTCAGACGTCCCCCTTGAAACCCTAAAACTTTGGTAGGACTCATTTTTCGATCGGAGCCCTATTTTACGAAATAAATCAGGTGTAAGATTAAAATGAGACACCCTGTATATCTAATAAACCCACATTTGTTTAAACAATTTTTTTTCAATTCACCTAAAATTCATTTTTTTGGATCGGTCTGAGCAACTGTTATTCTCAAGTAACATCATTTATATTTTAGGATGATTTCCATTATTTAAATAATAAAATATTATTTGTTTTCAATATTTCATCAAATTATACTGAGAAGTAATTCTGTTTTTTGGTAACAGAGTCATAATGTAATTTGTTCATTAACCATTTATGAAAGAATTGGGGAGACCGATCTAAAAAAAATGAATTTTAGGTGAATTGCAACAAAAATTATTTAAGCAAATAGAATTTATTTAAACAAATGGAAATTAGCTAACAAATGTTTATAAACATTCCACTAGACTTATAATAATGATTTCTATGAGAAAAAAGAGCATGAAATGATTAGAAGGGTCAATTTTCTGAAGAATGTATATTTTTTCATTTAAGGGTAGTTTTCAGGGCACTGTTGGGGTGGGTTGGGGGCGTCAAATCTATATGTACAATAGGTCAAATTCTTCCTTGAAAAGTCCTCTACAAGTCCTATAACTTTAATCTTACGTTTTCCCAAACCCCGAACAATTATTCGAAAAATACCAAAAAATGTCTTTTTC
This sequence comes from Cephus spinipes, assembly GCA_963971525.1. Classification (NCBI taxonomy): domain Eukaryota; kingdom Metazoa; phylum Arthropoda; class Insecta; order Hymenoptera; family Cephidae; genus Cephus; species Cephus spinipes. The sequence continues at coordinate 5,916,699 of OZ020580.1, read as the reverse complement.
CCATGCATTTTCCTATGTAAATTTGAGGTCTCGACAGGCACCATTAAAAATCAAAATTTCGAAAAAAAAAAAATACGTGTTCACTTTTTTTCGATTTGGAAACGATTTGGGGGGATCGTTGCTTTCTAAATAAAAATGGCCATTTTGAACCACCCTAATGTATATGTATATATATTGTTAACAAATAGTGTGAATCTTGCAGATATTCATTTGAACGTTAATATACATATATCAACATATACACTTTTTTTTTATTATATAAGAATAAATGTCATCTCACAAAATTATTTTTTAACGTAATATTCTGGGTACGGAAAGTGAGCAAGTATTATCTCGACTTCGCGGTCTGAATCTAATGCATTATGGACTTTCATCTGATATGTTCGATTTATTTCCATTACCGCCAACACCAACCAAATTGATTTTCCATTGAGATATTTGCTGTAAAAGTAAAGGGGAATAATGTGATCTACCAATATGAGATTCGAGTAAATTAAAGATTGAAATACTGATTGCAATTGTACGAGAGGAAACGAATGTTTTTTTTTCGACTCATTGCTTATTACCGTTATCTTCAATTTCCGCTATAGTGTAAAAGCCATTATAATAATAATATAGACACATAATTATAATAACAGTTACTTTTTAATAATTATTGTTTTTTTTTATATTTGTTTTATTAAAGGCATATTCATAAAAATATACTGGCCCCTTTTCTACTGGACGACAATATAACATCAAAGGGAGTTATATAAATTATCATTGTATACGTCAAAGGATGAAAATATTGCGTAATAATAACAAAACTTGAAATTACATAATTTCAGTAACGAAGGTAAGAAATACAAGAATTGCAATTAGAAATCGTAACTGAATTCTTGTAACTAGAAAACTACGAACGGTAACAGAATTCTTGTGAAAAAAAAAGAAAATAAATGAAATAAAAGACTAGAAAAAATGGTACAAAGAAAATAAACGGCAATTCACCAGACTCGTTAAATTCTTTGAAACGGCCGAAGGTGCGAGGAAATGCGGCTTGTAAATGTTGATTTTACACAGTTGAACCTCGTTCAGTAGAAAAGCTAGTAACGAGAGCGGATCGATAACAAGTATGGAGAAAAGTGAAGTAGAACCATCTACGATGTAAAAATATTCAATTGGTAATGTAACCAAATCGTAACAAAAAGTAGATACAATCATAAAGCAAACAGCAAAACATACAAAAAGATATCGTTATTGGAAATTCCCTATCTTTATCATAAAAAAAAATAATCATATCGTCACATGTTATAATATATTCACACTGATAAACTTGCATCACGTATACGAGAAAATTCGTCCGAATAAACAGATTTGGATCTTATCAATATTTTTTCTTACAATAGGAATGGCGAGTTTAAACGTCATTTTTATTTATTCAATAATAAATATATTTGAAACATAAATATATTCTGAATAACTAGGGGTTGGTATAGTTTTCATTGAGTCTTAAGTCCTGGTTAATCATTACGTATTACGTGATTAGTGATTACAAAGTATTAAAAATATTTCTTCATTCTCACTCCTTCATTCGTACAAACCTTATTACTTCATAGATAGTACCTCATCTCAATGCTTCCTTTATGCGTTTTGTCTTTGCTTCCGTGTCATTTTGTTGCTCAGGCTGACTTTGCTGTTATGGAATTTCTTATAATGTTGCGCTACCATTGACAAGCGGTTGACAACAAAAGAGCAGTATAAGCTTCCTGTAAATTCTCTAATGCGCAATGTCTTTCGGCTTCATTTAGGACATACAATTTTACCTTTTGTTATGTCGGAGTCGGGCATTTTACGTAGCAGATCAACGTGGTGGGATAGAATGAAAATTGTACCGGAATTAAGTCAGAGTTTTTGGCATACCAGCTCTATGTGATATTATTAATAACGATAAATAGAAATTTCACGAACAAGTAACTTTCTAAAAGTTGAGAAGAAATTCAATTTATTTGAACAACAAGATTCATAAAGTTTCGTATCTCTTGATTATCGAGTTGTCCTTAGTGCGATTGAAAATTAGAGAGGGGAATGTTAATCCCTTGAGAAAATTTAGAACTCTGCCGTACATACAAGAACGGGTGCTATATTAGAGAATAATGCCTGTAATTGATAATATTTAAAAGTTAGAGAAAGTAATAATTGGAATTTTCGAAAATCGTTCAATTAGCAACATGAATCATTTCCTCTTACTAATTAATGTTTATTGTTGTTTTTAATTCTTTACTTTAATCTACACGTACCCAATAAGTTCGATACATAAAAGAAACTTCTTTTGCGTTCGACTCGTAAGAATTAAGGAACTGATTTTCGCTCTAGTTTATATGTCATCTTTTTGACATTCCATTGTGAAGATCAAAAGTTTTTGATGACGAAGTTAATAGAAAAACAACCAGTGTACATAAGAATAGATCAAAAATATAAGGAAAATAACTTTTTTACAAACATTTTGCTTGACATTTCAATCCATCAAGTTAGTTTAGTTTCACTTACTTATACTATATAAATAATTCTGGTGATTTGATTGTAAGAGTTGACACTGAAGAGGCGGTACTTACGACGCACACCAGTAAATAATCAGTGCATCAATATACAGAATATATACATAAAAATTCTATTAATACGTATAAAGATTGTAAGGCAAACTAAGAATAAAAGATATCAAATGATAACGATGAATCTATGCAATGAATCATTTGGATATATGGAAATGGCAGCAATAAACATACATATATGAAATGCAGATTCTGATTTATCGTAGCTTTCGGAAATGTTATGTTACATTTTTATTCGCCGCACGTATAAATTGATTGGAAAATATGTTTGACCAGCCTTACCAGAGAATCAGTAATCTGTTGTTTTTTTGTATTATGAATGATCGTCGTCAATCAATAAAGAAGTCCAACTGAAAAATGTAGCAAATTATTAATCTTTGTATATAATAATAATTTAAATATTCCTATGAGGATGTTCCAGTTTTACCGTTATAGTCTATTATTTATTAGAAATTAGCGAGAGATGGAAAAGCTTCTGAAGAGGAAGATGAAAAATAAATAAGCATTTTCTTAAAAGTGGATTATTTATCTGTCAAGGTAAGATTAAGTCTTTCGACTCTCGGACACGGAGCATCTGGAAAAGAGGTTTTGCCAATATATTCAACCCAATTAAGTCATAGGTTAGGTTGGATTGCAAGTGATCGAGAGGGGGTGGTAAGATGATTCAAATTATGTAAATGGAGATAAAGTGAATCGATAGGAAATCCCCCAGAATAAATTAAACTAGAAATACATAAAGTTGAATTATTAACAGAACGAGATACCATATACATCTAATACTGTAATGTATAACATTGTTATTGATCTGAATCGAATAAAATTTAAAAAAGGAGAAGGTTGAATGAAATTGCTTTGAAGATAAATCAATTGAGTATTCTTCTTATTGATAACGAATAAGATGACTTAGTGATAATTAAAAATATTTGTGTTCTCTAATATTTCGAAATAATTGAATAAATAAAAATAAATTACGTAACGTGCGGTAATTACAATACAATTTTTTTTAATGGCAATCCCTACTTAATTATTTTCTAACAAATGAAAATAATGACTAATATCCAATTGACATCTTATGGACATGGCAGAAAGGTGATAAAGAAGATATCCCATGGGCGTGAAAAGAGTGTTACTGGTGATAGTGACGATGGTGAAGCATTATGACTCTGTGTGACAAATGTGTGACAATCGACGACAAATGGAAGGCCAATATGCTTCCGAAAAGGGTTGTAAATTGCGTAGAGGAGATTGACGGCTTCCTAGCCAATCTCAAACCTTCCGTTTCCTCTACGTACACTCTCACAATTTATTCCCAGATGAGTCTAAAGAGCAGCCGCTGGAAATCAACCGAGTCCCATTGATTCAACTACCGGAAACCATCTGTCTAGGATCGTATGTTCCGCCTGTTCTCAATATTTCTAAGGAAATGAAAAAAGGAATAGAAAAAAAAACGGATTTTCCACTGAATTTATTTGTCTCCCAATTTCTGCTTTCCTGTCTTATTTCGTGAGAAACTGGCTAGTATCCAGATTCTTTCCCTCGTGCAAACATATTGATTCTGACGTCAAGAGCTTCTTTTTTTCATGTTTCCCAAAACACAAAATTCTTCGTCTTGTTATTAAAGTTATTAAATAACATAAAGCTTAGGAGTCCGCTATAAATCTCAAATACTGTGTTATCACGTATGTACTGGAGGATACAAGTGTACCGATGACTTAAAATTATTATTGTATGTACATGACATTATTTTGTTACTTCAATAAATACGACTTGAAAAAATCATCATAGCACTTTGATGATCTCATGTTCAAATTTCAACATCCAAATATCCAACGACAAAATATCCGCGCGTCGAAATGTGAAACGTCTAGCAATTTTGTTTTTTAGGTATCCGATTACACCAAGGATTTTATAAGCCCAAGTTTTTTACCGTTTTACATCCTTTAACCGGTCATACGAGATTTTTTTATACAAACTGTCTATACAATACTGCATAGTCCCTCAGAGGCCACATGACCGTTTACATGTTAAACATTTTTTTTTAAATTATTGATCCCGTTGGTTTTAGCTATAAACTGCCAACTCGAACATATGGCGCCACGATGGGCCACACAAACTTTTAATTTTGATGTAATCACATAGAAAATATAAATAGGAATGTGAAATGCAGTTCGAAAAAGTATGTATTAATTATTTTGCATAAAATAATTAATACTTTGTGACAATTGTTGTGTCGTTGACATTTGGACGTGCCACCATGAAAATACTATGATGATTCGTTCAGGTAGCATTTACAACGTGCAGAATATGTACGTGTAAAGTACGTACAACTGGCATCTAAAAGATGAATCTGGAAAGTAAATAATCTTAAAAATTGCTTAATATTCTGTAATTCATCGATTCTCTCGGACGATAGCACACAACGCTTCTTCTACAAACGCAAAATTTAGAAACGTAAACTCTTCTAAGAGATTCCATGGTATCCAAAAGATTTCACTAGATTTTCTTGTGACGAGGAAACAAGAGTATAAAGATTTTTATGGGTGGTAAAACTGTCTTATAAAAGGTACAAAAGTTTTCAAAAAAAAATACGGAACAAAGATTTTTTACAAGCAAAATGTCTATACCTACATGCAGTATCACTAATATTACCACCAATCTAATAATAAACTAAGATATAGTCAACTCGTAAATTAAAGATAATGAAAACGCTATCGCAAATAATATAAACGAATGCATGTACAACAATTATAATAGTACTTTGCGATACAAGTGCGAGAAAGCGAACTTTATAGGGTGCGTTCCACTTAACGCTCGCAACGATCGCAACACCCTCTGTCTCGTTCCACTGTCATCGATGACGTCATCATTGGCGACCGCGATGCGATCGCTTCGCCCACATCAAATAGGTGGGTCTTTGTGGTCGTTTGATGTTTTTGAGCGCCATTTTCAATTCAAATTTATGATGGAGACTGAAAAAAAACCGCTGTACGATTCCGAGAGGGATATATTACTCGAATTGAATGTTCCTGTACAAGATGCTTTGCGTGCGAAAAATCTGAGCTTGATGAACTCTCAGAAACATAATTCCGTTCACGCATCAGCCTTATACACATATTCTCTACAACACCAGCCATCTTTGTATCGTTCACAAGTCCGATAAGTCGTTCCACTTAAGTTTTCGACCACGACGTCCGCAACAGTCCACAAGCTAGTGGAACACGAAATTTTGCGGTCGTGGGCGCGAGCGTTGCGAGCGTTAAGTGGAACGCACCCATAGGCAGGCCGTGAAGTTCGTCGCACGAGCCTCACACGAGTAACACAACGGCACGAACCGAAGGCGAGTGCTGTTTGTTTTACGAGTGTGGCGAGTGTGACAAACTTCACGAACTGCGTATAATGTTCGCTTTATTGTACCAGTATCGCATAATATTTTCTGTAACGAATGCATGAAAAACGCTACTTTTTGTGCGCGAGAACAAAGTTTACTTTATCGCACTAGTGCGAGAAGAAAGCACTAGTGCGATAATGTAAAATTGGGCTGATTTGCGCATGCGCAGCATTTTTATCGTATCCATAGTTATAAAGCGCCACTTTCGCCATACTTCGGAGGCACGAAAAGTAGTGTTTTTCATGCATGAGTTACATAATAGTATATTGTGTACCAAGGGCGTAAAGTGGGCTTTTTTAGACCGAGTGTGGATTTTGCAGTACGAGTCGAAGGCGAGGTAGCACGAGCCGAAGGCGAGTGCGTCTCCGAGCCGAAGACGAGTACTGCAAACCACACGAGGTCAAAAAGCCCGCTTAGCTCTTGGTGCACACCATAGTTTTTGTGACGCATGTATGGATTTTCGCGTTTTTCATGGCTATAAAGCGGGAGTGAATTAGCTGTGAATTAGCTGCTGAAAAGTGAGTAGCGGGCAAAAAAAGTGAGTAGCGGGCAAAAAAAATTTTTTTTTGCCCGCTGCTGACTTTTTTTGCCCGCTACTCACTTTTTTGCCCGCCGGTAAAAAAACTGGTACTTTACGCCCGCTTAATAGGTACGAAAAACGCGAAAATCGTGCATGTGTTACAAAAAACAATATTCGATTCTCTGTGAAGTTATCCAGCTATACGAATCAACCTTATGGCAGCCAATGGCGTAAAAATATCTATGTATTACCATAAAATAGAAGATATTCCTTTTGTATCCGTTACGTACGAGCATTTATTTTCATTTAAAGGAAATCTCAATGAAATTGCTTTTCGTATTTAATGAGATGATAATATTTTCTATACGGTAACCTGAAGCAGCTAGATGGAAATTCTTAAAATTTGATATGACTTTATGTACATTTTTCTAATAAATATTACCGTATTAAATATACAGCATAATGAAATCCGTGAAATTTTATATTACCGAGAAGAACAGCTGTTATGTGAACCACCCTTTTCTTATGTAGATTATACGATAAAATAAAATAACAATTTAATACCAATAGCTGCGTAAAGGCATCTTTTTATTATACAAAATTGAGAAAATGTACACTTCTAAACTAACCGATGGCTTTACACAGGGAAATCGAAAATGTAGAAAAATCATATACATAGATATATTTTAGTTGTAATGTCAAATTTTTCCCCAACTTCATTCAATTTTTCATTTCTATCATCCCGTAATACTTCCTTCGTTCTCTCCTTCCTTCCAACTTTTTCTCCTGGATTCCTTCGTTTCTTTGGCAACGGCAACCGGACCGAGGAATCCAATGCGTTCCGGTCGACGCATAATGAGGAAAAATGGGGAGGATTTCTGCCGACACCCTGGAAGAACGAGGCAATATTCTAACCAGGCAACCATCAGGAACTTTTATTTCCTTTTCAACCACTAAAGTAAACTCGATCTTCAAATAAAGTTTCGAATGAAACTAACCTCATACGCTACCTGCGTTTATCCTATTAAATCTAGTGGATATTCCGCCACCTTAGTAAACAATCAAACAACAGTAAAAGAAAAGCATATGTATATAACCTATAATTTTTTCCACAAAAATAATATAAAATAATCTTTTACTCAAAATTCATATCACCCAAAAAATGTATATAAACATGCATTATTATAATCTCAATAAATTCTACCATAAAAAATTGAATCGAGTGGTTGATCATTCTAAGCTGCAATCTATATACTGGAAAATTATCGATCAATCCATAACGACCACGATAATTGTATGACGCACTCAAATCATTTGTCAGTAAATTGAAATTGACAATTAATTACAAGCAAATAACCACAGTACGGTGAATTGATAATTAATATATTGAATATGTCGCCGCAAAATATATGTATACCTATATTTCGTAAAACATTGAATTAGAATTGACAACTTCGTGAGAAAAATATGAAATTAATTTTTCCGCTAAATTTGAACTTGCATGTCCACAAGGTTCGAGTTCAGTGCTGGTAATTTATTCGAAACTCATGTAGACCATGACCGAAGGAAACTGTTTCTGAAGGTTGAATACGTCTCGTGCAGATGTTGTTCCATGCTTCTCTCGCTGAAGGATCGATACCTGCTACAGGTACAGATCCGGGTACGCTTCTATTATACAGCATCCCTTACCAATTCTACGTATAGGATACTTCTAATGGGATTTCCCACGATAGACTTTGGCTTGGACGTTGCTATCAGGACTGTGCTCAAAGGCAGTGCGAATCAATGGGGAAAATGAAATTTTCCGTTTGCATGACTGTAAACTAAATATCATACGTCATATTCAATATTTTAAATGTATTAAATAGAGTTACGTATAACATGATATATCTTAATATGCTTTCACAATAATATAGTGAAATCTAATATATCCCATTTAATTTTTACTATGCTCTACATTCAATTGGATCAAAACTGGAATAATATATAGTTTCTTTTTATTCTTTCACGCTACGCGATTAATTAAGTTTTAACCATGTTATGTGTACAGGTATTACTTATGAATGATTATATTGTACATCGAATGAAGATGACTCTGTCGTAAAAATCAAATGGCAAGCTAACTTCAGGCGATGCGTTTGGACTGAATAATCCTGTATACAATATAGCTTGTAATAACCCTCAACTAACCAGGTCTGAATTTAGGAACACAGTTTACAAGGTGATGTCTGTGAGGCCTGTGAGACTGTAAAACTCGAATGCAATTCTATTACGACGAGCAGAATAGCTTAAAAGTAGAGTTTTATGTCACTCTACTCTTAGCTTAAACGATTTTATCAACATGATATTGAATAATAATTATGTAATAGTTTACTTTTCGTTTATTGAAAATTTTCGTAGAAACAAAATTGGCAGTAGGGCCAGGCTAGAAAAGTAAGTAAAGGTAATACTATGTCATTAATTCTTGAGTAAAAGTAATAATTCTAATACAAATTACGTAATATATAGAGAACACAGGTAATATACGAAGGTGCAATAAAGGTATTACAATATTATATAACATTATCATAATCTCTAATGCTGCGTATGTCTAAAGTTTTGTAGTTGTCGCCGGTCGATATTTGACTTATGTGCAGACAAATAAAAAAAGATGAATTTTTATTCGGGTGAATAGATAGTTATACATGTGCATACTATATTGAAGGAGACTTATCGTCAAAACATTAAGCCCTTATTCTCGCGTCCGAAGACTTTCGGCAGCCTAACGGTTAACATGTACTTACAATTAGAAGGGAATTTCCAGTTTTGTTAAAAGAATATTATTAGGTTGTGTATAAGTCTGTACACCAATATACTTTGTCAAATTTTTAATACACATATTCGACTTCATAGTGTAGGTACTTGTTCAGTACAATGGTTGCATTTACATTGTAATTATAAGTAAATAATAATCCATTATAATAATAAGTAATTCATAAACTCTATATCAATAATAAGTAAGAGACTGTTTCGTTACTAGTAAAGCTGTGCTTTAATGTGTAATTACATACCTTGCAGAAATTGCCATGAAATTTAATTACGAGCATACTCAAGGATTACGGCCAGGCTTGATAGAAAATTCGTAATGATAAGCATGACATTTCCTAGGTACTAAAGAACTTTTTCAAAATATTATTAAAAAGTAAGGCAATTAGTAGGAAGTATTAAAATTTATTATTAACAATGATAAGCAGCTATATCAATTAATCCAAGACGTTTCAGACTGAAGTAATTGATCCATAAAACGAAGCAACGCGAGTCTAAGTGATAAAAAGAAAAAAAAATGAGGAAAATCTTACCTGGTGAAAGAAAATCGTAACCATTATTAATTTGGGGAAATGGAACGAAGCCAAAAGACTGGTCAGGAATTGATGCTAGGCATTGTGAACGTTGCGTAAAGAATAAATAAAGGATTCTTCGTAGCTCCGTATTATAAAATTTATTAATAACTGACAATCGACGTTGTCTTCGTTACATTGGATAAATAAAATTCCACAATTAGAGGATGAATACAAATGAAGACTTTGACGCTTGTATTTTATGAACTTGCTGCATCAAACTTATATATTTTATATGTATGAACTTTTATATCAATTTAAGGACTAAATGATGTTAACATACGTTCGATTAAAAAAAAAACTTATACCCATGACGTCGGTGGTACTGATCAATCTAACAATTAAATATTAAGATTATAATTATCTATGTTGATGTACAGACGTTACAGACCTTACTCTTCGTCGCATCAACCTCGTGTTCCGTTCGTTTCTCTTTTTCCGTCTTTGGAAAAACAACAATCGACCAATAGAAAGGCAACTGCTAGCTCACGTAGAGAAACAGCTGCGACCAAAACATCTACCGAGCAAGCCTGCGGTATCGGAAAAAAATGTCATGTTCTAATAAAGGCGAAAGGGTCACCCTGAAGTCTACAAAGAGAAAATGAGAATTAAGGAGCGAAAGAACTAGACGTGACATTTAAGGGAGATAAAGAAAGCCACGATTGATGTACTTTATTAAAAAAATTTGCCATACATCATTCAAGTAGCAAGAAACATCGTTCTCAAATTATTCCAATAAAAACCTAGACTATAGCTTACTGTAAAAAAAATAAGTTATCGCATATATCTACATCCCGTCCAATGATCTGGAAACAGGGGACGATTTTTGACAGTAACTAACTACCAGCAAGAAAGCTCTCAAGCCGAGACCTTAAAGCTAAAGAGACGATGGAAAGGGGATATTTTGTACTACGAGGTCAAGAAAAGCCCCAAGTAGGAAAAAGCGAAGAAGACATTTCGAAAGAACGGGACGTCATTAAGAGTGACTCTTCTAAGGCAACATTATTAAAGAAATTCTTAATTTAACGACAGAAGGATATAAACATTTTTTTTGGGGATAGTAGCTAAATTCTTTTTCATTTATAGATAAGGAATATCAACAAGAACTTTACAAAGACTGGATTTGTAAATTGACCTGAAAACGCGATAGGAAAATGAAATCGTAATAGGTTATATAATACTTTGTCTGTTTTAATTGGCGTCGATCATTCTTCCATTTTGCACTAATGAACGTTCGTTACCAAAACTTTAGTTCGGAATCGGAATGGATTTCCCTAATTTCCTCGACTCTGTCCATTGGCGTCGACACGACTGGAAATGCTAACGGTTGTCACGTGGTTCCTGCTTTTCAATTAATTCCAAATAAATATTTTCATTAATTGCCGTTTTTTACCTCTTTTCTATTAATTTCAATCGATAATATAATTTTGCCATTCTGTTTTACACGCAATTCTCTCAATATTTTCGTCATTGTTTCAGCTCAACAATGAATAAAACGTGAATAAATAATCGATATTATTACGTCAGACTATAAAGAATTTCATGTATCACAGAGTAAGCATAAAACTTAAAGTGAAGAATTCGATAAATTTATACAATTTACTTAATTAATAAAGATATTAAACTTACTCTGTGTGATTCGTAATTTGTTTGAATAATTCAACAAGAAATTGAGCTGGGCACTTTTTAAAGCATAAAAATTGTCAGACTTACTAAGTGAACTTTTACCCTTTGAATATGCATTTTCTTAATTCTTCCTAAATACTTATAAGTCGATTGAAATACTTTACCCTCGTTACCTCCTGTTATGCTCTTGTCTCGATGCTTCCGTTGAATCAAATGACCTAAATTCCGTAACCTTTCTCAATACAAAACACGTCGTAAAAGAAATTTTCTTACTGGATTGTACTTCCTGTATAACGAATTATAATATTTAAGAACACACGCACAATAATATAAGAATCTATATAATCCATAGTCACGCTTGGAATTTTTGTATATACAGTATACACAGATAAATCTCAATTATCATTATCAAAATTATTTTTGTACCAATAATACACATTAATTCCAAATTTCACTATCGAATTATCATATCGAAGTATTCTCCTCAACCTTTAGCTTCGATCCATAACAATGAGAATCATCAAAGCGTGGAATGTGCCGTAAAGGCACAGGCTAGAATCTCTGTTATTCACGAGCAGTAAAAATATTTACGTAACACATTACTGCTTGTTATTATCGTCATTATTTACAATTCCAAAGTAAATGTACCCAATATATTTTTAGAATCCAGATATACCGATGATATTCGTTGAAGTTCAAGAAGCACTTCTGACACCGTAATATCTATAATGAATGGTTTCTTTTATTTTATTACTTTACGAATCCTCCTGATACTAATTAAGTAATTAGTGTTCTTGAATGAATCTCTTTTCTACCATCGTCCAGTACTACTGTCGTTATCATTTTTCCAATTAACTGTTTTCGTGTCCTACTTCCCTTGTTTTATCACGAGTCCCGACTAATTCCTGACATATGCATAGGGATATTTATGTCACATCATAATTAATTATACATATATTGTCTGCTTTAATAACCTCCGTGCTGCTGCTGATATACATATATGCTAAATTTCCCATTTACCATATCATTGGTCCATTATGAGAACATATTGACATCCCACTCCATTTCAGAACAGTATATATATATTATACGTATGTAGAACAATACTCATGTACAACGTTTAATTCAACGATTATGCAATAAACGACCTATATATTATTTCAATCACCGTCTTAATGTTTATTATTATAACATTTTCAGTATCGCCTACTAAACAAAACTGCGCAATAGAATAATTAGTAGCTGAAATCATAACTTAATTGATTCTCGATTGGCATTGTCAGAAAAATAAAGATAATTCATAAATTAAACTCTAATTGAAGCTATGGTCAAAGATTATTTATAATATTAAGGACCCTAAATGATGCAAAAACCGTTTTTTTTTTCAATATGAAAAAAAATCGAAACGAAATACTCTTTAATTTCAACTATAACATTACCGTTTATTATCTTCTTATAAATTGATAATTATTAATGATGTAACTGTATAGTGAGCGGTTTTACAACGCTTTTTCTTTTTATGAAATCCTTTAGTATTCAGCCGAAAGTTAGACACCTTGATTCTTGCCGTCAAATGTTGCCAGTCTGATTTAAATGAAATCTCAAGCAATCTGCGACAGTTTTCCTACTGCCTCATATGACACTTGTATACATACTTACAAATATCATAACTTTCTGACGTCCGCTTGAAAGTCCTCACTTCCGACGTTTGCAAGCTGTGCAGCTTTTCATACTAAAACTTTTGTCCTGACTTATATTGCTATTCCTATACGCGCTGCTATTTCTGTTATTCTGCATCATCGCTCTCGATATCCAGTCATTGCTCCAAGGTTTCGCGTATTGAAATATATAAAATAACGATTCACTGTACTTCAAGGTTAACCGAAATATGCATATCTGTTATTCAATATAATAGAATTTATGCATCAATAATAATTATCGATATTCTAGGTTGAAACAAAATTTTAATATACGTATAATATCTTAATATCCATAATAAATAAAACGGTGGAGACTCGTGCGCGCGCGTATCACTGAAGCCAAAATTTCGGTTGAGTAATCAAACCAAATAAATTGATATTATAAGTTCAATTTCAAAAGCAGATATATTTTGAAATTGTCCAAACGATATACGTATAGCTCGAAAACGTCACGCATACAAAATTAATGAATTTTTTAATACATTATATTTATTTACCTTTGCAAACGAAATTTCTTATATATCTTTTTTCGCACAAGCGAAGTACTCTACCTAGGTACATTTATTTCCCTTAATTTTCATGAATTCGCAACACACTGTTTCATGTTCTGTACGATAGTAATGACAACAGACCCTATTGGACTGGGATAGTGATTTTATTATTTAACAGGAACTGTCTACTAAAATAGAATAAATCAAGTGCACAAGGTAATTGTGAACCCTAACGATTTTCTTCTTCTTCCTTCATTTTCCAATATTGCTTTTACGTAACGACACTAAGCTCGTCGCCATCCCTCGTTTTCTAACGATTTAATTAGCCAATCGCCTTTCACTCTCTTGCACTTGAGTGCATCGAAGACAGAGCAAGAATTGATTAAGACAAAAAAAAAGAGTACGCACATATTAATTATTATAATTATAAAATAATTCATGTATTTATGCACGTGTACATAAAGTCGCAACGTGAAGCCTTGTAAATTTACAAAGACCGTATGCTTCTAGAAGGAAGTTTAAATATTGTACCATTGAAGCAGAAAGCGAGCAGAGTTCTTGTAACAGACTGATTTCTAATTTACACCAAAGTATCTTAGAAACTGATAGAGATGAAGTTTCCAGCTGTTTACTTATACAATTATTCAAATTCCGTGATATTCTTCATTTTCCTGCTTTATCCAATATCTTCTGTGTTGCAGCAGATATAAACACCCTAATGTTTTTTTCATTCAAAATAGTTATGAACAGAAAGGTTCAGAAATACAAAAAAAAGAAATGAAGGAAAGTTGAATAAATGAATATGAAAACAAAAAAATGCAGAACAGTATAAGGGTTTATTAGGTCATAAAAGGCGGCATAAAAAATATTTTATGAGTCCCAAGTATCTACTGGGTCGATCGTTCATTGTGAGTATCTCGGTCTATATGGGTCTCGATTCCCTTGGAAAAACAACGACAAGGAACATATCTGAAAATCGTTACATCGGAACTAGTCCGTCAGTACAGGTTGGTTTATAAAAGTTGAATCACTCGCTGCCTATAAATACAACAATAATTTAGTAATAGGACGATACTTGGTTTTAGTTACGGATTAGATCGTAATCTTTATTGCCTGAACATGACGACGGAAAAGTGTCGATAACTTCAAGTAATCAATTTTCTTATCGGGATATAATTTTAACGCATATACGACATATCTGACATTTGGACTCTCCGAAATTCTTTCGCGAATATGAATAAATTAATAAATATTATTATTGTTGTTTTCACGTTTATTCTATTATTCGTGTTCACGTTTCGTCTAAAGAAATCGTTCCGATACGAAAAATCCAAGATAAAATTAAATTGCAATTATTCCTCCTGCGTTGCAATTTCTTACAATTTTATGTGCTTCCAATCTTTTAAAACAAGTTTTACCTCGTCCTGTGACTTTTGCAATTGCATGCACTGGTATTGGTCGAAGTGACTCAAAGTATAATTTCTAAAAGATCTAGGAGCGATTTGCGAGAATCAAAAGAGTTTTAAATGTAACAACGTCGCCACAAACTTCTCACTGTTTGCTCTCCGCTACTCGTGTTTTATGAGAATCATTCATTTTTAATGGCCGACAAGACGGAACTCTCCATCCTTCTTGATATTCTTATTTTTCTTAATCTCGAGTTCCTCCAAAGCTTTTTGGCACAGCTAAATTTCTTTTTTTGTCTTCTGAACTTTCAAGGATCCAGCGAAGATCCTGAACTCTCTTGGCTGACTCTTTAATGTCTTCGTCTTCCTCCATAATCTTCCGGCTGAAGTTTGTACATTTTTGTGTCAGTTTTAGTGACTATTTTAAACAGACAAGCTATTTCTTCCGGACAGTAACTCTAAAAATTCAACGACTTCTCGTCATCTAGAACCATTTTTCAATATGAAATCAGCGTCCCTCCTTAATTCAGTAGAAATTTTGAGTTAATATTTTTATTCCAATAAACTTTCGGCCAGTCATAACAAATATTCATGTAACTTATCGGCGTGTTACCTTCTAACTTTAATATCAATTAATTACGCACCCTATAATATTTTAATACTTAAATTAATCATTATAGTATACATGACAGATTTTGTATCTATATGAGGTGCCATCTTCCCTTAATCCGTGCATGATAAGAGAAATCCTATTAAACTAGATGTAAGCGCCTAGAGATGATTCCATAATGAAAATGGAGCAAGTAAATGTCAGAGGTCATAGCATCCAAGATGGCGAGTTTAAAGCTGAGGCAGAAAATACATAACAGAACCCAGCAGAATGTGATGCTGTGAAGTTCGAAGGTCAAATATCGAGGAAAAATGGAATATAAGAGAGATATAACAGTTACACGTGAAATGTTCAGAGTTAATTTTTGAAATTTACGTTACGTTGTCGAAAAATTAGTCACGTTACTTTATGCTGTATAAATAAATAAAATTTAATGTTTCACAATAATTAATTCACGTAGATAGCTGAAGATAAGAAGGATTATATAAAACAAGTATATATGTATATTCAGCCAACAAAGTCCAAGATTCTCATCAAGAAATATAACGTTAAAGTATCTACATTGCAAATCGACGATAATCAAAGGCATCTTAGTCTTATCGGCAGCGCGGCAGGAAGCCAATGGGGCGTCTATTTAATGAGACCGGATGTCGAAACGGAACCTACCGGAGTGAAATCTAACTCAAGTGATTGACGCCGGAAGCTATATCCCGTTTGGAGTTCTACCCCATTTGTCATTAAGCTGATTTTCTTTTTCGCTTGGTTCTACTTTGCACAATTTTCAAAGAAATTCCACTCGGTAAGGGAACTTCAATCTAAGTTGGAAATTGAAATTCGAGTAAAGGCTCCTGTGAGAAATGACTAGAAATTGACTCCATTTCGGTGCACAAATATAGAAATATAAATCAGTGTACCTTTACCGTAAAAGTGTTAGCGAATAAAAGAAATCGAAAATTGGAGACCATCAATTTTCGCTGTGACTGGACGGTACTAAATTTCACAGAAATAGATCAATTAACGAGAGTCCCAAGGGAACAACAGGTTTCAAGTCGGATGATGGAAACTCAAAATTTGAATGGATTCGTCGGATGGAATTGCAAGTAAATTTGCAATTCAGTAGCTTCACGTTCAATTCAAATTCCCAACAGGGAAATAAAGGTCCAGGATTGTTACATATGCGAGCAGAAGTACAGGTGTAATTGATTGCTTGTAGTTTATCGATTTTATTATTATCACATCTGAAGTACGATGTTCAAATTATATCACGCACATAAATTAATTTAATAAAAAAAAAAAGTGAATAGATCAGTAATTGTCCAGGGACCATACGACGGTTTCACAAAAAATGTACAATTTTTTTGTTGTGACGTAAAGCTCCGCAGCAATGCGAATAATTCGAAGAAGCAATACTTAAATTATAAGTAAGCTCAGAGTAAACACGCCTTAATTAAGCTTCACAGTTGCTTTACTGTCCCTTTAACTTAAAGCTGGATTTAGAGAATCTAATAAGGAATGGATTTGCATATCTCAAAGTCTGCAAAAGCGGGATAATTTCTGCAGAAGT
This sequence comes from Cephus spinipes, assembly GCA_963971525.1. Classification (NCBI taxonomy): domain Eukaryota; kingdom Metazoa; phylum Arthropoda; class Insecta; order Hymenoptera; family Cephidae; genus Cephus; species Cephus spinipes. The sequence continues at coordinate 5,899,429 of OZ020580.1, read as the reverse complement.
TTCGAAATCGTAATACTATTACACAACAAAGAAACAGCGTCTAAAGGACGTTGGCAATTAATGGTTCTTATAGGAACCGATAAGTACAGACAAGGTAACGCACGTTTCTGTACTAGAAGTCAACTCGAGAAAAGAAATTGAAGATAAAACTAGAATAGAAATTTAGTTAACTATCAACCGCTAATTGAATACAATTTTGAAAGAACATATGAACCATGAAAAGAGTTAATAGGGTTTTTAAGAGAGAATTGAACTCTGGACTGCTGACAGCCTAGATGCATATAGGTTCAAGAGGGGTATTGTAGCTTTGGACAATCAACCCCTTGCGCCATATGTCGAATATGTATTCGATAAAAAAAAAAATAGGTAATCTGAAGGTTAATTTCAAAATAATTATCATTAACTGAAAAAATTAAATAAATAGCTGTAAACTCTTTTTGTCTTTTTAAAAGTTGTTAAAAGTAAATATACGATTATATTAACGATTTTATATAGTACAAGATTTTACGTCATAACTCGTTGTAACATTTTTGAAAGTATCAGTGAGTTAACAAAATTCAAATTTTTAATATTTCTTTGCTTATAAACTACGTGTCAATAAATGAGCATAATGGGGGATTAAAGGAATATATATAAACTTGAAACTGAATCCAACGAGCATTTCTCTCGTTTGCACTATTTTATACAAATTATACACAGTTTCGGGTTTAGTTTGTTTATTTATTCTAAACTTCTGGTAATTTAAGTTCAGTGACTTCATTGGATTCGTGCTTCGAAACAGATGCCACGTTGGCGAATGTTTTTTACTTTATCAAAAAAGTTTTTGTTCCGTTCTTCCGTAAATTGAAGAAATCGATAACCGATTCGACATGTCGGCGCCGCGCCACTTTTTTTCTCTTCGTTTCTCTTCCATTTCGTCAGATACAATATGACGCGAATTTCACGCATCAAAAATATTTTTGAACTTCACTGTATCTTTAATTTGGTAGTACTCACCGAATGCTGTAGCATGAGATATTCCGCCTTTCAAAATCGCCCAGCAGTATTATTTACTCATTATTTATCTTGGGCACTTTTCTTCACACTATTTACTTTTGAATTAAATTTTGATGTTGAGTACGCTCATTCTTTTGCACGTGTCTTTTAAATATACCGAAAAAATTGGTTAGGTATTTCTTTTTAATATGCCAGCATATCGAACAAGCTATACCAATTAGTCTTTTCACATTTCCATCGTTACGTAAAAGAATCTCGAGTTCGTTCATTTAACCAATATTGTCCACTCTACGCTGCTCTTTACATGTTGAATTAAAATTCACCACTGGAGGATTCAACAAAACATACAAAACTGCCAATAAAATTTAAATATTGGACTCTGTCAAATGATAAATATTGAATGTTAAGTAGCACATTGAATTCATTCATGGTTAGCAAATAGCGTGATTCAATTCAGTGCGACCGATGGGTCCCTTTATCTAATCTATGCAAATGAAAATCGCATTTGTCGAGCTCCGCCTGAGCATGGCAAACACAAAGCAAAATACATATACTACACATATACTAGTTACCCTCATTAAACATCGTTTTGAATTATATTTATACACGAAAACTTTTTACTGCTAAGACTAATTTTACTGACCTTAAAAATGATCTGAAATAAAAATAAAAATTCATGATACAAGATATTGGGTTCTCTGGCAACTAAAACGAAATTTTCAAATTTTTGTCATTACATCACATTTCATTAGTTCAAATCAAGTACAATTAGCAAAATCGCAATAAAAATTTATTTTTCTATTAGACATTACATGAACCACGTGGATTGAGTATGCTTCTCACGTGGATACTTTAAACAGCAAAAATTACTCACGATAAAAAGAGCGGAAACAAATGTCAGAGACTTTAAAATAAATTTCATAAATTTACGCAAGGTACCAAAATTCTTCATAAAATGTTCTCTCAATCTCGTTAATCAGTTTACTACACCCCTCAAATCTGTCCTTATGAGTTTTTGGTCCTCGGTAGATAATACTGTTACTGCTATTAGTAAGTATACGCGCTACAGAAATAATCCCAAAAAGTTTAAAGTGAAACGTGATGTATCCGTTATTCCAACAGCTCCGATTACCCATCAAGAACGCCCATACGGCATGAACCTTTTATGTCACTCTCGCGATAACGCGAGTTACGTACAAAGCTTCACCGTTTCTCTGCGATAAACATCAATTCAAGTGGAAGCACGTACAAACTTATGATACTTTTTCATGGAATATACATATGTCGTTTGAGTACAGTAGTATAAGGAAAATTCGAAATACACCCTTTGTGCAGGAGATCACGAAAGCATTTTCGGAGCGGCAATCTTCTTCGAAATAAATGCCAACAAAGGTAGAGCACGTACAAATATGTTTCCTTCAAACAAGTCCAAAGTTTTCTACTCGACTATAGAGTAAATATCGAAGGATAAGAAAAAAGATTATTTGAAAAATTTCTAAGAGAAACTACGAAGTATTAATATTTTTGACTATAATTTAATTTTAATATCAAATTTTTAAAATTAGAATTCTAACAGAGTTTGTTAGGGATACGCTGATATTACTGAATGCTTTGATATATTTGAAGTGAATAAAAAAAATGTTAATGGATTTTCAGGATTTAATGTATGAATAAAAATGTGATACTGTTTTTTAGCGTTATTCGTAGATTGGAAAATTTTTGGAAATTAGGGGGAAAAGTATACAGTTACAGGAGAGTTATAAAATTTCGCTACTTTAATAGAGACTTCGTATACGATACGGCTGTTTGCACGTGAAAGCAAATATTACATTTTAATTTGGTAACAGAAAGCTTTTGCAAATTTGATACCTCGTTAACCATGATACCAGGGTTGAAAAAAGAATTAGGATATGGAATGCGCATTAAAAGAGCAAACTTGTTTTTGATTATTTCAATATATTCGTTAATCGCTTTTCTTTACTATTTACCTATGCGAAGATTCTATGCCGACTCAAGGTTATTCAACTCAATACCCTTGCATGAAAGCAAGATTCACCTGTTCGTACGCATTACAAATTTTACGAAATATTTTGTAACACTTTCAAAAATAAATATTTCTCTTTATCCTGCGATTTGTTATGAATTTACATCAAGCATCAATTTTTGAATCTTAGTAAAAACAAATTTGAAAAAATATCCGTGAAACCTTTGCTCAAAAATATTTCACAAGGCACCAAAAACTTTGCCCAAACTCCAATTAGCAAGATCCATATATTCCATGAGTAGCAAATTAGACCCTCCTAGCATCGTAAAAGAATTTACTGGTCTTAGAGAATTTCAATGAGTTCCAATTAATGCAACAATTATTCCAAATTTATAATTACTGTTTTCCATAAAAGGATGGCTTAAGCGAGAAGCAAACACGGAAACGTTTTATCTAATATTTATCACGAATATATTTGTAATCTGCTCAATTTTATAATCACCTTTGGCAAGTAAGTTCCACCAGATGTTTACAGATTCCTCGCCGTTAAGAAAAGAACAATAGAAACACGTAATCGCCGTGCCTAAAATTCTCCACAAATTATCCGAAGAATTCATTCGATAGTTCAACTAGTATTCGCATTGAAATTCAAATAGGAAGCACATCATTAACATTTTAAACAATATTCAACGTAACAAGCATAATCATTAGCGTAATCACGTATCCTTTCTCAAAATACACAAAAGTACAATATGATATCCGCGTACTTCACATTCTGTTGTCAAACACGTATATTCGTTGCACAAAGCACCAAAATAAAAAAAATAAATAAACAAAGTCACCGTTAACACAATGCAGATGCGGTACTTGGCGCTTTCACGTTTACATTCGAAATTCCCCCATGAAATAATGTCACTCACAAATTACATAGAAAAATCGCAATAAAACAAGAGCGAATTGCGCATAAGCCAAACCGAGGCACGTCACCGCGTCGATTTTCCAGGAGTTCAACTATCAAACGTGCAGTCGGGCCTGAGCTTGTGATTGGAGCCTCCTAATTGAATAGGTATACAGCCCGCGCTAGGATTTCCGTAAAACTATGCTGTCCAACAGATGCTGGTCGCCAGTTAGAGTCTTGCACTGTAATTTTCACTTCACTTATTTCATTTTTTTCACTCTTGACTCGTTCTCGGTTCGTGAAGCGCGGGAGAGTTCACACCGGAAAAACGCGAATCCACGTTCTAAGGATACAAGGATGGAGAGAGAGAGAGAGAGAAAGAGAGAACGAGAGTGAGAAGAAGCGTGATCCAGTCAGGGTGAGTGGGTGGCAAAGTGGGGATAAAAAGATGAGAACGGAAAGCACCCCATGAGATTACGGAGGGAGTTCAGATTGAGTACGGAGTGGTGGAGGAAAACCAGGAACATGCACGGCGGCTGTATGTCTACTGCCGTTGAACCTCTCCCTCCCCTAAGGACTGTACTCCCACCACTGAGAAAACTACCCCCACCATTACCACTATCGGCACTAACCCATCAGAAGATTTGCTTGTTCCACTGGCACTATGCTTCGACTGGTTTTGCCGACGAATCCAAGATCGAGTGGACCAGTATCCTCCATCAGTGTCCGGAAAATCCAAAGCGCTGTTGCAACGTGCTTGGGAGCAACGGCTGGCGTCCACTGGCGTCCACTGGCGTCAGCCAAGGCTGTAGGATCAAGAGTTCACTGATGTGAGTTACCGAGGCTGGGATAAGCTTGCGACGTTGCAGGAGAGAAAGGGGAGGGTTTGGTGGGGGCAGAGAAATTTAATGAACAGGAAGAAATAGGAAGGGAGACCCCCCTTGAGGAGAAAGACCGTACGAATAGTTAGACATACAACATAATAATATAGGAGTTATAGAACGAGAGGTGGACGAAGTAAATAGCGCGGAATTATATGGGAATATCTAGTATTGTCAGACAATATAGCGAGTGGGTGCGTAAATACATAGTGAATAATTATACATATACTATCTATAGAAAAGCTCAGCTAGATAAAAATATATGAATGGCGTAACTTTCTTATCAGATGGAGGGATGTATAATGTTTTAAAAGACTAAGCGTTATTTGGAACGTGTACCTTGTGGTATATGGTTGACTTTTTTAACTTTCTTACAATAAAAGATAATATCACATTCATTTGTTACATTACGCGCAAATTGTTACCGCGTGAAAAAGGGGGATATAACATATGGATTAAATAGCGCGAAATCATGAGAATATTTTTCATTGTGGAATACTTTCGTGAAAATGGTGTGTTATGAAAAGGTTATACTGCTTCTACCTGACAGAACCAGGCAAATAAAGAGATGCTGTCTCGAGGAAATATATAATATTTAACCAATCGAGTGATAAGCGTGCAAGAGAATCATGTAATGCGAATGATTCACACTACCAGGGACTCGATGGAAGGAAATTTCAAACCCAAATATCGGAGCACAGAAAACACTGTCACTAAATGTATTTGACTCGATCGAAGCCTTCCGACGAAACCTCGGCCCCTGCAAAGTCTGATTTTTCGGTCATTCTCTTGAAAATTAATAAAATATAAGTAAATGATGAACACTGACTGGCTGGTGGAGGTGTCATGGCGACCGTCCATGCCCCTTTTCGATCATGATATACCACTTATCGCAATATTTCACGAAATTGTAGACGAATGTCCAAATAAAAGCTTCTTGAGGGTTAAAAAATGTGTATCAAGAACACACCATATCACTGAAAGCACTCAATAAGAAGCCGACACCAAAATTTTTCGATGCGAATAAATCGAGCTGTCAACCAGCAGATTTTCCTCATCCAGAACTTAAACTTTTTGCCACGGCAAACGCTACTAGTACCCCGTGACGTCGCAACTAGTCCGAACGTGTGCAGGTCGCACTCGGTCAGTGATGGTCGAGTTTTCATAATCCATCATTCGTTAGACGGCATTTATTCTTAATGGTTAAAGGTTTTTGCATCATTGCTCTATTACTTTTGTTCCCTAGCCCAAGTACTATCTATACACATACTAGGTTCATCGTTCACGAGCAACTAATATTGTAGATACGTTTAATCGAGGAGTAAGCTTGTGTAGTGTCTGAGAAAATTCTTTTCAAATGGAGAATAAAATCCCGCAACTATTATCGGGTTAATTAATATCTTTCCTACTCTCTTTGGACTGATAACAATCAAATTTATGAATAATTGAAAAAACGAATTAACTAAATTTTCAAGAAAGATCTCAAACGAAATTTCCATCAGAATTCTTAAATTAACGAGAATATGCAGAAAAAAGAGAGAATATAAAGTAGACATTGTTTGACTCAAGTCAGGTAAGACGTCATTAGTTGTTGCACATCGTTAGTTGTCATCGTGAAGGAAATAGCTAATGAGCCACGTGCAGCCACGTGCAAGCTGACCTTTAGGTTAAGTCGCTGGAATAAAACTTTCGTAAGTGTAGCTTTTCCGAAATTTTCATTAGTAAGTGATATACCCACGGTACGTGAATACATTCTGATAATGGCTGATTATAATTAAATTTACTGTCTTGAAAGAGGCTCACAGATTACGCATTTTAAATATATAGTGAATAATAAAATATTTTTTGCAATTGGCTAAGAAAAAGCATCAACAAATAGTTACTGACTATGATAATAATCTAGACAAAGTATATTATTTTCTAATTTTCAAGATTGCTAGACTGACGATATTCTATAATTTTTACTACCAATCACTTATTCTTAGTTCGTCAAACGTGAAACTTATGGACACTGTATAATATTTCACTCCTTAATCAGATTCAGACCATTGTACAGTTATTTATGGCTTGTATTTAAAGATTACAATACATATTCAAAATTCTTTTCTAAAGATGCTCTTAGCTAAGTACTTTACAGGGACCAGCGATTTTTACTCAAGTCAAGCTAATACCTTATTAGCTTCTAAGAAAGATTGTATTAAAGATGATTTTTAAAAATTCTGAATTATTCTACACTTAATTTTTATTATTGATTCATCTGCCTTTTGCCACTTCATTTTCAACAGAAAAGTATTCTTCTGCACGTTTCAAATATCAATAAATTTTGGAGCTCATTAGAGAAAAGTAAATTGAGTTGCATTGTTTAAAATACAGTGCTAATTGATTTTGATAATCAACTTATAGAATAATCTATCACATTTAAATATTTAATGTATGAAATATTAATAAAAATCTTTAGATTTCCAATACGTTGAAAAAGTTTTTGGATTTCTCACATTTTTATGAAAAGTCTCACAGTGACAGCCATAACAATCCAGCCTAACCTGCAAGCGCTAGTAGATTCTGCAAAATTTAATAACGTGCTTCGCCAAGCGTGCACGAACCTCAAGCTAAAAAAGAATGAAAACGAAACTTATGATTAAAGAGACTCTCCATTGTAATTACTTATATTTATTTTTCTTTGAGGAAATTTCGATTTATTTGTTTCGTACGTTATGGTACACATACATATATGTGTGGAATATTCGCAGGACATTTATATGTAAATCTTAAAAACTATATTCATAGAATGTTTTACGAAGGAATCGAACATGCTATTTCTATGAATAAGTTGTCACATGGACGAGGCTGAAAGCGAGGAAACTTCGCACCCAAAAATCTCGTAATTGGCTATACGAAAGTAACTCCGGGGCGGGGGGGGGGGGGGGCACTGGCACACAGACCAATTAGACACAAATTACTTTTTACTGCAAATTCTGTCTACTTTTAAATAAATAGAAAAGAATTAAGTACTTACGAACGATATCTTATTATAGTATATTCTATGTGGTTTAACATTAGTTTATGCTAAGTTTGGTTAGGTAAGGTTCAAATTTCGGAGACTGCGTAGGTTAGTGGATACGTATATCGTCGACGAGCGAGCGAAGCGAAGGAGTCCGACTGAAGAATGTATCAAATGTTTGAAAAGATTCCACCAGATAAAGATGACTTACAGTATCATTGAATTATTGATGGAATATCGCTCAGGAGACAGAAATTCGCATTCATGTCCAATTGGGTTTATAGATGTAAAACTTCCCCCCGCATGTTATATGTTAATCTTTCCCCCTTAATTACCATTGTATATCGTCTGATCCATTTAACAAATCACATGCTACCCAGCAAACAGAACGTAAAAGTTGCTTAGCGGCATGAATGTTAGTTAGAACATTTTAATCGACCCACGGTGATCAACATAGGCGGTACTTGACTTGTCCCTGGGGAAAGACTCGATCGAGTCTCTTCAGACTACTAATGTATATTTGTTGGATAATTGCTATATTTACGTAAACCTAGAATTAATCTTTAACGATTTACCGTGTATTAAGACCGTTTATCTACGGTCGTGAGACTATTCTTCGTCTCAAGCATCGACTACGAATACGGATCTTAGGACAATACACGTAATTTTATTAAACGAAATTCGCCGTTCGTAACTAAAAGCCTCATTTCCACGAAAAATAATTACTATTAGAACATTTTTCATACAAAATCATAGTTAGGGCGTCATTGGTTGTCTAGCTACAGCCCTGTTTATAGCTATCGTTATCCTTTTCTAGATTTTGACACAAACCCGACGGCTAGGCACTTTGAATAAAGAGAGTAAGGAATGAACGTTATACTAAAAAGTAAGGAGTGGGGGCGTCACGGAAATGCGTTATGGCACGTCATAAATGGAGTTAAGATGTATGCCAAAACGTCCTTAAGAGAACAAGAGCAACGACTCTATGTATTTTAAAATCAAAACAATTCATCGTTGCTATTGTGTCTCAGTTACGTGTTAAAGAAAGAAGTGACAGTACGTGTATTTTAAAAAATGAAAGAATGGTGAGCTGCTGCGTTCGCGGTTTCTCGAAAAGGGAAGGTTATGGAAAATCTTCAATTAGTTGCCACACTTTCGAATATTTTCTCATAAACTACAGTCCATTTTAAACTTCATCCGAGTATATGTTTCATATATTTTAAGTAAAATAAAATAGAAATTTAATAAAAGTATTGCAATGCGCAAGGTCTGAACCAAATCAAATCTATATAGATCTACTATATAGATATCTAAAGATTTTATTTATATTTTGACGAAATGGCAAGTTCTTCCTCTAACTATATAATGTATATGTAAAAAAAGAACTGTTATAGTGAAATACCTAGGCCCGATTCCTCCAACGTAGTTTGGTGGTTAAACTTGATCAATTAACAACTTGAACAACAATCAGATACTTGCAGTTTGAAAATAAACAGTATTAAAACAGTCTACGACTCGGTGGAATCAGACCCTAGTAAATTACGTGTCTAACTACAGATATATGTGTATGGAATTTCAATGGCTTTAATTTTATAAATACTCCTAAGAAATTTTAATAATCTGCAAAAATACATTTCAAATATTGCGCTATTTCGTTACTTCCATTGACGTCATAAATATAAGTCATTTCTTGGTGAACCATCCCGGGTACGGAATACACTCGTAACTCGTAACACTCTTTCACACTCCTTCCCTACGTCTATATGGATATATGTATGTAGTCTAAGGCTAGGCTAGATTATGCGGAGTCTGGCGCAGTCCTTCGAAGTCCATTCTCGAAGTCGACCAGCTAGATGAATTCGGCTAAGCAGATTTCTACATTATCAATCGCTACTCACTGAACCTGTTTACATTTTATATCAACGTATTTGAAAGAAGCATAACCTACGAAATACTATGCATCACGCAGAATAACGTTTGTTACGTATAATATTCAGGGAAAGGTAATTGAATAGTTTTATTTATTGTCCATACTGCTTTCCTCTTAAGAATGTGCTTATAACTCAAATTGGGCTTCTGCTTTAAATTGGCACACTTTATAATCATAGACAAAAATGTCGAAACGAAAATTGGACGAGGTTCTGAACGATGATTGGAAACCGGAGAGTACGCCAGTGATACAGAATTCATTAGATTCTGATGAGGAAGATAATGAGGCAAATGAAGATACGTATAATGTCATGAATGAGGATGACTTTGAAGGTAACATTACTTTCCAGAATGCCATCATTTTCTTTTGATTTACTTGGAATAGTTTTAATATGACTTTCATCGCATTATAGGTACAGAAGATGGTCCAACAGAACCAGAAGCAGAAGTGGGTTTCACTGCTTTTAATATGAAAGAGGAACTTGAGGAAGGACATTTCGATAAAGATGGTCACTACCTATGGAATAAGGAAAAACAAATCCGTGACAATTGGTTGGATAACATCGATTGGGTTAAAGTATGTGTCTTGTGCATTTACATATAAAAATTTTACCTTAAGCTGCTTTGTTTATGATCATTTGTGCATGTACAAAAAATAAGTACAATTTAGAATAACACATATTTTCAAGTATAATCTATATACATACCTTTATCGAAACAAAGCTGTTAGACCATTTGACTATTTGAAAACCAAAGCAATAATTTTCCAAATGTTTTTAATAATTTTGATTAGTGAGATTGCCTATCTAATTGTATCTAACCATAAGGGTGGACCGTGACATTTGATTCTAATTTTAGCGCATAAAAATAAGTGCTACTGTATTATTTCATATAGATTGATAATTTTTAGCTCATTCTAAAAAAATTATTTTGTTCCATTTAATAAAACTGAAATCTCATGTCATGGTTTGTCTTTAATTTACATCATGCATGCCATTATCATGTGCAATGTAATTAATATCTAAATGATTAAAGAATGTTTGATATTAAAGAACAAACATTTCAACAGATAAAGTCAGGTGGATCTAAAAACACTAAACAGAAAGACAACTCACACGTGAAAGGTTTAGCGGACAGTGACAGTGACAGCGATGATGATGGTCCAGATATCATGTTTGATCCGATACCTTTATACAAACAAATTCTGGAATACCTAAAGCCTGGAGAAACTGTATCTAAAGCCCTCTGCAGATTTGGTTTGTTAAATAGATCATTTATGTTCTATCAAAAATATTAGCATAGAAAATTTATATGAATTGATACTTTTGAGCTCATTGTACTGTATTGCAGACATATTTCGAAAATCGAATACTTTCAATTTGCATAATTTGAAACACTGATTTTAATCATTGTTTTTAAAAAGATTAGTTGTGAAATTTAATTTACTATGTTTCAGGAAAAGGAAAGAAAAAACTGTCCACAGCAGAGAGGTGGAAGAGAAAAAAAGAGGCACAAACCACCGCAGCAGAGGAAGACGAAAATTCAGTTCATATAACTAAATTAACTGAACTTGCAAATGAATTGCTCACTCGTACAGGAAATATGGATATTTATCAAGAAAGTTATGAGCAAATAAAACGAAAGGTAATTTCACATTACAAACACAGCTTATAAATTTCTATTCTTTCATCTGCAATTTTCTTTATACATTAATACGTTATAATGTTTCATATGCGGAGTGTATTTAGAAAAAACATTAACAATGTAAATTATTTGAAAAGGTTGAATTAGGTGGAAAGCAAACACATCCTTCAAAGCAGGAAGCAGAGTTGGACATGTATGCAGATGATTTTGATGAAAAAGAAAAAGCTAAATTGGACGAAAATGATGATCATAGTGGTGAGTAATAATTTTTGATACCTTATTTTAATGAACAATCGTTCATTAAACTTTATTTGTAATTTGTACATCAAAATTTTTGAAAAGTCTTTAAAATAATACATCTAATACCATAGCATACAAAATTATTAATCATAATAAAGTATTGATCTATGTGATTGATTGTGTGAAAGACTATAAGTTCAGACCTGCATCATCTTAGGCTATATTAACATAAATACTATATCACTTAAGGTTCCTTTAAGCTAAACTTATGAATCAAATTTCTGAGATGTCAATTATATGCGACTAGTCTAATTAAATTGTAAAAGCCCTTTTACTATAAATCAATATTTCGACTTGAATGGAATTAAGTCAGGCAACTAGAGAACGTTATATGTTTAAAATATTTACAGTATATGAACAATTAAATCGATTAAATTCTAATTCCATAGTCTCAAGAATGTCTAAACATATTATATTAATATTATTTTATTATATTGAAACTTTTTCTATTTAGAAATTGAAAATAAAGATGCAATGGATACAAAAGAGCAAGAAGATTCTATGGAGAAGGAAGTAACCTGGGAACTTAAATGGTCTCTCGAAGATCAAGCTGAAATACATGGCCCTCACACAACGCAGCAGATGCAAGCCTGGTCAAAGGAAGGATATTTCAAAAGTGGTGCATGGGTTCGTCGTACTGGACAGCCTGGACAGTTTTACAGTGCCGCCAGAGTAGACTTTGAGTTATACTTGTAAAAAGTCATTGATACTTCGATTTTCTTAGTCCTGAGCGATTCTGATTTATAAGCTTTTTGAAAATCAAATAACACTGAAATCGAAGGTATTCCTTGACTTTTCGGAAACCTGAATTTTTTCGAACTATCTGAGCAATCAAAGTTTCTTAATCTGTCATAAGTTTCTTTCCTTATCAACTACTGGAAAACTAAACGATTTTTTAGCATTTCAGGACACAGACTGTTTGATCAACTCCAAATTCATTTGAATTTTCCAAAGCATTTGTAATTAAAAAACAATGCTTTGTATTATTTCAAATTTTATACTTTTGATTCTCTAAGAGCCAGAAAAATAGTATATTTGAGTTTAATGAACTTTTAGATTTCTATGGCGAAACTTTTAAGAAGCACGAACATTTTTGTATCTTCTTTCCTTGTTTTAAATGAAATCAACGCTTACATCTTTTGAAATTTCGAATATTTCTAAATATTTGTAGACCATTCGAAACTTTGAAAAATATTTGAACTCTTCCAGATGTTTTAGATGCACTACTATGAAGTGGCATTTAAATGTTGTAAGAATAAAAATGTTTACTAAAATGTAAATGTTTTATAATTACATTAAAATCTTCATTTATATTTTCATGATCAAATATTTTCAGCTAATCTCCTTATTTGAAAAGACAAACAATTATGTCCCTCTTTATGGATCTGCAAATCAGTGGGCGAATAGATTTATTTAGAAAGAAACTGAATTTCAAAAAGAAATGGAAATAATTTATTTATAGAATAATAAATATTAAATAGTATTTCTTAATTTTAGGCAGCTATTTACACTTCCGAATGACTCATTCTCCTTTTTTGCAACAGTTCAAGTAATTTCATGAATTATTCAAGACTCCATCGCTTTCTCGTATTTGTCATATTAATTAATCTTAACCTTGTAATTTTATTAGTCTATCTAAAACTTTTGCAAAACTTAAGATGAGCCAATAACCTTCCAAACTCTTCCCACTGTTCTCCTCTTCCTTCTTCTACGCGTCGTTGATTCCTTGTTGGCATCTTCACATTCCGAGTAAAGTTTACCACACTCGTTAAATTTTATGTCTTTGCCTTCCACTCGATATTTCTCAAGTCCATATCTATAAAGGAAAGTGACATCCGTTTTGATTAGTATAACAAACTACAATTCCTTCAAGACTAAATAGTATTTGCCAATACGATCAAAAATATAAAAATTAATAAAAATGCATTTTATGGATTAGGCTTTCAGAAAAAAAATATATTTTAAGTGTGGATACTGGACATCCGTAAAATTTAATGTCATATCAACGAGATTCTTTCAGCGACTTGTATTCTATATACAGTCAACCGTGCCGTCATTAAGTACGTACAAATCTTATTCTGCGATGGGAAGTCCAGAAGATGTTCTCACGTAATAAATTATACATAAATATAATTTATAATCAATTAAATATTAGAAGAACAATAATAATGGACAAATGATAATTATTTATTCTGATAATTATATATTTATTACTCATTGTTATATTCTCTTATCTTTTTCAACAAGTACAGTTATACAGAGAATAATAAAAAAATACTTACGAGAAGAATTGCATTGCATATTTCAGGACAGGAATTTTCTGCGTTTTTGCGTCCATCTCGCAAACGAAACGTTTTCGGCATTGATCGCTCTCAATTTCCATTGCATTAAACATCAACTCTGCCATGTCCATACTAAAATATAAAAATTAGTATAAAAAACCAGCCTTCTCACATAAAACTTAAAATTCAAAGCATAAAGTAAATAGTCTGGTTAAGTAGATTTCATTTTTGCGTAATTAAATTCCATGAGAATAATGAATTTATGATAACTTAAATCTTTCAATAACTTCAAGAATCCAATTAAAATAATGCTCCCTATTATACTGATCGAATTATCTATATAATATTAGTATTAGAAATTTTAGCTAGTATTTAAAACTCTTCAGTGTTAGGCATCTGCATAATCAGGTAATTAGTAGAAACCTTTTCAGAATGCGATAAACAAAATTTGTATCGATGTAATTGTCAATGAAGCTTCTTGCATAATTCTCTGTCGGCGACCAATCACTCCCATAAGGAGCGTAATGCTCGTTGTGTTCCTCTGGTGGAGTTGCCGAATATCCTGAAAAAAATTCAATCATAATAGTACAATTACGTCATAAACGTTTACCACGTATAGTTTATTATCTATTATTACTATATTTCTATATACATCCTATCTGTGTATTCATGGATTTGTAATATTATAGTATACAGACTCTTGACTCTAAATATTCCTACTCAACGCCGCTCTTTTTTGCTCGTTAGTGACATTTTTAACAGTGCCAATTACTGTCTAAGTTTTTCGTTGATATTTATGCAATTACGCATAATGCTCGAAAGCCAAGTGAGCCCTACGTTTCAACGATATTTAATAATTTTATAATATCTCTAATACCAGTCATTTTTAAGGAATGAAAACTTTCAATAATTTAATATATCAATCAAGATAATCAACATTTCAAAAAAAGTTCCAAAACTACCGATTGCCCACGCGGAGACGAAAAATATTATAAACAATTTCTTAAAATTCCAAAAAGTTTCCTTTGTTCTTGTGACTTTTTCCAAAATTGATAAATCTTTTTATATCACTTTGTTTTTTCAATTGCGATATTTGACAAATATCAACTTACCCAATCCATAGGCTGGTTCGTGAATGACAGGACAGTCTTTGTTAAAAAAGCCTGCGTACTTCAGTCCGCCAAAGACTTTCAGCGTGAATCCAATAACGCCAATGACGGCAACGACTATCAGTATGATCTTGATCTTGATCGCCAGGAAGATTGCCAGGCTTTTTAGCCCGCCCCCAACTGCGAAGGCGATAGCCATCATTACCATTTATTACCCCACGGCTTTGAATTATCATTTTTGTTGATTAGATATTTTCTGAATGTTACACGAGTATGGAAAATCGTTATTTAATGTCAACAAAAGAGAATAGATATATGTAGGTACGCCAAAGAAATTCTAAAGAGGATTGCTAAACGATGTATTATTTCTATACGTAATTAAATAAAAATAATTAGCGAATTCAGCGATAGCTAACTGAAGACAAAAAAACTTATAGAGACTAAGACCAATTAGTCGAAAACTTTTGTTTTTGTAAACGTTTTTTTCTAATGGCTTTTAAATTTAATCAAAATGAACATGATCATTGTGCAAATAATTACAGAAGCCGTGATGGGGTAGATGCACGATACTGAAACCGGACATCCTCGCTGAAAATTCGGAAATTCCGGAATTACCTATCTTTTATGGATATAAAAATATTTAGTCCATCTATAGGTCATTTGCGATAACAACAAGTTATATATATGAATATCAAACTAGTATCACCGATTAATTCCCGAATGCAACCAATATATGTATTTATTATCTGTTTAAACAGTACGCAGTCTAATACTAACGCCATCATTCACTGTTATCAGTTGCATCTACTTGTAAAATTATTGTCAATGTATGTTACTATCACTGGACGAAAAACTGTTGGTTTATTTTTTATCACACGAATTTGATATTTCGTTTCACTTTCAAATACGCAAGGTGAATATATATTTTGTTCACTTCAAATTACGCATATATGATGATTTTTTCAACTTACGCAAAGAGAATGGATATTTGTGTTTATGCTTCAAAGGATGAGGCCCTTTTTTCGACGTGAGATCAATAATATCATAATCGTCATCGTAGTCATCGTCGTATTCGAGAGCTTGCTTAGCAGATGGCGCAGGTTCCTCAGCGACGATAACGACTGCGAGTATTCCCAGAAGTATTAAAATGCGCAAAGAAGTCATGACGAGAAAAAATAGCAAATTAACTTACTGCCAAGTGAAACAGCCCGAATATATAGAAGCCAAGGAGGACCTTAATTCCTATGACAAACAGGCTCGAGCTACTTTTCGCTTTTTACTCGCCCAGTAACGACTTTGACAAATATTTCCTACCACGCGCCTCTTACGGAAATTCAACGGACTAAATTGTCATTCTTTGTACATTTCTTGCTTGATTAACAGAGACAGTTAGTTCCTTTTTTTTCTTCACGGCTCTGTCTTCACTTTATGAAGTACTTACGTGACATTTTGAAAAGTAGTGTTAGAATCTTTTATTACACGTTTACATCGGAAAGTATTAAATAATCATAAAATTTGAACACAAAGGAAATTAGAAAGATCTGGTCTTCAATAAATAAAAAGTATACCTATGTTCAGAATGGATTTTCTGGGTCCAAGTGGAAGTATAGCATCGATGGTGGCTAGTCACTATATATTTTTAATATATTATCTGTTTCCAAATTTTGCTATTTATAGACTATGTATTCCTTGCTTAAACTTTACTGCCTTACGTAAACGATTTTTCATATTCTATAAAAAAATATAATTTCTCTAAAATATATATTATTGTTGACGAACAGACTTGAATTCATTTTACAGGGTTAAAACAGACCCAAAAATTTCAGATGTAATATGTATCTATACGCTCCCTTCGTGCTACTTAATCTCAGTCACTTGTAACTATGTAATTCAAGGAATGAATGAATGACCCAAAAAGTTGACATATGCATTCCTATTCAAAAAGGACACTAATTTACAAATGCATGTCATTAACAATAGCCGTAATCATGAATTTCAGTATTGTACTACTTGAGAATCCTTTGCAATCAGTACCAACCTATAAGAGTTAGTCATACTTGCGCATTCATGAGAATTCTTAAGTGAAAATTGCCGTGATTTTCCTCACAATCCATATATTCTCATCCTGGAGAGATTTTTGTTTTTATATGAATTTTATCCGAGTCCCTTATGTGAATTCAAATAAAATTATACTTGGTTAGCATTTAATTAATATACTTAGACGCAATTAGCATTTTTATATATCTGAATACTGTAAAATTTATGAAACTGAAATTTCAATGATAAGATTTCAATAGAGATGATCTTTGTCTTTCGTATCATGTGTGTCACTCGTGTATATAATACCTATCAATTGACTCCCGTTATTCTTTAGAGATCCGACTATGGCGCACCTAACCTAGCAATGTGTACCATTTCAATATCCACTAATTTGCGCTTTATTTGAATGCCCATTTATGAGGCCCACATTTCATTTCTGGGTCTGACGATGATCCGAATAGAGGTCAGGGTCACTTTAATACATTCTATAAATATCAATACCGATGTGACTATTGCAAGTAATCTGTAGTATAATTTGACTTTCCGTTAATTCAGCCTCTATATATCGGATAAAGCATTAAATTGTATTAGCAATAAATATTTAAAAATCCATGAAGGGAATTATTTACAATACTGAAATATATGTGCCAAAAAATACCATAACGACCATAATTATTGTTATAAAATTGTATCACATTTAATTCTTATATGGATATTTCAGTATGAAATATATATTTTCCAATAACAAATATAGCCTAGCTCGAATACCAAAGGTTTTCAATTAAAAAATCATGACACATTTACCATTTGTAATGTCAAATAGCAGGCTGACCCTTTCATATTGATTTAAAGAAAATAGATATTATTGTGCTTTACTTACCGTAACAAGACAAAGGGATATTGAATGGACAATAACACGACAGAGGATTTGACAAGGACAGTTACGCAAAAAGACAAGGATTGGATTAACCGTTACAGCCCCAAAGAAATCAAAGAGACCCCACAGTTTGGTTTCTTTATTTTACATACCCAAGTGATTACATTTTTGTGTGCCTTGAATCTCTCGATATTTACTTTCCCCGATTAAACCAATTACTTTTTTTCATTTTAATTCGAATTTTGGGACTGAAAAGGTTAAAGGTAGGAAAACATTGAAAGTAACACAAAAGCAAAGACATTCCAGCCAATAAAAAAAAAAAATCATGAATTCTGCCCCAGCGAAAGAAAATGAAATTCGTATACCTCGAAGAATGTAAAAAACAATAATAATTTGGTAGTCCAGTGTTACTCAATATACAATATAATTTTATTACACGTTACTCAGCGTTATATTATGTAAACAGATTCTGTTTCTTTATATGCAATGGTACGAAACTTTAATATACTCGCTTAAAATACCCTATGCATTATGTATGTATTTATGTATTTATGTAAGTATAATATGTATGTACGAACTGTATGCGTGTATGATGCAAGTTTCTCGTGTGTATATATAGATATACAGAATGTATCAAAGATCCTCTTGAAACAATTTAAATTTCCCGCCTGTTAATTAGTCATGAATTATCAAGAGAGTAATCAGCGAATATCTTCCTCGCGTTAAATCCTCAAAAAGAGAAGGATATTTTTTTTTACTACTAGGTAAATTTGATACAAACTGTATATATACCGAAGGAGTATAAATATATGGACCCAAACAGAGGTCGTTACCTCACGGTGGGCCTCAAAATACAAGCAAAGTCACTACCCTTTCCGTAAGCATCGATCAAGGAAAAATTAGTTCGATTGCATTTAACGAATAATGCGCAATGCACTTACGCACGTTGCGTGCAAGATTAATAAAACTGTGAATAAAAAAAACAAATTCATACGTTTCACCATTGTCTTTAGTGCAAGCCTGACAACATTTCTTCGTTACGTCATCAACTGTCACTCTTCACTTCTTATTCTTGATCTTAAAAAAAAACCATAGAAAATTGACGTATAGATAAAAATAAAATGATTTTTTGGAATTGAATTTTTTAAGAAAAAAATAACATAATTTTCGATTTCTCAAAAATAGGATCCATTGTCAATGCAACCGCGCTAATTTTTCTACGAGCATACCTATACGCTACTTAACATCGTTTAATTTTGGCAAAAGACAGTGTGCTCTTGAAAGATGAGGAGGGAGTAGGCAGAGAACGCCATAAAAATTGGCGGACGAGGAGAAGACCGCTGGTCAGAAAGAATTCGAATGGAGAACAGTCAGATTTATTGGTAGTGGAGGAAGGGGCGGGAGAGGGGAGGCTGATAGGAAGACGAAGAACGAGAGATAAGCTAGCGAATTTTACACTGAGGAATAAGCATGGACAGACAGACAGTCGGATGGACGTACACGTGGGACGTGAGACGCATGAGACATATATGTACAAAAATACTGAGGGGGGGGGGGGGTAACAAATGCGACGAATCACGAGACGATGCTGGCCACGCCCTTTAGAGACAAGACTGGAATGACGTCATCGGCGAACTACGGAGAAGCGCGAAGACTCTTGAACTACCTTGAAAGATATTGAGAATTCCAAAAGACATTGAGACGTAGTTTCGGTGGTAATCGAAGCTGAATGTTCCAGGGCAATATGAAGTACAGAATTTCCTATGAGAGACAATCAATCCGTTTTGCTGAAACTTGATTTTTTTTTCTCTTTAATTCCTTTGTTCTAGAAGCCAGGCTGTTCTTTAAAAACCAATCAGAATATTGAGTTAATTGAAATTGATTTATCGTCTTTCGTTGCTCCATTTAGTTTTGAATTAAAGAATATACATTTCATACAAAAGTCATTCCGAATGGACGTTATGTATGCTGTAAGAATTGAATGGTTACGTTAACTTTCTGATTAATCTTGAATAAGCAAATCTGTGGCAACTTCGGGTGTGTTTCGAGATTTACGAGTGCTGCATATATGTATGTACGTACATTGTCCTACTTTTTTAATTTCGTCGTGTATCCGACAAGGACGCAACGATATCCGCCGTACCCGCTATTAATTTTGAAACATCGTAAAATTCCATAACGAATGCATCCCGTCATTCGGTGCTTATCGATTTCTAACATTTAATATTTCAGCGTGCAGAAATCCGACATCATGAAAAAAAAAGAATTGAAAAAAATCAACAACTTTGTAAATCATCGAGTTTCGCGGACATCCCGTTTAAAGCTGAAAAACACTTTTTCATCACAATTCAATATATTTATAAGATAGTGCTTTTCATCCTAATACAAAACGAATTGACTATCCTGCATGGGAGAGCCTGTATATTGGTATACAAGAGAGACACGATAATTGTATTTATTTTCAACCACGCGTTGCATAACAACGAAAGTACAAAATAGTCGCGTTCATGATTATCATTAAGAACACGTAAATTTGTACAATCGTTACAGAATCGATGGGCTGAAGATAAATGCAAGAGTCTTGTTCGCGCTCGTACGAACCACCCTGTATATATTTAAAAGTCACCCGTTACGAAGGTTACGGCAACGATGGTCGCATAATTCGAAAACATAAGTACGTAATTCGTACTGCTTCAGTATATTTTATATCCAAAACGTAACATCATTATCTTAATATGTATATATATATATATATATGTGTGTATGTATAAATTAATAAATATATAAATATATTTATATGCATGTATGTATAATATATATATATTTATATGTTTCCGGCATAATGTTTGCTATTGTAATAGAATCTTATTTATTATTGCTTCAATTTACATGTTTTTTGAGCCTATTTCTCATTCTCCCCCTACCTCCCTCATCCTCGCCAGACTTCTTCGCACTCTCGTATATATTCATCCGCCCATTCATCCGCACACTCGCGATCATTCGCACGCTCGTATTCATACACTCGTTCACGCGTCCACTCGTTCTATTTGCTCGTGGGATCCTGCGATTAATTTCTGGTCTCTCTCTCCCCTGCAACCGGCTGGTCCTAATCTCCATATTGGATGCTGCTGTTGCTTTGATTCGATTTGCTACTACGCAGAAGCGTTTATTACGCGGCGGTACCGAAAACATGCGGTTCTCCTGCGGTAGCACCAATATCGCGGAAGACATATCCTTCTCACCAAATCTACGAGGTTACAATGTACATACTGACTGTACATTCGTGTAAAATCGTCAAAGTTAACGGCGATCTTTAAAAAAAATCAGAGCCAACGAATAAGATCGACGTTAAATCTTGTGAACGACCTTGAATGGGTCTAGTTGTATTTTTTTTATTTCAAATTCCTCGAGTCTTTTTGAATTTTGTAAAAATTAAAAATCAAAGTAAAGACCATCGTCCCTCCACGAAGCCCTTCAAACAAATACGATGTGAGGTTTCTGCTTGTGATAATGAAACGGGGCTTCGTATTCATAGTCCAGAGTCCTCGGGCGAATCTGGGCAGTAGTTTGCATGTGATAAAGCGAAAGGACCTCTGGTGCTTCGTCCTGTAACGTCACTACGTCGGCCACAGCGTAAACGCCTTCCTCTTGTCTATTATCCGAATTTCGTGACCGCGGCCGCGTGAATTGAGGCACGTCGTACACGTTGGCATCCTTGTTACGAAGGTAATTCAAATTTCCCGGGGTTTCGTAACCGGCGATCAGTCGGTGACTGTAGGACTCGGTGCTCTTGTCGAGTCTGTCGCCCTGACCGACGTACACGAGGAGCTCGGGCCTAGGTGCGGTATACGTTGATCTCTTTCGACGTTTCGCACGAGTGACGTGTACCACAAAGGCCAATATGGCCGCCGTAGCGGTGACGCAGCCCGCAGCAAATAGGGACAAATAGAGTGGACTCAATCTGCATCGTAACGAACTTTCCGGCAGGGAGACCAAAGCTTTTCCAAAAAACTCTTGATCGGCACACAGGACGTCGTTAGAGTCGATTTCGAGTTTTGATTCGTTACGTCGTTCCTCCGAGCGAATGACGTTCCACAGCCAATGTAGGGAGCAATTGCATACGAATGGATTTCCGCCAATTCGTAAAACCGCCATATTGTCAACTGGGAAGTGAGTTGGCTGTAGGGTCGCCAAATTGCAACGTCTCAGAGAAACCCTCTTGAGGTATCTAGCACCGTAAAGTACTCGTGCTGGTAATTCCGATAGATTCCTATTACCGTCGAGGATTACTACCTCCAAGTTGACATTGTCGGCAAACGCTCTTGAATTTATCTTCTCCAAGTTGCAGTTCTCGAGCTCGAGATGGCGCATCTCGAAAAGATTACCGAAGGCTATGCTGTCCAAGCTAGTCAAGGGGTTGCGACTCAGTACGAGTGCCTGCAAAACGTTGAGGCGGGCCAGGGCTGGGGTGGGCACGGTTTTCAAGTTGTTTCCAGCTAAGTCAAGATGGAGCAGACCCGGTAGACGGTCGAAGGAATCTACGGAAACACTTCTAATTACGTTGTTCGCCAGACTGAGAGACACCAGAGCCGGTAACGAGGGTAGCGCGTCATCAGCCAGTTCCTGGATCAGATTGTCCGAGAGGTCGAGTCTCTCGAGAGTCGATGGTAGGGCCAAATTAGCACCAGGTACTTCCAGCAGTGAATTTCTACTGAGAATTAGACTTCTGATTCTATGGAGATTCTTAAGAAGACCTTCCGGCAGACTTGTGATGGAGTTACGACTAAGATCAAGATACTCTAATTCACTGGTGTACTTGAACGCTTGCTCCTCCACTTCCGTCACATTGTTCGAACTCAGGTCCAACTCCCTGAGAGCCGCCAATCCTTTGAGAGCATTTTTCGAGATGGTCCTGATTCCGTTTCCGCTTACGTTCAGGCTCGTTAGTCGCTGCTGAAGTGCAAAATTGTCCGAGCCCAGTGTGTGAATTAGGTTTCCGGACAAGTCCAGACTTTCGAGGTTTCCATAGAAGGCAAAAGTTAGGTGCAAGCTGGCCACCCTGTTAGCCGAGAGGTCGAGGTGTCGCAATTCTGGATTCAGTTGGATCGGAACGACGTCGAGGCCAGCCGACGCGCAGGACGCTCGCAGTGCCTCGTCGTCGCAGCGGCAACGGGCCGGACACAGGCCCTGCGCTAGTCCTCCTAACGTCGCCACGCCGAGAACTATCGCTATCGCTGCCAGCAGCGCCCTCTGGGAGGCGCCCGCCCGTCCTGCCATTCCATATGAGCCGTTCCACCTTCCCTACTGCTCTGAAAACAAAAGAAGAGTACAACGTTAAATTATATCGAAACTTCAATCTTTCAGTTATAGGGACTTTTAAAGAAATCTAATTAAAATTAATTCATATATCATATTTCTAATATTTTACGATATTCAAATTGCCTCACTGCTTTGTACTGCAATAAATATACGAATCCATTTGCGATTCAATTTGACAAAACTTTATTGGTCCTTTACTCTATTCAACCAAGAGCTTTAATTTTTAAATAATATATATATATAAATATTACTGCGACAATCGATTTCTTGTTAATTGCATTTTTACAGAACTACGTCGTCATAGCTGCAAATTGCAGAGTGTATCAACACGAAATGATTTAACAAGCTTGATGTTAAAAATATTTTCTCACGGCCAGGAGAAAATACTGCAACGAAGCGACTCGTTAGCACGTTGCTCGTCGAAAATGATGATTCAAGCGTAAAACGAACGAGGGGCTAATCGCTCGAACGAATCGAAAAGGTAGCGCGAAAGGTAGCCACGTGGTGCATCCGGGTCGACCTATTTTTACGGGTCCAGGAACAAACAGAACCCCCAAAAAAAAAGTGAAAACCGGCTCCACCAGCAAAGCAATAGAGCAGCATAAAACGGAGAGAGAAGAGTTCAAGGAGAGAAATGGAGGCAGAGAGAGAGAGAGACAGATAGCTTTGCAAGCTTGCCTTTTACGTTTACCTGTTATTGCACAAAATTGCTCCGAGTTTATATACGGGTTGCAACTTTTTACGTTTTTCTTTCTATCGTTTCGCCACATTCGCCGTTCAGCCAATAGCACAGAGTTTCGTTTGTCGAGTGTGACCCCCTTCCCCTATACGAAGCATTCGGACGCATCGATAAATTGCAAAAGTTTGCCTTTCGAATTCTCATTTTGCTACAAAAAATATTAAATCACATCTTTACAATAAGCTAAAGAATTCCGTCCCGTTGCAAGCAGTTATCTCGTTAAATTAAATTGAAGAAATTGCAATAATTTTAAACTTTTAAGGGAGTTTCAGTCATATCGGAATATAACAAAATAACGATAGTAGAATTCTGTTTGCTTTGGCAAAAAAGAAATTGTTAGTATCGTAAATAATGAGTTATCAAGCAAAATCGGAATCATGCAAAGTTTTTCTTTATGAATCGCTGCGCAATTATTTTATATAGGGGTGTCTCATATTATGTATGAGACAACATCCTTTTTTCTCGTGTTATTCACTATCCCGTCTCAAACATCTTTCCCCTACGTTCAAAGCATTTCTTCCGAAGTAGAGCATCTTGTCGTGAAAAACTTAGCAACCTGCATAAGCGAATTTTAAGTATAAAATTTATTTCTCTGCAACTTATGTAATTGCGAAAGCACGGATATAGCGTCTTCATTAGTGCGTCGTCTTTATTCTCCTCCTTCAATAGTCTTTCTGGGTAAGTAGATTTATGTCATACATTTATCCCCGAGATATACTTTGCACGGCGAAACAAGCTAAATGAAAAATTAAGGAGAGTGTCGCAATTCTTTTCAAATTGGTAACGCGTGGTACCGTGATTTGCGAAACTGACGATCAACTCGCTTATAAAACTATGACATTCGCGGCACCGACGTTAATGGAAAAAATTCATTTGCCAAATCGAAATTGCATTGTAGGGGAAACTTTTCGATCTTTTTTTTTTTTTAATTTGATATACCGCAGATAAATTCATTCGAAAAGAGTGCGCACGCACGTGCTAATGTAATCGATCAAAAAGTTTTCTTTCTCGGGTATCGTTACTAGTGAAAAGTTCCTTAGTGACTTTTAAGTGCGAGAACCGACGAATCACCAATAAAATCAGTCGGCCGCCCTCGTACGTAAAGCTTTGAAAAAGGCGAGGAACGAGAAGTGAAAATAAAATGAAATACAAAAAAGGTTATGAAATTCAAAAAACAAAAAACACTCTTTGCCAGGGTATTGCTCTTTTATCCATTGATAACTCATAGTGTATTTTAATGAAACTTGGAAATTGATTAAAATGCACTGCAATATCCCGATACGAAATTAAAAGGGAAAATAAAAAGTACCTAGTACAATCTCTTTGGTACCAGTGTAGTTATATGTATGTATCGCAGAGACGTGTGTTCAATTTTTCATCGATTTAGCAATGCAAACTTATTAAATACGAACTGTTTCCGTGTCGAAGGGTCGCGCAATAAAAATCGAATCTCCTGCTAAATTCTGGTCGTGCTTTGCGAGAGGAGGAGAGCGGATTAAAATGCTTCTGGCAACCTCGATAGAAGAGCTTAAAGAGATAAACAAATAAAGAGAAAGAATTTGGCTTTCTCTCAAGACATTCCTTTGTTGATGCCTTTACTCGAAAAGTTCGTGACCCGATAAAAATCAAATTTCCCGCTGAAACTGAATCCGTCTTGTTCCAGAAAAAAATTTAACAAATAAACGGAAACTTTTCAATGATGCCAAAAAATAACATATGTCGCGAGATGTTGATTAGAAAAATCATGTATTTTTTAATTTTCTCTTAAATAAGTCTAAAACCATACATTTAAAATAATAATTAAATTCAATCCATATAAGTTCACTTCCATTTCATTCGCTTCACCACAGCAAGGCGATCCTTACGCATGGGCATTTGTTATTTTTTAAATAATTTTTATTAAGCATAACATTAATTGCATATGTAAATTCAAAAAAATTGTTTTTAAATAACATTTCCTAAGAAGTTAAAGCCTGAACCGATATAACTGATTAAAATTTCACATATTTATAAATATAAACAAAAATCAAGTAAAACTTAAAAAAAATGTATTATCCTTCAACTTTCGGGGAAAAAAAACAAATCATCTTCAGATAATATCAACTATAAAAATACAATTTTCTGAGAAAATATATTTGAGGTTCTTTCGACGTCAGACTCAACATTACAAATATACAGAACGTATCCCAAATGTAGATTTAAACGTGTTACACACACGCATAGAGACACACATACGACAGAGAAAACGGTAGAAATATACTTTATCTACGCAATAGGAGGAAATAAAACCAAAACGAGGAAAAAAGAGCGAATATCCTGCTTCTTTAAATAACTCTTCATGATAAAAATCAAATCTCCCTGGTATTCTGTAGTTCATCCTTTCAGCTCCGAGAGGATATTTCCAAATAAAGTGGATTTGCTAATAGAAAGCAGTGAAGAAGAGAGAAAAGGGAAAAAAAGAAGGACCATCCAAACGTATATCCACCTCGGTCCCATCAAGAACAAAACAAACGTCTCACTTTTGCCACGTAATGTCCACGATAAAAATCAAATCGTTCACCGCGTTCGCAAGATACAACATAGCGTGTAGAAGAGCAAGAGGAGGACACCACTTCCTTATATAGTGGTCCACTTGCAGTGATACCACATATCTCTGATTTAAGCGTAAGAGGATAGGTGGTCAATATTTTTTTATTTCTTTATCCCCACCTCCCTCTTGAATTTCGCGGATAATAAATGGCCGCGTTCCTTATGGCCCGTATAATGTACGGATTTACAGAACCGACTTACCCCCCTCTGTGGCAGACAAAAAAAATTTCACGAAATAAACCACCCATGCCATATGTGTCGTTTCCGAGCGAAGCCAGTGGCTGCGTATTTCTTTTTTACTTCAAGAGGTTAGGTTATGTCGAGGGAACTGGAACAATGTGAATTTTGTAGGAAAGAAACGATATCACGAGTTCTATGTTTTTTGACTTCACGAAATATGCGTTTCTTGAGGTTCTGACGAAATCGAGAAAAAAAGGTTATTACGTGCGATTTTGTAAATTGCGTAAAAAATGCGTATTATTGAAAATCAATAGGGAAACGTAATACGACTGAATTTTTTACTGAGCCCTGGGATTTTGTTTTTGTGATTATTTCTTTCGTATGACAAACTTAATTTATTTTTTTTTTAATACGAAGATTTTACAGCATTTTTATATCGGAAAAGATATATGGATACTAAGAAACGTATAATTTTAATTTCATCAGTCTTTGCACTCGCTAAGCAAGTAAAATCAACTGCTATAAATAGAAGAATTATTCGTATAATCCAGGTACATATAATACGTACGTATACGTACCTGTATAGATATACATATATATATATTGAACCAAGCATGATTGGTGTGCTATGCTTTTGGTTGTCGATGTTCTGCGCTATTTCAGTTATTTACTACTTATAGATTTCCCATCATTTGTTTCCCTCTCTTGTGCAGGTGACTCGTATCAATTTTCTTATCTTCAGAGTTATTTCCTAAAAGAATTTATATCTGGAGTCGTCACCAAATAGCTTAATAAAAAAAATGTACAAAGTACAAACAACTATTTTCTCGATGAAAAATTTGTCTGTGAACGATTATCCAATTTTTAGAATTTAGTATCCTGCCATTTTTATCAGATAAGGGTCGATCGACCTTATCACGATTATCATATAGACTCAGAAATTAAATTCATCTCGATCGTCAAAAGTACTGATGTCTTACTTTATATTATATCTTGTTACTAAAATTCCAATTCAAACAGTGAAGATATTCGTATAACTGCTGTCTTCTCGTTTGACATTAGTAACCTACATTATCATCAGTGAGATAACCCATCCTAATACAGTAGCGGATTATTGATTGCTTGCCGTGTCAGCGGAAAGGTTTTGCGTTCAGAAATTCAGTGTCAGCGTTGAAAGCATCTTGGAATATGTATATATGTATATATATAAACGCAGCGATGCTCTAGAAGCTGAGAGTAAAATTCAAGCATAGCCACAATGAAACCGAATAAATCTTCCAAGTATTCTATACTCATCTAAAACTATGAACGCTGCTACCAATCGCTAAGAAAATACAAAGCTAAGATTGTTGCTTCGCAAATGTATATTTATCATCACCACAATTCCATTTGAAATAGCTGTCATACTTCATACGTCAATTTCACCTGAAATAGTCTAATAAAGCAATGTAAGTGATAATATTATTTCAATAAGTGAATTATATGTCTGAATGGAAAAAAAAATAGAAATAACATAACAATGATAAGAAGAAGCACGAAATTCATCAATACGTGTAATGTACTTTATGCGATTTATAATAGCTAATTATGTATCACAAAGAGATTTACATAGAAACAAGTCTTGATGCAATTTCTACCAAAGAAATATATTATCAATTCAGAAAACATTTAAATATAAACAAATACTCGATTTCAGACATAAAAATATTAAATGATTTTCGATACTTGAAAAGAGTATTGATAACTGAATCAAATAATAGAGTTAATGAGTTCGCTATAAAATCAACTCTCATAACCAATTCCTTCACACATAACCCATATCCTTATCGCGAATATTACATCTACTTATATTATAAAAAAAAAAAAAAAAAAAAAAAAAAAATACTAGATTAAAATAGAATGTATCGCTTATCTGGTCGCACGTAAATCCGATTTTCTTCGTTATGGTTTGTTCCTCGTAATGGCGTGATACAAGCAAGCCGATTGTCGAAATCCCTTTTTGTTTAGTAGTTCCAAGGTTCATTGATTTTTACTATTTGGTCGAGTTCTATACGATGGCCCTTTCGTTCTCTTTTCATGGACACCCTCAGTTGATGGACTATGGTGTGCGAAAACACGTAAGAATAACTAATTCTGTCGAACGAATTTTTAACTAGTTACCTTGGCTATAATGTAGCTTGCTGCCTGGTGACGTCCGATCTTGTTAATGGTCAGAGACCGAAAAGGACGACACCAGGCAACGGAAGACCGATTTCTAGTGATAGGTAATCACTTACGATAAACTACGGCAATTATCCTATGGATGTCGCTGGGGTCTACATTTGGTTCATTACATACGTGAGAATATGATTATTATTAATTTTTAAACTATATAAAATATCGGATCTATTAAAAAAATGAATAATAAAAAAAAACATAATTATTATCAATCTATCTCGTTGTACATCCTGGTTCGTGTAAAAAACTGATAATATCCGCAAGGTTTTGATTATTTCCAGGAAGATATCTCAAAGAAATCTCCCCATCGTTTAATTTCCCCTTAAGTATACATTGCATATAAGACGGCAATATTAAAGTCTTCTTGTAGTTACATAACTATACATACAATATTCCAGTGTATCCATTTTGTTTAATGAATCCACAGTCGTATTCTCTCTGATCTCATCGGGCCTTGCAATTTCAGGGTGAAGAGCTACCCTCTATTATCTCCAGCGGGAGATTGGCAGCGAGTCCTCATGAAATTCTTCGAGCTAATATCAACCTGCCTCTCCTGTATTTATTCGGCCATTCCGCCTGTCGAATTTATCGCCAGAAACGAGCCTGAATTCTCTGCTATCTCCTTGTCTAGGTATGTAGGCTCGGCTGTAATACTTTAGTACTGTTTGGGGTCCACTTATCGCACCCCATCACCCATCACCCCCATCATCATCCGACCCCGTAGATACCACGAGGATCCTTTCTCAACCCCAAATCTCTTTCAGCGATAGACGCATAGATTAGAGAGAAAATTGTCATTTAATGGATAATTTCTCATCTTAATATCTATTACGTGACAGGAGAACTCATCTTAAATCTTTCCAAGTGGCTGGTAGTCCCGAGTGAATGTATTCAAGTGCTTTCGTCGATTTCAATGATACTTTATAGGTGATGTTAGTTTCAATAATTTATAACATTTTTCTTTGGCCATAAGGAAGAATCCGACGTATTTAGAACTTATATCGTGTCGATGGCGAAGACTGTGAGACTATAAAGGTCGCTTATGAATAGATCGGAATGTCCAATGCATTTTTCAATTATCTTCCAGCTTCCAATCAAGAATTGAAATACCTAGCGTGAAATTACGCGGGTAGGTAAGCGCTGTGAAAATGGCAGGCAGAACGTTTCCGAAAGATCAGCAAAACGAGAGTCCGAGACTCGAGGAGAGACTGAACTAGGAGATGTAAAACGTAGAAATTCTTGAATTCACGACGCGACGGTGAGTCAAAGGTATGAATAAGGATAAGATCGTTATAACGGATGTCGAACTACAAAAATTCACAACTCTTCAAATGCATCATTAACGCAACTGTCTACGCTGCAGTTGGAAGAGCCATGTTTTGTTATTCAGTTCAGGGGTCCTAGAGAATTCGTAAAAACTGGTCAGGAATGTGCTTTTACAGACAGAACCATTTGGAAACACCGAGCACCGCTGCAGGATATTTGCTGGCAAGTATTTACCAATTTGTCCGTCAACAATTTTCTAAATTTTAAACGAAAAATTCCATGCCCAAAGGCACCACTCGATGGATTCTCCCTGCGCTTAAAACAATTTCAGATATACGCACGAAGTAAAGAAAATATTTGAATTTCTAGAGGAACTCGTCGATACGACCTTATCTACGAAGGGTGCTTGTTGCATTTAATTCAGACGTATCTTCGGCTAATCTCAAAGACCACTGTCAGCCTGTGTAACGTGCCACCGAAAGAGAGAAAAAAAAGATAGCGGACATACCAGAAGAATGGGTCGAACGAGTCGAATTCAACGAGGGGGATAAAAGAGAGAATAATTACGTTCGTAAATACGAAAGCTGATCGATCCCACGTGGTCCTTTATCGGTGGGAGAAAAGGCCCAGGGGCATCATTCCAGACTCGGAGTTGGTATCAAGAAATATTAATGGGCCTCGTTAGTCCTTCCGAGAGAGTTTGGCTTTGAGTAGAGCCGCCGGCTGATGCGAAAGACAGGAGCGAAAGACTTGACGGCGGATCGATCTTTCGTCGAGTCCTTTATCTTCTCGACTGGAGATGAGATATGCCCGGAAAATGGCCGAACGTGTCTCGAATCGTTAACAGGGAAACAAACGAGCTTTACGATAAACGACGATAACCAACGACACGCATGTACCAGCTTACGTGCTTTGCCAGGATAAAGGCGACATTATGAAATATTTAATACTGCCCTTCGCTCGACGCGAAATATTTAACGAGACCATTTTGAATACCAACCTGTTCCCGACGATCGTGATCATTTTTCGAACGACTTCGAAATCGAAATGTACTTCGAGCATAATGTAAACATAGAGGAAACGCGATGCGACGCGATAAAATATTGAATGGGCTTGTGCAACGGGGCGTAATATTTCCGGAGTGTGTTTGACATTTTTTTTTCACAGATACTCGAGGGGTTTCAGATCGTGGATTTCTTTTCGAACGGTTTCAAATTCTTGTCAGAAAAGCGGCTCTTTACGGGAAAATATAGCGGGAAATATTTTACGACATTGACTGTGAGATTTAACAAAGTATAAATGCTGCGAGCGTTTTTTAAAATGTTTTCGTATTTTCTCATTCGATCCGACTAGATTTATTCTTCGATACAAAAATATATAGATATACATACCACGTTTGCAAATGCCACTGTACACTGTAGTAAAAAAGCTAAATAGCAGTTGTATAATTTTGATTAATATCACGATACTTCCTTAAGAATCAACGAAAGGTATAAAGATAACGAAGAGACTCGCTTAACGAAGTTATTCGTAAATTTCAGGTTTTTATAGGTCGCAGAAAGCGCTTAAGGGAAACGGTCGTTATCTCGGCAAAGTTTTAACGTGAGAGTGAACAGAATCGTGTATTCTGAACGGGAAGCCTCGAGCAAGAGACAGTCGGCTATGAAAACGCTGCCGTGTGAAGCTGCATAAAGCATTTGCCTTTCAGAGGAGAAGTCTGCCGTTGGAATTCGCGTAATAGTCGTGTCGTGAGTCTCTTCGGGAAGAAGATCAAGAGAGACGGTGGTAAGGAAAAAAGAAGCATGAGGCAAGAGAGCAAATAGAAGTGAGTATACACTTCTATCTATACATATCTATATACATGTTTAAAGTATAATTTGGGGACAATTTCAATAATACAGCCGCTAGTTTGAGAACAATTGTATAGTTTCGGGTCGGGTCTCAAAGTGATAGCCGTATAACGTATGTTTTGAGGCCCATAAAGCGACAGTCACACCAAATTTGTTTACTTATTTTTACTGCTACACATCCGGAGTTGTGATGAGCTTAGAAAGTGTTTCGTTAGGTTAGGTTAAGATAGGTTAGAATTTCAATGCTGTGATGTGTGAGGGTTTTAGCTAAAAAAAAAACGTTAGCTTGCTATTGTGAATGCCCCTTAATCGCCTGGGTCCTCAAACTATACTTTATACGTGATTATATATGTATACGTAAATGTGTATATAAAGATACAAGAAATTTTTCGTATTTTTCTAAGAGCATCGTATCTTAAGAGGATAGCGGTCCAAACTGAATAGCAGCAGTTTCGAGGGATTTAATCCTGGCAAGGAAACAATAACAGCTCGCGACTGGACCAGAGGACAAATAAGACAATTTGCCGGTACATGCATAATGCATGCCCAAGATCGTAACGGCCCGTCTAGCGACTCCTTGTCTATAATGGAATCTGTGCCATTCACTCGAATTCGGCTTGAGCATAAAGTGAAGAAGTCCCGGGTAACGTCTAACAAGGCAGGGCATTCAATTACACCGGGACCAACCCCCCTTCCAACTAGGTGCCCTAACTCCCTCCCACCTTCACGCTAGGGAGTAATCCATCCAACCTTCCTATGTTTCCTAATGCTATCTTATTCACTCAGTCACTTTTGATCTCGCCTTCTCTTTCTCTCCTTCTTTTCCTTCCTTACTCTTCTCTTTCTCTGTACCAACGCTTCCTCCTCGCACTTGTATAAGACCAGCTGCACCGAGCTGCGCGTTCTTGGCGGCGGCTCCCCGATCTGCGGTCTTCGTAGCAGCCAGTAGGAGGAAACAGTGATGTAGCAAGAGGGTTGCTGGCCCTTCAGAAGCATGCTCCTCCAACCACTATTAACCATCTCGAGTAACGGGAGATTGTGATATACTTGTGGTTAATGAAAAATGGTCTATGGTAATGCGGCTTTTAATATTGTATATTAATATATTATATATCAGCACTACTTTGAGATATTGTAATGGTAGCTGTGGTATATGATACATTTGAGAGGGATATATAGGATTTAATAGTTGTTGTTAATATGAACATTTTTATATTTTTCTCATAGAAAGTTTTTATTAGGTATTAGGAATGTATGTCGATATATATATATAAATTGGAATTTTTTCGCACATAAATTAATGTGTTTGATATATTTTTTGGAGTGAATTTTGTTTAAGGCATCTTAATTAAAAGTACCGTGGGAAATCTTATTCAGCCACAATTGGCTTATGTGACTTTACTTATCTGGGATATAAGTTAGTGTATCGAATTTGGGGAATGAGAGTGACAGGGACATAGCATAAACAGTATTAATAAGGTAGAAATATGATAGGCTTTCTCAGCATTCCTTAAGTAGCTCCAGACCAGGGGTAAGGCTTGATCCTAAAGTAGATTCTTAGTACAGCACTGGGCAGCCCTAAACTAAACCGAAGACGGGCCAAACTCATCCCCAACTTGGCTAACCACCGAACGACCGAGGCAGTAGGCACCCCTTTTAGCGATGGGTTGAAACGACTCGCGAAACCGGCTTCGATTATCCGGGATTCTCCGTTTCCTGGAATCAAGCCAGGATTATAGTGGCAGAATCCTCAGGAGCGATCTCGAGTGGCTGCTAAGCTCAGCGGCCGATATCTTCAAGAGGCCATTCCGAGTTTTCGTGTTTGCATCGCCCGATCTCGGAATTGAGTTTATTTAGGGCTTCGTAGAATTTCACATGAGACTCTAAGAGCGACTAAACGAGCCTATAAATGACGGATATCCATCACTTGGTTGAATCAATTTCATTTTTTTATCTCACGCAACCTCAACTCAATTTGCGGCAAATACAAGTTGATCTAAAGAGAAAAGGATTTTTGAACAAGTTATTTAGCTATGAAATAAAATTTCTTGTGTTGTTACATACATATGACGATTTTCGTTAGACTTTATTTTTAGATATGTATATTCTCGATATAAACGACAAACACTGTATATATATTTTTTCAATTAAATTCCATGGCACCCAATTTTCTTTAGTTGGCAAACAAAAATCATAAAAATCTAAACTTCATTTTACGTAATGAATAAATATCTTGTACTATAATCAATATTTATTTAAATTTAACAATGACAGTCTAAGCGTCTGAAACTGTAGCATGTCATTGAAAAAAATTATCGCCATTAGCCATCAAACGCAAAAATTGTCTACGAGAATAATTGAAACGTAAAAAAAAAAAAATAAGAAAAATATTTTATTCAATTTTAGCATTTTTATATTAAACTCCTATCGCTAAATAAATTTATTCGTACTTTTAAACGGCTCCTATAAGTCTCTGCCCGTTCCAACTAACTCAAGATAACTTTTACGACTGGCGCCTATTCCTCCACGTCTGAGGTTACTCATTACATCCATTTACATGGCCGCACGCCCTGATATATTAGCCCACTTAACCGTGAAATATATCCCGATGAATCGGCAAACCGAATTAACCCTGCTGCGAACCCCTATGAGATCGAATCTCGTCTGACTTCAGACCAATTCCTTCCGACGATTACTTTTAACAATACAGCCATTTTGTCTGTGCCATTAATACACCCTATAATCAATACAAACTTACTTGATGCCTGTGGATATCAAAAGTAATTGATCATCTGAAAAGATCAATTTATTACCTCACCAGTTAAGATACGTCACAGCGAACGAGAACACGATATTCGTATCCACGTACATTATAGTGCAGTGAAAATTAATAAAAAAAAAACAAATAATATTAATAATTTGCACAAATCATTGTACAATAAAAAATTTCGTTTGCGTCCAAGGGTTGTTTCGTGTCGTCACTATCGGATTGTTAGAGCCAAAGGCAGGTTGGATGCAGAGTAAAAAGCGGAGATCGGGCGAACGAATAATTTTTCCAGCTACCTGTACCTTTCCACCGAAATCTGAGGTTACTCATTAAGGCGATTTACATAGGCACGACGGGAGGCTAATATATTATACTGGTGCAGCTTGAAATATCTGCCGATGAGCTGGCAGCTGAATTAACTATTTCTCAGGATTTTTATGTCTCACCCTTATCCACTAGGGATCCTTTATCCGTTTCCATTTCCTTTTACTTTTATAACGTCCTTTGCGGACACGCCTTTTTATTAGATTCCTACGGCATATCTTTTCTTCAGCTTCGCTTCGCTTCCTTCGGTACACTTCGTCCAGTGCAATGACTTTTTGAACATAAAATATTTTATTCCACTGACGATTGAAGTCTTATAATTTTTTCCCATAAATTGTTCGTTCTGGTCAAGATATTTAAATATTCCCCAACATTTTACATACATTTTTACTTGTGATTCTGTGAATCATTTCTGTTATTTTTTTTATAGTCACACACTCTTGCTGCTACGTGCTTATATTGTAGATTAATTTAGTTTTAACTGAAGAAGAGTAATTACAGAGATTTTTATATTTCATAAAAATCACGTGACTGTTTTGACAGCGTGCAAAGACCGAACCGTATTTGTTCAGATTTCAGAATACATATACTTGAATATTCTATTAAACAAATCTCTATGAATGTTAAGCCTAATTCACAGTCCCTGAGTACAATAGATTTTCATACCCGGAAACAGGATGTACAAGGGATGAAAATGTGCCTGAAATCTGACGACCAGTCATGTACAAGCGTACTTCGTATATTAACAGTTTCGATTTATAATGTACAAGGTGACATAAAAGTGCAAGCAATTTCTTCGCCGCGAATTTATTCCTTCGCAACTTTATAATTAATATTAGGACACCCTGTAGTTTCATTATTTATCGTAGGACTACGGGGATGATCCTCAATGGATCTCGCCGAAGATATGCTTTACGATACTCGTTCTATTAAAGAGTTCTATTAAAAGTCATAGATGGAATAAGTGGTTGGAGGATAATTCAAAGACACCCAGTATGCATTAAGGTGTATGCGCTTTCCGTCAGTATTTAAATAACTCGAGCTAGTATTGGAAACGAGTAAAAATGCAAAAGCTGCACGTAAGTAGAATATTAAACTATTACGATTTTATGATCGCCGGGTATATCTCACGTTCCAGCCGGTAATATAGAAACTTATGGCTCGTTGCCTAATTCCAGGCAAATTTCATCCCCTTTCACTTACCCTATCCCATCACCTGCTTCCGGGGGAGGCTATTGTGCCCATGTTCCTGAAATTTCAGTTAATGACCATTAGAAATGATCACGTATAAAGAAGGTTTGTTATTTTTTATACTTGATAATTCTCATTCATCCACTTACTACAAAGCACATAGAATTTTCAAGTTCCGTAAGAAAAAAAAATTCCACCATTTCTTTTGCACTTGTAATCCCTTACTTTGAGGGTGAAAAATAGGACACATACAATAATTTTTGTTTGATAAGTTCGTTTTTATATTAAATTAATTTTTTAATTAAATTCTATATGAAAATCGTATACGCGGATCCTATGTTTACGCGGATTATAAGATCCATTTGTTAGTTACACTGATATATCAGATATACGTACAGTAAATAAGCTTATAGTACTTTTAAACAGACGTATAATATATTTTAATTTTCTATATTCCATTTGATGATATTTTATCAGTTTATCTCTTTCAACCTACTCGAACCTAACTTAACCTCTTATCTACGTATAGGAGTGTGATACATGTATTTAGCAGAAAGATGTATGTGTGCATTGGGCGATCTAATCTGAGGAGAGCATTAAATGAAATTGCATGTAAATAAGGCGTATATTTTTCTTCGAAATTGGATCTCTATACAAATAAACCTAATTTAAATGTAAAATTCGATACGATTTCGTTTGATTGGATGGCATTGAGCTTGACGATGCAGAAACATTCAAGATTAACGAATAGACCTTTCCGAGTCGTCGTTTTCTCAAAAAGCCAATCCTCTTTCGTCATACATGAATTCTCTGGTAAAACATACCTACAAAAATATAATCCCTTTGAGGATGACACTAGAGAATGTATATGTTGCCTTATAAAATTCAGAAATACGAATATCGAGACAAATTAAAAGTATAGGAGAAAATGACGCTTTGAAATGAAATAAAATATAAAATAAAAATGACGTCACAAAGAATACCAAATATCAGATATAACCGATATAACTTAACATATCAGAAAAGAATAAAATATACTATAAAATTTCTTAATTAAATTAATTAAAATTAAACACGTGGTTCAATTACCAAAAAAAAAACCAAATAGTATACAAAAAACATACCAGTGTGTACACAATCGTGTTATGCTTATTAAAATACAATAAATAGTATGTGTTCATATATTGAATAATAAAAAATTTTTTGCATCCGCCAATCAAATATATTGAGATATAATAAATAATGGGTTAGATAAATAACAAACCATTTGTTTTGACAACCATATAACTCAGTATACTATATCCGAAATATATATTATCCTGCTGTAAATCATCGTAAGTAATACATTCCCACGGCAAAATAAATTCTTCGGTAGAAAAGTGTAGTCGTCTATGGCATTTTTGCTAATCAAATGTATAGCCATGTTAAGAGCCATAGTAGTACAGTAAAAGCCTCCCATCAATCCAAGAGTTTATCTCAGTACTCGGGTATACTAGCCACTTCACTTAACAACCGTCCGTAATTCCTTCCATCTCGCAATACTGCCGAACCTAATACCTTGTCAGCGACCTATGTGTACGTTGTTACAAAAGATTGGAGTTCCTTGCCAATTTTCATATCTATATAGACTCGTCCCAGGAATTCTCTTAAGAAAATTGTCATTGTTTCACGAACACTATAAGCAGGATCTCCAACATAGTATTGGGATTCACAGTCAAGAAAAATCGAGCAAATAAAAAGCAGAAGGATGTTAAATTTGCAAAGTAAAAATTTATTGATAATCATATCATCGGAAATACAGAAACTTTTACGTGAACTATAATATGAATAATGGTAACAGTTGTATATATTCATTGATCCTATGCAATCCAGATTTCTGGAATTTTCCATATACTATATGTGGGGCCTCAGAGGGGAGAGTCGAAAGGAAAGGGAAAATATACTATATATATATATATATACACGGAGTAACGAAATGCGACCAAGTTTCCCGAGGCTGGTATCTCGGAACTGGCAAATGTTCATTTTCTCGCAAATGTCGAAATCGTCGTTTCTAAAGACTCCGACCAACCTTAGCCCGAAGGGTACTCCTGGAAAGACTAATGAAATTATCTTGAATTCGACCCCTGATACGATAGAGTAGTCTTCTTCCTTTCAAAGATATTGTACCTCGAAGAATAGCGTTATTAGGCACGAGCACATAGAACACGTGGGAGTGATTTATCCATTAGCCATTGCAAGAAAGGAGTGTGGGTGTGGGTGTGGATGCGCGTGTGTAAAACCGAAAATATCTGTATCCAAAATTTCAGACGAACCGATAAATACCGATCGACTTTAAAAATCCATGGGAAATTAATTTCCGGATGAATTGAGGTCTTTAGGAAAAATAATGAGCATGTAGATGGAGCAGTAACATTTATAAATCTCAAGCGCTTCCGGTATGAAAATTCCGCTTAGAGGAAATTATCTCATTTTTCAACGGCGTAAGATGCGACCGCATGGTTCATGCGGTTGTGACTCATTGCAAATATCTTTGATCATATTTTTTTGTCCACCGATTTTATACAGAATAATAATTTTCCTTGAAAAAGTCAATATAACTTTATAGCGACATCTATACCTGTAGGTAAATCTCTCATTGCCAATGGTTTTTTGCCGAGGGTAACGTGTGTTGAATTTATAAAAAATCATTCATTACCTTTAGTCAAATCCCACGAGCAATCGGGAATTTCCCTATGGGTAAATACGGCCTGAATGATTACACAAAAAACCAAATTCAAAATTCGTCTCTTCCACGCGGCATTTAAAACAATTGGTCCAAAGCCAATCAAACGGAATAAAAAAGGTTTCACTCCATACTCGTTGCAGCGAAATAACAGGTATTTCGAGTGTACTTTGTATTCGTACTAGCGTAATATTGGTATGCGTGAGAAATAAATTTTCGCCAGTTGCCATTCGGTTGACGAGCTAAAGTGTTATAACGTATCGCAAGCGCACCACTGCGCCGCATGATTATATGCACGGTGCCAACATGAGAACTTAAAAGCACCCATAGGCTGTTAGAATTATACTTTTCATCAGAGTTCCCCTATAGGTCGTAAGGTCGTGCGAAATCGGTACGGTTAATCGCGAGCCGACCAAACGGAGCGTGACTTGGGTTTGCTCTTATAAAAAAGACAAATCTTCACGAGTAACCAGACGAAGAGAGCGACTAGAAATGAGAAAAGGAGTAAAAACACGAAAATTGAGAAAAAACCGTCAAGTAAAAAACCGTCTGGTTGCACGATTCCTTCGGAAAATTATATAGGGGGGGACGGAGGGCCAGGAGAGGGGGTGAGTATTTTGTGGGGGTGCCGCGTAACATGCGATATTGCGATCCCTCAGCAAAAAATTCGTTTCGGTTTCATGACAGCCTCGTGCTTTTGTTCCCCTAAGCAAGTAATCGTTCCCACGCCATTATTACCTATACTCAATTTCTACTTTTTATTTTCCTAACCCTTGATCAAGAAGTTTGGCTAAATTCTTCGCGCCGACCGCATAAACTCAATATTACAGGTTACCGATGTATACGGATTTACAAAAAAAAATTTCGAGAAATTGTTTTCTCTAAAATCGAAATTTTCAAAATCTTTCATGGAGACACGGATGAGAGTTAACGTACAGTAGTACGTTGTGGCGCTGAAGGGGATGATCGATTCCCCCTTGAAAAGAATCATTGTTCTACGAGGTAATTGTCTGGTGATTTTATACAGGACATGAAGATTGAACGACATTTTCAAATAATCTGTACATTCCTGTCAACAAACTGATGCTTCCTGTTGCTATAGCGTTTTGGGATCAAGTTTCACGGACATCGAATGGGTTAAGAACGTAAGTTCTACTGCGTATTATGTTTCGCAGTTTCCCAGTACATAATTCAGACTGAAAGTACTACCTAATTTTGTAAAATTGAGATTTTCTGAATTATCTAACTACGTAAATAATTATTATTAAGAAAATTTGAATTAGCCTTCTTCATATATTTCGAGACGCTTTACCAACTTTAGACTTCAATTTTCCCAAGTTACCACACTCAATCTCACCCCTATTCAAGCACGTTTGTTTATTTTCATAACTCACAATGTTTCATCCGATTAAAACAAAACTTTATGCTACGATTGCACTCGTCCTGTGACAGAATACAATTAACCGTACCGTATCGTACTATTCATTTGAATAACATAAGGAAGTGCAAGAATTCCATTGCATCCGTACGTATAATAAATCGAGAATTGTGTAATACGAGTGTCCTAAGTTCTAAAAACGTCATTATAATGCGAATTCCAAATGCGGTATTGGAATAGTGAATTCGTTTTTCGAATTTACCACGAATCTTAATAAGTACACCCGTAAGCGTGAATGATATGATCGAAAAATTTCGTACTTTCGAAAGATTCGAAATCATTAAACTTTGAAGCTTTTAAAGACTTGAAACAATCTGAAGGATTTCTGAGTCTGGCGTATAGACGAGCTACAACTAATCTAAATTCTAATCAAGAAAATTCCTAGAAAATCCCACAGCATCCAAATTTGCAGGCTACACGCGTGAATTATAGCGTCTCTTAATAACGGAAACTTGAAAGCGAGGTAAGGAGTAAGGACAAGAGAAAGATGACGTTCCGTGAAATTTCCACGAGTTCTGAACAATACGCGGAAAACAGG
The DNA here is from genome assembly GCA_963971525.1 of Cephus spinipes. Taxonomy (NCBI): domain Eukaryota; kingdom Metazoa; phylum Arthropoda; class Insecta; order Hymenoptera; family Cephidae; genus Cephus; species Cephus spinipes. Next base: position 5,858,345 of record OZ020580.1, on the reverse strand, counting down.
GAAGGCGAAACTAGACAAGATGAGATGATAGAAGATGAGGGACGCGCAGAGCGAGAGGGATTCGAGAGACAAGAGAGCAAAGACATGGAAGTAAAGGTGTAGGGTGGAAAGGAGTAAAGAACGAAAAGAGAAGGAAAGGTCCGAACTGGAAACGAAACGAAACGAAACGAAAAGAAACGAAGCGAGACGAAACGCGGCCATACGCGGTAGTCGATAAACCGCGCCTGCGTACTATTCTCTATATAGTTAGACCCCTTCGAAGAACCCCTCCCATCCGTTTGGGGTTGCTCTCGTTGCTTTACCACGCGTGCTTCTCCTACGAATTCGCCAGGGTGTGGATTAAAGGTATTAGCCTCGTTAAAGCCGACGGAGATGTCCGGCAGCTCGCTATCGAATGTCCCCCACGTTACTAAAACCTGAAACTTGACTGATCGTCAGGTTGATGTATTTTCAGGAGGCAGCCCCCATGCCTCTTCCGCCATTCGTTGAACAAGTGGATGCGGATATACATATATATATATATTGGGCTATATTTTCAATTATCATTATAATTATTATTGCACGATTAGCCGTTTCATTTGCTTATCATGAACAGTATATATGTATATATATATAAATCTAAATTGAATCTACTGGTTCATATAACGCGCTTCAACGGTATTGCGCAAGTAGAACAATGTCTCATCAAGTATGTGAGACTTGGTTCCAAGAGTAATTACAGAATGCGAGGATATAGGACTATAGCACTAATCGAATTCTGGGGTAATTCGCGATTCGTAATTCCAAACTTTCCAATGAGCGAATTGACGATGGATGCCTACCGATTTAAAAGCGAAACTCCGAGACGGATGACACCACATTCGGTGTCCCACACCGAAAATCCGTAGATTCTTTGTTATTTATGACTTGTTTCAATTTCGTCTTTCAAGTGATATATGTATGTATATCAAGCTTCGGGGAAGAGAAAAAGCTAGTGACATTTACTTGACAAAAAAACAAAAAGAGGGTCTGACTGCGGCTTATGCGTCCAAACACAAGAGCAGTTAAATTTAGAAACATACGTTTAGCATTGTCACTATCCGACTTACCTTCTTTCTTTGCGCGCGTGAAGATAATATTTTCTTATATCATCCAATGCATTATGTCTTAGTCATAGGCACTTGATATTTATCAATCGTAATGCCACTGGATGTTAAGCATTAATGAAGAATCTAACAGCCAACTGTATAAGATAAATAACAATGGTTACGTGCAGTGAGTGCAGTGAGTGCAGTGAGTAGCAATAACAGTACTGACAATGGTGATGATAATGACATTATAGTGGTGGAACCGGCTGAAACGCCACATTGTCCTCTGCTCGTGTAACGTATAACGGAAGTCTTAATGTACCTAGATATAGAGTAGGAAGTGACGTAGTCACGATCGCTATAGAAGGAAGCACCAAAACGACTTTCGACATCTCGAGTAGGAGGGTTGACCCTCTTTTCAAAAGTTTTCCCGTTCCTTTGTACCCGGCTGGAAGTAAAGATGGCGGAAAGGGGGCGGAAGAGTTACGGGGTTGGATAGGAAATCGGAAGAGGGAAAGTGACGTCAAGTGGAACAGCAATTTCTAACTCGAAAGCTATTTATTGGCGATGCCAGCGCCCCATTATGCCGTCTGGCGAATTACCGGAATGCCGAGCCTCCCTGCTAACGCTGCACCCATTCCGTAGCTGCCTATTTCGCATTAATTTCGCATCCATTGCGCATCTAACTCACATCCATCTCGCATCAATTTCGTATCCATTTCGCATCCGTTCCGTTGGGATCCTTCTACGGGCTTCGACTTTCTTTACACTGAATATTAATAGCGTTAATGGATTTTGACTCATTCGACGCGTGGGGAAAATCAATTACGGATGTCCGGATTATTGATCTTTTTTAATTCCAATAACTTGTGTAAGACGCATAAGAATTTGAGGGTGAAGGAAAAATAATTTAAGGATAAGAAAAAAAAAAGTCTACGATCCTAGAATACGTATTACGTCCAATGACAACTGAGAACGATGGAATTAAAATTATCAGAGTATTCTGTATAGGAATGCGATAGATTTTCGGATTAACTAGATAGTATCCACTGACGATACAAAATGCTTCAAGATATTTTAATCCGTAGTCTGGCATAAGCATCCAACGAGCTTTTGGATTAAAGTTTTATTAAATTTGGTATACTATATCATCGACCTATATCAAGTTCTTTTTTTTCGGTAAGTAAAATTCGTTCCCTTATTAATTAACGTACAAGTAAGACTCCGTTAAGCCAATCTGTCGCCAACTTCATTAAATCAAAGGGAAACGCCCTGTGATTTCATTCGGAGGAATAAAAACTTAATGAAAAAAGGAAAATAACGCTAATTGATACAGAAGTAAGAGAATGAAGAAAAAGCTCGTATATTATAGCTCTCGACATACTCTTGGCAATTTTAACTTAAAACTCGACAGATTTATAGAACAATGTGTAAAATGCCATTAGACGTCTAATGGAGAACGAACAAAAAAATAGAAGCAGAATGGTGGCTCTTCCGTGCGTTTCCAAGTTGCGACATTTATTTATCTCTCTCGAAACTGATCTAATCCAGCAAAAACACGTGGAGGCCTCGAGACTAATAAGTAGGAATGTTAACGAGACAAGCAAACGAATGGTTCTCGTCCAAAGAAGTACAATGTCCCCGGTTAAGCTAAATCCACAATAAAAAATGAATTCATCAAGAACACCCACTGTAACACCTATACACACATACCTAGAGGAAGAGAAAGAAAATCCAGCTTGCACGATCTCCAAATATAACGTCTGATAAATAACGTAATAGACGATTCAAGAATTTCTCAAAGATCCCAACCCGGATTTTCCCACGTATTTTTCCATAGCTCTGGAGCAGAGGTGTCGCGTAGATTTATGAATAGCGAGAACCTAACCAGATACCTACTACCTACAAATCCAGGGGTGTATGAGAAGAAAGAGAGGTAAAAAAAGAGAACAGCAAGAGTAACGGCGAGGTGGGGAGGGGCGCGGAAAGGGGGGGGGGGGGGGGTGCTAAGAGAAAATAAAAGATCAAGAAAGGTATCAAGGAATTCTCCCATAGATATGTACGTACCTACAAGCACCTTGCAATGGTACGTACATCGCGACGCCCGGATTCTCGGATGTTACCGAAGAAACGACGCGAACCGACTCCAGCTGAAGTACCGATCGCGACTCTAGAAAGGCTACGTATTAAGGACGACTGTCCTGGAATATTTACGAGGGCTTCCCATTGTGTCGCGACGCCATTCACGACGCTTTATTTATTTGCCGGCTCTCTCGTTCCGTCCCTCTCCCTCACTGTCCTTATACTAACACGCTAATACTCTCTCCCTCTCTCTCTCTCTCTCGCCTTGTCGCTCCAACGTGATGCCTAAATCGCGCACTCTGCCGGCCGGATTCCTACTTTTCTTCAGCCCTCCGATTCGAAATGGGTCGGAGATTTTTCATAATTTTACTTTATTTTCGCGCATTGTGCCTTCACTGCCCTCTCACCGCGCTCGTCCCTCTCGCCTTTCTCCTGTCATCTTACATCCCCCTCGATCTTCTCCACTGAGCAGCCCTAGACTCCCTTTACTTTCTCCCTCTATCATTCTGCCCTGACACACATACCTACGCAATTACCACAGCATTTCCATCGTAAAATCGTTTCCGCATCAACTTCCTTCGTCTTAGCCTTTATACCCGGCATTCTGACATTGCTTTGTCCCAATTAGTACTGGGATTTCGGCAATTTCATGAAATTTACCTTAGCGCGTTCCGAGGATAATAATATTTTCATTGGCCCCTTTACGATCTCACCGTTATACACGGGCACTTGTTAGGTTAGTTTCATCTTCCTTTTTTTTTTCTCTTTCCTCCATCCTAACGGCACTTTACGTGCGACTGGCTTTCCTTTGGCTACAAGGAAGTTTCCTGTAATTTTATCTCACCCCACAACCCCCTATTGAGATTTTATCGATGCTCCGCCAAAAGACTTTCGGTCATTTTTCTCGTTACCCAAGATGTTCTCCTTACACGACCAAACGACTGATCTAAATTTTATGCATCATCCGACCTAACGGCCGTGCACGATAGAATATCTTATAACGAATGTTGTCAACGGGTGATAAATGATATTATAGAGCAATTTTCAAAATCGTCATGCGACATACTTATACACAACTAGCGACGTATCGCTGGCATAATCGGTCACGTAATCCATATAGCCACAATTTTATCAAGATCATGTTGCGATACGTTTTTCGTGACTCGGATGAAAACCTGCCATAATATCATGTATACAGTACGTGATACAGTAAATTAATAAAACCATCGTTATCAATTTTTTATTAAATACATTTAAAATCCCACATGGTCCTTAGCTGTAAAAGATTAAGGGCAGACACGTATGAACTATCGCAGCTGTGGTATCCTCTATGCGACTAGTTGAAAATTTTTGCAAAAAAAAAAAGGATCCTCATTATGTCGGAAATAATCTGGGTCAATTTTCATTCGAACCGTAGCGGTCTTTCTCTCTTTCTTTTCTCTGGCAACCCACCATTCACCAACTTTGAAAATGGGTGACTTCTGGTGGAATCTCATAGTCTGTCACGTATATTCATTGTTCGTACGAGGACTATCGCACGTGACAGTCATTCGAATGATTAAAGCGTTCGGGACGGACGTTCTAGGAACAGTGAGGGAGATCACTTCTCTGTCTGTGAATAATTACTTTCCGGCAGTAACGTGGAAATTACATTTCCACTGAGATTTACATATTTACCGTGGGATCGTAGATTTTTGGATTATACGCCAGGAAGAAAAAATAACGTTAAGGATTTACGATTTACTTAAATGGATATTAAAGCACTGCTTGCATAGAGATCGTTGGATAATTAGGGATAATCTTGGGTGAAAGTTATTTATATTCAGTGACAAAATGATATTCGGTCAAAAATTATATTCTTTTTTTTTTTTCTTGTTACTTTAAAATTATTTAACCTACCTATGCGTTACCTGTAGTCGAGACGATGCTGGTGAAAAATGTACGCATGATATAATTATTTCTAAGTTATGATACAAACAGGTGCAGGTATCACTAACGCGAGAGAATTCTTTAAAGGAATGTTTCACTGAATTATCAGCCGAGAAGTATTTTTTTTCTGAGCATAATCTGATTTTAGCAAATTTCAAGCCGATCAAATTTCATTCGACATGCCAGAAAATGCTAAGAGTATAATAATTTCTTGTGGTAAAATTTGCCAATAGCGTTAAAGGAAACTTAATTTTACAGACGCCAAAGTTCATTCCTAAGGAAAAAAGAAATTCGATTCTCACTTGTATCATGGGCGAAGTATATTGCTTGGAAAGATAAAACTTAAAAGCTTATCCTAGTTCCTTGATAATAATAAGTATCGCACAAGACCGATAAAATCAATAATACATTAGCACGAGTATCTATTAAAGGAATAAATTGTCCAAGAAATTTATTCCTTAATTTCACGTTCAACCCGAGCAAAAATCTTTTGCAAAATTTAAAATCGTTTTTCATAAATTTATCTAACGGAAATATCAGACCGTTCGCGTAGGCCGAATAGATCGGGACCGTAAAAAGACTTGAACGAGACTAAAATCAATGATAAGACTTGAGATAAGAAGTACTTGTTCCAGATCAAAGAGACGTACGTAAGAGTGTTCCAAGATATTTCTAGTGCTTCAATATTTTTACAAGAGAGGCAATGAGATAATCTTCCATTATACCGACTGAAACGTCCCGTTGACGTAATCTATCCCATTGGATTATACCTTCTACCTTCTACCTTCTACTGTCGATCACCCATCAATCTGGAGTCTCCATCCACCTTCGTTCACCATGCGAAAGCCCCCGACTGTCATGAAAACGTGACTTCAATGCTGGCTCGAGTTAGATAACAAGAAGAAGAAGTAGAAATCTTCACTCGAAGAGAATCCTTCGATTCCATTCATCATTTCCATCTTTCATCCCTCCTCCGCGAAAACTACACCCCTATCCTTACGAACTTTCACCGCTCCATCTAAAAAAAAATTTCAATCCTGGTACGTAGTACGAAAAGAGATATGACTACTGGCGGGAACGTGATAAGAAGATAATTCTAATCTTCTCCTCGTTCGACCTATTTTACTACTGGCGCTCTTACTCTTTTGACAATTGATAATCTTAAATGACTTTTATAATAACTGTCCGGCGTAACAATAGACGTATAAGTTTGCACAAATGAATTATTCGAAAGATATGATAACGGCGCAGGTACCAATTTAGATTTGAAATAGAAGTAAATAAGAAAAAATATACATAGTTTCTATGTCCACAGCTGTAATTGGCAAAGAGTGACAGGATATGCAATTACAAGTTACATAATATCATATTTGCATAGTACTTTGTTTTACCACAAGCACTGGTGTATATTTCGTATGTATTAATGTTTTATTGATGCCGCGTAAATTTCAAATAGTTGGAAATTTAACATTGATAAATATATTCAATACAGTCTTTCTTATCACGGGCAATAATGCCGTGACTCCTTAAACTGGTTTACTCAAAGTTCAATTCACTCTTGCAAGTGATTTCACTAGTAAAAGTATCACTACCCTCCGGGGAACGAAGAAACTCCTTGTCGGTTGGCAACAAGTTTCCATCAATTGGTGGAGATTTACATTTTTGTCAAGTGATAGTTCCTGCCTGACCGTTTCATCTCGAAGTATAATATTATGTGTCGAAATATAGTTATTCGTGTACATTATTACATAATATATACATATATATAATGCATATATATAAGATATTATACACATAGTATATCCTATATGTATACACCTGATATTCACGGTTATTCGGGACTATGAACTACCTAAATATGGTTTTATCATGGGAATTAATCGAAATCAAATGAACACAACCAACTTCACGTGGCTGAATAGTCCCGAATAACAGTGTACGTATACGTTCGTATTTCCTCTATGTACATTCCACGTGCAAGTAATCTATACGTATCGCGTTGAAAGCAAAATTCAGTTCTGGCTTTGAAAATGGTATATTTGACTTTTCTTTAAATCAATTTCCTTTGCGGAATATATCCCTCCCGATAGACGGATAGCGTCGTCTCCTGGGCTATAAGGTTTTCAAACTTTCGAAAGGAATAGAAATTGCGCAGGAAGCCAGACAAGCAGATCAACGAGAAACAGGAAGAGAGCGAGAAACGAAGTGTTAGGAAACTTCTCAAGTGCACGACCTCTGACCTCGAAGCGAGTTAGGAGTTACGGTGCCGTCTGAAACTTTCTGCAGAGGGGAGTGTGCAGCCTGGCTAGAAGGTGGACACAACGAAAGTCAGTAAGGCGAAGGCAAAGATTTAAGATTTTGAGATCGAAGCGAACCTGACGACCGGAAGGAGTTTGACGGTAGGTAAATTTCTAGTGGGCGACCATTGATTGATTTAGAAACGATTTTTTAATTTTAACGTAACTACATATTTACTGACTGGTTGTGCAGAACGGATGCTGGCTATTTTTAGAATATTCTTTTAATTGCAAAAAAACTTTTTTAATTTCTGAAAATTATACAGAACAACGATTAGTGTGAATTTAAATTTCAAAAAAATTTTCGAATTATATTTCATTTGTTTCGACGAATTTTCGTTCTACTCAGGATCAGATATGTCGATAATACGTTTGTATTTTAATGATGTCTGAATTTTTAGTATAAAAAATTTGAATAGATTGTGTCGTTAAATATAGTATAGGGAAAAAACCAGCGGATTAAATTTTTAATCGTACTGCTCTTTAGTCTGGGCAGCTGCACTGCAGATTGACCGAGATTAGCCAATATATTATTTTCGATATATAGGAAAATACGTGAATCCAGACTTACCGCTTCAACCTATCAATATAAAGTTTGACATAAAACTTGCCGTCGTAAATTGGCAATAAAGTCGACGATTACAATTAGATTTCATAATGAATGGTAGATTTATTATTATTACCAAAATTTCAGCTGAAGAGTTCGTTTCTCATTATTATAGCGTGTATAATTTAATTAACGTTTATAATACTGCCAAGTCGTTACAAGGTATGCTATAAAAGTTTATATTACAAAATAAAATTTAGTGCAAAAGAAATGTCGCAAAACTGGCTATAACCTATATTATGTATATCGTATATACTTACACGGCGTTAACTATAGTGCTAATGTATTACTTCTGGTATAAGCCTTTGAAACAGTTACTTAATATTTTCCTCAAGTATTTTCATAATATGCAGACTGAACGAATCTACATTTTTATGCAAGTTTTATTGCTTTACTTTTGCACGAAGTAAGCGATCCTCCGAGTGCGATTTCGTATTGAAAATTTGTGGGAAAATCGTAAAAGGAACAGAAAGTGATTTCGGAGCAGTTCAATTTCTTCGTAGGAGTCCATTACCCGGTCCACCGATCCGAGATTCCCAGTCGACTTGGAAATTAGATCTAACTGCAAAAATCCAATATAAAAAAGTAAAAAAAAAAAAGAATTGTCGAAGAGAAGTCCATCTAGAGTATACACTCGACACCGAGGGATTTTTCACGATTTTCCCAGGAAAATTCGAATCGAGTTTACTGGTTAGTTAGAAGTTTCGAATGCATATCAACGTCCGCACATACTTTGCATATACATATATTTTATTAAAGTTTTCACAAAAGTGCTCTAACGTCTGATAAAAATTTTCTTTTTACATATAATTTTCACGACGAGAAAGCTTCTGTTGTAGGAACTCATAAGAAAATATCTGTGATTCGCTCTGTGCGGAGCAGTGACAAAAAATGTCAAAAAACTAAAAAAAAATTACCTCAAATAACTCTTATAACCAAAGCCTGGTCAAAAAATCATTTCAAATTACGTCCCTTTTTATTTTTCCATTTTAAATTACGTATGGACCTTAATTGCATTGACGGGCATTTCCGTCGTAGTATGATACATGAAAAAGAAAAAATGTATCAAAAGCATTTCGCAGTTGAAAAGTCTTAATCGGCCAGTTTCTCCAGTTCCGCCAATCATTCTGAGAATCCCATAGTCGACCAAGCGTATCGGAAGTAGTCGTTCGCTTGGAAAGATGATTTGAGGGATAAAAAGGGTGTAGAAAATCGAAGGGTATTTTGAGAACGCCGAGAGGCGGTTGGATTAAGGCGTACAGTTAAAAGAAATACCAGAAGTCACGGCTGTGACGAATCGATTTAAAAGTCTATCCTTTTGGTAATGAGGCATCCAAGAGCGTGATATTAGTGCAGGAGAAAGAAAAAAAAACGTAGACCCAACCGGTTTCCAAATACGACTAGACAGCTGCACCCGTGAAAACGATTTGCCGAAAACTCTACGATCCAAAAATACAGAACGAAGATGTCAAGATAATAATTTTGATATTTTTATTAAATTCATCGTATCGGAGAACGTAAAAAATTTTTCACAATTGCCCCCCCCCCCCCCCCGCACCCTTCAAATAGAAGATTCTCCATTTTGTAGCTAAAAGGGAAACTCATAATCTGTTACCAAAATGATAGAGCACGTGTATAAAATATCCTAAAAAAATTTTTTTTAAGGCATATGCAAGTGAAACGTATGAAGAACGCATAACTTTCTTATTTCTATTAGTCGAAAATACACGAGTCTATATATCTTCGGCGACTTCCTGCGGTTATGGGAGCTGTTTTTCTTGCTGCGACGAAGAAAGCAAAAATTATGAGTGAAAGAGGAAAGAAAGAAAAAAGCTAGAAAATGTATTCGAGTACGAGGAGACATCTGCATGGCAGAAGACGATTCGTCATACAAATGGAACGATTAACTTCTTAACTAGGGTTAGGAAGTGGGGTGGCATTAGTGGTAGTTGGCAGCGAAGGCAGTGGCAGTGGATACAGCCTTAAGCGTCAACGACAAGCGGCAAACTAGACGGGAGCGACTGTTATAAAAATAACTGAAAAATTTAAGACCTCGAAAAATTCGACAGGAGTAAGCAGAGTCTGCTGGAGGCGCGGTACGAGATGTCTAATGTATTTTCAAATGTATACAGAATGTTCACTGAGCTTAACATGGATAACGTAACGTGTAGTACATTAAGACGGATCCACATTGTGGGAGAAGTTTCGCAAATATTTAGTAAATTTAATACGGCAATTTGAACCAGGACGAGTTTAGTATTTCCATGAGGATTAATTTTGTATAATTATTTCGTTGTTATTCCGACTGGTAAATAATTGTTTTCAATGAAAAAATATAATTGTGTCGCACACTTCAGTACTTGCATTGCCGGGACAATTCGAAATAAATTGTAGACCGATGAATTTTAACCAATACAATCTTTTTTGAAAAATGGTACGACCGTATCACTCGAAATGTGCCGACAAACTTTCTTCGTTACTTTTTTTAACAAACAATTGTGTGAATTTTTAAAAATAATGTTTAGTCTTAGTAGCTAATAGGTGATGTGGTATTGTTTTGAGATTATATCCCTGGTAAAAATATTTAAATATCAGATATAACCCGGAACAGTCTCGCGTATGTCTCTTTGATCTCGGTCAAGTGCTTTTCATCTGAACAGAGCATTAATCAAGTTTTGGCATTGATTTTCGTCCGGTTCAAGTGTCGTTATGGTCCAATCACTCAATGTAAGCTTTTCCGATAATTTCCCGCGGACTGTCAGATAATTCTCACCTTATGGAAATATAACATTTTTTAATATATCCTTCCGAACAACAATTCAACGTAGATAATATTTATTGAAGAATAATAATCAAGAAGACTAATTGGTGAAATGAACAAACTAATTAAATGTACTGGAGATTCCGTATATTTGTTATATCGAAATGTTAGATACTCATACCTTTACAATTCGTGCTAAATGTGCCTAATTCTATTTTTGAAAAACATGTTTCCCAGTACAAAATTTATGGCTAATTTCTTCTTTTATTTTGCATTGTTCGCCAGCAAGCGGATTTCTTTGTCAAAAAGACAGTACCGTTCACAGTACTAAGAAACAGTGCAAAGTAAAAGAAAACTTCATAAAGTCGAAGTTTATCAATTTTGATTACTCGTCAGTTCAGTACTTTCCATAAATCCAATAAAAATTCCCTAGTGTCATGAATTTTCGAGCTATCAATTAATTGAAATAATTAGAGCAAAAAAGTGCGAGCGCGTCAACTTCTATGGCAGGCATTACGCCATGGAACTGTTGGCAGAAAAACTATGAAATACGCTTTGTCACTTATTGCTGGTGTTCCTGGCGATTGTTACCGGCTGACAATGTGAAGCAGGATCTCGGTGAAGAAGAAGAGTAAAAAGTAAATAAAAGTCAAACAAAAGCACAGCAAAAACCGACGAAGGGGAAGAAGGAGAAAAAAAGTGAAGTAGAGCGGAGGGGGAAATTTGGAAAACGAGGAGACAGCTGCAGCGAAGAAAAACGATTGGTTGTACAGATAGGGCGGTTAGGCGGCGACGATGCAATCTCTGAAAATAGGATCGGTGCACGCATTGTGCACGGGAAAACGAGAGAATTCCCCGTTGGCGTCGGCGTCGTCGTCGTCGTCGTCGTCGGCACCTCCTATTAATAGGCGGATGTCGTCGACACTCTCGAAAGACTCTCGAAAGAGTCCCCGAGGTCCTCAACCGATAAAACATATTCCTGCTACCGACAGCAAAATTCTTAATGAACCAGACTGCAGGTACTTGATTTCGATTTTTTATCAATCGATAGAGACCCTACTCAGTATACTTATATTGCTCACCCCTTAGATTTCTAATCTGACTTACGACATTTTCTATCCCCTTCGAAGAACTTAGTTTCTGTTATACAAAAGCAACGCGATAATCCATATTGAGTAAGAAAAAGTTACAGAAAAATTATTAAAAAGAAAACCAATAATACTGGATTTATGTATAATGGCAAATTTTTATTAGTAACGTTAAAATGTTACATGTAAAAATATTGCACGAATTGGAATAAGATAAGGGACGCACGTGTATATTTTACATGTTACAACTGCGTATCGAACCAATCCCGCACGCATATGTATATTCTGTGTTTCCATAGTCAGGCAGTACAGTATTACATACGTTTCTCTCGTTCCACTTATTTCTAATTTGCAAATTGCTTTCCAACTCTTGTACCATAAAGTAAATACATGTTCTTGTAGCAAAAAAGAAACATTTGTTGAATCAGATATCAATATCAACGTAGGCTAACTTGGCATGACCTAGCCTAGCCAAAGGTAACGTAATTTAAATTTATGGTCCTTAATTTAATCGTTCCTAGTTTAATTTTTCTGTTCGTCCGTATTCCTTCAAATTCCCCACAACTGCAGTTGTCATAAAATCCTATAGGAGAAACATTGCCCGTACATGTTTTAACCAATTAGAGTTTCTACGTGAAATTTTTGTACATCACAAACCTGTCAAAAAAATTCATTAACATAAATTGGATGTTACTGGTTCACATGAAAGAAAAATATTATTCAACAGGATAAGTGCAAAGAATGATACTGGTGGACTTATTCCACATACTCTTTTTGATTACCATTCCCATACAGTTAGTTCTGTTAGCATGTTATAAAGATAGCTTGAAAATGTGGGAGCGTCTCGAAGTAATGAAAATTTGTCGTCCCATCGAATAGATAAGAGGAAGAGTGCTATCGAGAATGCCTATACCTAAGTATGAGGATCTTGTAAAATTTTTAAGAGTTTCAGGACAAGTCGTCTCAGAGTGGTTGAGAAAGCCACAGCGGAAAGAATCGAAGAATAGAAACCAACATTTACGAGGGGGCGTATTTCATTAGCCAGGCAGCACGAAACGAGACGAACTAAAGGATGAAGACGAGAAGTAAGAGCGGAAAACGACGTCGTAAACGGAAAGTCAATTTCTTCTTCCTAGAAGTGAAAATTGTTTTCCGCGTATAGTGTAGACCTGTAGTGAATTCTATACCGCGTGTACGACGAAAATACAGGTTACGTCGATAGAAATGCCTCAATCAAACAATTGACAGAACTGGGATTACGAAACGCCAGCGAGCTACGATACGAAGAAAGTGATAAAAAAAAAGATAAACATGCCTAATAAAAATGTTATTTCCCTGTACGATAAGTAAAAAAAAAAAGAAGTCTTTACCGTCTTAGAAATAGACGACGCTATTATGGCACAAAGACAGTTTGGCCCATCCGTTACATCAAATAGTGAAGGAATTTTTATCCAAAATAGATTTGGATTCCTTGTAACAGCCGGGCGGAGACATAAATACCGCAGTAAGAAAATATTTACACTAATATAAAGTAGAAAGAAAAAAAACTTTTTACGTAAATAATTTCGTAACACGTCAACATTCAGTTTCCAATATAATTAGCATAAAATATAGAAATTAACTTTTTATTGTCTTAGAAAAAAATGTAAGTTTTTTAAAAAAAACTCGTTCGAGTACCAACCACAGAGGTTATAGGGTTGTTTAACGTGCGAAGGAAAGAGAGTCATTAATCGATGGGAAACTGGAAAGTCTATTTATCCGGACGAGAGTAAAGGGTGCATCTGCTTATTGGGACTTTACTATAGGTTAGCTTTCTCGTAGCGAACCGCACAGAGGTTGGCAACCCTTGTCTAGGCTCCGAACGGAAACCCTCGTCTATGTGAAGGGGAGCTGAGGTAATGGAAGGTCGTCTAAAAGCGGGACGTAAGGGGAACGGAAGGGATTCGAAGGCGTTTTAACTGCCTTAACTGCCTTCTGGTAAAGAAAAGGGCCTACTGCTTATTTATTTTTCTTTATATCCTCAGCCTCCGTCTCTGCTTGCCTTTTCCTACGGCGCTATTTGCCTCTGCCAATTTTCTCGTGTTTTCTGAAGCGCATCGTGTTTTATTGCTGGAAAAGTTGAAGGCACGAAAATTACGGTACGCGCGCCAATTACAAGTCATCAACTATGAGGATTGAGAGTTTGAGTTCGCGTTTTGTACAGAGCAGTCGCGCATTTTTACTGAGCAAATATAAGGTACAGGTACCAAGCTTGTGGCACTTGCAATTTTTTTTATCATGAATTTATCACTGCGAATATTTGAGCCTTTTCCAATCCGCGTATTAACTTCGCGATACGGGAACGAGTTGTACATTTAAACTGGTGATAATTGCGAAATCGCGAGTCCTCGAAGTTTCTCACGTACTGTAATTTATGTAATCCGTCTTGAGTTATATAGGCCTTACTTACATCAAGTGCAACGCAATTCTTCTGAGCTACTGCATAAGCGATAAATACTATATGCATAAATTTCTTTTTTTCTTTCAAGTTGACGTTCAACTAATTGCAACGGCATAAAAAGGATTGAGCGCAAACCTGAAAATACTGACCTTACGAACGATAACGTTTAAATACATCAAAAGCTCGCAATTTAAATACACCATACTTATTAAAAAAGGACATTTCAAGAAGCTTTAACACGTCTGAGCGACTAAGTAAAAAGGTCTCAAACATTAACAGAAACGAGTCCATTAGTAAAATAGCCATCGGGCTTATCATGAATCGCAAATTAATCCCCCCTGGTTTTAAGTCTGTAGGACGTTGTAAAAAAGTTGAAAAAAAAAAAGCAAACATGAGTCGCATTTCGCAATACGAGCCACAACGATTTTACAATTTAATAGAGTCTAGTGTAACGTGCGCTTTAATTTTACACGTAAAATTATTTAGAGGGGAAAAATGAATTCATTTAATTGATATCCTTTTCAGTAGATAACTGTGTCACGTAACTGTTATATGTACATGTACAATTGTACATATACTATATAACTGACACATACTATACAACAGAGTTTGGAACGACTCCCTAGTGATAAAAGCCACAGTTCTCGAGGTTGCGCGAGAGAATTGCTTCATTATGGAGGACAAGAGCAGAGTAAACTCCAACAATAAGTTCGGCAGAACGAAAAAATGCAAATGGCAAAAATTGCCGGAGAAAACTGTGGCGCGTGTTATTCCATTGGGAATGCAAAGAGTTGTGCAATTCGTATTAGAGGCTGAGAGTATGTGTGCTCGAGAAGGAAAGCATGTGCGTGTGGATAAAGCAGAAGAACAGGGTGTGGGGGGGGGGGGGGGGAAATGGCGACTGCCATCAAATACTTGGCCATGCGAGTGACGGTGGACAAGAATATTCTACCATCCACGGTCCCATAATGCAGCAATTTTTTATCGCAAATTGGAGAATCGCGACTTTCCATTCTTCGCGAAAATTGCCTCCTCTTTTACGTTTTTTTTTTTCCGAAAGTGTACATTTTAGGAAAATAACGAGCAAAGTAGTGCAAAAATGCGTGGGCACTTCCGTGAACGAAAAGAATAGTGGCCGTCTCCTTCCTGTTCTCTGCTACCACCCCTCTCCACTTTTCAAAAAGTATTTTTGTAGCGTGATGTTGTACAATTTTGGAAAAAAAAAAAAAAAAAAAAACTTATAAATCTATACAATTCTCAGTAATGGCATAAAAGCGTAATATTATTCGACTTGTCATAAAAAATTAAAAAAATTTTTTTAATAGTCGATCTGCACAGGGAGCTTTGATAGTTGGGTGTGATAAATTTGGAGGGTATCGAAATTGAAAATGTGCTTTTGACGTGTGATCATTATTGAACTTGATTAATTTCCCAAATCTTTTCTCTTACGAACTTCAATGGCCACGTGGAACGACCTTAACGCCATCTCGTTAGGAATTAGAACAATTAAACCGGCGTTTTTTAACGATGCTTTAACGAGACTTTTTTTAATTTTACGAGAGGGTGCGGCCAGTTTAATCCCAGGGAATGGGGGGAGACATGCCACGCGGACTTTGCTTCTTGTCACGCGATCCTTTCCACCATGGCGTGACGAAGATAGACGTGTCTAGGATAACCATAGGCCTCTACAGGGTGTAACAGCGTTATAATAAAACTCTAGGAAAGATCTCAGAGAGGTCGAGGAGGTCGAGGAGGTCTAGGGCAAACCGTATCGAGTTGATCTTTCGCTGCAGATTTTCCTTCGCGATTACACCTACATGATCTACAATACTATAGATCATTGAAGCGTACATCAGTGCGTAACGAATCGCTAATGTAGAATTACTTGAGCTTAATATAAAAATGTGATTTTACAAATATTATAAAAATTGTAATTTATTATGCAAAAAGTCAATACACTTCAATGGCAAAAACAGTTAAATTCGATTTTTGTTCATTTATCAAAATTTCTTTTCTAAAATACAGAACGGAGTAACACGTTCTGTATACTTTTGTTGTTGCAATTTTATAGAACGTTTTATATGAAAGATGAATATTTCTGGAGATAGTCTTATGAAATCTAAAATACGAAAACGTTCTAATAACATTTTCAACAATTGTATAATAACTGTAAGGGTCGTATCACGTATTTGATCATTTAAAACAATGAAAATAATCGATTTAGATGATTGAGTTTGCAAAAAATTTAAGTACCTATCATAATCGCAACACGTAAAGGATATTTTGCGCATAATAATGGTGATAATCTCCGTCCAAAATTTCCGCCTTGAAAGTGAGCCGGGGTCGACCTTAAGATAAGAAAGGAGTCAAAAGTTAAGAAACAAGGAAATTTAGTCCGAGGGAACTTGCGTCGGAGACGCCTGAAAGCTTTAATTGAACCGGCAATTGGGTATATCGTGCGCTTTATTTTGCACACGTAAAAACATTTTTCAAACTTAAGAAAGAAAAAAAAATTATTATTCAGTTCAGCGATTTGTTTGCCTATGAACTTTTACCATTTTCAATAACTTTTTGCTGTTTTCACTTTCTTTTTGGCAACAGAAGAATGGGAACGTTCAGTTATTAGTTTTAATGAGTTTAAAGTTTTCCCTTTATTTACAAATAACATATCAGTAATTAAAAATAAATATATTTTCCCTATATTTGACTTACTTACTTCTTTTTCCATTTTATTCGCAATACCATTAATTACAAAAATAATTTGATGCGCACCTTAATTACTTTCGTACAATAATTAAATACCAAAGTTTTATGCGTTTGCCAATAGAATTAAAAAGAAAATGTTAATAAATGTACTTTGAAATTCAGTTATATTTCATTTTCAAATGTATTACTCCGCGTGAAACAGCGCTTCTTCTTCTAAAAAAACAAAACATTAATGCACTTGCAGGAAACTTTTTGCAAAAAGTTTTGAGCAAAATTACAGTAAAACAAAGTAAGTTCCTTTTTTACAAGCGTCGAAGGAGTTTCCAAATATATATATTATTATTACACCATATTTATGTACAAAACAAACTGTATTCAAACTTCTGTTATTAATACTAGAAAAACATAATTACAGAGTGAAAAATCACTTTTACGCTGCGAATCACGTTAAGAAGATGGCCCTACTCCCGCCCCATGAAGAAGTCCATCATCTAATTCCAACTGTAGTCAGCATTTAGATAAACAAAAAAAAAACATTTCCCGAAAAGAACGTGATATAAGACAATCTTCATTAAAACGTAATACGCAACCATCGCTGAATAAAATAGATCAGTAAAAATTTACATGAATTAAAAAAATGCCTGTCTATTTTTTTGAAATACAGTAATTCATTGATCCGGATAAAAAGTACATTCCTGCGAAAAGAAAATCCTTTAGCGAATGCTGCTCCGAGGCCTTCCGCTTCGGAACGCTTATCAGGCGAAAGTTTCAGTAAAAGGAAGGAGACACCGAAATAAATAAAACTTGCCGTAAATTCGAACGCAACAACATTGCGAAGCCCATTGCGTGACAATGGCAGGGAACAAAGAGAGGAAGGAAAAGCAGAACTGTAGATTTTCCGGGATAACGTTGAACTCGGCGAAAGAGGTCGAAAGACCTCGCTCTAGCCCCTCGAGGCTCGATGACAGGGAGCTGCAAACCAGATAACAAAGCGAAAGCGAATAACGAGATTAGCGAAACCAAGCGATTAAGACAGCCAATGGAAGTCTTCGAAGGATTTGTTAAAGTACCGAGAACGAATTAGACCAAGTGCTGGAATCAAGATAAATATCCACTTTGTTCATTGGACCGTGTAGTATAACTTTTACACCCTGTACATGCTACCCTCGCTTTGCGGCCACGTGCTCGCACTTTTCCTTTTTCTCCTAGCTAATTAAACAATCTTTGTGCCCATTCGAATCGTCGTAAACGTCAGTTCATTCCATTTTGCAGAACCGAAGATCTCGGCGCTACAGATTCAACTTGGATCCCAAGATCCGGAAATGGCTGACCGAGATAAGTTATTGCTGGGAAAATATACAATTTAAATAAAAAATATATATATATTTATTCCACTGGCGGGCTCGAACATAGGGAATTGTTATGTTTGGCTTTTGAATAAATCGTAGGCGTTCATCTTCGCTCCAATGGCCGGTATTGAGAAAAAAGTCACGAACAATGCTTCTTTATCGGTCAGTTCAATCTCTCGATTGTGGAGAGAGTGCTAAAAGTTGAAAAATGTACGAATATCGATTTTAGACACCTCTTCTATGACAGGGGATAATGACATTTATGTGGCAGATGATGGGTTGTCAGATGGCATATAAAAATATAGTGGTTTAAATTTTTTTTGGACAGCAAATTAAAAATATGTCTTATTGAATGTATATTTAGGTGACATACTACAAATTAAAAAAAAATGATTTACCATCCAGTACGACAGTTTTGCTATTTAACCGTTTGTATTCATTCGCGAAAAGCAATTTGTCGAGTACATATGCGTAAAGATGAAATCTTAATTACGTACACAGGAAAACTATGTATATAAAATATTACAAATTTACGCACAATGTGAAATCAAGTTTTGCATATTTCGTATAACGTATTCAGGATAATATTTGCTTTCGCGTTACGTTAATAAAATACTTAAAAATGCAATGCCATGCACTCTAAAGCTTTTCCTGCATGCTGGTAACCACTCCAATTACAGACAATATTAACTGCATCGCTATATTAAAATACTTGAACAGGTAAAACACTACATTGCTTATTATTTATTATACATGAGTGTACTTCACGGAACTGCAAAATGTAAATGATAATCAGATAAATTATCGCGATAATTTACCAAACAAGTAGACTACGCCAGTGAACCCATTACACGTTCAGTGCAGTGTTCAGTTTGTTATAAAGCGCGGTTTGTTTAAACTGTACTTGAACGAAAAAAGGAGTGTACGAAACTTTGGTATTAATTCTCATAACGGCGTATATTTATAGCAGTAAAATGTTAAAAGGTTAAATATCAATTTTTAATTAATTCCAACTAAAAGAAAAACAATGCGTTATACTTTAAATGGTAAAATAAAAAATATTTGCATACTTACGCCGATGTGAACAGTGCCTGAAAATCTGAACGCATCCGTTTGAAGTCGAAAGTAGATTTCTTGTTTTACACTAATTGTTTAATTAACACACATTAAAATTGTTATTAACGTTTTCCTTTCGAAGTGCCATGTTACTGTCCATGTTAACTTTACACTGGAAAAAGTCCATGCGCGACTATTGAAGTTTATATAATTTAACTTCTAGAAAACGTGATTAATCAATGCCGCAATCAAGTAAAAATTAATTATAAATTATTGCTTACTTCTGATTTCATTGAATCGATAGAGTCTCGATTATATCATTATATATTATTACTGGTCGACAACTTTAGTCACACTTGAAATATCTCTTGCTTAATGTCAACGTAGAATTTTTTCTTAATTCCAACGAATCTCCTGATTCTATGGGAATCAATGTATCTTGGATTTTTTAAGAATATCAAACTCTTCGACTTGTTCTGTCAATCATTTTATTCGTTCACTGTTACTTTTGGTTGTATCCGTGAAAATCTTTACCGCCAAAACTAAGAAAGAAAATCCTCTATTAATATCTTAGTATTTCTAATAATAATTGCTTGATATTTTTTTAATCAAACTATTTACGGTTTTTGAGAAATATTCGTAAGGGGCAGAGTTACTCCTAATTAACACGAACTACCATCATCACTCAATTTGCTTTCAACGTAAATTTGCCCTTAACAAAAATCTTCAATGTATCTAGTGTTAATACCAAAAACCGATTTTAGCAAATAAATTTTTCAAAGGCAAGTGCCTGCAACCTTAAAACAATGTAAAAGACGAAAACGTTTTCAAGGATCAAAAGAATTTTCTTTCACGTTATAATTCCATGAGATGCAGTACCACTGCTGCATTCCGCGAACGAACTAATAAACCTTTTATTATCTCAATCCGAAGGAATTCAAGTCAATTATTAAAAACCACAATCATTTCTTCATTGAAATATAGAATTTTCTAAATGTCGTATATCAACATTAATTTGAAGGTTATTTTTTAAAAAACAAACGCCTAACATTGTTCCATTTTGATTCTAAGCTTTTAAAATTTCAAGTAAACATCTTCCGCAATCATTAATTATTTAGTATCGACAAATTTTTAAATGTTTCACAAATAACGTTATATCCCAAACAAAATTTCATTTACCCATACAATTAAATACTGACATCAATGAAATTCTCAAATTGAGTCATACAATTTTTCCTCAAATATCTTCACCAAACCACGTCACCGAACAAATAACGAATGTTCCGCTATCGAGTTCTCTGCTCCTCAAAATATAAAAAAAATGTATTCGTGTCAGACCGTATCCCTGTCAAAGAAACAGTCAGAATCCAGATACATTTTCACAGCTTTTTTTCGCGCGAGTAAACCATAGTTTATTTATCGACTCATGAGAAAACACTTTCCTGAAAATTCCGCACTATGAACCGAGCATAACCTAAAGACGCGTCAAGGTATTCAAGGAGTAATAATGAAGCGCGTTTCCAAAGAAGTCGAATAGTGAATAGGGAGTGCGAGTACAGTCACTGCATTTAAACGAAACGTATTCTCCCTCTGGGATTTCGAAGCGAACTGCAGGCTGCAGCGGCAATCTTCGCCACTTCTGCCTCGAGATCTGCGCAGGCGAGCCAATGCCGTTAGGGTTGCCACCACCAGAGCCCCAAAACCCACACCCTCAAGCCCAGTCTCTGCCACTCGCCCAGTCGCCCAGTCGCTCAGCCGCCCTTCCTAGTGAAGGATTTGAAAAACTTTTGAGCGTGAGATACATTTATGGAAGCACGTCTTGTATAGACGCCATATTACCTCTAATGCTTTATTCTATACATGCTTGTACGCTCGGACCAATAAGTATCCTTGGAGAGACAAAAATTGACGATTGAATACAATTAAAATAATTATTTATTTAAATGCTTTCGCATATCATTTTTAAAATTAAATCACTTATGATCCTTTCAATTTTTATTTAAATTATTTTTCTTTGGTGAACTAATAGTCATGATATTCATATCATTTAACACTACTAGCGAAACGATTGATATTATATTTAAGAATATTTAGGATCCAAAAAGACGTACAAAGAAGACACACTTTGATATTCAAATTGACCGAAATACATCTGTGATTAATAATTTACCGTGAAAATAATTTGCACAACAGGGTGAGGGATGCATAAAAGAGATGTTATATATTTATTGATCTTTGACTCGTATACGACTCATTCGCACGGTAATAACCTGTCAAAGGAACAACTGATATTTCAACAAAACATTTTTGGATCATTTCGTAACAACTGAAATGCATGCTATCTTTCAAATTAAAAATATCGTGGACTTTTGGAGTCAGCAAAGTAGAAAGGTAAATCGGAATTCAATAAACCTAACCAAATCTTAGTTGTTTGGTAAAATCTTTTCCTTTTGAAAGTCAACGAGTCAATTTTCATTATAAAAGATTATTGCTTATCGATTATTATTCCTATACGACGTGATATTATCGCTCGTATACAAGAAAAACAGCAACTTCTTATCATCCATATGTCAACAATTTATTTTCGTTGATATGTGTGTCCCCTTAATGCTTTTTCTCTGTTTACTTACTTTGAGCTTTCGGAAAGCTTTTCTCAGCTCGATTATATTGTGTGTGGGAAGTGAGGAGGGGGAGGAGGGACAGGGGGTTGAAAAGAAAAGAAGCTGACGATAGACGATCATCTTTGATATCGCAGGGGTGTGCAAGACGCGGAACAACGAATGATCATCGGAACGTGAATTATTATCCCGTTGGTAAGTATAATTAGGCTGTAGATATCTATATATAGTCTCTTACAGTATATGCCATACAATTTGAGTAATGATACTGTGCGTTTGGTCTTTGAACTAGTGGGTGCTGTAAACTGAGGTATGCGATAGATCAAAAGTACCATATATTGGGATTAGGGTAAACGTATGTAGATTTAATCTTGTTTGCTGGAATAAGTATTGAGACGGACCTGCAATAAATAGGATTTTGTGATGCGCGTCAAGTCAAAATATTTATGAAGTAATGTGTCTTAAAATTTGTAGGCATCGCAATGCATATAGGGAATGTGTAATAGCGAAGGTAGGAATTATCAATGATTCATTAGCCTTGTTCCACCAAGTTCTAAAGCCGACGTAATAATGGAAATCGAGTGAAGCTCATTTCCTAGGAATAAGCTTGAATCAAAAGTCGTGAAAGTTTTCGATCGCCTAGAATGTGAATGATTGGAGCATGAAAGAGTTCTTTCGTGTAACTATACGATGCGTAAGAGTGGATTTTCGAAGCTGTAAAATACGAGTTTTGTGTCGATTTGTTCGATTTTTTTCTATCGCTTCTAGCTATTTTTTTAAATCGATTGAAAAATTTTGTGCAAAAAGTAATGTACTTTTAAAGTATTTCATTTTATAGTTGCACGTATTATTTATGCTAACTTTATGATTATTATATAACTTTATCTTTGATTTGTCACGTTCCTTAATTCGGTAAGACATTCTTTTTTTTTTTTTTAAAGACAATTTCGAATGACAAGGCAGTAAAAAAGTTGTTTTCCTTCGTCATATAGTATACGGCTCGCAAGTTATGGTCTATTTTTGGAAACTTCACATAAAACTTTTTGATTGAATTTTGTTATAAACTTTGAGAAATTCTACTACTTATCCTATAGTAATTTTTATTTATACCGAACCTACGCTGTTTTCAATCTGCGAAAGAAAAATCATGACGTGCTGCTAATAAATGTTTGAGCTGATAAATCATGCGCAATAAATACTGTATGCGGGTTATGGGAAATTCGATGTTTAACGTATACATAGTATAAATTTCCATATAATTGTCTTAACCAGAGCCCAGCCATGAATTAAAACGGCCCTGGACACAGAATGAAAAATTTCTGGGCTGAATCAAGCCATCTCATTTCCTTCGAGTATTCAAGTACTTAAATCCTACATTACTATTAAAGTTATATTATATTCAGACTGATTCATTTTTAAATCTCTTGTAACATCAACGAACCATTCTTACCTCAAAACTGACCAGAAAATGTTTTCAAGTAGATGGAATATTAGTACGTGAATCGATAAAAAAAAAAAGAATAAACCAATCATCGTACAATTTCAACATTTCGACAATTGCGATACTTGTATTAATAGAGTATCAAATTTTCATTTTTATTTCAATAATTCATAAAAGTTACAAAAACAATATGGAACAACGTACGCAGAGGTTTGTCATAAGAATTTAATTTTATTTATAAAAATATAAAAAATAAAGGTAAAGCGCATGCACAAAATAATGATATTACAAAATAAGAATAAATATACATTAAGCATATATTAAAATATAAGAGAAAATCAGATTTCACATTATATTAAATCTCTTTAACAAGAATATAAACAAATTACATGTAAAAGGGAATACCAAGCAGAAAACCCTTAAAAAATGCGCGATATTCAAAATGAGATCAGGTTATTATCCATTATAAGATTATGCATAGAAAAAGAGTGCAAAGTGCTACTTTGCATAAAGATTCCGTCATTGAATGGATAATCGATCCAGAGCCGAATACCTGCTTGGAAAGCTCGGCCATAGATATTGAAATGAAAGAACTCGTTGTTGGAAATTGGGGAATTACAGGATTTTCGAGTAAGTGATTCTGACGATGAACCAATCATTTTATCGCTCACTCGGTACAACTGATTACGCGAAAAGTCACTTAACCAAATGGATTCGCAGACTCCTCCTGCCATTTATTTCCGATAATCGGATGCTGACTATAGTCTGCGGTGCATACGATGTACCGTCAATTAATTTTTCTACGACATTCGCAATGATCGCTCCATTCACGTGTAAAGAATAATAACGGAATATATTGATTTATCATGTTACTTTATATCTGCCAGCACCCCTGCCATATCGATTCGTCATTTAAATCATTATTTAGATCAATCATTTAAAATGGATTTTTCTCGTAATTATACATGCATAACAATTTTCAAAATGTTCAGTCGAGTGAAGTTCTACGTGATACGAAATAGTTTGAACCTGGAAGTAGACGTAACTTTATCTTTTTTAAATAAAGAACAAATTCGCGGGCTAATGACATTATGTATATGTCACTCCATGTATTTTGAATTCCGATAATTTTTCAACATAACGTACAATGCATAATATTGAGACTTTTATCGAATATGTTTTTTTTTTCTTTTTGGCAAAATATTCTAAAAAATATACTCATCCGAAATGCTGTGGACTCTGGAGGAATGTTAAGGGATGTTTTCGTCCCGTTTAACTGAATTACACGGGTAACACTTTCACATCGGCCTTTCAGATGAGCGATATTTTTTACCTTAAAACTTTTTCTTCGCACGGCATGAAATTCGTGAAAATTCCTATTCGCAAGGCATTTTCGTACCTCTTAAAACCCGTTTATCACAGGAGGTCTTTTCCTAATTTAATAATAGGCTATAGAAAATATCCCAGACAGCTCATTAAGGGATTATTTAAACAAGGATCTGAAAAGTTTAATTGAGAAAATTATACGTCAACTGGAATCCCAGGCAGAATTCAGAATCGCCGTAAAATCCTAAAAGCGTTAAAGGAAGGATTTTCCCAGAACTTCCTATTCCACCTTTTGTCCAAGTTTTTATGTACGTAACGAGGAAGAATATATTATTTATCAAATCATTATACATATTTATACTCTTATGTTCTCATGTAAATTTCAAGTCGATCGGTTCGACGTTTCGTTGAAAATTTTAAATACAGCCTTTTGATATTAACGTGTAGAATATTTTGTCATGCGTCATATTGAAACCGGACACGCTGGACATCTGTAAACCTTGCTGTTCCATAAACTCCGGAATTGAGTATTCCGTATACATTTCACACTGATACGCTCAGCAGATTTGTTCGCAATTTTGCCTACAAGAAATTGAGCCGTGCAAATGCAAAACGAAATACTTTTAATTTGCGCATGCGCTCCATTGAAACCGGAAGTGTCGTACACGTCGTCGTACAGTATGAACTACGCATAGACATAGGAAAAATGGTAGCAATGGTAACAGTGGAAAGAAAAAGATAGCGACTGGTGGCGGCCAAGTCCTTTCTCTTTTCAATCAGCAGCCGTAGTACAAAAGTATAAAGAAAGTAGCCAATAATGGAATTAGAAAAGCAGGGCGATTGACCGCCACCTTATTTCCTCTTTGTTCATTTGAACGGTCACTTTTTCAAAGGATTTGATATATTATATTTAGGGATCGCGTAGTCCATACTTTTTGTCAATGGTTGTACAACTGCGAATAATGCTGTTTCATTTACGACCAGAACTTGATAACCCCTATAAATTTGCTAAATTATTCGATACATGAAGAATAGTTGCTAAAAAGTTATAAACATGAATTTTCAAAAAGTATACATAGTCATGTTATGATATTGGAAAAATAAATCTCATTTACCATTTTTCGAAATCAGTGCAAATCTATAGTTCTCTATTCAACGTGACCTGTCGTATCGTATTTTCAGGAAGAAAAAAGTAATAGAAATTCTTACGATAAGAAGCGAGCAAATCTCATGGATGGCAAATCGAAGAAAACCTGCCTCGATTCCTTCTATTCGAAGTGACGACCGGTGCTGCAACCTGCCGACACAGAACCGACATTTCCCGAATTGCTCTCGAGCTGCTTCAATAAACTTTTTGCTCGATCCGACATGGTCGTTCATATTTAAGGGCAACATTCCTGGACCTATTGGTTTGGCCATATTGGCTAGCGCTGCTACCTAGCTATGCCGAAGAACAATTCAGCAATTTAAACAAGTTCCGAGTTCCTTGCATCGTCCATAGCTCAGACTATTTGAATTTTGGATTTATTTCACAAATTAATATCCTTTGTACGAATCCATTAACATTCTGCACGCCAATTCCTATATAATTGACACTTTCGCTATACGATGCTAATGATCCTTGACCTAAATGCAATGCGGAGTGTAAGTGTTAATTTTTTATGCGGAAAACCATGATTAAAGGACATGAGACTACTTTGAAAGTGTTTTAATGACGTAAACGGTTATGAACGAGAAATATTTTATGAGATAGGCAACATCGCATGAAAACAAAACAAAATTTTGTATTGTCAATTACGAATTGGTTGACAAAATTATGCAATTTTACTAACTCGAGAAATGTTGCATATCTCTAGTAAAAATATTTCAGTATCAGACATACCTCTGAACAGTCTCGCGTACGTCTCTTTGATCTCAACCAAGTGCTTCTCGTTGCAATTAAGCATTAGTCAAGTCCTTCCATTGAATTTCGTCTCATTCAAGTCTTGTTATGGTCCAGTTTATCGATCGCTCTACACAAACGATGTAATACTTCTATGACTTCTGTGAGACGAATTTTGGCAGAGATTTTAAATCTTTGAAAATTATCGGTCAAGTTCACGTTGAACAACTTGATTCGGACTATAACGAGACTTTCAAGTCAGACGAAAATCAGTGCAAAGACTTGACTAATGCTTAACTGAGATGAGAAGTACTTGGTTGAGATCAAAGAGACATACTTGAGACTGTTTTGAGATATTTATGATATATTAAAATTTTCACTCGAGATTTCTACGTATGAAATTTTTTAATATATAATATTAAGAATGATCAATAAGTCGTTACATTAATGTTAATATACGATAAAAATAATGATTTCAAGAATAACATTAACCTCAATACTCCAGTACGAATACTGAATAAATCGGAAATACATATAAAAATGAGATTATTCTGGAATTATTCTGAAAAGGCTTTCCCTGTGCAAGCGACCAGTACTAAACGTAGAAACGTATGCTTATCCTACTACGTATACATTATACCAATAAGGCAGTAGAAGATCCCAATAATCTTTGTCCCTCGAGAGAACTACGTTTCCATGCCCATTAAATAAATCGGTACTTGAAAATTAATAATTTTCTACGGAATGACAAAAATTTTCAAAGAATACCAACAGACAACCGTCCATATGTAAAATCATAAACGTACGTATTATTAATAAATTAATAAAATTATATTTTCAAAATTTGTCCTGTATTAACATTTAATTGCAAGAAGCAATAATCGTTGAAAATGTATATTCATTTTGTTCGTGACATTGCCCGAAAAGTACCTTAAGAATATTTCAAATTCCACGAGAAGGTATAATCGTAAAAATTTGAAGAAATGCCAGAAACGGGACACCCCAAACATTCATCAACAACAATAGAAGAGCAGATAAAGGAGGCAGGGACCGAAGGGAGGGAAATAGGAAAATGTAAAGATGAATCTCATAAGGGTGTGTCTCGAAACTATTGCTGAGAATTTTAAGGCAGTCTAACCGACGCCTACATTTGGCTTCCGTCCCGTCGGCTACGTACCCTCCTCGGTCACAACGTTGGCGTCGGGAACGGCCGTGGCGTCTGCATTCGCGTCGCCAGCGGCTATTACTTACACACCGTTGAAATGCAAAAAGTTCTGATCGAAGTGACAGAAATTAAAACAGGAGAACGACGCACAGAGAGAGAGAGAGAGAGAGAGAGAGAGAGAGAGAGAGAGGGTCGCAGGCCAAAGCCATAAAACTCGTGGTTTCTGGTCCGACGCCTCTAAAGCCCGAATATACTGATGATCGTGAAGAAAATTTTTCGGCGACGCCACCTATTTTCATCCGTGAATAAGAGGCAAGAAAACTTTTTCGAGCAGGTTCCACTTACTTTTTTTTTCCTTTTTTGCTAATGTAAAGTACTTCGTCGTCGTAACGCTGTTCTCCACTTTAATCCAAATCCAAAGTCGGGACTTTCATAATTGCCATAAGTCACGACTAAGCCTTGTCGGAAATTCAGCCGGTGAAACTGTAGGCTTAGGTACCTAAACAGATTGAGCGAGAGATTTTAACGAAACTGCTACCCTTTTTTTTCCAATTTTTGCTACAGAACACATTTAATGTAATCTTAATTGTATTGTATGCTATGTACAATTTTTCAGGTGAATACAGTTAACGACTTGAATAATAAATATAATCTAAGCGTTCGGCACAGCATTAAATCTTCGTATTACGTCAGCATGCGATACAATTATTTGATTTATTAATATTACATAATGTGTCATTGCCGTCATGATTTTTTTATTTCCTTCAATTATCAAAATTTATTATTGTTAACGTCTCAGGAATGAACTATTTATCTGTCTTGGTATCAAAAGATCTTCTTACCTGCACAAACTGTTTCATTCATATTCCTCGATAATTCATCAGGAAATTTGAAATCTAATTGCATATAGGTATACTGCATACTTGTTAAACCCCTCCGCTATGAAAATATGAAAATAAGTACATTATACATGGATACTTTAGCACTCCTATATGTATACTTGTCATTCGAAGAAAAAAAAACCTTTATATTAAAATTCACAAATTTACTGTCAACTGAACCTTTACTTTCATTGTGAGTAATGTGTTACGTATATTATAAATTATTCAAACAATAAAGCTACATCAATTTTATCCAGCATCCTGAATCACTTTTCCTTACGAGACAACCGGCTTGAGACGTATGAAAAAGTATCAGGGATTTTACTCGCAGCCTTTAAGGTACCATAGATCGTTGTGTATATGTATTACATACATATGCAGGATATCCTATAGCCAAATACAGTAACTATTTTTTTTGTGCAGCGAAAGTAAAGCTATTCCCGAAAGAAAGTGAAACGGCGCCTAGCCTTTTTTTTCTAGCAATAACTTTTGGGCTTGTCTATCGATTCACGAGGGTGCGAGCGGAAGGGATGTTTTTCATTGAAGGAATAGCTCGCACGTACAAGCGCAAATTTATAATATGCCAAATGGTCCATCGCTTCCATTCGTCCTAGCGTAAACCTCTCTTAATCGGATCAATCGTCGAAGCATCTCTGGAATTCGTGATTCGTTCGTATCGTAAAGTCTTTGTAGGATTTTTATTATAGAAAACCATGAAATCATAAAAATCTATAAAATCGCACTCGCATAGAGAAATTTTACGAGTGTCACAACAAAATCAATAATTTTCATATTACAGTGCTAAACATTCAATTTACATTATATTCGTTATGTCTATCGACACTCGCACGTAAATTTTATTAATTTACGTTTGTATGTAAAAAGGTTATATTTATATTTTAATTGTCAATTATTCGTAGTATCGAATTTGTTATAGAAATACAGCTGAAGTCTAAACTGAAACTGAAATGTGTATTGTATCATTTATATTTGATAAATTCTGCATAACCATTTAGGTCAATATCTGCGGGCTCCGCTTAAATAATATACGGGGCATTTATTTAATGAAAATACTCGGCTAGGTGGACACTGTCTATTTCTGATATTTCTAAATACACTATTTAATATAATATGCTAATGCAATATGCTAATCATTGCAATTAGACCACGTTACTCAATCATAAGTGAAGCATAACGAAAATAATAAATGTCTATAAAGTATAATAAAAAATGATGATCTAATTTTTTTTACACTCGGCTTGAACGCATCTAATATATTGAAATATAAAAAAAATTGATACAATTAAATGTAATAATTATAGAATTTATTAATCATCGTTAATTTATTATTTTCAGAGTATAACCAGTTGGACTAGTTAGCACAAAATTGGATTACATATTTCGATAATTTAGTAATACTTATATATCTATATTGCCAGTATGGACAGACATCAAACGATCATTATTTGAACTAATTAAGTGAGTAGTCTTGTATTTATCTTCTTGACTCTTGCAAATCATTCAAAAAACCTGATTTTCATTCAATTTATTTCAGGACAATTATGAATCATGATCTGTCTACAGGTTTTTTGTCAGTTTAAATTGTCTTTTTGGGAGGCCATCCTTGTATGATTTACAATGTAAATGAGTCCCCTGGTCTTCACATATTTTTCGCAAGTCGAACACAGTATGACGTAACGGCATGGCTTTTTTACCTTTAGATACTCATGTAGGATTCACGGAGTCCCTAAAAGCCTGTATTTCGTATGCATGAAAGTCTGACGCAAGCACTTAGCGATTAATAATTTAATTATCTGAAATTATCGGGGGTCATTCTTGACACGAGTCAGACAGTTATAAATATCATTGACATTTTACTTAATAGAAAATGTTTTCTTCTTTTTTAACATAATGGAAAATCTTTCGTCTGTATTACGAAGTTATTCTGAAATCCCGATAAACTCTAGCAGTTCCTCTCCGGTATTGATATTCAGATAATTACAATATCAAGATAAGCAGCCGATAATTTAAAAACTTTAAAATGTGCGGTATTACATAATCGTTAGACTTATGCATAAAACCATTTACCAGAAATATAACTCTAAGTAATCTACAAATTATTTGCAAATGGTACAAGTTAATAATTATGCGTGTTCAAGAAAAAAATTTATTTAGTATCGATAAATTCCTTTTCTCTCGATGAAATGAAGTATTCGAAGTTTGCAGAGATAACAACGTATGGATAATGAAGTTGGGTGAATCGTGTGAATATGTTCGTGCGAAAAATTTTCAATAATCTTGTGAACGAATTCAATTTACAATTATAGGAAAAATCAAGATGATGGAAGCCAGTGTTTCCGAATTCAAAACAGGATATTCGAGAAAATATTTATTTCTCTTTTGCTACGTTGAACGCAGAAGATTTGATGGACCTGAATATGGTTCGATACTTTAGGTGTGAAGGTTGTAATATTTTTTTAGAGTTATCAATACGGTTAAATTGTTGAACGAATGAAAAACTTAAGAAATCCGATTTCTGGTATGTTATATCTCTAAATGTTATTCGAATCAAACGTATAAGCTGAAGTTGATTCTGGAATATAATATTCTAAAAAAAAATTGGAATACCGATGCGATAATATTCTTCTATGTAACGTTTATATTGAATAATGTCTGGTTAACTTGAAAAACAGAGGAAAAAGGGTTGAAAATCAACAAAAGGGAACATTAAGAAATATAAAAAAAAAAACCTTATATAGAACTATATAGATAACTAGAATAGTAGAAAGCGTAGTAGATGTCGAATTTTTCAAAATCTAATATAGCGGTATATTTTTATTGGCTAATTTGAAATTTATATGATTTATTTTTTGTCTCGTAGCTTTGAACTAGGATATATTTATTTCATCTGGTCTTTCTTTGATCATACATCTCCTGGCCTGATTTTCATCTAAACTAACATATTTATAGCCAGGAAACATCAACTCATATGTTTCTATCGAAAAACTTCAAACAACAAGCATAAAAAATATATATTGTGCTACAGGAATATAGTAATTATAATAATAGTTAATGGCAATAGCATTTAAATGAAGTCAAGGCTGTCAAAGAAGTTTCATCATAGTACGTCTTTCAGTAAATCAGAAAAAAAAGTCATGACAATGTCTTATAAAAATGCCCAGTCGAACTCTGACCGTATATTTTCTAGTGGTTGGTAATACCATCTGTAAATATTGCTCGATTATCGGTCACGTGTTTACTTACAAACGGCTTACGCGTGTAGTGATTAAAAAGCGCAATAGAAGTTGCTGCACGCAAATGCGATTTTTGTGCGATTCTGTAATTCTTGGAAAATGACTACTTCGAGGCATTCCGTGACAAGGCCATCGGGTATTTTTATAAACGTAGTCACTTTTGTAGCAAACAATGAAAGCTTTCACTAAATATCCGATGACATTAAAAAAAACTATTTTTATAACACTTACAGTAAATACAGTAAAAGTAGTGATATAAAAACTTGTAAGGATGTAGGTAAAGAACTAGTAAGGGAAGATTGGCTAAATCTAGGTTCCTTATGAAAATAATGACAGCCTTTCCAAAAATGTATCATGACTTCCCTGAAATTAATTAGCCTTGGAGATAGACCAATTTACCCCACTGGATTACTCGTCGTACCGTACCTACCCTCAAAACCGTTGATATTGAAACGTGCATTTTTTAAAAAAATTATTGAATTATCTTTTATTATTCAATACAAATTTTTCGAAGTAAGAATTACTAGTCGATTTGTAAATTTATAATATTCTTGTCATGTGTGTTCTAAATGCCTATATACGTCAGACATTAAATTGTAAATGTATTCAACCTCGTTCTGAAATTACGCAAGTTTGAAAGTTGATAAAAAAGTAAAAATGAGTATTATCAGAAAGAACCCAACGTATGTAAAATGATGTAATATAGTTTCCGAATGAAATTCTTGGTCCAATAATTTATAGGTTTTCTCTGAACTCTTCGAAATAAATGTACTTTTCCGTAAAAGTTCACGGCACTTGTGGCCATAGGCACGTGTTTCCGTTATGAAGGAGAGGAAGAAGGAAAGAAAAAAATCCGTTCTTTACGATCGTTTAAATCCAAAAGCGAGTAACGAGAATTCTCGCTGAATAAAGTTTGCCCCCTTTTTTTACACGAGCGTTATTTTACAATCCGCCAGAAAGCAACGTTGCGGCAAGAATCGAGAAAAGGCTCCCTCGCGAGAAGTGTAGAAGCTTCAGAGCGAACGCAGAGCGTGGAAGCTCAAGTTGGAGGTCAGAGGTGAGACGGAGAGGTGCGCCACGATAAAAGTCGCTATCCTATACGGGGACAGAAAGTGGAATAAAGTTTTTACGGTTTCCGTTTTCCCGGAGGTCTCTTCAGGTGTAACAGAGAATGAGGGAAAAAAAGCGATATTCGCTTCGTGAAATACATTTTCTTCTTATTCTTTTTCAATTGTATTTACTGAGTCCTTGACTTGTTTTTCCCTTGTGAAATTATTTACAGATTTTGTCGAATTACTCGTTTATAGGAAATCCTGTACATAGATTTGCTTTTGTATTAAGTACTTCTAATTTGCGGTACAGTACTCCACGCAAACGTTGTCACGTAAAACTGATTTTCCACTAAATCCAAAAATAGACAAGAAAATTGTATGATAGAAAAATTCGACTTTATTCATCTTTTATAGGGTAAATCCACCAGTAACGAATGCCTTAAGAAACCCCTCCACTTAATGTACACCCTTGTTACAATGACTATATATAGATTTAATTTGCACGTTCACTTACTGGGGTCTGTCCATTCACTGTCACATATAAGTCACTCGATTAATTTTTTCCCCTAAATTTTGTCATAAGGTAAATTTAGAGATAACATTGCATCGAGATAATATATTGCATTAGTAATAATGCTGGTTCTTGATTGGGCATTGCATATATGAAATATTTAACACGTCTATAATAAAATCTTTTAAAATAATTTTTGAAAAGTATTCTCTAATTTAATCGCATGCTCGTTACCAAAGATAAGTCTGTCGAGCAATATACATATAACAATTACAGTAATCCGATTTTAAGTTGAATTGCATTTGGGGGGGTAACAACTTTCTCCTTAAAAAATAGTAAGCCTCGCAATCAAGTGATTGATTCATAATTTATTGAACCTTCTTTCGTTATCTGATGCCTAGAAATTAATCTGTATCGATCGCACCATAGAATACTTAATACCCTGCAAACCGTATCTAATATTAACGTGAGCTTCAAATTTTTCTATAATTTTAACCTTTTTAAAAATTAATCCAGCAATGCCTCAAAATCGCTGCAATATATTTCTAACATACATGTTTCACTTTGAATAATACTGTGATGCATATCTGCTTCCAATGGCTTACACGTTTTGGTTACGATTTTGATAAAGTACAAACGATATACGTTTGTACGTATATATTAAAGAGAACGTTTATTGTTCGTATATAGATAAGAAAATTAACCTATATTTATTCTATCGTAACACAAAACTATAAACTTCTCTCATTGATGAGAATATAAAATATGCATTTTTCGTATTTGCCAATAAATGTTTCGCAGTATGAATCTATAATGTAGGAAAGGCAAAGTTGGACACGCTTTTTAGAAAAGTTCCAGGTTTAAGTGAAACACTGATGTAAAATAGAAGACACTGAAATTTAACTAAATTTAAAAAAAAAATAGGAATACTTACATCAGTTTGTTTAGATAAAAATGTATGCACGACAAGAAATTGATTTAAGAATAATAAATAGTTGAGATGTCGTTAATTTTTCGATTGGCTAATATTGCCCTGGTCTCCCTTGTTTCGTGTAAAATAAATATCTGCTTACAAACGAGCAAAATTATTTTAAAATAATATTTTTTGATATACCTCTATATACATATTGCTTATATGCTGTGGATCATCAATACAGAAATAGGGTCAGCCAACTTCAGTTCGTGAAGGATTTGTACTTGTGAACATTATTGCTATTGATCAATGAACTTTCGATCATTTTTACACGTGAACTAATAATTTTCCATGAATCCCGCTGTATATAGAGAAAGCAGTTAGGATTCAACTTTGTAATCAATACATTTTTTTCAAATGCCATTAAAAAGTATTTCACTTTTAAAAGTATTTCTTTTCATTTTATTATTATCATAATATTTATACATAATATTTAATTAAATCTAGTAGGAACTCCACTCAGCTGTTCTAAATATTTTTAAGTTTTCATTTACATAGAACAATTCCAAATAGGTACATATGCGGGCATCATTTAACTGTTCACTTACAGGGACACAAGTAAAATACCTCTAACAGATTCTTTTTCAATATAAGTTTAACCTTTCTTGTGAGATTAGATCAAAAACTATTTTTAAATCCTCTAAAAATATCCTACGTTCCTATTTGCCAGTTCGATAACCAATCCAAACATCTTGCTTACTGTTATCATAGAAGAGCGCATGCGCGAATCATTTCGTGCGGTGACTTGGTTAAACTTCCAGCATAAAGAATAATAGCACATAAAAAAACTAGACGTCAATAACACTAAGAAAGCCTTACGAAATGTAAGAATAAGAGAAGAAGGGGTATCAGTGAAGTGCACATACAAGGGAACGCCTGGCAGTAAGGCAACACAAGAGAGCAAGCTACCACGTACGTTAAGTTAGGTTAGATAGAAGAGCGCGAGTGCTGCGCGTCGCAACGCAGAAAAACAGCGTCAGGCGTGCGCGACAGTGGGTTCACCCTGACCTTAGTCAGACACGATTTAATTTCAGTGAATTTAACCGTGACCCAGCATTCGTTGGTTACTTCGTGACGTGTCCACATATGTGCAGGCGACCGCGGATTTCGTTGCTCTGGTACGTAGAAAACCTATGATATTAATTTTCCATTGGTTTCGGAGGTTAGGTCCTCACCTGCTAAAGATCGATCCCGGCGCTGTGTACGGGCTATAGCAAAACCAGTTTCGTGTACAGTGCTTCCACTGCACATGCATTAAGTTTAAAATTGTACTGTGTTCCATTGAATCACATCTATTAATATGCTGACTGTCTAGTCGTCAAGTATTTGTATGCTTACAATTCCTTAGGTTTATTACGATTCTGATACTCATTTCAAAGGCTCTAGATTCGAATTCAAATGCTCCTGATTTGTCAATCTAATCGCCAACTAATAAATAATTCTTTAAAATATCATAACTAGTAGATCAAAATTGTACTATTATTTGCGTATGATATTCATTTTTATATTTTTATCGAGGAATTCTTTTATAGGGTACTGCGATTCTTATTTTTACTATTCAGGTAGATAGACTTTTGACTTGTTCTGTACATTAGAAAGAAACGAATGCGCGACGCGTATTCCGTCACGAAAAGCTTTTAGAAAGATATTCACTGCGATGGTAAGTTTTAAGACTTCAGATAAATACTATTTCGGATATAGCTTCTCATGTCTGTTAGATTCATTATAGATTGGTGATAGTATTTTTTTAGGATGTAATTATTTTTCGTATGCTCAGTTTTTTTTTACTAATTTTTATTATATAATAATCGTAGTCGACACTAAATTAGTCTTCTTTCAGAGCACCAGTTATACTCAACTGTCACTCATTGAAATAATTGTATTAGAAGACTTAGGAATTCATATAGTACAGGAGAACCCAAATTGGTTCAGGGGTATAGCACTCTATTGATCTTATACGTTTAATTTTTAATAAAATATTCAGGCCACTGTCTGATGGATTAATCTTATTCTTTTGAAACTATACTACAACAATATCTCTAAGATTGCCGTTAAATTTTACTGTTTATTTATCGATATTACTTAAAGTATTAGTTATCATTATCATAACATCAGCTGTGAATTTTGTGTGATAAACATGCTTCAGTGACATTCAAAAAGTTAAGGACGGTCATTAAACCTGTTGACCTTCATTCCCAGTGATTAAACTTTTTTTTTTATAATAAAATAATTGGATTATTTGATACTTGATATAGATAGCGATTTTTTTTTATTTTATTATAGTTTATATTTAGCTGTTTGTTGCTCTGTTGATCCTTATGTAATGAAAATTTAATTTTATACTTTTTTCCCTATCTTGTTTGTAAAAGTCAAAACCACAAAGTTAAGTAAAATATATTCGCACATAAACCTTCAGAAACCGGTTCAATACACAATTTAAATTCATTTGATTTTACGAGCGATTAAATTCAAATAACTGCGTCACATTTCGTCACAATATTTAATGCATGTCGATTTTAACTACAATATAATAAAATATACAATCAAGGATATTATATATGAATTATATATTATAGGTATCCATAAAATACACTATATAACTTTTAATGTAATTCATTGTGCGCGTGATGCTACAGAATTCGTTTAAATGGAATTGTTTAAAATCAACGTAGACGTGGAAATAAAAAAATAAATATTATTTAATATTGGAATATCATGTGGAATATACATATCTGACGAATTTATTCGACACTTTTAATGATGAATTTATTGAGTACGCAGTGTATAGTGTACAGTGTATAGTATGTAGCGTATACATACTAAATGTAACCAGATTTCTTGATAAACAATTATTATTTCAAGTCATACAGTTACGATACTATCCAGATTATGCATTACATTGTAAATCTAATTATAAGTACAAATTATATTAACGCATTTAGATACGTATATTATTTTATTTTCATTTATTTCTACTGATTTTATTTAATAATCTGCTTTGTTTTTGTTATTTGTATACGTTTTAAACGGATTGAATTAACACATTTAAAATGCATGGTTCTTATTAAACGTGTCATTTGAATAGTATAGCTAACATATGTATCTGTGATGTGATATTTGAATACGTTTCACAATCAGATGTATTCAAATAACGTATGTCAAACGTTTTGTTAACCCTAACCCGGTAATTGGTATGTTTGGTATCCTCAGACCATAAACCGGGGTTATTTTTGTCCAGCGTGTTTTTCACTAACTTAACTTCATAAAAAAAAAAGTATACATATTTATATATTGTCTTTGAAGTACTGTAACCCTAAAAAAAATTTGAAATATTTTTTGCAATGTTCTATTGCCTATATATTGCATCGGATTCGGGATGCGCATGGCTATCAAAGAATAATCATAACTTTTGCACAGAACGTCTAAAATGAAAATCGAGAAATTAAAACGGATAAAGTTCCTAAAAGCGCATACCTCCGGAAAGTATGAGTCTCTGTATTCTGACGTATTTTGACGTGCTGATGACGAATACAATAGTGGAAATACCCGTAAAATTAATTTTAAAAAATTTTTATACAATTTTTAATAAAAATCGTAGCTTGTAAATAATTACATCATTTATTTTCTTTGCATTTTTATTATAAAGCTATTATTTTTCGAAAAAGGTAACATAATGTTAAATAAGCAAAAAACTATCCTACCCAAAGAACCTAAAGACTTTAAAATTCAAATTTCAACCTTCCCGCGGTAAAGTGCGTAATGAAAGTAATTATTTACTAAAACTAATGGAATTGTAGTGACAAAGTCTGTCAATCATAATTATTCTTTATTACAATTCTTTTCTACGAATGTTTGTTTCTTTGAACATTATCTCATTTTTCTCGAAAAATAATAGTTTTATAATAAAAATTCATAGGAAATAAAAGATGTAATTTTTTGCAAGATACAATTTTTACTTAAAACATTGTTCTCTTAAATCAATATTTAATGAAAAAAAGTCAAAAAAGTTTTTTTTTCCTGATAAATGGCCATTTTTTAAAATTAATTTTACGGGTATTTTCATTAGTACGTCATCAGTACGTCATCAGTACAGTATATTCGTCATCAGTACGTCAAAATACGTCAGAATACAAAAATGCATACTTTTCGGAGGTATGCGCTTTTTGGAACTACACCCGTTCTCGATCTGTTACAACAAATCAAATCGTCTCGAACGAAAATAACCCAATTTTCGGTCAAAAGGTTAAATAACAATTCTGAAAAATGAATAGAAAATAACTAGGACAAAATAACACACATTTTACAACTTTTTGGCTGATACACCTGATCTCATGTTTTTCAAAATAGCCTGACGCGTTCTGGAAAAAAAAATCAATTCTACATCTAATTGGATATATTATGCTCGATATACATATACACGTGTCGTTTAAATTACGTAATGTGCTTAGTTTCAGATCCGTTACGTGAGGTTAAATTGCTGTCTGTTATATTTCTTCGTCTCTTAACCAAGTATAATAATAGTCCCTGGGGCCTATGACACTTGTACTACTACTACCACCACCAGTACGCGCGGTGCGTTATACACGTAGCACATTCTTGATCCATAATTGTGACCTCGTTTTACCAGCAGTCTGACGTCTTAAATTTCGCTTTGAATTAAGATATCAATTAAGGCTAATAAAATATATAAATTTCTCGCATCCTCGTTGCAATTTCAAACAATACGTTACCCTACGGTAACATCCGTTTTAACTTGAACAGAGCTTTGTAATGAATAAACATCCAAATAACGATTGATACCGCGTATTAATAAAACTTATTGCGTCCGATTACGCCTAATTAAAACGCTGCACGTCGCGTATCACTGCAGATATTGAAGCGGTGCAAGCGATTAAAATTTCAAATTTATTAACGTTTTCGATAAATTTGAACCGTAACTTGGATTTGAACCAGGATTAAAAATATATGAAATCCTTTCTCATATCAACGACAGATAACAAAATTAATTATCAAATCGTTATCAATCTGCAAAATCCATATCACTTTGAAGCTTTTTAATCCATATCGCTTCGGAACTGATATTTTTGGGCAACCGACATTTCGTTTAATAAAGATAAGAACAAGAATAAAAATAATCCATCTCAAGTCTGATGAACAGCATCAGTCAAGATCGTTTCTCGGAAACGTCACGTCATCTGAACATAACCAACGCGGTCTCACTTTGATAAACAATTTTTTCATTTTTTTTTCAACTGTCCCAATATTATTGATTTTTCTACTATTTCAGTGCACTCTATGCATTCTATTTATATGAAACTTTCGTCCTAACGAATTACCCCCCACCCAACATAAATACGAGTTTCGTTAACGCCTTGTGTCCTGTATTCGTTAGAGAACTTTTGCAAAATTTAATGGTATAGTAGTAAACTAAGTTTACTATACTTTTTTTCACGTTCCTTCAACCAACCCATGTTCCACGTTGAATCAGCTAGATTACTAACCACCATTCACGGCGACGTCTGGTCTAGTTATGTTCTACATGACTCAGAGATGTTACTGCACCGCGACTAATTTAAGTAAAAAAAGGAGAGGGGGTGGGGGAGAATTTGGTAAAAGCGTGTTTTCTTAAAATTTACCAAA
The DNA here is from genome assembly GCA_963971525.1 of Cephus spinipes. Taxonomy (NCBI): domain Eukaryota; kingdom Metazoa; phylum Arthropoda; class Insecta; order Hymenoptera; family Cephidae; genus Cephus; species Cephus spinipes. Next base: position 5,818,220 of record OZ020580.1, on the reverse strand, counting down.
ACTGGACTCTCACGTAAAAGTATTTATTACAGTACGTAGAATTCCTAGGTGCGTGTATACACACGGCGTGATAATGTCACTCTTAGAAATGTTAATTAAAAAAGAAATTTACTTTATCGCGACATAACAAAGGAATTGTATATGAAGGAGGTAATAACCAGCGGAAAGTTTAGTCGACTCAGGTTAATACGTGTTATCGATCACGTCCAATAAAGCAGCGGTTATAGTAGACCACCCATGTTACGGGTAAGTCCAATACGTCGTCTTGATGTACGACAAGTCGGATCAGGTTTAGCTTTTCTTGGATCAGACGAGGCTTTTCTTGTTGGTTCTGAGTCAAGGGTGAAGCGTGATATTCGATTTTTAACGGGTGCACAAAATTCCTTGACCTCCCGGGGTGGGCCGGTGGGAGGGGGGGAGAGGTCCCCCTCCATCGAGTCAATTTTGTACGTTCTGCCCATGTACGTAACTTTTGTATGAAACAAGGACAAGCAGACTTTATCTTTACGAGGGGGATTCACGAAATAAAAGTTTTCTTTTACTTTCCTTCTTGTTTTATGGACAGCTCACGAGCAAGAGGCTGGTTCTATTCGTTTCTCGATACTCGCCTCTTTGTATGGATGCCTAGGACGGCTTTCTGTGCGATGGGAATTAAAACACTGAATCTGCATAAGTTGTCCTGGATCTGTTCGGGTTAGGTTCCGTAAAATAAGATTATGCTTCCAGGTATCAAATTGGATCATGTGGATAATATGCGGCGTAAGAACCCACATTGCAAATACGACCTTAACCCGGGTTAATCCCTGCGTACGCATTACAACTGTGTGAAGGTTCAAAGGTAACGAAAAGTGGCAAATACTGTTGGGTAGCTCGGGTCGGATTAGGTTTATTGATTCAGAGTACTAAATTCGTTTACGAGTATGATACAATGATATAACCCAACTCCTGAACTTTATCTAATCACTCGACTAATTATAACTGACGTGCTTCGTGTGTGTGTTACGTACAATCGAATGACACAATTTATTTAATCGCATCGGCCCATAAACAGTGTACGCTAATATTTCGAAATCAGCGTTGGTCCATAGATGGGATGCAGACTTTTTTTTTTAACAAACCTGTCATTCCAAGTAGCAATTTTACATCCGTACAACGTATAGTAATATTAGATACGTCTGCAAGGATATCTTGACAACATAGCAATTTGAACCCTGACGTGTTGTGTGTACATCTATGAAATATTCAAAGTTCCCGCCAAATGAAATACATCCCAAGCAGCGAGGAATATCAATGAAATATCTTTAAATAGCTGCAAACTTCAAGTAAAGTTATATCCAATAAAGAACATCGCTAAAAAATTGCGCGGATGTATAATATCTAAATGATGATATTATATCATTACAACATTTCTTCGAAGAAATATTTATTTGTCTTTTTTCTATGATTTCCAATATACACAGCATCAGATACCTTCTGGATATCCATATTTCTTAGAATATGTCGAAAAACTTTGGATATGCAAAAGAATACACTTCGTGTATGCTGTATGTGCTATAGATATTTAAAAATGCCCAGTTAGTTTTCAATCCAGTGCTGAAACTTTTGACTCACCGTCGGTTCGAAAATCACTGTTAAAATTTACTTTTAATGTTTTTGGGACCTTCGTAAGGATAGCAGAGCCTGACGATCGGTTATAATAAGATCAAATGCATCAACAATTCGCTGGTGCTCAAGATGTCTTATTATAGATCACCTGTGATGCAAAACTTATTTCATTTATTTTTTGAAAAAAAAAAACTTGCTTCGCTTGTTCATGTGTTCTCCATACGTATCTCTATCTCTAACTACCGTAACATAAATACGTGCACCTAAATAAATGCAAAATCTCGTAATTTTAATATCGAATAGCCATGAAAATAATATTTCATTTACTAGAGATGTTTCTACTGACGAATACATATTGCTTAGATATTCTACGAGCGTTACCGTAATATCTACTGTTAATGTTGTATGTATTTCATTTGGCGGGTACTTTGAATAAAACACAGACGTGCACACAACGTCAAGCTTCAAATTAGGATATTGTATAGGATATACATATGTATATGTATATATAGGATATACATATGTATATAACATTACTGCAACGTTGTACGAATGTAAAATTGCTACTTGGGATACAACATTTAACAGTATATAGGTATTATGATAACGTTCGTAGGATATCTGAGCAATATGTATTCGACGATAGAAACGTCTATGGCGAATGAAATATTATTATTATTTCCATGCCTATTCGATATTTAAGTTACGAGATTTTGCGTTTCGTCAGATGTATCTATTCATTTATATTTCGGAAACTGGAGATAGAGATACGTATAGATAACACATAAATAGATGAAACAAATTTTTTTTCCAAAATATTAATGAAATAAGTGGTGTATCACAAGTGATCTTTAATAAGGCGTCTCGAGTACCAGCGAATTGTTGATGTTGTTACGAAGGTCCTAAAAATATAAAAAGTCAACTTTTAACAATACTTTTCGAGCCGTCGGTTAAGTTTGACGTTCCAGCACTGGATTGAAAACGTGCAGCAACCTCGCAATTTTCTTCATTGGATATAACGTTATCCGAACGTTTGCAATTATTTTCAGGTATTTCATAGATATTCGTTGCTGCCTGAGATACTTTACTTTCGACGTTCACCCGGGCAAAGATCATCTTGGCATCCCGTAGTGTAATCCACCTTGATACTTCGCTAAAAAAAGAATTCATGACTCATAGGTAATACAGTTGTTGAGCTAGAATTTAAAAAAAAAATTATTCTAGTTAGTACGGCAGTAGTATAATATCTCAGTTATTTTCTTCTTTAGATACGCGAACCAGTTACAATTAAGTATACTAATCGTAAGTATGCGATAATAATGACGATGATAAATACATTGTTTTTTTTTTATGATTCACGTCATAAGTATGATAAGTGTCATATAACATGACAAGTCTGTCGGATAAAAGAATATTATGAATAATTAATATTTTTTCAAGCACCTGCACTTCTCTAGTATCATTCTTAGGCTCTTATTGTATGACGTCATTCGTAATGTCTTAATTGAATAATTGAATTTGACAGTTAGAGCACTGATAGACACGAGAATGACTGTGTAGCTATTAGTGTCATTGATAATTACGCTATCGCGCATGAATGCCAATAATCGCCATAATAACGTTAATGGCTACGTGAACTTCGAGCAACACCGTGACGAAGCATTGTCTCTTCGTCACGGATAAGAATCGCGAATACTGGGTGCCTGGAGCATACGCGTAATTCTCATTAGTTTAACATCCTCGTTGTACAGTTTCTTATCTGGTACATAACATTCACTGCTATGCAACCACTAACCGCTGTGGTAATAACGGAAAATAGCAGGAATATTTGAAACAGCATTTCGGATGTTCTTCCTGTAGCTAACTTCCGTACCAAGTTGGTCCGGAGACTATCTTTCGACATTTCCTGTACACATCGTTAATGACATGGAAAACTTTCATCCGAATTAAGTGATAAGTTGGAAACGGCTTTTTGCTAATAATTTTTTCGGCATAAAAATGACAATAGTAACGAGACGCGGAATTGCGCAGATTGTCAGCTACCTTTACGAGTGGGATATATTTATAATTTTATAAAATAAAAATACGAGTTTTTTTATAGCGTTTTCCAAAATTTACAAACGCGTTATTCGAAATTTTTGTGCTGTTAGAAATACTACTGTAAAGAAGTGTACTTGGAAGTTTATTATCGCGAGAAAAATTAATGAGATATCTTATGGTCATTGACCTTAAGCAAGTATAGACGACTTCCGGTAGGTTTGATGTTTATGTACCTACGTTCATTCTACACGATTTTATTTTAGTGCGAACCCACAGTACGTATCCTTCAGGATATGACCGTTCGTATGCGGAAAATAATTGTTACAAATTAATCAGAATATGTGTATTGAATATCGTCGATTAATTAATTGAATAAGTAAGAGTTTATTGACAATACAGAACATGGGGCAGATTTACATTCTTAACAGAGCATTGTATTACATAAATATTTTTGACATTTGGTTTGATTGTCAATTGGCCATCGACCGAAGTCCTTCAGTCTGAATTGTCTTTTTTTGCGTGTCGACTATATTTTTTAAAATATAATTTGAGTATTTATTTGATTACCGGTGATCGTTGTTCATTCATGCGAGTTGGTCATATGTCGTGTGTACGGGGAATTTATGTTTACGCGTTTCGTTTTGATCGGATTAAGTATTATATTTCAATAATTTAATGTAGTGGTTATAGAATACATTGATACAAAATTTATTATATGCGATTTGAATTGTTTACCGATCTTGTGTTTTTCAAATATTTTATTGAACTGTACTCCTTAAATGAATTTTAAATGATGCTATTAATTCAAGTAAAGTATAATGTATAAATATATGTAAACGTTTGCAAAGTAAGTCATCGTCGTCGTGTCTAGTACAATTTTCATATACTTTCTATTTTCATAATAATTACTCTGTAGTATATGAGTACCTAACTAATAATTCATCATCGGTTAATATTTTAGTTCTAGAATCATTTAATAAACTTCGCAACCTATTTGCGTTTGTTAAATTTATATCTCATTTGATACAAGTGCTATTGTGTATTGCATCATATATCTTAAATGATGCAAAGTAATACATAATAACAATGTAAGTTTATTATTTTATAGAAGGCATTCGTTAAAGGCATTAACGAATATGACAATAGTTACGCAATCATACGATAAATAGGTCAGATTCCTTGTTTTTATAAATTATTTTTTACGCATGCTTCGATAAAAGTTTAATCATATCTTATTATTTATAATTCACATTGCACATATACATATGTATATCCATTCAGAATTTTCCATATAGGTTTTTATGTATTTACATATGTATATGGATGCTGCGACTGGTCAGTTCTCTTTTTCATTATGACTGACAGATCGTTTATATGGTTAGCTTCGAAACATTTATCAATTGACAGCTGACACGAAACATTAATAGATGCATTAGGTTACAATTTTTAATGACAAAATATCGATTTTTTTAAAACAAAAGTCAAACTCTATTTGTCATGATATCCTGTCGGAACACATGTTATACGTAAAACCTTTTTTTTAAAATGGACAACGTGCAGACGAATTTAAAAAATTTGTTTATATTGAAATATTTATGAAATTGCAGATCACTATGAAGTACGATGACCTCGCTTGTATCTAGAGAAATAAAAATCGTGCAAAATTCTGTCCTACATAACCATGATAATGAAAGATAAGAAATTATCATTTTCATATGATGTCAATCCTCAAAAATAATAATAATTCAACTGAAGTAGACTGGACCGTATAAATCAAATGAATACTCTATCGTTAGGTGCTGCCTTTGGTCGTACTTTTTTTTTTAATTTTTAACTTTTTTTTTTAATTTTTTTCTAATTTTTCGATCGCATTTAATTGTAATGATTTGACGAATTCAGAAAAACTTATTACACAAATCTGTAAAGACCTGTGAAGGGCTGATTCGACGACGATTATTTGATTGGTAATTCTTGAGAGGTTAACGTCCGTCTGGATTAATTTCAATGGTAAAGCTACCCGTGTCAATATTTTCTGAACAAATAACGGCCGGTAATTGAAATCGTGTGTAGAAAGTATTCTTCGTCGTCTGCAAACTCACGCGCTTATCGGCCATTTGATACTGCACTATCGTTATTTATTTCATCACTATCAATTCTTAGTATTGCGCAATGCTCAAATCTATTAAATATAAAATTGATGTTTTTACAAATATTTTGTTCCATCGAAATTAGAGCTAATTAAACTTCCTAACACATATGTATGGCTGATTAATATTTTTCTCCCTGCTACGAATTTTTTGCCTATTTCGCGTGATGTCTTTATTTATTTTTTGTTCACATTCGTCTTGTTTTGCCTGCCATATTTATCATGAAATGCTGTAACATTCTATGCGTACCATGTAAAATGGAATTCGTTGACGGTATCCGTAAACTTCGGTATTTACCTACTAATTAGTTTAATGCCGACGTTTGCTCTTCATTCTGTAATATTTATTTACAATCAGGTGGCCTTCGTGTGGAATTTTAACGATTTTTCTTTGTTTAAATTTTATCTCAATATTTGTCGTCTAGTAGAACATTTAAAAAATACGAAAATCACTCCCATTACTTATGGCAAATGGAGAGTACATACATATGGTTGGTGAAGTCAACCGGTATTCTTTATTTGTATTAAGCATTACGAGGACTTTTTTCAATCACGGGTCTAACAAACAATGAGAAAAAAAATACTTGGATTGATTTCACAATATGTTTCAAGTAAGTATATCGATTTTTCTTGAAGATTATTAGCATGCATTTTGGCATTGAAAATCGATCTGACCTTTCGATATTCAATATACTTTTTTTGATCTCGTGTTCCATGACCTATGTTCGGTCATTCTACTGTAAGTAGGCGTTTCCGTGCTTTATGATAATTGTTTATTCGAAATTTCATCTTGTTTTTTTCAATGCACATTTGCACTTACGTCACGAGCAAAAGATATGCGCAGGATTCAAAGTTCGATATTGATTTGCATTGAAATAAAGAACCTCGCTACCTTTAACCTACAGTATGTCTGCTTGAACGATAGCCGATAATTCTGAAAAGATAGTACACGAAGTATCCGTAATACCGAATGAAAATAATTTAAACTACAAAATAGTATTTCATATAGTATATGTGAAATGAAATATGCTAAACTGTACTAATTGGAGCAATCCTGTGCAGCTGCATCGGACTATAAATAAAATGGTCCTCGATAGATTTATATCTTTTAATTCAAATTGGTTAATAATTATAAACGGCTCGTGTAAAAAACAAATTATATTTATCTTGGCAGATATTTCATCTTTGCAGATACGAGATAAACACGGACGTGAAATGTATTAATTTGACTTGAGTGCATTACGCATTTGCCGTGGAAAAAAAAAATGTTTTCAATATACCTGTGTGATTTAATATAATCGCATTGAATATTTTAAACCAATCGAAAGGCCAGGGTGACGCAATTCTTCCATTCATTAATTCCCGAAAAACTACGTACTGCAGAGACACGTGAGTTGCGAGTGCAACCTTGCATTCATGTTAAGTTTTTGCAAAAAGTTTAAAGATCGAAAAAGGCATGGAAATATTTCGTCGTCTTGTCTGACGTGTAAAGTCGTTTCCATGTACAGATTCTTATGTGTCGCTCGCATGTAACAGCATTTCACGAATAGTCTGAAGTTCCCGCGTGTATTAAAATTGATACTAGAGAACGCAGTATGCGTTATCAATGATCAATTAATTTAATTATAAAACATTTAATTTCAAGTAGAACTTATCAGGGACACAAGCTCAGTATGCATATATTATATGAGTACGTACGAGAATATGCTTTTACATAATGAAAGTACGAGATGCCCCTCTCCCATATAAATAGAACAACGAAAATTCGTTATAATTGTTTAATCTCTCGACTTATTTATACAAAGGAATAAATACTTAATGTATAATTGAGGATAACAGCAATTATTAATAACTCGAATGAATAGGTGCACTTTCTTTCTTTCAATTAAACGCTCGTTACTTATTATCACTAGCTATTATAACTCTTTGGCATTATTATTTTTAATATCAATGTACAGTATATATTCTGAGACGACGAGATCCAATTGGTATTCCAACGAATGCGTCGCGCATAATATTAACAGAGGGCGTCGTACTGGCGTACCTACCGACGCCTGGACACGGAACGTGTTAAGTGGATGAATAATGGCTCGATCGTGTCGTGTCGTTTCCACCAAGGGAAAATTCGGGAATTCGGGTATTCTCGGGGTTAAGTGATCGACGAATCGGAAGCGGGTTTATTGGTATTCCGTTGAACGACAATGTCCGCCGACGATGTTCGAACCCTCTCAATAATGTTCCGCGAACAAAGGAACGTGCATCAATATTCGTAAGCGGATTACCGTAGAAGCATCCTTCTGTAAGGATTCCTTTCGTGACGTTTCTGTCTTCAGGAGTGACAATATTTGACGGTTATATCAAAGGGCGTCGCACTCGAATCACGCGGAATTTAATGATTTCTCTGTACACGTAAGAAATTTTGAGAACTTATGTCAGTCGAGCATGTCCTGAAAAGATTTTACACGTCAGATGTATGCGTGATAAATATATGCGTGATATAACTTTTGTTGAGTTAATGAACTTGCGACATCAGCGCAAGAATGACATTTTGTATGTGCAAAGCGATTTGCTTGTTTCATTCATATATTTCTATAATTTTATTTATTATTTATATAGGCGAGAGTGCCAAATGTATTTTTTTTTTTTTTTTTTTTTTGAATACTTACCAAATTATTAAGTGGAGAGTTTGTTGTCATACAAAAATTTTACTCGTAACTGATACTCCTTGATGATGCGAACGAATAAATAATACCTTGCCTGCGTATGAAATATGAAATACTCATTTTTCTTTTAAATTACGTAAACGTCTTCTCGGAAATTTGCAACTATTATTATATAAAATTTTATTGGAATGTAAGAACATATTTATTTTTTTATTAAAATTTATAGCAACATGCTTGATTGCTTGAAAACTTAGTGACTGATCTGATTCAGAATACCTGATAAGAAAACCATAGACGTATGTATAGTCGAATGAATACATAGATTCGCCAAACAAAAATAAAATCTCTTGATGGAATCGGTGACTATTGCGCGACATTCTTGAGAAAATATATCCTCGTATACGATGATGACATTACTTCGCCCCTTTTAACGGCGCCATTAAAATCTCGACCTTTCCCCTTTGTCTTCATTCAGTAAAATGGTTCAGGGTTCTTTCTCCCAGCGCCTATAGTCGTTAGTACGATGTTCTTTCTTCTCGTTCAGTTATACATTCTGTTACGTCTTACCTCTCTCCCACCCACTTTTTTTTCTTTACCATTCGTCTAATTAAAGCATTACTCACCTTTGAGTATCAACTATAAAGACAGTTAGTCTTTCTTTTATTTATGAACTCTCTTCGTATTCGTAGAAATGACGTTTTTCTGTATGAATATTTCTTTTTTACGTACTAGAGGATCTCTCAGTATACGTGTATCCTTAATAGTCTTGCGTAATAAAAAAAACCACTGAAATGAACAAAAATAAATAAAATTATCGTGAAACTACGAATACATTTGAAGGTTCGTTGTATCGCTTGTTATGGTTAATTTCCTTTGAAAAAGTCAGTTTGTTCACCAACTATGTAATTGACATTTTTGCGAATGAAAAGACGTATACCTTTTGTACATGGAGAACTGGAGAAAAAACAATTCCCGGTTTATTCTACAAGCCAGGTGAAACTGGAGGCAAAAGATTTCTCTGTAATAATGTAATAACAGTTTACCGAATAAGTTTTTTAACTTAAAAGAAAAAAAATAGAGCACGAATCATTGTTTCATTTATGCAGTAAGAAATAATAGTGACAATAGTAACTCTTGAATTACGCATAAATCTTATAGCTCGTGTCCTTCTGTATTTTTTTGGTGGATATATCGGACGGGTATGGGCGTTCATGCATGATGCGATCCTCATGGAACAAGGGGAAGTTTATTATGAGAAAGCGCGAAAAGAAAGGAAAGGACATAGCAGTCGTAGCTATGGGGGAAAAATAAAGGGTTTTCCCCATTCTTTCATAGTTCGCCGCCCAGTACATACATAACGAATGGCTGTACCGGCTGTACCGTAACTTTCGTTCACGATCTTTTATACCGTACATGCAAGCGTTCGCAAGCTAAATTTTACTCTTTCGCCTATTAATCATTTAAATAGTTATTTTTATGGATATCGGCATGAAAAATTGGCGTAAACTATGTGCACGTTGGTTACGTTCATCATGTGCATCCGGTAAATTATCTGTATACGTTATACCTTGGAACCACCTGTACTTCTTAAACTTATATATCACAGGCTCGTGATGGTTATTAAAAATAATTTTTTAAGTTTCTTGTATATTTTTGACAGCATTGTCTATAGTCATTGACAAGTTAACGAATCACCTTCGCACGAGTCTTTCGTTCAGATTGTTTAATACATTGCGGCATGAAGATCCGACTATCTTGTCTTATTAACAACTAGCCATTATCGGTTATTATGGTCAGCCTATTATCGAGTCAATGTCGTAAGCCTTGTCCGATATGTGTATTACGTTAATGATATTAAGAACTTGATAATTTTTGTTTAATTTTGCTCTTCCGTAATCAAATTACATAGTTGGTAGATACCGATGAAGAAATTTTTATTTATAAATAATGCTTCTCTACTTGTGCTATTATTGTGTATATTATCTCCTCATTAATTCGGTTAGGGGAAAAAATCCCATAAACAGTCTTTCGATGAAAAATTAATGTAATACTGTATACAAATATTTATCGTTTATCGAAACGTTACTTAGGTTCGCTACCAATTTTTCATGAATTCTCTTGCGCGACCGAGGAAAATCTCACCGAAATGTAAATTTATATAACCATTATAAAACTGTATTGCGTAAGTAGAATTGAAAATGACTCGCGGGTATAGTGTGCGTGCGTTGATAGAAATATAAATCAATTGTAAGACTATGTATATGAAATTTGTGTAAATTTCATATATGTAAATTACAACCTAAAACAGTAGCTTGAGGTTCGATTTTACAAAACTTCATCAGCATTACGAAGATGCACTAATTTTTTAAAACAGTGTGTAATTCGTGTACTAAATATTCGTAATTTTGAATTCCGTGTTGTAAAAAAAAAAGTAATGGTCATGATAGAGAAATGTACCTGAAATATATGTAATATTGTTTACTCAATTAGCTCGACACAATCCTCATACCGTTAGGATATATGCAACGAATTTTTTTTTTATTTCCTTCATTTTTTTTCACTACGCGTGATTATACCTGTCGGGTAAAACGAACTGGTGAACAAATGTACCTGTCCGGACAGTACAAAGTCGGGCAAAACGAGTTGTCGAGCAAATGGCCTGATACAGTTTATTTCATTTACTTTAGTCATTTTATAATCTTCGTTCGTTTTTGTTACACGCTTTTTCCATTGAGCGTTGAAAATACAAAGCAATTATTTTCTAACCAAGCAAACAGCGTCCATAGAAATGCTTTATTGAATTGATTAACAGGTCGTTACGTTTCGGCGTGCAATATCTATGTATCTCAAAAAAAAAAAAATACGGAAATTTTTTTCTGATATAATCGAATAATCTCGTGTTAACATAATTCATAAAATAAGCATCTAATCTCTTTTTCGCGTTAAATGAGCTTGTTCACCGAAAATTGCGGTTTTTCAAAATTCTATTTTTTCCCCCTACCTTACTTTTCGACAGTATTAAATATTCTCGAGTAAATGGAATTTCCTCAACTATATTTTTTTTTTTTAAAAGAAAAATTCGTACAGGTACATTTGTTACGTTTATTCGTAACGTTTGTGATCCGTCGTCAAGGCCAATCGACAATAAGAGACATGCAAGGTTCTTCGGCGACGTCACGCTAAGGATTACGAGACAGCCGGTACTTTTTCGAGTTGCCAGAGAAGAGGGCCAAGATACAACAGAGATGAGGAGAATCAGGAGGGGAGAAGACAAGGGATAGAGAGAGACAGAGACGACTGGGTTGGTAGATGGCAGAAAACTAGTCGAGAGTTGGGACCCTCCGTTTCGCGTTGGATGCCTTCCACGCTTGACTACTCTCGAGAACCTCGCGTCGCGTTACTATTGCCACTCGACCATGTATACAGGCTGTTCAAAGAGTCCCTACGTGCCTCCCCTTCCCGAAGATGGCTCATGGCTCCCGGCTGAATTGTCATCCCGAGATTCTTGGATAAAGTGCTTGCTGTTACTACTATGCAAATATTAACATACATGGGCTGTATGCAGTCAAAAACTTCTTCGATACACGAGACATCAGTTGCCAGTTTCAGTCTCAATCATTTTTATTCTATTTCATTTTTATCAACTTTAATTGCCGCTTCACCCTTGATCCGTTAATGTACTCTTCGTCAATTTGGAATGATTAATCAACCCTAATACGGAAATTGTGTGATTTTTATCCAAAACAGAGAAACAGCCTTTCCTCCTATAATGATACATTGTTCAAGGTTATGTCATATCGTTAGCTATACAGTGATAATTATAATCAGAAAAGACGTAAGCGTGTCGATGTTTTTTCTGTTTCCTTTTCCTGCGAAAACAAAATAAAAAGATTTTGTACAATTACTTAGACAGAGTGGATCTACGAATTACGTAGGATTAAGATCTGTATAGTTTTTTTTTTAAGTTGATAAATGACAAATATACTTTTCAATCAATTTTACGTATTATACCGTCAGATAATAGCCGTATACATTCTGGTACGATAGTCAAAATTTTGTACAGTACAATTCATGATTCACGACTCTCGTGCAAATCGAACTTTTCGCTCTGATTGATTTCAATAAAAAAAGAAATACGTCGGATAATTTCAATCTGAATGAAACCTCCTGGTCAGACTTCGGGCTCGGTCATCCGGTGGTTCCCGTGGAAAAATAAAATACCACGAGGTGAAGTAGCGCTTTCGCGTAAGTGCATGCAGATTCCGGTCCCTTAAGTGCATGAGCAAACGATTTCACGAGGGTCGTTTTTCATCAAGACGAAAAATAGTGTTGGTCAGTTTCCTCTTAGGAATAAATTTCAAACCAAGAGGGTCATCAGTTTACAGGAGCCGACCGGACCAGTGAAATAAGAGCACGATGGTCGATCGTTAGCTGAGAATTTTGGCACAAGAAAATCCAAACGGTATTTGCTTATGAATGACCGTGCTGTACTGGTTCCCATACACTTGCTATTATGGCAACTGATAGATTCACCAATTGGACAATGGTGCATATTGCGTACTGGATACTGAATAGCTGATGGAGGATGCTGGATGGTCTACATTTCGCTCGACGGAAAGATGATTGATGGGGTTACTCCAACCGATGACTATTTGCCTCCAAACGAAATCCAGGATATGGAGAATCGCTGCTACTACACGACGTGCCTATTAAATTTAATACTCGTCAACGTCCCATATGGATTTGCCTTTGATTCGCGTTCGCTGTTGAAAGAGAACGAGATGAAACGTGTATCTAAAAAAAATTGATAAAATGATATTTCCGTGAACGAATCGGTCGCTGTAGGTCTGATGCATTGAGAATCGCCATAGTCGTTGGACACCACGTGGCCATGGATTTTAAATTGTTAGGTTAGGTTACGTAAGCACGCGAGGAGACGGTGAGAAATTTGAGTCCGCTGCGATGCTACTTTATCAGTGCTTATCTCTCTGATGTATTTTACTCTCGTAGTTTAAGACCATCTGCAGAGCCATGCTTCTGCCTGATACTACCTGTTAGACCCTCGTCAACGCTTTGGACGCCTTTATACCTGTGCAGGTGTGATGACTGATGCGCAGATGCAAGCTATCTAATGTGGCTTTTAGACTTGTAGCTATCTAGGATAGTCGCAAATCGGCTTACGTAAATATACAGAAGGTTCATGTCGTTTCGTGTTACATCCGCAGCTTCGTGTTTACGTACGAATGCGACAATTATTAAGGGGTTAGGCCACTCTAGGATTTTCAAAAAATCGATTTTTTTTTTTTTCGAAATTTTGATTTTTAATGGTGCCTGTCGAGACCTCAAATTTACATAGGAAAATGCATGGGAAAAAGACATTTTTTGGTATTTTTCGAATAATTGTTCGGGGTTTGGGAAAACGTAAGATTAAAGTTATAGGACTTGTAGAGGACTTTTCAAGGAAGAATTTGACCTATTGTACATATAGATTTGACGCCCCCAACCCACCCCAACAGTGCCCTGAAAACTACCCTTAAATGAAAAAATATACATTCTTCAGAAAATTGACCCTTCTAATCATTTCATGCTCTTTTTTCTCATAGAAATCATTATTATAAGTCTAGTGGAATGTTTATAAACATTTGTCAGCTAATTTCCATTTGTTTAAATAAATTCTATTTGCTTAAATAATTCGTTTTTCTCGAAAATCCGTCTGAATTCTGTTTTCTGAGTTCGAAATGGCAGTTTATTATCTTAGAGTGACATTATTCACTAAAAAATTTCCTATTGTTTAAACAATCAATTATTATTCATTTTCAACTTTTTTTAAACTATGGTAGAAAAGTCAGCTTTTTTGTGAAATTAACTTAATAAATTTTATGTTCGAGATATCTTACCTATATATCTAATAAACCCACATTTGTTAATAATATTTTATTATTTAAATAATGGAAATCATCCTAAAATATAAATGATGTTACTTGAGAATAACAGTTGCTCAGACCGATCCAAAAAAATGAATTTTAGGTGAATTGAAAAAAAATTGTTTAAACAAATGTGGGTTTATTAGATATACGTATAGGTAAGATATCTCGAACATAAAATTTATTAAGTTAATTTCACAAAAAAGCTGACTTTTCTACCATAGTTAAAAAAAAGTTGAAAATGAATAATAATTGATTGTTTAAACAATAGGAAATTTTTTAGTGAATAATGTCACTCTAAGATAATAAACTGCCATTTCGAACTCAGAAAACAGAATTCAGACGGATTTTCGAGAAAAACGAATTATTTAAGCAAATAGAATTTATTTAAACAAATGGAAATTAGCTGACAAATGTTTATAAACATTCCACTAGACTTATAATAATGATTTCTATGAGAAAAAAGAGCATGAAATGATTAGAAGGGTCAATTTTCTGAAGAATGTATATTTTTTCATTTAAGGGTAGTTTTCAGGGCACTGGTGGGGTGGGTTGGGGGCGTCAAATCTATATGTACAATAGGTCAAATTCTTCCTTGAAAAGTCCTCTACAAGTCCTATAACTTTAATCTTACGTTTTCCCAAACCCCGAACAATTATTCGAAAAATACCAAAAAATGTCTTTTTCCCATGCATTTTCCTATGTAAATTTGAGGTCTCGACAGGCACCATTAAAAATCAAAATTTCGAAAAAAAAAAATACGTGTTCACTTTTTTTCGATTTGGAAACGATTTGGGGGGATCGTTGCTTTCTAAATAAAAATGGCCATTTTGAACCACCCTACTGTGCACAGTATACACAACGAAGTTGTACGATTTTACTTAATGTGCTCGGAGAGAAACGACAAAAATTATTGAAACTTATACAGAAATTTCGCATCGAGATATGCTACATCATTTTTAACATTTTATACTGGAAATATTTTTATTTTTCATCTCCGGTTGTTGGGCTTTCTTTTTCTTATCATTTCTTACAAAGCACAGTGCATAAGAGTTGACATTTCAAACATTCGTCTTTAGTTAGGTAAAACGCTGAAATTGCTCTATTTTGTTTATTGTATGACACGAAGTATCTATTATTATTTGTAAGACAGTTTGAAGTCAACGAACAATTTTTTTTTTTACTTCAGTCATCGAATCAATTTCCTTAATTGCTACTAATTAGGCTTATTTGCATTCATCAATCATAACCCGAGATGAATATACTTACATGGGTTTACATATGTACCAGATTAAATTGATACGTTTGAATTAATCCTGTACGTGCAGACTATTTGTATGATAAATACTAATTACCTTCCTTCTTCTACACCCGTTTTCTTCGTGTATCTTAACTAGTGCATGCAATTTACATGCACGAAGCATAACCGGATCTGGTTTATCTAAATACGTATTACTTTTTAATTATCATTTTAAACACGTCTGCCACTGCTCAGAAGTAATTTTGTGATCGTATCTTTAAAGTGATATTATTATAAATATACGTGTTGGATATTGATTATATGATTATATACACTTGATGGGTAATTTACAACTCGATCTTATACATACGTCGATCAATATGCTGAACGTCTGTTGAGAGACGTTGGGACACAATGTCTCATGAATTTCATGGATCTACATACGTCGCCTGTCTTCCTAACTAGGGAAGCATTAACGTGGGTTCAAGATTCGTTGAGTGTCTACAGTGTCGGCTCACCAATTTCACCAGTTGCCGATGATTTAGAGAACAGTCGCCCAAGTCTACGCATGAACTTGACAGCGTTGTACCTCAAAGAGGGTGTAAACTGACAACGAGATATATCTCGCTGTATATAGCGAAGTTAGATTGCGACGACATAAGCCAAAATTATTATTATTGTTGTTGTTATTATATTCTAAGTCACGAGCTAGGAATTATATTACGTTTGGCTTTAGGTTCATTTTATACGACGAATAATGCAATTTTATTGTGTTCCTTAGAAGTGTTGATGATCAAAAGAGATGGCGAATATATTTTACATCACTGTGATACAGCCAGTGGTTGATTTTGCATGATTATGAATTCTGAAATCCAGTTTGTCCGCGATCAAAGTGTTCTATAAAAAAAAATTTTTGATAAAGGCAGTAACTTGATTTTTGACTTATTCAGGATTGCTGTTAAAGTATTTTAATTTGGATCAAACTTTTTGGACAGGAAATTTGAATCGTAAAAATTTGGTATTTTATGGATTTGAGTATGACGTACGATTTAAAAATCATCTCGAGTCATTGATAGATATGTTTCATTTAAAAATATTGATTTCTGAAAAAAAAAACTGTTTGCCTTTTCATGACAGGAACATTCATTGGGTTTAAGAAAATTTCACAAAATGATGTGCTGCATGGTGAATTATCGTTTTGTGTTAAGGTAAGCTTGATTTTTAATTGAATAATACTTTTGTTGCAGATCTGAAGGGGAGCAAGGCGATTAAAATGGCGGTGATGATGCTGCTAGTCATTTTATTTACAACAGGGCTAGCCTTAAATGGCGAACTCCTGGAACAGGACTGCCCTGTGGATTGTCACTGCCATTATTTTCGCATCAATTGGGTGACTGATTGCTCCGAGAGCAATCTGACGAGCATACCTTATGACGAGCTGAGTCCAAACGTTTACATCCTTGATATGAATGGGAACAACGTGGCACATTTGGGTCCGTTCCCACGCGATATCAAGCTCAGACGACTGCAAATGGCACACAATAAACTTACTGAACTCAGTTACGAGTCTTTCGCAGGACTCAATTATCTTCTTGACGCAGATTTCTCGTACAACTCCATCTCTCACGTTGACCCTGAAGCTTTTAAGTAAGTCGAAAAGACTATTATTTTTTATTATACTTTTCTATTATGTTCCAGGGCTCGAGTGATTGGCTAGACTGTGAGCTTGTTTCTCACACTTGATGTAGTATACTTGATCAGCTTAAACATCTCCATGGCTTTGGATGTGACAAGAATGTCTAAGGAAGAATTTGGTTCGTTCAAAAAAATCCAATACGGTACCGAAAAAAAAATAATTTTCCTCAAGGTCTTCATGCCTTTAAAGTTTTGAAAGTCATCGTTGGTTCTTTAAATGACATAAGAAAAAAATGTTAATTAGATTTAACGATCTCTAAAATGCTGGATTTAGTCCGATTTATAATATTCTATCGGTATTGACGTCAGGAGACGGGTATAACAAGATTAGTATTTAAAAAAGATCTTATTGAGTCCGCTGTCCTAGTTTTTATTATTAGTAACAGCGAGTATCGCTTAAGTAACACAGAGCAACTTCATGGATGATGATATTCATTGATCTATGGTATAAAAAATAGCTACATGGTGTTAGCCAATCACTATATTTTTATTAAAAAATTCATACCTATAAGCGTCTTCGCCTTTGCGTGTAAGTTTATGTTTTGTTCAAATGAATATAATTGCAAATAATATGAGTATATTTATTAATTATGTGTATACTGTGTGTATTCTGGTACAGTTGATTCCTTGGATCCATGCTGTTATTTAAGGAGGAACTATATGTATTATATATGGTAACCTTTACTTTTCCCGATTCGGATCTCCGGATTCGGCGAGTTCGAGCCGGTAACACGGTGAATAGAAATAGTAAATTAATTTGACGGAACAATGAATGAATCAACGTGAATTTTGTTAATAGAAGAAAGACAGAACAAAATAGTGTTATAAGGTGTCCAGCCTAGGGAACGCTGGTTACTAGTGAGCAGTGTTCAATAGTATGAAGAAATGGTAACTCCAAGTGACATGCAGAAATTATAATAACTAATAGATAAGTTTTGTGATTTAATTTAAATACAAACTCGTGATCCTAACTACGAATAGATATTTCTAACTTGTCAAATTTTACTATTTATCTCTCTTAATACCGAATTGAGTTAGGTCGCGTCTAAATGCAGCCGCCGTCTAGCGGAATTTGAATAAAGGGTTGACTCATTAAATGAAAAGCGTCGTGCTGATGAGCAGTCTTCCACTAGGGAACTCGTGAGCACAGGTTGACTCGTCCCTATCGCAAACAACGCACTATCTCCGGGATGTAAAAAAGACGTTTTCCCAGAGTAGTGGGTTGTACAGAAAAGTTCTGATAAAATTATCATGGCATGTTACATGTTACTTGTTCTTACGATAGTTAGAAGTATTTGCAATTTTGGTCAAGCGGGATGATTCGCCGGGTTGCCCGAGACGGTTTGCTAATTTCTTTTTAGAAGATACCCTAGCTAAAGGTGCCTGTCCACGTGAGAGTAAAACTCTCGAAAGTCGCTCTCGAAAGCAATACTCGCCAATGGACACGCTCCTGAGAGTAACTCGCAGGCAGTAGCGTCAAACTCGCCGAGAGCAGACTCGCGAGAGCTTGCTCTCAAGTGAACAAGTTCAAATACGCTATCTGATAGTTACTCGCAGAGGTTCGAACCAAGTTCGAATTGTGACAGTACTCTCAGAGGTATGACCATGGCACTTGGTCGCAAGAAGATGCGCGTGCATTAATCGCAGTATACAAACAAAATCCCATGCTTTGGAATATCAAATGTGATGAATATCACAACAGAGATTTAAAGAATGAGGTGGTTTCTAATCGAGCTGTGGTCATTCCGATGAAATTCCGAAATTGGGACGTGTCCTGTAGTACCAATTCACGTACAAGATTATTAGTAACGCCGAGTTGTGGTCTCCGTATTACCCAAGGTAACCGTTAGAACGATCGGACTGAAATTTGGCACGCAAGTAAAGTAGATATCCCACTTTAACTGTTGCGATTTTTATTGAAATATATGCAGCCATTCAGATTTTATGTCATGTAAATTTTTTGAAAAAAGGGCGTGGTCGCTCTAACTTTCGTAAAGGTTCGACGATTTAGCTAAATAGTTCTTCATAACTGAAGA
The DNA here is from genome assembly GCA_963971525.1 of Cephus spinipes. Lineage (NCBI taxonomy): Eukaryota > Metazoa > Arthropoda > Insecta > Hymenoptera > Cephidae > Cephus > Cephus spinipes. The sequence goes on along the minus strand of OZ020580.1, from coordinate 5,798,871 downwards.
TACGTTCAATGTTGTTTGGTATTGAATTTCGAGAAGATCGCTAAAGCGGTTCAGATTTTACGTGGTTTTGAAATTTTCAAAAAATTATCGTTTTTTTTTGTTTTTTTTTTTACCTCATTTTTAACTGTATTATCAATAAAAAGAAGTTACAACATTCGGACAAAAGCTAAACTTAAAGACGGTAATATATGTACATAAATAGCCAAAATAAATCAAAGAACTTCCTCATAGTGGAGGTTTTCTGAACGAAGGAATAGAATCAAGAAGCAAAAAAAATGTTCACACATATTTCATAACGTATAAGCACGTTTGTTATAGCCATGTGATTACTATTCAATAAGGGATTTAATCGCTTCGACGGATTGGTATGTTCTGCTACACCCTGTACAGTGTAGTGAAGAGAATCGAAATTCACGTGTTCTTTTATTTTTGTTTGCGTGTTTTGATACTACTACTACTGAAAAAAATCGATTTGAGAAAGACGAAGGGACTCACATTTAAAAAAGCATGCTGTTTCATCAGAAGGAAAGTGTAAGATTCTACTTTGCATCATTGTGATAGAAAAAACCAAGTAAATAATGAGGAAGCAATTTGCAAAGTTCTTTGCAGCCTTGTTTTAATATGCAACGCAACTATTATTGCTGCGGCGGCTTGTTGTTTACGAGAAGCCATCTCGGACACTACTGATGGGGCGCGACGTTCGCGAGTGCTCTCGAGTGGACGTGGTCCTGAGAGTAATTCGTGACAGTAACTCTCCGGCTACTGTCTGATCTGCTCGCGAGAGTGAAACTCACGAAAAAATACTCTCACGTGGAAACAGTCCTGAGAGTACTCTCGAGAGCAACTCTCAGAATTTACTCTCACGTGGACAGGCACCTTAAGGCAAGTGGCAGAATGATCTAGCTAAGATACCCTCGGATGGTGGGCTGGGTGAATTGAGGGGTGCGAAGGAGTTATACGTTAGCATGCTTAAATATTCTTACTATTGCAGTTAGTATGGAAGGTTATTCGAGCTCGCCGGATTCTATCGTGGCACTCCGAATATGGCTCGACGTATTGCTTAAAATATATCAAAAATGTAAAACCGATATCGTTTAAGAAGAAACAAGATTAGAAGAAAACAGTAGTATTACTTAATCCGAAGGAAAAACAAGTTTCCAACAGACTCTGCTTTCATAAATTCTCTATTAAATTTTCTAAGATTGTTAGCATCACAGAAAAGAATTACGAAACACTTGAGACAATAGGGTTCCGCGATCACCGTGACTAAACCTTGTAGAACTTTATTTACTGAGTTTTCTGCTTCTTGAGAATTGTTGGGAGTATACGCATCGATTGAAAAAATGTGTTTGGTAACTTTAAAGTGACCTAGATGTCTTAAGTAAACTAAAAGTCGCATTAAAATAACACAAAGTTTTCGAAAGCCTAGTCCTAACAAATCTCGAGAATCTTCGGCTTTTACTTTCCGTCAAGTCGAAGAAATTGAAAAGTTCTTCGCGCGCTAATGATGTAGTTTGCTTCTTGATGACATAAATGGAATATTAGGAAAGACGCCATTAAAAATATAAAAATTTTCATTGATGCTTCTTGTATTTCTAAATGTTGTTAATTTTTTTTAAATACGTAAGAATACTTGGAACATAATTATTTCTTTACTTATTATCCATACTATTAAAAAGATACATTATATAGCATAAAAGTCCTGTACGAATAATATTGTTTTCCAATTAAGAGAAAGTAATTAATGAAGCTTTTCTTATTATTTTTTTAGAGACAGCCCAGGCTTGATAACGCTTGAACTCCAAAATAATCCATTGGCCGAAGTGGAGGGCCATTTCTTGAACTGCCGACCACTGCTCTACCTCGATCTCAGCAGCTGCGGCATCCGACGACTTAATAATCAATTCTTCCACAATACTACGAATTTGAATAAATTGGATCTTTCAAACAATCCACTGGGGCGACTGGAGCCAGGACCCTTCGATCACTTAACCAATCTTGAATATCTAAAACTCAAGAATTGTGGATTGACTTACATTTCACCAGAAACATTTTCTCATTTAGAAAATCTTCGCGAGCTGGAACTTTCCGAAAATGACCTCCGTTCACTCAGCTGGACCAATTTATTGGCTCCACTGGTCAGATTAGAACTTCTCAATATTCGCCATTGTCATATTACCAACTTACCAGGAGACGCTTTCGCGCGCAATCTTTATTTACGTCAGTTAGTCCTGGCCGACAATGAACTGTGGCATCTGGATGTTGGCAATACTTTGGGTCACAATTTACACAGCCTACAGAGCTTAGATTTATCCAACTGTAACTTGCAAGATCCTCTGTCTGAAGAAGCTTTCCGAAATAGCAGTGGATTGCGCGTTTTGAATTTAAGTGGAAATCCAATGTCCGCTGGTGATCTTACAGCTGTTTTACAACATCTCCCGAAACTACATAAACTCTCACTGAGTAACTGCAGTTTACGAAAATTGCCAGACGCCTTCAATATGCTTGAGCACTTGGAAGAATTGGACATTTCACACAATCCATTGAACGATGCGTTTGTAAGTCTCTTGAATCCTCTGAGATCGCTGGAATATCTGGATATGTCATACAGTAACTTGAGTTATGTCGGCAACAATACATTCGCGCAAATGACTTCACTCAAGAAATTGATACTCTCTGGGAATCGTCTTCATACACTTGAGCAAGGCCTCTTCGCTAATTTAACACGATTGGAAAGTCTGGAGCTGAACAATTGCGATTTAAAAACTGCAATAGATCCCACAGTATTTGGAGATCATGCTTATCCGGCAGTACTGGAGTTAAAGCTTAGCGGAAATCCACTACAAATACCAGAAAATGAAGCACTCTTGCCTAACCAACTATCAAAATTAGAAATACTTGATCTGAGCAATTGCAATCTCAATCATCTTCACGAGAATATTTTTGATCACTCTACAAACTTAACAAACTTGAACTTATCGAATAACCGAATATCAAGTCATGACAGTCTGAAATTCTTGAAGAAACTGCCGTTGCTCCAGCATCTTGATTTAAGTGGAAATCAGTTAACTTCCGTGAAACCTAAATTGTTCGAGATGAATCGTCGTCTCTTGTCATTGAATCTCATTGGCAATCCTATTGTTTGCAATTGTTCTGTAGCTGAGATGTGGAATTGGGCTGAAAAGGTGAAAGGTGATTTGCACATACTTGTAGGTAGTCAGCCAGCAGAATTTGCAGCTGGTGCTGTTAAGTTAAAGAAAACATTGAGCTGCTCGTACGACGAGCAATCGTATCGTGACATTCTGGATCCAGCTAAACCCAAAGCTTTTGCTCGTAAAGGAGACGCTACGCCTAATCGTACTTGGGCTAAATACACCAGAGAGTCAGGTTGCGCCCGCGCATGATATTCAGAGGCCAAGTTTCAACATCCGATAATAAATTTGTTCGTTTTCAATGGTTACAGATCAAAAGGAGAGTTTTAAGCAATCTCAGAGTAGTAGGATTTCGCTATGGGTCCGCTTAATGTTATTCACATATTCTAATTGCTTCATTCTGTTTATTCATCTTTGTTATAATTACTATACATGTATCGTCATTGTTTTTTTTTCTTCCGATACATAAAAGATTCTAGTCGCAAATTGACTGATCGTTTGAGGCATCAATATGTATATGTGCTTCATTGTTGTTTTGGTTGCGTATCTTCTAATGTACGCTGTACCTCCTGCTATTACATTAAATTACTCTACTATATTAGCACTTTCATCGTAGTAGCATTGAACGTGGATCTGTAATACAACAAGTTCTCACATATAAGCAAAGAAAATAATAATTCAGACAGATTAGAGATATTATAAAAGAAAGAAAAAATATTTCGACAGTTTCAACTTTCAAGCTCCTTTTTAGGTGCAAAGTATCTATTAAGTTAAATATCATCATAACACTATAGTCATATAACAATGTATAAATAGTAAGTGAAAAATAGTCGTATACATGAACTAAATCGAACAAATTCTCCTCGAACAAAATCTGTACAATTTTCAAAAAATTTGTTAGTTTCATTATATTCAGCAACCAAAAATTATGTCTGCACTACTATTGTCTTTAATATGTAGGAAGAATTTCATGCGCATAAACATTTTTTAAATACAAATGTACAGCAAATCGGGTCAAGCGTATGCAAAGGTTCACAAGTACCTATGAATAATAATAAAATAATAATAAAATAATAAATGAACTAGACTATAGCTGCGCTCGCGACTGATGGTAATTCTTGTGAACGTAATTAATTGTACTTGAATGTTCGCGAATCTTGCGTGGTGCTTGGGCAAAACTTTAGAACTGTCGATAAACACTTCTCAAAAATGAATAGTACATACGGGGGAACGGGGGTCCGATCACATTGTGTCACGCTATAAAGAATATTCATACAATCTGTACTCCGTTGAAAAGCAATTACTTTCTTACAGTGTAGGAAACGTCATCGGAAAAGCATTTGAATTAAGGTTGAGGATTAGAGAAGTTAAACTAGGGTCGAGCCTACTTGAACCCAAGCTTAATATTTTGAAGCTATCCGTAGCACGTGACCGGACCATGGGCGAAATCCTTTGAAATTGGTTGAACTGCTGATCTTTAAATATTCTTATGAAAAACGGAATGAAATAATCTTTGCATTCTTTTAATGCGAGAAACTTTATTATCGGATATTGAAATCTTGGCGGTCAAGGGGGGGGGGGGGGATTAAAACGTATTAAAAATTTCTATTTCATTATTGAAATTATTTAAGCAAAATTGGTCAGGTCATATTTATGCTGACATTTGTAAAAAAAAAACTGTTATAGTGGGATGGGAAACGAAAAACGTCACTTTTAATTATCTTACACGAATTAGGCGTAATATTTAGCAATTAAGGAAATCCCTAGACCTAAACTAAAAGAGAGAGAAAAGAGAGAGAGAGAGAGAGAGAGAGGCAAAATTGTAACGCAAATTTCAAGTTGTAATTCGCTATAAGATCAAATCAAGGCGGTTACTGATAATTAAATGCACGTGTACACGTATGTGCGTTTATCTCTAATTATGTTTATCAGTTATATTATGTTTATACCTACGTACAAAGTAATAATTGAAGCAATAATTAGCTCCACTTGAGATCAATCGATATTCAATATGCAGATTATATTGGAATGTCAAAAATTTTTAGATAACACAGGAGCATTTATGAATTGACAGTAATACAGGGAAACAAGATCAATACTTTTATTTCCTATATGATATGCATATCTATTACGAAACATAATTTACGTGTGCATTACGCAATTTTTTTTTAAGCTATTAAGAATTAATTGGTACATTCTTAAAATATACTTTTGAAGATAAGAAAATAAAGAAAGCCGGAAAATTGAATCAACAGAAATTAGTGGTCTAAGGAGCAATTAATATTATATTTCCATTTTGTATAGACACGCAGATAGAGGACCGTTCTACGGACAAACTTTAAATATTTTATTTAATTATTGCCTACATCGGATGAATTCAAACTAATGGAAGCCCTGTTCGACATACCCAAAGTATCGTTTAGTTACTACTTATATTATTTGAAAATTATGCAAAAATATAATCAATTATTTGTGAGAATTTATTACTCAATGGTGTTATATATCGTTGTTTAATTACGCGTTAATGTATTAACAAATGTTAGGAAAAAAAATGTGAAACGTATTTGCAAATCATTGTATGTATGTACATCGTCTGAATACATTTAAAATCATCATTAAAGTACATGAGAGATTAAGATAATTGGAGAGAGGGAATATAATTTATACTGAAACGTGCGTTATAATTTTTTCCATCGACTTGTATGATAAACCGAATTACAAGCAATTACAAAATATCAATTCTAGATATACCGCCAAAGTATATGATTCCAGGTTTTACCGTCAATTTCCCGCCAGTTACCTCAGTGTATACCTTGAATAACATTGATATTAGGTACCATTTTCATTCACTATATTCATCTATGTACATCACTGTTTAATAAAAACATCGTTCTTCTTCCTGTAAAAAATGATTTTTGTATTCTTTAATGATAATTAGGAGAAATTCGAGAAAAATACTTACTGGAAGCTATGATCAGGTCTGAGCATTTCGCAATCAGCAAGATATAGGATATGTCGCATACTACTTTTAACATGTGTAACGAACGAAACGCCTCAGAATTACATCCTGAGTCTTACGGAACGGCCTTCGCCCGAAGTATTTAAATTTTCTACCGCTTGTACATACATTATTACCTGTTACGTTTTTGCTGGTTTTCGCTTTGCGTTCCAACTTGTGTCTTAGCCTTTAGTGTTTAAATATAAACACGATCTAACCTAACCTAATTTAACTCAATCATGCCTGGAATTTAAATTTTATTGGCTTACAAATTAAACATCTATGATACAACGAAATTCAACCAGTCACAAGTGATTTCATAGCCGTATTTTTATACGGAATTTGTACAATATAGATTATATTAATATTTTATAATTATGGTATTTTATTATGGTTATAATTACTATTCTTCCTGGAATCGTACTAAAAACTCTATAGTACATACAAATTTCATATCAGTTTGCTATTTTCGCACTGCAGACTTGCGCACGCGCATAACGTTAAATGTCATATGCAGTCATATGGCTTAGTGCCACTTGGTGCATATAATTCACTTACTCTTGCTTCTTATATGTACTTATATAAAAAATTCTAGTGACTCTGACTCGTGTCATTTCCAGCCGATACTTTCGTTGTGTTCTCCGAAACTATATAATATGGATTCATAACAGAGATTTAATGTGTAATTTTACAATGCACCATTTATTTTTGATCATGGAGGAACTTAACCTAATTTATTTAAGTCAAAAGAAGATAAGGCGTTTCACCTACAGTGTCCTGCAAAACTCTGTGTACAGTGGAAAAAATGTAATTCCTAAAGAACGCAAAATAGTAAATGTTTATTAATCGCAAGTAAACTTTATTCTGTCCATTATACAATTAATACAACAGAGCATATATGTTTTCTAAATTAAAGAGTGGAAATAAAGTGTGAAAAGTCTGAAAATTCTTTTGCAAAAGTTTGCGTACAGCTAACACTTCAGTACTTAGATACATTATCAATATTTAGTTGGCCATTCTTTAGCATCAATTACTATTCTAAATTTTCGAGGTATGGATTTTACTAATTGTCGAGGCAAGTATTCTTTCAACTGGGATTTATTGCTGATATCATATTTTCTTAATTTATTTTCAAGTTATGTTCACACACTTTTCTATTTGATTGAGATCAGGGCACTAAATAATAAATAAATAATTATTAAGATTATTACTAAATAAGATTATTAATAATTAATAAGTAAGCCATATGTTTAGAATCATTGTCATGTTGAAAGTAAAAGTTCTCACCCAAACTAAGTTTTCTTGCACTTTCTTTCAAGTTATCTTTCAGAATATTCAGATGAACTATTTTATACATTATATTATTTTTTTTTGTTATTCAATTTCCAGAACCAGCTGTAGCCATACAGTGCCATATTAAAACTCCACAATCTCTATATTTCACAGTGGCTTGTCAATCTTTCAATTGCAGTTCTTCTTCTGTTTCTCTCTAAACTAATTTTTTGCTATACCTAATGCCAAAGATTCCAATTACTACTTCAAAAGTACTACTCTCAGATGAAAGTCTATTTAATATTTTTGTGGTGATGGAGTTATAGTATGCGGTTGTATGGGTGCAGCTAGTTCTGGAAAATTAATAATCTTAGTAATCATATTTAGTTATTATTAATAATTATTTAATTATTGTTTAGTGCCCTGATGACAATTCGATAGAAAATTTGTGAACAGAATTGGAAAATAAATTAAGAAAACATGATATCAGCAACAAAGCCCAGTTAAGAGAGAATTATTGCACCAGGAATGGATAAATATTAGCCCAGACTTGTCTCGAACATCAGTCAAATTCATATTTCGAAGACTTAAAGTAATAATTGATACCAAAGGATGGTCAACTAAATATTGATAATATATCTAACTAAGTACTGAAAATGTCAGCTATACGCAGATTTTTAAAACAGAACTTTTGGACCCTTAATATTTTTGCTTGTACTTCCATTAATTTAAAGACATGTACTGCATTGTGTAAATACATTGTTTAGTGGACTTAATAAAGTAGTTGCGTCTAACAAGCATTTAATCTTTTTCATTCTTTAGAACCATATAAACCGGTAATATCACATTTTATCCTCTGTACTAATAAGAAGACTGTCAAATGTTCTAATTTAAAAAAATTTTCAAACTCAGGATGTGAGAAGGTCATCACTAGTGATGTAATTTACCAAAGCAGTAATACATTCAGTTATTTTCGAGAAATTCGATTTTAAGAAACGCCTAGTGGATTATATCGATTGCACGGTTCACAAGTAATAGCGAGCGGCGTGGCAACGTTCTAGTTTAGAAATCGCTGGTTCTAATGTCGTTGTCGTACATTTTTTTCCTTTCTCTTATTAATTATAATACCTACACATTTACATATAAAAATGGATCAAATCTACACTAATGAACAGATATGTAATCATTATTTTCAATGAAAAACGTACCTACTGGTATTTTAATTTCCTCTCGCCTGAAAAATCATACTTTTTCGTTGAAAATAATGATTTTTAAATACTTTCAAATATGAATATTTTCAAATACGATCACAAACATAAATCTTCAGATCGATCGTTTCATAATAATAATACAAAGCTAGTTTACCTAGGGGGGCCGGAAATTGTACATAAAAGATTTTGACCGCGAGAGAAAATGAGATGCGGCGAAATGTGAAAGGAAGGGCAGCTGGAAATTTAATTTTACCATTGGCTGTAGACACAGTAAGAAGTATATTTTGGAGTAATTAATAGTGCGGCGAATTTCATCTTTGACTAATATGATACAAGATTAAAGTTTATAAATACAGTTTGTAAAAAAAATTACAATGTCGGTTATTGCATCTGTTGATATGCCTGGCACATCAATGCAGGAAATGTCGAGTTTGTTGAAACACAAATATGGAGTGAAATTTCAAAAATACAATTGTAAGATGGCATTGTGTATTATGAGCAGCTTCTCACTACAAATGATCTTAACGCACCAAAATCTTCTGCGGTAATTAATGAAGAAGCTATGCAACTGGGCGAAGAAATTTATAGTCGCACACTCGAAATGCTAAACGAGAATAAACTCATAGCGGCCGAAGAATTAATAACAATAAATGGAAGTGACGACGAAAACGTGTTTGAAGAAGTTGGAGGCATTAATTCGTCAGAAGATTATAAGCCAGAGGGAAAAAAAAACAAAAACCCGAGTATATTCCACTGGGCTACAAAATAAGGGTTGTCAATGTAGCTAGAGCAAATAGGAACTGGATCCTCAAAAATCTTGAAAGGAAAGGGTGCAGCCGCCTGAAATATATAAACGGTTTATCCAGATAGGAAAGATATATTAAAATTGGTGGAATCACAAGATACAAATATGTAATCATCGATTCATGGACGTATGATCGCTTCAGCGAAGGTTGACAAAGCAACTATCAGATCACAACACGAAACTTATAGCAATGGGCTTTATCTGCTGCAAGTCAATTCGAAAATATTGATTTCAAAGCTTTCGAATCGTGAGTTGCACGGTTCAAGACGTAAGCATCAAATTCGTCAAAGGAAAATAACAAAATATATGTCAAAAAATCTGTTACAGTCGAAGAAATATTGGCTTCTGCGGAAAATGTTTGCATCCAGATTCGTGTCTTGATACTACAATTCGATAAGAATTTCGTCATAAATATGGATCAAAGAAGTAATTATAATGTTTTTTTATTTATATTTAATTAGAGCATTACTTTTTTTATAATTTGATATATTTTGTAAATATTTTCCAGGCTGGCAATACCAGTCCACCTTTAGCAGAACTCTCGCTCACAAAGGATCAAAGGCAGTTCTTGTTATAAGATGGAACACGAACAAGGTTACGCGCTTATATACAGCACAATATGCTCTCATTTGGAAAAATTGATACCTCACGTATTCACATCTTCCAAGTCGGGAAAGCTCACAACAAAGCTATACAAAGATTTTTTAACTGATACTTTGAAGTCATGTGGGAAAGGCAAAGTTTCTTTTACTGATCGCTTCTTGGGGAGAACAAAACTAATCCGGCGTTATACGATGAGATATTTCGGATGACGAGGGTATACCAACATGCAGTATCAAAAGCATACCTTCGAAATGAACTTCTTTGGTCCAGCTTGTGACGTGTATTTTTACAGGCAGGTTCAAAATTTCATTAAGCGTTTTCAGTATTGTGCCGACTTGATTAAATAACAACAGGGAATTAATTCCCTTGAAGATTGTATAAAAATTCATTCGATTATTCATCATTAGCTGTCCGCTCCAATATTTTTAAAAATGATACGTTATGCTTGGTGTAGTGCAAAACTCCGTGATGATAGAGAAATTGTTATGAATGCTAACGAAGTATGCTTTCGCTTCGATATTCTCAAAAATCTTGCAGCTGTAAAAAATCTGCATTCATAAGTTGTGCTATGTGCCGTAAAAATTGTTGTTTTGTCTGTTTTTACGATGAATATCGCTCTAGTTCTTGCGATACTCCCGTATAAATAAAAAAACAATTACAAAATTATATGGGAAAATATCAATATTAAAATCAGATATCATTATTGTTTCATTTTATTTTAATCTCAAAACCAAAAGATGTTTAATTTCCTATCCGACAATATGCACTTTTGTATTAAAATGGAAATTCGTCTTCACAAAATCATTATTAACGAAAAAGTACGATTTTTCAGGCGAGAGGAAATTAAAATACCAGTAGGTGCGTTTCTCATTGAAAATGATGATTACATGTCTGTTAACTAGCATAGATTTGATCCATTTTTACATGTAAATATTGTAGGTAATAGAATTCATAAGGGAAAAAAAGATATTGCCGACTAAACTAGACACTGCCCGGTGAGCCACACCGCTCGCTGTTACTTGTGAACCGTGCAGTCTATATGACCCACTCAGCGTTTTTCAAAATCGAATTTCTCGAAAACGATTGATTACTTACGATAAAATACTTTATTAGTGACGACCTTCTTACACCCTGAGTTTGAACAGTTTTAAAAATCGAAATATCTGACCGTCCCCTTGTCAGACTATTGCAAGAACCTTTAAGGTTTCGTGTAATTTTTATTTGCTGTTATTTAACACTTTGTTGTACGATAAATTTCATGCTAAGGTCTTTGACTGATTAAGCATTTCTCATAATCCATATAATAAAGTGCTATAAGGTCCTCATTACATGTAAAAAATGCTAGATTGCCGGGAATCTAAGAATATTAAATTTACAATTCATGGATTTTACCACTTGAAATTTTGAAAGTGAACAACGGAATTTGATGTTAAAATTACTTGAATAAAACATACTTTATTAAATTAATGTGCAAAGAATATTGATACCATATCCCAATCTCTTTCTTCGCTGTACAAATAATTAGTAAACTAATACAAAAAAAATATAAGTAATGAACATGACAAAACAAAATTAAGCAGTGTTTTTTAAATTTACAAAAAATCCAAAAACATTATAACCACTCGTCATGAATAATTTTTGTTTCATTGAGTAAAAGATTACTTAAATATCTATTATTAATATGTCCATCTCCAATCTTAATATTAATTAAATAAAACAGAACGTGAAACTTTATTTAAAAATTTCAAATACAAAACATTGTATTCCCTGTCATTTAATTAATTATTGTCATGAATCATTTTACGTTTATAATAACTACTGAAAACAACGAGTTACTTAAAATCAGTTAATTTAAAATCATGATAAACATGCATTTATTTAAAATTAGCAAAGCGAATTAAAAAAGTATAACTGATTTCAGCCTTATCGTAATAAAACTAGTTATTATCTATATAATCAGCGTAGCAGAGATACCACTAAATTATAATCCTTATATTGTTACATTTCTACAGTGGAGAACAAGAACAGACATTAGATTATATATAACAATAAGTCAAGGTGTCAAAGTCCACGATTCCTAGTTCTTAAACGAGTTTGTACTGATTACGCAAGTAATCATAGACGTGGGAGGTGGAAGGAATGAAAGCTTCACGTGAACACGCAGTGCTTATAGTCCGTCTAACTAATACAACGTGATGCGCGTGTTGTCGTTCACCAACTGGACTGTCGTTCAGTCGTTATCTTTACTCGGACTCGATCGGTAAACGGCTGGCTCCTCTAATATTATCGAGGACCATGCTTGATATTCTTGAAAGCGCATTGAACGTGCCAAAATTATATTATGGTGTACTTGCTGGCATTGGTTTCTACAGTTACTACTTATTCGAAGTAGTCAAGGTCAGTGTGCATATCGATCATAGATATATTACACACGTATTACGCTGAGCATACATTAAATACATTAGCGTCATGAAAAACGTTATTGCTTACACGAGATTGTCAGTACTGTCAATTGAACATTTATCTTGAAATTAGAGATATACCTTATATTGCCAATTAAGATATATTGTTATTCTTGTGAATTGTCTTTGATTCACTTGGTCATTCTTATCAATCTTTATTAATTTGACCTGCCATTAGTCGGTGACATACAATTAGAAGTGGACTCTGTGGGAGTTAAATTGTCAATTATTTTAATGGAATATATTTGAATTTTTTGTAATTTTTTATAGCTTTTTTATCTCCTTCACACCGTCGCTAAGTAATTGATAACTAATTGATTCGAGTATGAAATACGTGAATCACTTGGATGAGTGATACTGCATTTTTTATATTATTTTTTGATAAGATACTGGCAACTGATATATTGGTTTCTTATTTATGGGTTAATTTTTTTAAAATTCTTTAAGTAAAAATTTTGCAAGTGTATTGTATTCCTTGTGACAGTTGTAAAATTTTACTTCAATGTATGTTGAGCTAAGTTAATATATGTCAATTGAAAATTCAATGTATGCTGCTTATAAATTTTAATAACGTTTCGAGCAAAAGGCATTTTCATATGAAGTTAACATTATGTAGTTTGAACAAAAATATCTCAACCTATGTACTTGTAATAATTGCAAATGGTAGATGTCTTTGTTTCTTATTAGCTGTTATCTTCTGGTCAAGTAAAAAAAATGAAACAAGCCAACAAATAAAACGATATAAATATGGAATATCGAAAACTCCGGTCACGATTATCTCTGCGAAGTAGGTAGACTTACGTTACATGGCTTAGAAAACGCATTCATTATTATATCGGGTGACACGGTTATTAGATGTCAGTCAAGGTTTGGAAACTTTCAAAATGAATGAAAAGTACAGTAATAAATAAAAACTAACGAATGTTACATAATTGAATTAGAAGTTTCATAAAAGTAAAGATTATATCTCTATAACGATAAGAATTAAATCGCTAAAATATTAATCAGCATTCATCCGGATCAGTGAAGAGCTATTATTAATATGACCTTAGTAGGACTGTACTTCCGGTGACTGCCGACAGCCAGGAAGTGACTATATACCGTATGGAGGTTCATTATCGTTTGCGGTCGCTTCAGTAATAGACAAATAGCTTAATCCCTCGAGCATGAATGCATTCATCCTCGTTGCCAATGAACTTTGCATCTTTTTCAGAAACCGCTTCTTGTCTGCGCTCCAGGACCTTTCCTGAACTTCCTGGAAGAACATGTGCCTATCCTCCGAAGCAAGTTCTGGCCGACGCTTTGGTGTTTCGAGTCGAGGGCCCAAACGATTTTTGCAAGTGTATTACGATCACGATTGTTGCCTAGAGTTCAATATCGCAGGTAGATATTCATTCCGTCATATTTGTTTTGATTTGCATATTATGCATAATGCAAAGAAGAATACATTACAAAAATGGAACGGTCATATTTCATGTTCTTACTATCCAAAAACTTTTTGGCGTCCATATATTGCGATACTTATGCGATACCAAGGTTACTGTGGACATTTTCTTTAAAAATATTAAATTAACGCATTTGCTATACGAAACACCTACGCGCAGTCTCGCGGTCAAGTCTTATCCACACAACATTGGGATATTAGAAATAAGTCATGCAGACGTCGTCAATCGTCACTATTGACATACGATACACATCCGCAAATGAAATTTTGCAGACGTCATTCTGTTTTACGTCTTCATGTTTGTCCCACCTACGGATGTCTTTTTGTCCGTCTTTTGCACATCCTACCATTTATAGGATGTATTTCTGACATCCATCTGACAATTTGCTTCACGTGAATAGGATATTCTTATAAGATTTATGGTCCAGTTATCGGTCATCTACCGGCACACTCACTAGTTGGCTTGGCGCGTCCGCTGACAGGTCAAAAAACGTTCAATGAATTTATGCATTTTTTTTTAATTTAGAAAATAAGATAAAGCAAACAACCTATCGATGATTACACGCATGTAAGGTTCCCAAAAATGTTTAGTCAATAACTATAAAATATATAATAATAAAATAATAATAAATGGTGAAAAAAGAATAATGGACAACGTATGTAAATGCCGACATTGAAACGACATTCTAAAGATGTTATACTGCGCCGTGTTTAAGAACATCTGCATATTCCAAAACAAATGCCGTATGCTGATCTCAAAATCTTAAACATGAAACAGGTATACGATTTCAAAAAAATATAAATATACTGAACTTTTCGAACCAGAAGAAATTACAATGTGTGAACATTAGTGTACCGAAAATGTAGGCGGAAAACATTGTTTTTACGGTGCATTTCAAATTCGGTATTCGCCTCTTACGCTCATACACATACATATGTGTTCATGATAGCGAATCCACAAATCTAAATATATGAATATCATAGTACACATTTAAAATTCTTTTTAAAAAAATGTATTACATATTAATAATATGATAATGCTATTACAAGTCGCAGCTACTTGTTAATCGTTAAAAAACATATTATGTGTAATTAAAGTCATCTGGCATGTGGAAATAATTTTACTGTAAAACATTTTCTTTCTACATTAGTCTAAAAAGGCAATATTATATACAGTCATATGATTTTTCCTATTGACTTCCATAAGTCACTCATGTGCCATGTAATTTGCAAATTCGCATAACTGATTCTCTTAATATTAGACTTATTATTTTAACGTTTAATTACGTTCTTCGGGCTTGGATACTTCATATAAGTCCAATCCAACCCGATGACAAATATTTCTCAATTAGAACTTGAAAAGCTTATCACACTTACAGATTTTTTATTAAGAATTGCATGCCAATGGAGGTTACAAATTTAAACGATAGATCAAATTTTAAATTTATGTAATAGAGTTCTCTATTGATGCACTGCTGACCATATATGCTAAATAAATCAGTAACTGCTTCGTTTGATGACGAATAATGTTTTAGGGAAATCCTGACCTTATCTGATGGTGGTGAGGTGGCCCTTGATTGGGCAGAAGAAAATTGTTCATCTCAATCCCCAATAATAATTATACTTCCGGGTTTAACTGGAGCCAGCCAAGCTGAATACATAAAATGCCTCGTTGGTGCTGCAAAGAATATTGGTGTTCGGTGTGTTACTTTCAATAACAGAGGCTTAGGAGGTGTGAAGCTAAAGGTACAATTATTGTCACTTTTTATTTCTTTGATATCTACAAATATATATATAATAATTAATAACTCTTTATTCTTCAGACTCCACGAACCTACTGTGCTGCAAAATGTGACGATTTATCAGAAGTCGTAGAGCATGTCAGAAAACTTCATCCCACCGTACCAATTGGTGCTACAGGGATATCAATGGGAGGGTAAGCTTTTTTTTTATTACAAATTTTATAATAAAATATCACTGAGATATTAACAATATAGTAGGAAACATTACACGTTTACTGCACCAGAATAAATAAACACAAAATGTAAAGTATGCAAAGAATTTGAAGTTATTGAGAAATGTATGGTAACAAATAAATTTAGGCAATGCTTACACATTGCTATTTATGGACATAATTACGTAAATCAATTGTTTAATAACTATTCTTACATTATTGTGTAAAAAAAACTTGTAATATTGACAAAATGTAATTCATACATTGCGTTTACCAGATTCTCTTAACCGTTATTAAATATAGTTTAGGATCAGTATTATTGGCTCATTAAAAAACATTAATAAGTTTTTATTTCTAGATTGATCCTCGGCAATTATCTAGCACAATTAGGACCTCTAGCAAAGAAAAAGTTGAATGCAGCATTAGCCATTTCTGTACCTTGGAACGTTTTCGAAGGAACGAAGAGTATTGAGAAGCCTTATCTAAATTTGATGTTGAATAAACATTTAACTGAAAATCTTTGTCGTACCGTCGAACGTTATCACCAAAATTCAACATTTTTTGACTTGGATATGGAAAACGTTCTAAAGGTGAGTTGTTTCCAAAAATCATCCACGTCTATATTTATCTATTTGTGATCGTCGATACGTTTGAATATCAAACTAATTAGACTAGAAGGTCATTCGATTAGGATCATAATAATAGTATTCCAATTTCTGTGAATTCAATGTATATCGTTCATCACAGAAATATTTCCTACATAAGGTATTATCTTTGAGACAAGCGGAAGGACAGAGATTCATAATTTAAAAAATTTTCATATCACATATTGTTTAAATACTGCAGTAAAAAAATAATCAACAAGTTTCAAGATTTTGAATTTAAAAATCATCGTAGTAATATTTAATGTGAAAAAAAGTGTCTCCTAAAAATTTCATCTACTTTTACTGCCTGGAAGCTGAGATATTTTGAAAAAATATTGCTATTTCAACGAGCCAATGACTCAGCGAATGAAATCACACATTCTGAGGCCTCACAATTCCTTCAGTAAAATTCATATATATATATGTATATATACAATATAGATCATTGTATGTTTTTTTAAACTAAAAAAGAAATGATTTTATTTCCAGGTAAGGGATAAGTAAGAGTATATGAATTTATATTAATATAGTCAATTAAACATTTTTAATTAACCAATGGTTAATATTGTGCAATTACTTTAGTTATTAATGTATCAAGTCTATTGCTGCTTTTATCTTATATCGTTTTTATCCCTTTATTCTATCTTTTTGTTTAGAGTAAAACGGTACGAGAATTCGACACGAATTTCACTGTCAAACACTTTGGCTACAAAGATGTTGAAGATTACTACTCAAATGCAACGTTACACAACAAATTGCATCTAATTGAAGTTCCTCTTCTGTGCCTAAGTGCGGCAGACGATCCTTTCCAACCTCTCGAAGGTAATATGTATAAATTTTGTATTATATATTTAATTATAGCCGATATATAATATTTAAATATTTATTTATCCTTATTGATTGATGTTTCTGTTATTGAATATTCGAATCACTTCTTAATACTAAAATTTGTTATCTTAAGTGATAAGGAAGCTTCAACAAAATCGAAAGTACTAACGGATTACTTTTAATTACACCTTGCAGCAATTCCTATAAACGAAGTGAATAAGTCATCCAACGTAGCGATAATTGTAACTTCAAGAGGTGGTCACATCGGTTTCCTGGAAGGTGTCTGGCCTGCGAAAAAAGAACAATATATGGGAAAAATTTTTTCTCAGTACTTCACTGCCATTTTTACTTCAAGCATCGTCCAACCAGATACTTCTGAGTGTAAATTAAAAAAAAATTAACTATGGACATAAATATGATTTACTACTGTCTTTTTTTAATTTAATTCTTTATGGTTGTGTTATTGTACAATCAAAATACAATTGTACGTACAATCAAAAATATTCACGAATCCATATTATAAGAAACGACTTGAGAAGCAGCTTTTGTTGTGTATGAACAGATTAGGTGTTGTGAATTATCTAATATTAATTCACAGTGTCTTAGAATTATAATTTGTCGACATTTTGACTTGTCCTAATATTTTTGGCCAATCAATATAACCACTATACTAAATTATTATAGCAGTAACTGAAAGATTGTATTTTTCATTTGTTTTAACTTAAAATTTCTCATTTTAACAGTGGATCTTAATTTATTAATATCAAATTTTGATATATAATTTTCTACTAATGAACATACGTACTAAGGTCACAAATTGTGGTATTCTGATTATTATTAGTAAATAATTTTAAAGCAAACCGTAATAAATTATCTTTCAGATATCTAATATGACAGAACAGTATTCTTTAGGTATGTTAAAGATGATTTTAGAATTTGTATGCTGTCTGGGATATAAGGAAACGTATTCCATATTCCCATAATTTACCTGTTATTTTGATTGTTCCCAAAAATAAACCTTTTTTACATATGAAATATTGAAACCATTTACTACATTTATTACATTTTTTACTTTTAATTTACATCTGATGTCTCAAAATAACAATTCACAAGTTGCACCATGCTCTGTGTTATGACAAAAATTTGAATTAATCCTTATGTCAATACCCGACTACCCTTTTCCGTTTTCCCACATAACATGTTTTAACTTCCCGTCAAAATATCCACAATTTCTTTTAAATCCTCGTTATTTCGTCAATTTCACATTGATATATAAATATATATTCAGTTTGGAAATTAAAGAAAAAAAAATTATAAAATCCAAGTAATAAAGTTGAATCTACGTTTGTTCAATAGCCGGGGGTACACGTGTACCCACATACGTCAATGTACCACTCGTATTAAATTTCTAAGCTAACAAATAAAAATAATTAAGGATAACAAAAAATACAAAGTAAATAAATAAATGAGCCGTTTATTTTGAAAGTGGCCTAACTCCATTTATCTTCAAATCGAGATATTTAAGGGTTTGCGTTTCAATGAATTTAAAAATATACGTATCGGATACTAATGAGTCATACTGCTTGAGTGTATCTAAGGGTGTTAAATTTATAGTTCCTATTAAAATAGTGGCAATTGTTAAGTGAATAATATGCGTTTTCTTATCAAGAATGGAGTTAGGCCACTTTCAAAATTAACAACCAGATTCATTATAACATTTGAAGGTGCCCAAGTCCATTCAACATCATTTATATGGTGCAAATTGAAAAAAACAATACTGAATTTATTTTACATATCTTTAAAATACTTCGGAAACATAATTTATGCGATTCAAAACTTTTTCCTAAATTCCGTTTAATCTTTCGCACTTTTTGGATGTATGATTCATCGATCTTTTCTCCATTGTTATTCGTATCTTCATCCCCTGAAGACGAATATTGTTCAATAATTCTGTTTCTTTTTCGATTTTTTTTTAAATCATTAGTTACTATTTCTTCTTCACTATCTGAACTAAATGGTTATTCTGTTCTTTCCCATGGGTGAAATAATTTCTAAAATTTATTAATAAATTTTAAGTTTTATATTAATTGTCGTATCCATATATTACACCATCCATAGGTTACACCACACGTTCAAAATACGGACAAGAAAAATTACCTTTTATGGAATAATTAATAGATCAAAACTGAGAAAGAGTATTTCCTTGTTAAAGCGATGTTTTAAAATGTTTAATTTAATGTTTATAATTTGTATAATCTTAAATAGAAGAAAAAATAACAAAAATGCATACTAGGGTTGATATAATCGCCCATATGGTCATATATGGATGGTGTAACATATGAATACGACATTAATTAAACGTACTGGTTATTCAACTAACGCAATTGTCCAAAAACTGAGGTTAACTTGTAAATACTAATTAATTAAAATTATCTTCATCACTGCTTTCCGACATTATCACTAGTAAATATCAAAATTTAAGTAGAAATGGAGTTAGGCCACTTTCAAACTAAACGGTTCAATTATTGAACTAACTCTGAAAACTTATGTGTCAAGAATTATCGTATTTGCTCGGAATAAAAGAAAGCTAAAATGCTTTACTGATAAATAACATTAATTTGTACATGTAACCATGGTAACTGGAAAATATTGAAAAACGGAGTTAGGCCACTTTCAAAATAAACGGCTCAAATATTGATATTGTTAGTTTGCAAATAATTTATTGTGATTTATAATTTTTCAAAATGAACTCATAACGAATTTTATAGGTTACACTCTTTATACTTAGTAATTGCGTTTGCATGTTCATCGCAAACAGGTTTCTTACATGTTTGACACGATTTTCGCGTCTTCCTACGTTTTTTAAATGCACTCTTGTAACAAATATAACATGAGCCAATGACAACCTTGCGTCCAGTAGGATCTAACGTTTGTGCAGACCCAGTTGCTATTGCAGTATTGCTTCGAAGATTCACAGGTTTGGCGTATATGCTTTCGATGGCGAGCTCTGTTGCAAAATTTCTCATCACCTGACAATTTTGAGAACGATCTCCAATTGTTGGCATACATAATTCTTTACCCAGTTGGCATAAAAATAATCGGCATTGGTTTCGGCATATTAAAAAAAATTCAAGAGGCCATCGATAAGTCTGTGTGTAGTGTATCGCCATAGCATCTGATCCATAGTATCAACACAAATTTTTGTTTTGTTATAATATTGTATAATTTCCGGTTTCTAATTTCGTCATATCTAAGTGCATCGTGGATAGCAGTATAACGGCCTTATTTTTTTAGCATATAAGAACATATAGTGAATATACATTTTCATGAAATCCATGTAATGTTGAAAACTCTTCACGGGTTTTGAATGCAGCCATCTCCGCAGGAATATATTTTCTTATTCTTCTTTAGAGTCGCAGCAATTGTGAGGTTCCACGATAATAAATGTTTCGCCAAGGGTAGAGTAGTAAAAAAATTATCATCGAAATATTTCTACCTAATCCTTTATAAGGCGAGGCCAAATCTTTTACTATTCTTTCACCTTGATTTGTTTCGCGACCGATTGCAGATTTCCCTGTGTAAAGTTGACTAGATAGTGAATTTTCAACATCACATATCCACCACACTTTTAATCCATACTTTGCTGGTTTTGATGGAATATATTGTGTAAACCTCGTTCGACCTCTGAATAGGAAAAGTTGCTCGTCGATTGTCAAACATTCAGTTGGTTTGTATAGTGTTGATAAATTTCAATTCAACACGGTCCATATATCGCGTACAGGAGCTGCTTTACCCTCCCTTATGCGAACAGCTCGAGTATTTGCATCGTCAAATCGAATAAATCTTAAAAAATTCCAAAATCGATTGATAACCATCGCTGCTGGATATAATGGATATGAAGTGGATCACCAGATGTCAGTTGCATAGTCAGTGTTCGAATTATTTCCACCAGAAGTTATCAAAATTCCCAAAAATGCGTAAAATTCTTGAAGTGTAAGATCTTTCCATACCAGTTGCTTCTTCGTAGGATTTTCCTCGTTGTACGCGTGGTAAACTGTAATCTCTTTCTGATTTCTATGACGCAAAATAATATTGACCATTTCGACAGTGAAGACACCCTTCAATGTATTGCGAATCGAGAGCATTTCCGTTCTTCCGTGTGGACCACTTCTCTGCCGGATAATGTTAAGCACTGCGGTTGGATGCTGCGCTGGTGGTGTCGAGTGGAGACCAAATCATCTTATCTTTCAATACAAAAATTGTCGTCGACTCTGATGGTTCTTTACTGCCTTCACTTTCAACCAGTTCATCATCATTCTCGCTTGCATCATCTGCTTCACTCTTTCGGTCTTCTACTAAATGTGCGCTATACATATACAACTTATAATTTACATCGTATAAAAATAACACTGTATGATTCCAGTATCTTCGTGGTCTAAAATTTCTGAACCCTGCGATTGGCCTTCTGGCAACCGAATAAAATGTTCGTCGTCGCTATCCGATGGATTGTTATCGTCTGCAGCAGAGTCCTCTCCTAATAACTGCCTCAAATAAGCAGCCCTTTCTTCAGCAGTCAATATGTTGTATGGAATTGATTAGAATACTTATAACAGTATATTCGTTCATTATAGAATGGAAATTTCATATAAATGTATTCATCTATACCTTGCAAATTCACATGCCGATAACTCTTCCATTTTTCTTGTTAATATTCTGAATGAAAAAAAAAAACACATTTCAATATTCACAATACAAAATAACGCAAAACACCAAAGCACAGCGTTCACAAAATTTTACTGGATGTTCCAACATCCGCATCGAGCCAGGTCCCGTTTGACAATGACGGTAACGCTACTGAACCTCTCGCATAACCATAGGGCCTTTGTCATAATTCTTTTCCTCTCGTTCCCATCCCAAGGTTCCCTTTAACCCTGCAGATTTCAAGTAAACACGTCGAGAAGGAAATTCCGGGTCATAGACCCGCTTTATTGTATGGATCCACCGTAAAGGTACACGAGTACCCCGGACATTGAATAACGCACATGAGCTTGAGTATTGACATAAGGGTTAATTAAAATATTTAATTTCTCTGTAGATCTCATTTTTGTTCCATGTAAATTACGTAACAACGTATTATGAAATTAAGCGTAATTTAACAATACAAACGACGTAGAAAGTAACTTGAAAGCAATATATAACAAATACAAGTGGTAGGAGAAGGTTGTCTAAATCGTACCGTCGCAATAATTAAATAACTATGCAACTGTAATAACATTTGTAATTTATTTACAGAATCTTTTCTGTCTCAATTATCGGTAAGTAATTTATTAATAAAAATATAAAAAGTGATACGACTTAAACAACTTTACCATATTGTTAACATTCGCTACATAGAAAGTTACGAAAAAACGTGTTTTTATATTGATTGTATGTTAAAAGCAAACAAAGTTGGAATATGTTTAAGCAGCATGGCATAACAGAATGAATAAATTTTATCAAGTGCTTATAATTTCTACTTTACATCAAATTTATTCGCATAATTGAGGATTGTTAGTGACCCTGCTATACTACTATGTTAGATATCATGGTTTTCTGAAAAACGCAACATTAACTGAGATAGAACATACATATAAAAATACTGAAAGCTTTAAAAATTAAATTTTGTATGAAAGAATAATGTATGCTTTAAACTTCTAGCACTTGTATAAGCTTATATACGAGCGTTTATGCACGAGGCAAATCTGAAATTTTTTGAAAATAAAGATTTTTCTATAAAATCTGCAAATTTAATTTATATAATAAATGAGTAATGAATCTAATATACGCAGTGCATAATAAATAAGTCTTCATTATTCCATCGACAATTCAGATCTTGCGTGTTCAGCCCGAAGTCGATACTGTACAATTTTGGGCACAGACTCGCCAAGTAGTATTCGATAAAGAACCTTCTCACGTTTTATTAATTATTAAATGACCATTAAATCATAATTGTATGTAAGAAGCAGCAGTAATACAAACGAGTAGTGAAGATATTATAAGAAATTTCGAAAATACAATTAAAATGAGCTAGTGCTAGATCATATAATACGCAGGTATGCAGTGGCTAATGTATGTACTTTGCATTATAATATGATTTCAATATTTTTTATTAGTAGAATCATAATGCATGATACAAATATAGATATTTCCGTTAAAAGTGGGGAATTCATAGCAATGCTGTACTTGACGAAGTTTTTTTACACTAGAGTGTTTTTGTGGGGATATTGGATACTCCATAGTCTATTATAACTTATAAATTTTTCTTTAACTAATTTTTATTTCACTCTGTTCTTTGAAAACATAATTGTAGGTTCATACATTAGTGTTATTTGGTCTGACCCTACCGTTTGGTGATATGTAAAGTGTTGTCTATAAAATAGGATGATATGTATAATTGGTTTACAGAGATCATGTACGATATTTTTAAAAATGTATTCAATATTCTAAATTATAAACATATAGCTCCGTAGTAACATTTACCTATTATCATCACCTTTAAGCTAGAGATACTAACAGCCTACAACTGCAAGGTAATAATTCCACTATAACAGGGTGGTACGAATATGGATCATTGTTTTTTATTCAAAGAATACTTTATGTCTAAGATTAATGTGAGGATTCTGTCTAGGGTAAATTTACCAATAAATGACCATCGTAAGAAAAGCCTCCAGTGACGAACACTCACATTAAAATCACTATGTATCTACTTACAGATATAATTTACATGAGATATCCATATACTGGGGCCTGTCCATTGAGTGGAGTCATCCTATATCCAAAACCAATGAATTCTGATACTGTCTATGTTAAAACAATATATTTTCGTAGAATATTTACAGCTTTTAAAACGAATGCAATATTGAACTGCTAAATATTTAATTGCTTAATCACCACTATGATACTAATTTTCTTCATTTTGTAATATCCGTTCTATAATTATTTAATTTATTTTCTTCTAACCGCTAATCATGGGTTTCTATGTGAGAGGCATGTTACGACAGTCGAATGATATGTTATTTCTTCTTTACCCTCAAGTATATTATCTGTAAATTGTAATAACACATTATACAGTGAAAGTATAACTTATATTAATAGAAATAAACATGTTTAAAGTATATGGCAAAAGTAAATACGAAAATAGCTGATCTAGTGAAATAAAGTTGTTACAATAAAATCTTATACTAGCCTGGAGAATATATATTAGGCGGAAAAATCGGCTTGCGACTGTAATACGTAACTGTGCTGTACCTATTCATAAGAGTTTCGGAACTTAGCGTCAATCGCCACGTTGAGGGTGGTCTGAAATAGTCATGTGCATTTAATAGAGCGTCGTAATAATATACAGATTAAGTGATGGCAAAAGTAAATATTTAAAGAGTAAAATTAATTATAATACTTTACGTAAAATATTGGACTTACATTTTGTCTATTTGTCTAGCAACATCGTCGGGACAGTTTACTCTTAACTGATGTATAGCAGTTTCAGATGCATCTGATAATAATTGCATAGGAGATCCTTCACAGCAGTATTGTCGGTAAGCATTACTCAACAAAGGCTGTAAATTGGTTGTTGGTATTTGTAAATGTGTTTGAGCAAACAAAGAAAATTCTAAACAGAGATGAATTTGTGCCAAGGAGAGTAGCTTTTTCCTGTAAAATGTATTGGAGTTTTAATGGAAAATTTATTTGACGTTGTAACAATTGTAAATATTTGCGATTATGTAAAAAAAATTGTTGTAATGCTATCATTTCTATGTATGCGTACAAATACAGAATTATCGAACAACATCCTTAGAATTATTGGATTGTAATATATAATATTCTGATTAATTTCAAACCTGTAAGTTTTAATCACAAATTCACCCGATGATACGTTTCCAATTTCTTGAAACATCTCGTAAGGTTCAAGCAAATTTAAATTGCTGAGCAAGAACTTGTAATCCCTACTAAGCTTGCCAAATCCAGCATCAATTAATAATTCTAATGGTAAACTACCTGTCAATAGCGGTGGCAATGATTTTCGTTGCCTCAAAGAAAATATAATTTTTGCGATTCGAGTAGAGTTTGTTGAATCCAACTGAAAAACGTGATTTATGTTTAACCGTCATGCATAACTGTATACTTAAATTAATATATTATTTAATTCAATGCTGTTTTTAATTAAATTTCCTTCAGATAAATAATCACGTACCTCGGGTTCGTAACCCTCTGATAGCAATTTTTCAAAAATCATACAAAACGAATCCATTATTTCTTCATATCTGGCACAACCTTATCAAATATGTAAAGATTAAATTTATTACCTAATACTAAGAAAACAAATATATCCATTAGAACCCTCACATACCAATAAGAATCCTCCACAGTGCATCGACAAAATCTGTATTTTCTCGAAAATAAGCATTTATCAAAATTTTCTGTAGAATATATTTTCCTTTAACATTTTCAGCGCAGTGTGAATAGCTGGCTGGCATATCAATATCGTCACCACACTCAGGTAAAGTGCTATCACCATTTAAAAGTCCATGAATCTTTCTCATTATTTCTTCACAAGGCTAAATATTTGTTATTGAAGTAAGACACTATGTAAAACTTGTATTTATCATGCTTCCTTTGGAAAAAAGCAAAATTTTAAGTAATTACCTTACAAAAAGAAGTAATAAAATCTTGGGGAAACTTTATAGGCACTGTATTCTGATGCAAATTCGTTATTTTTTGTTCATATGTTTCAAGTATTGACAAGTATTGACTGAGTAGTATAATTTCTTTCCACAATTCATTCATTATTGTACCTGCAGCTATTTCCATGATCTATAACATCATAACACACATATCTTTAAAAAAAGGAATGACAGCATATTCATTGGAGGAACCAAATTCTTTACCAAATTGCATGATGATATTCTTGAAGAAGTGTAAAATGACAAATTTGTTGATCTTGCTTCAAGATATAAGCATCCTGCAAAATTACTTTTAGGAAATTCAATCCAATCCATAGTTTCTGCTTTTGATCCAAATAATTCAAAAACACTGAGAACAGATACGTTTATCTTAAAAAATAAAGAATAATGTCAAGATGAAACACTTTTCCAAATGTCCATACCTGTATTTTAGATAATGTTTGAAAATAAAGAAAATTTATGAATGATTATCTTATACAACATACTTGATGTTCATGTACACCTGATAATATAACATGTTCCTGCATTAGTATATGTATGCCATTAATAACTTTTTTAAGCCCTTGCAATTCTGCAATTCGTGCTAGAATGGTAACGAACCATTTCGATTGATTGTATATTCCTAATAATACTGTTTTCTCCTTATCTTGTCCATCACATATGGAGAGAATTGGAATTGCCCAACATTTATCCAAATTTTCAATGCATTCATTTACTGACATACTAGAAATTAAAAAGGAATACTTTTTTATTATACAGGACATAGTTCAGAATAAAATATATTAAATTTTATGAATGAATTACTTTATAAAATTACACATAACTTGAAAAGATATTTATTTTACACACTGACCATGCCTGCATCCTAGATATAGGTAAAATATCTTCTTCTTCTTTTCTCCATTGGCGTTTTGGAATTATTACAGAAGAATTGAATTGGCACTCATCGCTAAATGAGCATTGCAATGGAGAGCCAGTTAGATCCAGTTCTGTAAGATATATTACAATATGACATCATCCTAAGCTTACCACATGCAGTTAGATACAAATATATTACTTTCGTGAACAAAGCTGTTGTTATATCCCTCCGAATCATTTTGTAAATCTAAATTTTTTGGAGCAGTCTGCAAGAGAGTTTACTTATATACAATCTCATACTACATTGACAAACTAAACATATAATGCTATACATCGCTATCTATAAAAACAAATATAATCATACGTCTAGAAAATATGATACAACATATGAATATAAATTTAATTGAAAACAAGGTACTTGCATGTTCGAAAAGAATGATTGTATCACATCCCTGTATGTCGGGTAACAACCGTTCAATATATGACAATGTTATTTTCTTCACCGTAAGCGATGACTCTTGAAGAGCAGCCTTAACACGTTCTACGTTGTTCATATTTCACTTTTCTTATAAGATTAAACCGACAATTTATGAAAAATATTTTATCATGTAGCTTTCAAATTAAACATCTATTTGAAATGTCAACGTGCGTTTATATTGTGACGTTCGAAAAGGCATCGCTCTTAGCTCGCTTAGACTGGATCAGATTTGATTTTCATACAGGCGCCAGCACTCGAACGCAAGATGTTGGTTGGTCAAAAACGACTATTTTTCTCTAAAAATTTCTACTTGTAAAGGCCTTCACACACAAAACGACGTAACGACTTAAGACGTAAGCGTAAGGAAACCAACCAATCAGAATCTAGTACATCCCCCTCCAAGGGGACAGTATTCAATTCTGATTGGTTGGTTTCCTTACGCTTACGTCTTACGTCATTACGTTATTTTGTGTGTGAAGGGCTTAAGACCGTGGTATTAACTCAACCGGTTTAAGCAGCCGTATAAACGTAGCCATGTAAAAATAACCAATGAGAATCTGCACTTTTTGAAAAGTGCCGAAAGTGTAGGTAGCGACAGGTAACGAGACTAACCTATTACCAAATTAGCGCAGTTTTTTGCTGAACGCAGCCATTGTCAACGGTTTTCGAAGTGTTTGAATATCAGAATCGGTAGAGTAAATGCGAACTTTTAGCTCAGAATTCAGAGAAGACTCACCACGTGAATTATCTATCTGTATCAATCTGCATCCATCCATTTCAATTGCTTGGGAATAGAGAATAGTGAAATTTCAGAATTCTACGTTTTATTATAACAGTTACAAGTTTAATTCACCGGTGAAATGGATGAAAGAGATGAAAGTGATGTGCTTCAGCACGATTCCCAGTGCGTTGAAAAGGATAAGGAGTCTATTTTAATAGTAGATAGTGAAGATGAGGATACTAGTCCTTACTTCCAACGAGCAGATGAACCATGGATTATCGACGGCAGTGATAAAAGTGATCAAGATGATGGGAACAGTATCGTCTGCGAGTTAGTAGATTAGACTTATTTTCTTGTTTAGTACATAAAAGTTATGATCATGACATTAATTGTATACCATCAAATGTTTATATAGAAATACTTCAAGGGATTCAGAGCTCGAAGAAAGCTTTCCAAAATCAAGAAGTAACATTAGACGTGTAGGTAAAACATTATTTGATGATGAAAGCGATGAAGAAAATGTTAATTATACTGTAAGCGATAATGATAGTGTACATGATGTTGAACATAACAATGGACATGAAATTTATAATGGTAATTAGAAACTTTTATTCTTATATATATATATATATATATTTAATATTATGCAATTGTATCTGTATTCATGATTCAGATTCTGACAAATTAAATATGCATGTTTTTGAAAATAAAGATAGTCCATCTAATGATAAGCCAAAGAAAAAAAATGGTAGTGAATCCTCAAGCACTTCTGAAGATTCTTATAGTAAATCAGCATCAAATCTTAAGGAAAGTCCAATACAAGATGAGTTTCCTGATCTTGCTATGTCATTTGCAAAAGAAGAAATTGGTGTTGGTAATGTAGATCCAGTTATTGCACAAAGAAGAGCAATGTTAGTTTGCAATATGGAACAAATGAAAAGTCAACTGACTAAATCCAAGGTAATGCGAACAATTAACATTATGTTTTCTACAGTGTTTTGTGAACCAACACATCTCCTTATAGTTACTATTGAGTGCTGCCAATCTTAATTTACTGCCTGATGGAGGAGAAAAGTTGCGGCAAAGTATATTTTGTCAAGAAGAAAAATTGGCAAAACTAACAGATGAACTAAAGAATTTGCCTTTGACAAAACCATTGGCTCTTCCTCAGTCTGAAAGTCTTGCAGGAACATCTAGCCAGATTCATTCTATAAAGAATTCCTACAAACTGGAGGTATTACCTCCAACAGATAAACTACTTGGCAAAAAAGCTCAGGAAACTATTGATCGAGAACGTGCATTGACCATAGAAAGACTGGAAGATCTTCACATATCCCTTATACGACGTCCCACAGAAGATCAGGCAGCGCCTGATCCGAGAGGACTGAAAGTTCCTTTAATGTTTCATCAACAGCATGCTCTTGCTTGGCTTCTCTGGAGAGAGCAGCAAAAACCTGCTGGTGGAGTATTAGGTAAGAAAAAATGTATTCAGAAGTATGGAAAAAGTAGTTGTGTCCTTTTGTATTCTATACTGACCTCATTTTCTTATATCTAAAAGCTGATGATATGGGTTTGGGCAAAACACTAACAATGATTGCATTAGTTATGGCATCACTGGCACAAGATAAACTTGATGATGTTGATGATGATGATGATGATGACGACGATGATGGCGATTATAAATCGATATGTACGTAAAACGATAAAATATTCCGGCTGATAAATGTATACCAAGGAATAATATTATTCATAAATTATAATTTTATCTGTGTAGTGCCTAGAGGAGGAACGCTTGTTGTTTGTCCACCTTCTTTGTTGTCCCAATGGGAGGGGGAGGTGAATAATCGTTGCAAACGTGGAATCCTATCCCTAAAGATTTACCATGGAAACGATCGAGAAACTATTCCAAGACGACTTGCAAAAAATGATTTGGTTATAACCACGTATCACCTAGTTTCCAGAGAATATAAATCCCATTCTGTACTTTTTAAAGTAAATTGAGGATAGTGCTATATGTTACATTTTCTATTAAATTCAAAATACTAAATTAAGATAATCCGTTTAATTTCAGATTAATTGGAAGAGAGTAATTCTTGACGAGGCACATGTAATAAGAAATCACAAAAGCCAAATATCAGAGTCTGTTTGTGAGCTCGTAGCACGTAGGCGTTGGGCATTAACAGGGACACCGATTCAGAATAAAGAAATGGATGTGTATGCTATCCTTAAATTTCTGAAGTGTTCTCCATTTGATGATCTGCGAGTATGGAAGCGCTGGGTGGATAATAAAAATGCAAGTGGACAACAAAGATTAGCCACAGTCATGAAAACTTTAATGTTGCGCAGAACAAAGCAAGAGTTGCAAGCTAAAGGCTGCTTAAATAATTTGCCAGATAAATGTCTTGAATTAGTAGAAGTAAATCTCGATCCTGAAGAACAGTTGGTCTATGAAAAGGTTTTAGTATATTCAAGAACCCTTTTCGCACAGTTTCTTTCACAAAGAGCGGAAAAGGACCATACGAATGAACTAAATGCTGGGAAATATGATAAACCATACTTCATGTCGGAATGTAAGATATTTCCTATTTTAAAACATAGTCTTTTACAGACAATCGTTTCCAATAATTTTATAACTTTTGGAAGTGGGAATGGGAGGAATTTTTCAAAAAGAATATTATAATGATTTTAGAATTTATATTGTATAGAAAAAAGCTTTATTTCCTCTCGATGCACTTGAATAATGTAATAATGTATCTTTTTCTTAAGGGATAACTTTGGTGTAGAGGTAAGAAAATAATCGTCATTTTTTAAAATTATAATGTATATGGGCTTTCAATTTTTTTTTACAATTAAGACACGATTTAAATGTATGAAGAAAATTCTTTTTATGCATTTACATTTATGATTTTATTACAGGTCGCTGCTGACGTCGGTACCTTCGGGAAAACCCTTTCGATTCCGGCAAAATTACACTTCGTAGATTAATCTGAAATAAATCGAATGGATTTTTAATTAGTATAAGTGTGGCTATTGCAAGTAACTCCATCAGACTTTAAACACGAAAAGTTTTTACTTTAAGCACCATAAACTGCGAATAAAGTTCATCGATAATCGGTAAACAGTTTTTAACTGCGCACCATTGAAGCACTTATTAACTTTTTGGTTTGATAGCGGTTCCTGCAATAGCTACAGTGATACAGGTTGAGAATCCGTTAGATTTTTTTGTTCCCTATCAATCTACGAGCTGTAATTTTGCCACCATTAAGATTTTTCTTCCCGAAGTCATCGACTGTAACGTCCCTTATAAAAAAATGAAATGCATATACATAAAAAAGATTTCATATACTTCAGAAGTGTCTTTATAAATTATAGTGAATTTCAAGTCTGTATGCGTATGGTACAGGTTTAACAAAAAAAATTCCAGGATTTACATTCTTTTTCAAAGAATTACATTCATTTACTATTCTAATCGAATGTTTTTTTTTAGCGAATGAAAATAGAATAGCATGATTTAAAAAAAACTATCAATTCAGTTGCTAGTTTCGCTTATAATTTCGCAATTTTTTCTTGGAAAGAAACAAAATTTAAGAGGAAATAGAACAGGCTATGTGTATAGGTGAGTTGTCACACGAACGAGGTCCAAATCGAGGAAACTGCACTCAAAAATCTCGACAGAAGACACTGTCAATTAATATAATAGACAAGATTGAATCCTTCTGATGAAACGTCTTTCCCTGTGGAGTTAAAAGAGTACAGCATTGTGTATCTCAAAATACAATTTACATCGAAAAACACTCGCAAGGGCAGTAAACTCAGAGATCATAGGTGGCTACGTTTCTGCCGACACCTTACTCTGATTAGACAACTTTAAACGGCTCTAGCTTGAAGACTAAGCATCTTTGTATAAAAAGAGGATAATTTTTGTGATCAGCGATGCTCCTCGAACATCGCGGTACCCCGTCAGTATAGCAAATTAAAGGGACTCCCTATATGTTTCCTCAACAATAATTTATAAACTTTAACTCCACAGGGAATGACATTTTATTAGAAGGCTTCAATTTTGTGTACCAAATTAATTGACAGTGTTTTCTGTCCAGATTTTTGGGTGAAGTTTTCTTGTTTTCAGCCTCGTCCGTGTGACAATTCGGCACACACAAATTGCCTATTCCATTATGCTTAACTATAAGAGGGGAATGGAATATTATAAGAACTAGAATTGAATTTATAATTATTCACGTGATGCTACCGTACGATGCATTTAGATAATATGTATTGTATAAAAATATGACATTAGAATTGTGCGACAAATATGTTCCAGATTCATGATGAAGTAATTTGCTATACCGTGACAGATTGAATCAAATAATTTAATCTTACTTTTTGACATACTTTTTTCTCATATTTTTTTAGTGCCATTAATCAATGCAATGTCTAGTAGCATAAATTTCCTGATATTTACCTACCATATTTGAATTTTCTTATTTAATAAGAGACTTGATCAAGACCATTGACCTATAACAAGGGTAAGCAAACAATTATTATAAAATAAATTTTGTAATATTTTTTTAAAAGGTAAAACAACCCAATTCACAAAAGCACAAAATCAATTGCTCAGTCTTCATGCGGATGTCAAGGCTCACCAGATTTTGGTACTCTTATTAAGATTACGACAAGTTTGCTGTCATCCAGCTTTGATACATGCAATGTTAGATCAAGAGGATGTGGAGCAAAATGGTATCATTGATAATGATGGTGTGAATATGGATTTTCTTTCGAAAGTGAATAATCTTACGATAGATAGTACGAATGATAGGGATGCGGATGAAAACAAAGAAATTGGAGTTGACGAAAGAGTAATACAAAACTTGCTTACTTCAAAAAATCCAGTTTTTAAACCAGAGCGTCAGAGTTCCAAGGTATAGTTCATCCTAATGTATTCAGTTGATTATATATTATGAATATTTTTGTATGGTTCTAAATTCGTAGTTTTTACAGATTAGGAGTGTACTTACTATGGTACAAGAAATTATAAATAAAGGGGATAAAGTTATCGTTGTGTCACAATGGACTAGTATGTTGAATGTTATGGCAATGCATCTCAATAATTTAAAAGGGGCCACTTACAGAACATTCTGTGGATCTGTCGCTGTGAAAAATAGACAGGTGCACATAAATACTACGTTTTTAATTACACATTGAATGTTGAATGTAATATTGAATGTTGATTTATTTATTTCTCTCTTTCTGAATGTCTAGGAAATAGTAAACGCCTTCAATGAGGAGAATGCTGATCCGAAAATTCTGTTGTTATCTCTCACTGCTGGTGGTGTAGGTTTGAACTTAGTCGGTGGAAATCATTTAATTTTATTGGACGTACACTGGAACCCGCAATTGGAATCCCAAGCACAAGATCGTATATATCGATTTGGTCAAAAAAAGGACGTTTATATTTATAAGTTAGTAATCATGTTTTTACACACTGTGACGTAACATGTGTGGAAGGTCTTTTATATATTTGTTACAAAAAGTGATACGTGTATGCGCTTACCGTTATAAGCCCGTATTCCAAATTGTCGCGATAACTCTTAAAATATTTCCAGGTATATCTGCAAAAATACAATAGAAGAACGCATAAAACTGCTTCAAGATAAAAAACTGGAGATCGCTGATAATCTTCTGAATGGAGCTGGAACAAAACTGTCTTCTAAACTAACGATCGATGATCTGAAATCTTTATTTAGCATTTAATAATTTATAAATTATGCGTAATAATTTCCACTACTGTAATAAAGATTTTTGTAATTTGAAATACGTGTACTGATTAAAAACCGGCTGTAGTTCCAAAAACCGCATACCTCCGAAAAGTATGGTTTTTTGTATTCTGACGTATTTCGACGTGCTGATGACGAATATATTAGTCAAAAAATACCCGCCAAATCAATTTTTAAAAATTGCCATTTTGCAAGAAAAAAACTTGATATTTTTCAATAAATAATTTTATAGAGAAAATTTTTACTTAAAACTTTTTCTCTAAAATCAATATTTTAGTTTTTATCAAAGTTTTAAGTAAAAATTTTCTCTAAAATTATTTATTGAAAAATGTCAAAAGTTTTTTTCTTGCAAAATGGCAATTTTTTTTTAAATTAATTGTGCGGGTATTTTTTGACTATTATATTCGTCATCAGCATGTCAAAATACGTCAGAATACAAAAAACTATACTTTTCGGAGGTATGCGGTTTTCGGAACTACAGCCGGTTTTTAATCAGTACACGTATTTCAAATTACAAAAATCTTTATTACAGCAGTGGAAATTATTACGCATAATTTATAAATTATTAAATGCTAAATAAAGATTTTAGATCATCGATCGTTAGTTTAGAAGACAGTTTTGTTCCAGCTCCATTCAGAAGATTATCAGCGATCTCCAGTTTTTTATCTTGAAGCAGTTTTATGCGTTCTTCTATTGTATTTTTGCAGATATACCTGGAAATATTTTAAGAGTTATCGCGACAATTTGGAATACGGGTTTATAACGGTAAGCGCGTACACGTATCACTTTTTGTAACAAATGTATAAAAGACCCGCACATGTTACGTCACTGTGTGTAAAAACATGATTACTAACTTATAAATATAAACGTCCTTTTTTTGACCAAATTGATATATACGATCTTGTGCTTGGGATTCCAATTGCGGGTTCCAGTGTACGTCCAATAAAATTAAATGATTTCCACCGACTAACAGGGAATGTCACTTTAGTGTCCCCCTCCGATTTTGATGAAACTCAACTATGTTGTAGCGCATGAAAATCTAAGAGACACGTGTTTTTTTTTATCGGCGGAAAAACGGTTTTAGGGGGTGAAATCAACCCCCAAAGTTGGGCATGTCGAGGGGTGATAATGCAGTTTCACCTAGAAGGAATCGTCCGATTTCAATGAAACAAAAACAAAATTTTTCTCATCGCGAGTAATGTAAAGTGCAACTAGACATTGAAAAACAATTGTCTCTTGAGGGGGTGAACCACCCCTTGATTATTACTTTTTTCACCCTATTTAAAAAACTTACGAATGGAATTCAATGAAATACGTACCATTTGAAAGAGGAAGGAAAATTTAAGTTTACATATTTTTGCTTTTTTGCGGGATGTCACGTTTAAGGGGGTACGAGAAATAAAAAGTACTTTCCGGACTATTAATAAAATATATTTTAAATATAAAATAATAGAAACTGGTACTATGGTGAACTAGCTACCGTACTTACCTCTAGGCGGAAGCGTGCAGAGTGGGAGGACTATTACATTAATTGATATTCAAACTCTAAATAAACTTACCCGCTTAATTACGGATGAAGCGTTAATTTTCACTTATTGTTTATCCACTGTCAGTAACAAGAATATTTTGAATTAATTTACACTTTTAAACTGCGCGAGAAGCGGTCCTATATGGAAGTCCGTGCATCGGTATGCAGGGGGTGGTTTACCCCCTTAAACGTGACATCCCGCAAAAAAGCAAAAATATGTAAACTTTAATTTTCCTTCCTCTTTCAAATGGTACGTATTTCATTGAATTCCATTCGTAAGTTTTTTAAATTGGGTGAAAAAAGTAATAATCAAGGGGTGGTTCACCCCCTCAAGAGACAATTGTTTTTCAATGTCTAGTTGCACTTTACATTACTCGCGATGAGAAAAATTTTGTTTTTGTTTCATTGAAATCGGACGATTCCTTCTAGGTGAAACTGCATTACCACCCCTCGACATGCCCAACTTTGGGGGTTGATTTCACCCCCTAAAACCGTTTTTCCGCCGATAAAAAAAAACACGCGTCTCTTAGATTTTCATGCGCTACAACATAGTTGAGTTTCATCAAAATCGGAGGGGGACACTAAAGTGACATTCCTTGTAAGTATAAAGAGTGTAACCTATAAAAACTCGTTATAAGTTCATTTTGAAAAATTATAAATCACAATAAATTATTTGCAAACTAACAATATCAATATTTATTTATTTACTTTGTATTTTTCGTTATCCTTAATTATTATTTTATAGTAACGAGACTCCTACGTCACAAATTACGTGGTGGAGGCCGCGTAAAGAGAGATAGCAAGGACACAGGAGAGTGTAGTAAGCTGGCTGTATCACACACTGTACAGTCTCTGAAAAAGTTTAAACTGCCATGAGATAAAGCAGTACGCACGAGGAGGACTGAGCCAACGTAACAATCTGAAATAGTAGCACATATATTTTATTTCGAAGACTGCTAAATATTTTTTTGTCGTTTTTATAAGGCTCTATATTTATATTATGGAGCCTAGATAGGATTTATATGTACTTGTATTTCAGTGCTCCTCTCGCATCACGGTTGGCACCATCGACATGTATGTACTGAACTGCTCACTGTAGCCGCAGAGAGTGTAATCGGGAATAGAAAGAGAGAGCAAATCGTAAGGACCGTTCTGTCCTTCTCTTGTGCAGGAGTGGAATGAGGAATAAGGGAACCGCGTGCATAAAATGTATGTCTCATGATGAACTTTATTTATATATTTTATAAGTTTAAGAATTGATTTAATCTTATGTTAACCATAAAATTTAAGGTTATATTTCTACTGTGCTTGTGAAAGTTTATCGTATTTGGCTTAAAGTATACGTCTCGCGATAGCCCACACATAACACAATGAATGACCATTTTTGAATATTGAATTTTTATAAACTCAACTACCATAAGGCAATCACGACAATTGAAATTTAACCGATGGATTTGACTCACGGAGGCTTCTATCTTCAAAATTCGACTCTAACAACGTACATTATAGATGTGCAGAGTAATCTTTCACATAGTTCTTATTTTGCATATTACAGTCCAGTCCTGAACCCCTTCCATCAAGAAAACTTTCGACCAATAGAAAAATGATAGAAAAGGTCCTTACGATTTGCTCTCTCTTTCTGTTCACGATTACATTTTCTGCGGCAACAGTGAGTAGTCCAGTAGTGTATGTATGTCGATGGTTGGCACTGGTTGGCACTGATATGTCGGCGGGCAACACTTTTGCAGGGCTTGTACACCACATGCGCAGTTCAATTCCAAAAGGACAACCTCCTACACGAGGTGAGTGAGACAGTCGCGCGCAGTCGCGCGCTCGCCGGGTTACACCGGGTTACGTTCGAATACAGGCGTACGCGTTCCAGTATACCTATATTTCAGTGGTTTTAACTGTTACATTACTTGTTTTCGAGCTACATTTGGCGCCAAACGTACATCGTGACGATCGTGACAGACAATCTGCATCGTGTGCAACAAAAGGTTGGAATAAAATTATTTTATAAAATTTTATTATATAAAAATTCTATAGATCATAAATAAGTATACGCTTTACGTATTAATTTTTTATACTAAATAGGGTATTTATTTCAGCTCTGGCTTAGATTATTTGACGGTTGTACTCTCGCACTAAAGAAGAAATTGTCTTAATCGGCAAAAGCCTAAATATCAAATTTATTTCACTGTTTTGTTGTATTGTATTTGCTGAATTTTCTATACATATAATATTATAAATTACTTAATCTAGTTCCATATAAATGGTTTTTAGCAGCATGCCGCACTATTCGGTATCTGGATGTAAGCGAAATCTATACATATATTAAATAAAAATAATTGTTCTTCATAAAATATCTTATTTTTTATTATTGATGTTTTATAGTACATAATTGTGATATTGTACTGTATAGGTAAAACAATGTTTAACTTCTTTGGATACATTAAACTATACTTATTTAATATTTACAATAAGTAAAACCTAATTTTTCTTTAAGAATATTAGGTATTTGGCATTGAGGGAACACTGTAACTCTCTGGTATTGTGGAAAGTGTTTGTCTCAGCTCGAGTTGCTGTATCTGAAGAGAATATAAAGTTATATTACCATAAAGTATAAAATAATAGTATGAAATTCAAAATTTAATTGATAAAAACAACAAAGTTATTTAACTAGTATACATAAAATTATAAAATAAGAGCTCACTTGTTGGCGAAGAGCTTTTTCATTGATCGCTGCCTTTGTCAATAGTTGTTTTACTTTGTCAAGCAGTTCTGATTTATGCAATAATTGTTGCTTAAGCAGACTGACTTCACTGTTGCTCTCTTCTTCTTTCCGTGCATTTTCGAGCATCACTATCCTTTGTTCTGCTAGTTGCAAGTCTGTTTCTAGTGCTACAACCCGTTGCTGTGCACGTTCGTATTGCTCTTGCAATGAAGAACTAGTTCCCATGCTAGTGGATCTTCCCTATACATCAAATGAAAAAAAGCATTGATCATAAATTGTTTTAATTGCTTCTACGAAATGATAAATATACCTACTGCTTTGCCCAAACGATTAGCCTTTGAGCTAATTCTCAATCTCTTGTTCTCAACTTGAAGTTTCTCTACAACTCGTTTCAATATGAAAATTGTTTTTTCCAATTCCCCAAAGGACTTTTTTGAGCCTTGTTCTTGCGAGTCTTTATCTGAAGACCGAGGAGTAGAGTCTGTTGACTTTTCAACTTTTAGTAATTCTACATACCTACGAAAGTAATTAAATTGCAATGATTTCTTGTTATACAGTTATTGTAAGTATAACGTACTTCTCCAAATGTTCAACTTTTTCGCGCAACCTGGGTGTATCAAGATTGGCTTTTTCAATTTGTAAACGTAGTTCTAAATTTTCGCTTTCCAGTTTAAGATTTGACTTCTCAAGAATATCTTTGGCAGTTTCTAATTTTTCCAATTGATCTATCACATAAGCATTTCCCTGTGAAGAATTTTATTGCAATTGACATGTAGAGACAAACATCCATTTTCATTTAATTTTTGTTTATACGCCATCAATGTACTAGTATACCATCAAATTATAAAACAATATACAATATGTACATATTGTACAAACAGACCTGAGTAACAGCTTCCAATGCTGCTATATGTCTTCTCTGTTCCTGTATTTTGCATAAAAGTTGTGTATTGTCTTCGTTATCAAGTCTGTCCGTCAGCTCCTTCACCCGATCTCTCAAAGTATCACATTCACGTTGTAAATCTTCGATAATATTATATTGCAAAGCTGTGACTGGCCTTGCTGATAGTCCACCTATTATACTGCCATTTTCAAATCTCAATTTACTCTTCAAGTACCATTTCTCGCGCTCCATACAAGAAATAACAGATCGAAGCTTCTCGTAATTAGTTTGTAACTTTTTATATTCTTCTGTTTTCTCTTTCAATTTATCTTTAAATTTCTCAGCAGTCTGTTGCCATCTTTTCTGCTTATCCCATAACGCAAGCTCCTCAGCAGTCTATTTAAAATATTTCACATGTATTTTTTGATTGTGTATTAGAATAAATTTTATAAATACACAACGTATCACTCTTCCCAAATTTATTTATATAGATATATACCTTAGCCTTTTTTGCTTCTTGTACTAAATGTTCTCTGTCTAATTGCATTTTAGCTTTGTGCAATTCTTCCTCTAATGATCTGACTTTACGCTCAAGCTGGACCTCCCGCTGTGATGCTTTCTGTTCCTGAGACTTTACCGCCATGTACCTAGATAATAAGTGTAGGATTATTTATTTTCATTTTGTTAAACAATTATATACATCATTTGATGAAATGAAAAAGAATAACGGTAAGCGAAGGAAATTCAGGATTTTACCTTCTACTAAGCTGTTGCTTAAGCTCGACTATTTGAGTTTTATATGTCTTCTCCTTATCAATCACGGATTGCAGTTGACGACGTGCTAGATCCAGTTGAATTTGCAAATGATTAGTTTGGTCTCTGGTGAGGCTGTTTGACATCTCCTGCATCTGGCTGTTGTGCACTGCCACGCGTTGAGAAAGGGTTGCAGACTCCGCCAATTCAAATTCGTTCTTCATAGCAGGTAATTGAATAAAATGAACAGATCGTAGTGTAAAGAATTGAAATTGGAGCAGTAACGTTGCTGAATCCCTCTAAAGTGATTTATACATTAATCGTCGGCCAGTGAGGGCTACGGATACCTGCAGTTGTTGATACGCCATTGTTAACTCGTGTATTTTGTTATCTCGCTCTTGCAACTCTTTAGCCAATGATATATTCCCTTTTGCTAATAACATTCGATTTTCGGATAGCTGCTGTCTAAGTGTATCTGCTTCCGCTTGCCATTTATTGCGTTCTATCCTGTAGCTCTCCAATTCATTTTTATGCTGCTCATCCAGTCTAAAGAAATTAATTACGTATCACACCATCAACAAAATAAAATTTGTAACTTAGTCAAATCCCCACCTTTCCCTCATACGATCCATATGCTTCAATCTCTCCTCGGCCAATCGATGCCATCGTTCACTTAATTCTTTAGCAATATTTAAATCCGCCTCTAGCATCGAGACATTTTCACGCGATTTCACTATTTCTTCCTCAAGGTCGACATTTTTATTAGAATCTCTTGTGGTTCCGTCAAGTCGCTTTAGCTTCTCATCAGCTTCAAGACTGTCGATAATATATTTTGACCTGATGAGCGAAAATGTTATTAATAAATTTTTCCTATGAAATACTGCTATGGACTTACCGTTTTTCCGATTCCTGATTAATTATACGAATTTGTTCTCGTAACGACCTTATCTCTTCCTGCAAACGACTAGCAGCCATACTGTGCTCGTCTCTATCTTCCTTCAAGAGATTTTTATATCTTGTTATTGTCTCCTCCTTTTGTGCAACGATCTTTTGCAAGCTATTAATTGTTGATTTTAGTGCCATTTTATCCGTACCATCCATACCGATACTATAAGTTTCACCTTTCATCTGTTGGACTATATTGTCCCTCTCTGTTATCTGTAAATCTTTGTCATCAATTGCTTTGTTCAGTGCACTAATCTTTGCCTGATATTCTGCAATCTGAGATTCGTATTTAATTAAGAGCACTGAACGTTCAGAAGCCAATGTTAGTGCTTGGCTTAATTGTTCATTAAGAAGCGTTAAGGACTCCCGTGACGATTCCGTTTTATCGTCGCTTTTATGGAAAACTTGTTCATTATTCATAGTAGCACTTGTGTCC
This sequence comes from Cephus spinipes, assembly GCA_963971525.1. Lineage (NCBI taxonomy): Eukaryota > Metazoa > Arthropoda > Insecta > Hymenoptera > Cephidae > Cephus > Cephus spinipes. The sequence goes on along the minus strand of OZ020580.1, from coordinate 5,757,671 downwards.
TTTGAATAATCGGAAACAGGTTCACATTGTATGGCAATCGACTGACACTCCACGTGTGTTTGAATTAACGTCGATTTCACTTCTACTGTCGTTGTCTTCCTTTCCATATCATTATGGTCAATGTTATTTGTTGTTGTTACTCGAGATTCATGCTGCTGTCTCCACGATCTTTGAACATTCATCATTTCAAATTCCATAGCTGTAATAGTAGCTTCATGTGCCGCTGATTTGTCGTTGACTATTTGTAGTTCATGTTCCAGTTGAGCAATTTGCCTCTTATACTTGAAATTCTAATCATAAGGATGAAAAAAAATAATATCTTTATATCTGTATATCAGTTTCTATCAAAATAAGAGTTTCTTATATCAGTATGTAGAATTTAAAAAATTGTTTTGTCTATTCTTTTACGAGCGTGAAGTTCAATGATACACTGACTGTAGTCACACTTGATACTGAAACTTATGTGCCTGCTGTAAGGATGATAGAGCAAAAATTAAAGTACCCCGAACTTTTATACTGGGAAACTCAACAGCTGGTTCTTTGTAAAAGGATATGACGCATTGCTTTAGCAAGCACTAAAACGAAACATATTGATTAAAGAAACATGATCTTCATTTTTAGTCCTTCATATTAATATGTAAGATGGATATTCTCTCTTGTACTGTATTTACTTGTTTGAAACTTACTTTTTACTCAAATATTGGAGTAATTTTCTATTAGGAGCAGTAAATAATAATGGCGAATTTCGAAATCATAGCAAATGCTTATTATTTTTTAATAAATCTTACGTTTAAGGTCTGCTGAGAATTTTCAGAGAATCGATGCATGAGATCCTGCACGTCTGAACTGCCAATTTTCTGTTCCAGTATGTCTTTTAGTCGTTCCACTACTTCTAACCGGTTGGTTAGTATTTCTTGTTGAAGTTTTAGGCTCTCACTACTTTTCCTGGCCTCTTTCAATTTTACATCCAATTCAGCACGATCGTCCATTAATTCCTTTAACTTAGAGTTGAATCTTTCTAAAGCAGATACTGACGTTGATCCTGCGTATTGATTTTGCAGGTATGATATTATATCGATGTAAGATCTAAAATGTTAAAATTGAGAAGATCTCTATAAAGTATTTATTTAAATATCTTCAAATCTATTGAGAATTATTAATTGTTATTGATTACCTGCAACGGTTATCACATTGTTTGTCACAATCTTGCATTCTGATTCGAAGTTTCTCACATTTTTTTTTCGAGCTTTCCAACTCTTCGCGGAGAGAGGAATTTTCGCTTTCCAGAATTGTTTGTCGTTTATCTCGTTCCGCTTCTAAAGCTTTTGCATTGTTTAATTCTATACCAAGCATGGCAATTATTTCTTTGTCTTCGCTAATGGCTTGTAAATCAAGAATCTGATGTCTCAAACTATCTAGCTCGAATGTTTTTAAAGTATTAAAGGTATAATGCATTTGAGCCTCTTCTCGTGCGATTTCAGCAGTCTTTTTCAGATTTGCATTCTCTATTTCCAGTACCTGTATCCGTTGTTTTAATTCCTGTATATCAGGATCCTGAGGTTGTAAACAATTTTGAATTCTTATTTGCTCAGATAATCGTCGATGCAACTGTACCAACTGTTCTTGCAGTTCCGATTTAACCGCCAAAACTTCAGACAACTTAGTCTCACTTTTATCTAGTTGATCTTGTAAAATTTCATTTAATTTTGTCAGATGATTAACGTGCTGGCTTTCTATGAGTTCTTTAGATTCACATTCTGCTAACTTCTTAACGTCCGCTTCCTTTTCGTTGGACACATTTTCATGTACACGTTGAGTCAAATGATCCCTCTCTTGCTTGAATAATTCTAACTGGTTCTTCAAGACGTGTCCTTGACTGTTATAGTTCTTAGATGCATGATCCTCCAACGCCATTCTCAATCGCAAACATGCTTCATCATATTTATCTTTTATTTCGTTATATTCAAGAACACTCACGGAATTCGACAGGTTACTTTCTAAGGTAGCTACTTTGTTTTCTAACAACTTCTTTTCTTTACCAATTTCGGCAAGGACCCTTCTCAAATCACTTTCTCTCACAGCGGCTTCTTTTTGTGTGCAATAAACCTTAGCGGACTCTTTACTGAGAATGTCTTCAAGCACAGTGTACTTTCTGTTTAATTCAATTATCTGCACAGCAGCTTCCGCACATTCCTTGCTTTTTTCCATAAACTCTTTTCGAACATTATCTTCACTTGACTCCAAAATCTGCCAACTTCTTTCATACTCCTCCAATCGTATTTCTATTTTTGCCAGAGTGTCTTTTAATTCTTTATTCTCCTCACACAACGCATTTCTTTCTTTTTGCCAATGTTTTAATTCATTCTGATATGCATCTCGCAGCTGATGTATCTTTAAAATATTGGTATTTTCTTCAAGCTCGGACAACTCTGAGTCCGACGGTTTTACGTTTTCGGTTTTATTCGTCAGTAGTTTCTGAAGTTTGTGTTCTTTCTTCTGAAGCTCTTTCCTTTAATGATTTTATGGATTTACAGAAATATATATATATAGATAATGTAAGAATACATCAGTTATATACCTTATTTGTTTCAATTGACTTCGCAGCTCAGCATTACTACCTTCTACGGCATTTAAACGACCTTGTAATCTCATGGCTGGATGATACCAACCAGCTACGTGCCTCATATCCAAAGCTTCCAATAATCTTTCCAAAGTGTCTGACTGTACTTCCACAATTCCCTTTCCTAAAATACAACATTTCAATAGTATTAGAAACAATTTTTTCTTCATAAGAAAATTATATTATTTCATTAGAAAGGCAAAAAAAATAATGACTCTGGACATAATAAATTTCAAGGTTGAGTAGTATTGAGGATCATCTGTGCGATAAATTGCTAACAACAGCACAGAAACAAAAAGAAAAGGTCGATGAAAGTGAAATCTAATAGTAAGTATATGGTATGATTTTATCGTATCATTAATACGAAAAACTTGCCATCTTGATTGTGTATACTGTCTAGAATTTCATGCATTCCTTTTCGGAGCGCCTCATTCTCTTCTATTACTATTCGAACATTTGCTTTGATTTCGTCTATCTCTGTCATATGGCGTAGGGATGCTTTCTCTTGTTCAGCTATCCAATCAAATTCAGGCTCCAACATTTTTGTTGGACGAACAAAATCTGTACTTGTGTCTATTGTATCATTCGGAATATTTAACCGTTCTGTTAACTTGCTTAATTTATACTTCAGCGTTCTTATCTACAAAATAATTAAATGAAACTCAATAAAGAACATACGAATCAGGAGAACAACTCATTTTCTGCTTATCGCGAATAACACTAATTCTAATAATTTAAGTATGCATCTACTTTAATATATATTGCTAACAAGACACCTTTAAATATTTGCACTACATAATGCCCTAATATGAACTATTTTTAAGCAGCAGCAGCAGCTTATAAATTATGTAACAAAAAGTATAGATTCGTATGTTTTCACAAAGTGACTTACGTCGGCTTTCATTTCTAAATTCTTTTCAGATAAGGATTTGTTTTTTTGCTTCAGTTCTTCTCTTTCTTTTGCCTCTTCATTGCGCCTTAACGTGATACTGTCAATAGAAATTGATTCGTCCTCTGACATACCTAATTTTTCTCTGTAATAATTAATCAATTAATATTAATAGAGGAATATCTGTACGAACTATTGAAGTAGCAATTATTATTATTATAAAGAATAAAATATATTATCCTACCGAAGTGACAATATTTCTAACTCTCGTCGCGAGTTCAAGATTTCCATTTTGTTAACAATATTAATAAGATCTTCTATGTGGGCATTCTTATGTTGCAATTGTTCTTTTAATTCTTTCACTTCACTAATAGTTTCTGCTAATCCTTGGTTCATATCTTCATACTTTTTCAGAATGGCTAAAGTCTCGCAATACTGTAAGTCGTTAAAAAAGTAATAAGCATGAAATTTATTTTATTTACTGTATAAACCAAGATACTCTCATACCTGTTTGCTTTTAAGCTCAGCATCTTCTTCAGTCTGCTTCAATATACTTTGTAGATTGGATATCTTTTCATTTGCGTCTTGAACTTTCTTCAATAAGTCTCTTTGTTCTTTTCTACGGCCACTTTTTTCCATTCTAACAATAAATGAATGTAGTTAATTGTATTTTTTTTGTTTTCTATAAACTTCATACTTACTTTCTCATATCAACTTTCATTTTCTCTATAACTTCCGCACTTTCGTTTATTTCGGTGACGGCTTCTGCCAGTTTAGCTTGTAATTCCATAATAGTTTTGTCTCGTTGATCAAGTTCTTCATTTAAATATATAATTTGGGATTTGCTTTGTTCTCTGACAGAAGTAACTGACTGTATCATGGACTGAGATAAATCCTCTTTTAACTGAGAGATTTCCGCATCTTTCTCATCTAATATACTCTATAATTTAATATTTCTTAAGAATATTTGCTACTAGAAAAGGTTGGTATATTTTTCAACTTAACATCTACAATTGAATTAAAAAGATAAAGTTATTACCTTCCACTCTGTAACTCGTGCATCAATAGCTATGCCAAATTCATCAATTACTTTATCTCTATTACTTTGTTGTGTGGTTAGTTCTTCAACTTGACTAATCAATGCTCTATTCTCTAATTCTAGCTCATTAACTTTATCTGAAAGTTAAATAATTTGTAAATATTAAAGCGTCAAGATATTTATTTTATATTTTTGTACCAAATAAACCTTTTAATATGATGTTTCTCTTTTGAAGATTACTCAATTCGTCTGTCATTTCAATCATATTTTCGGTAGCATCCTCCATCTCTTCCTTTAATGTTTTTAATTTTTCTTTCACTGTTATATTCTCTTTTTCCAGTCCCTACGAAACATAGGTAGAATTCTTTAACCAGTACAATATTAAAAATTGTTTTTCTAGTTTGAAAAATATTTTTAAAATATCTCACTTCAAGTTCCAGTAAAAGTGTTTCAATCTTTCTGTTTTTTTCTTTTAATGTAACCTCGTAATCTGGTCTTGCAGCATATTCTTCCTGCTTGAGAAATATGACATAGATTGAGAGTGCACGTAAGTAAAATATAGTTGAAAAATCAATCCAGTGAAAGTAGGTAAATACCGTTAAGAAAAAAATATGAGTTGCAAGAATCTATATTAACTCACTAGTGGATTCACTAAATACTATATTACCTTAATGCTTGCATTATCTTCAGTAATTATATCCGATGCAAGGTGACCTAAATTGTCAAAAATAAGTTTAACAAATGAAAGTAAAAAAACATTGTATAATATTTCAAAGATTATACCTTTTCTTACACTTGTAGACGATGAAGATACTGCGCTATGAACTTTTGTTTTTAACTCATCACACTCCAATAATAATGATTCAACCTGTTACAATTAATCCTAATATTACAACTAATTATAATATTGTACGCAAGATATATATTAGGTAGATTAATTAATAGAACCACGATTTGGGCACAAGTTATAAAAAACCATGATTGTAACATAATCAACAAACTACTTTCTATCCAATAATTAGAATAATATTAAAAAGATATTTACTTGATTATCTTTATGCTGTAGCATTTCCTGGGATAACTTCATAAGTGCCTTAAGGTTATGCATATTGTCAATTTTCTCAACTTCGCAACTTATAACCGTTGGAAAGAGATCCTCGATCTCTTCATCCGTCAAAGAGACAGCTTTGACAGATAATACACGGTCCCAATCTATGTGAGGCATTTTGTACTTATCTACTAAATCTTAGTTATTCTCCAATATGAACTCGGTTTGTTTGACATTTACAAACGACGCCAATCGCACGTTGCTAGGGCAACCGGTTGAAAAGCTGTTCCGCAATTAAATTCCCTCCAAAGTATATGAATAATAGTACTCTGGTAGTACACAAAAACGATCGTAAAGTAATTGATAATAAGAATTTCTTTGTGCAAAGCTTCTCTGGAGATAAATGCATTATTATAGAATTAAGACGTTCACATTATATACGAAGTTCGTATGAGGCGCAGCACCGAATAAGAGTCTTGTGTATGTATTATACATACATATAAAGAAATCGACTTCATATCAAATAATCGGAGCACCAATTAATTCTAGCGGTACCGATAAGATTGGAAACCGTCCTAAAAAGTTAACGAAACACAAAGTATCGTTATGAATATGTACATACATAATACAATTAATTTAATAGTTTAATTTTAACTCCAAACATACCTAGTAAACACATGTTATAACAGTTATATCTTAACTACATAAATTCTATATTATTATATGTATATTAACTATTTAAAAGTTATATAAACATTGCAAAGGTGTTTGCTGGGTAGTACGAATAAAATTTCTCGAACAACTGTTCACGAGTCGACTTACGACTGATGGTAGATAATAATATACGTAATAAAAATTATTATTCCAATGTTTAAGCTTCAAACATCAATCGTAAATAATTATTCCTAGCTACCGCAGATTCTCAAGAAAAGTACTAATAATTTGGCCTGAGAAGATTCTTGTTATAAGCACGAAAATTAATTAGTTGATGCAATTAAATTATTTACGAATATTTATATATCCTAGTTAAAATACCCCAGTGCCTTTACATGTCCTCTGAACTCCCTACAGGTTCCAAAGAGTATCTGTGAGGTTCTGTCAGAAACAAGTAATAATTTGCAATAGAAATTTTTACCAGAGTACGAAATATCCTATCAAAATTTGTGCATGACTTTTTAACCACTTTTATTGTCTGTTAGCACTTTTTCTTATATTACCAACTATTCACGTTGTATTTGTCACTCTCGTCACAGCTGAAATAATATAATTCCAACAAACAGAAAGTAACAGTGACATGTCGACAATATTAAAATTTCCCTTTCAAGAATGTAATAATTAAACAAAACTATCGATATACGTAATTACTGTAAGTAGAAAATTGTAACATGGCCAATACTGTTACATTGGTTCGCTGGGTTGAAGATGAATATCAGTAGCATATTCTGACATATAGTCGGGCCGCGACATTACATCCATTTCGAGGGGACTTATTTACGTTTCTATTCATCAGAGGATGGCCCTTCAAAGTGAAACTAGTGCCGCGGCCCCTATATTTAACTAACATTTTTCAATATATTGTACTACTTATACTATATATGGGCGTTTAGTAAGATTGACCTTCTTACAATTGAACTTTAGTTAACTTAAAATTTTGAAATTTCAGTCATTCTACATCTTTGTCTTTCGATATTTTTACCCCTAACTCAATGTACGATATATGATAAATATTTTAAAAAATGCCTATAATAGTTTGTAAAATCACGTTCAACTTTTTAAATTGCCTTTGTCATATACTTTCAGGTTCGACATGGTACCTATACAATATATTTGAGAAAATACAAGTAATAGAGATCAGTCCCAAAGATATATCAGAAAGCAAATAATTTTGTCATTACAAAGATATAGGAAATAATGAAAACTTGTGGTACAGTATTTTTCTATAGTATACATATAACACACGCATTAAAATTGAAAAAAAAACACTAGCCTTCGATTATGACGTTAATGAATAACAGTAATAAATATAGCACAATAACAATAAGAACAACAACAACAATAATAATACACGAACATAATCTATATACTCACTTTCTCAGTAGATAAATGACGGTAAAATCAACTGGAGGATGGTGGAACAGAATTATTAATTAAGTCAAGTCGAAAATAATACACAAAAATTTTAACTATTTAGCCATAATAAATATTATAATATCTGAGTGAGCAGAAACGCCGCTGGAATTAACGGAATTACGAAACTACGAGGGCACGAGGGACTCTCGCCGTATGACGGGGTTAAGATATTACATTGTATGTTAATAATGTGGGAAAGATAAGACTTGCGCGTTATCGGTGCTCTTTCGTCGAACAGTATTTGTTCAACATGGTGCTTAGTGAGTTGTGTACGCGGTTGCGGAACGTTCGTTTAAGACCGGATTACATTCGGAAACATGTGGCTAGAAAAGTGCACTTTTCTTATGTTCCCAGTGCGAAGCCTAAAAATGCTGGTAATGGAGAAACATAAAATTACGTTATCAATGAGTTTGAAAGATAATAGGCATTCAGTTTAGACCTGGTTGTAGATTTTGAATAAAAATAGAAGAATCCAACGTTATATATAAAATAGAAAACTAATTAAGATTGGTATTAATGAAATATAACTAAGTCCGGTTATGCGAATTAAATGTTGCAAAACATGAAAAACAATTTTTTACGTTATGACATCGCGTGTTTAAATTTTTCGTTATAAAAATTAAATTTTGTCGTTGACGTTCATTTAATGAATCGCTATATAGGATATCACAGTGTTTTTTTTTTAAATTAATTTATCTGGTACGGTATTGTCATTCAAATTTGGAGATACGATCAACCTTGTGTGTATGTGGCACATTAGGTTTCTCGTTACTCGAGATAGTGTCGTAAACAAAAATTTCTCGATTAAACTCAGTACTAATAGATCGTATCGCACTTTAAATTCTACATATCATTCTAAGATGTATATCAACAGAATGATTTGCCATGGAAAAAAAGAGATTGATATGATTTTGAACAATGCGCAGGTGAATCGCAAAAGCTCAACATGTTTCAAGCAATAAATAATGGCCTGAATCTTGTTTTGGAAAAAGATCCAACGGCAGGTATATATGTATACATTTTTATGGCAAGTAATAAAAAGTTCAATATATTTATCATATATCATCCCAATTTCAATTTCGTGTAGAATTACATTACACAATGATACAATCAAATGATTAAATGCAGTTGCACGTCAGTTTTATTTAATAATGTCAATCATCGTTATTAAACTGAATTTATAAACAGCTGTAAAATATACGTTACTACAAACAATTGACTTACGCGGATATGTAAATGTCTACTTGATCATCATAATTTCTATAAGACGTCAGTAACGCTATTTTTATCTTATCACAGTAGATAGATATAGTAATATATCTTCTTGAGTCAACACGCTAACACCACTTACGAAATCGGGCTATTGATGTTATTTAGCGGATTTCTAATCGACATCGAAACGTTCCCGTAGATACATACAGCTTGCAGTCATTTGAACACTGGTAGCACATATGCTATCGTAATATTATTTACAAGGACATTTACATAATACACCAGTATTCCGACACATTTAATAGCACCTGAAAAATAGGGAATATATATTTAATGTAAACTTGTCATTATCACTCAAATAAGTTATTTCGGTCGTGATAGTTATCTTCGGAGAAGATGTCGCATTTGGCGGTGTTTTCCGTTGCACCATGGGACTCCAGGAAAAATATGGGGCCGACAGAGTATTCAACACTCCGCTATGCGAACAAGGAATAGCTGGATTTGGAATAGGTTTAGCGAATGCAGGAGCCACAGCCATTGCTGAAATTCAGTTTGCCGATTATATATTTCCAGCATTTGACCAGGTGACACAGTTTTCTTTTTTTCATGGATAAAAATAGGAAAAGCAACAACAGTGCCGTTCGTAAATTTGCTCTGAGTTCACTCGGAGGTCTTAAAAAAAAAGATAGTTACGTAGTTCTATTGGTACAAGAGAGAGCAAAGAGTTCTGAGTAAGTTTTGATCAAGTTTACGAATATGCCACATATTAAATAAGCAATGATTTTTTATCGACAGTTGGTAAACGAAGCGGCGAAAGTCAGGTACAGAAGCGGTGGATTGTTTAACTGTGGAAAATTGACCATTCGATCGCCTTGTGGAGCTGTTGGTCATGGTGGACTTTATCATTCTCAAAGTCCAGAAGCATACTTTGCTCACACACCCGGTCTTAAGGTGAGAGTTAAGCCGATTTCGAAATATTGTGATGTCCAAATGTAAAGATCTACTTTACCAACAATCGGTACATAGTCATTCTAATAGAGCCGTAGTACGACAGATGGAGGGAATATGTTATCAAGCTATCGGTAGATCGAGTCTATCTTGTCGTTAAAAGAGAAAGAATGCAACTACTACTCCTGATCGCAAGGACTTTGGCTCCTTCTGCCGTTCGTTATGCGTCGCAATCATTGCAGCTCTTAAACTTTCTATAGTTGCACCCCATGAATATCTTGGAACGGCATGAGCTCTCATCATCGTGAGTTATGCACGAAGAAAGTTTATGCTGCAGCCGCGCCTGCACCACGATTATCGAATGCTACGCGTTGCATAGATGCACACCGACATAGCCCGACACAGAGTTCATTTCTGATCTCATCCAGAAATGAAATATCGCAATATCCTTTCAGATTGTAATACCTCGCGGACCGATCCAGGCCAAAGGATTGCTTCTGAGCTGCATAGATGAGGAGGATCCTTGCATAATATTCGAACCGAAAGTTCTCTATCGATCGGCAGTCGACGAGGTACCTCTCGCTCACTACAAAACGCCAATCGGCAAGGCCGAAGTTCTTAGAGAAGGTACGTCTTGTCATTAATCTATGCCGGTCCGAGAAAATAAGAGTACCTTTACATTAGCCTAAGACGAGGATGAGACCACTTTTGACTGTGTATAATCGAATTAATTCCTTATCCGATGGCGGATCCTGCGTCGATATACCGATCCTGAAACAGGATATAAAGTAAAATGTGGGTAACCGGCTGTTGTGCAAGGTGAAACGATTGTATCGATTTCGCGTAGGAGATGCCGTGACTCTAGTAGGCTGGGGTACTCAGGTGCATGTGCTGCGCGAAGTGGCCGATCTTGCCCAAGAGAAGCTCGACGTATCCTGCGAGGTTATAGACCTCGTTTCTATTCTCCCCTGGGACATGGAGGCTGTCTGCAAGGTAATCAGTTTTACCTCAATTCCCATCAATCAAAAATTACAGACACCGCCCTCATCTAAAAAGGGTCAAAACCTCGAGTGCAATAAATATACTGCAGAAATTGTATTACATGACAAGAAAAAAGAACATTGGATCATTATTATATGATCACAGTAAACTGAATATTGATTTATGCAAATTTCTACAAACACTTATAACAAGCAGATAAGTGGGTTTACTCTAATATGGAATTGCTCTCGAACTGTGCCCAACCGATAAATATTTGTGAATCGATAATTATCTTCAAATATACATATTTGATACGCGAATTCTCTAAGGGCGTGTAAAATAATTTTTTTAAAAAAGGACAAGATCATCTTTGAACGTGAGTTTTTTACATTTTTTTTTTCGAATGATTTTTTTTGCTTCGGTTATATTCCGAAATTCACTGTCAGTACGTTTTGCTCAGTATCGTAGTGTCCCTGTTTATCTGTATGCAATCGAGTGAGACACAGGCTTGTTTTCTTGAACGCGGTTCAATGCACAAACCCTGTTTATCTTCAGAATACAAGTGCCCGATTGGCTAATAGCACAGTTAAACTGAGTTTAAGCAGTGGACCGCGTCGAAGAAAATGGGCGACAATCATGCATCGAGTCAAATTTCGGAACGTAGTTCAAACTGGGTAGAATGATAATCGTGCAATTGGCACAAGAGAGTAACAAAACAATAGTTACCGTCTATGAGCTTTAATACGCGGCACTTAACGCTGTCTACATAAATTATTATTGTCCTAGCAATGTGGGCCAATATAATTCGCATTCAATCTCATTCCGCGCTGCTCCATGAACAATTATTACGTTACAGTCGGTAAAGAAAACTGGTCGTGTTGTCATCGCTCACGAAGCACCGCTTACTGGTGGTTTTGCTGCTGAAATTGCAGCTACAATTCAGGTGAAAAAAACACATGAAATTACGTTTGATAACATAACGATATTCAAATCATCAATAATTACCTGGAAATCGTGATTTTCAGGAAGAATGTTTTCTCTACCTGGAAGCACCAGTGCAAAGGATAACAGGATGGGATACTCCATTTCCACTCGTATTCGAGGACTTTTATTTACCGGATAAATGGCGCTGTTTCGATGCTGTAAAAAGGATTCTCAACTACTGAAGATCGACACTGTGCAAGGATCTTGAAGAACGAGAAATTTATATTTCTAGATCGTAAAATCCTCGGACGGGGAAAGGTTCGATAAGTTCCAGGATGTAAACTCTTTTTTGATATTCTTGCAAAAAATATTTAGAAATAGTCTTACAAGACGTGCCTCGATATTGCTTGAGATCTTATAGACTGATTATAGTAAATGCATTTCATTAAGAATATTTGCTTTGTCCCACTCTGAGTCATTCGCTGGGTTGACTTCTCAAGATTATTGAATACATTCGTATTATGATGATTATTGATCTGCATCTCAAAACAGGAGAATATATTTTTATACGCAACTATTTGTATGGCTATTGGATGTAAAATTTTTATTGGCAAATGAAAATGATCAAATATAATTAAAGATATGGAGTTACGTTGAGTACTTGTCGGTTAGGCAAGAATTCATAACTAGATGTGAAATGCCTTCGGCCCAGTGTTTGATTGGGAAAAATTGTACGTTTAATAGCACAGACGTCACTGGTATGGAGCATTGCTTTTATTTAGATTTTTTGTTCATTCACAATCCGACGATCGAAAAGTATGGGATTTCGTAAGAGTGCCCGTAGCAGCAAATCGCGGGCGGCCAGTTGCTCCGAAAACTAGTTACATACCTATCCGCAATGACCCTGGCCCGATTCGGGTGGAGCCAGTCTACATAAATGACAGTATGCCTAAATTAATAAGACGACGGACGATAAGCGAGGATAGACGTTAAAGGTCGCGAAATTATCCGGAACGCAGGAAATACTGGAATCCACCGGGCTAGGTTCCCGGAGAAAGGTCGGCGCGGTAAAGTAGAATGGAAATTAATGATTTCGAAGGGGACGCAAATCTTTGTTCGAGTTAGCCGGGGAAAGGATTTCCGAGAAATCTTTTTTTACAGGAAAAGAGAGTGGCTGAAGTGCGAATGAGAATTGTAAACGTCAATTGCATATCACGTGTGTTTGCAAAGTAAAAAATTATCATGCGAATGGCGTAGAACGTGCGGAATAGGAAGTAAAGATGGTTAAACAAAAGGAAGACGCGTAAAGATGGAGGAAATATTGTATATACGCGAACGTTATCTATATGGGGTATAATTTAAAAAATAAACGATTTCCTTCGTCTTCCACGATAAAGTGTATGGCGTTTTCGAGGCGGATCCGGGAGCTGGACTTGAGACGCTGCAAATTGACATTTGAGCAAGGCGCTAAAAGAGGCGCGTATGCAAATGCAAATGGAGGGAGGGAATGCAAATTCCATGCTCATTGTCAGACGTTTTATAAATCGTACGAAAAAAAAGCGCAAATCCAAGAGCACGAAGGGTTCGAGAGGACGTCGATACGAGAAATGTCAAAGGGAGCTGTATATTGATTTAGGGTTATAGTCGTGTGGCTGGATTGGCAAATTGATCGTATGTAAAAAATGTTTGCTTGATCGATATGTCTATAGTTCACTTTGGTACACGCACAGAAAGCGCCGCTCACCCCATTGCCACAACAAAAATGTTCAATGCTAAAGGAAGTGTGCGCCGCCAGTACAGTATTTTGTAATTTGAAAGGGAAACCACATTCTTTCTCTGTGTATTATGATACGTGAAAGTTGGCAACAGTGCACAGAGAGACGGAGCCAGTCTCTCCGTGGAGGTATAGACTATATCGAAGGTCGACGAGTTGCTTTTTATTAGACGATTTTTGCGTAAATAGTAACGGGTTGGCTGCTAACATATGGTAGAGATGCGTTGACAGTCGATGATTGTCAAGTCATTTTGAATGGCGCACATTGCCTACGAATCGTGGATCGATCAACCTCCGAAAATACGAACCGGATGCGATCACATCTTTCGAGGCTTTCTCGAAGGACCAATTTGCGCGCACTTCCTTCGGTCGGTCTAATTCATTAGTTACTTCGTCTTCCTTGTTTTCTTATCGAACCTATTAACGGCCTTCTCAATTTCTCTCGTAATCACAACTACGGTCCTTTTAACCGTGTAGTAGTTTCTCTTACCTAACCTAACCTAACAGAATACACTCTGTATAATTTTGTTTTCCTTGCGTCCTGCACGTAATTTTTAATTCTTTATTCGAGTTTATTTACATTGATTTATTTTTTGTATTTTTCTTTCCTGTTACGTATAGACCCACTACAAACAAATTTCATTATCTTCTACGTCACGTCTCTGAAGGCGCCATTTGCCATTTCCGGATGTCCGTTTTACAGATCGTATATATACATCTGGTGCGCATGCGCCCTTTCGGTAGTGATAATACTTTTTCCGAAGGTGAAACCTTCCTTGACATTTTCACTGGTAGCTTCTTGTCCGGTTCTGTTGAATTACAGCTGCTAGAGGCCGACTTCTTGCAGACTTACATTAAACTGTACTCTTCTAATTTTTTGAATATTCACACTCGTGACGTAAGAAGGCTAATGATCGATTCCTAAGTATATATGTTTAATTATTGGGTGGCGATGCAAGGTAAAATATTTTGCAGGGACTAAAAATATGTTGGAATTTTTAAAAATAATTATGACAGAGATAGTCATTGAGTTTAAAAGTATTTTCGTTGTTGTCCTTTTACATGAAAATGTAAATACATTTTTTTTAACGAATAATGAAGTCAATTAACGGTCATAAGTTCCTCGTCACTTATCATCTTCGTGATTAGTGATTTTCAGATCAATCGCATCATAATGATGATAATCATTTATAAAAATCAAAATATACGATTTGAACTTGCAAAAGTGGAAATAAAAAAAACTTAAATTGCCCAATTTAAATTGCTGGTAACGCATAAGCGGAAGTAACGATTTCCTCGTTAGACCGCATACCTTCTGTTTTCGAAATATCCTGCTCGTTATCCCGACGAGGTCACTTTTTTATTAGTAAAAAATAAATTCCATGATTTCAAAAACAGAATTAAAAAATTACTCATCATTTATTAAATTTCCTATAATTCTTTATATCCAATGAAAAAATCAAGTTATGTAGCCATCACTCCTACGATCCAAATTCCTGCACAGAAAATATATTACTCAATAGATTTCAAATTGCATCACAACAGCAAAGCGTGCGTTGTTCCTTATAAATTATATTTGCCACGTTTTATGCTAAGTAAAGAATTTCATTAAATAGTTAAAGTTTCAGTTTTCGAATCGCGTCCTTACCCCGTTTATTTTTGAGCTAATGATTCGATACTTGCTACGAGTAAAAAATACATTTCTATAAATATAAGGCTACGGGCTCTGTAAAATTCTATCGACTTTGCAGTTTCCTGTACGACATGTATCGGCCTGTGTAATATGTAATACAACCTAGATGCAATGACATTTAACGTTTCTGTGGCACGTAGACATAGTCTGTTACCAGATTCTATATATATAAATATATATATGTATATGTATATAGTTTGATACGTGAGAGCGGCGAGTGCAAAGAAAAATTGAGTTCCAGCTACCAGCAAGTCTTACCAGAGTTTTAAGCGACTCGAGTCGCCCAGCTGGTTCAGACACGAAAGCGAACGCGACTCGAAACATTTAACTGTCGGTAAATTCCTCGGAGTATGTTAATTGCATAGAAACTCAGATATATTGCAAAGGATCGCAAGCAGTCTCGAACATCGATTTTAAATCGACGGCCTCCATATACATATATATATTTACCCCAGTTACAGAGATACTTAGTTGGTACCGCCACTCACAATGACGTTTATTCGATAAATATACAGTGCGTACGGTTGCATATGGGTGCACCCGTGCATACGCATTATTATACGTATATAAATCGAGCTCCGCTATGGAACTAAAATATCGTTAATTCCTACCAAAACGATGCACTGCAATTGGTGCGTTACAAATTGAAATTTACATAAAAAGGTGTGATAATTATTTTTGTACTCGTATACCTACCATCTGAAACGTTTAGGATGACTGGCGAATGTTTCGTTTATTTTTTATTTGAATTCGTATAACGTAGTTTATTATGATTATTTGGTTAGATTTTTATCTGCGACAGACGAACAACTTCTTGCTTGGGATATAATCGAAGAATAATTGACTGTCCGATGTCGATTGTCAACTAGATTGAATAACATGAAAAAGTCTGTAGGAAAAAAAATAGGAATCAATCGCTGGCGTGTAATAGGTTATGTCGGATTGCGAGCAATTCAATGGATTGCAGCGCAACTTGGCAATCGTAGCTTTGTGCATTCTTTCTCAAGAAAGCGGCAGCAAATTAATTCGCTTCACGGGAATCGGTAGGTCGTTACCGAAGCGCGAGTCATTATTTAATTATAGTTTTTTGTTGTTCAACGGGATACATACGAACCAGAGGTGATTACCACTGGTTTTATCTATAGCCGTGCAAGCAGAAATAGGTGGTTCATATATATGTACTGATTTTTTTCTTCTTCGACCTTCGATACTCTCTACTTTTACAGAGGATACGACAATTTTCTCTGCTGGAAACCGTAATCTCCGTGCGAGGGTAATTTACGGATTTACGTTTATTATCAATTGCTGGTATCCAATCGCAGTCATGTATACGGACGCTTGAAAAAAAAAATATCGATTTGTTCGTAGGTTAGGTTAAGCTTCTACACCGATGTACGAACTTACCTTAGTTTGTGAATTTTTTATAACAGCGAATTTCATTTCGATTTCCAAATTTATTATGATTCTTACGTAATTCCTGATATCTTGTTTCAGTATTTTTTGTACTTTCTTGTTATCCTACTTTGAATGGATCCTGGCCCCGAAGGTCCTGCCTCAGCAAGGATCACAGGAAGCACTACCCTGCCTTGGATGAGGTATTACATATTTAAAGGTTGGTATACGTAATAGCTGGACGACCTTGTTATCTTTAACATTACTTCTGTAGATTGTGCAAGTATTCACGTACGGTTTTGAAATTAATATTTATCAGTATTTAATTGATTTGCACCTTGGACACCTTGCATTTGGTCGCGACTTGACATTCATGGAAACGTTATCTATTACTTTTGAAAATTCGCACGTTACGATATATGAATATTTTGAATAGCACTTTACCAACGTGCTGTGCGTATTACGATTTCTTTTTCCATGCTACTCAAATTAATTAACTTACAGGCAGCCGCAAGTGGCTACGTCACATATATGTATATAACGTAGTACTCCGTTGTGCGCTCCCTGCGTGAGGATTAATTAAGTTCCCTCTTACGTGGAATAAATGAAAGGTATTAATTAAGCCGGTATCCTTTGAGAAGCTCCGAAACGACGGCTAATTGAGAGGAGCCAATTCTGTTGAGTTCCGGAAGAAAAAAATTGTCATTTTACGGTAAAGGAACGAAGAATAAAGGTAGTGGATTCGTTGAATTTTTGTGGTTTCAGCCGATCGATATAATTGTATCGGTTCTATCGAACCTGAGGACGTACCCGCATTGACCGTGTATGCTAATTGCAAAGTTGGGTGACCTTATCGCGCGTTAATTAATGTACGTCTGCTTAAACATATACAGTCGTAAGTTACATACGCAACAAGCTTTCTTGAATTCCAATTTATATATGCTTTTGTCGAAGAATATAATTGATATGACAGAAATTAATCCCAATTGTTACGAAACAGTTGGATGACTATTTATTAAATTTGTCTGGTCTCTCAATCGGTTCTACACTATCATAAAATTACACAGCCAATTTATTATGTTGCCCGCTTAAACAATAAGCTTTTCGGATATGTTGTACAGTAACGATGAACATAACTTGACCTTTTATTACGTAGACGTTCGATTGATCTCTACTCTACAACCCGGCAATCTGCATGTCGAATATAATCAGGCTGCCGGCATTAATAAAACCATGAGCCGTAAATAACATCAACATCTAATTGACATAGGGAACTTCCCGGCAAAATTTTATACATTATTTTTTGACGTGAGCAGAATATAATTGCACGTCAAAGAAATATTAACTACCTTACCGCACTAGGAATATTATTATTAAAAAATAAAGCGTATAAAGTAAATGGCCCAGTTAATAACAGTTTAAGAGCGGCCGTGTCGGATTTTTGCTATTTATTTACGCGTAATATAGCCAAATTGAAAACTAAAGGTTTCAACACGTGCGTTAAAGCCTTGCGAATGAGATTCACTTATTATACAAGTGAAACAATTAAGGTTTATTACTAATCATTGCTTTAATAGCGCTTCTCTGCTGCCGGGATTTCTGACACTTGAGAAACACCCATGTCGTAGTTTGTGATCCTTGTGTGTACCTGATTTGTGACCCCCTTGGCGCTATTTATAGCGCCTGCGCGTACCTACTTTCTGGCACTTCCGAATATCCTCATGCAAACGAGTTAAATTGCAATTCATATAATTTCACGTATACACATTACGTACAAACAAGGAAAAATGTTTAATTAGTGCACGACTACTTTATTTTCTTTACAAGTGTAAACAATATTTAAAAAAAAGATTTCCGAAAATTTTAATAGTTGTACATTTTTTTCCCGTTGCTTATGTCATGAAAGATTAGAATAAATAAACAAAGCAAATTGTTCGACGCACCAGGTGACAAATCGAGGGCCAACACAACAGCAACATAATCTCAATTATATGACGCACTTATTGACCCCGCGAATTTGAACAAATATCTAACCAAAAGTTACATCATTTCTTATCTCATCGATAGTCTGGTTCCTGCTGAAGATGTTGACACCATTTTTATATTGTTTTATACTTACATGATGAACAAAATTCGCAACTACTGCCACCGTCTAGTATTGCCACTGCGGAGCCACTGAGACGCGTGTCGCACTATTCACTGGTCAATTTCTATTCTAAAATATTTCATTTAAAAACCTGTGTTTCTCCAATAATATAAAGTGAAAAACACTTTTTACTTAACCGGTAATTCAATTATTATTCGACAAAAACTGTATTTATGGTAGTCAAAATTATGCCGTCGGGATCTGGTATAGGGTCAGTGACTGGGCCGTTACCTTAAGGAACAAGCATTTCGTATATCCCAGCCAGTAAGGGACGCCATGTTAATAGCTATCGGAAAGAAGAACGAGAAAACTTTGCAGTTTATAAGAACAGTACAAAAACAAACTTATAAAAGAATATTAATAATTCTAGAATAATAAAATACGTGAAAAAAGAGTTATGGAAGGGGGTTACAAGATGCCACGGAAATTGAATGCTACCGGGGTGGGATAGTTCGGCAGCAGGGCCGCCTGGTGGCCGCAACGGAAGAAACAGTCGTTGGCGTCTCGGGTGGGGCGTACTCGAATCTCTCGCAGTGCCGAACTCCCTGTCGGTGCGATACCCCGGTAGCGTGGCTGTAGTGTGCGTGAAAGTGCGTGTGAGAGAGTGCGTATACCGCGTGCGGTTGCTCGAGCTCAGGCGCCTTGTTCGTATTTTACGCGTGTGCCCATCACGTGATAACGGAAGCGTGAATAGGTTGATCAGAGCCAAAGAGGGTCATAGGACGTACACGGGATCAACCTGGACCACGTTGAACCGGCATTGACTGGTCGTACTAGTGTCGGTTAGATCCTTCAGAATATCAGCGGTGTATTTGACTGAAGGGTCTGTGATCAATTACGTTAATTGCGGTACTTTATACTACGCATTACGCAAACGTTAAGAGCAATACTCCCAGTGCACGTTGTCAATATTATATACGAATCTAGCTGGTCTTTGGAGCTATGGGTGAACCAAAGGACTGTAACGTTTTGTCCGATTCGAAAACTCGTGCTATCCCTGTGGAGGATTCTAGAACTTGTGCGACCCAGACGATTACGACCAGGAATGGGAACGAGACAGGCGCGGTCGCAAGGAAAAATCTACCAAGACGATTTGACCCCGGCGAGGTTATACCGCTGATGCAGGTGAGCTTACGTAACGATAACGAGTGGCGATTTGTGCCTGTGTGCGCAATGTTGGTGCTCATACCTGATATAGTAGAGTCATTGTTCGCAGACCTATGCGCGAGTATGCATGCGCACGAGATTGTCGTTCGGCCTTTCGTCTCTACGACCGATGTCGCGACGCGACGGAAATTAGTACGGGAGACTTCCCTGAAAAGACGATTTATCTTTAACCTGGCGTGAGGAGGCCATAGCAAATTCCTTTGTGTCCCGGTGTGAAATTTCTACAGCTTTTCCGCGAGGAAGTAACTTTTCTTATCTAATTTTCTTACCCTTGTCCTCCATTGCAAAGGAATTAAACCTTATCTTGACCTGAAGTCTGAACACTTGAAACCGTATAAAACAGCTTCAAGAATATGCTACTCTATTGTCACACGGAGTATGATGTATTATTGCACAAGTCGTGCTAACTTTCTGTATGTATGATGTATTTTCAACTAGCTAACATATCATTTGCTAAAGGAATATGCGTTTTAGTATTGAGTCTACTTATTCTGACATCAAGTCATTTATGGCTTTAAATACGAAAAGATATTGCCTTATTTTGAAAGCAATATGCGAATGTTTTTTTCTTTTATTTTACTCACATTCTATTACCTATCGTATATCAGAATACCAGCCACACATGCAGAGCTCTTTGATCTTTATTCTCTGTATCGAAAAATCCACTGACATCCAATACCTTGTCTTTGGGAATTTGACGGTACGAAAATAGCATTAGACCCACGAAAACGTTGCCTGAATAAAAAGTGACACGACACAAGATTTGTATCATTTCAATATAATATATTACAAGTCCAAGTAACCGTGACGTGTTAATAAAAATCTATAATAATATCGAAAAGTCACATATCGCATAATACGGTTTCACGTCGTAGCCTCGAGACGTGTGACCATTTCCGGAACAGTGGCATGAAATATCGATCACACGCCACAGAGATAAGCAGTATATTGCGTTGAATCGTACCGCCTACGTACCATTTTACGGCGTCATTCATTCGATTTAATTTATCCGAAGCCTCAAAGCCTGAGGTAAGTTCATCCTTAAAGTGGTTCGACAGGACAGAATCGTCACCAGCAGGAGTACCAATCGACATAGGTATACTTAACACATATACTTGTCCGTCTGTAAAGATACTTTCTCATCGACAAGTAAGCTCAGTTTTCTTGGCGACATCTTAGAGTTTTCGTCGCGGACAAGAAAGACATGGAAACGGAATACGAGAGAAGAATAGGAAAGCGCGAAGGAAATACAAAAGAGTGAAAGAAGGAAAGTGGCTTCTTTATTTATAAAGTCTCTGACGACGACCTCGCGAATGGTGAGGGTCGTGACGATATTGTCACACGTTCCTTAGTCAAGGTCCGCGAGGTCGTGGATAGAACGTAGCGTGTGTGCCTGTATACGACTATAACGGTATTTCCTGCATCAGTATAGTTGGCTAAAATATTAAAAAAAAAAGAAGCAAAATGGTTTTTGTGTTTAGTTTTTTTTCTCACTCAAATGGAATCATTACCTACGTTCGAAGTTTACACTTTTAGGCAATAGGTGTCCGAGGCTCCTTATAAAAAACTGAATTCTTGAAAACTTACGTAATAAGGTCGCGGACCAGACAAAAGTAAAAAACGGAGTCAGCTGATACTTCGAAAGGCTTTCGGGCCTAGACGGGAGAATTAAAGTGATGCGATTAAAGTGATATATATAAATAGCCACACCCAGCTGGAGTACATTGGGAGTTTGGGATGGCAAAGAGGTGAATATATTGGCCGACGTAAAACATTACGAAAATAAATTGGAAAGTTTCCCGTGTACCGATTCTTTTAATGTAATTTAGTAAAGAGTCAAGACGCGTTGACGCGATTCCATCTGAACTAAGATGACGCACTCACGAAGATTATCTAAGGTCAACCGTACGGAGATTTTTTTGGACTCGGATGATTAAAATTAGCCGACGATGGACATAAATAACTTGGCTGGCTCAGTGCGGCCGTGCCTTCGGTTCGCTAGACTATGACCGGTCCTTAGGTGGTGAGCACATATGTTATATACGACGTAAATACGATAACCGACCTACTGATGGTTCTGTTAGAATTTTACGATAATTTATATCAGCGCGATTTCCATACGTGTTTTTCTTAATTTCAATACGTATATAAATAGATTTCTTTGAATTATTAATACAACCATGAATTTTATGAAAGCTTTAATATAACATTTGAGGAAATACGAGTGACGCTGTTGAAATCTTATTATTGATTAACGAAAGTAAATGAATGAAGACGGTATTGGTTATTAAACCGGAAGCTGATATTGGTTGGTTGATATCGATCGATCAAATACTTACATTGACTATGGCCGTATACAAGCGTCTTTATTGATTATAAATTCAAATGGTTTCTCGTGATAATAGTGTCAGGCCGTTAGCAGTAGCGGAAGTTCGAATAACATCTTTTAGTGAAAGCTTGTTAAATATTCTTGACTGGTGCCTGAGTTATCCGCGTTCGTAAGTCACGTTTGTAATGCTTAGTCAAAGATTTGCCTATTTTTTGTTGCTCCACCGTTTTAAGTCCGCTGTTTGTATTTCTATAAAGCATACTACTTTTGAGATTGAGATCGCTCAAGTACTGCGTATGATTTATGCAAAGTTTGTAAAAAGTCAAGGATTAAAGGCGTGACATTGTGCGAGGTTAAAAAAATATTCTGTCTTTAAATATTTTGAATATGCTTTCAGCTACTGCTCCGTCATTTTCTTCTTCGCTTGCTCAAAACGTGTCAGTTTGAATTGATTCGGGACGCAAATGATGGCGATGTGAAATGGCGTGTGCAGTTTGAAATTGTCAAAGGCGTAATGAATAAAATGTCTTCTACGACTGGACTTACGTAATACGCGTACGTTTGTCTGGAAATATTTTTAAAATCCTAACCGCGTCGAAGCGTGGCCGTTTGTTTTCCAGCCTACACGAAAAACGTCACTTAGCCTGGAGTCTGCGAGAAGACAAATGACAGGAGGAAAGAACCTGTGTTAAGTTAGCCCAGCACTTTTCGAATTTTTTATTTTTCAAAATTGTGCTCAGTCGTGCCAGCTTTGTACTAACTTGTGCCGTTAGTCCAAGGTCGATAACTTTTACGATTTTTGAAAAAAATTAAAAAATTTCTGTGGTAGTCCTTCGTTTGTGCTACTCCATGAAAGTCATGAAAACCAGATTGTGCATAAAGACAATACACGGTAGTAGCCTGAAAGACGGTATAGAATGCATCAAGAAGTTTGACGTTTGTAATTTTACAAAAACTTTGCTGCGCCGCTTATAAGAGATATTTTGTGTGAGATTTATACTTATCTTTTAACCAGAAAAAAATTGGATTTAAAATCGAATATATTGAAAAATACAGGAATACATATAACCACAAGTAAAAATATAGCTGTGATTAATATTTTAGTAGATTACGTAAATCGAAAACTGCCGTCTTACTATAACGACGAATCTATAGTTTCGCTTTCGCTTCCTGTATAACTCGAGTCATTCAAAAATTTCATTCAAATAAAATTCTTTAGTAAAACGTATCAGTGGGTGAAAAGTTACACACGATAAAGAACACCTACAGAAATTATATAAATAAAAAAATTTTTTCACTATCAAATCTTTACAGGTTAATTATGTAAGTTCGAAGCTCCTTTTTATTATGTTTGATAAACTTGTTGTAAAAAATTTTTTTAACACAACTTAACGATGAAAAATAATGTACATCAATAGGTAAAAAGCATACGTGTATGCCGTACGTGAACGCTTCAAGGTTTGAGACAGGATAGTGAGACTAGTATTACCAAATAATTATGTTCGATTCATCCTTAATTAACTAGATTCCTTTTATTCAATGCAGTAAATGGAAAGCAGCATTGGATAAAAAATATCACAATAGACCTTCCAGTCGTAATTCAAATCAATAAGTTCTTTGATAATTTTTATCGTACTTTTAGCGCTCAATTTAAACTCAGTGTGATACTGGAGTGGGCAACAATTGAAAAATTGAATAAAACCGCACAATTCATATCGATCTATTATGTATCGGCTGATACTACAATGTAAAAGTGGAAGATAATCAAAAATGAAATGGATGAAAGTTCCCGTGTCGGCGCTTATGCAATGGCAAGTATGTATTTCAAGTACCGTGACAAGAACTATAGAGCTAATAGATCGGGACGTGCGATTCGACTTTTACCAGCGTATAAGAGCTATTAAGTGAAACAAGAAGAAGAAGAAGAGAAAGGATTTGAAATGGAGGTAGAAGTAGGCCAACAAGAAGAAAAAGAAGAAGAGCACTGCCAAGAACAGGAATGGTATAAGCTTACTTAACGATTATCTATGCTTCCGTTCACTCGTGTCATTAAACTTCTATAACAGGCGTTATACGTTGACTGCGTCTGAAACTTGTTTACATCTTGGAAATATGGAGTATGCGAAATTGCACGTGGGTGTCAACTGTTCCTTGTACCTGAACCAACTCTCGCTAAAGTGTGCAAAACAAGAGACTGGTATTTTAATTTTCGTCAAAAGAAACTTGAATTAATTTAATCGAAAATATTTGCCGAAATATTTGACAATATATTACATAATATAATATTGTAACATTCTTATTGATGTAACACGTCGAGATATAGACACTGCTATATATTTGATAGGTTTAAATATACCTGGTGATCAAATTGTTAAGTCGATGGATTCGTATCGTATTTGGATGCGCTGTACTTTTATTAGTTACGTCACGGGCTGTAACAGCTTTTATTACGGCCCGATTAAATATCTTAAACGCAGAGTAGCGAGAGGACGACTGGTTTCTGCGATGAACATTATAAATATTCCGCCTTGGGAGATATAAAGATTTTCTATCTTGAGACAACTTTACTTCAGTGTAACGAGACGGGCATGCAAAGCATATGGTGGCAGGAGTTTAATTGTGTATACAATTTGCAGTTTGAGATTCGCACACGACGCCATCATCGATAGTGGGTGCGTTGACGATATGCATTCAAGGTAACGTATATAAACGAATCATAGTATGTATATATATATATATATATCGATGTTATAATTTATCAGTATATCATAACTAGAGAGCACTTACGTAATAAAAGATTTTCCCTTTATTAATGGATTTTTAATAATTGGTGATTTAATATTTTTTGGAAAAAATTTGAACTATCGATACTCGTAACATTTGAGGTATTCGAGAGCGATACACCTGTGAAGAAAATAAAATGAATTTTATTCTGAAATCGTTAAGAAAGCCCCTCGGGCCTTTAAAAGTGTCGTACGGCCCTGTCTGTATTTTCCTCCGATCATTAATCAACGATAATAACTAGGATGCATCGTTTAACTTCCGCCATAATGCAAGCCTTCACGCGTGTGACCATGTACGGTTTTCCGTAAGATATAATTCATTCGAAAAATTTATTCTGATTTTTCATATATTTTATCTTTTTACATATTTAGAATGACGGCCTTGCTTACTGTTCCAGTAAATTCGATCGTCACTTTTCTCATATAAGACCTCCGGGGCGAATTCTTCCGAGCTTTGTTTCCTTTCGCTTCAATTCTACTGACGTGACAGGTCGGACAGGCATTCGTCTGGCCCTCCAAAGTATTTATTACCCGTTCAGGGACGTCTTTCGGAGGCGCCTTATTCCACTCCTTTTTTGTAAATTAACGAAACATAATCATGACGCCTTGACATTTTCGCAAGAGACAAAAAACCTTAAAAAATTGTACCTCGACGGCCGAGGACTATTTCGAAAAAATTCCGTTGAACAACCATCAACGTTATTTCGAGTTCCATTCATTTGGATTAATTAACGTTCATTAAGCCCTCGGGTAGTAGGTATACCGGGATACCGACGTCGACGTGCTCCAAGAACGGAAATGCATTATTAGTCTCGGCGAATTGTTATCCGCAAGGAGTTTTCCAATTAAATCGGTGAAAGGTGACTCGTATCTCGAAACACAGAGCTCTACTAACTTTACGGAAGTGTCCAAGATAATTCGCTCAACAACTAAACATATTATCCGAGAGCACAACAATGATCAACGACGTTAATCGTCACCTCGAGACTTTGCGACAGGATTCGTTAGTGGCTAAAGACCCGTGATATTAATTCAATAGTATAATTCTGTATCCAAGTCAAAAGTAATTACTGCCTGGTATAATTTTTTGCTCACGCTGGTCTTGCTAATAGACGTCCGCCGGATAGGTACTTGTAACGTACATTTCAGGTGTTGTGTCTTGTATCTTATATCTTATCAGTCCTGATAAGACTGATTTGCGTCCTTTTAGCCTGGAACTAGGTCTGTTTATTGCGCATTCCAAGTAGAAACAGAATTTAATAATTTTGGCTTTGTACCGCGGAGAACGAAAACAGGCCCAAAAAGAATAAATGAATTATTTTTTGACTCTGGATAGGCGATCATTGTTTGTTGTCACGTGATGAAATATCATCGTGTCATATATTAGACACAATATCAATAAAGGATAAAAGAATTAAATATAGCGTACCCTATGATTACGTCATGATAAATTCCTAGAAAATATGATTAAACTAGGAAAAGCCCGCTTGTGTTGGACAACCTAGGTAAATCCCATGTAAATACACGGGTACGTTATCCACATATTAAAGTACAATGTACACGGTAGTCACAAGGATAAGTTGTTTACTCTCTTATAGTCCGTACAGCGCTGTTGAGAGGAGCAAGAAAATGTCGGGTCTCATTTTGTAGAAAGTCACGGCAGGGGGGATACAATTTGCTTTACGGTCAGATGTACTATTTTTCTTCGGCGGTTGCCGAGGGCATCCGCGAGTGAACGAACGAGTGAACAGCCAAGCAAACCTCCAAGCAATCGTCTTGGCGTTCACTGCCGTCTTCCGTATTCTACGAGATTGAACTAACGAGTCCGGGGAAAGTTTTTCTAGCCTGCCAGGATAATCGATCGTTCCGCGATCGATTCCCGGTTCCGCGTCGGTAAGAAAATTTTCGACGAAAACAAAAGACACAGAACCGAGGTACACCTAAGTGTATTACGGCATTAAAGGAATCAGCGGGAGATTGAAATTCGCGGAGGTAGGATTTTAAGAAAAAATATATATATATATTTCAGTGTGATATTAAAATTGCTAGACAAATGTGTAACCTCTTTAATTCAAATATCGTGCTTAATCTCGAGTCAAAAATAAGTACTACTTGGATCCTGCCGGGCCTGATTTTGTTTTCACGCCGAGCTAAGTCTGTGGTCGCCCGACAAATAAGTATTACTCGGATCCTGAGTCGGACTTCATCTTTTTGATTTCTAATAAAATCCCATTTTGATTGGATAAAAAATGATGGTTAATTCAAGCGTTCAGGACAAATAAATGGTTGAGACATTAAAGAAAAATTGTTTCCAAAGTTTATTGCTATTGTTGTCGTTACTACAGTAATTACAGCCATTACTTCTAAACCTGCTGTTGTTGCGTCTGCTGCTGCTGCAGACGCGACGAGTGCAACGACCCATTGATCCGATGCAACTGGGACAAGCAGACTTCCAAGCTTCTGGAGATTTTTTTCTTTTTTCGAGGGAATCGACAGATTCAAAATTGCAGTCTTTGCTTGATTGAATATTTCAAAAGAAAAAGTGTCACGTGATCGAAGAATTCTTTCTCCGCAGTCGATTTGACGAGCTACGCCCTCACAGTTTAACATGTCAGATTGGCGACGTTAACTCGACATCTCGTTCCATCATGATACGAATTACATTTATTGTTAAGTCACAGCGATAGCGTCTGTCGTGATTTTAAAATTGAAGAAAAAGAAAGAAAAAGAAGATATAATCTATTAACCGAGAAATATCGAAACGATCGATTGATAATCGAAAATAAAGTTCGTCGCTAATTTCATCTTGGATCGATTAACGTGACTGATTAGATACGCAGTTGATTAGCAACATTAGCCAACGTTTATTGTTAGCGAATGAAATGTTATTAATTGCGTCAAAGATCAATATCGCCATTCCCGATCTCGATTGCGATATACAAGGCGCTTTCTAAAGAGCGGTGAAAAAAAAAAGGAAAAAATAAAAACAATTATACTGGTGAGCATTAACATTTTTTTTTCGAATTTCTCCTTATGCTGTAATTGTCAAAGAAATGTTAAAGTGGAAGAGGAGGAAGTACCTAAAGGTTTTTTGCGATTTAAAAATGCACGCTCCGTCGTAAAAATTATATTAAATTCATTAGTTTTTCCTCCTCACCGATGAACTCCATCAAGAACGGTCATGGTCGTTCGCATGAAAACAGCAGTCACGACGTCTTTCCATGATATTCTAATTCATGTCCGTCACTGGAAACCCTCTGGTGGCGTCTACGATAACCTTGACGTCAACGTGTTGCGTCTATGGCTATATGGGTCTCCATAAAGATTTCGGGGAAGCCGACGCCACACGGAAACGCGCCCTGTTGTCGCCGGATAATGACGAAAGCGTCGTTCCACGTTCCCGTCGCGCTTACACGTCCGATAATAATAGGTTCGTTTCGTCTGGCAAAAAATCGTTTGTTCACAAAAAAAAAAAAAAAAACGACGAGTTACAAATTAGGGTCACTTGGCAACGCTCAAGGACATTTCTCAAATTTTCTTTTTCCTTATCCACCCTTTCTCTTGGCTTCTTTCTTATATATCATGCAACGCTAAATATACTGAATAGCTAGACTTACTATTAATATACGTAAATTCCATCGTTCGTCCCTATTTAATAGTCAATAAATAAATATGTATTACATTAGTTATTATCGATAACGAACTCAATAATATTCTCTAAATAAATTTAATTGTCCGCTGAATTCGTGACCTTGTGTCGATTGAAAACGTCACGATTAAAACTCTTAACTAAAACAAAGTGATTAAATGTCGTTCAATGTACCATGACGTAATTTAATTTTACGTTTTCATTCATTAAATCTGAATTTACAGGCTGGTTAAATAATATAGCGATAATGTTCTATAGATTTTAATACAGAAACCATCGTTGCCTCTGTCGCGTACTTTACCCATGGTGCACCCTATTTACATACTGTTTTCGTCGAGTAGGCGAAGCCATTGAAAATCTTTTAGGTCGAGTTCTACGTACAATCCATAGAGAATAACTGAAAGAGTATCTATTGGACGCTTCAGGCGTCACGGACCGGCGCTTCCGTGAAGCAAGAACGACCCGGAATGCCAGTGAAGTCGAAAGTAACCGTGTTTTTTTTAAATATAGGTTGTTAACGGTAGGGAGGTCACTGGGTATAGGCAGGAGTGAGTCGTGCATACCGTGTGTCCGTAAAAAGGGACAGCCCGCATTAGTGCGATGACACAACAAATTCCTTACGTTTGAGAATAGGAAGCAGACACTTGTTTCAAATTGGAAATACATACATATTCTCGAGTCACTGAGATTCGTGTACGTCGCGCGATTCGCCGAACAAACAATTTTGTGTTTGTTATACACGACGTATGCCTCAGGCCGTTTGGAAGAAAAGAAAGAAATTAATTGACTGCTACTGGACTATTTTTTGTCTACCTAATTTGCGAATCTAATATCGGGCCAATCGGAGGTATTTTTTTCGAACTTTTTACGATACAAAATTTTTTTTAACGTATGTTTATATATCGATGGATCCTTTCTTCTTTTTTGGCAGTGACAATTTTTTTTATTCCGGAGCAACTTCTATTTTTGGAATCGTGCCGCCGGTGCAAGCCGCGTTTAAGCACCGCTACAGGAAACCAATGTCGGTACAAAATTCTCTGCCCGTAACCGACCGGACTGGCCAAGGACGATTTAAAAAAAAAAGTTAACATTTCTGTGGGAGCGAGCTGTTGCCGTGCAAAAATTGGAAGACGAAAAAGAAAAAAAAAAGGTATTACGGATTGCGTCGTGGCTGCAAGAAATATCCGCCTTCGGTCGACAATTCCACGTAGTCACAAGCAACGTTGATTATACCTGCGATACAATGTAATAAGGTTCTATCGTATCGAATAAGACGTTCAATTTCTCACAGGTTCCTCTTACCTCCGTTTCGTAAACTCGATATTTGGTCATTAATCGAAGTAATTTCAATGATCTGTATTTATTTTCGACATTTGTTCGATTGATAAATAATTAATTAAAATTAAATTAATTATATATTTATTATTATAATAATTAAATTTTAATTAATAATTAAAAGTATCTGTTCTGGGATACGAATGTTCCTGCCATTATACGCGAGGTGTATCGTTTGCTCGTAAATCGCCTATTTGAATTGGCTTTCAACCTTTTAAAAAATGTCAAGTATATACGATTTATTTCGTAACACGTAGACAACATCGGCAATTGCCTAAACAGACTAAATCGAACACGTCGAGCATTTTGTATTTGATGAACTTTCGAGCTCGCTTGCCGACACAAGGCGTATCTGCATTACGTACCGTAACGTTTCGCAGAGACGTTAGACGTGCGTCGTCGTCTTTAAGCTAACTCATTGTTACGCGGCTGTTTTCGCGTGTCGAAATATATGGAGTTGTAATCTCGTGCATCAGAGTCCATCGTAAAATTATTACCGCAACGTCCTTTAACATTGGCGAGATAAGTTGTAAACAAAATTTTATTGAAAAATATAAACATCCTGTGTTTACTGTGTACTATTTTCTGTTTTTGTGGGAAAAAAAACTGCCGTGTGATATTTCATTGAAATCCAGGTTAAGACGACAGTTTCAAAAAGCAATTTACACGAAAAAAATTTGTTATGCCGATTTAAATCTGATTTGATAATACATAATAGTTAAAAGGACAATTAACATTGATTTTCATTGAGTCAAGTAAATTTCTTTTATTTTTTAACAAGGTTTCAAGCAGATTCGCGTAGCCTTGAAATACAATTAACAAGCAAGTTTCGTACTGTAATAGAATAAATCGATAATGCTTTGGCGTCGAGACGCATGGCAACAATACGTCGGCTTCACGAGGGATATGGAGGCACGTGTCAAATCGACGAATCAATCAATAAGCCAAGAAAGTAAACCCAGAAGATTTGCCAATCTCGTGATCGTCTTTGGAAAAAAGTATTCGCCACGAAAAAAAAAAAAAAAAAAAAAAAAATGCATTTCCACAATTGTGAAAATCCCCAGGGTGACACTACTAATTTTCTCTTTGTGACACTACTAGTTTTCATGACTCGTTGCAATTATTTGTCAGCCACATAAATTAATTGTCAAATTCCAAGAATAAGGTCAAGATTACTTGGTTCAATTACTTCCTTAAACAAAAGCCACTAAACGGTAATTATGTCATTAACGTTTAAATTGCATTATCGTATTCGAAACGTAATCTTTTTTAACAAACAACGATCGACTTGTTTATTCAAAACTTAATTGCTAATTTAACTCGAGGTAATTCCGTTCTCCGTGCAATTATTTGTGTATAATAATTGTACAAGAAGATAAAAAAATTGCATATTCAATACGAAAGCCAGTTAAAGGGGCGCACGTGAGACAATAATTTATTCATTTAGTCCAACGTAACATAACGTACGACATAAGTAACGAGTGACAATTTCAGGATCGGTCGCATAAATGATCCACGGATTCAGCCACGCATGGACGACTGATTAAATATCTGTATCCGGTGTATTATCCCCGCCAACGAGATTGTTATAAATGGATAGGACGTTAACGTCAATGATAGAAGACATACGCACATGCACGAGCGCCAGATATTACGTTACGTTTCACTTTCGTAATCGCCAATAGATTTGAGAACAGCAGTCGAAAATTAAATAAAACCTGAATAATTAATATTTCCTACCATAAGAATAAATAACGACTCGTAGTTGCAACCTTGCCCGGTTATTTCGTCTGTGACAATAGGGCGTCTTATCTGAGACATATGTTTTCTCAGATGACATTACTCTATATAAACCTAACCTAACTCTGGACTAGGTTACTCAAACTGTGTGATTTCGATTTAGCACGATTGAAACGTACAAAGAAGCGTAACTACGCACGCATAGCACTTAGCTGCAGGTACAGTGTTATTAAAAATATTCAAAGAATATTGTATTACGTATTATAATATATTCAATATTATTTTCTATTCAGTATCATTAGTCAAAAGATTCGACAATATTTCTCTCGGCACCTTGCTGCGCATGCGCGAACGAGTTTCTTGTTTTGTCGTATGCCCATAGTCTTCATACATTTTGAAGGCTTCGTACCTTAACATTTTTTTTCGACTATGCCCAGAATAAAATATATATAAAAAATAAGTAAATTATTTAATCGTATATAAGCGTTAGTCTCGATTTTTTATTTTTATTATACGATACTTTTACGGATATCAAATCTATCATGTAAATCCATGTATATAGATTCAATTGCTACTGTCTGTTTATTTATATCCGTAAAATTTTCTACATTTTAATAGATATCTCTTATGCGTCTTTTTTTTTCTAGACCATTTTTTGGTTCACGAGCTTCTTTTTCTTCGAAGCGACGTCTGAGATTCATACGCGCTTGCGCACGGAGCGTTGCTCGCGTCATGTGTCTAAGACCGTGATTTTGTATTACCTAATAAAGTGGCTGATGTGCCATTTGCAAATGACACTACGCCAGTGAAATTTACGTCATTCGCTGATTAGCCAATAGACGGTTCAGCGAGTTTTTAATCCTGCCTACGATTGTTACTAATATCGATTGTGCACCTTTTGTTTCTACAGGTGGCGGAAGATTATTGCACGTGCCGAATTAGTTGACAAATCGGATGCAATTCTTATGTATTTTTTTAAACCGACCAATGGCTGCCGACCCAAGAATATATTGGCCCTGAAAAATGTAGCATTAAATTTTTTTTTTTTTTTTGTAATTCGCAACAATTTTTTATTCAACTATTATTCTTTATGTAGCTTGGCTTTTTTTTCTCGGTTTTATTATCCGTCAGGACGCATCATAAACGCCTGTATAATCAAACGGTCGTTCACATAAATTACAATACGCCAGCTGCATAACATTTCACAAAGTTATTTCTACGAGGAAAATATAAATATAAAAATATATTATCAGTTCGGATGAGATTATATTGCTAGTATAAAGTACACAGGATGGTATTATTTATTTGAGATTAATTATAAATATTTCATTGATCAATAAGACGTAAATATTTTCTACGATTCCAAAGAGAAAAGTTAAAAAAAATACTTGTCGTTGCTCGAAGAAAATTTTTAATTTCAAATCAAGTTAATCCGTTACTCAAAGAACCAATGAAATGCGTCTTCTTACTGGTTGAACCAAATTAAAAATTGACACGTGGTACCAATAGTTATTTGCCGTCAATTTTATTTTCTCTCTGTCACTCGTTTATCTTCAGGAAATTGATAATGGCGAGGGAACGAAAAACTTGAAACACCAATCTCTTCGGGGTCATAAAATCTGTTTATCCGTGATAACACAAACAAAATGCAAGAAAAACGTGTTATCGGTTCTTCCACACATGGCACACAGACCGATACGTGTACCGAGAGAATTCGATGAAAAAATTTTTTTTGCAAAATTACCAATAAAAATGATTATGAAAAACCTCGGGACATTTTGTCATATTGATATTTTGTCATATTAAAAATCCTTAAAATATAATCTTTTTATCATAATATTTCTTCTGCTACAAATAAATTGTTCAGTGACGATGATACAAAGTACTTATAGCAAATAAATGTTGACAAAGAGTATAATAAAATTGACCTGCTTAGAATTATAATTCCCTATAAATCTAGGGAAATCATGAATACCCTAACATAGCTTTACGAGTCAGCTGTATGTCTCACGCGCAACTGGTGTTAATAACCTAGGTTGATCTTCGACTGTTATCACATACAGACGACATGCTAGCTCGACCGAAGATAACCGAAGACGAACTGTTGCCTATAAATTGTAAGTACTCGTATAATAAAATTGACGGGGTTTCCACAAAAAAAAAATTATGCAATTATCAACCACACTGATACTTTTGCCATTTTACAATGCTATACATATATTACAATGCTTATATTACAATACATATATTACAATGCTCCGGCGCTCCCTTCAGATTCATTCAGTAAATCCCAAGGAATATGGTATTATTTGATTCATCAGTCTCATTATCCAAGTGCCTGATCGAAGCAGTGGTGGGGGAGCCGATCCGAAGGAGCGCCGGAGGGGTATTCATTAGTTGTCCCAACTGTACCAATATGAGCGGCCTGGTAAAATTTCTTAACGGTATCGGACGTATCGACACTTTACTTATAACGTAAAATATAATAGAGTGAAAAACGTAGCTGAATTAGGAACATTTAAAAATATGTTAAATTTGACATTACTTTTTATTTTAAAAGTATAAATCTGTGACAAACCAAAATGTCACGGTGTCTCAATCGTGATAGGTAGATTTTGTCGTAAAATATTCTTCGTACGGTAAATACAATATAGGTAAAAGACCGTAGAAAGGCAAGACCTTGATATTTCGTATAATAAGCTTTGAGAATTATCCCCAAGTATCGGTATAGGTCTGGTGGATTTTCTTCGTTGAACAAGCCGTCCCGGTCGCTGACAAAAGCAACTCGTAAAACCGGCGGCTGGCGTCGCCCTGCGAAATGTAAAACAACGTTAAAAAAGTTAAACCTGTTTTGCACGCTCGAACGTTTGCCCTTCGCAAAGCAGTGGCGAAGGTAGGCGGAGAGGCAGGAGGGTATGGAAAAATCCAAGGAAATAGAGAAGTCCTAGGTTATTTTTAAAACAGGGCCCACCCTTTACATACGACCAAGTTCTGTGAGTCTTTTGGGCTCTCTATATATATACATATATACATGCACATAAATATACGTCTCATTCTTCTTGTTTTACTCGGACCTTTCCTCCTGCGACGAACAGA
The DNA here is from genome assembly GCA_963971525.1 of Cephus spinipes. NCBI lineage: Eukaryota > Metazoa > Arthropoda > Insecta > Hymenoptera > Cephidae > Cephus > Cephus spinipes. Next base: position 5,722,776 of record OZ020580.1, on the reverse strand, counting down.
ACGGCCAACCTGGCAACACGAGGAGCACGTTCGTGGAGTATTTTGATTAAATTCCGTTTTAATTTATTTTTTGTTATTTTTACTCTTTCTTGGCATTTATCGGTATAAATGGATTGTTTTAAGAGAAATTAATCAGTAAATGAAATAACGTTGCTTGTCACCAGTCACTTACGTAAGCTTATTCATATGAGCTCGGTGAACCGATAAGTTTGAACGCTCGATGGCATTTTTCCCATCCCATATATGCTTTCAGTGTGAGGCAATCATATTCCGTCATATGCTTTTGCTTTTGGATTAATATGGAAATTATCAATTTTCAAAATCACTACCAGACGATTTATCATCGTGTCATTGACACGCGGCAGATCTAAAATAATTAGCGGCAGATCTTCTTTGCTCGTGGATGACATTTGTTCCATCGTACTTAAAAAAAACAATTTTTTGGATCTGTATCAAATCTTTGTCGAAATTACGTGATTTATCCCATTCATTTTTTTTTTTTTTTGTATCGATGTATACTTTTACGTTTTTAGTATTTTCGTCAGGATTACGTAAATTAATAATCGTATGTTACTATTTCAGTTTTTGTTAATCGATTATTGAGTTATTTTACAATTTAATAATTCAAAAATTTTCTTCTTAATATTTTTAATACTTTGTGATAAGATACGAACATAGTCTAACTTTGTGATTAAACATGTGAACCGACAGATTGCATAACAATGCAATTAACATCCTTATTGTCATATAGTACTGAGAATGAGTCTTTGATGTGACAATATTGCAGTATTAAACCTAACCTTGAGACACGATCATAGAAATCTCATAAAATCCAGGGAAATAGTTTGAATAGTTAAAAAATTAATTGATTACAAATTTCTCGATGTATTATCAAAATATTTGTAACATAAATGTTCTTTTTTTCATCGAGATACATTAACTTGATATTTCGGTAGATAATTAATTTCAAAAATATACCCGTCCAATGACTAATTTGATTTTCCATTGAACATATTTTTCAAATACGGTTTGACATTCTTTTGCCACTTCTTGAATAACCGAATAATTCCCTAAGGTCACACATTCCATATCACACCCGTGATACAGTCATAAATTTACTCTTATCTTCCTTTACGGCAAACGTGCGCTCCAAAAAGAAATTGCTCATTAAGCAACGCTCGTTTCATTTTGATACGTGTTAATTGACAATCAATAACCTAGACAACACGTGGGTTCCAAAAAGTGATCTTAAAGGCGTCTAAAAGCCAAAATCTGTCTCCCGCAACATCACGAATACGACTTTTCGACATTACCTATTATGTTTTCGAGTGTACGTGTTATCTGATTATAGAAATAAAAAAAAAGATTTTGAAATTATCAAACTTACATAAATAACTAGAATTCGCTCGTGTCAACTTGTCTCGTCTGTTTCCCTCATCTCGATCTCGATCAATTCATCGGTACTCGGGGTTGCGATGAATTCCGAGATTTTGATTTTTGCTTGTACCCCAATATTCGTTTTTCCGTCAAAAAGTTTAGATTCGATAAAAAAAACGAGTCGGACGGCCAAGTCGTTTGTGGAAGTATAATGATTAATTATGTCTGGAATTGTTTAACGCAATAAATTATCACGTCAGAGGAGAACAACACCCTTATGCATACACATGTGGTAGAGCCGTAAAGTCGAGAACTTGTAGTATCGTTTAACGATCCGGGACATTGCTGTGCCTATATCTGTATAGACTAAATTCTATCGGCACAGCATGGAACATAGGTAATATACATATATGAACTATGTGCCATAATAACAACTTGAACACCGAGAAATTGGATTCACGTTACACGCGATGAAGCACTGTACCTCGATACTCGAATAATCGTATTAAAGACTTCATTGCGCAAGATAATTATTTACTCAAATCAAACGATCGATCGGTACGACGATGTAAACAAAGAAATCCATTGGAAAGTCTCGAAAAAAAAAAAGAACTTGTCAGCGTTCGTCGACATACCAGCAATAAATCGTAAGAGAGAACTCCAGCTGTAACGGCTTTGGCGTTAAAAAATCATAAAAATAATATTTAAAAACGTTGACTGTCCAATCGGGTATATAACGGACTAGTAAATATTAATCAGATCTCGATGACGTCAACGGATCAATTTCGTATTGCATAGCCCGTAGACGTAATTCATCGAATCTAATCTGAAACCTAAGTTAATTTCTAATAAGAGTGACGCACGCAATAACGAGGACTTGTGACAAACACTGCACTCGACTGTACAAACTTGTAGAAGGCAGTGTGTTATTCCAATGGTATCACTTGGACTCCGCCACTCCCGGCGAAGGAGAAGCAAAACGAATTGAAAAGTTTTCGTCCGAGTATACGGCGGCATCCACATCCTGCAAGTGAACTTTTACACAGCAGGGAGAGACTGGTTTAAGGCTCGTTATCGCGTAACCATGCTCGCCTATCTCTATAGTATACGGACTAGTTATACACGTATACACGTAATATACACTTATCTGCATATATGGCGTATGGCCCACGCAGAAATAATTTTACGTGGCGATAGGCGAAAAGATCGTAATCGTAAAGGGAACCAAAGACAACCTAACCTACGAGGACCATGAATGCCCTGCTTGACATTATTGAGATACATTATTGCCTTGGTAAATCTTCACGCGTCTCTTTGAATGCCGCGATACCCCAACCGGTTAAATGATCGTTTCGAAGCTAAGCCCATAGCCCAGACCTTTTACAGAAAGCAACTGGCTCTGGGTGTAAAGATATTTTCTTCTTTTTTTTTTTTAATTAATTTTTTTTATCTTTCACACCGCGCCTAGGTATTTGCCAGGACGGTCGGTGAATCGAAACTTTCTACCATGCGAGGCAAAGTGTTCTTTGTACATTATTTTTGTTTTCTATGTTGGTAACTTTTTTACTTAGTTGCACCTTCCAAGTGCAGGACAATAAACTGCCTGATATATAGGTTTGTGTGTATATATATAAAGGTAAGATCCAATAAGAGCAATTCACAAATTGTTATCAGTGCAACGATACTCCGCAGTCCATTTATACGATTCCATGCAGTTTGTGACAACGCGTGTTAAAAAATAAAAATTTTTTTCACTCGTTGACGCATAACAGACTTTGTTAAATTATCATTTCGATAAGTTTGAGATTTGGACGATATATATTTTTTTATCGCTAAATATAATTTTCAGACAAATAATTTTGTTACGTGCCTAACGTGACAATTGTGATAATACATTACTTATGTAAGTCGGGTGACGTTTTCGCAACTGTAGACGTTAGTTTAAACTGATCATTTTTTGTATGTTGCATTTTAAAGAAGATTTACACCGTTAGCTGCAGCTTATGAGCTATTAGGCTAATCTTAAACGTGCCACGTGGCGTGATTCGAAAAAAAATATATATAAATACTAAAGTTGATTCAACTGTTTGTACAAGCGGAACATATTTTATGTGTCGCCTTACCTCTTACGTTACGTAATTATTATGAGATTCGAAAAAAAAGCATTCCTCCACGGAGAGAATTTTTCGATAATATTTACCGTAAAAACCAGTAGTCGTGGGAAATCGTTACCATTTCGTTACTTATTGCTTATAACACGAGATATTTTGAGTGGCTACAAGTCATTTTTATTGCGTTCCACGATAAAAATTACCTGACTCGATGTACAATCTTCTATTGTATTAGAAAAAAAAATTTGATCGATGTAACCAAAAACTTATTGATATTTTCACACCATTGCACAACGTATAGTGCTATTAGGAGCACTGCATTAGCTGAAGTTAGCTCATCCATTCGATCTCTACGGTATAACTATATTCGAACTGTTCAATAAATCTACATTTAATAACGTGAATTATATTTTTTGAATAATTATTTTTAATTATTCAAATGTGAGAAAATAACTAAAGCAAATATATATAAATTAAACAACAATTTATTAAATTAATACCATTTCTTCTTAACAACATATTGGCTACCATTGCTTATACGTACTGAATGTGTAAGAACCCAATGATATATTTGAAAAACATATAAAAACTCACAATGATAGCGCACGATGATAATTCGGCTGTTTTAGATGACTTTAAATTCGACAACGTAAAAGCTATAGTTTTACGCTAAATATTTTTACGTTTCGAAATTTTTACCGTATGCTTCTAATTTTTAATGGAAAATTCTCTCCGTGTCGTAATAGTCAGGACTATAGAAAGTCTCGAGCGAAGATTCAGACGAGCCTCTCAAGGACTCGTGTGCTTTCTCGATCGAATCCATCATATCGTGTCCTATTCACACAGACTGGTTTCGTTTGACCAATCTATATATATATATATAGGACTTATGTAAATCAATAACGTAGACTCCACGCTGAAAGGAAGCATCGAAAATTACAACATACCGTCTGGCTTGTTATTTACAGGATTATTCATTTGGTCCTGCATTTGCTGCGTTATTGTCGCGTAAAAAAACAACTTGAAAATTTTACCGCCATCGTTTTTTAGTGTATATTTAATACTTCGTAGCTGTGAGGTTCGTCATAATTTACGGTTAAGATTCACGCGGTAATACTTGTCTCTGTTCAATGATATGAATTAAATGAAAAATTATAATTCTTAACGAAATTACGTAATCCTAATTACCATAGAGATCAGAAATATGTATAAGTAAATATAAAGACGATAAAAGATAATTATTGTTTTGATAGAAAATAAAAATTGTTTTAATATTTTATATGAAATTGACATCACGATGTTCTCCAAATTTACTCGAACAGCAGCAAACCGCGTATAGTAGGTCCATGACTGAAATAGCTTAATGTGACAGATGGGAACACGTGTTTCGTTGGTATAAGTACTCACCTAGCAAAATATGCCGGTTGCCAATGCTCTTTTGCTAAAAGTAGTTAATGGTTTTCCATTAATTTCCATTGATTTTTTTCACAGCTTATCTTTGGCAAAGGAGCATTGGAAATGGAAAACTTCGTTAGGAGCATTTTTCCATAAGTCACTTTAAGCTGTTTAACTTGTGGATCGACCATACATATGCACGTCTATAATGCGAATGCCAATGTTGCCAATGTGTTTACCGGAGAGAATCTCAGACTTGAGAATACGTACAGATACTTACACGCGGTATATTAGCCCTTTGCACTCCGCTGCCCCTCTCAAGGGACATCGTAATTCTAGCATATCACTCGGATGTCCCCGCACAGGGGATATTACATTTTATTAGTGATTACGGGGAATTAACTTATTCCAGCACAATTTTTTTAAGAAATGCATGTTTTCCTGAAATTTCCACGAAGTGGCGCTGAGTAGCTAGTTGCTAACGTCCAGAATAGTTCGGAGTGCAAGGGGTTAAATATTTGAAGAACAGTGACCGTTCTTAAAATATACGCGGTAGATTATGTTTGTACGTGCTGATCAGTCGGGTCATGTCACGGCTTTAGAATAAAGTTTATCTAGATAAAGAATTCGTTCGCGCACAGTTCACGAAGGCGTGACAGGATCTCGCGTAAAATAATTTCTTTAATATTCTTCTCTCCCTCTATTGTATACGTGGCCGTATACAATTTCTCCGTCCAGCACGAAGATGATACCCGGATAATAATCACGCTATCCACGTTGCAGTTGTCAACATAGTGCATACGGATTTAACAGGTTGTTTGTGTCGTTCCCCTGATTCTAGATATCTTATCGGGCGATGATAAACGAGCAAATAACTGAGAGGCCTTGTTTACTGACTTCAAAAAGGAAGACGCGTCCTCTCGCGTGACGATACCAGAGACGCGGTCAAATCAATGCTGTTTCATGCATGTAAATCATAGACTTAACCTCCATCTACTGGACTAAAATTCTTGTCCTACCGATTTTCTAAGCATTAGCCAGGAATCTTTTATCCAGGTTTCATGGCTCGTTTGAATTTTATCGTCCCATTAAATCCCGTCGGATGAGAGAAACTAGCTGCTAGCTTGACGTCGGGTTTGTGGCGAGCGGAGAGAGGAAGAGGTTTCCTTGACGTAAGCAAGAGAGGGTTGTTAATCCGACATAGATTCCCTTCTGCATTATTAAATCCGACTTCAAAGATAACTGAGTGCACGACAAACGCCGCCTTCCTCAACCCATCGACCTTTGAATAGCACTAAAAACACGAGACGTCAAGGAAGTTCTCACCACTTGTTGCTACCGTTCGATCCGCCATGAAACTTCTGCTCGGCTCGGCTCGACTCGTCTCGGCTCGGCTCGGCTCGGCTCGGCTCGCGTTCTGCTCCTAGCAGAATATTTTCCCGACGTCTCGATTGTCATCACATTCCTGGGACGAACAGTTGCACCAATTGACTAACGCATATTTTTACACATCTTTCTGTTTTTCTTACGCTTCCTTTCTCTTGGCTGAGATTCTTAACTGGGATACTTGAAAGATCTTTACGACGGCTGACGTAGAACGTGAGATTTTCTTTTAGGAGAACACACGCGGCGCCGAGTAAATTTCCGTGTGCAGCGCCTCTGGCGGAAATTTAGCGAAGTTACGCTTAAACTTGTTTATTTGACCGTTTTCTCGATTTCATTCTTGTTTCCGATAGTGAATATTTATTATATTCTTGTTTTTGTACATTTTTCCAATCTTTTGCTTCTCGGTCTCAAACAATCGTATTGCTGTTCAATATTTTCTTATCATGCCGGTTTATTACTCATGGCAATTCGTACTTACGCACTCACGCGTTCCCGCGTAGTGCCCATTGGAACATGCCGTTACCTACAGACATGTACGTACATTTATTTTATGTATCTACGCATGGAAAATATTTATATCGACTTATTTTACACTTGAACGACCGCTTTTTTCTGTCTCTGAGAATCCCGAGACGTATGTGACCTAATTAGTCGACATGGCGATTGCCCTTCTTGTTAAAACGTAATGCCCGCGTATTCGTGCCAGCTCGTCAGTCCTTCGTACTGTCTCATACAATTATGCAATTAAAGAATCAGGGTATTCAAAAAATTAATGCTGGAATTTCTCAAAATTTATCCAATTTCATCATATATATTAAATACATGTAATATAAGATTAGTACTGATCTTAAAAAAATATATTTTATTTCCATAAGAATAAAATGTGTCCCTTGTGATAAAATAAAAATATATATCTACTTCCTTCTAATCTATGTATATTGATCAATTAAAAAATTAGTATAACAGAAGGCTCACAAATTCTCTTGTGACAGTCAGCCAATCGTGCCGCATTGCTCAGCTTTCGTCGCGTATGTTTATTCGCTTAAAGGTCGTGGCCGCATGCCAACGAGCATCGCGTTTACCAGGAGACAAATTCCATTACATTTCACGACTGCAGTATCACTCGAGAAGAAAGTCAAGATGATGGAAAAAAATAAATAAAAATTTGACAAGTTGAAGTTTACGACGGGAATTACAAATCTTAGTAATATCTCCTTTGTTATATTTGTTTTTTATTTATTTATCCTTCTCATTGATATATCGTGTATAACATATATTGCGCGAGACGATTTTGAGACCAAGGTAGATCGTGATACCCTGGATAGAATAGCTGCCAAGTTACGTTGAAACTCGCATAATTTTTGCACACTGAAGATACAAGGGGGTCAAGTCCGACAGATTGCATTTGTAAAGTTTTGTAATTATGATGAATGTACGGAATGCTTAACTGCCAATTATATTGAGTGCGTATCTTACACGATATTCCGACGCATAGACGAGACACCAGTTTAATCACTGAGAGATAATTAGCGTTTATAGTTTTTTTTGTTCTGAACTTATCGTATCGCAAAAAAATATTATTTTCAGATATAGTTTTGTGAAAAAAATACAATACCATAAGTATGCAAATACTCGATACTTTCTATGACTTAATATCTAATGGTGGGTTTTTCCACTTTTAGATATACGTAGACGTCTAAGGGGAAAACCCCGTGACAGGGCAAGCCTGCTATGCACAATGGGATAAAATATATAGGACAACGTATATATTCAATTATTTATAAAATATATGTGATGTGCTGATAGGGAACAAAAGAGTAAACTATAAGTAAATTTTGTTCACTTACCCGGTATTCCGAATTTTAATGAGCATCTCAAGTTTTGAAATTATTTGATATGATAAATAATTCCAGGAAATTTTATATTTGTTATAGCCACGTCACACTGTATATATAATACACGCTCTTGTATTTTCGTCACGCTACTTTACTGGCACCACTTTCGTCGTTTATTAATATTCCCTTCAAACCACAAAACAATATTACGCGACAAGAGCTTCAGTTTGCACGAGTAAATTAACAGCTGATATTCGTAATACACGAATCCTTTTTGCTCTCTTGACATTTTTTTAAGATTTTCAAAAACGGTTGTAAGAAATTATCGAGATTCAATTCATTGATGCATGCTTTACTGTCTGCTCGATTTTATATTGCCCAAAATTATTTTTAATATTTTTGATAAATTTATTGGATCCCACTCTGACCTTGATTCTTGTATCAACACGTGATTTCATTACCAGTCGCAAAATTACGGGTTAATCATATTTACTGGAATAGACGATTGCACAATGTTAATTAGTATGACGTACATTTTTAGAAAATTACGAATACACGATACCGTATGCTGCAAGACTGGTGGGTCCTAAGTCAGTAGAGTATTTTGAACTCAAAATTTCTTGAAAATATTTATCTTGTCATCGTAATTCATCTGCGGTGACCACTTGAAAATTATCATATTTACGTGCAATTTGGGGAACTGTTGAATTAATAATTATGTGTCGCCAGTAAATATTTTTTTTGAATGTATGCGGCTGGTGCGGATAAAGCGAGGCCCAAGTGCAACTGGAAATAAAATTGTTAGTAGATGACCTGAACAACTTTCCATGTCATTATGGGATCCAGATATAAGTGTAACCGAAGTTTGTACCTATGTACAGTAATCCATTAAAAAATTTATTAGCCACATGGGCCACACTCAGCCGCACATCAGCCAGTCTTATCCCTAGATCCAGAGTCAACAACAGCGTCCCGTCGTTGGCAGCTACCGCTGGCTACCTTAAAATTTACAGCACAAAACATTTGTACCTGAAAAATTAATTGCCGGATGAAATTTGTGCCCCCCCAAATCTCAAAGATATTACTATAAAATCCGTGTGTATAAATTTTGACACGTCCTGTACACACATAAATACGAAATACAAGGCATAACGTAGTTCGTTACAGAAGACACGTGGGACAAGCTTAGTGCCTGTTGCTAGGCAACCGTATGACCTACATAGGCTCTTCCCTCTCTCTCTTTCTCTCTGTCTCCGTATGTTTCATATTCTCACCCAATTCTCCTTTACCCCATCTCGCTTATACGATAGCCGATCAGGATGAACTTTCGCGTGCGCGAACAACGGTCGCCGAGTACGTCGCGACGGCGCTGTACGTAAACAGTGACGCAAGAGGTCGACGGCATCGTCCTCATCGGGACGACGCGACGCGATTCTTGACTGCCGTCCGACACCGTTATTAGACCCGTCAAACACTTCAATTATATAATAAAGGCTTATTCAGACGTCGGCGACCTACTCGACGCTTCGTAGCAGCTACGTCGACGCCTAGTAGCCTGTGTATACACCATTAGGACTGAGAATTAAGAAATCGCCATTTCATTTAACCCGTCGCAGTTCTTCCGTTCGACAAATAGTGGTGTATCGTTACCAAGGATAAGGGCTGCTTCTGCTCCTGCTGCTAGCTCTTTCCTGTTGACTAGATTAGTCTGGTATGCGGTTACTGAATTTAAAAGAAGGGGATCAAAAAAATAGTATCCTTTTAGCGAACGACATTCGGTCTGTCTGGGAGTTCTGACAGCGGCCTAATGCACCAGTAGCGAACTGCCGCTCTTTCCTTATAAATTATGACACACCGGTCGCTCTTGACATTACAGCAGTATTTATCCAAACAGCATAGACGAGTAGCTGATATTCATAGTTTCTTATGGCGACACGAATGCTCGTAGCATTCTCTTATATTTAACCAATAGTTTGATTATCCACGGGGAAACTCAATCGCTGGGCCAATTACTATAATCGATACTGTATGTAATACTATTAGCGGGAGGTATCTCGTTTGCCCGTTCGCACGACTCGTTAAGCAATCGAAATCGTCGCCGAATTAAATTCTCCTGAACGGGGGCTTTAATCGCCTTTCGATTGAAATGCCTCGTTAAATTTAGGAATATTAGATACGGGTTATGTGTATACATATATATACTTTCGACAAGACATTTGTTTTATTCGATACCGTCGCACGTGGCGTAGGTATATTAATGTATGGTAGACACGTTATATTTTTCGAAGGAATAACATTTTCGTTATTTATTTAAATATTTTATTTTTTGGACAATTATTATATAAGAGGTGAATTGAAATAAATTGAAACGTCATTGCAGCGTTGACGTACTTGCTTAACGTCTTTCTGGTTACCTTTACTTTGAAGTTTCTTAAAATGGGTTTTTTGAGTGATAATTGAAGATTGATTAAAAAAAGAAATTAATTAAAAAATACCTCGTCGAGCCTCTGCGTGAACTCCTTTGGTTTATGTTGAACCCATGTAGCCGCGTGTTAAACTTATAACGAGTTACGGAACTTGGCGAATTAAATAAGCCACTGGCTCGGGTTATACAGTCCTGAGGGATACGGAAAATGGTCGATCGACCGGGATATCGCAACACGATAAGGCAGTCACTGGTTGCTCGATCGAGACTTTGTGAATTATTCAACAAAAATTCACAAGGCTCTGACGCCGTCGCGACGCAGTTAAGACGGTTGTGAAATAATCGTAGGGAAATATTGGATGTTAGGATATAGGCGAGTTTAAGAAGTTTCCTATTAACGCGAGAATTTCAAACGTCGTTTTCAACCCCCTTCGATACTTTTTCATGAATAGCAATTTTCACTAGTGCAAATAAAATTTGAGGTATTTTGCAAGCTATTGAAGACGCCGATTACACTTTTTCTTCTTCTTCTTCTTCTTCTTCTTCTTCCTTGTCTCTGGCTTTATGCTCTTACAGAGGGCCAAGTGCCAGATTACACATTGACGCTAATCGTTCATTAATTTGCTTTCAGGTAAGCTCCTGGTAGCGCTGGATGTCGATGAAATTCGTAGATAAATGCGTGAAGAATAAAATGACTTAATTGGAAGAACCATCTCAGACATCAACTTTTGTAAGTTTTATTTTTGAGAAAGTGAAATATCTGAGAATACGAATTTTTTTCAATCAATTCACATTGTATATACCAGACGAAAATTTTATACGGATTTGTTAAGACACTTCCGGGCATTTTAAATTGAGTGAATTGACCAAAACATATCGATTTACAAAAATCATATCAATATGATATCATATATTATCTTATCAATAAAAAATCAAGAAATACTGCATTTATGAACTTACATATATTAATGATATGAAAATTGAAAAATGTACTAGTGCTAAAAGTCATACGTTATCAATACACGACATAATTGAACATTGATTTTCATTCTTTCCTTGAATGACGTCTACATCGGGACGCGCTAGAATTAACGATGCCCTGATTCCTGATTGCCGATAATCCATTTCCACTCAAGTATTACGCAAAGCTGCAACATTACCGACAGCTCAGTAATTATTGCTCGAGTACTCGGTAAACCATACTCTGTTATATTGGGCTATACTTCACCATATCACGCCATATACCCACCGTATACCCACCATGATATTCCAAAACCATCTAATGCTCTTGAATACCTCACCACTCGCACCAAGCATAACAGCATATATGCGTGGATCTTACACCATGCATAATAGGATACAGGCATGGCGCAGCATATATAGCGTAACATAAATGTATATAGACACTAAACCACTAAACTGTTAAAGGAGTGAATATAGCTATTATCCTGTGACAGCGATAAACGAACAGCGAACTGTTCTGTTCTGTTTATCGACGTTCAAAAGTCGATCGTCTTCCAGGACGGTTACCGCGGAGCGACCTCCTGCGAATTAAGGATTCAGAGAATAACAATAACTAAATAGGCTATTGTGAGACTGTGCTGTATTACGAGTAGCTGTACTCGCCAATTATTTAAGAGATATTATTGATCCGTGACCACCTAACCAAGGCCACCGGGCACTGGACTTCACTACGTTCGAAAGAATTCAATATGCTTGATAATCTTATGTAAATCTTTCTATGCGATTCTTTTACGCGAATATCAAATTTTTAAAGAAGCACGATTATAACATTGTACCAATGTGGTTTAATTGTATATGATTTTTTGGAATAGTATAATTAATTTCATTATGGAATTCATGAATTATATATTTTTTTTTCAATTTATTTTATCACTCTTCGAGAACAAATATTTTATTCGATTTCTCTACTTCTTGCTGTTTTATATTAATACGACTTTTTTTCAGTATACATTTACCAATTCTGTATCTTTTTTTTTTTTTATCAAAAATGTACCAATTTTGGTCACACTCGTCAAAGCTATTTATTTCTGGTTTAATCGATTAAATTGTCCAATTAATTACAAAAATATGCCATAACGAAACTGTTCGATACTTCATTTTTCCAAAAATTCATGTCTACTGATTTAAACAGCTTTTTCTCATACGCGCTCATTGACGTCATTTATACATAATTTATAGAGTGACGAATCGATCAATTTAATCATCATGTACGGTGACTAAAAATGATACATTTATTGTACGTGTCTGTATCGTGTCCATGTACCTTTAAAAGCTACAAACTCATTATACCACTGACGTAAAAATGCATAGTTATAAATTAGAGCGATGGTCGAAACCTCGAACCGTGGCCTTGACCCTTACGTAAAATTGCGCAAACCTCCAACCACGTGTTTTATCCTTCAAACAATTTTAGCTTGAGGCCCACAATCAGCGTATCGCCAAAAAACGCATATCTTTGTGACGTCAAGTAGAAGTAAAAAGGCGAAAGGACGAATAGCAATTTGATATTGTTACGCATGTTGGAAAGAGTGCCGAAGAAACCCTGCTGTTCTTCTTAACTATATTTTTTATTTCCCTGCAAATATACGTATATACTTGCTGTGATTTAAATTAATCGTCTCGGAACGACAAGGTAGGATTACGCTGATTTACGTTTGCGTAGACTCGCAATACATTCAAGATAATATAATACCGGACGACAATACCGGATACCGGACTATCGTCGTGACGTATATTTACTCACGTGTCACGTATATACAGTTATAATAATTATGCCAACAGACGATATAATAATTTATCATCAGTTATATAACCATTCATTCGTGCTACTCTTCGTATCATAATCTAGGATGCATCTCGTTATTAACGTGATTATGTACTTCTTATCGAAATGCATTGAACAACACGGCTGGTAGTAATTATCGCAATGGCAGATAGATACGACAGTTTTCGATTATACGATAACCTGTTGCCAAGCAGAGCGACGCTGATAATTTGTTAGGTAAAGAATAATGATTTCGAAGATACAAAGTAAAATATTGACGTCAATGAAAAATTGCCATTGATTTACCTTGAAAATATAATCCGCTCGATCTTTCACGGTCAATCGTTATGACAATTGTATAGATTGCCAGTTTAAGGATAAGAATTTTTCTGATGCACAAAACTAAGTCTTTTTAGTAAACAACATTTTACTTGAGAAAATTTTATTTTAAGAATATCACAGTATGGGTTAACACTTATATAGGAACGATTACAGTAACAAATTGATCCAGATTGGACCGAACGTCGACCTGGTCCAATTCACCTAGCTTGGGATACGATATTGCACGACCTTAATATTTATTAGATAACAGTAACATACTGTGCATTTTCGGCCGTACAGTACAAAGTGTTATACCTGTACGAAATATAAATTTTATTACTGACTAGCATTTTTACTCTGTGTAAAATTTAAAATAAAAAGAAAATTTCGTTCGCGTAAGAAGGAATGCAGATCGGTTTCCCCTTCCTGCGTCTTCCGGTAACGAGTTTGCTGTTACATCGATTTAGCGTTAAGCACGTTGGAATTTTTTGTCCAGGATTAATTCATGGCCTCTGACGCAGACGCTATCGCGAAAAGTAACAAGCCACGCGTTCATTCACGGAATATCAAGCTCATTACGTCACTCTGTTATCAAAGTTTATCCCCACCCACATCTATGCTTCATTTAGCTTTGCTAACTCCGCCTGGCTTCTACATCTCATTCAATATGTCAATCAAGCTATCTTTGTCAATAAGAATTTAATGGAGAATTTCAAAAACATTTTTTCCTTAAATCGTATAGAAAATAATTTGATAAAATTAACTTTTTTTTTTTAATTATTTTTTTATTTTGGTTTTTTTAAGGACGTTATTTTCTTATTTGTTCGTAGAAAATTCGTTGAGATTCAGTTCCAAGTAATGAAATCGATATAGGTATAATAAAAGTCAATAAATTATTTGAGTTTATATGAATCCTGGAGATAAAGCTGGCTCTTCAATTTTCATTTTATTAAGCCGATTTTGTTGCATATTTAGAAATAATCACACGAGTTACGTATTGTAACTCATTAATTCAATGATTTAATGATTATTGGCGGGGAATCAATAAAAATCGTATAAATTCAAATACGCATGTGTGACTCACGTGAAGGGGGCGAACGATCTCGAAACGGTACTACCACGTGCGAAAGATGCGCCGGCTAGAAGATTTTTGGTGAGGCGCCGAGAAAATTTTGGATGCGTCTCAAACTCTCCATGTGACGTATCACGGGTAAAAATAGTAACGCGGTTATACACACGAGAAGCATCAAGAATGTGTTGCGCCTTTATTCGACAGCAGGAAAACACGAAACCGCTTGCTCGTACGAATCGGACCTTTAATGGACATCAATGATAACCGCAATAATAAAATTAATATTAATAAATTTTCTGTTACCTTTGATCTTATTTCTTTCTTTTTTTTTCATTATCGCTCGTTATTTTTATCAGTTTTACTTTAACATTGTACCGAAGTAGCAGCATAAATAGATCATCATTATTATTGAAATATTAAAAAAAAAAAGAAAAGATATTGCCTAAAATAAAATTTTGCAGATCCCGTTATACTTCCCAGTATACTCAAACTCTAGGCTTGTAAGCTTTATTCGTATTGTGCTAATAAAATCTAGTTTATATTTTAGAAACTTTGAAAAAACAAAATTTCAAGATTAATTTGATCTAGTTCTCAAATAAGCAGTACGTGCTCTTGTTTAGTACATTCCTTTTTATTTCTGTGTTGCTCTCGTTTCAAAAACGTACTTGATAAGTGACGGCAGTAAAGATTCTTATTCGTAATATTCGCTCGTTATTCGTATATCTCGACGCGATACCTCACTACATATCTAATACCTACTCTCACCCATTAATGTATACAGCAAAGTATAACTTCCATAGCATTCTTAAGATCCATCAGTACAGTTTTTCATTGCGTTACAATGAAATGGATTTAAACGGAAAAAAATACCCTCAATAATGACAGTAGTAATAACGGTGTAAAGTGACTGTACTTATTCTATAACTCAATTATCGGCATACCGGAACGCAAAGGAATTTTATGAACATTTTTCTGTTTGATATAACACATTTTTTTGGTTCCTCCTGCTCGTAGCTAAATTCCCATTCGTAAATAAATGTTCTCCATGAATATCAAACGATGTCACAATATTCTTTCGTAACCACAGACATTCTTCTATAGTCTTGACTAAAGTAGTACCTGTTTATATAGTCGCCATACCAAAGTACCCTGCAATGACACGTGTTTCTTCTCTTGAAAATGTTTTTTCGTTCTTCGACACCTGAACTGAACAATCTGTCTCGCTCACGAAAAATTAGCCACGACACTAGTAATAACTTATCGTCTACTTTTTTTATAGATGCTTTTTTTTGACTTCCTTAAAAAAGCAGTTACTGGGGTGGGATAAACCAAGGATTTCGTTATGAAATACAAAACCGAAGAAAACAATCTGTTTCACTGAGATCCAACGTTCATAGATATGCTGGTGATTTTGTAACGTTACTTTTAAGACTTGTTCACGACTTTGGACGTAAATAAATGTCATCACAATTCTTATGACACAAGAATTCGTTATAATTTTAAAATACCAAGGTCCTAGTCGCCCGATATCATTACCGAATTGGGGTCAGTGAACAAAAACGTATTATAGTAATTTTGTTGACTGGTTTGAAAAAAAAAAAAACTTTTCGATACGTTCAATTTATGTTTGTAAGAAAAAAAAGTCTCAATCACACATACGATAGGTACCTCAATGATTATCTAAAATATTCACAAATAATTTCAAGTCTTTATCACACATACACGCGAAGGCTATTATCGCACGAAAATATTTTCATCGAATACAATGCCGTGTTTTCAAAACGGATGTAATTTACAAAAATATTTTTATTCAGTGTTCGTTCAGTGTCCATGTACACGTACATATAAGAAAGTCTCCATGTCCAAGCTTCAGATAAGAACATATGTTTCTAATAATAACAATGTGCCTTTATTATTTTGAAAAGAAGAAATGCACTCGACAAAGCAATCTATTCTCGAGACTGATTCTGTAAAAACTCTGTAAATTACCTAAAAACGAGAATTTATTTTCAAAATAGTTACACTCAATAATCATGAAGAAAATGAGAAACTGTAGGTCGGGTAAAGTAATTAGAATATAATGTTGCATAAGAGGGTCAAATGCTAAAGCAATCGCGGCAAGAGCTGTGATATCAGTAAGGACGTCGTACAGTGTTACACCATGTTAATAGCGAAAGCAGCATTTTCTGTAATCTAATTTTCTTCGTATCTGTTCACTTCCTCTCCCTTCTATTGTCTCTTGTCTCTGACAGATGCTGATATAACTATTTATAACGCAAGCCAAACCGACTCATTTTACAGGCAACATAAATCTAGAAATGTATCATACTCGGAATATCTTAAAAAAAAACAAGTGTAGGTATACAAAAAATATAAAGATATATTATTTGTACGAAAATAAAAAGATGGCAAATAGCCAAAATAAAGTGTTCGAAAAATCGAAATAAAGGAATCCAATAAAATGAGGAAAAGATTTAAGAATATGGAAAATCATAAGAAACGAAAACGAAAAGGAATTGGATAAAAAAATAAAATTGTGTATTTTGATTGACAAAAAAGACAATGATACCAAATAGGACAAACGGATCTAGCTATTGGAAATAATAAATAATATATTAATGAGAAAAGAGACATTGAAATGGAGAGATACTAGGAAGATAAGGAGGATAAGGACAGAGATCAAAGATCTATAGGTAGGATGAGACGTGGACCAATAACGGCCCAATTTAGTTTTAGCGTAAAAGATAAATTGTATAGTGAAGTGATTATGGTTTGGTAATAAATTAATAATAAAGGAAATAAAAAATTGAAGATAAACACTCTAATGAGATCCCAATGAGTGAATGAAATCCCCAAACGCCAAGCAGAGAAATAAATAAAAATAATTATAATTTACCAATGGTTTTCACATTCACTGTGTATGGGCAACTGTTGACTAACTGAACCAACTCGTTTGCGTATGTTAGCAATGCTCGCTATGCTTGGTCTAACCGGTCAAGAACGGCTATCCGGCTATGAAGGTCAACCTATACCGATCGTAACATACAATGCTCTTATTTTTCACGGTAGCAAAGAACGCGACGATACTAAGATCGCTGTGTTTCACGAAGCGAGATAGGAAGTCGTATATATCTTTATTGACTGTTGCGATTCAGTATAATATCCGCAACAACGAAATTTTCGGAATTTCACGGTACCTAATTGCCGTGTTCAGCGAACCCGGAGAGTCGGTGTCTTCTAAAAAGTGAACTGAAGAATACATATAAAAACTATGACAACATTGACTTAAACTATTTTTAAATACATTTTTTCCATTCATTTCTTAATCATGAGATAGTCTCTCTCGCAGGTATAAAACCTTAAGTAATTAGTAAATTAGTCCAGTTTGTTAATAACGTCTACTGAATTAGTTTTTATAATGGTTGCTACGATTTGCTGACAATATAATAGAGTCCCAAAGAATTGATGAAAGTAATTCATGTACGTATCACTTTTTAGGCAGGACCAAGTATGGTATTCGGATCAATTACGGAATCAAGGTACCGGAAATGCCTTGTGCATTTGCCGTCGCTAAAAAATAATCTGTCTGGATGGTATGCATGCCTAAAACAGTCCGTATGGAAAATTTCAGACGAACAGCTGATCTGACCGGCTTGAAGTTTACACGCGAAATTAAGTTCCGGTTGAAAACGACAGTGTGCAATTTTTCAAATGTTCAGTATTTCCGGTTTTGAAATAGCGCAAGTGGTAAAATACTAAAATCTTGTGTCGCGTATACTATTCAAAATTCTAGGTTAATCAATTGGGTTGACGTTTTTTACGAAGATACCAACGAAAGAAAATAAAACTTGCGAAATTCGAACACCGCGGTTGAACGAAATTTGGGAAATTAATTTTTTTTGCAGTGCCCAATACATAAAGCAGAATCACACGATAGGTGCTTCTTGCTTCGCGGAATGTCTGTTTGCCTCAATATTTATTTTTCTTCAGTTAGCAATTATCTTAAGTGTGTGCAATTTTGATTTGATATGACCACTCGTGAGGATATAGGATACCGATATATTATCGGTCGTGGGATATGTAACACCGTTTAAAAAACACGGGTTGCACTGATAGTATCGACCGATAAGAAATTTTGTTACAACTTTGCACGTGATCGCTGTGTTGCTGCCAAAATTTTTACACACTTATTACCGATTATCGGTACTTAATGAAACAGCCGTTACCTCCCTCTGTATACGCCAATAATTTTTGAATGTCGTAGATACACAAGGACTGTTCGTTATCTGGCGACTCTGTTTTGCGATACGCATTGATTGCGTCACATTCGAGAATGCGATCAATCGTGCTACGGCTACTATCGATCGGCTCAGATCTTTGATTCAAATGCGAAATATCAATTGCGAGACAAGTGTGACCATACACGTGTGTCGCATACAGATTATATTTGATTCTGGGTAATTTCGAGTTTTTATCAGGCGATGATATCTCTTAGAGGGCGATTGACTACAGTACCGAAAATTTTAATCAGCGTGAAAATTTCTTACTTCATGGAAATAATATTTTTGATAATTTTTTATACCTAGCAGAAGAATACATGTAACTTCGGTTTGCGCGATAATTAATCTTTTTATTTTAGGGAGGAACAAGGAGTGAGAGTAAAAATGATATATTCTATCTAATTAATATCCAAAAATGTTTGGACGTCTTATCAAATTTTGTTTTTTCTTATTTTGATATATTATTTAGGAGGTCTTGCTTCTCAATTGAAAACTTTTTTTTTTTTTAAATGTTACACTGTAAAGAGCCACTTTGATTTCTATATTGAGGAGATAGGGGAGTAACGACTTTGTATATAAATTGAATGATTAAATATCTTTAACCTAATTTTCGTTTTTTATGAAATCATCGTGAAAAACAATGGAAAATTAATCGATCTGCTTACGGATCATCGTTATGTGCTTAGATAAGACGCCTAACTTGATAATAAGTGAATGGGAATTTTTTGGATTTTGTCATCTTGTGATAGGCGGAAATTTCGAAAACTAATAAAATTTGTGTCCTAGATTTTTTTGTTTATTCGTTTATCGTTAACTTCTAGCAAAATATGTCTCAGACAAATAAGCAGGTATATCTTGTATGTGCAGCTTGTAAATCACGTGTCAGTGTGACGACTACACGAGGAATGAGTAATAGTCCTTCGTTGTTTACTCCCTATTTACTCACTGTTTGTCATGCATACGAAAACCTCTCTTATCCAGCCTATACTTGTATTGGTCGACCTTCTCCCTTTCCTCGTAATTCTTACGTTTTCATCGTTTCTTGTGACTTTTCGTTCATATGGGTATCTATTATAATAACGATTTTTTTTAATGGAAAAGAAAACGTCAGTTCTTACATATTTGATACATTACGCCCGCGTCCTAGACTATCTGTATACAAAACTCGTAAACAGGTGGAGCCTCGCAGAGACGCCTGATAACAATATCGACAAGTACGCCAAAACTGTGACATTCATAAAATGTAAAATGTAAAAACCCAAGCTGTTATCAATACATTCAATACCCCCACGAAAATGTAATACAGGTGGAGTAAATTAAAAAATATATCTCATATACATATGTATATGTATAAAATATGTATCTCATATGCTCTGTACAAACTTTTGTACAGGGAAACAAAAAAAGAAAAAAAGATGAGTCCTTAAAAATGTGAATTTTCAGTAAAATTATTTACCCGATTGCCATTTATTTTTTTTTTTTCAAAAATACCACCAACTTCTTCAAATGCAAATAATCTTCATATCACGTAAAACAACCTGGAGCCAATAAAATTGACAGTGCGGTTATTGGGCGTAAGCGAGCGCATGATAAAAATAAAAAATAAAAATATTCATCCACTATAAATACACGTAATAATCGAGAATCTTACGAGAATAAAACTTTCAGCGTCTCCCACTCGACTCTTGAGAAACGTCTAGTGAAATACTCCGAATAAAAAGTAACAGCCGAGATCGTACGATCGATTTGCCATGTGCCCCAGATGACTTTCATTTCTAATATTTACATAAAGGCGATCGCTGTCATAGAATTATCCAATAGCATAACGTACGTACGCAATAGAAAAAGTATATCACATCTTCCTTATCTGTGTCAAGATAAAGCACCTAGTCCCCTTTAGTATCGGCAGAGATTTTCGTCATGCAATAAACAGATTGTCATCGCAGTGCGCGAGCAATTTCACCTAAATATTCCAAACAGTCCTCGCACCGAAAAAATGTTGCCTGCGGAACTCTCTATTTTCACCGGAAACTATATAAAATTTTATAATTCTCTCGCCTTGTGATACCAGCCATTGAAAAAAAAGTGAATTAAATATATTTCGAAAATATATACACTTTATCGTAAAACTGTATTTTTTCAAACGGCGTGTCGCGAAATAACCGTTTTAAATATCACGCCATTCTTTGCGAGAGCGACGTATGTGATATACACAAGAGATGTAATCCATATATCATTAGGAATGAACGCGACGAGCGAACTATGGCTGTGTGTGTGGCTGCATCTGAATGCAGTTGCATAGTTGCATCCTAGACTAAACACTATACACTGCGCGCAGCATAGCTTCGAACCGCTTCGTAATGTTGCGCAACGGCTGAGTCTATCGCGCATGCGCATCTTACGAACCAGCGAATCGTTCAACTCGCTAGAGTCCCGAGTCGAC
The DNA here is from genome assembly GCA_963971525.1 of Cephus spinipes. NCBI lineage: Eukaryota > Metazoa > Arthropoda > Insecta > Hymenoptera > Cephidae > Cephus > Cephus spinipes. The sequence continues at coordinate 5,701,343 of OZ020580.1, read as the reverse complement.
GCGTGTTTTAATAGATTCTTTTATTTCTTCCAACGAGCAATGACGTTAACACAACACATATGAATTCGAATTATCAATGAAATATGTATTCCACAGTGCTAATTTTGAACGGGGTTACGACAGTTTGAATTAATGAGACATGACTTTTCTCCCGTTTCTTTAAAAATCGTCTCACTTTATCTTCTCTTCGTGGCGACCATCAAGTCTAAGAAAACTTGTACGACGGGAGGTTCCAGTTCAGTTAAGTTTTTAATGACTTCCTTTTGATTATCAGCAACTTCTTTATCAGGCAGATAACTTTGTCTCAAGGTCGCCGGTGAAAGCAATCTTTCGAAACGTAGTTTCACGGTGAGATACGATAAATTTAAACAAATCGATCATAATCAATAATTGATACCGAAGTGTTCACTATTCGTGATTGTCGCTGCGATTTTTTGGTCACAAAAAGATTGTATACAATTTTTTCATTGAAATCTAATCTAAAGTTCTTAATCTTAGAAAATCTTAAACAACAAAGCTTTAATTAGCAGTCCTTCTTTTTCTATAGTTTCACACGTGTCGACGTACTCTTCGATCTCTGCTTAACTTTGCTGAAAAGAACTTTTTGACGTCATTCACGCTGAAGCTCAATGGAGTCGAACAGGCAAAGTCATACAGGTCGCTGCATAGGGAATCGACTGTATGAACTGGTACGAATAGTATGAATCGTTAATAATTCTCTGTGTGAAAGGTAATGAAAAGGAGACAATAAAGTTATATGTCTCCTGCCTCCTGCCTCCTGCAGCCTCGATATTATTACACCAGTCGAGTGACCGGATTCTCGCATTTGCCTGATAAGAAACTTTTACATTCGTAGAACGGAAGAGAATGCTAAGTTCAACAAATCAGACAACATAATGAAATAGACATTTCCTGTCACTCTTATCTCTACCACGTAATAATTTACTGTAGACGTTATTATTTTTTTAAAATTCCTTTCACCAAATTCTCCAATTAATTTCTTCGCTCAGAAGAAATTTCACAATCCTCGCGATCATCGTGTAAATCTACATACGTGATGTAAGTCTCAAATTTCGTTACATGATTCAAGAGGTTTTACCTGCGTAGGAGAGTAGAAAAAAATCCATTTTTTTTTTACAAATTTTCAGAAAGTTTGACGTACCAAAAAATTTTCCAAACCTTATGTAAAACTTGTAAACAGTTTTTCCCAAATCAAATTCAATGCCAAAAACATTTCAAAAAAGGTAAATCGAAGGACTTCGAAGTTCGCACGTACAAAAAGTTATTCCAATTTAAAAAATACGTGAATTCGGCGAGAAACGTGGATCCTCGTTACCAAACCATCAGAAAATCTGAACTAGAATCGGATAAAAGAGCGATAGCTCGTAAGCAAAACCTCGAAAGAAAATGGATGACGGCGAAGTCTGTAAAGTAAAATTATAGGTTATACCCAAAGAATGCGGTGTCGATTGCGAAAGCACACCGTTAAGAGCAACAAAATTGTAGGGCGAACGTCATAAACTCCTTCGTATACACAACGTTGCTTACAGCCATAAGCGAAGATCGATTTTGCGGTTACACGTTCCATTTCATGCCAGACGGTTATACACATAATGCACAAGTTTTTCATACGTCCCGATTCCCGTGGAGCACACGACCAGGAACTTCATTAATTCTTAGCGAAAACCCCATCGTAATTTCATAAAGCGACAAAGAAGTCTATGTCGTGCAGGCTACGTGGTACACAATTACAAAACAAGTACGACGCGCATGATCCACTGTAGCATGTTTCTATTAGAATAGAATCGCATTTAGCATAGTAATAGGCACGATGCTCGCTAAGAGCGATAACGGTCTTGCATCGACTATCGGAAGAAGAAAAAAAAAACTGAGAGCACACACGGGGGCCGCGAGCCAAAGGATCTATAGAACGGTAAACGATCGAACGAGCGAAATGATCGATCGGCTTGGAAATCGGTGGACTAAGACGGCCGAAAGCGATCATTAATGCGCGTAAGAGTAAGAGTATTCGAAACGTGTTTTGGGTTACGGGGTCAGGGACTCGACGGTTGCTGGAGTTGAGGCGTATGTGGCGTAGGTATGTAGTAATTTGGCATCTACGACAAACAAGACCCGTAACAGTGAAGTTTCGTGTACCGTCGACCGGTACTACAGTCGTAGGATTTGACGAGGGTGGACATTGAGCTTTAATTATTATTTCTTCGCCTGCCTCTCTTTCGCGTCCTTGGTTCATTCTTCTTCGAATCTCTTACGCGAAGGGTGATTGAGCTATGATTACTAAGATTACGAAAGTTTCGCGTAGAAGGGTTCAACCATTATGTCAAGCCTCGTTACACGTATGCTCTGTGGACGGACTACGGCAGGATAGGCGTCCTTCTCTATCGCATTATATTGGATACCGACTGACTGGCCGACTCTAATTGATAACTCGATGGCCTTGATATACATGGCAGATTTTTCTAACGAAGTAAAAGTGGAGTGCGCACGGTACTGCCCGTTCGTTTCGATGGTGCGAGGCGACCCTGGTGCCATGGAAAATCGTTTATCGGTACACCCCGTACGTTCTTATGTCGAAACGTTAAACCTAGTAGGTACTTTGTCCAGGATGTTCTTCGAGCGGCGCACTGTATGCTGGATAACGTACTCCTCGCGATCTAGGATAACGAGTGTAAAAAAATGTCTGATAATATAAACGGTGTAGCATTGTAACGTATGGTGGTTGGTAAATGGGTACATGGTGACAAATAGTATGCTATAGTCGTTCCCAGTGGTATACATAATCTGACACATCTCCCTTCCTAACTTCACGGTACATGAGCCTTTACGTCATCAGCACCTTCACTTTACTTCACATTGCTCGGGAGACTGCGCATGCGCGGGCACGAGCCGCGATACTCTGTATGCCAATCCTGTTGCTCGAGATCGTTGTATACGGTACATTTAATTTACGTTCCACGTATAAAATATTTCTCAATTATCAAAGTCCTGCCTTCATTCGTACGTTAAAAAGAGTCCGCGCAGACCGGTGAAGCTAAAGTCGAAATTCCCGCGTGGTACGTACCCGATTGACGCGTCGATCGGGTACGACTTGTCAGCCAAGTTTGTATGTACGGTGCTAAGGTTTCTTGGCCATTCGGTCAATGAAAATGAAAATATAGAACGAGCACGATATTCGTAGCTTGAATATTCAAGAGTCGCTACGTGCGCAACGAAGAAAGCGCTAAGGGAACCATAGAGTATAGAGGTGCGGTGAAACGCGTGCTATTCTCTCTGTCTCTCTCTCTCTCACTTTTTGCCCTAGTGTCCCAAGTGCTTTGAACAAGAGAAGGAGGTCAGCGTGCTTTCCTTTCTTACAATTTATCAACAGGATTCCTCGCAGGTGACTAGGAACACTCGAGATCTTCAGCTCTTTCTATTCATTTTCCTTGGTCTATGCAGAACTTAGACAGAGAAGGTCGCGCTTAAATCCTCCAAAGTCCACGTTGGCTGCTATTATCCCTCACCTTACCTCTCGTACGTAGTTCACTAATGGGGCTTCCAATGTACTCATTTAGTGTGCGGACTGTAGTAGCAACACTGCCGATGTCTTTAAATCTCTCTAAGGTTGGATTAGTTGGTATTTTTTTTTATTTATTTTATTTTTTTTTTTTTTTAATATCAGTTTACTCCATTTTGATCGTCGGCTACCGTTTCACACTTTGCTCAGCTCGAGGTTACTGACCCAAATACTGGCGCAACATTATATTGCACAATCCCTGACTTTACTACGCGAAATGTTATACCCTGGATTGACTATGATCTCACATTGCTTTGACTATTTAGTCACTCGCCTGCGTCGGGATTTGGATAAGTTTTTGTACAGAGGCGGTTAAATTTACATTCGAAAGGTTTGCGACTTCAGTTGAATGATTGATACCTTTGGTCCAGGCCGTTAGCAGCTATAATCAAATGACTGCAGCACGTGGCTTCCGATGACGTAATACTAGATGTCGTGGATAGATGCGTTCATCCATGCGGACGTATTCAATTTGAAGTGGAAAAAAAAAGACGACGATCCAACAAATTCAATATCCCATTGGCTAATGTTATCCAATCGTTACCGTTTTTACGACACCCTTGATATTCCTGAATGAGGTGTCCATAACCGAAACGTGTACAATAATATAGACCTACGATCAATTTTGTAAAAAAAAAAAAAAACGTTATCACGTGCACTTTTATCACAGCCCCAAAAAATAGGCTGATATTCCATTATAGGTTACCAGAGACACCGAACTGAGTGTAAGAAATATCTTTATTCACAATTAATCTACTAATATTTATTTTTAAATTTTTCATATCGGATAATATACCTCAGATACGGAAAACTGATGCTTCGTGACCTTGATAAGGTCGTTTAGACTCAACGTAGGTAACATTGATGCGAGGAACATCGTGCGATAAGAATGGATCAACAGTTTGTCAAACGACAGAGGCGTAAGGAGTGGACGAGGTACAAACAAGAACAATGAAGGCAGAAATATGTTAATCACCTTCGATCTGACGTCTCGCCGCGAACGACAGGACAATTAAACGTTAGTTCGTTATTTACTCGTATTTCCAGTAATAATTATTATCGCGCGCGTAACGGCGTTAACATTTGCGCACATAGAGATAAAGAAGGCAAATTTCACGATTAGCGATTAGAACGAGCGTGGGCAGTGGCCACTCTTTTATGTTACACACAAAGAATCATAATCATAGTGACGTATCTTGAATATCGTATACGTGAACTATACAATATTTGGCACTTGATAACAAAAAGGTTTATTTAGAGATATAATTAAATTTGATAAAATTCGATAAAATGAAACCTAGCAAAAAGGGGATTTAACAATCTAATATGTATATTGTCTGTATATTTTTGTAGCAAGCTACCTTCCGTTTTATATAACTCTAGCAGTAACATTTTCATTCTCCTTTTCTCTCTCTTTCTCTTTGTATATCAGATGCCACTTTTCGATGATCACAAGAGCAACCATACTAGTTGGAAACGTCGAGCGATCACAGCACCTTTTCAGCTAGCAACTCGCGCTCGCGAGTGGAGAGCCACTGAGAGCCGCAGTTTGCATCGTGTTACGGCTGGTTAAGAAGCAATGCGCGACGTTGGTGGGGACCTAAGGACGTCAGAACTGAGCTGCCGGTTGCCATATGCGGGACAGCTTCGTGACTTTCGTAGCCGCTTGGTGTTGCCAGCGCTACTAGCTACTCTGGTCCTCCTGCTGATGCATGTGGAATAGTGAGAATTGTTGGTGGGGGGGTTGAATAGTGAGGTTAGGGTTGCGGCAATGGCGGTGGTAGTTTGGCCAAGTCGGAATACAGTGAGGGTAGGTAGAAGCGGCGTGGTAGAGGACGGTGGGGGAACCGTGTGGTGGGTTTGGGTGGGGAGACAGAGCTCCGGTGCGTGCGCGGTTACACGGAATCGGGCTGTCAGTGTCAGTTGGTTCGCCGCGGCGACTTCGTGCGCCGTTGATGTGTAACTGACTCCGCTAATTATAAAACTTAGTGCGTTACACGGTTAAACGCGAGAAAGTATTGTGGGTAAAGAATAAAACAAAAGTAACTGTCGCTAGAGGGATTAGAGCGGTTAGCAGCTGCGTCATCGTCATCTTAAGATACTCGAGGGTGAACGCGATTTAATTTATCGCAACACCAACGCCGACGTCCATCATCAATCGTGGAATAGCGAAAGGACGCTTCTGCTCCCGTGTACGTGAACTTAGTCATCTGGAAGAGCCCAACGACTTTCGACCTAGGACAGCCAGAACTTAGGATCAACGTATTGTGAACTCGCGACACCCGCTGGCGTCACTGTGTCGCGCTTCACGCGACGTCGTTCCACTCTTGCGTTTCACATTTGCGAACTGTAGGAAAAGTTGCTTCTCCAAACCAGAGATAAAGGGGTTCGCGAATAAAAATATCTAGAAATAACAGTGAGACTCGTTCCAGTGCCCTGACTGCAAGATTTGTAACAGCTCGTGCAACATGTAAGTATTATCGGAATTTTACTATCCGTAGGATAGACCATATGTTAGCACCGCTTCGCAAAGTGCAATATGTACGTACCACCGAGGATTACAACGATCATCGTCTTGTGAATAAACTGAAATTCTTAATCAGATTTTAATAAACTGTCAAGATGAAGCTAATTGCGTTACGTAAAATACTCGTGAATTAGGCGATTATTTTTTTAAATTTAAAGTATACATCACGCGCGGAATTTGAAGGCACGTTTTAAAATCGTCCGCGATGCCACTGAAAGTACTCCTTATTAATTCGTAATACAGCTCCCGCTAGTTTCGCTGTCTTCTATGCTTCTATGCGAGTTCCACTTTGTTGCTTACTCGCTCGCTCGAACGTTCGGTGCGCGCATGCGCGTTACAAACGCTCATCGTGCTACCACGTCTATTGTCTGTTCCCCGCGTTACACATTACCGCATACGGAGATTAAGATGATGTGAAAGAGATAATATTATAGAATGTTTGACATTCTGCGACTGGTCTTGTTACGCGGGTGGTTACTTTAGTTAGCTGCTGCTTTGCATCGTTCGACGTGTCCCTGACGAGTGATCGGCGAAAGGAAAGGAACCGTAACGGATTTCTTGCTCGGCATGAGAACTCCCTCTCTTAAATACCTTAGCTATTCTAATCAACTTGCTTTTCTCTCATAAGCATATTTGTGGATTTATGTTCGCGGAAATGACGAACCAGCTCTTCTCGTGTCAAAGACAATTCTCTGCTACGACATTATACCGCCGCCCGCATTGCATTTTGAGGAATTCTGAAGCTTAGCGAATTTGACCAAGGTCGCTACCATGGACACGAAGCTTTCCGAGAATTACCAATTCCTCACGATCGTTACCATGACTTCGTGTTTATTACTGGTGTCCGGGAACAATATATCATTGTACAGTCGATGGATACCTGCTTATTTTTTTTTTTCAAAATTAGCATAGTAGTAACGTGTTTTCAGAATTATTTAAAATAAAGGGAGATCCTGCAGTATTAGAAAAATATTGAGGATAAGGGCGGAAGCAATTTATTCAGATAACATTGAACTTGTTATTGTATTCTTGAAATATATTTACAAGTCAACAATGGGTTGATAGATTTGACCTGTCCTTTTGACATTGCTAATCTTTTCCTATGTAATGTATTATCTTCAGCCCCCTTCTCCCTATTCCAGACACGCACGCATGCACACACACACACACACACACCTGCTACCAACCGCCTACGTTAATATTTCCAACCATATTTTTTATCTCCGTTTCTCGTACCTACGAGAACTCTCACCGTCTTTCTCCCTGAATCTCTTTATACTCTTAGGAATCTCGTGGAGAAACAGGCGGCGCGGCCACAGCCCGGCACACTATTGTGAAAGTGTTTACATGGCCTTGAGAACAATTCCGCGAGCCGTTTCAACGGCGATTGACACAGTGAGAGGTTGCCGAGCGTGTGCGATAATACTATGCCCGATATCGATCTGTTTCACGCAACCGTTACGCCGTTCAATTTCACGATTGAAATTGAATGATCGTGAAATTCACTCTGAAGTAGGTACGCAAAACTTAAGGTGTATTATCGTCACTTTTGTATGTATAGCTGTACGCCACTCTTGTGTAGAATTTGTTACTTGGACGACGATAGCACCTGTCATCAATTTCACTATGTAATTCATATAGACGTTCCTAGTGTCACGATTTTTTTTTTTTTTTTCCCGTTATCGCTACCTTGCATATTTTCTGCTTACATAACCTGAAGATGATTTAACTTTGTTATGAACTTTTTCCTTGGTGAACAGAGACATTGAAAATATTTTTTTTTATTTTTGCTTAAATTTTTTTTTAACATTTCAGAACTTCCTCATTATTGGAAGTATACAATTTTGAACGTTCGTGGTAGGGTTTTTATGTGATTATTTGGTATTTTCAAAATCTTCCGAAACTGTCTTCACTCAGAAAATTGTATTATCGTGTTCGAAGTATACGGCATTATCGTAACGAAAAACATAACACTGGCTGATATCTTTGCTCGTAATAATGCGATAATAATTATATGACGTTTTTTCACGTCCCCTCGCGAAATCTGTCAACCTATTTATTTGTCGCCAAACTCGTAGCCCATTCCTGACAGGAACCCATATCAGCCGAGGCAGCTGAAAAGTGTATAAAAAGTGTGCGATACGGTTGCCGCGGATGATTATCAGAAAATGTCATATAATAATAATAATGAAACTGCGACAGTCGTGAATCACAATAACATCAGTCATTATGCCCAGCGGCAACGAATCATCTATCTAATACGAGCTACCGTAGATTCCTTCCTACCGCTAACGTAATGATAGGATCGGCGCTCCGACCGATTACAGAGATTACAAGATTAAAAATATTTTTTATTGCTTTCGCAAACGCGACATGCGTCCCTGTACAGTCGTTCATTGAGAATATCGTTCGGCGGATTTGTGTCGGGCACGAGTCACGAGCACGTAAATCGGTCGCATCGTCTGGAAAATGCAATGCCGATGACCCCCCGTCACTTCCGGGAGTAGAAATCTCGAAGCATGACTTGCGTTGTCTTAACCAGTATCTAAATGGTGTCCAAGAACTCCGACGGTAGTTGTACAGGAAGAACTTCCGAGGCAACGCAAGAGAAATGTATATTTAGCATATTCTGGTGGCGCGCGGTACTTTTGTCAATCTGTATTATAACGTATAACAGGCTACTATGAAATTACGCAATGCTACTGCAAAGTAACATTGACGACGGAAACGAGAATCGAATTTCATATCTGCGCTGGCTCATCGATTATTTACTTTTAGAGCGAATGGGATTTGTCGGGGATTCTCGAGATGAAATATAATATTGTTTGCATATTGATTAGCGAAAAGAAAAGGAGAGAAGCTATATGAATGAAGATTCATCGAGATTTAAAAAAATATTCTTATCGCATGACCGCTTCTTGGTTATGTCATGTGTGGCTTTGTTTAATAATTATATGTATATATATATATGACCTCTCTTCTTATCAACCGGATGAGAGTGGTTAAATGTTGTCTTTTCTTTTATTAGCTTCGACCACTTTATAACGAGCACTTCGGAACGAAAACATTCTCCTAAATCTGGTGGTTTTTTCCCCACTCGTTGACTAAAATTTTGTTGCGTTTTTATCTGTATGCATCGCTTGTCGTGTTTTTACCTCACGTGCAATACGTATGTTTGGGTTCAGTCGAGATTTATGTATATCGGATTTTAACCTGGGAGTAGGCACGTGAGGTGTCAGAGACACGTACCTCGCAGTAATGCTTTTTAAATGCAAAATAAACTTACATGCTCGGGTCGAAATACTTACTTTATGGTGTCACACAGAACTTTCGGGAGTCTTCTCGAAAGTTCCTACACTCTTCTAGATAGCTTAGGACATTTAGAGCGCGCGAGAATGTTCGAGAAGACGAGGGTAGATCGTTCGGGAATTCTCGGGAATGTTCGAGCAGGTGACGAGCGCATTCGGGAAGGCTCGAGAAATAACGCTCAGAATGTGTAACTGGCGTTCGATCGATTTTGGCATTTATTTTTCTCCTTCTCGCATTCTAATTAAATAATAACAAAAACGTGCAATCGGCTGATCGTCACTCTGAGACCGAGGAATGCGAAATCTCGTAATGGCAATTCAAGCCGCTGAGAATTATTTTCAATGTCGTGGGGCAATCGTCAAATTTGTTATCAACAGCTTCCTATTTTTAAAACTCGATTAGATATCGCTGAGTGCATTGCCCGGTTTACTACATCGATTATTACAAAATTGTATAACTTTTATGTTCTCCCTCTGTCCTCCGTTTAATTTGAAATTGTCATTAAAGCTGTGAATTTAATTGTTTCCATCATATCGTTTACGTAGCTCCTACGAGGAGATGCTTGACGAAGACGTAAACAATGTTTCCTTGGGACAATGGCACCAAATTTCTCTTTGTATTATAAGGGACTCGATTGTTTTTGCTCGTAAACGTTCGCAGTGGCGTAGGACTCGCTGGTAACTTTCAGCACGGACTGTTTCGTCCCTGGTGCGCAGCGCCTTTTTAAACGTAACCGTCGCATCGGAATTAGCTTCCTTGACATTAAAAAATCACCCGGGCGTCTGGCGTCACCGGAAAATCGTAATGCAACTACATTTTTTCTGCTTTTCTACTCGATTTGATAATTCACGCCTTCGAATGCCTGTCTGTAAATATCCGTAGTACAATGTCGAAATGCCATAAACGAAATAGGACAAAGGAAAGCTTTGAGCTTCTTATGCCGTCCGACCCAACGACAACGAGTTTTTCCATTTATTTTCTTTTTTTCTTGGCTGTATCGCCATCCTCAGTCGCACCTCGTGAACGTTGACGTGTCTGCAGCGACTCCGAAGCGTTTTGTATTAGCAGAAATTGTTGTTTACCAAAACAGAATTCTGGACTTTATATCATCCTTGTGAATCAGTGTCACAATCATCTGCTGCAGCGTTGCAGGAAGTGTTGCGTGATTTAATTCTCGAGTCGCGCATATATGGAAAATCGTTGCCGTGGAAAGTGTAAAGTTTTTTTTTTTTACTGAAAATCGACAAGGGAATTGAATTTCTCATTTGAAAAAAAAAAGCGGGAACGTTAATGCTACCGGTGCGGCGCACTGCGGCCGATTCTAGCACTTGTTTTGGTAAGTTTCGCACGTTAGAGGAACGACCATTTAAATACGTCTCGCACACGCCGTTTACGGTGACAATGTATAATTAATGGCTAACTCCATACGACCGTGTTCGACTACCTTGCTGACTTCTACCTCCATGCCAATTAATCGCTATTTACCGCGAATAGGTTAGAAACCGACAAAAGCTGTGAGCACCTTTTATAATACTGCACTGGCACTTTTATACGGTAGGGATTTTATTTTATGATCCTGCGCATTTACATAGGGAATGGAATTTCTGTCGTTTCCGTTTATTAGGATTCAGCGATCGAACCATTCGGCAAGCTGAGTTCACCGATTGGCTTTTAAATGAAAAACAGGACTTTGAGATTTGTTTTCACTGTTTTCTCCTTACTCTCATAAGCAAATATCTCGTTATTATAATACATACAGTATGTAGGTCAAATTGAATCGCACTCTGATTAAAATTCTTATGCATTGTTCACACTGCTTGTATGAGGCCACGTGTCTGGGCAGATATTTCGAAGCGGCAGAGTTTCAACTTTCGCGAGGGTCATAGGTCACAGGAACATGTCCCGTGCTCGTTTATCATACAGCATCGGATCGTATCACAAAACTTCATTTTTTAAATGAAAGTTCATACCTAACGACAGGTTAATACCTTTTTTTTTTATTTGACCTCAAAAAAAGTCGAACACAAACATTCAATGATCTAACAATTATTCGTAATGAAGTAATTTTGTTTCTCTCTGTTAATATCGTAAAATTTTGAAATTTAGCTCAAAGTGATCCCCGGTGATAATAATCATAATAGTAATAGGGAAACATGGGTTAAACAGGGAGTCAAAAACGGAGATTTTTTTATTAACCCTTTCGGTACTACTGCCGCCTATTGGCGGCGTCCTCGGAAAATCATATCGCGGAAAGTTATGACTGTCGCGGTCCGAATGAAAAGTTTAGTGTCAATCACGAGATTTCTATGAATGACGCAAAACACGTTTTCGCGTTTTACGCTGCCGTGCAGTGCAACCACACTTGTGGAAAACTTCCCTGTACCATGAATGTATAGCCGCGACCAACTCCTCCGTACCGAAAAGGTTAAAAAATAAGTGAGTGAAAATATAATGCGACCTCCAAATTAGAGCCAAAATTCTTTAAAATATACCTTACGAGTATGAAGATATTGACGTTTTAAGTTACTCATATAATATAGTTGGTCTTACTCGAGAAGTTTTAATTAGTCTCTAATATGTAAAAAATTAAAATTTCATCTTACGTGGGACGTTATCGCCACAGACCACCTTAAGCTACATTTTTATGTTTCATATAACGAAGGTACAGGCGTGCTTGACCGGGGAACGCTCGCGCGATTTTGTTCCCCATTTGAGTTGGGGCGTCTCGGACACTCTACGTGTCTACTGCCGGGTTAAGGATGGCACTTGGATGGTTTTGATAAGACGTTTACCTTTACCAGAGACATAAAGTGTGTTACTTGGGATATGAAACAGAACGTTGTACAAGGAGCCAGATGACAGTTGGAAGTTGAAATTCGTATGTGGGATACAAAGTCAATTTTTGGATAATAAATTACACCGACGAAAACGCCTCCTTCATATTCTTTATCGTGAGCGAAATTTTCGACCCAGGATATCGCAATCGCATTGCAGTTCCGGTCCCTAGCATTATCGTTCTATATTAATAACGCGTGCCAATTGAGTGGTTTGTAACGCAATCAGAATATTTTCCTTATTGTTGCCTACCAATCTAATCGCAACTGAGTTTTTGTACCGAACAAAAATAACAAACTCATCAGACACGTGGTTAGAGACGTTCACCCCCCCCCCCCGTTTTTTAAATAAAAATTCTTCATATTTTTACTGTTACAATGCGAGAACGGCACACTCTGCGATTTACCTACATTCTTTTTGTTCTTTTTATTTCTCGTCGAAGTTATTGTTGTTGTCAAGGTTATACAAGAGTAACGGGTTAAGGTTGGGATGCTTGATTTTTTCTTATTTATGGAAAGAATATGCCGAGAACAGGTGACCCATAGTATTATTAAGGCGTCATAACTTTTCGAAGAAACGTAGTAGTGCTCATTTTCAGTAGACGTTCTTTACCTTGTATTTGTAATTTATTTTCCTAAAAAGAACCTGTCGATAATCCATTTCCCCTGAAATCCTAATTTGAAATGTTGCGCACGAATCGCATCAGTGTTTCGTGCTGCGATAACATTTTCCCGAACTTATAATAAACTCTCATAACCTATCGTTATTCTGGGCATCCGTAAATTCCATCGATGGGTCACTGGGTACTCGACAAATTTTAAAAGTATTTAGGGGCATAAGAAAAATCTAAAAAAAAGTGAATACAGTTTCAACCTTATTTTATAAAACAAGTGATGGTTTACAAAAAAGCTTCATGTGTTTTATAATTTGTTATTATAAAAAACAGGGAATAATAGGTATAAAAGTTTGAAAATTCGTAGTTTTTTTTTAAAAATGAACTTGAAAAATAAAGTATGGCTATTTATAATTTAAAGGACGTTGCGTCACGTGGTAATAATAAAAATTGCGTATCATTGAAATAGAATAATTTTTTTTACAAATTGAAAATACGCAATTTTCAAGACGCTTCGACAGATTATAAATGAAGAAGAAAGATATATAATTGTTAATACATCTTTTTTATTAAGAAAAATAACCGTAAATAGATTTTTCATTAAAAAACATGAAAATAAAGTATTTACAGACACTCTCTACAAACACGTACACGATGTTCATCGCGAATAGGCTTTTTACATTGCACACAGCAAAAGTTAGTGTTTTTGAGTGAAAAATAATTTATATTGAAAAAAAAATTTTTTTAATAAAAATATAAAATATAACGCATAGAACAAAAATTTATTAAAAAGAATCTTGAAAGTTAATTTTTACCAACGTATCTCCCCATCGATGAGTCATCAGGGTCGGAGAGCGATTTTCGTTGTCGCACACTGACTGACGGCATGACTCATCCGTCTGTTCTAGGCTTCCTCCTCCACACTATCTTCTTTTTTTCATGTATTTACTTAATATCCAGCTGCTTCGGTCTAATATTTATATCATAGTTCTTAAATTTTGACTGGACAAAAATGATTGAGCGGTGGGGTTCAAGGGTCAATTATATCATGCATTACTTGTAGACGTCGCCGAATAGCATGACGAAATAAGGCTGTAGAAAGCGCAAGATATAGATTTATACCCGAGCAAAGCAAAGATCTCCAATATAGTACAATTTCGTTATGAGCAAACTCGTTATAGAAAATTTCACCACCGTTTCGCATGGCTGGGCTTTATTGCTTCCCCCGTTCAAACTGTGCTAGACGCATGTAATTCTGACGCGGACCTCTCGTTGGAAGCGAACAAGCGATTGCGTGAAATCTTACGTGTTTGAACACCGAATGTTTGTATTTACGTTCATACAAAAGATAATTCAGCGCTGCTTTGCATTCCTGCGACTATTGTTACGTATTGTATATATTCAATAAGCGGAAGTAAAAACAAAACTAAAATTTCGTGTGTATGCTTTTTTTCTCATAATATTTTAATAGGTTCAGATTATTTTACACTTTACAAAAAATGCAACGGAAACCTATGTACCTTACAGTAAAATTAGATGTAAAGGAATTTCAATTTTTGTTATACCTTCCATAAAACCGAACTACGATGCAAGCCGTTCTTTTTTCTCAAGTTTACATTGCGGTGTTGGCTTATAACGAAAAGTGGCGATGCTCACGGACGACCAACTGAATTCAAGCGCGAATTCCCCAAACTGGCCGCACGTAGGTGGGGGAAGGGGGGGGGACGCTCGAGCGACGAATTTCTTAGAATCCTATTTCCCCAACCGCCCTAACACTCGGTCGTAACGAGGTACGACTGTAATAATAACCTTATTCTTTCGTTTCACAAACTCGAGCCCGGATGTAAATTCTTTAACGGTTTTCCCTCTACGTATGCATCTTTTTGGACGTAACAATATAATTACTTATAAATTTAATGAATTTTACGTAATACACATATCTTCCGCATTGCCACGTAAACTCGAAAACACAACGTACGCGATCGTTTAACCACCATGCATTAAAGTGTTGACAGTTGTCAAAGTCGAATTAAACATGGATCAAGCAGTTTATCGACATTGAATTAAGCCTGGGATTAAAGTAAAGAGCGTAATGGTCAAACGGGGAATAAGGTGGGTTCGTCAAAGACGAACCGAGAGTTCTGTACTGTTATTATTATATTAATTTATTACAGCTCGATCCTCAGGATCTTTTGCTGTACTGTACTGTTAATGGAATACAAGAAGCGATTGTTTGACGCTTAGCGAAGCCATAGTTTGAATACATCAACTTTCACCCGAGTCGCCCGTTGGAAGTAATGCGACAAGGTCGGGGCAGGAAGGTTACTCGCAATGGCGTAATAACAAATCTCTTTGTCCAAAACACAATTAGATTACTAGAATTTTTCTCCTGTGTCATGGGACTCGGTATAAATGTACGAGGATATCAAACAGCAGATAAGGATTTAAAGAAGGTAATTATAGTGACGTAATTAGGGCTCGATCAAGGTAACAGTGGGTGGAAGGTGGTTCTACAATTGTTTTGAGGTAAACATAGTGTCGTTACATTTTCAGAAGGTAATGCCAGGCGGATGGACATATTGGCAAGCACTCTGGAATTCAAGGTCCTCTCCCAAAGTGGTTAGTCACTGAGTTTATTACGTCTGAGGGGAAAAATATTTTTTTCATAACGCCAGAGATTCCTGAGATATGTACAGGGTGAGTCGTTTAACTTGGCACAGATGAATATCTCGGAAAGGAAGCATTTTACGAAAAAAATGTTCGAACAAATTTCGTTTGGTTTCGAGGGGGAAAGAAAGTGCTTTTCCGTTAATTTTTAATCGCGGTGGTTTTCAAGGTCTTTCGAAGGTCAACTTGGTTATTTTAAATGGGAACCTATATTTTTTATCGCAGATTGTTATTACGTACATATAACCAATTAATTTATGTCTGAAACATTTTTTAATAGGACCAGTATTTTCAACAAGAGAAGACAAAAATTAATTAAGGCCCTTTTCTAGCTCAAGAGAGTTCGAAAATGTATTGATGTTGAAAGACACCATTTTTAACACTTATTATAATATTATTTGGCAATATTAACAATAAATAGGTTATTTACGCAAGAAAAAAAAACATTAATTAACTTTTTTCTTCTCTTCCGATTTTCGTATCTACAAAATCGCTATACTTAATAATAATCCCGGGGTCTACGCTTGATGTTAAATAACATTGAAAATACTGGTCCTAATAAAAAATGTTTCAGATAACAGATAATTGGTTATTTGTACAAAATAACAATCTGCAATAAAAAATATAGGTTCCCGCTTAAAAAAACAAAGTTGACCTTGGAAAAACCTTGAGAACCGCAGCGAATAAAACATGACGGCACAACATCCCCCCCCCCCGAAACCAAACGAAATTTATTCGAACAATTTTTTCGTAAAATGCTTCCTTTCCGAGATATTCGTTTGTGCCAAGTTAAACGACTCACCCTGTATATACACATACATATCGCGTGCAAATACGTTGGCTATAGCTTTTGTGGCTTAGAGAAGGAAGGATGTTCCAGCTTGACTTGACGATCTGACTCGAACGCCTCGTCGAGCGTAGTAATCCTGAAATAGAAATCAGTGATAACGTCCATAATTATATTAAGAAAATCTTATTCACAATTCTTTGACGTTACCACATAGCACATATATAGATATATAACTACGTTGAAATATTGTACCATGGCTGTCAATAATAACGTCTCCAGTGTCAAACTGTGCGTAAACCCTGAAAGATTTAACCAGTGTGTTTTCTTACCTTTCAAATTTTGTAATTACTACTTTACCGACAATGAGATACAAATCTGACATGTATCGCGTCGCAATCATAGAGACTAGCCACTTTATAAGGTTCGAGCTCTTCACAGTAGTCAAATGAGTGTTAAATTTTTGTAAATTTGTGTGCAATAATTAAAATTGGCTGTTATTTGTATTACGGCATGTGCCTTTAATTCCGAGAAACATTGATATTCACGGATTTGCAAAAACATTAACTAATTAACATTAATTTCCGAGAAGGTAAGTTTCCGTTGAGTTATTTCCAGGAATAATCCGTATTTCTTTCACTAATTTTAATGACGCATAGTTCATTCTGTTTCCTGAAAAATCCTCTAAAAATTGATCGTCTCGATATTTGATGGTGTTAACCGTTTGAAAATTGGCCTGTTGTTTATTCAGCGAAAAAAATGTCTTCATTAAAAAACTGCTACACGTTAACACGGTCGAATATCTAGCTAATAGAATGTGTACAGGATTATTTAAGAAACAGACTGAGCCATGCCTCATTAAAATCTTTAAGAAATTACGGAGGATTATTTTTGTAAAAAATTTGTGAAAAATGAAACACTTCGGAAATTGCCATTAATCCGGTAATGCTGTGTAAGTTCATCGCTACAAATGTTTATCTGGGTTATGGGCACATGTTATTATACAAATCACCCTTCGCTGCGTCAATTAATCCGTAATACAGTGTGAATATGATAAAAAAATATTTAGCACTGATTTGACTGATGTAAAACGCTTCAAAATCCTCGATCGATCAACATGATTTTGTTTACACATGCCAGCATCGGCGTCGTACCTAAAATCTCGATCGCTCTACAAAATATTCAGATAACCGTATTACGTTTTATAACATTATGTAATATTAAATTTCCAATGAAAACGTCACGCCCACAGATAGTTATCGAGAAAGACGCAGCCGCGTTCCTGTCCTGTTTGTTTACGTTCGAGCACGTAACGCGCCCAAGCCCTGCGCCACTGCGGTTAGTCCTTTATACGACACGTACAGTAAAGTACAAAAACCTAATAAAGCTTGTATCAAGCAACATCCACATGCAGCATATAAGAAATCTTATCACGTTTTATGCAAGCCACTGTACAGAGGAATGCGCGTCGATAAAAATCTTAATACGCATGATACGTGAAAACGGAGAACACGGATTCGGTGGCTCCTCAATTGGACTATTGGGTCTTCATCTATGGACCAAAAGGAAGTGATATCCAAGAGTAAAAAAAAGTCAATTTCGCCTTAGTTTAAGAGATACGAACCCTTTTAGATGTTCTTTTTAGATCCTTTTATTTTGAACCTAAAGCGAGGCACATATCGAATATAACCATAAACACCGGCTAGAATAACGATAATGAAAAAACAATCGATGTGTGCGCGGGTGTATTATTATTATTCTCGTTGTTGTTATCGTGGGATTAACGTTTAGGCAATTCGATATATCATACCCATATCGCCCGTATTTCCAACTAACTCTAGAGGGGCCGCGTATCTCTTAAAGACAAAATCGACTTTTTTCTACGCTTGAAAATCACTTTTTTTGGTCCATAGCTGAAGACCCAATAATAAAATTGAGGGGCCACGGAAATATTGTACTCTTGCCGATGTTTCTTATTACGTCCGTCTAGTTTCAAGGTTCGTATACATATATTACATATGGCGGTACGTGCGCATCGACACGTTGGTACAAGAAACACACGATCGCGTCCATCTGCGAAACAGTCTACTACGACTGTCACAATAACAACCGGCAAGGTTCAGCCTCATAACGCGGGATAACCTCACGAATTGGAGCAACGTCCTCCTTCTGCCTGCTGACGTCGTGGATCGAAGTCCGAGGAGCTTCCACCATTTCGCCACCAGGACCTGTTGCGGATATTAAGCGTGAAGCTTGCGTACTTTGTATTTCCACGTTCATCGGTCAGTTGGGTTTCCTTAGCTGTTCGAGTCGTAGCCTCGTCTCTCTTTCTAAAGTCACACAGTACTCTCCCCCAGTACACTTAACTGTCTTGGCATTCTGTTTACTTATCCCGCCGAACGTCAGGCTCTTCTGGCTTACCCCCACCAAGCGTTAACCGTGTTGTTTATGTTCCGGGCTGAAACGCCGCTCGCCCGGTGTACGTGCGCGACGGGGGCACACTGTCCGGAAGGTTAGGACAGGTTGTTGCGCTAGGTTAGACGTGGCTGCGTAGTCCTCCCTCCCTTCCATTCGTTCTCCATGTGTATATAGAGAGACGGGATCACACAGTGCACGCGACGCACGACACGGGAAAAGCGCTTCAGGGTCTCCGTTTCACAATGGGCTGCATCTCGCTCTGGCCCACTTGCAACGAATGTACTCTCTCTTTGTCTTACTACCGTAGGAACGTTCGTCCGTGTCGGGTTCGCTCTTGTTCCGTTCTATCCCTTTTACAGGCTGCATAGGCGCCTTGTTTTCGGTAATTAAACAGTGACCTTCCTCTTGTCCCAATAAATCAGTCGGTCCCGATAACTCTTATCGGCCTGGATCCTTCTCTCTCTCTCTCTCTCTCTCTCTACTTGTGAGGGAATCTTGAAGAGTTTGAAAAGCAGCGTGGGCGAAACTGTAATGGCGGCGGTACGATTTACGGCGGAGAAAGGAGCCTTGAGTTGTACTCTCGCTACGCTCTCGGATCGAATGCCACAAGTGTTTCTGGCGAAGCTGCAATTCACTCTTGTGCTCTCTACAAGTTGTTGATAGGGCTAGTTGCAGTGGCGAAGTGGCTCTAGAGCGGCATACTTGCGTACTCGTAACAAGTTGCGCAGGCACGGAGAGCACTCGCTCGTGTATCCAAGTAGTCTTCGGCCTCGAGTTACTAATTACGAAGGGACGTAGCCAAGCGTGTTTTTCTCTTCGTGCGGCTCTTGTTGGTAGGGGTCGCCACTGTTTCGACTCTCTCTTTATCTTGCTCGTGGATGATATCTTTTTAACTCACGACTGTACCGTCTGCCTTAAGGTAGACACACACGGGGAGCTTTGCGTTTCGTTCTATAACCTTTTGCTTTACTGCACGAAACCGCAATCGAGGAAGCGAAGTCCTAGGGCGATTTGCCGTAGCAAGTCAGGTGCGGCGTTACTGGATAATAGGATGCGATAGGTTAGGTTGGTACACGAAGAACATCGAGCGCGAACGCTGGAAAGACGTCACTGTGTAGTCGTCAGATGAGCTTTTCGCAGAAACTCGCTATTGTCTATCAGCGTTTTCGTCCGTAGCTTTTTATTTTTTCGTTTTTCTTTTTTTCAATAATTATTTTATTTTATTCTCTCGTATCGACCGGAGTTGTCCCTTTCGAAGAGCGAAAGATTTTTTGTATTTCTACAAAATAATCCCAGGAAGCTCGGAGGGTTGGTATTTCATTAATGGAACATACCGACGACAGAAGGAGCTCCGAGAGAAGCGCAACTGGTCATTGTTGAACTTTAGGCTTCTGCGTGTGTCGTGAATTGCAAAATATAATATTTTGTATCACCTATATCTGTTACGTCGTCTGTTAAATATTCGGTGAAAAAATTTAATCCGAATTAATTTACTTGTTCTGATTGTTGAAACGAGGGAGAAAGATGCTCATCTCTTTTCACATCCCCCCCCTTCTGCCATTCGCGTTACGCAAGATACTCGTGTGCGCGCGCACGCGATAATATTATTTAAATGAAGCGATGTTGTTGTCACGGTTTCCCAGAAGTGTTCCGTTTATCTGTACACATAGATATACTCGGTCAGTCGGTCGGTAGCCAAGCAATCCGTAAACACGAACGACCAACTAGCCAAACGATACGTGCACATACCGCAAGAAGACTATATTTTCATATTTCCGATTTCACGCCACTGCGTCAGCACCACTGGCTTACCTGTTGCGCATTGACTCGTAACCCTCCTGTCCTCTCATTTGCCTGCTTCAATCACCCAGACCAGATCCATCAGTTTCGTACACTCGTTCCGCTTCTCCACTTAACCTTTACTCCGTACCGTACACAAAAGTTACACCGAGCCTGTATCCGGTTTCTCTGGCCGCTACTTCGTCTTCACTCTTTTGCTTCATAAAGTATCGAATGCGTTACAATAGCGATCTGCCAGACCGAATAGTACAAATTAAACGTTAACGTCATGACCAATCGGGGAAACCCTTACTGCTCTTCATACAATTTTTTTCGTAGTATGAATTCTAAATGACAATCCGACGCAGGTAGAGCTCAAGGAATACCCCAATTTTCAGGCACTTCCGGAAGGATCGATCAGCCTTCAGGAAAAACGTGTATCCAAGATAAACATTTAACGAGGATCATCAGGTTGTACAAAATTGTTGATCACTTTATGTAACACTCTGCATCACGTGTATACACGTAGTCATACGTATCCGTATACCTACTGCAAAACTACTTGCGTCGAATCTGTAGACTCTTGCGCATCTACGTCATCGCTCCCCCTGGCCATACTCCGTCAAGACCATCTCTATAGCCTTTTTCTCTTGTCTTTATATCTATGTATACGCTTATCCTTCTCCACCTAAAGGCTACGTGCGATTTTACCTCGAGGTCTATCCAAACCCTCCCTTGGCTCTCCTCCACTCTCCTCCACTCTCCTCCACGAATCTTCTCAAATCCTCCCACGGCGTCGGGAATACGAATGAGGGCTGGAGGAGGGGGGGGGGGGTGCCTCGTGCTTGTTCCTTCACCCCCCCTCTCCCCAATCCCAGTCGCCTTCGTCTCCCTCGTTCTAATCTCTTATTTTCCTACTCCCTCATTTAAACTTCACGACCGAAGATCCGTATTAACCCACCTTGCCAAATTACTACATTGGATTTTCAGTATTATCGCATTGCGTCTGTTTGACTGAGGTGTGATTTCGCGATTAAACGCGTAGGCTGTGAATCGCTGATAACAGCCAATAGGTATTATCAAAGGTCAACCGTTATCCGTTGTAACGACTGTTTTTTTTTTTTTTTTTTTTTATTACTTCCGTTCAACCTCAGCTGTCTATAGACGATTTTTAACTCGCTGGACTGTCTGTCTGTTTATGGATTTAATTGCATTTGTGGTTCAAAAATTTGTAAAGGTGGGTTTTTTATTTGCATTTTATTCCCCCTCTTCGTTCTCGTGCTCGATAGATTACGATGACTTTTAGACGTATACGCTTAACGCGAACTGACTATCTTCGCGTGACCTCTGAACTAATCAATTCGCTCGAAAAATACATGCTTCACTCCGTAGACACGTGTATTATGTAGATTTGAAAGGATCGGTAAGAATCGAGTATACTCGGTGCCTCGAAACAGGCAGGAGTATCTGTGCCGATGAGTCGCCGAACGAAGTCCCTTCTATTCCGTTTCCTTTCGGCCTGTGGAAAAATGTGGCGACGCGACACGTCACGCACGCGGCCATTAACGCTTTGACGATCATACGAGATTTCTGTTACGCCTCTAGTCTCTTACTTGGCGTAACTTTCCTTCGTATTTTAGCACGCTTCACTTACTCGAAACGAAACGTCAATTGTAGGTCTGCTAATGATAAACGCAATGACTTTGGGCAACGACTGTTCCAAAAACATGTCTCCCAGGGTTGTGAATTCTTGCACCTGTCGTCAGCATTTACCAGTGCACTTTTCAGCGTGCTCTGATATATAGTGCGTTAGAGTTAACTACGGACTGATGCATACAATTATTATTTACTTGTAAGTGTCAACTGGCCGATGCGTCATAAGATTTGTAATAACGCTTGTAGAGTTCCTTCGAGACGGTTCAATTACTGACAATTTGCTATTGGCGATTGGTTATCAATTAGCGACTCCGGTTTCTGCTACACCTACAGAAATTTATAGTTTGGACCGACAGAGCAATTCTTTGTTTTTGGACGAGAAGAAAGTTTTAGTGAGAATCGTAACAGTGTAGTATGATCAACGAAGTGAACTGGCAAGATTTGCAACCGCAATGGAAAAACATTAACTGAACTGTCGTCTTGTCACTGGAATTTGTCGTTGTTCAAAGACCAAACAATTTTTCTAAAAATTATTTTTCTGCATATGGATCTTAATGACGTTTGCCATGTTTTGGTGTACACGAGATCACTAAGTATACGGAAAATAAGTGTAAAAGTAATGGGTGTCTCTTTGTAATGGGTCCATAATTATCTCTGGGCCCTGTTACATCTGTCTTTAAAAGTATAACCTCTCGTGTCTGATCCATCCTCCGAAAACTGTTTTTCACTTTTATCTAAATGGTTGATTGCTACGGTTTTTTTTTTTTTTAATTTATCGGCTCTTTTTGTCCGTATCTTTATTTAATTTATCTAGTCTCATTTTTTCACCGCGTTATTTTTTTCCTTCGCCTCTTCAGTCTCGGAATATTCATCCAACTCGTAAATAAAAAGTATTAGCGTGTGACGCCAGGGACCTGCATAATTAAAAAGTTGGTTGGTCAAAGCACTGATAAGACGACATGTAGTTCTGGTGCCTTTTGCATTTTTCTTTTTTTTTTTTTCACTCGTCATCCTGCCTATGGGTGTCGATAACTGGTTGGAAGTCAATGGTAATAAACTCGTATCGATCCTTAAATTCATGAAATGTCGCGATGCAAAAGATTCAAGGTCAGGGTCATCGCAATCTCTCACTGACGATGCTACGTTGCACATTTTGCATCTAATAAACACACGCGAATTATCAGCTCGCAGAATCGTGATCGTTGCCTTTTTTTTCTTATACGCGAAAAAAAAAATATATAAAAGCTTTGCGAAAGCTTCTCGTCGACAAGAGTAGTCTTTTACTTGAATGGTTTCGTTTCGTGTATACGTGACACACCGATCATCCAAAGACTCCGTTACATTGGTTCCGTAGCCGTATAAAGCTATTTGTTAAAAAAAAAAAAAAAAACTTGGATCACGGACGAATCGCGGATCAGGATATAAGAAATGGACTTTTCACTAGCGACTGGCAACCAGTCAGTTGCAATTGTTTTTCGTGCAAATCTTTTTTCTTTGTTCGTTGCTGCACGTGTGGCTGACTTGTGGGTCAATTTCTTGCGGTGACCTTTGACTGTCCATCGGAGAGCGAGCTCGTCTAAGACGTCTTTCGGTAACGTCACAGCGACTTTTCACTACGGAGGAGTATATCTATTATCTGTATTGCTGCTTGTTTGTGCGATTTCGAATGGACCCAAGACTGTTACCGCTAATCTCGATTCGCCTAGTTTCGAGCCAATCGCGCGCACGACAATGACAATTTTTCTCGGCGCGCTCGTTCCGGATGTGACACATATATCATTGCCGATAAAATATACGTGTACATTGACGTCGGTCGTATATATGACTTTTTAAAAATCTTCATTCAGTACAAACATTGCGATATGAATTTATGTATGATATATATTTTTACAAAATGAAAATATTCATGTCGCAATTAGTAATGACTTTCGAATTGATGCGCTACTCCGACAAAATTGTACACGCGTGTTTTCGATATTTCCGGAAATGCAAAATTTACTCCGGAAGATATTAGTGAAAAGTATTTTTTTTTGTTTCCGTTATAAATACCGGATATTCGTTCTCTGCCACCTGCTGTATCCCCTGTGCAGGCATCTATACAGCGACGAGGTTAAATTCTACAAATTGCGTTTGACAAGTACACGAAATTACGTTGGGTACGTACGAACGTATCGTTACCTATACGTAAAATGGCAAAAGTGACCACGTGGTGCTTTACGCGGCAAGTAAATTGTTGTGAATGCAAAAAAAAATCTAGCAATCTCATCATGAGTTCGCGTAGACCGTTGTACCTGCAAAATTACGTTTTTTTTTTCTTTCCGTCCGGTCGCCGCGGCGCTGCGGTCGCTGTCGCACGGCCGCGCATTAAGCTTCCTCCCACTTCCACAGCTAATATACGAAGCAAGAGGGGGGACGGGAGAAAACAACATTGACAGCACGAGTGTAGATCCCCTCGGAAGAAGAGCTATTTTCAATACATTTTGTGAGCTATGAATATGGCGGAAACTGTAGAATCGAACAAAGAGCGATGCGAGCCAAGCGTGAACGAGTCTAAAAGGACACCGACTATAAAGAATACACTTTTAACGTACGGGACGACATATACGAGAAGTCTCGAGGTGTAAGGAAGAGCCATGAGGATTTAAGGCAACCGCGTCAGCCTGACGATGCTCTTTTTTTTCGGTTTCTTTCGATTCTCGTTGGAAACTTCGTAGCTGATTTACGTTCGTGGAGGCGGACGGCGAAAGCCCGCAAGGGTTCACCTCGGCAAGGTCGAAGCGTTTCCTGTAGAGCGAAGCGCCTTTAGGGTTTCTCAATGTTCGTTCTCTCTTCCTCTATCTTTCTAGCTATCTCTATTACGTTCTTCCTTTACCCCCTCCCTCTGTCTCTCTAGCCCCCCCCCCCCCGCTCAGCACTCGTTTCCCCTACCTCTCAGTACCACGTCTACCTACCAGAGTGTCCAGGGATTGGCATATGTTTCGTGAATATCACGTGTATAGGGTTAATACCTCCAGCTTATTAACCTCGGAATCCAGGGTAATTACAAGTCACTTTGTTACGGCACTGAGTCGCCATGAGGCATCCGGGGTGGGGGGTATTATTCAAGGAAGTAGGGTGGGGATATGACTCGTGTCAGCGGAAACGTAAAGCCCAATCGTAACGACCACTGTGTGCCGACGACAATAGACCGTGACACAAGTAGTGCGAATAAAACAAAAGAGTGAGCGTATCAGAGAGATTGGAGTTACGTGTTGTTATTGTGTCTTTGGTGGGAATACGATAGCGGACGTTTGCCTCGAATTTCTATGGCGCGTCAACGACGCCGATTACACTATTTGATGAGGACTTCCGGTTTCTCGTGCCGACAACGTCTCAGGCGATCAACATACGCGTTTGTTATTCAATAGATACATTAGATCTTTGACGAAAACACGTTTTGGTTGTCCTACGCGTTCTTCGAAGTGATACACGTACGGGAGAGAGAGAGAGAGAGAAGGAGAAAAAAGAAACGAGACCCGATCTATTATTAGAACGGATTATGCGGATTATTTTAATAAGGCGGACCCGATGGCGCCGCTGGCTATACGCTCGGATGTACACTTAGTTACGTGGAATCTTGACGATGCCTAGACGATGCGGGATGTGGAGCAGGATTTCACGTTCGGTTGACGTAGTCGAGCTCAGCCAAGATCAATGACCACTGACGTCAGAGACTCCCGAACGCGATTCCGACGCGCCGTCGCTATAGACGTCGGTTGCGTCCACACACCCACCTCGTTCGCCCGTATGCTTGAAAACTCTCCTTTCGAAGGTAGCGTGCTCAAAAATGCCGCCAGAGGGATCCTCGTCGACATACCCATTCACGTCGTTGCGTCTCTAGCCCCGATCAAGATCAACGATCGGTGACGTAAATGATGCTTTTTTAGCGACGGAAACGTCGTGACCGTCGACCCATATTGCCGGACGTGTCGTACGTTACGTCAGTCTAGTTTCGTATCTAGTTTTATCGTTTCTATCTCTTCCTTATCTTTGTGGCTACTTTCGACCCGTACCCCGATCCTGTCATTTAAAGCTCAACGCAACCAGATTGCCTACGTATAATAAATATATAAATGCAAGTTCTCCGATCACACAGCGTTACATAATGACTGCGATGGGCGATCCTAACCTCGTGACTGGATTGTTCGCTAAAACGAAGAGACAATGAAAAAAAAAATGACTCAGTCACGTTCAGCTCAGGATGTCGCAAGTCAGCGCGCAAACTTTGTAAAATCGTAAAATGTGCATGTAGACAACTACCGGACTACCTGACTGATCCCGTCAGGCCACCTATCTCTCGGCGTAGACACGGTACCTGGGTGCAACGACCCACCCAGTAAACTGGGACATCTGCGTCGTACAAAACTTTTTCCCGTAAGGCGACGACCTCCTTTTTCAAAGAGCCACTGCGTAGCGAACGCCGAATATTCATTTCGTTTTCACTGGGGACACTCGTGCCGCATTGTGGACTGCGTGGCGCGGCCTCATTATTCTTGGGCGACGGTTCGCTTTCGTTCGCTATGAATGGGCCTGTAGGTACAGGACCGTTCAGGTCTCTTTACCTTCCAGTCAGCTGATCCCAAGATACCTGGACACCGAGGGGGAAAGTTTCGCGATGCCATCCTGATCGCTGCAGAATTATCTCGCCGGCACTTTGTATATTTTGGTTCAGGCTCTGCCGTCTCTTGGGTTCTAAGGACGTAGTCGTCATGGCGACGGAAGATGGTTGCCTGGGAACAGGCCTTCTTACCTTCCTTCCCTTTTCCACTGGGTCGTTAAATATATTTCATGTGCCCGTCCTTTGTCGTCGCCACGTCGACCCTGGATCCTTCACGGAAACGAGAAGTTCGTAAGGCTTCGAATAAGTTCGCTACTTCTCAAGGAAGACTGGATTACATTATTGTCTTATGGGTTAGGGTATCTAGAGGTCTTCTTGTAGTCGGTACAACCATTTGTACCCGATTCTATTCTAATGTCAGTATGTGGGAGCTACGGATCGAACCTGAGATAATAAATGCTGAACGACCTCGAGGATTCACTTTCCCGGATAGTGCGAGCCGGTGTCGATGTTGTATGTAGGTCGTCGAATGACGACGTAGATACACCGTGGTGCATCTGCGACAAGCAGCCCCTATTACATTTTTTAGTAAGTCGATTTGTCATTAATCATTTACCGATCACCTTGCACTACCATCTATAGCCAAGTGTACAATCGATCGGCGTATAGGGTCACCTATAAAGCATTTTTATTCACTGAATCTCGCACAGAGATTCGCTCTCCTTCCGCGCTCTTGTTGTCTCTCCGACACTTCTTTTTTTTCCTTTCGCATGCTCTCGCGAATGACGTAACAGTCTAAGTGCTTGGAAATGGCAGACGATCGCAGCTTGGAATGTTACTGGTACCAAATTTTTACCTCGAATTGTTCTTAGTTACGCGAAATCACCATTTCATCGGGATGTCAAGCAAAAATGAGGTCATTGACGTTACGATAGTCCAAAAATGCAAGTAATTATAATTCAGAGCCTACATATGTATATATATAAGAGGAGAGAGTGATTAGAAAAAAAAGGTCATAAACCCCAAAAAACGAAACCCCCCTTCGATAGCACCAATACTTTACCTCGTTTAGCCCCTGTGCCATAGGTATGGTAGTATACATGTAAGACAAAATTTGTCGATAATCATCAGTAATCAGTGCGTGTTAAATAAAGGTACAATCACAGGTTCGTGTGGCTTTTAGCGATATTAAAGATACGTTCGAATATTGAACGATAAGGAAGTACAGGAGTATGGTAAAGACTGTTGAACGTAGATAGGTCGTAGGCGTATATGGGAGATGGGGTCCAGAGTAAATTGTAGATGGGATTTAGAGGGTGGGAAAGAGGAAGATAGTATATGATATATCGTTGATCCTCTGTGGAAACATAACAAGTGGCTGAGGATCGATGCGCATGCTCGGCCTTTACCTACCGCCTCCGCATTCACCCTACGCCTCCGCGTTCATTCAAACGCCCCCGCTAAGGTATTGGTAGAGCGATGACGTCATAGAAAGTGCTGGAGCGTTCGAGCACATGCACGACTGCACGATGGATACCTATATATCTTGGATGGTTGGAGATCGGGGCTTTTGTGTGCGCCTTCCGTCGAGTGTGGTGGCGCAGCTGTTGGCCTAGGCGCCTTTCACTCATCGAGCTCAGTTCACCGTTGCCTCGCGTCCACGACACATCGTAACGATTCGCAGCTACGGGAGTGAAATACGAAAGGAATATATTCCGAGATACATAGCTGAGAGAAACTTTGTGGTTGGGTGTTCGATTGTTTCGTCGTGACGACGTGTTAACGGTATTTCAGTGTGTTTTTTTCGTACTGCCGGTCAATCTGCCTGTCACTGCGCGCGACCATTTCTGTCAAGATTGACAGTCGACCGGGCTGTGAATTTAATACTTGCTTCTCGAGTTTTACTTCTCACTTTTCGGATTGTCACGAAAACTTCGTGCGCCTTGTTCGCGTTTGATCTCCCTCGCGAGATGATTTCATAAGTGAAAGTTATTTACATAGTTTGTCGGATTGCGCAAGTACCAAGCTCACAGACAGCTACGTTTTAAACGGTTATTTAATAGAGGCGAAGTTACCGAATGAGAAGAGAGTGACTCTCTGTGAACGGAGCACAAGGTACCTAGTTACGTTGAGAGATTTATTGAAATTTCTTGATACGTACGTAATGCTTATATGCAAGAAAATTGGTAAAAATGAGATAAATTTGCGTGAATGTGTTTTCCCAGTGTAATTTCGCGATTGATTCCTATTCGGTGAATTCTAATAAGGTTATTTTTGGTGATTGTGTGTTACAGTGTGGCTCCCTGGAGATTGGCGAGGAACGCCAACGTCGGGTCACTATGATGGAGTCCCTCTGTCAGCTGAATAACAACAACAACAGTGTCAACAACAATAACACAAGCGGAAGTAATAAAAGCAGTAGCAACAACAACAGCAGCAGCAGTAGTAACGGGATCAATGGAGGTATCGGAAGCGTGGGCGGCGGTGGGGATGGCGACGGCGGCGGCGGCGGCGGCGGTGGCGGCGTCGTTGTAGGAAGCGGCAACAACAACCCCGAGTGTCAGGATCCCCAGCAGCGTCTCGCTGTGCTGAGCTTCGAGCAAGTTCGTCGTCTGAACGATGTAATGAACGAGGTAGTGAGCATCCATGGAAGAGGGAACTTTCCCACTCTGGAGGTTCGGCTGCGTGATCTCGTGACCGTAGTGCGCAGCAAACTGGAGGCCGAGCCGAGCAGCGGGGGAGCGGGGATGAAGGTGCGCGACATTCGCCTTAACGGGGGCGCCGCGTCTCACGTACTCGCGACGGAGTCCCAGCCGTACAACGACCTGGACCTGATCTTCGCCGTGGAGCTGTCGAGTGGCCGAAACTACGACAAAGTGAAGGCCGCGGTGCTTGGATCGCTCTTCGACCTGTTGCCAGAGGGCGTAAGTCGCAAGCGCATCACCACCTGCAGCCTCAAGGAGGCCTACGTGAGCAAGATGGTGAAAGTGAACAACGACGGAGATCGCTGGTCCCTCATCTCCTTGGGTAACTCCCGGGGTCATCGGAACGTCGAGCTCAAGTTCGTCGACACGATGAGAAGACAATTCGAGTTCTCCGTCGACTCCTTCCAGATCGTCCTTGACTCTCTCCTGCTCTTCTACGAGTGCAGCAAACTGCCCATCGGCGAAAACTTTTATCCGACCGTCGTCGGCGAGTCGGTGTACGGCGACTTCCAGGAGGCTCTCTATCATCTCCACAAGAAGCTCATCAGCACGAGGCATCCCGAGGAGATTCGGGGCGGCGGACTCCTGAAGTACTGCAACCTCCTCGTAAAGATGTATAAACCGTCCCAGCCGGACTACATAAAAACCCTAGAGCGATACATGTGCTCGAGATTCTTCATAGACTTTCCGGACATAGGGCAGCAGCGCGCCAAGCTCGAGAACTACCTGTGGAATCATTTTGTCGGTCCCGAGGAGGAGGCGCTAAAGTATCAGTACCTGATGCTCCTGCACAGCGTCGTCGAGGAGTCGACGGTCTGCCTGATGGGCCACGAGCGACGACAGACCTTGGCCCTAATCGAGAACCTCGCCTATCAAGTCCTCTGTCAGGAGCAGCAGCAACGGCTGACGAATCATCAGGCCCCATCAGGCCCACCTCCAACCACCTACGTATACGCCAACGGCTACTACTACACACCCGTGATACCTACCGCGTGCTACACGTGCACCTGCAACTCATCCTGGATGGCGTGCTCGTCGTGATGCGACACCTATCGTGGCCACCACCACGATGGCTCTACCTTGTTTCATTGCGCGACCTCATCGTCGTCATCGGCCCTGTACTCTAATAATCGCAATTGCGGCGATCATCTCTCTAAGGAATTATAGTTGACACCTTAAAGGACACCTCCTCGTCCTCTATCAATCATGGTTTACCCTATGACCCCTAGTACCTAATCTACGACCCTCGACCACCACCCCATCTATACTTGGCAATCGACATCGACACTTCATTATCCAGCGTCACTAAGTTTTATCCCACTCCTTCATTCTTCGTATACTCAACGTATACACGGAAAAGTAATCAAGCGGTAAAGTAAGCCAACTGAACGTCAAATGTTAAAAGAATAATGTAGTAGATGCTCTTGCGTGCGAGAGATAACGTGAGTAGTGTGTATGTGTGCATGTGAGAGAGAGAGGGGGGGGGGGAGAGAGAGAGAGAGAGAAGACGAAAGGTGGTAAGGGAAGAAGTATAGAATATACTAGGGCGTAAATCGGGAGAGCTTTGTGGCGTAAGTTAGATTACAGTAGGGCATGTATGAATACGGATACGAATGATACAGGAGTTGTGTAGAATTATTAGAGAATTTAGAATTCGTAACGGGGAAAGAGATATTTGGCCTAAAAATGGTGCAGACTACAGGGGATGAAAGTGTGATGAAAGAAGGAGCATGCGCGCAACGTATATATAGATATATAGACAGCGCTAGAGAACTGTTGCTTATATCGTACCGTCGTATCTTAAAAAGAAAAGACACGTTAAATTACTTGCTACGTTTTAGAAGAGTTCTCGCGTTTATAAGTGTTTACATCGTTCGAT
The DNA here is from genome assembly GCA_963971525.1 of Cephus spinipes. Taxonomy (NCBI): domain Eukaryota; kingdom Metazoa; phylum Arthropoda; class Insecta; order Hymenoptera; family Cephidae; genus Cephus; species Cephus spinipes. Next base: position 5,669,994 of record OZ020580.1, on the reverse strand, counting down.
CGACTTGATATGCAGGAAGAGCATCGAGAATTTAAAGGAATGATTTATTGAGGATTTCGAAGGGGCCGAGAGAGGTTGGTCGGAGTCGAGGGGAATAGTTTACAAGAAAGACAAAGGAGCGCAAAAGTAGCGGTAGAAAAACGCAAATAATGTAAAATGATACCCAAAAAAGTGCTGTGCCTAAAACTAATTACAAAATGGAATGAAAGAACAAAACTCAGTGTCCGACGTTAACCGGAGGGAAACCAAAAAAAAAAAAGCTAAAAAATGAAAACAAAAAAGAAGTACATACACGATTAACGAAACCCGACCAAGTGTCCGCGTGGTTTCGAAACTGCGTTGTTGAATTTTTTTTTTTTTGATGGACACTCAAAAATCTTTCGTAGTCATTCCGACGAATGATAACGTGGAAGAATATGATTGTTGGGACGATTGAGCGAAAAGCGATGCAGGAGTGCTTGGATAATGAAATGAGAAAAGGGATATAACAGAGAGTGGGTGGGTAAAAAGTGTTGACAAAGTAAGAGAGATACGAAGACGCAGAGAAAGAGAAAGAGAGATAGAGAAGTTTGCATTTTGGTCACGTCCGTGAAGACTTGTCGCGCTTTTTCGAGGACTGTGGTCAAAAGTGCAGATGAAACGTTTGCTGTATATTAATGTGTGGCTGTGAACACATTTCATTTAGGTATTACGTTATTAAGATTTAATGAAGAAAATGAAAAACACGATTGTACGAAGTAAAGAAAAAGAAAAAAAAAAACGGAATACAAAATTATTTAAGAAACAAAAAAACCAACGCTCCGTCATGAGTGGCGCGCACATTAGCAGCCCTGAAACTCGCAGTGCGCGGAAACCGGAAACCGATAATTAACAGTAGCCTCCTGTGCTACCCTTACTATTATCACTATTTACTACCACTACTACCGTTTTACTATTTTACTACTATACTGCTGCTGCTGCTGCTGCTGCTGCTGCTGGTACTGTTACTACTACCACTATTATTACACTATCACTCAATATTACGGTTACTCTTATCGTCACTATTACCTATTACTGCAACCATAACTATTTTATGCTACAAAAAAAAATACACTACGGACTAGAAACATATTGATTTACTTTTTCCTTTGCAAAAGGGTTGCAAAAAAGCCACGACTCGTTCCTAAAAAAAGAAATTCGTATTGCCACGCCGTCGATATACTTTGCCTACGTATCGCCGCGTGGTCGAGTAAACTATCGCGACCCTAGTCTCCCGTAGCGCTTGCATAACTTTCTTTATTAGATACCGTAATTATTTAATACCGCGAGCGAGAGTCAGCCTCTACATGTACATATATATGCACAGACTATTGACATATAGCATGGACTACGCACAAGCATAGAAGAACATGGTCGGTCCTGTCTCTTTCTCAGCAGCCGTAGTACGAGAGTGTAGAAAACGTAGGCAATGGGAGTATTAGAAAAGGAGAGCTACTACTGGCCGCCACCTCGGTCCCTCTTTGTCTTCGAGCGGACAGTTTTTTTTAAAGGAGTTCGAAGTAGGGATCGCGTAGTCCATGCTGTATGTCAACGGGGCATAGAGGCTTACTCTGCCAGGTTAGCCAGCGATCTTCGGTCGGCCGGTTCGATATCGACTGGCAGCGACCCTGTTTAGTTAGTTCATTCGTACACTGGCGCATTCGCGTACTTGGCTTATTCACTTAGTCACTCAACTCTTACACTATACATATATTAGATGCACAGCGTAGGCATATGACACTGGCAAAATCGCTCACTCACGTATTCGCTCGTTTGCTCACTCATTTTGCTGACAACACAACACGCGCTCAGTTTTCCCTTTCGGTCGCGAGCGAAAGTAAGATCTATCTAATACAAAAAGAGTCTGCAAACTGGTTTTTCTGGTATCACTTTAATGCTAAGGAGCTGGGTAAGAACGTGCGCGAGTCCGTTGTGTGTCGCGCATTTGCTGCTTTTGTACGCATTCAGCGCGTTGCTCCTACAGGATAATACCCGTAGTTTTTTATTTTTCTTAAGAATTTCGGGTGTTTTTTTTTCATATTAATATTTTGATAAATTATAAAAAATATATCGTACCGATCGGTTTCAGCGGGTTGTTGGTTCCTGTTCCGTAATTTTGGGGGAATTAAAAATATATTGGTATTTCGGTTTCTGACGGGAGGATTCAAAATTCAACTTAAATTTTGTGTTTTCGTGATTATTGTTGCATCCTACAGTGAACATTTATCGGAATTAAGTGAAGAATGTCATCTGCTGTTCACCACAAGCCGATCTCCTGTGGTTATTTGGTATCACGTATTTGTATTTTTTTCATATATTTCTTTTTTTTTTTCATTTAGTGTAACTTCTAGAATTGTTCGATTTTTGGAGAAAAATATATAAAACCACTTCGCATGGATTACCTTACGCTTTTTTTTGTCAGTCTATTCCCCGGATGACAAATAATATGTACCTGTAACTCATATGTGGTTATGCCATGTATATGACTAATCTATATTATACATGTGTATACCATACATGCCGTACATAGTTAAGTCATCTCTTTGACGCAAATGTCTTGTTCAGGATTTTACGTTGGTTATACATATAGGCCTATGATACAACCCGCGAGAGAAAGAAGCCGCAGAGTCTCTTTAACGAGCGATTGTTTCTCATGGAAATACAAGCGGCAATTTCGTCTTTTCGATTTAACAAAGATTTCGCATTATCACAGGACTTCGAGAGAGATCACGAGAATTCAACTTTTCTTTCCCCGTTTTCTCCGTGTTTTTTTTCCTGACGTTTCGCTCGGAGCGCATGCGCAAGAGTCGACGAAGAACGCGAAAACGTCCCAACGATTGACAATCGCGCCGAACAAAATCCCACGCATTACGGCATTTGGGGATAATTTCAGGAAATAAAATATTTCCAGAACGGCAGGAAAACCAATGTATAACGATCGTGCGTCTTATCGTTAAAAAAAAAAAAAGTCAGATGGCTGTAAAGTTAAGAAACGATGTTTTCGTTGCAAAAAATTAAATTGCCGTATTTAACGTTCGATTGTAAAAATAATCATTTCTTTTCCGCGTTCGATCGTACGGGAGTACGAGGAGAATGATAAAAAATATTTTTTGCACATGACGCGAGGAATGGAGCAAGAGAGAGATTATAGCGAAGAACGACGGTAATTAAAAAGCGAGCTGTGACGATGAAATTTGAGAATAATAAATATAACGAAATCTCAAATTTTCCTACTGAACAATTTCTTTACTCGCTCAATTAACGCTCACGTGCTGCGATTTTCAGGCTGCATATTAAGTACACGCATACATACCATTCATACATAACATATAAAACACATACATACCCTATATATTTTATTTAGCGAAAAGAAAACGCGACTTTGTTATCACACTGCAAGTATATTATTTTAATTATTAGCTATTTAATTATTATCCTATGAGTATGATGAAATACACTTAAATATCACGAGAAAGCGTTTTCTATGGTAAAGAAGAATACTTTGCCCCCCCCCCCCCCCCCTACATCCTTTGTACGTACGAGTGCATGAGAGAATGCTAAGAAAAAGAGAGTGAGAGGAAAAGAAAGAAAGCGAGTACGTGTCCGCGTGTGTTTAAGCCTTTTGTGTTTAACCTATGGAAAGAGGAGGAAAGAAGGAAAATGACAAAATTGAAGATAAAAAAAGAAGTTACGAGGAACGAACCTTCGCTGATTACACATATGTATAACGTAAACACACGAGAAGAACAGATATGTAGAAGGCACACGTATATATAGCGATGGATAATCTTTATCATTATTATTTTTTTACCGTTTCAAATTTTCCTTTAACCTCACTTTATTTCTTTCGTCTTTTACTCCATTTGCGATAACGCTCAGGGGCGTATAAGCGTAACGAGGGGGCCCGATCCTCTGCTCGAATAAGATTTCTTTCTGATTTACTCTCCTTAAGTGCTGGTCTCAGGAAATAAAGACATGACGGTTACCTAATTCATAAGTTATCTCACGTATTAAAAAGACAAAAAAAGGAAGAATTGCGAAGAAAATAAAACGCGAAGGAAAAAAAGAAGTTTGTCCTTTCGAAAATCTAATTCGAGTCCGGACTACAAGCACCGTGCCTATGTCGCTTAACTTTCTGGATAAAAGAAAAAAAAGATTCCCAATGCGTTTTTTCGATACCTCTTCGTATTACCAGACGCGCAAAATCCGGATCAGAAATAACGTCAACATCCACGGCAAGAAGATCACGAAAAGATGCGCTCCTCGGAACATCGCCTCGGTTACGTTTTCTTTGTTCTCGTAAATCGACTGTACGTCTATCTATATTGTCTTGCTTTATCAAAAATTGTTGGTACAGGTACCGAAGTATCGGCGCGAATTGGATACACACGTGTACGCGCCCGCGTTCTGCATGTGTATCCAATTGTCGATTTTTCACTTCTTGATATACCGTATACGCATATCCCTACCTAATAGAGCATATATCCACGTTAGTGCTATATTTTATTACAGGAAAGGCAACACTAATGATTATCTATATATTATATGTAATGCCTAATGAATTATTATGTAATACATGGTAATTGATAGTACAGCTGGAAAATGTATAAGACTATCGTCTAGTTTTTAGTAGAACATTATATCTACGGAGTAACTTAGGAGATAGAAACGTCACGTGAGAATTGCGTTATGGGTTGATGATACTAGGAAGCGATGTGGAGCCATTATGTAGACGCGCGATTGATGGAAAAGAGATAGGGGGAAGGGGGGGGGGAGGTTGTGTATGTGTGTCTCGGGAGGTAATATCAGGATATAATCCATGCATGCATCTGTTTTGAAAAATGTTGCTGCCGTTACGTATCTACGTCAGAGGAACAAGTGTGTGTCTACTTGACATTGAAAAAATGTCGGAGATATACATAGAAACGGAGTACGCGAAATATGATTGAATTTAAAGATGAATTATAACAAGTGCGCGCATATGCATTATATATGTATATATATATAAACTTAAGTGAATATGTATGATGTATGTATGGTATATGAGATTGAGAGGCACACGTCGTCGTTTGTCACTTTACGATACCAGTGGTTTTATCAGACGGGAAATACACGGCGTCCTACCAAGAGTTTACTGGTCTAAATTAACAGGTGGGACGATTTATGAAATTTTTGATCATTCGAATACAGACACCCGTTACGTGACTCGATGACTTCCAGCACGGGGATCGTATTCTCCGTCGCTACGGACGGAAGCTTAAGTTCTTTAACCGTCGTGTGCTGTACGTAAATATTGGACTATTGCATAACTCTATATACCTATATATGTGTATACATATACATATATAGGATGTGCGTGGATACTTGGAAATTGTTTTAAAAAATGATACGGAACAGTTTTTGGAAATAGAGAGTCGATTTAAGGACGGAATTTTGGGATTCAATTGCAAGTTGCGAAAACGTAAGAACCTGATCGATAGAACCGTCCGCACGAATTGCGTAAGAAATCCTACGGTTTGAAGGTTTTTTTTTTTAATCGAGGAAAAAAATATTTAACAAAATTTTATGAATGTTAGTCGTTAAGTACGCTCGTGGCCACGCCTCGCAGTCCTCTCGTATGGCCCATAATAATAATTCAGGTAAATTTTTGCTTTTTGAAAATTGAGCGTAAATCAGAGTTCGTTTTTGGGATTGAGAGTTGGGCGAAAGTTTACGAAGGGATGCGCGATTCGCGGTCACGAAGGTGATGTAACTTTTTTTTTTATTTTTAGAAATTCTTCAATTTAAATTTAGATCGGGTGTAGCATTCTCGCGGTACTGAAGAAAAGAGACAAAAAAATTGTTCAAGAAAAAGTAAGGAAGTACAACTGCTACAGAACATTGTATAAAGGGATGTCGTAGTGAAAAAAAAAGAACGTAGATTAACGACAGCACAACGCGAGGCGTTCGAAGAAATATGCGATACTTTCGACGATTCAGGAAGTCTCAGTTGAAAAAAATGCATATCCAACTTTTTATTGGTTTTTTTTTCTTTCGTACCCTTTCCGTTTCTCTCGTGTATTCGGGTATACAATTTTTACTTATTTTATATACGTTAAGGGAAGTCCGCCTCGGGGTCGCCACCTCGGACATACGAAACTTCGTACTCAGCCTTGCAGAAAAAAGAAAAACTAGCGAGAGACAGCTGAAACGAATAAAACTAGTGCAAGATTTAGTTCGGGGGAAGAAGTAGGTAGAGTGCGCCACTGCTGACGACAATGACGAAAGATACGAATGGGACGAAACGACGACAAAGATACGTGGAAGGAAACAGTCGTGGGTGAGTGAACGAGTGATGATGGTTTGTAGTTGGAAGGAAGGTGCGATAAATAAATAAATTGCGCGCGGCGCAATGCGGCGCATTGAAAGAAATAATTTCTCGTTTCTTTTGTCTTTGCTCTCCTTGCGACGCTTCGAGACACGGAGAGAAAGAGACTCGGCATGCGAGGATACGCGTTGTGCTGTACACGCATAAACACAAAAAGGAACACGTCCAATTTCAGTGAAATAACGAATACGAGAAACACGTGAGCACGAGCACCTAGACTTTTGGTCTTAATGCGACAGACGAATACGTAACACGTGCGTTAGAGAGAGACACGCGTATAAATACACAGTCACACGGACAACGACGCACGCGTAACGCGCGTACGGAAATTACAATGATATCGTTAATTACTGATGATTTAATGATAATAATAGTTATTAAATAACAATAAATTTAACATTACCCGTTTGTATATTAAGAAAAATAAAGAATAAGTGAGCGCGTGCGAACGGATAGTATGAAAGGTTATGAGAGAGAGAGAGAGAGAGAGAGAGCTGTCTATTTTGAACGATATATTTGAATGCATAAGTGGGCGCCGATCTGGCTGATTTTTTTTATTTCTATTAATTGCCCATGAGTAAATATTCCCGCATATGAAGAAAATGTTACAAAAATATGCATAAAAATAAATATATAAACACGAGAATTAAACCCGTAAACGCAACGACTTTTTAATCTTTTCTCCTCTCCCCTCAATCCCCCTCTTTTTTAAGTCTCGATAGCGTTCAACTTTTAGGATTGTTTTTTTACTTCACTTCGAAGTAACATCTCACAGTGTCATTGTTCTCTTATCTAGCTAAAAGGAGATGAACGTCGACGCGTAAGAAAGAAAAAGTACGGATGCTTATTCGAAGCACCGTCATGCTGTTTTATTTATCTTTCAATTTAAATAGCTAGCTGAATTCTCACGTTTGCTATCTTTTTTTTTTTTTCTTGTTTTACGATTTACATACACTGTACACAAGAGTTCGTAAATTGATACAATTAGTGAGAACATTCGAGCCTTTTTTTTAGGCTTTCTCTATTGTTACAGCAAATTGCATAACTCTTGCACCATTTAAGATTATTCATTTATTCGGCAGGATTTGTTCGTTTGGTCGTCAATACGTTCCCTGACGTCTTGTGACTTTACAAGACAACGTTTGGGTTCTCAACGTAAATTATCCATACAAATTTTCTCCAGCAAGTTAATTTCCTTTGGGTTCTGGAACCAATAGATACGTTACTGTTGGTTCGAGGTGTATGTTATATGCATATGCAATTTCGACGACACCCGTTATATAAATGGAATACTGAGCATTCAGTTTGGAGAATCAACAGTATTGTTCAATATTGTCTGTTGCCGAATGTTAAGTCATCGTCAAGATTAACACCTGTGCTAATTCTTGGTAGGTATAGTCGTGGTTCTTAAACGTTTTTTGTAACATTTAATATTTATTTAACGCAAAAGGACTATAATCACACGCGTACAAAAATATATTTTTCTTTTTTAATCTGTATGATTGGGAGAATGTTATTTCGCTTGTCTGTTAATTGGTAACTTTGTCGGGTTGAACTCTTTCATTTGTGTAAATGAAGTGTACTGTTATTCTCTGTGAAATTCTTATACTATTTAAAAGCCAGTCTCAAGTCGTAAGAGTCAAGTTACAGTTTATATTACAAAAAAAATTTGAATTTTCAAGGAATTTTTTTACAGTTTTTCTACAGATTGTTCTACAGGATCAATGTATATATTAAAGTTTTCTGATGTAAATAATATTGATATTGATATTATTGGGCTAAAATTATCAATTCTCTTACGTCCTTTGTAACGTACACTTAGGTAGGACGTTCACGTCCGTTTTGATGACAGTGAAATTTCATCTATCAATGTCTAAAGACGTATAGTTTTTTTTTGTTTTGAGCCTTGTGCAAATTATTAAAATTGGTTATCATTAACGTTCGTTTAGTAAACATTTTTTGCCAAATGTACATTCGTCAAGCTTAACACGTGTCTATTTATGTTTTGCGTGCGTTCACCTAGCGATGACGTGTTATTTCTAATCCGCTAATTAATCCTTGTTAGATAATATGTTTCTGCAAGGATAAAAACGCGACAAAAATGGAAGCCTCGACTTAGAGTCAATATTTCGTTATCTTTCATACATTATTTGCATACGTTTTGAAATGGCACACGTGTTCCGGAATATGATCAGAGGACGCATTGATATTTTCAATGTCTTTTCGCACGTGAAAAATTGTCTCGTACGTAATTCCTTTTAATATACTTTTGACTTTCCCATTTGCGCAAACAGATCATATATATAGTTTGCACGTGTTATTAACGTCGTTTTAAGCCGTCAGTCGAAACGTTGTTATAAATTATTTGGAAATCAAGCGTTTTGAGTAAATTCATTATGTCGAAAAAATAGCGAGTATATTTACCACACTCCGTGCTGGATCAATTTTTGGTTATGTTCCGTTGGGGCGTATACGCTCCACACAGCGCGGAACGTGTTAAAATAATAATGAAAAAATAAGTGTAATTGTACGAAATATATTTAAGTCATAGGACATACGTATAAGAAAATTTCTTCACAATTCAGCAAAATCAAATCAGCATCCAAAATCAAATCAGTATCCAAATCAGCAACTTATTTGTACAGAGTATACGTAAAGATTAAAAAAATGGGAGTTCGAAAATATTACAGCAGCAGGATTGTACAATCTTATGAATGAATTTCACTATTGCTTCACGATTTCCTAAATGCAGCTGATAAACGTTACGACAGATTGACGAAAAATTCAGTTGCACCGTTGCTCCAGACGTCAAGCATAACTTCGTCGGTCAGTTACCTCCGTAATGCATAAGGACTGCGATTGCAGCCGTTAAATTAAGTTTTCTTCTCCGTGACATTTGAAGTAACGATTTTGTCCCTGACAAATGAACATCATTTTTCACCACTTGGAATCTAATCGCTGGTAAGCAGTCTTCTCTTGTAACAATCAGACATCATATTATGAATTTCTTTATACCCACGTTCCTTTGGGTTCTAGTTCCACGTACTAAGAACTCGATCAAAGGCTGCCGATCATAATCTTTAATGTATCAGTTTGCTGACTAGGAAAATAATCATTCGAATTTGAATGGTTCGGCTGTCGGTAAGCTAAACAATAGGAAAGACCTAACTTATCGGTCGAGTGATTTGCCGTAGATCAAATTTCCAAAGACGTTCCGTAGTACGTCGAGAGGATTGCTGGCTGAGTAATTCGTTGCGATATACATATTTCCAAGAAGTGTGAGTGAAAGTCAACAGTTGTCCTTTGTTCTCGAATCGAAGTAGTCAGGTATGTGGTTCGTTTAAAAAAAGACGGTACGAAATTCTCGTTTACTGTCGATCCATCGTTCGTTCGGCATGAAGATATTAGATAAAAGATCGATTATTTTCACGGTACTTTCTACAGCTCTGAACATTATTACTTCGATTATTTCGCATTTCTGTCCAAGCTCTTCATCCTTTGCTGTTACGCGGTAAGAAAATAATATCGATACGAAATTACGTGTTGCAATTTCAATACGGAGATTTCATTATAGGCAATTTTTTTTAACATTCAAGTCAAATCAATTTTATCCTTTTCACGGTAAATAATATTTTCACACGTTTCAAAGAAGCTGTGCAGTCATGATTTATGTACAGACAATTTTTCCTTACGAATAAATGTTACGTGTGAAATTGACGATTATGGCGGAAATTCTTCGTTCTCGCCTTTTGCACTGTGCGATCGACGTACACTTCCAATAGTCAATTACGAGGATCATTGCAATTTACTACGGATTCTAGTCAATGTCAAAGTTCACTAGGAATCATTAAGAAGAAAAAAAGTGGTTGATCGAAACCAACGAATGCTATTTTCTGCCACTTTCACTGCGCATGGCTAACCTCCTATCTCCGAGGATCGGAGAAATTGTGCCATTGGTATTTCCTGGCTGAAGGAAAATCAGGAAGAATTCGCGTAACGATCTTTTAATGAGAAAAGCTAAAGCACTAAGAATTCATCACATTCCGAACGACGTCGGTTGGTCACGTGGGGACAATTTCGACATACGTGTTAAAGAAATCACACGATACGCAAGGGACAATAATTAACCTCTAAAAGTGTCACGGATCTAGTAAAAAGATTTGACGATTTGAAAATAAAATTCAAAATTGAATGTCTTAGACAATAATCAAATTTCGAACTCTGCAAAACTCTCATGATTTTTTGCAATACTGTACGGAAATTTCGTAATTTGTATACCAAAAAATAAGCACGAAATTGTCCATTCTCTATAAGATCAGAATGTGCAGAAATGAAAATATTCCCGATAATAAAACACGAAATTCCGTGCGGGAATGTTATGATTCCCGCGCACTCTGAACTCATCAAGAATCGGCCATTTTGTGCTTCTTTTTGGTGCGTAAACTGCGAACTTTCCGTACAGTGTTGCAAAAAATAGTCTACGATACGCTCGCGTATCTTCGTTACTTGCGATACGTAACTTCCTGCACTTGTAGCATAATGTACTATTACCGTACAGTTTTTTGATATTTACAAAATCAGTATTCAATATCGCTATACAGATATACCCTATGCGTAAATACCAATAACGTACGTATTACTATGACGATTATGATTATTATACTACCTTAAGCCACCCGATAATTGCCTCCAGTGACGTTTGACGTAATAGGTAAGCAAGCAGGAAAAGTACGCGTGCAAATCCAGACGCTGAATGCCCGATCGACGCCAAGTTCCTTGTCTATTATTTCACATATACGAAAGTTGCGTGTCGAGAGCAGCCACGTTAGATAATAGATGAGAGGAGAGTACAGACAGATTGACATACGGATAGGACTCGAGAGGCTGAGAATGGGGAAAGGGAATGAGAGAAATGTCTAAGGAAAAGGAAGACGGAGAGAGAACTACACTGAGGACATCGTGAGATCCAAGAAGATTCCATTTCTAGTTTCTACGTACATACGTACAAGTCCACGTACACAATTCACGCTCTCGGATTCTGATTGCGAGTATGCGATAGGTAGGTACACGAGATTGCAGATTCCTTCCAAGAGACGCCGCGGCTTTTATGGAGTTATTCCAGCCTGAAACTACTGGACGTTGAACCTAATAAGAAAGAGCCAGTTTGCGGATGAATATTTCCGGGAAGATAATTCCAAGATACTTCAAAAATTAAATTTAGAATAAATCAAAACAGCTGTACAGACATTTCAAAAATAATATGAACTAATTAAAAGAAAGCCAATAGTACGAATCAGCAGTGTAATGTAATTCAGGTCTTAGTACGCTGCGGTATAGCATAAAATATTCTAAGGTACGTTAAAGATAACTTGACCCAAGGCTTCGTACTTCTTCAAGGAAGTTATCAATCAGATTTAAGAATCACGAGACAGTCTGCTTCGTGGAAGACGATAAGAATTCTGATCAACCGATTAAATTGAGTAACATTGCGGTTTATTCCTACTACGTAAGACCTCGTGTCATTTTTAATATTAATAAATAATAATATACTCGCCATAAGTTCGTATACCCATTACCGAACATGATATCTGTATGATATCCAGAGAACGTCTAACGCCTGACATCTCTAGGCCATGCATAGGATACCTGTATACATATAGTATGCGTATACATATAATTCGCATGGCGACAAGAGTTTACGATTATCTTTTAAATTTCCGATTGTCGTTTTCATCTACTTCGGGCAGGTTTACACCGAGCGTTATGATAAGTGCAGTTTGTTCATTTACTGTTTTACCGATCGATAGTGAATCCTTGATCGCATCGTTTTACCATTTTATTATTAGTCTACCATATTTTTCGGATCGAATGATTTTTAACCCATTTCATAAAATTGACTTTTATTAAAGCGCTTAAACGGAAATTTCTTTTACCCTCAAGTCGCGCCGCCATGACTGACCCATCGCAAACTTTCGGATGGAGAATGTTTAGTCGGCAAAGGAGAATCCCGATAGAGTTACGACGCAAGCGGAATGGAATCCTTCCTTCCTTTCCTTATGGCTGCCTCCTCCAATGAGGAGATGTGCCAGGCGGAATGGAATCAGAGCCAAGAGTGTGGAGGACAAGGCGAATAGGATATCGTCTGATCCCATTTACTATTTTCAATCGGCGTTCCTATGATTAATATCTCGCAGTAGCATTGAAACTATCACAGACGCATCCTTTGACTGGTACTGAATCGAAGGAGTCATCCGAATCCTATTCAAGATCGTTCAGAGTCCCTCGAGTAAATTTAAACCTACTCTCGTTATGCTCGAATTGGACTCATCGGAAACTCCAAGGAAAACATTTTTTTCTTTTCTCCTTTTTGAGTAAATATTATCAGAGGCTACTTATGCATATTATGCATACGACACAAGTATTTCATACGTGATTAACGTGATTCCTTATCTGTATTTGATAAGTACATAATGTTTGGAAATTAAGTTATTCCACGAAATAGAAAAAAAAATTGTATATTAATATACCAATACTGTTTTTTTATCAATGGACACATGCGTCGGTCACGTTGTATAATGTGAATTATTTACGAATATCGTTATAAGTGTAATTAAAGTTAATTAGATGACGCCCTGTATAAATACATATTTACGCTAAAAAAACAAGTCACAGCTGTTAGCATCACCTGTGTTCAATGTTTCGTATAGTCTTTTCTTTCGCTACTTTAAAAACACGCAAAAACGTTTTCATTAAAAATTGCCGAACGTTGAACTCGTGTGGATGCTCAGTTATTATCGCGTAACAGGCCGGCGAAATGGAAATTGCAAGAAAACAATATAAAAAAGAGCAAAGTGATTCCGTTTCACGTTCTGTGAACGATACCCGAGTTTCTTCGCTTCGTTGCACAATCGCAAGGACGTCGTCTGGCCAATAGCGTATCTTCCTCGTGCAAAATGTCGTAAATTTCGAGCAATCTCTTTGCATATGTAAATTACGTGTTTACAGAAAAAAAGCCTCGTCATAGACGATAACGTACCGTGGGTAATCTTTTTTTTTTTTCTTATAATATGAACTACATTTTGAACACTTGATAGTTCAAATTGTTACATCAATGATTTGTACGATGATAATTTACAATATTCGCTGCCATCATTTGACAGTCGATTGTATACACGATATATAATTTTAATACAGCTTGAGACGCTTAATCAAACGGTCTGATAAAATTGTAATTACAGCTGGCTAACGTGCGTGAAACTTTGACTAATATTCAGCCATAATATCGTTGTACTCACTAAGCAGGTTTAGCAAGATTCAATGAGATGACGTAGCAGACGAGATTGCAGCTAGCCGCTTATTAAATGAAACATTAATTGGGATGCTGCCAATGAAAACTAGTGAAACAGTAATTTTTGAAAAAAATTCTCAAAACAAATAATAACCGAATATTCGTTTTTTTGTAAAGATGTTTTTCTAATCCTGTATCAAGGGTTGATCAGTTTCCTATTACGAGGAACGTAACGTAATAAATATATACGGGAGAAAAATGGTGTGAATAATTGAGTATCTGTATAGTATAATCGAAGTATCACTCTATACAAGCATGTGAAATATGATGATACATACGTATGGATAGCAGCTGAGACAATTAGCCGTAGAGTAATTAACGTTAGAAAAGAGATGATTACTCAGCTCGATGCAGCATTGATGGAACAGACAGGTTAGTGCAAGGCACGTACGATACTTCGTGTCCCCTGTGCATTGACTTGACTTTTTATCGACTTCATTCGTATACCTGTTAGACATTAAACTCTTTGGCTGCGTTTCGTTTCGCTTTTACGATGCCGAAATCGGGGCAGCGCATTTTTGCCGTGCTGCAGAGATTACGCGGACTCGTGCGACGAATCAGGCAGAAATCGACAGGGCGGCGCAATAACGTTGGGTTAAGAATGATTAAAGCATGTAGCGTTACCGACGAATGTCTTTCTTTCGTTCTACTTTGGTTCCTTTTGCTTCCGTTTGAAAAGTGGACGATTAACAGAGAGGTCTCGCTTTGTCGGTAAGGTAGACGCTCAGTTTTTTCACGCGTATCGACGGAGTATCGTTGTCGCTTTCTTCTCTCTATTTTTTTGAAATATAATTCGTCGTGTTTTTGCTGTTATTAATTATTCGTATCTCATTAATCATTTCGCAACAGTCGTCGAAAATATTTGCGAAAGAATTAAGCTTTATTCACTTGCTGAATACATCTATCTTGACGTTTAATATCTGGTTAGATTCGTTGAGGCAACAAAGATAGGATTTTGATAAACTCGTAAAGAAAGAATTTAGGATTTCGTAATTCTATATTCTCTAGGGAAATCCGCCTGACGTGAAGTACACATCTAGAACGTTATACGAGGATCAAGAATCTCAAAAACTCCTGTTAACGATATGCTTCTAATGCGTATCTCCTTTGACGTCGATAATATCTACGATCATCAATTCCTGAAACTTTACAGAAAAGCACTCAAAAGGCGCTTTCCCAAGAGATATAATATACGGTTAAACTTTTTCATACAATCATACGTGTACAATAAACAGGAACGATCTACTGCACAAGCAGCTGACGCTATGGAGGAGAGAACGTTGCTGTTACCATGAGTATTTTTTTAACCACGTACTATTCAGTATTGAAGCACGTTCCTGTGCACGCAAGTCAACGCCCACTGACGTGCTAAAAATTATGCTTGAAATCGAAAGCCCATGGTCTTTCTGGGCCAACCGGTTGCCTGGTCTATCTTGTCACGATACTGTCACCGTGATAACGTGATAACGGGAAGCCGGGGCAAGCAGGTTCTTGACACACGACAGTAGAGTCTAATGGAGTCAACGGCAGAATGGAGTCGAGAGTGAAGTGGTTAGTCTAGACATACCCGGGTGGGACTGGGTACGTACTGGAGAGGATACAAGCGTTAAACTCGTAGTAGAGGGAGTAAGAGATACTCATGATCAGGTTGGGAGTAATTATGGTAGATATGTACTATCAACTATTGTGAGTATACATATAGCGAGTGTAACCGCGTACGCGCAGGATCAACACAAGATACGATTTCCCTCGTTGTCCCCCTTCTGACCTACAGCGCCATGCGGAAAGTAGAGGCAACTACTGTCGCTGTCTCCCTGTTATCCCCTAGTGTTACAGTATTTGCAAATTATCTGTAAACCTGGGGCTAAGAAGTTGTTTCAGCGTTCCAAGTGTATATAGCGAAGGTGGGCCGCCTCGAGCCACGTAACAACCTACATTTTATTTACTGCACTTTTACTCGCGTCGCTGCACGGGCGGCCTTGCTGCGGCCTGAATACCTTGCTAGTCCGCATCGACGGGCCCTTTCTATTGCCAGTCTGCGTTTTCAGCTTAATACGAACCGCCGTCGGATTGAACTGCCTTGTCGTCGCCGCTCGTTACCCTCCGATCTTCCTTAGTCGTATGGACGAGCTTTCGATGTCTTTACCGACTGCTCTTTTCTCGGTCGAGTCTGGTAGATCCGAAACGAGATTCCCCGACTCACGTCAGTCTCTTATGCGAGCTATGCGATCCTTGAACTCGATTCGAGTCGTCTAGCCGGGCGTTTTCATGCACATGTGCATGCCTGACGTACTACATATCAGCCAGTATGATCCTGGAGGACGCGGTACGTGTTATGAAATACTCTTACTTTTTAAATTCTTTTTTCGTCAAGTCAAGATAACAAAATTATAATACCTTACAGGTTAACAAGATTATTTATACTGAAGATAACGATTGTGATGAACTGGTTGGATTTATATGAAATTGTCATTTTATTTGTTGCACAAGAAAACACTTTACCAATTGTTCATTGTGACTGTCACACTGTGATATTAGATTCGTTTGACGCTTGTTAAAGTTTGTGATAAACAATTTAACTGCAAACGCCTTATGGATGAATAATGGAAGTGGATGCTGTGTTATGAAGGTATATGATATACATATAGTGGACAACATGTTAAAAGACAATTTTGCTACGTACATGGGACTATAATAGTTTTTTTTTGGATGGCATTGATATTAGTCCTGTGGCGCATTGATTATTAATGGTTTCAAAGCTGATCATGTCGGAAATTAGGTGTCATGGCGCCTCTTACGTCTCTTTGTATAACGAAGATCACTCTTTGCTTTTCAGCCAAAAAGATTTCTTTAAATCCAAACCCCGAAAATTGGACCAGCGTTTATTAAAGATAGACCCTTCACGATTGCGTTTCATTTCTTTGAAATGCTATGCACCTACATATTTCATAATGTATAATTCGAAAGAATGACATAAACCATCCATAGCGAGAAATTCGTTGAACAGAGGAATGGTAAGAATCATCAGATGGACGATTGATTTTAAATAAAAAGAAAGTACGTTATTTTTCAACTTTGTCCCATAGTGACAGGTAGAATAGGACAAAAAGTATTTTACAAGCAATTTTAAATGATTGTCCATTACACTAGGAAATTGTGCTAGTATCATGATTGAATAACAAGAATCCTCCGTCATAATAATAAGTCAAGCTTTATAATTCTAATCAAACGGTCACACAAACAGAGAAGCATGAGTCGACAGAAATTTTTTATGAGAACAGACAGAGACACTATTAGAGTTTCTCGAGGGCAGTGACGTATTTTTAAATTTCCTACTCTTCTCGGTAAACTAAACCAATGCGATTCTCGTTTATTCACTGGTTTGGAATATATTTTGTTCGAAATAATAAACCTGTCCATACTGCCAATGCTCCGATTATTATCGCGATCAGTATCCTATCATTGAACCATAGACAAATAAAAAGTATACTATGAAGGAATTCAATCGGAAGTTATACATAATAAACCCGAACCATTTACTAGATGTGCGACGATAGTCAATAGTCACCAAGTACATCAAAGTAAATGACCATGCCAATGACACGATAGAAGAAGGATATATCGATTATACAGTATGCGTGGAAATTCGTGGATACTTCAACGAACCTTGTAATATAATATTCATCAACGTAGCAACCAGATACTTGCCTGAGTGGCGGTTTGGCTCGATTTATTCAACTGGACATGTAATAAGCCCAAGAGAAAAGAACAAGCAAAAATGTCAACGCCAGAGTGTGCTGCTGTCTAGATTTGCACTGCGAGCGCAACATTCACTACGGTGTCAAGATAGGCTTTCTGGAATAGTACTGGAAGGAGGCACAAACGAAGAAGAAGAAGAAGAAGGAGGTGGAGGCGGTTGCAAAAGGAAACGATAGAGTGACGGTGAGCGAGCAAAAGAAGGTGCGAAGGAGCTGAAGGGGTCGAACGGTAAAGGTTGCGCAACAATGTACCGCCACCTGCACTCGTTTCGTCACTATACTTTAACCGTCAGCCAATGGTGTAGTAGCTCGTGTTACTTTCGCCAATTAAATTTGCAGTTATTTAATATTAATATAAAACTTCGAGATTACTGGACATTCTTAACAAGATAATAACGAATAGCGACTGCGCACCAAGTGCGTACAAGATGATTTCAGACGATTAAACAGCGCGATTCTTATGACTCTGCTGTGTCTGTTGCTGACCAATTCGCGCACAGAAAACGAACGAGTAATTGCGCACGTCCCGGTGTCTCGACGTTCCAGCGTCAAGTGTTGCCGCTAATCATTATGGGCATGCGTGTTCAGTACAGGTGAGAGATTGCACATGCTCAGTTGCTGCTAGTCGCGTGTTACGATTGTTATTGAGTCGCGGCTGACTGTCAATGGGAAATTGACTAAAGTCATTTGTATGAAGTTTTTGTGTTCAAGTTTATAATCTTTGCATTGTATCCCGCCGGTGAGTCCTGAAATTTTTATTTTCAGGTGTAGTTGCCAATACTTTGCTAATCGGGAATGGCGACCGTTATCAATGTCAAATATATAGGTGAGTTAATAATAATTGCGAATTTGATCTATTGGTTAACATGTATATATACAGTTGTGGAATGTGAGTAGCCGAGTCTTTCGATAGCTTCATTAGTAGCAGTAACATTCGATTGTGAGATTATGGGTAATGCTAGCGTTACTATTAATAATTACTGGTTTTATGAAGGGAAACTAATGTTAGTAATTCTTATGAGTTCGATGGTAGATGTAACTATGAGAAGTATATATAAACCACTTTTTTTCAGAGAATGTGCAACAAGAGTGTGCAGAACCGATGCTTTCAAATGCGACACCCATCGAGAAGGAAATGTTGGTCAATATCAATTGCTCGATCGGGATCATAATCGATTATATTCGTGAGATTGCTCAGCTCGACGAAAAGGGTAAAGAGGTTGTGTAATGTGCAATTAGCTCTCAAGCATGTTTCGTGTCCTCTGGACTATGAGACTAGTTTATATTGCGCCTAGCGCCTGGGAATAGACTACCATTTCAGATTAATTTCACAGTTGAATTTGATTTATGCGATGAAATTGCGTACCAGTTGAAAAATGTTTATTCCTTTCGGCCGTACGTGTCGGGGTTAATGATTTTACGACCGAATCTTACTTACTTGATTGTAATATTACAAAGTAAGTAGTGCGTCGAAAGGAATGTGTGAATAGAAATAATGAGATACACTTTAATTCTGTTATTTATAGGGGACTCAAGTGGGCAAATCTTAAATGCTGTACCGATAGTTCCTGCAAGAAGTACTAAAAGTATTAACGACATTGTTGCCAAGATTCGTAAACAAACTAAAAAGCAATCGGTAGCGTCGGTTAGCAAAATTATTATTGTTTAATTATGGACAAAGGAATGTAGTGGCTATAGTACTTTAATCTTTAGGCTCGATATTAACGCGGATTGATAGAAAGAAAATAAAGTTTGGAGGTTCAAATGTTTATGATTTAGATTGAATTGTTATAGTTATACAGTCTCTTATCTTAAGTCAGCATGTTGTATAATATTTATTTTTAAAGATCTATTCCTGAAATTAATTTTTCAATAAACTGTTTTATTTATATATCTAATGTGTAAAATTTTCCAAATAAATTATATTTTTACAGTAACAACTGAAAGAACAAAAGGAATATTTATTTACAGAGTATAGATAGCACTTACATGTTGAAAGCTATCAGCATTAATCAATAAATTATTATACACAAGAGGCTACTTTTTAGAGTATTTGATAGTAACATTATTTAACGTGTTATAACAAATCATTATTTAATTCTTTAAAATTTTCTGTATTAATTTTTTTAAGATGATTACTTTTTCCGTGTCTACCAACACCGTCAGTAAATTTTTGTGCTCCTTTAACCCCTTCCTCGTACAAAAGGTGTGAAGAATTATCCTTTTCAAACTGTAAGGCTTCGTCGATTTGTTTAGCATTAAATGTTCCAAAATGTGCAGATGCACGGTCAGCAAGTAGAGTAGCTTGAGGAAATTTAATAATGCAATGTGCAAGGGTTATTCCTTGACCAAGACCTGTAGATAAGAGTCGGAATGGTTATGAAACTCATTTCAAAAATATATTTACTACATGAATATGTTGTAGGAAAAATCATACTTACTTGCACCACATGGAACAAGCTGAGTTGCTAGTCCCCAATTAAATGCTTCCATGCCTGTGATACCTCGTCCTGTGAGAATCAGTTCCATCGCACGAGCATAACCTATCATGGCTGGTAGACGAACAGTACCCCCACACAACATTGGAATTCCAAATCGTCTATTAAATACTCCCATGGTTGCAGTTTCTTCAACTATTCTGAGATCACACATCAAGGCCAATTCAAATCCTGCGCCTACTGCATAACCACTTACGCAAGCAATTAAAGGTTTCGCACATAAGCTTGGTCTATTTGCCTATAATAATATATTATTAAAAAATAATACAGATTATAATTCAATTCATACAAAATATACATTATCTATATTTATTAACTTACCAATACTCCAAAGTGTGGTACATTTTCTTCAGATTCTCCATCATATTTTGCAATTTCTTTGAGGTCAAACCCAGCACAAAAATTTCCACCATAGCCATGAAGAATACCCACTACAGCTTCTTTATCTTGTTCAAATACATCTATTGCCTCTGAAAGACGTTGAGCAGTAGCTACATCCAAACTATTCTTCTTCTCTGGGCAATTAATTCCAATAGTTGTAATAGACTTAATTCGATTTACTATTATGCTCTTTTCTAAAGAAAAATAACTGTTAATTAGAATGCTTAGAGTACTCAACCTTTATTCTCTGACAATTTTTAATATTATGGAGACACATTTTTTAAATTAACATGATTTCAAAAGGCAGTTGTCAGTTCCAAATAGCAAAAATGTTACCTTGATTTGTTTCCTCTACAATATCTGGGATTGCAACTGAATTTGATGAAAAGTTTCTAATTCTAATAGGCTTTTTCAGAAGCTTCCTCAATATTAGAGGTAATCGATTTAAAGAATTCATTTGGCTATTTGTATGAACGCTCTAATGACATAAAGCGTGTATTTTATATATGGTTACACACTAAATTCGGTAACAAGTTATGAACAATTAAACTGCGAACGACTGAATCTAAAGAGGTTAAAAAATGTAAACCAATGCATGGACTGATGTCAACTGATGTAGACGGATGAATGCCTAGATACATATATACATAGAAGAGCGTATAAGGAACTATGATAATTATTAGAAGACGTGCACGTGTTAGAAAATAATGATTTCAAATGCCTGTCCAAAGTTAACATTTCATATTATAATAGAATTAAAAGTTTAATAATCATTATAAACTGTACATAAAAAGTTTTAAATAAGTTAAACCAATTACAAGAGTGTAAAACGAGTAGGTATTTTTTTAAATTTTAAATCACGATTTGCTGTTGTGAATGTGATTGGGTGGTAAAGAACGACAGTGGAGTAGAGTGAGGCGTCGTGGTCGGGGCATGCCTATAAAAGATGAGTCGATTTAAATTTCGGGGCTGTTTTAAAGTGACTATCAGGGTCATAATACCAAACCATGACTTTCTGGGAAACTCTACTGGAGCTGAAAAATATGAGTACTATTATTATTATGTATTTAATTGTTTCTAGCATAATAAATAAATAGTTTGAATGTGTTACATTGTTTGTATGTTATTCCATTTATTGAGTAATAATATTGTTCTTCAATACTATTTTTATTTTTAATTTGATAGAAAAATCGGCTAAATTGCAGAATATGACTACTTCTTGACGTTAGCTGTAGATTGTTTAGTTTTTTTTACATGAAGCTCTTCAATTAAGAAGGAATCGTATTCTGCAGTTTCACCGAAAATATTTCATATCATGTACGATAATGTATGTACATTTTCTTTCACGAGAGAAAATCAGATAAAATAGATTTGGCCCAATAATATTGATATGAAATCTCATAGTAATGGGAAAAAATGAATGAGTTTCCTTTTCGCTTAATTTTGTTTAGAACAGTATTTTGAATAAGTATAGTCCATAAACGAGTTCGTATATAGGTTCATGTATTTACAAATGTATAATTTCTGCAAATAAGTATATATAGGCAGTTTTAAATATGCAATCGAATCTCCCATAAGTTACCTTCCTAAAAGTTATAACCCCCCACATATTACAAATCTACCTCTCGTAAGTAATCTCCCTCCATTCTGATTTCCTTCTATTACGCACGGTCACGAATGCGTAATAGAGGAAGTCTAGTCTAAGCGGGAATCTCAAATACTTATACGAGACAAACCAGCTTTATTTGTTTTTTAAAGATTTTAATATGTTGTCGTAATTTTAAAATAAAAACGAAGTATTTATATTTCAATCAAATTAAGTTTTATAGATACATATAAAATATCTAATATTCACACTTACAGTGATCAACTATCATGAATACATGGGATTTAGCTATAAACCATTAGTGCGTTAATTGTAATAAAAATTATGGATCCATTATTGATTGTTTTTTCTTGAAAGAATTTCATTTATGACTAGATCTTTTATATCTTGTAATACGAGAAACTGACTTTAGGTAAAATTCCACCGTGATCGACACCATTTCTCCACTATTTCGAATGCTGATAGTAGGTAAGTACTTCATCAGGAGATGGCGGTTGTTCATAACTTTGGTCCTGATAAGATGTGTCTTGATTATCGTCATCAATCTCATTAATTTGGTTAGGGTCCTTCGTTAATTGGTGATCTGTCAAAATCTACCATCCTGGATCATTTTCATCTTCTGCTAACCATTGTGAAACACTTTTAAGAGTTTTCAATTTCATCGGCTTTCGGTAATTGACGTACTAATCTTAGAAATTACTCGAGATCAAGAAGTTGACCAAAGTTCTAGACAAAGTTATCTTCAGAATTACCAAAAAGATTTTTCGAAATTTTTTTATATGGATATGCATAACTAAAGTTCAAGCGTATGCAATGTTATTACAGCAGTCAACCAGCGTATATGATTTCAAAAAATTCACAATACATTGTCAATCAGTTTTCAACAAAAGTTCACGTAGAAAAGTTTGTTTATAAATTCTCTTCAATTACATAATGAAAAATATACTAAAAGTAGTTCAATTATATTATTTACAAGTAATTTTAAATTTGTCAGTTAATTTCAGCGTTACTATTATAGTGAAAAAATAAATAATCTTTATTAATATCTGATACTGTGATACTGTATTGTAGCATAACTAATACATATTCTAAAAAGGTATATTTAATATTTGTATTAAAACATAGCAATAAATTAGCAACTAACAATAATTTGTATAATTTCTTGCAATGATTACTTCCAGTTGTCGAACATATATTTCATACGAATTATATTCAAACTTTCACTAATAAAAATACTTCTTATTATAAAGTATCTACAGTGTTAGTCATTCATCACTGAAGTGTCTGATTCTTTCACGAATTTCGTTAATATTCTTTTAGATACTCAAGGCTTCCAATTCAAGAAACTATCTTGAATTACGATTTGCTTAAATATGCTATTAGGCATAGACTGCGGCGATTTCCTGTTGCGTTGTGCTTCCAGAATGTAGGACACTTTTTCCCTAGCTTCAGCACGCGGTATGTCGCCCCTGAGGCTGAGTAATCTAACCAGATGATCTTCCGTCATGTCCGGATATTTCTCGACTAGTGAATGCAGGTCAAGCGACAAAATCTCAGAATCTTCGCAACGTAATACTTCGGCAAGTCGTTTGATTATTTCAAACGGTGAATCAAAGTTGCCGACCTTAGGTGCTATTCTAACGAAGAAGTTCTTCAGCTTATCTGCCTCAGTCATTATTTTTGAAGTACAAGTCAAGCACTCGTCATACGTTTTCAACGATATCTTACGTTGCAGCATTGCTGCAATGTATCGTTTGGCTATGAGGTTTTGTGCCTCCGTTATAACGTATTCAAAATTCTTAACACGTAGATGATTGTAATCCTGGAAGTAGTCTTCCAAGGTGACACATATTGTTTCGACTGGTATCGGTGATGATAACCATTTTGGCGTCAGCAAATCTTGAAAGTGAAGCTCCAAATCCAGGAAAGATTCTTCAAGTAGAATCTTAGCCGCTTCATCGCGCAACAGTTGGTAATTCCCTAACAGAGTTTCAAATTTCACAGCTGCGTCGGCGCTTGTATTTGGTACCCAATAAAGTTGTTTCATCTGTTGCGCTAATTCGACAAATTGCAAGCAGTTGTTTACCACCGTTATCATATGATGCGTAAAATATGGTACCAGACTTCTGTCCTCAAAATGTTTGTTCTTAAATTCCAAGATTGCTTGATGGTACATATTGCCATATTTTGTTACTTGCTCAATGCATAGTACAAGGGCCTGCGCTGTTAGATTGACACTGATCGTCTTGGTCACTTGAAGATTTTGATCAATCATTTGAAATATTATAACGGGTGCCGCAGTATGGTAGTATGTTTCTTGTGTAGTACCTTCTGGTAGTACTCCACTCCACCAATCAACCTTTTCTGTTTCTAGAGTTTTCTTCATCCAGTCTTCATAGTTCTGGCACATATTTCGCAAGTATTTTTCTTGAAGATCATTTACTATTGCATTACTGAGTAGTGGTCCAATATCGCTGGTGTCTATATTGAGTTCTGGATGTCGCATCAATTCTGGTCCACTGTAAGTATTCATTATCCAGGCTAGTAATGAAACGTATTCATTACCTTCAAGCCCATTAGCAATGATATCTTTTAAATGTTGAGATAGACTAACATGATACATTTCAACAAACTTTCTCATTATGTTATATGAAGGTGGAAAGCAAGGTTGACAAAGTGTCTTGACAACTCTCAAATCCTCCAGGATGAGTTGCCTTGTTAATTCAAGATATCGAACCAGCCACATTTTATTGTCAGCTCTTTCATCTACATGAGTACCTTCGATGCGATTGGCGACAGATTGTTCTAAAACACGAATAGCCATTTCTTTCCACTTCTTAGGCCTTCCAGGAGGTATAAACCCACTCTGACGTTGTCTTTGAATAGCAAAGTGATCGGCTTTTTCTTCTCTTTCTATGATTCTAAGGGCAGTTACAATGACTGTTGGCTCCTTCCTCACAGTATTCAAAGTTCGATCAAGCACCAGTCTGATCTGCTTTTCCATAAGCTGTGAAAGTGTCTCTACATCCTCGAAGTAAGCTTTCAACATGACTTTATCAGCAGTAGATTGATTTGGAAGCTTGTGCAATTCATAAAGCAAATCATCACGAGAGTTTTCTAGATCCATTAGACTCTGATGAGCATGTAAGAGTTTGCCATCATTAATCCATTGCTTTGTTTTTTCCACACTTTCAGGAACAGTAAAAATATGTTTTAAATTTTCTTTAGCAGTGACATATTGTGAGTGACGCATATTCTCATCTTGAACTGCTTGAAGCTTTGCATTCAGTTCCAGGACAGAACCAAATGACTGTCCAATCATATTGAGCTCTTCCTTAATCGATTGAATACTTTCAAGAGAGCTTTGAAGCTGATCAAATCCAACACGCACTCCATCTAATTGACTTTGCATTCCAGTTTTCAACATCGTTTCGATTGAGGCCTTCTTTCTACTGATTCTGCGTTTAAATTGTTCAACTTTTTCAAGTTGACCTGGACGCTGAAGCATGTTTATTACATGCTTCGTTCCTGTTGCTTTAGCTTCTTCTTCTAGTTTTTGTAAGTCCAACATCTTCGTCGTACTTTTAATATTTTATTTCTCGAAAAATTGTTGATTGAAACTTTTTTGACAACCGTTACGTATGTACAATTTTTACTGTAGGTTATGTTATGTTACATATGTCAATCGTGCCTTCTTCTTCTAAACCATGGAGCCTAGAGTAGAAGAGGACGAACACTTAATGCTAACGTGACAAAATTGTGGTCGACGAAACTTGACTTAGATCGGGTTCTAAATTTCACCACAAGCGTCGCTGTAAACTTTAAAGACTGGCGTGAAGAACCGTTTGGTGATAGAGTGAAGTGAACATAGAGAAACGATTTGAAATAGATTGTGTGTGATTGTGTGGCGGTACTGAACAGCGTGCAGTAGCGATCATTTTTATTTCTATTATATAATACAAAGTAAGGTAAGAACAAAATTACACTCTTTTTCATATAATTGATTGTATAATTAGTATGTGACAGTACTGTTGGACTGACGTGACTGAAACAAACTAAAATTTTTTTATTGCGAAGAATCAATCCTAAATAAACTAGGGAGACAACATTTCCGTTGGTTGTCGGTTCATTTTTGAATAGTTTGAATCGGCTTAATCCGCCCGTGATACGCGTTGCATTCACGTGGCCACATGTTTATATTCGCGATCTTTCTTTGATATTATCGTGTGCTTACATCATATTCACAATCTGTATTTTCTGTATAATAATAGTACGTTGTTTCAAAGAGGATGGGACGGATCTGCGCAGTTGAAGGATGTGGCAGCGGACGCAACAGCGACATCGTCAAGAGGAAAAGGTTGGGTGTGCGTCCTGTGACCATGTTTGCTGTTCCAAAGGTGCTTAAGAATATTTTATTTCATTTTTGGCAAGTATGCATGTTCTTCTGAGTCAAAATAGCCAATAGCTGTTACAAAGTATCAGCATAGCGGACTTGTCCATTCAGATTCATTCCGATATAGCCACGGTGCATTTACAAAGAATGCAGGGATTCAATGAGCTGCTACATAGGGTCAGCTTAGTGGAACGATCTGTTTTCATATGGGACAGAAGTATACCAAGTGCAGGTAGACTTATTGCGTTAACTATAGGGACACAGTGTTTCAATACGTGGAATGTTTTTGGAAAGTGGTATCAGTCCTGTTGTGCTGTCACCTTCTTAGGTGTAATAGACATTGTAGAGACGCTGTGAGCTCTTGGTTAGCGCAATAAGTCTATTACACTCGACGCAGTCACATAGCCATTCCATATGAAAACAGATTGCTCCACTATGCTGACGCTATGTAACAGCACATCGAATCTGTGCATCCTGTGTAATCTCACCATAGCTACTTGGAAATGAATCTGAATGGAGATATAGGCAATTGAGATCAATTACTTCCTCTTGATTTATTCCAATGCAGTCTCAGTTTCGCAGTGCTAGAGACGATAGGAGCACAAATAATACTTTCTTGCTTTTTGTTAGCATAAAATGACTGCTTGATTGAATTATCATTTTGTATTTTTGTTACAGCGGAATAATGCGTTGCAGACGTGGTCGAAAGCCGTTGGGAAGAATCTGTCTGCGAAAGATCAAATATGTGAATTCCACTTCCCAAACGACAGCATCATAAGGGAGGATACAACAGTGCTATGCGACGGTACAGTTCATAGAAGTCCGCGCCAAAGATATGGGCTTGTTCAAAATGCTGTCCCTATTGCCATCACTGAGCAGGTAAGAATTTACGATACAGAAAAATCTGTACTCTCAAATTTAAACATTTAGTTAAATAGATAAAAGGGTAACCCATTTTACTCGACGTCCCCCCCCCCCCCCTTACGATAAATTTATATAATATGGAAATTAATGAGGAAATAATATAGAAGGTCCTACTTTGCAAGCTTTTTTTTCTTTAGTAGCGTCATACTAGTTCGAATTTAGTAGAGATGTGCCGATACCCGACTTCCTGAAGTACCCTATGGTAGGGTCTGGTTCGGTTAGATGTTAGTATTACCCGAAGCTATCGAGTACCCGAATTCGACATCGGGTTCCCGATCATTTGTGTACTCGTAATTAATAAGTCAAAATATTTTACATATGCAATCCGATTTGTAGAATAAATGTAAAAAGTCGTTAAATTTTTTTTTCAGTAACGTAATAAGACCTAAAGAACCTAGCGAAACTTCTTAATTAAATATAATGCTTGTGACAGGCACAAGAAATGTGTCCACATTTGTACTAAATTTAGACTTTCAGATTATAATTTGTAAGTGTCTGATGCCTCTATCATCAGACCATTATTTGTCTTATAATTATGTCCAAGTTAATCCTTGACTTTTATTTTTCAGGAACACATTCAATCTAATTCTAAAGTCTTTGGAGATGAAATGGAACTTGTACCTGAAGCTCCGATTGTTACAATCGCGCCAGAGCCCGTTCACGTACAAGTTAACGTCGACGGCTTTTTTGAACATTTGTTAGAAACTAGTTCGGAATCGTCAAATGATCAGGTAATAATGATTTGAAATTGGATCATTGCACTGATACTTTTTGTAGCCCGTCACATGCCAACAATTCCTAATAACTTCTATAACTGATTTTCCTCTTGCAGTTTGATACAAATATAGCTACCGCTGATATGCAGCAGAATGAGGACGAGCCGATTCAATTCGATGTAAATAATCTGTTCAATCATTTGAGGCAAACACCCCTGCCTGAGACATGGTGCTGGGTAACGAATCGGAGAGATGAGAAGAGTATCGTCTTCATAAAAACAGATGAGTACACATACAAGCTAGCACTTCGACTCACAGTGTACAACGACTTCTCCGTAACGGTAGGAATGTTTTTCTTCAAACACTTAATTTTAACGTTTGTTTCGACGTGGTAGAATGTCGATTATGGGAGCCTCCGTTATCCAAGTGTTCTATTCCCCGAACGTCCTACTATCTGAACCTTACTACAGATTTAGTAGTAGTAGTTGTGCTTCCTCAGAGAGGAAACTTTGTCAAAGGTTTTAAATTATGAGGAATCAATTTGTAAGATTCTACTTTGCAGCCTTTCTTTTTTTTCTGAAGGCTCATACACCTGACGAGAAAGTTGACATTGAATTAGAATTAATGGTTACGTCGATTGAATCGTTGGAGCAGCTTCTCGTTGAGATGGGCAAGAAAATAGTGTGCGGTGGAACTGGAATAGACTTAGAAAGGTATATTAATGCACAAGTTTTTAAATACTCTTCATATACGATGAGTTACCGCATATCAAGTATCAATGTAATATTTTTAAGTCAACCCGTATTTTGAATTGCGACGTTTCGTATATTTTTTGATAAACATGAATACCATAAATTCAGATCAAAATTAAGATTTCCGGGAAATATGAGTGAAAATAACTGTGGAGCGCCCTACGACTTTTCTCACATTAATTTGTTAATTAATATAAATATAAGTGTACATTCCGGTATTGTAACTTATCGTTCGACGTTTCTCTAGCCGCGACGGATCATGTCCCGGGTTTGTACCGCCAAAGGAATGTAACAAACAAGTTATAACACAGAGATGCGGCTTCTGTCGAAAGCTACGGCTGAAGATTCTTCACCGAATTAATAGCCGCAAAACGACTTTGAAAACCCGGTACGCAAGAACAAAAAACCGAAGCAACATCAAGCAGCGAGCATGCAAACGCTTACGACAGAAGGTAATTTTCGTAACATTCACGTACCATTCGTACTAAATACTTACGATGAAGCTGATAGAAAAGTACATTTTAAACATATAATGCACTCTGGGGCTCCAGTACTACGAAATGAATTAACCCTTTCACACTTAGGGGCGTTCTGATGTATATCTGTGTGCTTGATTGACGGATCGGATTTTATATTTCATTTTAAAAAAGTATTGCTTACATTTTTCTTTTTCATCTTCATATTATAAACCTTCGAACATTTTACTTGGCTATTAATGAATAGTATAAGGATAACTGCGCCCATGGGACGTGTGGCATGTATATAAAACAATCCTATATTTGCAACCCTATTTGTCGCTTGTTCAATGACAATAATTACTGAAGTAACATACAGTGATCCTGCTTCGCATATTCACACTGTGGTCCTTTCTATTTGTTCTTCAAAATCAATATTCATATAGCAAATACATCAGCACATGTGTTTTGCATCCAGTCTACTCTATCTGCGAATAAGCAAAGGGAGCAAAAGATGCTGCAGTGGGAATAGTAGATGGATCCGATGTCGACTGGGTTGAATGAAAATTGGATCGACATTCTATCCGAGATGGAGTCGAACGCTCGTCTGAGACATGCGCGGCATTGGTCGCTGTCACCTAGGAGTTCGGTTGCCGATTGGGACAGGAGGTCATTATAAATGGTGAGTAACAAAGTAGTTTCTATTCTACAATTATTATAAATATGGTTTTTGTTTGCAGGAAATTCAAGCACAGACTGTGATAAAGATATATCCGGGATTCCAGAATCTTTGGATGGGACGTGCGTCCAATTTGAATCCTTGCATTTTGCCGAATGCGGAGACAAGGAGACAAAAACTTGGGGGGGCGTAAGCTTATGAGGGTCGCAGGAAAAGACTGTCATCACGAGAAAGCCTACAGTGCTTGTAGAAAAGTACACGGTTCGTGTATTTCGTGAAATGTATTGAATGTAAATCCCATTTTCCAAGAAGAAAAAAATGTCAAAATGAGACAAATGGCACCGCTCTGAGCCTGCCTCAACCAACACTATTCAAAATCACCGATTCTCGCATTATACACATGCAGAAGAAACAGTCGGTGGGCGCTTCTGAGGATTCTCACGAGGAAAATTACTTACGGGAAAACCAGCGTAAGCGAAAAATATCAACCAAGTAATGTAGTCTACATCAGCATATCATCTGTTTTCTCGTTTATTTTCAGTGAAGAAGAATGAAAGAAAAAATGGATCAACCGATAGAGATACAGGAAGAAACTGCAACTCTGATTATGGCCGGCCAAGAAAAATTGGATGTAATGTGAATTAGATTTGAGGAGAATTCGAATGTAGCTGCACAACAGGATATCCTTTCCAATTCCCTATATGTACAGAGCGGGTCCGTATTTTATTTTTCGACATTTCCAAATCAATTTATTTGCTATTTTGGCGTAAAGCTTATCTTTTTTTTTCTAGGACAACCAGACATAATAACAGAGCTGAAGGAAATGAAACCTGGGATGTCCGTGTGGAAAAAGAAATTCATCAGCTTTACAGTTCTCTTTGTTAATGTTTTTTATTCATTCGTTTATTTATAATACGTATAAGTAATAAAAATATTGAATTTCACAAAAACAATGTATTATAATTTAACTGTGTGGCCCTTTTCAGGATTATTAAAGTGTAATTTGCGAGACTTAATGAGAGCTCTTATTTTTAATTATTAAAGTTATATCGATTATGTCGACTTTACATAACCACAAAGGTTAATGCACAAGGACTACCTTACATATTCAATATGGTCACGTATATTCCTTCCTTTCCTTATGGCTGCCTCCTCAATGAGGAGATGTGCCAGGGTCACGTATATTCGATCGTAGAAAATCCCTGCTACGCTGCAGTTTCAAGTGATCGCTGTCTCTTTTTATTCTCAGTCCGTCTCTCTCGTAGTCGCTAACGTCGCCGCGCCTCTATCGGCTTCAGTCGAAACAAGTGGAGCATGTTTCATAGACCATTTGAATAGCATTACGTTCGTCCCATCGACATATAGTACTGGACTGCTCACTGCAGTGGTAGAAAGTGTACCAGGGAATAGAAAGAGAGCGCGAATCGTAAGGACCGTTCTGTCCTCTTGGGCAGGAGCGGAATTAGGAATAAGGGAACCCCGCGCAGTGAAATGTACGTTTCACGATGAACTTTATTTATATATTTTATAAGTTGAACAATTGATTTAATTTTATGTGAATCATAAAATTTAAGGTTTTTTTACCATTTTACTTAGTTGTGAAAACTTATCGTATTGGGCTCAAAATACAGGTCTCGCGGTAGCCCTCACTTACAACAGCGAATCACCATTTTTTTTAGTAATATTGAATTTTGATAAACTCAACTACAATAAAGTAATCACTACAATTGAGATTTGACTCACTGAGGCTTTTGTCTCCATGATTCGACTTTAACAACATACATACATTCTAGATGTGCGGAGTAATCTTTCACATGGTTCTTATTTTGCATATTACAGTCCTGAACCCCTTCCATCCAGAAACCTTTCGACCAATAGAAAAATGATAGAAAAGAACAGAACGGTCCTTACGATTCGCGCTCTCTTTCTATTCCCTGGTACACTTTCTGCGACTACAGTGAGCAGTCCAGTACTATATGTCGATGGCATCTCCCCACTCATCTCTGTAAATACCATTTCATGCTTCATTCTAGTATTTCTATATCTATGATTGAACTCAGAATCTAGGGATTTATTTATAACAGGTTCGCGACATGTATCAACGCCTAGGTATATTTTAAACCTGACTTGAAATTCAAACTGATTCAAACCGTATGCAACCGTATGTGTTTTCCATATGAGAGTGTATCAGACGGAAGAAGAAGAAGAAACCGTTTGTAGTCGTTAGACGAAAAGAAGGAAAGGATGAATATTGGTCAACATTTTAACGATTACAATCATATTTATATATAATTGTACTAAAATATTATGATTTGTTATGATAAGATAATTATAAACTTCATCAATTATGTTCTTTCAGGTAAGTACTGAATTATTTGGATTTTGTATGTCACTTTAATAATATGGTACTTTGTAGTGGAATAATATTGTCTAATTGTAAAAGTAATTGCTAAAGAATCTATACAAATGAAAAATAATCTTTCACTACAAGGTATCTTATAACGATTTGCACTTTTCCAGATTAATGTGACACCTAAACAGAAGGAGGTTGTTGATAAGAAAAAATGTCCAAGGATGGATTCTCAATTTATTTTGGTGTTAGCACCATTTCAACCACAAACAAAAATCAAGATGGAATCTGCTTTGAATGTCACCCAGAAATGTTATTTGAATATAAAAAATACAAGTAACAAACCATTGAAGGTAGTCATTATTAGTTAAATAATTTCCATGTATTATTTTATTCTACTTGGCATTCATTGTCATTGCATTATTCATAATTCATGTACCTTTAAGAGTTTTTATGAAATTAACAAATATTGGAAATTATTAATTTTACTTAACATAGGTAACGGTTACAAAGCGACCGTCAGACGAAAGACGCATTCTTCTGAATTGCTTGGAACTTCATATCGATGCTGAAAGCTCAGTACCTTTGACTATATCATGGACCCCCAATGTAGTTGGATCATGGAGAGATATTATACAATTGACTGATAATCGACGTATCAAATACGATGTACCAATTATAACAACATGCGTGGATTCTAGAAAGCTTAAGGTGACAAATCGCAAAGGTTCCGAACAACAGACCTTTAATTTACCAACAATTAGTATAAATCAACCTTCCAAGCGATTAAGGTCGAATCCAATACCAGAAATGGAAAACAAGGAAAATATTTGTAAAAATTCAAAAGCTATCTACTCAACGCCTATCTCCAAGAAAAGTACCGGTCATGATTTCTCTGTAATTATGGAGTCCAGTACCTTCAAATTTACACCACTGGGCTCTACAGTAAACAAGTTGCCTGAAATAAAGGTAAAAAGTCCTGGAGATCTTGAATTCTCTACAAAAGAAGTGATAATAACTCCGCCTGTAGCGACTAAACCTCTACGCAGAGAAACTTATGTGACAGCACCGAAGAGGCCTCCTCCAGAGGATGAATGTTCAGAATTTGAAGATTCCCTCTCACCAAAACCCAGTGACCAGCAGCAACCTGGATTCTCTATGCTAATTAATGAAATGAATTTCACTTCCTCAAGCACTCCTCTTGGATTACAAGAATGCAGTCGTCGATCAAGTTCATTGAGAGGAAAATCAAAAAATACCAGTCCAATTCCTGGTGGAAACAATTCAACTTTTGACATTCCTGTTGGAAAGTCCTCAGAGTGTTCTAATTTATCGTGTACTGAGAATGAAACTTTTGAAGTTTCTGGGACCACCTCTGGCTCCAATTTACAAAAAATTAGACCAATACGACTCTCCAGAAACTTTGCTATGATTTCTCCAGTTGTTCCTGTTGCCACTTCGTCTCGGGGAGCCAGTTGTGCAATTTCTCCGTTACATCCAACAACGAGTTACGAATTATCTTCAACCAGGAACGAATCTCTTCAAATTCCCATCAAACTTTCAGAATCTGTAAGTGCTCAGGATGTTCTAGAAGCGGATCTGTGGGTGAAACCAGGAATATCACATAGCAAACTAGGATCTCAGAACCTGGAGGTGATTGCAGAAGAATGGTCGAATGTGGGTAAAAATAAAGTGTACTCTAAAAAGAAAATCTGCTTGGAAATTTCACCACCTCGAAGAGCAAGTTTTGGAAAACAGACTATACGTAGAGTCTCACCAAAAAAGGGTTCCAAGATTACCAAAGAGAAAAGTGGTATGGATACACTGAAGAAGTCTTCGCAGATGAAGTCTCAGATGAAGTCTTCTATAAAGAACAGCAATAATGTTTCCATCCCTGGTGTAAGAATAAAGAGATTATCTTTAGCTGGTATAACCAAAAAGAAGACTCACAATACATCGACAAGAAATTTCATTGCTGAAGTCAGTGTCAAGCTTCATGATCCGAATGAATTCCTTACTAAATTTTGTAATCCTGATCCTTTCGCTGCTACAACAACAGAAGACCCATTCTTGGCAAGTACACTCTATTACGATGCAAAATGGGTCTACCAGCAAGAAGTGGAGTTCAAGAAATGGCTAAACGCTCTGCTAACTCCACCAGAACATTTGGCTGTAGATATGGAGGCAAGTTGTATGGACGTAGGGAAAGTGTGGCAGTCATGTAGACTGAAGGAGGACGTCACCCTGGCTGAAACACGAGAAGCGGTTTCAGCAAGATACCATACAAATACAAGACTGAATACTTTGCGCAAAGCTGCTTGTGCTATGTTCCGCAGTAAAGAAGTATCAACAATATTGTCCAAGGTGACAGTATGCATCGAAAAGGGGATCCTCGTTATTCGCCAGGATCGCGATTTACATAGGGATATTGGTCTACAGAAAGAAATCCTAGAACTCTTTCTGTCTTATAATCCTTTGTGGTTACGAATTGGTTTAGAGGCCGTCTACGGGGAGACAATTCCTCTGCACTCGAACAACGACGTAGTTGGTCTATCTAGATTTCTGTTGTCCAGGTTCTTCTCCGATCCGTTCTTGGTAAAGAATCATAGTCATCCAGCTGTGATTAATTTGAAATTGCCAGGATTTACACCGCTGATGAATAAATTCATGCTCTCGAAATTCCTCTTGGTAGTGTACTTCCTGGACTATGCTAAGACGAATAAATTAATTGGTCACGATCCTTGCCTCTTTCACAAGAAAGCTGTGCACAAGGATAGCAGGTCCATCATCTTGACTTTCTCCAGGGAATTACTGAGTGGTATAGGAGACGTTACGAAGGTTCTCAGATCCTACGGTTACGTTGTCAGTCATAAGCAAACCTACCTGGATGAATACAATTATGCTATTGTCGACCTGGCTACTGCACTTCGTGATGGGGTACGACTTTGCCGAGTTATGGAATTAATAACTGGAAAGCGTAACTTGACATGTAAATGCAGAGTCCCTGCAATCTCAAGGTTGCAAAAGGTGCATAACGTGGACTTAGCACTGACCGCTTTGAAGAATTCAGGATATGTCCTAACCGGAGATATCGACGCCAAGAGTATCGCAGATGGACACCGTGAGAAGACTTTATCTTTGCTATGGCAAATAATCAACAAATTCCAGGCACCAAGATTCCATAAAGCAGCTATCACCATACAAAAGTGGTGGAGAGCTAAGCTGTGGTATGTCCGGGTGAAAAACTTCCTCAGGAACAGAAGGACCAAGGCAGCGATGATCATTTTAGGTGCTTGGAGAATATACTTGGCCAGAAGAATTTTAGCTAAACTCAAGCAAGACTTCATTGTCGAATTTCAAAGGAGAAATACAGCAGCAACTGTGATTCAAAGATATTGGAACCGTAGACAAGAAATAATTAAGGTTCGAAATAACTTCCTGAAGACGATGACTGGGATTGTTCGTATTCAGAGATGGTGGAGAACGCAAAGGGATACCAGAACCTTTGTTAGGGAATTTAAAAGAAAACGAGAAGCTGCTATTGTAATACAGAAGAGATGGAAAGAAACTCTTTTAACCAAGATGCTCCGTAAGAGGTTCCTTGATACGCGTGCTGCTGCATTGAGGATTCAAAGGTTCTGGAGAAACAGATGCCTCGGTAAGGCAACACGAGTAGAATATCAAAGAACCAGGGACGCGGTCGTCTTTATTCAGTCCAAGTGGAGAGCTACATTATTGATGATGATTCAGTCTGAGAGTTATCAGCAAAAGAGAGAAGCTGCTGAACTAATTCAAATTTGGTGGAGAAGTATTCTCGAGGCACGACGAGGCCGGGATGAGTTCCTATTGAAGAAGAAATCTGTAAGGATCATAGAGTCTTGGTGGAAGAAAATGAAGAGCATTCGGAAACACAGAGAAGCATTCCATCTAAAACTTAAAAGCACCATCACCATTCAACGTGCTTGGAGAAACTTTTATCAAACTAGGAATGATGTGCAACAATTAAAAAGAGCTAAGCATGCATGCACAGTGATACAGAGCTGGTGGAGGATGGTGCTTGTCTGCAGGGAATTGAAGCTCAAGAAGCAGAAGTGTATAGTAATTCAACAGTGGTGGAGGAGCATCGCCTTAACACAGTCAATCCGTACTGAATTTCTTAGGAAGAAATCTGCTGCCTTAATAATTCAAAGGAATTGGAGAATGTACAGAGACAGGAAGACCTTCCTCAAGAGTAAATCGGCTGTACTGACAGTAGAGTCCTGGTACTCAAACCTAAAGAAATCTCGGGATATTCGTCAAGACTTCCTAAGAAGGAAATCAGCAGCTACAGTAATACAAAGATACTGGCGAGCTTTTAAAATATCAAAAACGCAGAGAACTGAATATCTTAAACAGCGCCATGCAGTGATAAAAATCCAAAGGCTATGGCGCTCGAAGATACTCACTAGGAATCTAAGGAAGCTCTTCCTGGAGAAGAAAGCCGTAGCTATTCGTATACAGTCGTATTGGAGAATGATTATACAGCAGAAACGCTTCACAAAACTCTTCAAAGAACATGAGGCAGCCAAAGTAATTCAAAATAAATGGCGAGCGACACTGTACGCCAGGCAAGTTCGAAATGAGTTCCTGGAATATCGCAAAGCTGTAATCCTAGTTCAAGCATCCTGGAGAAGAGACAGAGTGCGTAGAGAATATTTGCGAAAGAAACAAGCAGTTTTAACTATTGAAAGACATTGGACTAAAGTTTTATTAGCAAGACGAGCAAAGCAACGAGTATTAATTATCAAACGAGCCGTTCTGATCATAGAATCCTGGTGGATAAAGGTGCTCGAAATGAAGAAGATCAAAAGTGCAGAGGCACGGGTACGCTGGGTAAAAATACAAGCTGCTGTTAAAATTCAAGCTACCTGGCGCGGTTATAAACTTCGCAAGGCTCAGCAAGGCACGGCATTAGCACTTGTACGTGAACGCTTTAAGTTGGCGACGGAACGAGCGACACCGTTGGCTTCCCTCTCCAACAGATTGCAGGATGCTATTGAACTTTTACAGACCTGGAATAATTTGGGATGTCTTTTAATGTGCCTTAGTGCATTAGGTAAGGATCCTGTGTTTCTATGACAATTTACAATCTTCCTTACTACATATTATTAATAACTGTTCTACCTTTTTCTTTATTCAGATACAATAACTCGAATTTTACCTGAGGCTTGCGAAGTCATTTGTGAAACACAAATGGTCGATGAAGTTTATCTAACTTTGTATCGCTGTAATAGATCTGTACCATGGATGGACATCTGTCTACGATCCACAAGTATCCTGCTGAATTTAGCCAAATATCAAAAGTCAAGGCCTTACGTAATCAAGGTAACAGAAAAGACATCTTAAACAGGAACTACCTAGTTGTAAATTATCGAAAGAATAATACTCATTTCTTATAACAGATCGAATACACAGAAATTATGGCCAGACTGATGACTGTTGCAATAGAAAAGAATGTTTCTCTATTTTTACATTTAGCTACTTTCTTTTGGCTCCTTTTAGAGGAACATGAATTTGCACAGGTAATTAATACGGTCGTCTATTTATATTGTGATATATGATTTATTATCATTGATTCATTATTTGTACCACAGGCAGTGATTTCCTGCGAGAAGACAGTCTGGCTATTGAATTCCTTACAAACGGTGGCCAATAAAAAGAAATGCAAAATGTCCGCAGTCGGTATGAAAACGGGAAAAGAATCGTTGATGTTGCTGCCGAGTAATAAATCAGACTGGGGATTAAAATCTGCTCGGCCACGTCTATTTACCAGCATTCACCATGCAGTCTCAGCTATACTGATACGTCTAAAGACAAGGAATTAATGAAGATATTAATAATAATAGTTGATGATATATGGAATGATATTTTAATGAGATAACAAGTGATTAATGTTTTTTATTAATACTTTTATTGCAATAAATATAATAAACAGTAATCATTGTTTTGGCGTTACACTTTTTTTCTTCTTTAACAGTCAATTCTATACATATACATGGGGATTATGATAATTTTTTCTTTAGGATAAAACGAAGCGAATGTCTACCGATATATTTGATACGCTTTATACGCATACGGCATAATCTGTAATATTGTGTAAAAACATAGTGAAGCAGCCGCAAGAAATTAATTATATTTATTGATCAGTTGCCAAAGCTTTTGTGATATATGCTAAGAGTTTTAGATCAAATTTAATACAGAGAAGCATTCCATCTAAAACTTAAAAGCACCATCACCATTCAACATGCTTGGAGAAACTTTTATCAAATTAGGAATGATGTGCAACAGTTAAAAAGAGCTAAGCATGAATGCACAGTGATACAGAGCTGGTGGAGAATGGTGCTTGTCTGCAGGGAATTGAAGCTCAAGAAGCAGAAGTGTATAGTAATACAACAGTGCTGGAGGAGCATCACCTTAACACAGTCAATCCGTACTGAATTCCTCATGAAGACATCTGCTGCCTTAATAATTCAAAGGAATTGGAGAATGTACAGAGACAGGAAGACCTTCCTCAAGAGTAAATCGGCTGTACTGACAGTAGAATCCTGGTACTCAAACCTAAAGAAATTTCGGGATGATCGTCAAGACTTCTTAAGAAGAAAATCAGCAGCTACAATAATACAAAGATACTGGCGAGCTTTTAAAATATCATCGGAGAGAAATGAATATCTTAAACGGCGCCATGCAGTGATAAAAATCCAAAGACTACGACGCTCGAACATACTCACTAGGAACATAAGGAAGCTGTTCCTGGAGAAGAAAGCCGTAGCTATTTGCATACAGTCGTACTGGAGAATGATTATACAGCAGAGATGCTTCACAAAACTCTTAAAAGAACATGGAATTAATATGTATGATTCCTCTTTTGTTTGTATTGTGTATTAAACGATATTAATTCTTGGTCCTTTTGCTTCTCAATTACAGCCGATGGCGTGACTTACTCCTTTCGGGTCTTTTACCTTGAATTTCTTAATTACTTTGATGAAGGTAAAGGAACTACGGCATGGATCGCTTCTATACTTGTTGGTATCACCTTATGTTCCGGTTAAGTACAGTCTTTTATTTGGATCTGAACGTGATTAATGTATTATTCATTTCTTGTCTTTGGGTGTTAATTGTATGTATCTATTATAGGACCAATATCCAGCTCTTTTCTAAATAAATATGGATGTCGTCCTGTCACTATAGCTGGAGCTATCTTAACAAACTTTTGTCTATTCATCACTGTCTGGGTATAGAGTGTATTAATGCTATGCTTCTCAATCGGTATTGGTACTGGTAAGTAGTCAATTTATATTATTTATAAATTTACTTATCTGTAGTGTCAAATAATTGACCTAAATACAAGCTGCAAGGATATTTTTGATGTTAATGTGGTAAGGAACTGTATTTATATAGTGAATGAGCATGCAGTACTGCAAATAAATTATCTATGGTATTGAAAAAAGTAAAAATAATCGGTCTTCAACAGTGTTTGTTATTAATATAATTTACTATTATAATTAATAATATATTCGTTTATAGGCTTGGGATTCGGTCTCATCTACCTACCAGCCATTGTGAGTGTAACTTGTTACTTTGAGAAATACCGATCCTTGGCAACAGGAATAATAGTATGTCTAATCTTCTTGTTGTTATTGGTATTGCGAATACTGTAGGACATATTGTTCTTTGTTACTTTTCTGATAAACCCTGGATCAATCAACTTCTGGTTTATAATTTTTGTATTTAATAATATTTGTATCATGAAACTTGTTACTGTAGATAAATCTTCTTATTAATATATTTTCTCCTTATCACTTGTAGTACTGGTCTTAGCATATTCTACACGACTTTTACTACGTTTCCATTTTACTCCACGGTATATGGTTTCGCCGCGGGTGCCTACGTGGGACTCACTTCAGTTATTCTAGTCGATCTCCTAGGATTAGATCGTCTTACTAATGCCTTTGGACTTCTTTTATTATTCCAAGGTATTGCTTCTCTCCTAGGACCACCCATTGCCGGTAAATTATATTCGTATTATATATAGACATATTTAACAATTCCAAAATTGCTACTGGTGTATTTTAATTGCATAGCTTTAAATCATTCTACTATTTGGACTTTAGGCAGAGTAATTAATTGGTGTTTATCTTTTTGTCTTAAGGATGGCTGTACGACGGTCTCAAATCGTACGATCCAGGATTTTATGTAGCCGGCTCTATGATAGCTATAAGCGGTCTTATGCTGTTTTTTATACCAATGATACAAAGGAGGGTACGGCAGAAGGAGGAAAGACTAAAGCAAATAAATATTATACTGTAGTCTCAATTAAGTCAGTATATTATATATTTTAATAAAGAAAATTTTTATTTTTCATTTCTTTTTGTCTCTCATCACAGAGAAACTGATAGCTGTATTTCCCTGTGAAATGTACCAAATCCTGTTTTTATTGAACTATATATTATAGGAGTGTTTACCTCTGCTTTGATGTCAGACAATGTATATAGAACATTTGCCAAAATATGTTTATGTAATGTATTACTGTATCTAACTTCGATCAACTTCGATTAACGTCGGAGGAAACGGGCATATTGTTGATACTCTGTTGTTGCAGTATTGCCGTGGTAGTAGTATTCATCAAGTAGATGTCGCTTTGAGCCAAGAATTTCGTTACGAATATCCGGCCACGTTAAAATAGCTTGTTTGATATAAATTTTGCGAGCCGGGGTTCATCGGGGTTATTTTCGCGGTGCGGAGCTGGGCAGAAAAAGTGTTGTGTCGTGCTCGGAGGCTTAAATGCTTATTTGATAGCCAGCAGCAGTAGACAAAAAAATAAAGAATGGACTACTGGTCGACGTGGTTGCTTTGCATTTCGCTCCTCAGCACCGTTTTACTTACGAGTGGCGTCGAGTTAACCTTTGAATTACCAGACAACGCCAAGGAGTGCTTTTATCAAGAAATCAAAAAGAATGTCTCATCCACACTTGAATTTCAGGTATATTTCTTGCAAAGGATTTATCTTTTGATCTCTGAATATAAGATTTCTACTGAATATAATTAATCTATTTATTATTACGTTTCTGGGAGGGGCATACTAAAAATTATTAGTATTAATTTCCAATATTTAGACAAATTATAAAACTTGAATTTGCTACATAAATTATTTCGATTGGCAGGTTGTAACAGGTGGACAGTATGATGTTGATGTTACATTAGAGGCACCAAATAAAGAAATTATTTATCGACAAGTGAAGACACAGTTCGACTCACACACATTTGTACCAGCAGTGACTGGTGTATATAAAGCATGCTTCAGCAATGAGTTTTCCACATTTTCACATAAGCTCGTGTACATGGATTTCCAAGTTGGAGACGAGCCACCTCTTCCTGGCCTTGGGGAACATGTAACTGTCATGACTCAAGTAAGTTTATCATTAGTTCTTCAGTCATATAATAAATCTAAGTAGTCAATTGGGTATCTTTTATGTCTATATTTACTTTTATTCCACCAACATAACTTCTAAGAATTTGTATTCTACCATTTATAGATGGAGTCGTCTGCACAAGAGATACACAAACATTTGAGCAGTATCCTGGATTATCAGACACATCATCGATTACGTGAAGCTCAGGGCCGAAAGCGTGCTGAAGATCTAAATGAGCGTGTATTGTGGTGGTCTGTTATGGAGACTGCTGCAATCCTTATTATTACTATAGGCCAAGTTTTCGTCCTTAAAAATTTCTTCACTGAAAGGACCTCCTTTCAATCCTCCTTTCAAAAGCACTAGCATTGTCGTTAATCAACGAGACCTCGTAACATCGTGAGTCCGTTGCACAATGTTCCTGTCTGATTTTCTTGGTGATCGACGAGCAGATTTTTAAAGCGTCTTCTAGATCGTTTATCGCGTTGATCGAGTGCCGGGACAGTCATTTTCTATTTCTGCGATCGCTCGATCGTAAAACGCCGGTCGATCATTGATTCCCGAATAGCGCGAGAACAGTAAGAGCCGTAACGTTCCGTCGTAAGCGCCACTGGACATACGTTTTACGTCGTGTGTATTTGTACTTGGGTATTAATTTATGGAATGATAGACATGTGTACTTTAATGAAGGTGCCGGTATGACCTATGAACTTTGATAGGAAGAGTAGGAGCAATAGAATTGCCTTACATCCTCTGCTTCTCAGATTTTGGCGTGAGTGTTAAACCTACGTCGAAGTCAGCAGTTCATTATCGATGACAGCATCATATGATTTGTTTCTTCATACTGTATGTGTGTAATACAATCGATTAAAATATTTGCGTGAATACTCGAACCTTTGGTATACGTCGATCAGTTATTTTTATGTGGCGCAACACCTTACATCGCTTATTGCGCATTCCAACGTAGTATAAATTCAAGACCAGCTTTAAATGTTCTCTTATTCACTCGAATTAAATTAACCAAAAAAACAAGCAGAAGATGAGCAACTATCTACAACCAATGGATGGATTTAAACAATTTTTAGATTTCCTTAGAATTATTATTCACTAAATTATTTAGCGATGATCTTAACTCGATTAATCGTTTGTTTCGTAATGGCATTATAGAATAAAAAGAATGTCCTGACGTAATGACAAAGTATGCTGAAGTAACTACGTTGTGTTTTGCGGTTCGTCCGTTTACAGTTTGCTATATTTTGTGTTCTGCATATGCAGCGCAGGTGAATAAATGTTTTTTTTTGCGTGTGTGAATATCGAGAAACTAGCATTCTTGAAAAACTTGCATCGTCAGTGGAGAAGCCACGTATCGACAAGTGGCAAGGAAGGAAATATAAATGTTATCCTGTCATAATGGAAGTACGTGTCATATAGAGACAGGCGGTGTTTCAGCGTATATTCTACCGCGCCGTTATTCAGTGACAATAAATAGAATCTATATAGCAGCTGTTTTAACCTAAGATTTGAAGTTTCATTTAATTTTTTATCTAGAAATTGACATAAAAATTCAGTATCATGGAGGTAATTATGATGTTGAAAGTATATTTTATGTTTGATAAATTTTATGTTACTGATAAGTTCACATATATTGACAAAAATATGTAATTGAAATTTTGTACAATACCATCCATACTGTTTTATTCTACCCATGACAAATGGATGTTGAATGAATAATATTAATGTTGTATTTAACATTATGTGAGTAAGTGTAAATTCATTAGAAAACTTCACTTCTTGTTAGGAACAAAATATTCCAATTGAAATCAATGCTGGTAAACTACTGGAATGGTTAATTAATAGAAGACATTGTAATCGAGACTGGCAATCAAACATTTTAATTATAAGGGAAAAGATTAATAATGCTATTCAGGATATGCCGATTCATGAAGGCATTGCTAAGTTGTTGTCTGGCACATGTATGTACATTTAATTTTAGTAGAAAAAAGTAATATTCATTTGGAAAGGATACTTATTTTATGTTATATTGGTTTTCAGATATAAATTATTTTCACTGTAAAAGGATAGTTGAAATATTGAAAGAAACTGAAGCAGATTCCAAGAATTTATTTGGTCATTATGGATCCCAACGAATGAAAGATTGGCAAGAAATTCTGCGTTTGTATGAAAAGGACAATCTTTATCT
Source organism: Cephus spinipes (assembly GCA_963971525.1). Classification (NCBI taxonomy): domain Eukaryota; kingdom Metazoa; phylum Arthropoda; class Insecta; order Hymenoptera; family Cephidae; genus Cephus; species Cephus spinipes. The sequence continues at coordinate 5,626,103 of OZ020580.1, read as the reverse complement.
TGCAGAAGCTGCACAAATGCTTAATAGAAATATAACCTATGAAGTACCCAGTTTTAAAAAACAAATCCAAAAGTTTGAGCAAATTCAAAATGTAAGTAGCATAAATTAAAACAGTATGAAATTGATGTTAATAAAAATTGTATACAAAATGAGATTCTTGTACATCAGTAACACTATTTTTAGGAGTTGGATAAAAAACAAGCTGAGTATAAGAAATCAGAAAATACTGCACAATCAGAATTTACAGCTCTTTGCAAACAATTAGGAATTCCTGGAAAAAAAATTAAAAGAGAATTGGTAGAACGTATCATAGAGTTACCAGAAATATATGATAAATTTGCTAAAAAAGCAAAATCCATAGAAAACGTTATAGAATTTTATAGTACCTTTGTTCAGTATACATTAGGAAGACAGCATGATGGTGGCTGCGTACCTATGGTCAAATACATCTGTGGTAACTTTATTCTTAGTTCATTTTTCTATTGCGTATATTTATTTTATATCATTTATTTTGTTTCTCATATTATTATTTATTTCAGAAAAGGGTAATGTTACCACTTATGAATGGACATATGGTGAACCACCATTATCCATTATGGAACCACCTTTGAATATAAACTTTGACGATGAAGATGACAATACGAATAGTCAAGACACTATTAATGAGGTATGATATTTATCACAATAATAATAATAATTTAGCTTAATTTATTAAACAATAGTTTTTCATATTTGACATAATTGTAGATAGATTTTGGTGAAAGCGCTGCTGGTGGTATTAATTTGGGTGCAATAGATGCTGATGGTGCTATCAACTTTGGAGATGATGTTAACTTAGAGAATGCTGGGGATATAGACTGGGGTAACATTGGTGTGGATGAAGTTGTTGAAGGTGAGATAGACTTCAACGTTTCTTTGGAAGAATCAGGTATTGTCGTTGAGGATGCTGGAAATGATGGAGGCACTGCAACGGGAAACGATGCTTTAACTATATTGGATAATCCAGCAACAAGAAATGATTTTATTGACCAACTATTTGAAGTATGTCATAAATCTATTTGATCAAATACTCTATATAAATTAAATTTATCATATTAACAATAACAAAATAATTTTACTTATAACAGCTTGAAGCCTTTTTGAAGTTACGACTTTACGAATTTCAAGGCGATAGTAGTAAGAGTCTTTTAACCATGAGTCAATTCCAAGAAGCATCACCTTTGCTTCAACTTGCCACACTAGATAGTACTCAAAGTATGTTAGATAATGTCCAAGTTCTTCTAACGGAAATTTTGGACAGTAGAGTTCAGCATCTTCACAATGTCAAACATTCACCAAGGTAATAAATTCATTATGTAATAATTCTAAAGCGTTCTAGTAATACATATTGATAATTATGAATAATTTATCGTGGTAGGTATGTGGACGTATTGACTGGTGTATTAAAGCAAAAACTGTCATTGGTGGAAAAAATGGTTCTATCACAAAAGTTGGTTGAGCAAAGAATAAAAGAAGCTAGAGAACAAGCTCTTGCGTTACAACCAATGTTAAAGCTTGTAATACAGAGGACAAAAGAATTACAGATCGAGGTGAGTGTGACCTTATATGAAATAGTATTAATTTTGTTGGTCATCAAACGGCTAATTTTGAGCATTGATAACTATTTATTTTTCAGATTGAACAAGATATATCTAAGAAATACAAAAACAGAGTGGTACGATTAACAGGTGGCGTGCATACCTTATAAATAACGAAATTAACTGCGGGCTGTGGGATACGTTTGAAATAATAAAAATTTTATATGTTTCATGGGTTGTATAATTTGTTTACTGTTCGTCGTTGCTTAACTTAGGATACGTTCCTAATTCATTGCCGGTATTACAAATACCGTTGTGTTCTTGTGTACCAGCATGCAATTGAGAGTAGTAAATTTCGAAACGTACCCTTAATCATGTACTATAAATTGATTACTTGTTACAACACATTGATTTTACACTATCGCTGTCTCTAATATATTTTTGAGCATAGTATGGAAATTATTGATATCATTAAGAAAAGGTCTCAAACTTGAAATACTTATAAGTCTGTTGCAATTGACGCCCATAATATTCTGGTATATGGTAAATTTATACATTTCTAATGTAGGTAAATATGTATGTATAATTTATGAGTGGATATTTTATATGTTATTCTCTAATTGCTAAATGTAATATACATCTCACAGAATAAGCTTGTCATTCATATAATGATTAACGATTATAACGACCGAGGTAGTGAGCCCGCATAAGGAGAATAATAAAATTATAGTTTGCATCGATTGTGTTTAAAGCTATGCAATTATTTGTATACACTATTCCATATGAAGTTAACGTATTTAAATATTATGATTATACATTTCTACCATTTTTTGTATGTAAATGAAAACTATCTGTTCCATAAAACATTCATTTTGTATGGTTTAAAGTGTATTATGCAATGACAATCCATTTCAAAAATATAATTTTGTAATTAAATATATTTTGTATTAAACTACAAAAATTAGTAAAAAATCAATATCTTGCAGCCAGCATTCACTAGTTTAAACTGGAACAATCAATATCTGTATGTCAGGTAGTATTTTTCGCAGCAAGTGTATTATTACCGATTTCTGATTAATATATTATGTTCGTCAATGGTATAAAAGAGAAGTGCAATTCTAATAATCACTTTTTCTAAATTAACAAGACATTTAATTCCCTTAAAATTAGAACATAATATATTTGGCACGAAATTACATTTGATTCGAATGCCTCCAGTCGATACCAAAGATACCTTTTTCCTAACAGTGAAATCTAACTTGTTATGCAAAAGCTAGAAAATCATGAATAGGTTTTGCACCAGCCTCCATGGCGACGACATACACATAGCTTTTGTTTTAGGACACGGATATCGACTTAAGCATTCTGCCAATGATCTGTCGCATTCGCACAAACGTTGGGCACATGATCCTGATGATCCCCATTCACCATGCTCAATAGCTGTAATCGAAATATAATTTACTATGAATTTTGAATCTGGATTCACAAATCAAGCAGATAAGTAACTCATACACACAATACTGATATTAAATAATAATGTAGATAAAACCGACCGCAGATAGGTTTGTAACCTCGATGACACTTCCAGTAATAAGGGACAAAATATTCCAAAAACATTGGGCACTCCGTAGCATCGTAACACCAGTCGTGCATCTTGCAGCATCTAAAATCAGACCTCTTTTACTTTTGAAAGGAATTAAATTTATCGAAACAAACGTGTAATTCAGAATATCGTTACTATAGCATAATTACAAAGTTTTCTTCATCTACTAGTAAGGTATAGCATCCTTGGGTATAACTAGTTAATTCAGTAGCGCTAATAATATAGGAATTTTCCATCCAGAAAAAGTACCTTCTGCAATGCCAGAAGGTGGTTCGGATGGTCTTGATGCTCATAGAAAACTGTGCCGGTATACAGGTGATTCTTAGATGGACTTACCGGTCGATTCCGTCTATCGTGTATCCGGATCCCAGAAAGCCACAGTAACATCCGTAACCCTTGTAATCAAGAGGATCGCAGCCAGTGGCGCAGACGACCATATTATACAAATGTATGACTCCTCTTTTGAATCTTGCCCCGCGTAAATGTCGCCCGGCGTCTAACCAGCTGAAAGTGTCTCGTTAAAATTAGTTTTAACAAGCAGTCCGCTTAGCCTATCAAATTTCTGCATGAACTTTTTATAAGTTTTTTTTTTCTACGGCTTCGATACCTTTCGCAGAATTCTTTGATGAGACAAGTAATAATGCGCTGAGTGAAGTCGTTAACGACGTCACATAGAGCCGTATCGATCGCCAGCATAAAATAATATTCTGCATCAAGTTACTTAATATCGCATACGCATATACTATGTATAAAATAATACTGTATGTCATTAAAAAGTCTTCATACCTCAAAACAATATCTTTACATCACGCCTCTGACTTTATTTATTGCTTTGGAAATAAATGCAAGTTTTTTCACGTCTCGCTGACATATGAATTTGACTATGCCAAATGATCTATTTGCAAATCCGAAATAACATGATAAGATAATTTTGCTTAACGAGTATAAATAAATTTTGATCGTAACAGAAACAAAGATACTGCTTCAGATCTTACAATTAGATTCATTTACAAAAGTCATTTTGTCCTTACGAAATTTGCTTGGTCCAGCTGTTATTGAACATAGCCGAGTGTTTAGAAAATGAGGATCTCGCTTGACGAGGATTGTTGTAATGACAGTCGCTGCTGGAAGATACACTTTCCCATGGATCCCCACTGCATCCTAGATAGAATTCATCCCCGGATAAGGTATTTCTGTTCTCCTGATCCTCAACTCGATTCGTTGCCAGCTCGGAGTCTCGTTCCCGTCGATGAGCACGAGGAACACCGAGTATCTGACCCCCTGCAATGTTTGTTAAGCATTTTTAACAGGCCTGACAACACACATCAGTATTATAAGAACTTAGCGTATCGTCTCGACTATATTTTAATCTTCCTTATGATCTACTTCCATAGATCACTTTAAATATTATGTAAAAAAGCTAATTCTTGATTTCTCTTTCAAACTAGATCAACTACTTAATACGTTTATTGAACGATATTTAATCATATCAAAAATATGTTTCCCAATTATTTATTACTTGATTGATGAGTCAGTTAAAATAAGTAATATACAGTCTAATACGAATTAGATAAAGCGGCAGAATACGACATCTCGTTGAAGAGCTTTATCTAAAAAGAACTAAAGAATCCATAGCTAACTTCAAGAAAGAGTCGTATTCTGCAGTTTAGCGATGAATTATCCCGCGTAAATGAGATCTATGGTTCCAGACTGTACACGTCTAACGAATGATTACTTTTATGTTTGTTACAACCTATGCATATGCATGGTTTTGCACTGAGTATGTTTTATTGTTCTATTTCAGCATATATTTGTTAGTTTATGGAAAAACTTGTGTGATTTGCTAAGGATTGCATTGCTTACGAACTGTCAGAAAAACACATTGCACTCGTGAACCGATTACATGCGTTATACATACCAGTGCACGGAGAAATTCTTAAACAGAGAGTGAGGTTAGGAAGGTCGGTAATATGACAGGTGGCTATATACAGGGTGTCCCAGAACTACCTGACCAACGGGGTATAGCGGTGTTCGGGAGGCACCACTGATCACGAAAATGACCTTCCTTTTGTCCGGAAGGTCATAGTTTTTAAATGGGAGCAGGCCAAAGTTGACCAATCAGAGGGAGGCGTCAAGAGAAATGTAGGCACCTGCGAACTCTGAGTTTTCTTCGCTCGCTTTTGTTTCTCGGTAGCTTGTTTCTTGTTTCCAATATGTATGTCTTCGGCTGACGTCATCCTGCCCGAAGTACCGAGAAACAAAAGCGAGGGAAGAAAACTCAGAGTTCGCAGGTGCCTACGTTTCTCTTGACATTTTCCTCTGATTGGTCAACTTTGACCTGCTCCCATTTAAAAACTATGACCTTCCGGACAAAAGGAAGGTCATTTTCGTGATCAGTGGTGCCTCTCGAACACCGCTATACCCCGTTGGTCAGGTAGTTCTGGGACACCCTGTATACATAGCGTATAATATAATTGGCATTAAGCACGCAGAAGACGTTTGGCATTGTGTCTTTGTCGCGTAGTGCGATTCATTTTTCCAGTGATCTAGGCTAGTCAACTTCTTTGTTCATAAAACTGGGCTAGCTCGACCTTCGAGGCTTTTCAAATGCACCACAATCTACCGAACCACGGGCGCGAGGAGCGAACAAAGTATATCGCGTGCAAACTTCAACGATCTTCCGCTAGGTTGACCCGACTCATCAGTTTATACCGGAAGGACGGAAGTTCAACTAAATCAGTAGGTATTCACTATTGTGCAGGTATTTTTTCTCCAATTTCATTTATGCCGTTCAGGATTCTTTACGTATATTTGTTATATATTTGACTATTCTAGTAAAATTCTATTCATGCCGCGTGACCATGCTTACGTGCAACGATACAAATTGATGTCCATGAGGCCAAGCCTTGACGTTCAAATTTGTAATATACTTCGTCCTAGTAAAATTCTTATCAAAGAGGATATCGACTATTCCGGACTTGTATTACAACCAATTGATTCGAAAAGGCAGGAAAAATCTTTCATCATTTGAAATTCCGGTAGACCGAATCTTGATATCGATCGCATTTCTTCATCTCGTATTAACGTTACTTTATCTTTTGCTTTGCTGTTTCTTCTTTTGCCTTCAACTAACCAAACGACACTTGCCTCTAATCGGGCATTCATTCCTGTAACAAGAATATGGATAAAATTTTTTTTTCGTTTCCCTTGCTCGGTCTGTCATTCTTCGTATTATTATTCGAGGGCCACTCATTAAATGCGATTTTTGTTTATCAAAGTTACCGGAGAGATACCAATATAAAATAATTTTATTTATCGTGTTCTACCTAGAAGTTCGAAGTCTTCAGCATAGGTTGGTTTATTGTTTACAGGCCTGGAGATTTTTCTCATCCGTTTATACTTTGAGTCCAATTTTTGAATGGTTTAAGTTAAAATTTCATTTTCTTTTGCTTCCTCATAGAGGAAGCTATGTGACGGTGGAAAATTTGGCCATCTAGATTTTTTATGTAGACGGCGATACCACAGTTCTAGTATAGCAACTATAATTTTTTTGCAACCAATTTCTGATATATCGAATATTTAAGTGCGCGTTTTATTTCTGTTGAATATAAAAATTACAATTATTTCTATTGAATATAAAGATTACAATTATTTCTGTTGAATATAAAAATTACAATTTCTAATTTTAATTATCAAATTGATATTCGCTTTATTTATTTAATTCCAATCTTAGTACGATTTACTTAATAAAGTTTGATATCCAATGAAATAGGTTTATAATTATAATATTCTCATTAAAATATAGTGTCATGTACAATTTTCAAACTCAGGATTGGCGGCTATGCAAAGTAATTAGTCGCACTAATCATTTTAACCAATTTTTATTCTTATCATAGAACTTTAATTGCGGGCATTAATCGATAGATTTTTCATATACATTAAATATCCACCGCAAGCCTGTTATCGATAAAGATAAAGTTGCCAATATTAGCAACATGTACTAAAATAACTCTTGTGAATCAACTAAACGTCTGAAATCTGTTCTAGACATATGTTACACTAGTCCCATACTAGTCCTGCATCTAAAAATTTGACCTGGAGCGTGCGAAAGATTCATGAAGAGATTCGCCGAGGAGTTCATAAAATCAAGATCTTTGAAGTAATTGGGTCCTCATTTGCTTGACAAGGGTCAGCGGTGGAAATTGTCGAGTGGATTATGCGTAACAGCGAGCTCTAACTGTATAGTTAGAGCATGTCGCTGCCTCTATTGCTTTATGTGAGAACCTTTGTAAAAAATTGAAAAATTGCTGAAGGTGTTTTTTTTAAATAGTTTTTCTGATTTTAGGATTGATATGCTCCAGATGATATTACATCCAGCATGGAACGAAGCTAGGACTTTTTAAAGGAATCCTTAAAAGCAGCAACTTTCGGATAATATTCCAAAATTCGGTCAGCAGCTGTGTATTTTGCGGTCGGGAATGACAGCCAAGTTCTAATTAATTGCGTGCTAACCAAGTCATGCGTCTTTGCGAATTGTCGAGAGGATAAAACACCGAGAGAAGAAAGAAAGCTGTATAAGAGTCATGGACCTATTAATTAGCTCTTTGTACAAGAAAGGACTACTCAGAGAGTTTAGTGTGATTTAATTGGAACAACTTAAACTGTTCAATTGCTATTATCCAGACGAGCAATATTCTTCAGATATATTATCTTCGAATTAGAAAACTTAGTCCAAATTCTGTAAAAGTTCTTTTCTGTGATTAAGTTGAAATTATGGTTTTTCTAATACCTTTTCACACTATTTAAAAAAGAAAATCATTTGACCAGAAATTCTTTGAAATACTTATCCTCGTACTGTGACGCTGATATTATATATACATATGTATATCCGTTATATATAATATTATAACTACATCGTTTTAATGAATAGCTGTTTTTGACAGATAATCTATGCTTATCATAATTAATTGAAAGATACTTGTCAGGGCGATAATAACGATAGAGAAAACTGCAAGGACCTGATGAGCGTCAATCAATAGAAAATCGATCATTCAAATGGCAGTTCTGTTGACTAATTGATTTTTTTATATTTAAAGAAAATACACTAATCATTTATATGCATGGTCTCAGTAAAGCTTCATCTTCATTTTGTATCAATTTAGCCTGGACCTTAAATCGAATTGATAAAGATAGCTGATTCGGATGGAAACGTGACAATCCTTTTGTCTGATCTTTGGACCCTTTTTTCTATAGGAAAATACGTCACTATGAATGCCTAGAGGTATTGCTGTCGGTTGATTGGCCAGTCAAGGAGTATCTCCCATGAGAATACATGACGAAGGAAGAGATAGATGGAAAACGAAGTAAGGAAGAAAAGAAGGAAGGAAGAAAGTTACTAAGAGATCTCCTCCCGACCTGAACAATTCGTTAGCAGGTTCAGTACATGAATAAGATATTGCTGTGTATACATATGTGTGTATATATGCTGTGTAGGTCACCTATCTAAAGGCCATGTGTCTGGAACGTAGCGGAAGCCTCGCTAGTTAACTTCTCCACTCCTGTGCGAACTTCATTAATTAAACGCCTCGTTACCGTGTTCGGATTTGGTCCTTTCACAACTACCAAAACCTATCCTGGCGAATGGATGCTTGGACCATTGTCAAAAAGTCGAATCACAGATACGTCATAGAATGAAGTTACGAGGATGTCTCTATGATAAACTAGTATTACAAATGTATTATAGATTGTTTTGGCGTATACGTACCAGCACATGCTGATGTTAGAAGCATTGTAAGAAATGCTAACCCGTATGTTGCACGTGGATTCCGAGATCGTTGAAGGATTTGACAGTTGTTCCAGCTGCTGGATACACGGGTCCAAAGTGAATGATACATTTGGGTTTCCGTTATGAGGTAGGATATCGTGACTTTTTTTACTTCTGTCACCGGGTAACTTCCGATAATGATTTCTTAGTTATTGTTGGATTCACCACTAAACGACCAAAGTTTTTTTGAATTTTCCCGCCGGTCATCGCAATGGCAGTTAAAAGTGTCCCACCATTGATTTCTTTCACTATTCACTTTGCTATATTTTGAATGAGTTTTTTTTGTTTATTAAGTTTACGCAGAAAAAAACGTCTCCTGGGCCATTTGCTCTTTATGGAGTTTCTTCTCATCAAGGACTGCGTTTCTGATGGTTGGCCGAGAGTAAGTGGCGAAAAGTAAGGAGCAGCAGCATGGTGCCTGTCTTAGAAAACGACATACTGTTTCCCCTTCTACTGTTCCTATAGATCTTTTAAAGTTCTCCTACCTAAACGACAATGAAGATTTTTCGGATCATTTTCGAGATCACCGGAAATCAATTTCATACAATAGTGGTAAGGAAGTTTGAAATTGTCGGTTACTTTTTTTTTTATAATAAAAGTAATTTTTAAGCATAAAATATTTGATGTATGTAATCTCCGTCTGAATTTGGTAAAAAAAAAAAAAATGAATAAGCTCTTAATTCAGTTTGATCAATTTATATGTGCGATACCGATCTCGGAATATATAGTAATATTATTTATTGTAGTTTTCCCAAAAATTTGAAATTAACCAAAAAGACAATTAAATTCATACTAGACGCTTTTTCCATGGTAAACTCATTTTTTTCTTCTTGCAAGCGAGGAGGCTTATTATGCTTCTGTTTTAAATATTAATTTACGTCACACTACTGCACAACAGTAACGATTACCCTATATTGATCAAGGAACCAAACAGAAGGTAACACGCTGCATTCAAGATACTATCCGTAAGACGCTCGCGGAAAAGTAACACTGCAACTAGCGGTACTTTATTTATGGTAGTGGTCATCGCGTCTCGGTGTAAGAATCGAGTGGTTTAAAAAAAAACACCGTTGCAATGAGAACTCGAGTAATTAGTCTAATAGTAAGTACGAGCATAAAGACTCGGACAAAGGTTCCCAAAGTTATGACGGCATAACGAGATGTCACAGTTCACTCTGTTAAAGATCGTGAAAGTTACGTGACGTTAACCTCTTTAAATTCATCTACCTCCTTTTTCATATTAGGCCCAATTTTTTATGGCATCTTTCATTCGACATCGATTAATCATTTTCGAATTACCTATACGACAGTATATCGAAGAAAGTAGAACTCTTATGGAAAATTATATATTTTTTTCTTTATATAAAGGCGAATCCAGGATTTTTCTTTAAAAGGTCAATTTTCTGCTACAAGTCTGTGGAGATGTGGTTTAGTAAAGCAGAATGCTGGTAAAACGGTAATATCGCTCCATGCGCTATTTCGCCAAGGGAGCCCACGCTCTCTGAAAAGCGATGGCAGCGCCACGCGTTGCACAACAACGCAGTACCATTAGTCGGACAGTTGCGAAAATGCAGCGCTCTTTGGAGTTGAGAAACTTGGGTGTAACTTCGTCGGAGTCAATGGCTGCATCTTGTTCATCGCGTAAATGCTTTCCGGTAATCTGTACGTCGGTATATGAAGAAATGTTTTGTTTGCTTTCGTAATTCTATTATTTATTATTATTGTATTATATCAAATGCTAAAAGAAGCTGGAAAACTAATATAAATCATATAGTACTTCGTGTCATTCGTATACACCATATAGGTTAGGTTGAAATTATTAGGATGACATATAATATGTATTATCGAATCTTCATCTGTGTCTGTATTGGAGTCTTGGTATAGCGATGATATATTTAAATAAGGCAAGGCCAGGCTAACCTGTACCAGCAATCAGGTACATCCTAGATTCGTACTTTATTACCAAATTAATTTATTGATTCAAATTAGATGATTTACCAGTACACAGGCTTTATTAGAATTTAATTTATTTTAATTATTGTTCCATCCTTTGTTATTCTATGAATAACAGTATTATATAGATACTTTTGGTATAGTTTGAAAGCATCATGTGACACATACATGGCAGTGAATTTCGGGAATAGCGTGAAAGATTATGCGTCTGACGTAATATTGTTTACTGTGATTGAATACTATAACAACTATTTATCGTGTACTTCCTAGCTGTTTTTTGCTCGACACTGATGGCATTGATTAAACACGTTATGAAGTTTTGATTGATCGCAAGGATGGTAGGGGGATGCGTTATGATGTGGGACCGAATTTTAATTTAAATTTTATGTACAAAAAGTTGTATGATGTGGGAATATTATTGCCATATGATTGTTATATATTATGAGTAAAGTTGTATTGTGCAACAAGTGTGATTTACGTTACATGTGGAAAATTTTTAAAATAGTTTTTCGTTATACAATTCATAATAAATTATAAAAAATACACATGAACCTTAAAAAAACACAGTCTGCAATATTCAAATGTAATTTTTAACGGGGAATGAAATAAGTTTTAAAAAGATGATTCGTTGACATCTTATCAGTTAGAAAAGTCTTATGAATATTTATTTATACTTTGTATCGATAATGTCGTTCTGCTATAGGTACTCTAGATTTCAAAAAGGCTAACAATAACGTTGCCCTTTTAAATATAAATTCCATAACACTCTCTTCGTTTTTATCAATAATTCATAAATCTTTGTTACGCAGCATCAGTGGATTTCTTGACTTTGATTATACTTTTGAGATTATTAACAAAGAGATCGGCAGATGAGGAATCTTTGTTATCAGGATTCGACCGTTATATTACGTAGTAACGAATTTTTTTGGGAAAACTCGAAATGGCTATTATTTTCATGGCCGCGGGATGAGTAAATGATCTACTTGGAAATTTTAAGAGCAGTATATATGGTAAATGTCATATATTTTTGCTTAGATTACAAGCAAGTGTTATCATTGTAACATATATGGGCTGTAATAAATGAAAAACTTTCGTTGGTTTCCGTTTGAATATGATTAGTCGAAATTCTAAAAAAATTCATTTGACAATAATTTTCATTTGTCTTATGGTAAAAGTTCGTGTTTTCAAAATTGCATCACTATGCTATTTTTTGTCTAATAAGAGAAATCTGCTGGATCGAGTCCCATTAGGTATGCGCTATTATAATCACATTATGATTTGGGCAATTAGACAGAATTATACATCAAAACCAAAAATAATAATACTAAAGAGCAGCTACATCGAGTGATAACAGAATCGTCATATGCAGATTGGATAATGGAAAGTAGCTAATATTTACAAGTGATTTGAATATATAAAATATATTATAAAGACTTAATCCCTTGCTTGATAAGTACAGGAATAAGAAAATACGTCATGGTGTCGTGATTTATTAATGTCGCATTAGGTAATAACTGTACAGTTGTAAATCGGGACACAGTGTGTTTTTTTATACTTTTACCGGTAGAGAAATCTTTTCTGCTTGTCTCGGTCAAGGTTGCGCCGGAAGGAAGTCCTGTACAATAAAGTCACGTGTCGCGAGTTTCTCGTAGCTATTTTATTTCCTGGCGTGAAGTAACAACAGCGTTTTACTTTATAATTTTGTGGCGAAACGATATCAATCAGTTTCGAAATATTTTCAAAGGAATTGTCATTGGGATAAACTTTGTTCCGATTGACATATTGATGTTTGTTTGTTCAATAGTCAGGAAGCGAATTATTGGATATATTAAATGCATAAAAAGAAGCTTAAAAAATTCAATATACTTTTTACACAGCTTAGTTATATGTAAGTATAATTTTTCATATATTATAATTTTCAAAGTAATTGTGCGTCGCTTACAATCTTTTATGGCTAGTGAAAAATATTGATTACAGTACATCACGGGTTATTTGTTTTTAACATAGTTTTTAATTTGACTAGCATTAAATACATTATTAACGATTGACCCACAGAGACAATATATTTTATTATAGGGTTATCGGAGATGAGATGATTCTCTAACATGATTACTTAACGCTTATCTATCTAGCAGGCTGAAAGATAAGGATTTTTCGGGAAATTTCTCATAATGCTAGTAGGTATTTAATTTTTGCTTCGGTGAAAAGTACAGATTTTGTGGGTAGTACAACAAGATTTTCATATAAAAAAATGTTGAGAAATGGCGGATATACGGTCATTGCTTCCAGGTATGTCCCAAAAAAGGATTTTGAGATACCAGGTGTATCTTTAATAGGAGTCGATTAAAAAAAATATTATTAAAGTTACGTTATTATTAAATAAAATGACGGCCGTTTGAGGTTAAGATAGTGACTTAAAAAAAATTATTTGAGTAAGTAAGCCCAGTTAACTCTTAACTGTATATGTGAGATCTCAGGGACCTCACGAATCTTACGTTTAGCCCTCTCGTTGAGTTTGTTTCAACGTAAATTTTTAATACACTACAAAATCTAGTACATAATTATTATTTTATACCAAGTCGATAAGATCGACTAAGCTAAGAGAATAGCGACATAAAATTTGACTCCTTATTTATTCTATTCGTCGTGATGGTCTTGCAATGGAGTTTCACAAATTGACGTCTCGCAGACCTCACCTTGTAAAATATATTCCTAAAGGCGGACTTGTATGGTTAAGGGATAATTGATTCGGAGATCTTCGCTCCGAAACAAAATGATGTTCCCTACGAACCAAAACGGTTCCACTTTCTGCGTACGATAACAAGTTTCATTTGCAAATCTAAGAGCCTCTTCTTTGTTTCGGTTGTACGAGACCGGTTACATTAACTTTCACCATATTTCATTTATCATCATTAGAATTACATCGTAATCTATTCTACCGTCACATTTCATGGCATCCAACGTAAAAACAATTCCTGTTCTTACAAAATTCACTGGTATTTACACAATGATTAAAAAAAAAATTACGAGCAACAATGATTTAATACGAAAATCATACTTGCAAATAAGACCCATCAAATCGTCAAATTCATTCTGTCTTCTATTCGCAACTTTCATTATTTCAACACCAGGCTGATTCTTGTCTCATAAAAATTGGACCTTGATTTAAAAAATGAATATATGACTTATAGAAAATATCGTGGCTTCCATTTCAAAATTTGTTTTCATCTTCCATCCGAATCTTTCAATTGATTCCACGTGTTTGTATACTCGGTTGCGTAACACATGTAAAGCGTATTTCACGATCTTCAAATATCTAAAGTCTCAAAGTTTCGTTAAAGATGCAGTAATCTCCAGCAAAGCGTAGAGCCACGTATAATTGGTTTTTCGAAAATTAATAATGTCCAGGGCAATATATACTGCTCAAAAGTTCTGTATGACACGTCCACTGCGACCAAAGTTATCCTTTGGGAATCTTAAAGATAATTTTAGGTTTTGCGTCTTGTCCGTAATGTTAAATGTCGCACGTATTTAATTTACTTGTTGGATTTTTACGTGTTCACTTGCGTCTCCTCGAGCTTTGTATCACAGAAAATTAAATTAACCGATGTTTTGCATTTATCATATGAGTGTGTAAAGACGAGATAAAGCCAACAGACGATCCAATATACCGTGGGAGAACATCACGTGAGTTGAAACTCGCACGGCATGTATTATCCGGAACTGATCGCAAACATTTGCTCGCTTCCATGTTGCCAAGAATATTATTAATGTACTATCGATATATATATAATATGTTCTGGATACGTATATATATATATGCGGATCATCGAGTTGATATTCTTATCTTTGGAAGAGCAATAAGTTGCAAATTATTAGATTACAATAATCACTATTTTTTAGACGAATCAAAATACGTTTTGTCAATTTTTATTAATAATAATAGCTAATACTAGATATAACACTTAAAACCTATCTCTGGGCTATCTCACACCCCTGGATAGGGTTTAAGGGTTAATCATTGATTTAATGTTAAATATTATTGAGTGATTATAGTTTATATGTTAATATTCTAGTTACGACAGGCTGAATGTTGCAACTGGCTTTTCTGTGAATGAAAATAAAAAAAGAAGCATTTTCTTGAAGATAGTTTACTTTTAAACTTGCCTACGTATTCAGCCAATTATCATATCCGTTGGGAAATTTCTTGAAAAGGCATTCGCTCTCTAGCATTAGGTGGGTCCATTTCGTGCCGTTGGATTTTATACGTATACGACAACGGTAGTGCAGTCGGCGTAGGTTTAACTAATTTGAATTTGATTAGCGCGAAGAAATTTTTAAGAATTATAAAAAATTGAAAGAAATTTTTTTTAATAGGACTCATTATTATTTAATCTATAACTTAGCATTTAAGAAACATTGTATAACTTTATATCCAACATGATCTTTATATACGGCAGTAAAGTACAGAATGAAATAATGATTGTTTGCGTACAGTCGATTACGATCAAATACTATATGTATGGTATATTTGTAATAGTAAAAATGATTCTAAAATTCGTATAGTATGTTACTTTCAGAGCCGTTTAAACATTATTAGTGAAATTATGTTAGGTGGGTTATGCGTATTACAAATTGACGAAATATTCACTTTGACGCATACGAGTTATGTTATATGACTTTTCGATTTGTGGGAATCCATAGATCGAAATTCGTTATTAAAATCTTATCGCGGTGGTGGCCATCGCTACGTAGAATACTTACTGTTCGAATGATTTCGAAAGTAATTCGAAATTTAACAGCAGACTTAAGAGGATTTAAATAATATAGCTTTGTGTAAATATAAATTGAGCAACCTGTTTCTCAAGTTTCGTGCCTTGTATAGTTGTCATGGGTCTTAAGGCTATGATAAAGGCAGTTCTGCGCGAGACACTCATTACGATTTACTGAATAATCTGTCTATAAAGAGTATTTATGCAATCGATTGTAGTAATAATAATCATTGCTTAATTATTACTTCTTTAAGCCTTAGACTGCCAGGATGACGCTACTTGGCGTCACCCGATGACCTGTACACAATGACCGATACATGGACAACGTTTATATAGGAATGAGCCACTCACTATCAGTCATAGAGCGAAAGTATATTTTTGTTATATTTCGCTATGGACAGTCTTGCCTAACGTGATAACATTACTTTTTGCTACGGTGGCAAACAAAGTCCACGTCATGTAATTTATTCCACAATCATTTATCTCGTGAAAATTAATAAAGATAGGCCGTCACCTGAGCTACGTTATCGATCGAGCACGTTATAGACATTATTCGCATATATCCTTATAAATACAAATTATGCATATCCTTATACTTATCATAATATACAATGTGGACTATGAATCATCAGTAATTAATAACTTAATCAATGATCTATTCAATCGAATCAAATTTCTTTTATACGCAGAATTAAAATAGAATATATGTATGCACCTGAAAGGGATGATAACTTTATAAGGATACGATTGATATATCTACGTTTGCGATTATTCATACGGTAAGTTGAATAGATGATAATTAATTTCGAACATTGTCTCAAATTTTAATTATCAAAATTGTCAAAGAATACTTGTATAGAGTTAACATTTTTTTTTCTCAAGTGTGTCAGTCGTTTGATATTTATCGATAATCGGACATACAGTTCGTAATAATACGATTATGGCTAAAAAAATAATTATGAAAATTCTTGAATGGAAAGAAACAATGTAATGCGCGTACGATTCAGTTGATTGAGGTTTTGTCGGGTCTCCCATAACTGTTGTGTTTCGCCGTGGGACGTTTCCTTTGTCATAGAGTAAAATTACTAATAACGAGTCATTCATGTGGCATAAAAGGATTCTACGATTAATACTGGGTGGCTTTATGAAATTGTAAATAAGCTACCGACCCCATATGGTTGATGAAATTTTGCGGATCAGTCAAATATTATATAACCTCCAGTTTATTCTTTCAGCCAAACGAACCCATGCGAGTTGTTGTTTACCAACGATTTAATATTCTTTCAGACAATTTGCTCTGCGACTTTATTCAATACGATTACAGATTGTCGATACTTGATTTTACCTTTTGCTTTGAATTTCATTTTTACATTCATACGAAAACGATTTATTTTTCGGAAAAGAGATCAGATTATTATGATATCAATGCGCGGTATATCACTATTTAGATCAGGATAAGGTAGACCGTTGATAAAAGTATTAAAGTTTCTTTGATGGTATTATGAAAATAATCGTGCAGAAGCTGCGGTTCGAGAATCACGAGGAAACGCAGCATAAGTTTTATATTTTTTTCTTAAACTTCTACGAGAACATAGACGTAGATTCAAATAAAATTCAATTCATAATACGATTTTATTCTTTATTATTTTTTCAGGCTATTTCAGCTTTTATAACGTAATTTCTTCTTAGTGAACAAACATGAGATTTTACTGTTTCTGGCGTTGTCGACCATTCCTAAGATACCTTTCATTGAAATTGTCTACAGTAACGCGACGTTATCTTAGCCAAGTGGTTTTGTTCACTGTGCTAAACTTTCTACCAAGTAGCTACGTATTGATGAATACAACCAACTACTCACGTTATCGTAGTTACAAGAAAGTCAAAACTGGCTTCAATGATATCTGTTAAACTGAATTGCATTCTCGAAGACAAATGGGAGGCCAAAGAATTTCTGCTTGTTAATAATATGAATTTCACATATAAATGTGGCATCAGTCATATGATTCATAGAAGAAGAGATTTGTCAATGGGACATAGTGGTGCTATAATTACGTGACTGTATCAGATAATTGTCCAAATTTGTAGCAGTCCTTCAAATTTATGTCTGACTTTACCGAACGTCACATGGAACATTAATATTGATGTTTCCATAGTTTGAAGAGACTTCAGGAAAGTGAAAATTTAAAAGTATCAGACAGTCACGTAATCGTCCAAAATGGAGAGCAGACTAAATTATTTTCCAACGAAAATTTAATTTTTTTAATTTTGACAATAATTAAATACAACCGTCCATTTTCTGCAAGCGATTTTTAGTAACATTCTTAAAAAACAATCATAAATGGCAGATCTTCCCCATGGGTCTAGCAGTCACTTACTACAAAACGGGAAGATGTGCTCGATCAACCGGTAATGTGTTCAGTATTCGGAGAGATAATAAAATCCATAAATTCGTTTGATCGAATTATCCCTTGTATAAGAGGGGTAATGTTGATACGTTATAAAGCGAAAGGACCAGCAGCTTATTTGCTAATTTATTTGCGAGTGTCCTGATGTCCCAGCACTCTCTCCATTCAGTACTCATCCCAATCCTATGTAAATTTGCGACCTTCATCCGTTACTTTTTGATCGGTTAATTTCAAGTTCTGTATTAACCTGATTCTCTACTGGCCGTTCAGTTACGATTATCTTCAAGGAAATAAGTCCGGCTGACTCGGCGGAGCGAGTACATCGGAAATTGCTAGAACGGGAGCAATTTCAGCGTAGCATTGCTACTTATGATGGTTTTTTCGTTAATTTCTAAACTCTAATTTTTTCCGGATTGAAATCATCCGAAAGTCTTTACAAGGTGGTTCGGTATAGCAGGTGAGCTTTCTTTTATTTTCTACGAAAATTATAAGAATATGAATAATATTTCCTGGGTTTGTTATTTTTTTTTTTTCGCGTGTACACTTTCTTATGACACAGCGATAGACTCTGTCACGTGTGAACTCGGATAACAGCTATATAACATCATTTGAGAAAATGTGCTGAATTTGCAAATATTATTACAAGAAGAAAATAATATTTTCATATTCCCTTTTTCAAGAAAATAAAACGTAAATATTATAGCCGTAAGATAAATTCTTATTGCCAATAATTTTTTTGCCGAGGGTAATGTGTAGTATATCACTGGAAATCAATGGAAAAGCAATAATTAAATTTAAACAAAGTTTTTTGGCAATGGGAAATTTTCTTACGATACACTTAGATACATGCTACATATTTTTATGTATATATATGATCATATACTACTATTGTTAAGTCAAAGAAAACTCTGTGGTAATTCGCTTTTACTAAACATAATTTTTCCTTTAAAATAGTTACCATCGCGTGAGGTTTATTTTATTCAAAGGCGAATTGTTTTTGATTTGATATTATTTTTTTATATTGTGTTGTGTCTCATTAATAACGTGGCTTTTTTTTAATGGTGTCAGAATGTCATCGGAACAGTGCTTTGTTATTATTATGCAACAAAATGAGTTTCCCTTTTCTCGAAACTTTTAATAAAGCCGCAAGCTCTTTACTGGAATGCACTGACGTACCTGCATATATTTAACGATATATTCATTTAGAGACTTTTCTGCTCTGCTGGCCGCTTTAAATTACGTTTTCAACTTATGATGCAGTGAAAACTGGTGTTTCTTTTCATATTATTGCTCGTCGTATATCGCGGCTTCGGATTACGATAGGCGATATTAAAGTTACGTCACATACGCGTACATAAATCGCATGCAATTTTTGCAACAAACAAGATTTTATATGCACGTTGAAAAAATTTATAAAAATTTTCTACGATCAAGAATATTTGCCGTTGAATTTCTACTGGAAATGTGTATGACCGGCATTGATTAATTTTTCTTGGACTTACCCGCACAAGAGTTTCAATGTCAGCTTTTCCGAGATTAAACGGAAAACTTTGTGACAACATAACAAAACACGGTCATAATTTTGAAGTATTTAAACGACAAAACTAAAAGATATCCTTGTGCTTTTTACACTAGATGGTAGTTTCAAGTCAAAGCATCCACCTCCTCTTTCTTGTCTTTCTTGATACAGCCAGTTTCTCTTTGCGCAACATTTTATACCCCACCCTACGATTCCCAGAGGAATGCTCGCTTCAAGCACTACTTTCCACGAATATAAACTCAAATCGAGTTTCAAGTGTTTATCCACAGTCTCTGGGATGAATAATTTCCGAGCAGTCCTTGCGACAAGCTTTTTTAAAGTTGCAATTCTTAAAGAAGGAATCAACTTTTTAATTTCACTAAATTGTTTACCAACAATGCTTAATCTAATACTTAATATTAGCTGGGATTATATATCTGTATATCTCATTCCAAAATTGTCCTCTAACAAAATAATATATTCTATACAATAATCTTCTCATCGGCGAAACTTTGAACTTTCTTGATTCGCTCGGTAGGGCTCAGCAATTTATCCCGTCTGTCTCTCTCCTGTCTCCCTATACAGTACTATATTGAATATTTTCAAAAAGTACTATATGCAATTAAAAAACATATTATTTCGAATATTTTTAACCACACGTAATTAAGGTACTAAGGTTTGAGTAGGAAAAATGTGTCTGTGACGGTATACATTTTATCGTCTTATTTCCAATGCCGTCTCAGACACTTTTCCCCTAAATAAGACGCACCAAGATTTTGCAAAACATTTATTGACGGCTTATCCCGATACGGAATATGGATGTAAGAATAAGGTCGTCGAAAGATATTGAACGATAAAAAAAAATAATTTCCATAAAGACATCAAGCAGCCCCGTGGGCGACGCGAGGGACCACAGAAAGATAGTAGAATAATAATGCAAAAGACTTTACGGATACGATAACGTATATACGTAAGTTCAGTGCAAAAAACTTGATAGAAACTCACGTAAGGTGAAACAAGTAGTAATTTTGTTAACATGTATGTAAATGTAGTTAACACTTTTGAGAAATGTAGTGGGGACGCTTTGAGCAGGTGGACGGCTTGCGCCGTCGCTGCGTGCCGCCACCCCATCTTTCACCCCAACCTTTGACCCTCAACTACCAATCCAGGAGCCCATCATATCCAGTTAGTCAGGCGTAATCGCCTTGTTTCAGTCCGTTATTCGAACCAGGTGTTTCATTCAACCATTCCGGCAAAATTTGATCTGCCTATCGAACTGGTTACAGCGATAAAACGATTCGATGCTAATCCGTCTTCATTGGATAATTTACGTATATGAAAAATCTCGTGTTTACAACACAACTGGATCTGCTTAATCGGTATGAAGGCTCCTGAAATTCTCTTTAGTAATTTTCTTATTTTCCTCATTGCGTTTTTCTTACTCAAATAAGATATTTACTCCGGGCACCCTATAAGATTATATAAATTGACATCTAAGTGTTCTACAAAACCTTATTGAAATATAATTTTTCATTTATCGTACAGTAGTATACTTTTTTTAAATTCAATTTTTAAACCCATATAATCTTTTGCACGATTTAATGAGTTTTATCTACATGCACCATGTGGTCTAAGAAGCGATGCTTTATAAATTTGCATAACTGACCTCTGTAAAGTTAGCCGGACAAGATCGTTAGCTCGTTAGCAAGTTAGCTCGTATGAGATCGAATGTTGGTCGTTTATTGTCGATTGTTAGGCTAATAAAAATGTTTGTTACCCATAACTAACAAAACCTAACCTAAAAAAAACCCATAACTTTTTGTATAAAATCGAAAACAAATTTTGGTATTAATTTAATCGACGCACGTGATATTTTCTATAGATTGCGTTTCAAAACGTAGTTAGTCGATGCGAAATCGTTTGTTGTTCACGAATATAATAATTAAAACGTTTGTTAGGTTATAGTTCGATCTAAACAAGCGAAAAACTGTATGCCACCCAAATGGCGCACTTGGAATGACAATACCGTAAATACCTAAATTTCACCTTTGACCGATAGAATTTGACGAATCCGTGTGAGTCGGCGGAGTAAGTTCGCGAAAAGAACCAATCATCGTCCAGTCATCAGCCCCTCCACTTTGAAGCTAATCATCGGACCAATATTCCTGAATATTTACGATTAGCTCCCACTGCTACCAACAACGGCAAAAGTACCATTGGCACTACCGTTACCATCATCGTCACTACCAACTGTACTACCACCTGTACCCAGCATCCCCCATCATAGAGGTTTCGTATCCGACGCGCCATCCAGCCTGCGCCACTCGCCTCCACTTCTGTAAAAGAGCCATCGCGCATCGGGAATCTCGTTCACTCACAACCACCCGATCGCCGAAGAAGCACCAGCTGATTCGCCGCTCCAACCCTTGTTCTTCTCTGCTAATCACTCATCGTGAGGAACAACAGTTCGCGACTATTCAAAATGAAGAACACGGCAATCCCGACTTCCGGATGCTCGGTACTCACCATTGCCTTGATTCTTCTGGTCTCCTTCAGCGTCGAAGTTTACGCGAAACGTGAGTAACGTAAACTTATAACAGAAATACTTTCTTACTTTATCAGTTTTCTGTTTGTCAGGACTTTTCTCTGTTCTAATTTACCGTTCCGTCGAAAAGCTGATTCTTTGTTTAAACTTTGGGTTGGAATATTTTTTTTCACTTTCGTTCCGCCTGCTCAGGTAGTATTTGCTTATCAAAGAAATGTTAATTAAAATTTTCTTTTTTTAATAAAAAATAACAGCCGCTCGTGTCTTGTATTCTAAGATATTGTCAATTAATCCGGAAGCTCTGTTAAATTTTATTTCATAAATGAGCAAATTCGTAATATGAGTATGTGACATACGTGTTACTTAATGTTGTCAAGTGGAATTTGCGCATTTCATTTTTACTAGTAAACTGTTGTTTTGGGTAATTCTAATCACGGTATTATCTAACGTATAGGTGTTATACGTATGTTTCTTTGTACAGCAGGAAACGTATGCCCATACATTTTTTATGTGTAAAAATTGAAAGTCTTACTAACAATAAGAAACATGTTGCGTAGTAAGAATGTCGAAGGAAAATTTTATTATGAGAGAATATTACACTTTGAAGTTTGAATGTGATTTTCGTTAGACCCCAATTCAAATGTATATTGTATCGATTTGATTATTCGCACATTGAAATCCGAAATTACCTCAATCCATGAATGAACTTTACTGACTATTGTCTGAGGGGGTGTAATTGACAGTTGTACTTATCTCGATATGCGGACAATCTTCGAATTAGAGTTTGAGAGCAAATCGCGTCACCACGATTTCTACAGTATTTATAAAGTTATTTAATTAAAAGTTATCTCAAATATGTATGAAAACTTTTATCTTTATCGAACATAACGTTTTAACACTTATTATTCATTTTGGCACTCTTAAACCGTACAGATGGGTCAATTATAATATTTCCGGTGGGGTGTTACTTTTTCCGATGAATTGATACAGTTAGAAATCGCACGGACAAAAATGACTCATCGGTACGAAGTAAGGGTTAATGTTAATATTAACGTTGCACTTTACCTGTATGAAAAAAAAATCTTGTTATCGTTACGTTTGAGCACGAAAGAGTTTCTCGTTTCCTGGAAAAATATTTTTCTTTGTGATAACTCAAATCCATGATTCCAATTAACCCTACGGCGGGCAGGCCCATCGTAACGGGCGGCGTCTTGTACTTTGTACATAAGAAATTATCAGTTGAGAAAATTAGTTCAGATGTTAAATAATGAAAAGTCATTTATTAGATGATGTGATATTATATATTATATTTTCGAATATGAAAGTAAGTATAACGTTTAATATCCTTTTAACAGGCTGTGCTACAAACTAGAGGTTGTCGAGGACTCACTTCCTTCGAGGGCTTCAAGACGTGGGAGACACGATGTAGTTATTTAGAAAAAATATTTTGCAAACTTCTAAAAAAATATTTTCATTTGCATATAATTGAAGGATATATAAACGGAAATAAAATCTAAAAGTCATGTGATACGACGAAACAGATGCACTTACTTCGATAGAGATGCCATATTCCCGTACGTTTTACAACATGTTGAAAACATTTCAAATTCGCTTCTTCGAATTTGTCCAGTTAGGTAGATAGTTAGGAACTGAATTTCAAAATCAATTATAAAACGATTTGCCCCGCCACAAACTGACCATTGTGTACAAAGTACACGTGCGCGCCCGCGGAAGGATTAATCAATGGTGTAACATTATAATAACGGGCTACGTTCTTTACAAACTACACCGTATTAATGACTTGGATTATTCAGAAATATTGGATCCAGACGGAATCTGTGTTTATTCGTCCATTAATATGAAATTTAATATTTCTTTTCAGCCTGTACGCACAGCAGGGCATTTTCGTTACGTTAGAACAGATATGAGTAATATGAAAATCGTCTCATAAAATTTTCATCATGACTGAAGTTAAATAATTAAAAATAACAAAAAGCTGTATAAAGCTTTTCATAAAAACTTAACTTCAAATATAAAAACATATGTTGTCTACGATTACAGTATGTATCCCTGATATATTGCTCGTACAATCTGATGGATAAAAAATTGGCTAAATCACGTTCATTCAAAAAAATTCCTTTATAACGTTACTACACCATAGAAAATTTGACGAGTTCCGTTTCGTTCCATTACATTAAGTTCTTGAAAATCCAATCTTGCAAGGTTCGTGAATCTAGTTAGATATTACAATAAAAAGTTGAATTTCGCGAACGTTTAGTCTCTTAAAGATATCGAAGAAGATATTGTTATCACTAAGCCGATATTATTCGTATTATTTGCTTTCGAATGAAACTTTTTTACGTGAACGCCCCCGCGACCCGTCTAAGTATTCTCCTTAATGAAGTGCCCAGGGATTCTTCCGCCTAACTTCGAAACCAAGACCAATTCATTGCCATGCGAAACCTTGAAAGAGCCTTTGAGGCATTGTCACGTATAGCCACTTTGAACACTGTCATCATCTGTAAAATATAACGTATTGCATTGTGATATTTGGCTATATATTTCACCCTAAAAATAGAAACATTCTTGTCGTACGTTCGCTTTGAGGAAGAAGAACAAAACTGATTAAAAATACATAGCGTTAATGTGTACGTTAAAAGTGCATTGGGCCTGGGAGTAAAATTTACCTAGGTTATCCTTCTAGGGTTAAATGATATGTCGAGTCGTTGTACTGTGTCGTAATGAAGCAAAATAGCTGTATGTGATACTTGGCTATTTTTTTTTAAAGATAATTCATTGGACTTGTAACGAGAGGCCTTTAAGAGTCTCAGGGGATGTTTCGGTGAGAATGAGGGATAATTAAATTATTTAGCGAGCTTTAGAAGTCTCCGCGGTGGGATTGGAATTTATCGTAACGCCCAGCACGTATCTTCGCGATGAAAAGGAAATCGTGCTAGATCCTCGCTCGGCTGCTTGTCTGCAATTTTCTTCGTTATTTTCTTTGAGTAACTTAAATCGTCTGTTATAGAAGTAGAAGCAACTTAACCGGGAAGGAACGCACGAACGATTCGGCTAAAAGTGTTTCATACGAAGGTACAGCTTCATCTCAATTTTAGATGAAACGTATTTTTAGCGTATCGGTCGGCAAGCTGCATGGGACGATTAACGTAGAGTTGAGTTGTTTAGGAATTTTCACGCAAAAGCACAGTTAATATTTTTACTCGCAATAGGCGTTTTTTTAACATCGTTTATGGCCATTCCTACAGGAACACGATGGTGAAGAAGATACATGGATGATGCTTGTGAGATATTTGAAATTTTTATTATCCAAATTAGGAGCTGATCCGAAAAGGCCACTTTATCATATCTATTATTAAATCGAAACTGACTAATGGAAGATTCCTTGGTTTTTTTTTATATTGCTAAGAAGCAGGTTTGAAAATTAAGTCAAGATTCTGAAGCCCGTACACACATTTCCGAGCTGATTCGTTTTTCAATGAATGGACAAGTCGAATCATACTGAAATGTGAGACTATTTTAATTTCCGCTTAATCCTTTCTCCCTTGGCCCTAACGGCCTGTACACGTTTATTTGTCCTCGTACGTCGTCCATTCATATTCTGAACGGGATTCTTGGTAAATTATATTTTTACACAGACGAAAATATAGTAGGATATTTTATTGGCGCATTACGTTTTCCGATTACGTAACTGGATAAATTTCACGAATTGTTCTATATAGTCGTTGCGTATTGATTTGTACATTAAATTACATTGTCACTAAAGCCGACGACCCTCAATCGTTATATCGATGATTGGTCATGATAGGTGTGCCTTCATAACCAAAATTTTTTCAATATTACTGTCTTGTGTATCAGACCTAATAACTGATCGTCTATTAGACTTCGATGTCTATATAATTTCCGTTTTTCATTTTCAACGCTGATGTTCAAATCGGCTTGGAAAGATGCTTGAATTGCATGAAATCAGTGCATTGAAGCACTCGAGTATCTCAAAGGTTCTTTCAAGGTGTTATGCTTTGAAAACGGACTTAACCTCGAAAGCTCCAAATCGTATTTAAAGACAACAGTTGAGCAGTGAAAAGCTTTCGAGCGCTTGACACTCCAAAGGGGAATCACTTTATAAAAAATAATTGGTTTCATGATGCTTATTGCGGAGGAACTTTAAATTGCTCGTTTCATTACCAATCGATCATAGTCTCGTTAGCTGTCCAGTGCGGACGGTATAGGAGGAGGAGAGCGTTATGGGCCAGAAGTGACGAACACTTTAAGGAACTTTAGAGACTGCGACTATCAGCTTTGACTACCGCATTCTACCTGTGGTTAACTAGCCTCGCTAAATGCTCTCGTTACTAATCACGTTAGGCGACAATTTCTCGCAACAATAAAGTCTTGTGGGTAACTTGATTCTACGCCTTTGTAATTATTTTCTTTATTCTTATTGCCGTTGCAATTGTGCGGTTAGTTGATTTTGTATTTTTACGAAAATCTTTTATTTCTGCATTAACATTAAATTTACCCAGTCAAGTGTACGAGGAAGATACCTGTTTTAAGTGTCTTTTTACATTTTTTTTTTTTTTTCGATATTTACGTATCCAGTAGAATAATTTGAATCTCGGAGAAATTACTTTTTTTTTCATTTAACTAATGTTGAGAACAAATTCAGAGGTTAGATTGGAAATAAGATTATAAAGTTTGCAGGAATTTATATTCGGTTTAAGAATGGAGCGATTTCTATCTAAGCTCTTTTGTGGAGCTTGCTAAATTTTCTACGTGCGTCTTATCTGGAATGATCAATAATAATAATATACGTATATTTGCAAATCAGCTTGATTTTTGTGAAAATGTGATCGAAACTATTTTTATTATTATTACTATGCGGATACTCGATAGAGGAACTTCCTGGCTATCGTCAGGATTGTAAATGGCGACTTTAGCTTTCTACGTGGAATAACCTATTTGCGAGGTGATTCAATTCCAGACTACTATGCCAATTTGCACCCTTGTCACCGTGGTAACAGAAGTGTAAAAAGGTAGATTAGGTTGACTTGGAACCCTTAATCGCCTATAAATTCTTTGATATTTTACAAAGGGATAACTGAGGTTTCTTCACTTCTTTTTTGTTTTAAATATATTTTCCTACGGTAAGATTGTAATTCTTCATATTTATTATGTAATGTGCCATTGATCCATTTATTCCTAATAAAAATCTAACATATTGTTATATACCTGTACGGCATAGTATATTTTTGCAATTTATATTCATGGTAATTAATTAGATAGTGTCTATTTCAACTATACACTGGAGTTGAGAAAAGAGCGCAGATTTCGTTCAATCACCCTTACCGTACATTTGATATCGATATAATTTAGTTGTCTTCACTAGAGCAATTCGTTTTGTCAATTTTTTTTCACTGGAAATTTATGATTCACGTAATTTATGTATAAAAAATGATTTGGAATTGAACAAACAATTTCGACGGTTCATCTGAAGAACTTGGTGTTGAATTTTTTTTCAATTACAGATTATTCGTAGTGAGGATGGTGTCTCGATATTCATTATTTCGCCAGGATGTGTTGTTTGAACTGATTGCGTGAAAATGACGTGTTAAATTCACATAGGTATATTCTTATTTTGGCAAATTAAGCTAAACATTTTGTGGATCTCGACAAAATTTGCCATATATTATTTTGAAAAATTTGACAGTAATATAGAAACATAACTGTATAGGACACCTTATTCGTCGACACTATAAAAAAAGCAGAGTTTGACAAATTGTTACTTTTCCAGATACATTTCATAACAGTACTCGTGTCGTACATACTGAACGGAGCAAATTTAATTCATGAAATTCCAACTTTGCAACGCGCTAAAAAAACTTTTCATGAATTGAATATATTATTTATATGACTTCATGGTTCGCGTCGCATAATAAATTTTGTTGAATTGTTTTTCTCGGTCGAATAAATACAACGTGTTGAACGTGTGCACGACTCTTCGATTATCATCGCTATTCTCATGTTCCCCCGTTATTTTAGGTATCGCAACTTTTTGCAAACGCCACGAAGGGAAACTTTTAGGGTAGTCACAAATATAAAGTGGTTTTAATTAGCAGGAATTAACACTTCCTAATAATTACTCCTTGTTTGTTCCGAGCTCGAATATCGTGAATCCTAAAATAATACGGAACGTTACATACGTGTGTAAAGGCTATATTTTTTTAAAAAATCTACACAACCCGCAAGACTAATTGAACTGAAATTTACGGAAAGAAAAAAGTTTTAGATACAAATGAGATAATAAAATTTACATATATCCAACATTTTCAATTTCAAAAATTATTTTTGAAATTTTTGTTGTCAGAACAAAAATGCATACGATGATTTTATATAAATTTACCAGAAAAACGAAACAATATGTATAATACATGACTACCGCTAGATAGAGAGCAGGAAGTTATATTTAATGCCTAGGCGTTAGATAAACCTGATTAAAGTAACATCGCCGCTAACATAGGGATTTGTTTCCATTGCGTAATAGCCGCACTGTAATTGATACGTCTTAAGTTAATCAACTTAGAACATATATGTCTCAAGGAACACTATCATATGTCGGATCAATCCAAAAATCCGTGCGAAATTCCGACCAATATTGATGAAAAATACACCGAAATTTACAGACTGATCTGATAATACACTATCCAGATCGATTCAATGTTTGATAGTACCGTCATAAATTTAACAAGTATTGAAAAACAAAAAAAATATACACTGCTAATCAGGAATTATTGCACCACCTGAGGATGGTTTTACTATGGGAGTTAATAGAAATCAAAGACAGAAGCATTTTCAGACGATGCGACGGTATTCAATTAACAGTGAATACCCATAAACGCATTATAATCTCTCAATATATCTCCTAGTTGCACAAAATTGATCAAGTGCCAACATAATGTTCGTACAGTTATTCAAGGACATGCATTCACAAAACGATTACAGAAGTTGATCAAGACGTTGCTAAACTGATGTTGCTAAAATCTGAATAAATCGTTGAGACAGTAAAAGAAAGAAAAAAGAAAGTTGATCTTAAAAAGACTTATCAAATTGTGTGATAGACATCCTCTGAGGTTAGGTTATGTTTGTCGACGTCTGTTTTACAAAGCTGTACTTAATGTTGCCCGAAGGTAGCACGGAACGTGACAATACTGGATAGTAAGGCTCGTTACGTCACGTCGTGCTGCGCTGTGAAAAGGACGAAGAATCTTCAGGATTCGGGACGTCGTGTACGGATGCGCCCAGCAGGAAGGCTCCCGGCATTTAAAGAGTAACCCGATGCTCTTGAAGCTAGCTTCAAAAATACAAACGTGATAAGCGATAATATATATACAAGGACGGTCGTAGTTTCTGGCCCTGAAATTACGTGAACCGAAAGCCAAATCTGTCGTTCGGTAACTGGGAATGAGCTTGACTCAGTTTGAATTCTGTCAACCTTCCCCCTCTCCCAACCCCCATGGATTATCCCACGTCGTTTCGTACCTTTTTATGGTGGCCAGAAACCTTACTTCAACCGACTTTTCCGGTACGTTGCCAGTCTGATCCACCTTGAGTCTCACGAGAACATCGAAGAGCAAAGGTTATGATGGGACATTGGGGATCTGTATATATTAGCGAGTCTTTTAGGGTGGAAATGACTTACCTGAAAAGCTTCTGGAATCATAAGTGGTTAGAATCATCATGATTTGACAATATTTATTTTTACGATACCGTATATGATTATCGATGATGTTTAATATGATAATTTGGAAGGACAGTTTTTGGGAATTGTTATCACACATTTTTTCGGCTTGTGCTTGTTATCGCGATAACCGTAAGTTTGTTATAATCCATATGCGCCATCGTTATGATGATTTGTTACTTTATGGTATTAGCGGACGTTAATGCTCGACGTATCGATTACGCAATGGTCATGGGTATATGTAACAAATGCACTTATGGCGGAATCCGTTATATCCAATTTTCATGAAGCTTGAGATTCATTTTTTTTTTTCACGCGAGAGAAATCAAGGCAATTTCTCTGGGGTGGGCTTTCTATAATTATTTTCATTTAATCAAAAAAAAGATATACTTTACTGTGTTAAAGGTCAAAGTTTATTGGAACAATGTAGGGGTCAAGCATTCTTAAATATATTACACCTCAAGTTTAATCTTTACGTTGGCTGATAATATCGTATCGGTACAACTCTCAGGGGCAATTCGATTTTCGGTATAATTATTTATAGGCCATTGTTTAACTTCAACACAGTTTTAATATAATTGTATTCTTATAACATCGAAGGCGAGTAACTCTTTTGTCGATTTATTCAATGATCCGTTATGGCTGCTTTGATCGATTTCATTCGGTATACCTGCAGAAAGATAATATATCTGTCGGAGAAAGGCTCCATCTTCGAACTTTCGACGAACTCGCGGTCACACAGAGCTCTTCTCTCAAATCAAAACTAAAAACTGACTCCCCCGTCAATCTATCCACCTTATATCCTGAAGGTCCCCACCCCTATCATTAGATTGGGTGTTTACATCCCACGACCGCGAGCACACCCGGTGTCCGTCAGGTAGCACCCCAAACCATATAGGGTCGGATCGCAAACACTCTCACCGAATAACAATAATAACAACAATAATAACACGCTACACTCCGACATATCTATATATATTTATGGAGAAACTATGAGTATCATGAGATTTACGAGGGCATCGTTGCTCCGAAATTCGCCAGTGTTTCATTATGCACAGTACTGATCCGTCGTTACAAATTGAATGTTGAATGGCGTGGAAGCATTTCGTAAAGTAATCCCTATTGATATTACATGTCAATCAGATGCGCTTTGATTTTAATTTGAATTTTTTTAGAACATAATGCTATTTATCCGTAGATGCATGTCCAATGTAATTTTCATGTAATTCTTTCGACGTATATATTAAATGGTGCGTGGGAAAACTAGCACGTTATATAGAATCGTAGGGGAAAAAAATTATGTTACGGACTTGTAGTAAATGTTAATATTTTCTTTACGAAGAAAACGTTATTCAGGAAAATACTATTATATCATGAGAATTAATTCTGAGGTATATATTATTACTAAATATGCACATAAGAATTAAGCATGCACTGACATTTTGTATATTAATATATTGAGAAAATACATTGTCAATATATCCTCTGTTGGCAGTTATAAAGTTTTTTTTAGTAAACTTATATAAATTAATGCTTACTTTACAGAACACGCCGTAAAACAATGTATGCTCGGATTTAACTCATTGAAGTTATATTTACTTTATATAAATTTCTTCGATTAAGAAAATCGGCATTTTTTTCTTTTTCGTTTTTCAAAATCTTTGTTTCTGATTTAGGGCCACGTTATGAGTCGTGTAAATTTTCTTCTTGGCCCTACACACGTCATATGGGACATTTAACCCAGTGTCTAGAAATTGCAGGAGAAACTCTTTTATGCTTTTCCTCTAGTCGCAAGTATTTACTCAATTGCGAGAACCATTATTGACTTGAAGTTTCTCCTACGTGCGCGTCTCGATTTTAGAAACGACAGATGCCGAGCGGTACATTGGTTGCCGTAAGTTTTAATGAAGTTGATAAAATATTGAATGAATCACGAGCGAAATTTCTTATTGGTCGTTTTGTTTTTCACTGACGGCACTTCGAATCCTCGTTACAGTGCAGATGTCCCTATGGATTATGGGACGATTGAAACTTGAAGCGAAGACGCGATAAGATTTGCATAAAGAACAATGGATAACCGATCACTTTGAAAATACATATAATTCGAATCTATCTTATTCTGTGTACTTGAGTTATGGCCTTATGTAAAATCTTGTCTGGAACATTATCGTCCTATGGTCGAAATTAACTGCAAGTGCTTAGAATCTAGTGGAGCGTGTGATAGATCGTTGCTTTGGGATAACCCATCATCTCACGGCTGATAAACGATAGATCGATATATTAACAGTTGATTGGTCATCTCGATTTACGGTATCGAGGTAATACATTTCGACGTGTATAGAACCAGTATCCAATTGACAAATTTGAATATGTAATTTTGAAATATTGAAAATTTCCAAAAAAATTTATCGGAACGGTGAAAAGTATGTCGGTTAGAAAAAAAATCTTTGATTTCACACAAGTGTTATCATATTTTGCATACGATAAAAACCCTTTTTCTTAGTTTCTTCATAAATCCACTTTAACGCTTCGGTTATTCGAGTCGTCTACTTTAAACGTGTAGCGAATTCTCAAGTTCACGTGTTATCAGCAGTACAATCGGCTTAAGTGCACTTAAGTTGTCGCTAAGGGGACGCCCGAACTTTACGCCTCGTTCAGTTTACTTTGAAGTGATCTGCTGCCTTTACGAGGACAGCTGTAATACTACAGTTTTATAATTTAACAACTAACTTTGAAATCCCCAAGAGATTGATCGAGATAACACTGCAATGTAAAGTATAGCAGTGATAAGGGTATGATATAACATAAAGAAAAGTGTTATATTGGGCTAATTAGAAGGATTCAAAGTCTGACCTATATTTATCATAATTTCTTAGGATTGATATTTGCAAAATTATTCAATTAAATTTTTTGATACCACTGATCCCGTATCTTTGAAGCTAATTAAAATTGACAAGGATAAGCATTAATGAGGATTCCCTAATGAATATTCATAATCACAAATGATAATTAGTTACGCAGCAGATGCTCAAAATCGTCATTCTACGAGCCATTCTCACGTAACCGGAAATCAAACGACGCGAAATCATATGAAATCCGGAAAGGCTCGCATCGGTACAGATCAGATGAAGGGGAGGGACAAGGGTTCATAATTTGGCTCATATGAACTTGCTCGAGTCCTACTCGCGTCACATTGTGCCTTAAACTTTGGCAAACTTGCCCCGGATGTTTCAAATAGAATTATGCAAATAGCCGCCCACCAAACGTCAGAGTCAGAACAGCTCGCGTGGAGTTATCGCGCTTTGTTGTGGTCGCGACGTCCGGATTTCTTTAGCTTGTGAACTTTCTTCGGAGTCTCAACAAGAGAATCGGGAAGAAACTACCAGCGAGGGACCCTTCCGAGAGATAAAAAAAGATGATAATTTTCTCGAATTTGTCACGTGTCTCCTTCCATGAAATCCTGCCACTGCCTTCGTACTAGCATTAGGATAGAATTTTTCTACACGGATATTTCCAGGATTACAGAAATTATGTCTGCTGCGAGGCTTTTGACAAGATTTGGAATGAACTTGGAGAAATTACGGGAAATGAGCTTTTACATTGATTTGGTATAAGCAGAGTATCTGCTTATCTACTTACCTATTCAGGATACGTTGATTAGAACGTTAAAGGAACTATTGATGCTTTTTGCAATATATTAGTTCTAATCAACCGATATTCTTTCTTCTCTAATCGTGTCCGGATTATCTTTTATCATTCGTGTGACTGATATCAGTCTTTCTCATAGCTCTTATCAAAGGAGAGAATAAGTTTACGGATACCGGCAATCCATTACGTACAGGAAATTGATTCCGTGTCATCCAACGTACTCTTTCTATTTTTCCAGGACGAAAAGTTTATATATTCTAAGAAACTCTTGATCAATGGAGAAGACAGCGTCGTGACTTTATACATGAAAATTATTAGTGACGTAATAAATTCACGTAACGATAAAATTTACAAGTAAAAATTTCAAAAAATTTTTTTAACTAATCCCTCTCTGTAATATGCACGTGGAAAACGTAAAATATTACGAAAGAAAAAAGATTGTGCTATCTCAGGGCTATCTTCCGAAGCATAAATAATTCCTGCATCGCAAGTCATTTAGAATTCAAATGAAATATTCACTTCTCTTTTTAAAAGCTAACTTCTACATTCTCTAAGGTTCACGCGGGAATGATTTTTAAGCTCTCGAAGCATTGTCTAAAATATTTTCCGTTCACTGTCTTACTTCTTTATATGGTAAACGGAGAAGAAATGGCAATTGGACGCATAAAAGTTATGCCCACACTATATTTAGTATAGTTAGAATTTATAGTATAGAGCCTTAGATTGTACGTCATAACATCTCTTGATTGTCATTATAAATATATATTGCAGAGCTTGCTGGATGATATATAAGCTTTGAGTCAATTACATTAGCGCTGCCTGGATGACAGTAGTGGTATTCTTCATAATTTAGCATTCTGTCGCGTAAAGAATTCGTTGAAACTCTCGAAGGAATTAAACCATTCACGATGAGAGGAAGTAGCAGCAATACGCAGATGTCTTGCGAGTGTTCAATTTGAATATATATGTATATATACGTTTTACGTATATAGATAAGAAAAGTCATTTTGCACTATCTCTTGGGAAGTAATGATGTATGTATCCAAGTTGTGAAATCTCTATACGCTTTTCTGCTTTTTCTTAGAATCTGACACGAAACTTCCACGAGAGCAGTTTCAGAATCATTTGTCAAGTTCTAGTATACATGATCAAATTTGAATAGAATTTTCGTTTTGTATAAATATTATAAATTAGTTTTTAACAAAAAGTCGGTAGAAAAGGGTACAGCCAGGATATTCATTTCAGTGTGTTACGCAACTGACTCTTGTGAAATAGTAAAATTGATTGTCGCAAATTTGCCTTGATTAGCGCTCGAAATTGCATGTTCGGTGTTAGTGATAGTTACGTCACACCTACTTTTTATGGAATAAAAAGGGGAAGAACGAAGAATAAAGCTCGATTAATCGATGGCGCTTCATCTGGTAATCGAGTGAACGACATGACCAACTAGTTTTCTCACGGTAGTTATTTATTTTCAACGTGGCTAATCGGCAATTACTTTTTTGCAAGTATCATTCTTCTTTTTCTTTCGTTTAGTACTTCTCGACTGGTCGTAACGATGATCGTTGAAGTTTGTCATGAGAGAAGTGCAAAAACTAAAACTATAATGTACAAGCAACTCTTGCGACGAACTTATCTACCAAGACAATTTCTGTTGATAACTTTACCCTTTTAATAATATCGAAACGTTCGAATCCATTTAAAAATATTTTATTAAACATAAAACCCCAGTATCCTTTCGGTCAAGCATTAAAATCACAGAGAACCAGAATATCGATCATAGTACGAATCTGCAATGTTCGCTTATTTCTATCGTGGAGTTTTGCACATATATATATACATATAGGTATACTGGCTTACCGAAGCAAATATTAATCTGTGGTAAATTATATGTGTGGATACGATTTACCATGTACAGTAGAGGCAAAAAATACTCTATGATAAAAAGACAGAATACTTATTGTGCAAAAGTAGATAAACTATTTTTATTTATAGCTTAACGCAATCTGGTAGACGCGAAATCACGGAATTCTCAAATTGTTTTAGCTTAGTTAAAGGATCAGTGTATTTTTTCTTCTTATATTAAATTTAGATATAGAAGAAATATAGTTGAACAAAATCTGTCCTTTGTTAATGTATTTGCTAAAATCGACTATTTTAATGAATTATACATATTTTCATATACTTGGAGGTGCAGAAATTTTATTCAAAAAATATATTTTGAATTTCAGGCGGATGTTCAGCATTCGGACATTCATGTTTTGGTGGCCACGGAAAACGTTCCGAATCGAATCCTCTTAACGCCGTCTTGGAGAATGTTATTGCCAATCGAGAGATTCAGGATTACGATGAGCCACGATCGACTAACGATTATTTGTTCCCTGATGAAAGTCAAAAGGCTCAGGATCGTCAATTACGTCACTCTTCCGATCTGATACGACCACCTCAGCGACCTGAACGTTATCCTTTGTCGTTCTTCATCAATCAATGGGTAGAGCTGAAATATATGAAATGAAATTTTTATCGTATAAAATTAATAAATTTTGAATTGTATTGCAATAATATAAGGTTTAATAACATTTGTCATTTTTTTACATTACAGTTGGCATCGTATCGTCGTGCAAATGGGGCCGATTTAGAAACCAAATAAGAAGACGACGTTCTTTCAGCCCCGTTAAAATAACCAAGCTTAAGATGGATAAACAGCAAAAATAAATAAATTATCCTTATTGTCGTAACCTGTGACCACTTTCCCTGAAACCTAACACTGACTGTGTATAACGAGAATTCAATGTTTTCTTGTAAAAAAATATTCATCGATCTCTTGAAAATTGGTTATTGCTAATCACGTTAAGAATTTACTTGATTCGCCGTGTCCATATAAACCATTACTAAATGTTTAACGGTATTGTTAATTGTCTTAAATAACACAGAATATTTATCATTTGAATCGATACCTTACCTTCGATCCCATTTCCACTTAATGCAGGCATAAATATCTAGTAGTTAAATTACGCAAGTGACCTGTTTCAGACACAAAAGTCTTGTAAAATGATGGCTGGAGATTTTTGTATCTGACAAAAATATGGATTCACTTTGGTTTCTTTACTTTGGAATTATTTTTTCATTTAATTTTCAGTTTGCTGTTTTATAGAAACAATATGTACATTCTACTATACCTATTTATATATTAATATAGTCGTATCTGCCGTACGATTGGTTTCATTAAATAACAATTTAAGCATAAGTAATTCATGTTCATTGCTATTTATTGAGCTTTATACCTGTCTATATTTTATGTATCCTTTTTCTTAACAGTGAGAACCTCCTCTTTCATGTTTTTAGTAAGTATTGATATCAATAACAATATAATCGTAATAATATTAAGTATACCGCACTAATTAGGGAAATCTTTAATTTTCTTCAGCAACCGATTCACTTTACACTACGACAGCATCAAGTCTTACAATTAAACGTTCCTGACAATTGTTTTTACGCTGTCGTAAAAAGTTCCGTTTATACTATTCACCTTCGAGCTTAGAATCGGCATTCAACATTCAAGACTCACCATTCCGGGCCAGGGAGTGAAACGGTTAGAAGAATAATGCAAAAACATGCATCAATATACGGAAAGAATTTTTCATTAAAAATTACCGGAAAATACACGGTAACCACGGAATATCATGGCATTTCATAACATATTACCTATATATTTAAAAACAATTCACGAAAACATACTAAAAAATAAGCATGATACGTCAGCTTTTACTGAAGTGTACGGTACAATTTTTGAAACTTGAAGTAAATAGTGTAAAAGTATGAATTTAAAAAGTCATCTTAGCCGCGTGACTAAACACGGATTCTTCTTTTTCTTCTTTTCCTTTGCGGCTTACTCCAATTAAAGTGATGTGCCAGTAACTACTTTAGAGATAGATTATGAAGAATTAGCATTATTGACCATAGATCGCGCACTCTGGGACTAGTGACGTCAAAGGACTACTACTAGCGTTTGCGGCGGGAAAAAGGTTAAGTTCCAGGCGAGGACAATCTGCTGGTTGACAGCTCGGTTCATTCACATTCAAAAATCAGTATTCGCTTCATGTTGAGCGTTTGCAGTAATATAATATGTGTTCCTGATACATATTTCTCATTGCCCACAGACCCTTTTTTCAATATTCGTCTACAATTTCGTGAAATAGTGTGACAAGTGCTATATCATAATTGACAAAGCCCATGGAGGACAGCCATGACACCATCACCAGCCAGTCAGTATTCATATTTACTACTATTTTATTATTATTCTAGAGAACGATAGAAGTTCGGCCTTTGCAGTGACTGAGATTATATCGTAAGGCTTTAATTCAGTCAAATACATTTCGTGACAGTGCTTCTGTGCTTTTTATTTTTGAGTACGAAATTGTTTGCTTTGATACTCTGTCAGTGTGAATCACCCACGCGTTAAAAAGTCTGTACAGTTCGCCTTAAGATATTCATTTTTATGAATACATATGTGAGCTAGGAAACGCTTGCACATTGAAAATCTTAGGACGGTGATCTTTGTACAAAATATCTTTTATTATAATTATATATACAGAAATCATTGTTGAACTTTGGTTTATAATGTGTGATAGATTTTAATATGATGTATCGGCTAATGATTCGCGGAATCGACGCTGTATAACTGAAAGAATATAATATATGATTATGTTTATCTAAAGTAGTAAAAATTAATCTTATGCTATTATACCATCGATTTTACACGAAGTTAGTTCTCTAAATATGTATATTTATTTTCATTGTGTCTCCCATAATTATTGTAGATAATATTATAAATGTATCGTAATATTCATGTATAATATTTTGGAAAATTAAACTATTGATTTTCAAATTATATGATATTGAAGTTTGATTGCTAAATTATAATTTTTCTAATTTGTTTTTCAAATTATAATATAATAGCCACCAGATAATATCAAAATGTTGAGCTTAAATCAGATGGCGTCACATATCTAAACGACCACTAAGGGTAAAGTAGGATTTATTCACAACATTTTGTTTCTGTCGGTACCATACCTATAATAATTGTGGGCGGCACAAAAGAAGCCTGTTTTACACGGACCACGACTTCAACACATATCGATCTGATTTCGTGGTATACTGGACAGAGATTGTTTGGTGGGTACCAACTGTACAGAAAAAACTATGCATCAATGAATGTGATATTCAAATAACTGTGCGCAAGGTATTTTATCTAATGGGTTTAAGACGTAATCTCGTTACTGTTAGCAATTCAAATTAATAAATGAGTAAGAACTTTTTCTAAATTAGAAGATAAGATCTAATATACCTAGATGGTTAATACAAAATTCAGATTTTGATTTATAAATGACCATACAGAGGACCATTTTATCAACGGCCAACAATATCTTTTTTTTTTATATATTGCAGAGTACTAGCATAACGTGTGTCGGTATGGACCTATTCTACATTATTGGTATCGTAAAACTTATATTGAAGAATTTAAAGGCCTTTTCTGTAACATAGCCCAGAAACGCAATATCGAAATATATAAAAATATTAAATGTAATTTAACAATCTGTATTTATGATAATTTCCGGTTTTTAAACTTTCAAGATATAAAAACTTTACTTTACTAACAACATTTCATTGTGGAGATGGAATTATTTATTTACTTAGTTTCTGTCGCCGGTTTGAAAGGATTATATAAAAGCTGTAAGAATGATACTATATTTACAAGATTTTTATTTGTCAAAAAACTTCAAGGATATATAAATGAATAAAATCTCTGAAACTATGAAATATAATATGGCGGGGAGGGGAGGGGTCCGTTTGATAATTTCATTATAATAATTCAAACACTAAGATTCGTTTTTTGAAAAATTTTGTTTATTTATTATTATTAATATGCATAGAAATAAAAGCATGTTTAATAATCTAATAAATCTTGTTGCTTTATTTTATATTGACAAATTAACTCCATAAATATTAATAGAAAATCCTGGTAGACCGTTTTATAATAAAAATATAAACAGAACATAAACATGTGCAAAGATATCAATTGATTTATTGTGCGTAGCGATATCTCTATTATGTTTTCATGAAATTTATTTAATTGAAAAGCACCCTGAGATACCTGTTAATTCGTTTTAGTCTTATACTGTCGAACCGGTTAAACGTCATTGCGTGGGATTTGTGGAACTCAAGGATTTCGTTAGTTTCGATTACGAGGAAAATGTCATTAATCTTCCGCAAAGCATGTTCAAGAATTTCACGTTAAACCGGATTTATTCGAAAACTAATTCTTTATGTATCTACAATATGAGGGGGATACATTAGTTCAATTTCTTATAACAGCATTGCAATTAATTCTCATTGTTATATTTTTGAGAGAATGCGCAGTAGGTCAATTCAAGCATAGAGTCAAAAGGTCCAGCCCATTTTACCTTGTGCTTCCTGCTTAGAAACGACCACTTGCAGAAAATACAAATCAATAGTTAATAACGTATATTCTAAAATTCCTACAAAGTACATGACATATAACGTAAAATAGAATGATATTTGAATTAAAGAAAAATTAACTGAAATTCTACATCTTTTAATTAATAACTCTCAGCGACTTAAAGATTTCATTATTACTCAATTATACAGTGCATGGAAAAATTATAATTCTCGTTAGAAATTTCAAATTTTTAAAATAATCAAGATTTAGTAGAAAGGGTCAAAGGTTTCATTAAAAAGTTTTTAAATTCAGACTGATGAAAACAGTATACATTTCTTATTAGTTATTAGTGTTACTCATTCACAAAGTAACTGCCATCATTATATTGTTGTATCGGTATAACCGAAAATACTTGCTGGTTTGATTGTCAGTGAAATTGTTAGATAATACATTTTAAATATATATGTATACTTTTTCGTGGTAACGAAAAGGAACGGGCATTGATTTGCATAATTATAAAATAAAACAATTATCATATGATGCTCATAATTGATTGGAATAATTTCAGATAAGATAATAATAAATAACGTATTGTTCCATAAGTTGAAATAATTATTCGCTTGGAATCTGAATAGTTGACTCGATCGTTAATGTAAAATAATTGTTGTGTATGTGCAATACACTCTATTCTATTAATTGACTTACGATTAATTTGAAATAGAGGCCGATTTTCTTAGTATATATATATATATACACACATAAATGTATATAAATTTAGTAATGAAGTATTTAATAAGTAGAAGATACGTTACTACTGTAAATAAATCCAAACTGATTATTTTTAGCAATTTTGATATATTTTAAATTTTAATAAAATAAGAAATTTTTTTAAAAATAACAATGACAAAACACCAAATACGATGTATTTTTCACTGGGGCCAATTACTTTGCGGAACATCGGCCTCTTAAGTATTTCATTAAATTGTTTGACCATTTTTCAATTTCAAGTGAAGTCAGGGTTTGTGAATTCCATTTTCACGAATCGAGAAAAAAACGGTGACAACTAATAACAGCAATTCGGAATAGGTAGTGGGTTTTTTCTGGTACTGAACGTCATTGGTACTTCAGGCTCATTCCAATTTTTCGATATCGCTGTTCTGAAAAAAGTATAAAAAATTAGTATCACTGCTATCGAACGTATCGGTAATATTAGAAGCTCGTCAATAAACGCAATTTTCGATTGTATAAATATACGGATGGAAAAGTTTACCAATAATTTGAAAAATCGCAATATACGTGATTTCCTCAGTCGTTTCCCATATTCTTTTTGTGACGGTAGTAAAAGTACTTCATCAGTCTCGTCACGTGGCTCTGTTGACTCGCTACGGATTTGTTGTCCATTTTGCATGTTCATTTCATTTTCATTCTCGCCATCTTGTTGATCGTCTTCGTCATCAGCCCGATATCTCAAATGAAATAATATAATAAATAAAAATGAAATATAAAAATAAAAATGAATTAAATGATGGCTTATTATAATAATAATAAGTGTTACCAAGATTAAAGAAAAATATCGATAACTAACCGGTGAGGATAGTTTTGATTTTCAGCAACAATTTCGGAATTCTCATTATCCCAATTTCGTGGCAGAAGCTTCATTTTAGGTGCGTCGTACCATTTAGTATGGAATTTGGCCGAAGACGGAACGTGAAACTGTCTAGTTACCATACGTGACAGTATCCATTGATCATCAAGCGACGGTAGAGCTGCTTCCTGATCAGCATCATTTTTTGAATTTTGTGTTAATCCAGATCGAGTAGCGCTGTTTTCAAAGT
The DNA here is from genome assembly GCA_963971525.1 of Cephus spinipes. NCBI lineage: Eukaryota > Metazoa > Arthropoda > Insecta > Hymenoptera > Cephidae > Cephus > Cephus spinipes. The sequence continues at coordinate 5,584,209 of OZ020580.1, read as the reverse complement.
TACCACTTCGTTTTCCGTGAGCTATAAATAATTCAATTTCTATTATTATTATTATCATTGTATTACTTCCGTTCGATCGCAATGAAAATAAAGATCTCGATGTAGAGGGGAACAAGGAAAATATTTTGATACTGTTATATTGATTCTGTACAATTAATATATGCTAAGATAATTTATCAATATAACATAAATAACATACCACCCCAACACGAGTGTCCATAACTCAAGCAAGATCCTGAAACATGATAAAAGTACTTTTCAGAATGATTTTTTTCGTTGTAAAGAATTTTTTTCAATTTTTTTTTTTAGAAGAAATGAAGATTTATTTGATATTGAAAACCATGCTAAAAATTGCACTGTTTAGGTTTTAGCTCTTAGAGTAAGTAATAATGGTTTGTATATTTCAATCATGTTATTGAATGAAAAATTTCATAATATTCAAGAAGACATTAAAGTAAGATGTTTTATAGGTAAAATTAAGAGAAGTCTAGCATAATAATTTTCATATAATAAAACATTTAAAATTGCAATTTCGAAACGTGCCAGTTTCGTTATTCGAACAATTGGCATTTAGATTTCAAAATTAATTGAGTCTTTAACAGTAGATTTACCGACATTGGTTATAAACGTCAACAGAAATCGCTAAAAAATAATGTACATAGTACTTATTAATTGAACGGTATTATTAATTCCCAATTTGATCGCGTAATAAATTCGTCATGTAATCAATTAATTAACTTTTCTGAACATAATTACAACAAATTAAATAAATATCATTAAAGAAATTTTTTGATCACGCTAAATAAAATTATTTTTTGTTTTAATTACAATTATTAATATATTTGGTGTACAAGATAACTTTGTTAACCTAGCCATCAAAATTTCTGCTCATAAGAATAACAATAGTTGCAAAAAATTTGGCTGGGACATATCAAGCATTGAGATGTGCACACAAGCATAATATCTAGATGCAGAAAACATTGAGATCTACAAAGATGTAAATAAAATTGTGCAAGTGAAAATAGAAAAATAAAAGCTCAAGAGGAAGGAATAATATCCCAAAGGTACATAGGTGCATTTCTTTAAGACAAATACAAATAAAGTTGTTATTCTTATACCATAATAAAATTTCCAATATTTTTTTTAAGTACACGAATACCACAAATTTCTACAAAAAGAAGCATAAAAAATAACGCGAGACAAGATCAATTTTGAAATTGGTCAGGTATCCCTATGCAAACACTGTGGCTACTTTTCCACAGCAATAGGAATACCTATACGGTATCCCTCAATGGCGTCACAGAAACAGTCTCTTTCGATTCTAAAATTTGATTGTGGCCTACAGAAACCCTATGGGACTCCATATGTCACAGGCTTGGTCGACTCGAACCATAGCCATAACCATAAACAGCTGTCCAATTGTTCACACGTTGCTCACGTGGGATTTGAAAGACCATGTCGCATGTAGGAAACCTATCAATGGATAGTCCAATCGACTTTGTGTTCGGCTCCGTATTAATTGTCGCTTTAATACGTGAAACAGAGAGATCGAGCAAAGAGAAAATTATTGTCTCGTGATTATGAATTTTGTTTGATTAGTATTTCATTATGACGTAAGCGAAATCAAGAACAACATCCGGTTATTTATATTGTTCTACCTTTGAGAATTTATCCCCTCTCAATATTAGTATCTTTAATTAAAGAGGCCTAAGCGAATATCGTGAAAAAATTATCTTCTGATAATATCGTGAAAATTATATTCGAAAACAACGCGATTCGTGAAAATTGACGAGGATACGTTTACCTTATATACATAATAAGAAAGAAAAAAAAAACGATAAAACAGGAAGTTATAAAGATTCTTCATGTACAATATTAGCGGTGTATGCAAATAATATCATAGTTTCTTCTAAGAGGATGCGTATACGGTTGTAGGTACTTGGTGATTTCATTGAAAAGGCGGCTTAATTAAGTCATAATAAAGGCATTCAGACCGGATGGTTGAAAAATTCTAGCGCAGTGGCCTCTGCCAATGTATGCATACTGTAAGTAACAAACTGAAATACTCATAAGGGTAGAAGCGATACATGTTATTCAGGCACAAAAAATGTTGTAATTATATAGAGTACGTATGCTATATCCACTTTAAACAAATGCATCTTTTTTTCTTGTTTCTATCCACCCACAGGATTTTCACGGAATTTCGGGTGTCTTTCTTATTATAAGTGAACATGCGAGAAGAAGTAATCGTGAAATGATGTGGAAAAAGTTTGTAGAGTTACGTGGGCTGCGTATATAGGATATATAAATATACAATAGTATATCTATGATAAATTGGAAAGAGCGAAGAGGAGAAGACAGGGGAAGCAGTTACGCTTCAGGGAAACAGTACCATTAAAAAAGGTAAGTTAATTAGTACGTCGTTCTCAGGTGGAAGTCACGTAACTATTAGAAGCGTCAAGAATCGTTTTATTTATCGATGTCCATATGTCGGATATCAGCAAATAAAGAAATAAATATCGAATACAATATCGATTCAAGAATTTATCAGTTTCTTTTTTTTTTTAACGAAAGTACAATACTTAGAAATCGATTGATATAGTAGTTGTAGGCGTAATTGCTTTGATTGTTTTACAAAAATATTTCTGTATTAATTTACAAAAAGTATAATAATTTGAAAAATTTTCAGAACCTCGAAATCAATTACGATCGGTATTTAAATATTGATTAAAGGTCTCTGTAAACGATTCTTAATACTTTAGCGAAAAACGATATTCGTTTTAGATCTTTATAGACAAATTGTAGAAATTTCGATTGTTTTTTATATTAACGTAAATAATTTTTAGGGAAGGGGAATGTATCTGATCAATCTTTGATTGTCATATCTTTTTTTCTATATTGTACTGTTTTTGTTATACGCTTGATACTCCTGAATTAAATCAACAGGTGCCTAGGAATATCGACGCGACGCTTGCCGACGCGACGCTTGACGTCTTTGGACGCTGCACTAAAGTTCTGGCGATTTGTTTAATATTTAAAAATTAAATTTCTCTGAATAAAACTCGCCAGTATTTTAAATTAAATCTTGCGAGAAATGGCGCTGCATATAAAAAATTCAAACAGACAGTATTTTTTGATTGAATGAGGTAAACTGCCAATTGGTATCATGATTATTGATGCGAATGTTTATTAATTAATTTTTACGCATTCCAATTAGACTCACTGATATCTGTCAATACGACTTTCGCGTAATGATAAAAATCATTTAAAAAAAGATAATATTTCATTATTATTTATGCACGTGCGCGTATAACACAGAGTTGATATATCTATAAGATTGGATACACGATATACGCTTGTACCAATCGGATGCTCCTTCTACGTGTGAACACATGTGTGGATCCTTTGAAGTGTCAGTAACTGATAATTCAGCAATACGTTATACATGTGAGTCACGGTAAAGTGCAGTCTGCGATAAAAACAATTCAACAAACAATTATCGGAAAAACGTGACTGGACTTCCAATTTTGTATTGTGTTCTACATTGGATGCATTTTATTGGCTGAGAAGGGGTCTCCTTTGAGAATTATTTTGAACCTTTACGAATATCATCCCTTGGGAAAGGAACGCTGATTGCTATATCTCGTGCTGAGACTGTGATAAATACACGCTATACATGCACTACATATGTCCCATATTTATTTTTCTTCTGCATCATAATTGTATACGTTGTGGCGTGGCATCTCAGGCCTGTCACAAAAAAGGCCCAATTTGGGTACATCGTGGGGCCCGAGATGTTGAGGGGTGGTTCTCGGGGCGTTGGAATAAATTGGCGTGTATGAATTACGAATTTGTTTCATCGAAGATTTTTTTGTTTTTGAGTCGTTATGTGAATGCACAAAAATTCATTTCAAAATTTCAGTATCTGCGGGGCCTGAAGAGACTATGTACGTGCATGCGTCGCCCAGGATTTACTACGTCGGAGAATCATTGAGTCTTCGCCGTTCTGAAGTTCCTTAAGAGGTAGTCACGGTGGCCACGGAGCTGTGCGTCGTGCGATACGAGACAGATCAGATTCCCAACCTCCTCAAGATCTGACTGCAAGTTACGAAATATTTATCTCAAATGGAACTATGTCTTTTGAAGTAGTGAGGACGTGCAACGGACGTGGAACATTCAGCGAATTCGGAGAGGGTAAGGAACGGATTGGACGATGATCGTACAAGGGATTGGAAAGCGCGAAGAAACCGTCGTTTGAATTTGGAATACTTCACAGAGTTAATCACATGGTTTATTTGAGCCTAAGTAAGGACATTTTTGCCTTCGGTCCAATTTTGAGTTTGCGATTTGTGATTTGCCGTTTTGCGGATCCAGACGTATACCTTATACTTGATACGTTTATATCGCGGAGGAAATTACAACTTTAAGGTGACTGGAGAGGGACGCCATAACTTTGTAATGTAAAGTCATAATTTTATTTGAATTTAATAAGGTAATGACAAATGCTCATGCCAATGCCATGCGCGTTAATTTTTTAAAACTGGACTCTTGTATGACATTTATTTATAGATATATGAAATAACTGAAAAATTCGAGCGTGAAAATATTGCACGTATCTCACACATCCTCAATTCTTAATTATTTCTTAAGAAAATGCTCCCGTAAACAGTTGTAGAATTTATTTATTTAAAGATCGGTGTATTTCATTGCGGATAAAGTAATTCAATTATATCAATTCCACGTTACTTGCAATTTTCGTGATTGATTATTTAACACAGCTCTTGTTACTCCCCAATCGTCTCTATTAAATTTTCATTATATGTATCCGTTACGATCTGTACAACATTCGTACAACTACCGTAAGGCTGTTGGGTTTTGTGACTAAACGGTTTCTTGTAAAATTACGAGATGCCAGACATTTTTAAAAAAAAATTCAATTATGGATACCGGGCACTGTGCGCAGTATCATAAATCCACAAAGTCACGCAAATTAGGATCCCGCAATTCTGTAAAATCCACCGCAAACTACTGGATTCATAATGTAATCGGGATGGTATCAAGTTAATCCGCAGCTGTAGTAAATCACGAGGGATTTGACGTCCTGAAAAGCGTGGGGAAGGATTTAAGATTTTCGGGATTATATTTGAGTTCATTGAAAATAGTTATTTTAATATCGTGTTTCGGAGTCTTTGATTCATAGATAAATGCGTGATTAATGTAAACTATCAGATATGAAGCTTATATTCGGATCGTGAGACCAAACACGTTTAGGTTTTATAAAACCCAGGTAATAATCAGTTCTTTTACCGCAAACGTCATTGTTTTTACGTGAAACGTTTTTTTTTTTATTAGCGGAATTAATTGTAATGTGTTTTTTTTTTAAGTGAAAAGGTGATTCAGGGACATGTTTTTCGGCATAATATACAGCGACTGGAAAAGGTGTTACACGGAAAATGTTTGAAGCTACACTGTATGCATCTTGTAGTAGGAAATGTGGTAATTTAGTTTTGCTTTTATGCTGCAAAGTGGTATTTATTACAATTTTGGGATTTAAAGTTCGTGAAATGCTTTTATATAACGTCGATGGAAAAATCATAAAATGTATTATACACAGTATGGTAATAAACAAAATATTTAATATATATTAATCATTATAGAAGTAAACAAGAACATCCCAGGTAGCAATTTTCTCGATGTTACGAAAAGGTCATCCGAACGGGTTACATATTTGCGCCAAAAAGATGTCTTAAAGGTATCCGGAGTCCGAAAGTTAACTTTCGGACATGGGTTAGCTTACAGATAACTTTTTTGGCGGACATATGTAACCCGTTCGGAGGGCTTTTTCGTAACATCAAAAATTGCTATCTGGGTTTTATACTGCTTAACATGATAATTCCATGATTGTGATATAATAATATACGAGAAATTAAATTGAAGTACGTTATACGCGGCTATTTCAGGCACGATTGTTCCTGACGTCCGTCACTTGGGATCGTATGCACATTGACAAAATTGATTTTAGTTGAAAATTGCGTACAAAATAAAATTAAACTAACGAATAAAATGGGAAAACACATTGATTTTGAGAACTCAAGTACAATAGCATTTGAAAATAAAAGTATCTATAGCTTTCTCAGATGAACAGTAAAATATAAAAATTTTCTTCATTTACTTATTTAATCAGCCTTATTTTTAGAAAAATAAAAGTAGATCAATCAAAATAGAAAGTAAAGAGCTCCAAAGCGAACTACGTCCTCCTACAATCAACATATCGTACTACTGGTGAAAAATGCTTTCTCGTAATTCTCGATTTTTGTCGATACCATCGTTTATTTTTGATTTCAGTTGTAATCAATAACAATAATATAAAAATATATTTTGTAACCCTTTATTAAGCTGTATATTTGAAAAAAATATTTCTTTTATATCAGATAAATAACATGCAATACAAGATTGATTAAAAATATATAAATGTAGCAACTAAAAATAACTTGAAATATCGAAATCACAATATAACTAAACAAGAGCGCAAATGAGAAGGAAGGCGTACAATTGCTGATTCGATCTTTGAATATGCTATATATAATCACTTTACATACCCGCAGCGCAGCTTGCGAAACAGAAGACCCCTATGAAAATCAAGGTTCGCGTAGTCGTTGTAAGGGTAACAATTCCCCTCGAAGCCACAATTCCGTGATTTACCCTCATTTTAGCCTCGATCTTGTTTTTTAATATGTTTTTCCACACCTCCTACGCTCTTGCTGCACGTACATGCGAAGAAGAAAAAAAAACATCCTTCAAGCTTATTATCACACAATTCGGCCATTATCAGGATTTTGAATCACGCACCGACGATCTCCGAATGCATATCTCACGTTATAGACATTATTCAAATTATAAATCTCAAAGAGTACCGGATATCCTATTACATATTGAATGTTACATATTGAGAGTTAAAAGTTTCTTCATTATAAGCACCGCTCAAGTAACTTCTTTAACTAGAAACTGCGCAAACACCGATCATGGATTTATGATGGATTTATAGAGCAGAGTGAAAAAGAAAACATTTTAATAAATGAGTAGATACCGTGATTTTTTCAAATTTACTCAAATATCTTATCACTTTTCAATATGATTTAACTTGAATTTTTTTTTGCAAAACGATCTGTACAATTCAGGTTACAGAAAAACAAGGAAAGGCAGTACTTCTTTTCTGATGTACAATGTCCGATTTTGCATTAATAATTAACGTTAATTGCTCTTCCCTTCATCAAATGGTACATGTAATAAATAATAACGTGTAATAAATATGTATGTATTGGATCCTATGTAAGGATCGATGTGAAACAATTGTTTTATACTGTACGAGAAAGCAAGAAGATAACATATAAAATTTAGTTATGTGTCCGAGATTCACAGATAACAAGGAAACGACGAGATCGGTTACTGCTAACTAAACAAGGTTTCTGGACTGCTGACTAATTGAACATAGGATTAATTAACACGGGGATCGTCGCACCTCCAACCACCATGACCACTCCCCCATGTCAACGTACCATGCACACTTTATCACGATTGTATTTATATTAGCATATTGTCAGTAAAATATTAGCAGCAAAGAACATAAGATGCACGCGTATATACATGTATATATTGAAATATAAAAAATGGGTAAACCAATTATTTATGAATATAATACGTTATTAATACCTTTAAATACACTAAGTTTCTAAATATTGCATGAAACTGAATTCCATTGAAAGTTTTGTAATATTGTCATCGGTGTTTTCCAGCAATGATAAAAGCATCATTAAGGTATCAACGATAGCTTCACGATTCAAGTTATACGCAGACCGATCTATAAGTTTGAAAATTTGTAATTTATTGAGATCACATAGATACCGATGCAGGATCAGAAAGATCATGTCGATTATTACGATTATAGGGAAAATAGAAAAATATTAATGAAATGATTTTAATTAACGCTTATGTTCCACGAGTGGACAAAAATTTTTAATAACAATTATAAACCCGTTATCAACTATCCACTAAACGTTACGTCGACCCGTCCCAAGATCTCTACAAGAAAATATCCAAAAGAACATTTATTTTCTTATGTAGTAATCGAATACGATTTCCGCCAAAACATCCCATTATCGGACACTTTCCCTGATACCGCGATGGCGTTAATCGGCGCGTTTTGGTTTTTGATCGTCGCTGCTGAACAATCCGTCAATGAAAATTGACGATTGACAACACTGCTCAAGAATCCTTCGTGTTTACGTACCCTTATACAAGATCCGTGCTAAAAAAGAGTAATGCGAGAAATATAAGGTAATAAATTTCGTGGAAGCGACAAAGCCAGACTAACAATAAGCCAGAGTGAATGCGATTAATATAGAGGCAGGTGTGGACGGTTATAAGTGAACAAGATCGAAAGGTTCGCACCTGAACTCGGACTGCTCCCGTGAGCACGAGGGCTTTTATAGATGCGTCCTGTGTCGGTGGTGGGTGGCAACGTCGACGCCGAGAAATGATGCGACGTGGTGGGGTGCTGCTGTAGCCCCTAGAATGTAGCTTTTAGGCCGTCCCAGGCGCCGTTCAAGTTTGCGCACCTGCGTTGGCGACTGAACAGTGGACAGGCATGTATTCGGACGGAGTTCCTTGGAAGCAGGTTTGGCAGCCTTAGCTCATTGTTAATACGGTGATGCCATATTGCTTGGTTTATATATTGAAGCGAAGGGTTGAAATCGGGTTCGATTGACCTTTGACTGCGGTCCATTCATTGGGGAGAAGCGAGAACATGGATGAGCCACCTGTTTGCGCCAGGCGAGGACGTCCCGACGCTGGGATAAGTCGCGTCGCCGCGAGTTACATTGACCTTTCGATCGCGTCGGATGATACGAACGGATGGAAATTGTTATTGATAGCAGTGTTGCTATATAAGGTCAATAGGGTATTTTGAGAAAGTTCTTATCTTTGTATATTTAAAAAATTGCGGTAGTTCAAAATGACGACTTTTTTTTTCGTAGTTCCTGGAAAGTGATTTTAAATTTAAAGCTCTTCGTCTTCATTCACTCTTTTGCTGAATTCTTGTATTTTTCATAAGGGTCTTCACATTGGCGTAGGTACAATCGGTGAGTTTTAAATTGAATTTGGCTGATAGGCAAGTACCTGAAATTAACTCACTTCCGTGTAATTTTATTTACACGACTTAAGTCCCTCTTATTTAACTGAATCGAATTCACTTTCTGATCTTTACTGATTGCAATGTGCGATTTATATATATATATATATATGTATATTATTGATTTATGTTTATCTACTTATCGCAAGTTGATTTTTCCGAACTCTGGATCAACACTGAATTCTTTAAAAAGCTTTCACTTTCTCCTAACGTTTGCCGTGTTAATTTCTGCGGTATCTTTGACTTTTCGACTACTTTCAAAAACTGCCGGTCCATTCACAGTTGTGAATGTAGGGTGCATTCGTTTATCGGTTGTATTTCTTGCCTCGATCATCTTTCGAACCGATTTATCCAATTTGCAATTTCTGAGATAATTGATAATTAATATAATGAACGCTTACATTTTATCGATAATCGCTTCATAATATTTTTATCGAACGATTAATATGACTTGAGAATTAAGATCTGAAATATATCGTAGTAAGGTTATATAATTATTAGTAGTAACGAGTATTTAGAGAAATATTATTAAATACAATTAACTTATATTATAAACGACGTTTCGGTATTCATATTCTTTATTTTCAATTACCAATAATAAAAATCTGTCTGAAACTGTAAACTATATTTTATATCATATTTAATACATAGTTCATGTTTTAACCTCATATAAATGAGATATGAATAATCAAAACTTCGTTATGTAAATTTAATATATTTTGTTGGTTAATGTTATTATCAACGTTTAAACGTGTTATGAGAATTGCATTTTCACAGGGTCAACACTTTGTATCAAGAAGCTTTTCATCGCGTACGATGATATTACATAAACGTTAAATCAAAAGATAATAATTTTTTGGCGGTGTATATGATCACGTTAATTTTAGCCTTACGCACGGTATGGAGGTCTTTACTCAGCCGTGAAATCTATATGTAAACCACTGATGCTGTTATCACTGGAAATTTCATTAGACATCAGGTATCTTGGTGAATCTAGTTGGAAATTGGTGGAGCCCATAATCTGGTTTACTCTTCGCTATTGTCAGCTGACATAACGGCGTTCACCTAATGACGATGGCTTTCGCACGCGTTTCTCGTACACAATATATATGCATATATATTCGTTTTCAGGATAGCAAAATATAGTCAACTTTTCTAAAATTTTAATTTTTTTTTTAATTGACAGGGTATCACATTAAGTTTTAGTAATCCACAATCTTAGACATACGTTGCATAAATATTCTCGAATAGATTCGAAAAAAATTATACGAAATCCAAAATTTAATGCTTGTTTTTAATTTTTAGATTCACACACTAATTAAATTTTTTTTTTTAAATCCAAGCTGCTGTTCACTTAGAAAAAAGGTATTTAACTACTTTATAAGTCATGTATGCATTTTGAGGGACATAAATAAATACTATAATTATTCCAAGCTATAATTTGAAAATCTTGAAACTTTATAAAAAATTATTAATAATCGCCATATAACTGATAATATAACCATAATATAACCATATAACCTGATAATAAAATTTATCGATTATTCACAATTTCGATGAATTCATAAGAAAACCAATCAACTTGAATGGCTCATGTCATAAGACAATACAATTTTCTGAATGAAGCATCACGAATCTAGTGCAGCAAATAATAAACGTGTTACGCAATGCAGCCATGTGGTACAGGAAAGGATCAGAAAAGTAGCAACAGTTACGCACGCCATCCGTGAACGCACGGGACATTAAGTTCGCCAGAGATATCGCTGGCGCACCTGGAGCCCTTAACCAAGAAACTAGACGTTATTCGTATAGAAGTACCATTTGTGGTAATATTTGCCAAAGCTTTTATTACGTAACACCTAATCGCTTTATTTAACACAGTGTAATGCTTGATAATATTGTACCAGGCGTATTTAAGGTACGCAGAATAAATACAGCGAATTACGGTGCTTATTGTATTAATTGTAATAAAAATATTTTACAAAAAAAAGACTCGTACTAAATAATCAATATTGTTAGACAATAATTAAATATAAAAAGTAATAAAATACTATTACACATTAATATAGTGAAAATCAAATGAATATTGTCAATTGACTTGGATCTTGCTTCCTTTTCATATTGAAATCTTTAGTAATCTTTAGTTAAACTTTTGTCATCGTTGCGTAAAAAAAAAAGTTCAAAGAAATATTTTTTCGTAAATAGTAAATTGAACTGCGGGCCGTTAAAAGGGATGAATAAGATCGCAATATCATTTTATTAGTCTGCATTAACTTTCTAGTACGAATACGTAGAAATAATGGTAAGATCATTTTAAGTGCAAAGCATTATCGACGTTTTACACGAATTGTGACGTCACGTTGATCCCCTGACCGAATAACATATCGTGCTACTACTATAGTATTGATACGTTTGTATAACATACAGTAACAATCAGTCACATATATATTCTTTTATTATCAAAACGTGTATCGATATGCGGCTTATAACAATGTATTCGCATCGCCGTTCTTACGTATAAATAAAGTAACAAGATCGGAACGATCGTTACACAATAAATGTTATGGACGAGATTTCAATTCTTAATCTTAAAATAATTGATTTATTTACCAATAATATAATTACGATGCAAATCAATTTATTCTTGCTTCAATTTCGATAATTTGAAACCGATTTCATTGATATTTTACAACAGACGTTTTTGTGCTATATCCGTGCATACAAGAGACCTTTCAATGGCTTTCTATTTAAACACGAAACGGAAATTCGCATTGAGTTAACTTGGGGAAAAAAGAAAAATATGACGTAGCGTGTATCGATTATTCGGATGTCCTGATATGGCTAAAGGAAGCAAATCTCGCTGTATGGTAGCGTGGCTGTAGGGTTCAATTGGCACGTTGTTACTAATGTGTTAATCAAACAACAGCACACGCTGTTCACATTGATAAGCGTTACGGGGTGCAGCATGTGCAGTCCTTACCAAATCCGAATATTATTTAATTGTTACAGTATCTTAAGATTCACTGAACACACTTGGTTGGCATTTACTGTCTTATCAATTAACCTGTAACGTTATATGACTTTTAGTGTAAACTAATTAATCTGAGCCACGGCATTGTTTTATTACGATTTAATTTGTGTGGGGGGGGGGGGGGTGAGTCACCGCTTTATTTTTAGCCCAATGTTTTATTTTTATACAGACATTCTTTTCGCGCGATAAAACGAATGTAGCTTGGGTATTTTTAAAAGTGTGTACATATATTAAAAAAAAAGAAACGCAAGAATTTTGATCATTCTCGAACATAAGTAGCACATTGATGATCGTTATAAAAAAAATCTGTCCAGGAATGTTTCTATAAATATATTTGACAAAATTTCCATAAAACGTCAAATCTTAAAAGCTGCCTTTTAGGCCTGCTAGATTACATACGGTCGACCCAAGATATTCAAAGCTCTTGTGGTTCTTCCATCAATTTGGGATAACTGCGTATCTTCGAAGTGCTTCAAATACATTATGAATAGATCGCAAAACGAAGTGAAATATTTGATAATTATAATATATACGAAGTCAATGCTCGTAGAGCACAATCGTCGCGAAAAGCTCTTATAGACGTCTTTTAGGAGAGCTTGGCAACGTATAGGAAAGACGTCTTAGAAACATTATTTTTCTTATGTCACAGTATAGAAGTGTATCAACGACCTTATTCAGACATTGTAATTGCCGCCGTACATAGTGGTGCTATAGTAGTCACCATATCTACGTGCATGATGCGCACGAGTAGACGATCAGTATGAATTTCTGGTCAAACGGTTTGATTGAAATACAAAATAAGCAAGTAATAAACTCATTGTTAATTTGTAGTTTCCGTATTCAGAAAAACATTATTAGTCCTCTGTCAACTCCCTGATATCCCTGAGAAAAGCACCAATGTTAAAATAATCGTAGTCGGCGTTATCAGACTCCAATTTTGACAGATAGACTATAACGAAATTTATAAATTTCTACCATATAACTGTCTAGCTATCGAAAGACAAATTTCGCTTCATTATTTATAGCAATGTTTAATGCTATATATGTATTTCTTCTTTTTATGACTTAACCTCGAAATCTGATGTCGTGGAATACTGGCGTTATGTCCTAAATATGAGGGCTAAAACCATATGTTAATACTGACTTTACTAGCTGAAGAAGAGATCGTTACAACGTCCATACGACGTCGCTGTGTAGTATGGGTGATGTACACTGCCGGTCAAAAGTTTAGGTTCACCTCGCTTTCTTTGTAACGCTCCCATGACTTCAGTTTGAGAAACATCACATTTAGAAGCAATTTTTCGCATTGAATAACCTTCTTCGTGTAATGCCACAATGACTGCTCGTGTCTCTACACTCAGCTCTGCTTTTCGACCCATTTCTCTACGATTGACACATAAAATATGTAGTTTTCTTCACATTTCAGTAATGAGATGATATTTGTCGAATTACGTCAATTTAAATATAAATTTTTCTTTAACAGTAACGATTCTCAATATGAAAAATGTTCTACTTACATTTTTGTAAAGAAAAATATGAAAAACAATTGGAAATATAACTTTTGGAAAGAGCTCTCGCAGCACTAAGATGTTACGCGTAATATGCACTAGACGCATCGAGAGAATGCAACCTGTCATAACAAGTTTGTGCTCGATCTACGCGTCTTCCAAACGCGCCAAACTCCCTCATACACTCTGACCAGTAGCGTGTATTGACTTGTTACAGGTAAGACGTACGTGCTTGGCAAAATTCACTGAGTAGCCGACTTAATTGTGTAGAATTCAAAAATAAAGCAAGTGAACTTAAACTTTTGACCTGTAGTGTATATAGGTATAAGGTATGTAGTTATGTAAGGTATGTATATGGAATTATAGAGTATCAATTTAAAAAAAATTGTCCCAAAGTATATTTTAAGCCAGAATTCGTAAGAATTTTTGGCCGCGTTTGAAAAGTTGAAGACGCACGAGTTTTTCTAAATATATAGGCGTATGACGTCACGATCGATCATCAAGTTTCATATTGTTTGACATATTGGATAAATTGATATGGCTTCACGAGTTACTAGGAATAATAAGACGTTTACAGTATAAGGAAAAGCAATTCCGTTGTGGTGACTTGCTAACTGACTATTCCCGAATTGTAAACGTCAACGTCGACGCCAATGCTATTTGGTAACATTAAAGGGATGAGGGGAGAGCGGCGTCTATAAAGTCTCTTCCGTCAGAAGTTTGAAGAACTGTTTATCAACACTTGATTACGTCATAATTGTGTAATATTGCAAGTTATTGCAGTTTAACCACATTTACGGATAACAAGAATTAGATTCCTTACTTTTGAGAGTTATGGCGTCTTAAATTCTATTTTATATGGAAAAAGTTAATAGTTGTAAAAACAACTATTAAAATACAGTATACAATATTTCATCGGAGCCAAAAGTATGATTTCATTGAAAATATCGAAATTTCTTATCGCAAGAGAACTCACTTGGCTCGATTTTTCAGTTTCATTGAGATTAAACCAGAAACTGTGTTTACCGGTATAACGTCATTATTACTATTTGAATTTGAATCGATCCAATTATTTTTCAATTCGTTACACTCGCGTCTATAACATAATCTCGATGATTGTCACGCATGTTTAAAAATATTGGAAAAAAATGGTGGGTCATTTGCGAAATTACAGTAATCTGATTATATGTATACTAATAGATCGTAGCAAGGGATTGTGTAACTTAGCTAATGACATAGGAACGATTGAAGAAAAATATGAGAATCTTGAACAAGTTTCTTTTCTACGTTTTACTACATATACACTGTCCCACCAATTTTTCTGTGGTTCATAGATTTTAGATTGATATTTTAAATAGAAAAAAAATTTAAACAAAATTTAATTGTTTACAAAGAATGAAGATTATTCAGGAATAACGAACTGTCAAGGATATAAATATCTAGGAGACTTCAAGCGTCACTATCAAGTGTGCTCGAGGATAAAGTCGATAAGAGCCGTAAACCCAAACTGATAGGGAGGTGATAGAATGATGACAAACCCTTGGCTTACCTTCAATTAAGTTACCCCGGTGTCCCAAGTCCAATAACCACGCTCTAGGATCCGACCTAGTATATCGATTCTCTTAGAAGGAATGTCTAACCTTGTTTAACATAAGATTTTAGAGAAAAAAAAGAGGCGCAAGATTTATAAGATACAAACATGCATTTATAAATATGCATAATTCCTTGTGATAACTTCCTATATTGTTCCTCGTGATAATTTCCTCTCCGAGGTCATCGACCTTTGGCGAGCAAATGCAAAACCTGTGAACGATCTCTGCAATTCTCGTTCAATCAATTGGATTGGAATATGAAAACCATTTTCAAGTCAGGAAATGTTCTAGCGTGTGACGTCACTTTCCTCTATATTGCTTCACCTCTTTCGTCGTTTTCACGCGTCAGGCAGGTAATCGCGGTTGTCTCCTAACAAATCTTATGAACTTTATGGCGGGAAATTGAAGACATTCATTTTTAATCTAAATGATAAGCGTCACTCATTTTGTTATATTTATTATATTCGACACAAGAAAATAAATATATTTTTTAATTTCTTACTTGAACGAGAGTAAAGCAAAAATTTTCAAGTTAAAATTGGTAATGGAGTAACTTAAAATTTCGAATAGAATTACAAATATTTGATCTGTGTAAAAAAAAATATACATTTAGGTGATCAATCATGATTGGTATAGATTTGTCAAGTCTTATAATTTGAGCCTAAATAGTGTGATTCAGTTATTCAAGTTAAAAATATTTATTTGTACTCTTTAAACTCATAGTACATATTACTAAAGACACTGTACGACATTTTGACATGCTAAAGAGCGTCTGCTAAATTTTTCAGAGACAGATAGCGAAAAAATGTGGCGTTTGAGAAAAAAAGTTGTGAGACAAAGAAAGGAAGTAACACGTTGAATAGCTTTGAGAATGACGCAGAAGATATCTGGTCAAACCTTATAAATATTTCAGGACACTTTTATTTTGTAAAGTTGAAGTGTCACAAACTTTCGCTATTGGAGTGGACTTGTGTAGAGACTGAAGAGTCAGGACGTTCACAGTTTGGCGTTTATTCAGAGCTCGATGGTGGGTCTGTCCAGGTACAGTCGATGTGTCGGAGTGTCTCTTCTCCTCCAAAAAGAAGTAAAAAGAAGTTTTGCC
Source organism: Cephus spinipes (assembly GCA_963971525.1). Classification (NCBI taxonomy): domain Eukaryota; kingdom Metazoa; phylum Arthropoda; class Insecta; order Hymenoptera; family Cephidae; genus Cephus; species Cephus spinipes. Next base: position 5,567,789 of record OZ020580.1, on the reverse strand, counting down.
TCTAGGTAAATGCGGGTGTATGTACTGGGAGAAATGATAAAAGTGAGAGAGACAGCAATAGGTCGGAAAGAGAGAACGAAGAAGGTTTAGCGTAGGTACGTTGGAAAAAGTGAATCAGTGGTCTGGTCGTCAGATTTTATATTGCCGCTGGGTCCTCCGCAGCGGACAGGTAAAGTAGAAGAAACAAAAGAGAGAATTTTAGGCGGGATAAACTAATTTGAGACGTTCGCAGCCGAGCATTGCGCGTAAGTAAAATTCAGCATACCATAAAAATGAACGGATATAAAATACAAAAAATCAATAAAAAGTACATTGAATCGTGAATTTGTGTGCGTATGTGTGTTTCAGGAGTATATGTAGAGCTTTTAGTCACCAAGATTACATTAATAATTATTTTCTTAATAATAATAATAATACGCCTTTAATATATTGAAACTATATAACTTTTTTCGGAACACAGAAAAATACTGAATTAAATTTGAATTAAATTCTCTCTCGGGTTATGATAAAAACGTATCTTACATTTAATTAGAACTATTGGTATTCGTTATCGATTTTTTTTTAATGGATGTCAATGACAGGAAGTAATTTCACATTAAACCACCTGAGACGTCATTGTTCACATCGATCGAGTTTGCCCGATTATTCTTTGCTTCACTTGAACCACGAAAATATATATGACGTATGACTCGACCAATTGTGGAACAAATGTTTTCTAAATAAAACGACTATCCCTTTAGAATATACTTACTTGCAAAGAGATAAGTTTACTTTCGTTATTTCAATCTACCTTGACGTACTTGATTTAATATTGAGAAATATTATAATTTAGTAAACGTAAAGTTTACTTAATGAGCATAAAGAGTTACACGTATAATGCACATGTACTCTATCATTTATTTCAATGATTTTCATATATACTTGAGAACCTATGGAGACTAAGGTGAAAGGTAAAGTTCAAAAGAGGAAGAAGAGACACGGCAGGTGACTGCAGGTCATTTGCCGTGCATGAAGTTGAAATCGCGTAATGGAAACTCAGCGTTAAATGCCTAGCGACAAGTTCATCGCGGGTGACCCAGAAACTTTTCGAACCAATCTGCTTGATAAGGTGATCCTATCGATAAGGTGTACTAACGTCATGGCATTGTCTCTTCTCCGCTATAGATGAACAATTTCCGTATAGTCGTTGTGTTATTGTTTCATTATGTAGATGACGTGAACAGTGGTTCCGGTTCAGTGGGTCGCTCATGTGAACACACCCTGCATTCCCTCCCCTTTCTTCTTCGTCGCAAGGTGCCTTCGACCTGTAATTTCGAATTACCATTAAATCTTTTTCTTCTTGGAGAACTAGTGATTTTAAGTAGTTTTCAATTTAATTATTGAACATGAGCGTTATGCGTTTATGAATTAATTAATTGCCAATCGATATCCACAGGATTGAATGGGACGAAGGGTGAATATATTTTTTTTTATTGTCGATCATATACAAATTCTATATGTAAAACTCTGTATAAATATTGTACGATGGAAAATGAGTATAAGATATTTTAATGGTAGAAAAGTAAAGCGATGATATCGACGATTTGAATTATTCTGGAAATATTGGTAAATCGGTGAAATTTATTATTTTATTCGAAAATCGTGTAAACATTTATTCTCGTTGATAGGTCAGAAACGAGAACGGGACTTCAATGGCGGATTTAACATGGGATGCACTTGCGTCAAGTTACTAACAGATTGATATATTATGATGGCAGACACATGGCTTTGGTGGGTCATGTATATAAAGTTCTATGCGTACGTACACGGACCATTTCACTAGACAAAATGCATTCGCAATAAAAAAGATAAATAAACGAGGTGCATAAAACGTAACGGCGCCCGATTTACTCTGTTGGTAACGCCTGGTGGGTGTTTCGCTCCTAGCATTAACACGTTACACTGTTTCGCGAAGGCCAAAATGGGCTAAACACTGCGAAAACTTTCCGCTCTCGGAAAATTTAAATCCATGTTGCTCTAGCTGGTCATCATTTTCATTAATCATTTTCACGGAGATTTTCTCTTCCGATGTATCGCATCTTTCTAAACGGACTTGTTGCGAACGTCAAAGTAGATACGATATAGCCTTGTCGGAATTTTCATTTCCTTCTTTATTAAACTGAACAATTTTGTAATTTTCAACAATTTTAAACGTACGTATCCTGCTTTTTGTTCGTAAGACAGGCTGTAGCGTATGTAGATAGTAAAATTTTTGATAATGGGTAGGCGATTATGGGTGAAGGTGAATGGGGAAATTTGTATTATTAATTAGCACGACATAAAGAATATTAGAAAAGTTGTAATCCATTAAAATTAGTATAATTAACCTTAGCTCGGTATACCAGATCCGATGAATCAGATAAAACAGTGCTTTCTTCGTATGTTCGTCATGACACTTTTTTTTTGTAAATATTACAACTTTCGAACAAATTATATTTTGGTATCGAACTATATTTTATTCTTATTAGTCAAATTTTCGCGTTTTGATTTCAGTAGAAGTGAACGTAAAAATACAAATTTATTCAAAAGTTACGTAATAATGAAATTGCCGGTTTGACAGACCATGTGTGATAGCCTAAGGGTTGCAAGATGGGTGCGACGATCTAGAGTGAATATTTCACGGATTTGCCAAAAATGAATTTTGCGATCCTATAAATTTGAGTAAACTTTTATAAAAAATTTTATTAATTCGTTTAACGACCAAAATTCGCCACACGCCATTGCCGTGACGAAGAAGCAAGTTTTAAAAAATTTGATGGCAATGAATAAAACAGTAATTGCGACGTTCGGCGTACTCATAAGGGTACGTGGTATCTAGTGTACCTACCCCATGTGGCACGTGACGCACTCACCTATATTAAATACGCTTTACGTCAGGGGCGTCAGCTTTCCGTAGTCATTTTAATTACACAACAGCAACAATCCTATTAAGTTGAGGTCGTACAGGGCGCCACCTAAACGTTAATACTATTCACCTATACGTTAATACCTGCAAATTATATATTTTATTACCATCTCTCAACAGTCGTTAACGATGATCTTCGCACCCTAGCAAAAAAAGTTTTCTCAAAATCATTTCATTTCTCAGGATCTCAAATACATTGTCACGAACTTTACAGAAGGTTTGCATTCAGCTGGACAATAGGAAAATTCAAAGTACGAGAACACGTGGGGCTGCAGGATATATTTATATCCACTCAGATACCATATGTGCTTAATATTACATTATATATGACACTTTGTCAATAAAAATGAACATGTGATCTATAGACAGGTTTATTTGACCCAAACGATCTACCTGAAGTTAGCCTGTTCATTTGATTTTTATAGCAGAGCCACATTCAGGTGGTGAGTCGTCCTATATAGGTTATATATATTGAGATGTTTCGTGATTTTGGTGTGTTAGGAATCACGAGACTTTTTTATAGGGTTTGTGCACTGGGCAGGCGTCTTTTGAAAGAATTGGACACTTGAGTTTTAAAATAAAACAATTGTGCTACATTGTCCTATAGATCACACTCTAGGATGTCCTTAATATTCTATTCCACTCTCTCTCTCTCTCTCACACACACACACACTGCAATCCTGACAGTTCTCTCAGATACTATTATGCGCATCCACAGTGCGCTATGCACTCTTATGCGGGGCTCTTGACGTATCCATCATCGAGAATGGATGATTAGGAAGGAAGAAGTATAGAGGATAGAGGGTTATAAGGACGGAACGTTACAATATATAGTATATGATTCCTTTTTTATATATGCATCTACCCTCCTCCTTCCATCGACCTTTATCAAATTCTTTAATGTAGAAATGTAATTCAAATGTGAGTGATCGTAAGTCTAGAGAAATTTTTTTAACTAATATCAATTTAAAGCTTGCAGAATTCATTTACATTGCAAACTGCAAAGTGATGCTTCTTATAAAGCAGAGTGATGTCACGGTCGACCATACTAACCACGTCTTAGGAGGTTCATACCTCCTTGGGTAACCAGCAGTTGGAAAATACGGAAGATGCTATGTATGATAGAGGAGAAATATTCATCTTGTTTTGCGGGCGATGCGTTGAAAATTACATGGCTGCAAATACTCCCAAAGCTCTTTGTCTCTGTTAAATTATGTCCAGCTATGCTGTTCTTAACGTCCTTATCAGGAAATAATCGAATTTTCGTGATAAAAGTAATTTTAAACTTACATTATTTTATATTTTATTATACATTATTGTATAATTATATTCTTCTCGATAAATCATAAATATTTTGTTGTCAATGCTTTCGGAGCTGTCTGCATTTATGAGCATAAATACTCGATTGATTTTGAACTTTTTTAATCGATTTTTATATCATTTGTTTATTATACTTCGAAGACATAGATCTGTGTGATATAGAATGTTGATTTCAACATAGAAAAGTGTCGTTGGTTTGAGTATATGTAGGCCTTCGCCATTTGATATATTCTGCCTTGTTGCACGATGGACATTGTGGATAAGGGACGAGATTTGCGAAGTGAAGACTGATGTAATATTGTGGGCTTTATTGTGGCATTTGCAGTCCTCTCGTGAATTCTAAGTAGTTTGGGAATGTCTACGTCGTTGAACAATGTGAAGAAAACATTTTCCAAAATCACACGCATCCATATCCTATTCTTTTGTGCATTATTTATTGTATTATTATGCAGGGTTATATACATATAAACTTTTGCATCTTTTTCAATCTTTTTGTAACTCATCCATATATGATATAGATTCAGACATGTAGACATGCATTTTTTTCTTACTAAGTTTATGTAAAATATTCGTGAATTAATATTTATAAATAATTTATTGTATTCGCACAATGCATTTTGAAAATTATGTTCAGCTTCTATATACTAGACTGAAAAAAATGTTTTTTTTTTATGGAAGTCATCTTGAAATATTAAATTTTTCATGCTGACCCGAATATTAGGGGTCTATTGTATGCAATTCGATTTCAAACCGATCCTTCAGTATTGCAGTGGTTTTGAAATCCTTTGAATCAAACAAAACAGATCAAAAAGGCAGGCTATTCTGTTAATTTTTCATAATACTTAATTTAGTTAAAGAAATGGACGTAAAGTTCATGCTAGTGTTCTCCTTTTACAGAAGATACATATAGTAAGTTCCAGCGAAACTTTATCTTCTTCCGTATCTTTAGTCTCTTGGGAACAGTGGCGCCATCGAACGCTTTAAGCATGAAATTATTAAATATGTTTTTAGAAAGGATTAACTAATCACGTTGTAGGTTGTGGGCACGCTGCGACTACGGATATATTGAAAAAAAATTATTGAAAAAATGTATATACGTCAGTAATGCATAAACGACCACTCGCCAGGTGGCGCGTCGATGCCGAAATAAACGTTGGACCATGAAAATCGGCTGATTGGCAAACTCCCTACTAACTCTGCCGTTACTAGGAGAACAAATATTCAAACCCTTGCGATTCACGAATAGCTGGATTATCCGCAAGAAGAAAAAAATCAGTGGCACAGAAATATTGAAAATTCGAAACATTTAATAAAGCTTTCCAAATGTTATTAAATATTATTGGGCCTTGACTTAATTTCGAAATTTATTAAAAATATAAAAATGAAGCTAAATGAAAATCTTGCAAAATATAGGGAGTAGATAAAAGTTGAATTGACATTGTAAAATATCGAAAATGAATTACGCTCAAATTGGAATATTGAAAAATTAAGTGTTTGAAATATTAAAATAATTAATTAAATCAATAAAGTTAGACATTAACACTTGAAAATCCTGCGACCAAGAATATTTAGAAATACTGAAAGTTGCCGAAAATTGTGTGCGCGCAAAGTTATAGCGCAGGACTCGGGGGGGGGGGGGGGGGGGGGGGCTTTAAGGCAGTGCCCAGACTCATTCTGCTTCAAGTCGGTTTCCTATATTGCTCTCTTGAAAGCACCCCTCTTATTCGTTTCCAACCATCTTCATTTTCTAGTTTTATTTCTTCTTTACTTCCTTACTTCTTTATCTTTCATTCTTTACTTTTCATCTATTTTAACAAATATTCTATAATCGTCGTATAATAGCAGCGGAGCAATTAGGAAAACATAAAGAGCATTTAAGAAGCAACTTTTTAGGCATTAAGAACATATACAGGGCTAGTCAGTAGAAACGCACCAGGAGAAGTTGGCCGCAAGTGGCCGACACGGCAGTGTGGCCTCTTCAAAAAATGACATGTGACTGTGACCGATTCCCATAAGCGCAAACTGACAGTTCACATAGCAATAAGGTTATTGAAATATTTCAATAGTTAGGTTACTGAAATAATTCATTAATATTATAATGACAAAATGTAATATCAGTTAAGATTTATTTTCACAACAGATTGCAATTAAAATAATGTAAAGTTTAAAATATTAACAATTTTGATATTTCCAAGTAATGATCACAACTGCAATTCTGCAATACAATGCTGCAATTAATTTAAAAAGCAATTAATTGAAATGTTTTTATAGCAAAAAAGTGCAGCAAAAAATCTGTTGTGAAAATAAATCTTAACTGACATTACATTTTGTCATTACAATATTAATTAATTATTTCAGTAACCTAACTATTGAAATATTTCAATAACCTTATTGCTATGTGAACTGTCAGTTTGCGCTTATGGGAATCGGTCACAGTCACATGTCATTTTTTGAAGAGGCCACACTGCCGTGTCGGCCACTTGCGACCAACTTCTCCTGGTGCGTTTCTACTGACTAGCCCTGTATATTTTTATCTTTTGGCGCTAACTTCCCGACGGTCAAAATCTCGCACGATAAGAATAACGAAGATCCACCTACCGACCAGGTCGACAATCACTAGCGGGTTTAGCGTGGGCATCGGTGTGCCTGTGCGCCGAGTTAGCCGCGTGAATCTTGCCGTAGGGTGGCAACAGTGCATAGCTATTCAAGCAATTCATAAGATATTTGATTCGAACGATTCGAACCAGGGACCGCAACCGTAACCGAAACCGGAACCGAAAACCGATAAAAACCGAAAAAAATTAGGAACCGAAACCGTAACCTTTAACCGAAATTTCGAAATTGTTATATTCCGCACCGTAACCGGTATTCGAAATAATTGAAATTAAAAACCGAAACCGAAACTGTTAACCGAAATGTAATATTTCGAGAAAAAAAAAATTTAAACGGATAATGGTCTAGTTTACACCGTACAGTATTTAGACAGAATTAACCAATCTCGTTCGTTTATTCTGTTTTAAACCTTGCACGTCATTGGTTAGACTTCTCTATAATTCTGTATGAGGTAAATTAGACTAATGGTATAACCATGGGCTATGCTTCCACTGTGCTGTGCTCAAACAGAGTTAACCAATCAAACACAAGATTTCAGCGGAATAACTAACACACGAGTGTTTAATTCTATGGCTATATTGCTACAAGGTTAAAAGAGAGTTAACCAATCAAGATAGTTTATTCCGCTCAAATCCCTTTTTTTGTTGGTTAACTCTATTTTAATCTTGCACGATGAAAACAGTTCTATTTCAACCGTCAGGATGGTAGCAGAAATTCAAATAGGCAATGGTTGCGTTCAGCAGAAACACCACTGAGGGAGCAAATACATTTGATTGGTCAAATCTCACACTGTTTCAAGATTAACGATCTAATGACCAATCAAATGTACTTGCTCCCTCAGCGGTGTTTCTGCTGAACGCAACCAATAACTGTTATCATCATACGAAACGGACTGAAGAAAGAGCATGCGGTCACCGTTTTTGTGCAAACGGTATAGTTTTTTTATGGTGTCTTGCATTGTCTTGTAAGCTAAATATGGGACGCATGAAATCAAACTGAAATAAGTAAAGTTTAATCCTCAATTTTCCTTGATAAGATCTCTATGCGTCGAAAAAATATCAGTACACAAAAAAAGTGGTTGATTAGAGTGTTGTATATAATGGATAAATATAAAGGATAAATTAGTTAATTGTTACCAAAAACTATCTCTCGTTAAAACCGAAACCGAAACCGAAACCGAAATATATTAAGTTTAAAAACCGAAACTGAAAACCGTAAACGAAAAATTATGAATTAGAAACCGAAAACCGAAACCTAAAACCGGAATTCAAGCTTTTACCATTCCGAAAACCGTAACCGAACCGTTATTTCTTTCGGTTGCGGTCCCTGATTCGAACACAGGTAAAACAGTAGCTTTGGGTAAAGAGTTCGGTCGGCCGTAGCACATACCGTCAGTTGCCTACAGATGGCGCGATACTCGGCCGAGTCTCTCATGTTAAATACAAAAATTGGTAAGTAGTATAAAAATCTATTTTTAATTGTATTAACTAACAAATCCAATATCTATCAAATCCTGTCAACTTTTACATTGTTTTTATCATTGCCAAAGATTACACCTATTCTCAGGATTCATTCGACTTCCTCTAGGACATTGAAATGCCTCGCTGAATCCTCGTGTATTCGATACCGAACCAATCACCCTGAGTCGACTTGTACTGTGTGTGTCAGTCTTCACAGAATACAAAAGATGTTCCGGCCTGATAGATTCGCACCAGGTCTGTAAAAATAAAACAAAAAATTAAGAACAATATCCATATACGTGAAGATTCACTAGAAATTCTTGGGAGGTAATCGTTTTACAAAATAGAAAATCAATGTGCGAAAAACTGATCGAATAGATCATATCAAATCTACTGTTAATGAACCAATGCCATTTTCAAGTAAGGTAAACATTTCAGTGGCCGAACAAAGCGTGTGTACGAGAAAGATGGAAATACGATTTCTTATGGCCGTCCGGGTACTAGGATCGTAGCGTTAGATATTCGGCCACTGGGACGATTACCTTACTCTATTCGTTCGCAGGTGAACAAGATGCACTTTAATCAGTTATTACACCTGAAACCTTAAAAACAATAAATTCGTGTAGTTCAGAAATGAATAAAAAAATTTTGCGACTTTTATGATCGTTCCTTGTAATATTTAATATTTTTATATTTCTGCAAAATTAATTGTTTTCTCTACGATTCAAGAATAATTACCTAACAAAATAATTTTTAAATTACTTAGACAAAATTATTAGCTCAATTATTCTTAATTGGTACTAGACTGACTGGCAGTTGATCTTTGACGGCAATATGTAATATTTAACTTGACATAGATTGTAATGATATACCCTTTGTCAAAGTCACAGTGATAAAAATATTTGACTTTGACACTGCTTTTTGCTTATTTTACATTATTATTCATCAGTGCAAACCTAATCTTTTTTATAAAAATGTCTGATCATCCTTTACCATTAAGACCGCATTTGCAGCTTTGTGTCGTAAATGATGTTCAACATTAGGAATGATAAGCGATGCTTTTCAAAGAATAAGAAATAACGTCGTTTCACAACTAATGTTTGATCCTGCTTATAATGACGTCATAACGACGTAATCTCCATTCGTTATTAAAGTGTTTACCAACTTTTTTTATCAGGCTCGTTAAACACTGCAATTATCTTAACTACACCGCAGTTCATGAGAATTTTAGATTTTTTCATAACCACCTCAATAACTGACAGTCGCGCGATGCATCCTGACTGCGAGCTTAATTAATTATGAATAAATCTTTTTTTTTCATTTGTCTTCTTCAAGACCATACCAGTAAGTACAATTGCATGACTGGTTATGCTTATTTCAACGATCTTTAAGAGACCAGTAAACGTTTTATACGCAGATCAGTACAAACGATTCTTGCCTCTGAATTTACTGTAGAATAATGCAATTATTAAACCAAATTTTTTATGTACTTACGTTAGCATAGGACAAAAAAAAGATTTGTTGATTATTGAAATCCTCCAACCCTGGAAGTCTGTCCTCTGTTATTCCGTCAGCTGCCAATTTTGTTTGATAAGCCTCATAAACAGCTTGAAGTCCTGTGGTGTCAGCAATATTTTCACCTTGAGTCAGTTCACCGTTCGCCTAAATTGTTAATAAAATTAAATGATCCATTTGTTAATATGAATAATTTTAAGCAAGCGTCCTATAAATACGTACAAAAATTGTATCGTTCACTTTTTGGAGCTCTTTTATTTGGTATTTGTTAAATTGATCAACAAAGCACTCGGCTCTTTCGTTATAAGCTTTTATAGTTGCGTCTGACCACCATTGAATTGCATTTCCGTTTTTGTCAAATTGACGTCCTAAAATAAAAAATTTTCGATTCTTTATTTCGGACTGATTTTTAATTCTTTATGTACAAATAATGGGGCACTGTATTACCGATATCGTCAAAGCCGTGCGATATCTCATGGCCGATCACGGATCCGATTGATCCATAATTAATAGCGCTGAAATAATAGGAATTTTTAACATTCCTCAGATATATGAGAATGAAAAATTATTGAAATTCGATTACTTGGGCTGAGATGCACTGAAGAATGGAATTTGAAGAATCGCCGCTGGGAATGCTGTAACGGAATAAAAAAATTTGCTTTAAATAATCGAAGCGTCCGTTAATTTATAAACAATTTAACTCACTCAAAGAATTTCCACTGAATTTATAAAATGCATTCACCGTAATAGGTGCTACGGTCCACCTGAAATAAAACAAAAATATTGTGAAATTTTCAATTCGCATTTTAAAAGATAAAATTTTATTTTATTACTCACTCGGTCTTGTCAACCGGTTCCCTTAGATTTCTCAAACTTTTCCTCAATGAGAATTTTATGTAATTCAATACATTATCAAAGTAGGACGGTCCCACTTTCATCTGTAAATATCGGTAAAAAAAAATAAAAGAAAAAAAAACAATTATCAAAAAGCGCAATACTCACGCCCTTGTAATAATGCAAAATTGCTGAAACATTCTTGTACCAATCAGGAAACCCAATAAATTCCGTCATACTTCTAAGTTTTTCCTTAGCCGCAGATTTAGTCTCGTTATCCATCCAATCGGAGCGCGAAATTTGAATATCCAGTTCATCTTCAATCTCTTTAACCATCTCCATAGCCTTCAACGAAGATAAATTAATTATTTTACAATCGACAATATAATCAAACAAGATCGCCAAGACTCACAGTCCTTTTCGACTCTTCCGGAAAGTATTTTTGCACAAACTGATATGACACGGCATGGCTCAACTGATTCTCGGAAACACACGTCTGCCACCTGCAAATTTCATAAACTTTACTTGAAATGAAAAACAAACACGAACCTTGTAGTACCCATTTTCAACATTGTTTATCGTAGAGTGCACACAAGGAGCATCAACCATAATTATCCCCCCTTTAGTTCCTTCCTTTTCAGTAAAAAAACCCATATCAGGTTTTATCGAAGTTTCGATTGTAGCATTGTTGTCGCTTTATTCGGATTCTGATTAGCTGTCGGTGACGTCAGTCGATGAGTGTGAAGGTGCAATTGAAAGAACAGGCTAACAGCTTCAGGGAAATGTTGTTCCGCGTTCTTCAATGGTAATGAAAGTTAAAATAAGCTGAGTGAATATGATACTGGATGATAGACTTAAAAAAATGCTGATTGATTGCAGAATGGGTTTTTTGATTTATAAAAATATGTATCATTTGAGAAACTGAAATCTTGATAAATAAGAGACTGATCAATATAGATGAATAGTACTAATTTCAGTTTTCAAATAAAGTGATAAATTTTAGAAATTGTCGCTGCCGTTGAAGAGAGACAGATCCGTTTTGACAGGGAGTATTTTATCCGTGAAAATCGTAGTTGGTTTACAAGTAATGTGATGTGATTCTGAAATATTCGTTATACTTAGAAATTAACTAACTGACTCATGACAAAACGGATTGATATAAAAATACTTTAATTTCAAATTAATAATTTAGATGCGTTTGAAAAGATGCTGGTGCAAATTGGTTAACCGGTACGTAAACTTTAATTTTCGTTTAGAATTGTTCGTGGCCGATTACTTGGAAATGACTGAGTTAAACGGAAAAACAAGCGTAATTTTGGAATCGGTGGTAAATTTTCCACAAAGATAAAAAAAAATTAATTGAAAAATACGTAATTTTAAGTTCAAACAGTTTTTTGTCGATTACTCGGAAACGGCTGGGTTAATCGGAAAAAGAATCCAGGTTTCATGTAGTGCTACCAATTTCCCACAAGATGGAAAAAAAGTTTAATTAAACCCCAAGAATACTCTAGACTTACTTGTTTACGAGAAGGTTGTCATTGTAGCTAGTCGACAAATTGGTCAACTGAGGAACATGCTATTTTCAATATTGAATTAGAGTGGTTGATTTTGAAAAATGATCTTACCATTGAAGAGATATAGGTCGAATTATAAATGAAAATAGAAACAATGTTGTATGATTATGAAATATTCCTTATGTTTAGAAATTACCTAACTGGTTTTTTAAAGAACTAATTCATTCGATATTTGGTTGGTTTTGGAAAAACCCTGTTGCAAATTGATTTCTCGATACATAAATTGTATTTTTCTAAAATAGATAAACAGTGGAAACAGCGCTGCTGTCTCATGTCGCGCCCGAAGCGCGTGTGTTGCTCTAGTAATGTTTACAGACGCAACAGAAAATTACTGCACGTTATTCAACGTGTAAAATAAAAGTCAATTACGAACCGTGGTTTCTGTTCAATGATTCCGGATAAATTCTTGATCACTGCAAAGTTGATGTTCCTCATTTTCTCATTTGTGTAGGACAGCATGTTGCTCACGAATCTCCAGTGCAGATAATTGACTGAAAAAAATAATGTCGAATATTTAGACTGAATGCGAGAGCGAAATTATGATTCATGTATTTCCCAGTACTTATGTAAAAACTATACCGATTGTTCTTTCTGAAGTTTTTTCAAGTACATTAACAAGCTTAAAAATATATTCCATTTCGATAACTAAAATCTTCTCTGTAATTTCCACTTGAATGTTGGCCTCGGTAAATAAATTTTGTATTGTCTTCAGCCAGTTTATCTGCACTCACATTAATATCACATAAAAACAATGAATAATTGTATCCTTTGAAGATTTTATTACCTTTGCTTTCCTACTCTTAGGCAGTGCTTTGTTGTACCATTTTTGTAGTCTACGAATAGTAATGTGATTATACATGCGATCCACGTCTCGCCTCATTTCGTCAGGAGATGCGATCTAAAAAAAAAGACAAATGTAAAATTATAATTAATATTGTAAATTGTAGGGTACAAGTATGATAATAAAAAATAATAATATAAGACAAATACCTTAGCTAATTCGATCTCAAAATTAATCACATCAGCAACGTCCTCGGATATTGCTTTCGAATTCACATCCAAACGTCTGGATTCAGCAAATGCTACTGCAACTTCCTCTATATATTTAGCGTAAGCCATAATTTGTTCTTGATACTGTTCACGTTCGACCAGCATTGATCGCGGTAATGTAAGATCCGGCTGGTCCAGCTATTAAAAATTAATCAGCAAGTCGAATATACCTGAACTATGTGATGTCACACTGAATATATCTTTAGATAAGAATTATAACTAGTAATCCGAGTTGACTAATGGAGGTGAATGGGCTAAAGGGGTTAGGCCACTGTAGCATCGGAAAAAATATTCGTATCTTGTGAATTTTTTTTCAGCAGAACTACGAAATAAATCGAAATTACAAAATAAGGTCTTTATTATACAAGTAATAAACTATAAAAAATCATTTTTTCAAAGCGATACATGTCAAAATGGCGACTGCACAGCGTTTCTCCGATGACGCCTTTATTTATACGGCCGAACGAATACCTCCTGCAATTTTTAAGTAACGATGAAAAACCAAAGGTTTTCCGATTATTTATGAGAATAGCTATGGGAGTACATAGGATTTTTTCGATATATTGCATAGTTCCTTTTTTATAAATCATTTCCTGATGATTTTCTGATGACATTGTATCCTTTTACATTTAGAAGTGCGCCATTTTGGCAAAAATGAATATATCGAAAAAAATCCTACGTACTCTCATAGCTATTCTCATAAATAATCGGAAAACCTTTGGTTTTTCATCGTAACTTAAAAATTGCAGGAGGTACTGGTTCGGCCGTATATAAATAAAGACGTTATCGGAGAAATGCTGTGCAGTCGCCATTTTGACACCGCTTTGAAAAAATTATTTTTTATAGTTTATTACTTGTATAATAAAGACCTTATTTTGTAATTCCGATTTATTTCATGGTTCCGCTAAAAAAAATGCACGACATACGCCTATTTTTTCCGGCCCTACAGTGGCCTAACCCCTTAATAAAAATAGATACTAACCGTCAACAAATGTACGTTGGCATTCTTTAAATCTGTCGATACTGCCAAACTATATAAAGTTCCCTCTTCGCTCAATCGCGAATAATTGTCCTGAATCTGCTGCCAGGATATCCTGTTGCTGTTCCATTCCCATGCTCTCATAACCATCGGCCAGCCACCATTTTCTTCCAGAATGGTTTCCAGCGGTTTTATACCACTTTTCTCAATGGCGTCTAAAACGAAAATGTTATATTACCTAATATCAAAATTCATTCGTACTTTTCAGTAGGGTCAAAAACATGGTATCAAAAATCTCTCTAATAACCATTTTCTAATCATGATATTCACGTATATTAATTAGTAGATAATTGGACTCTAAGCAATCTGGTGAATATTTGCTCAAGTAATATATTAATAAGTTATAACTGTCAAAATAGCCATAGATATTCTCCTCAACACACTTCATCATCTTCGCATAGGATATTTACAGCCAATAGCATCTGCTTATAATAATCATGTAACACTGGACACCGAAGATCTTGAAAAAACGAATAAGTGATACCGTTCCAATGATTGATTGCGATCTCTTAAATATAATAACATATTGATCATACCTAAATTCATGCACGATTTGTATAATTGCTTGGCGGCCCGTACCGGTAGAATATCGCTGTCCATTTTTGGTTCTTCTAGAATTCCTAAATAAAAAAAATATAAAAATGTAATCTTTCATCGTGTAACGTTTCTCTCAAAACTTTACACACGTTTTTTGTTAACCAGTGCCTGTACCTCGTATACGCTCTTCATTCATTTCTTCAACTATTCTGAATTGATCCCAGCTGGGTTCAGTGGCCGGTATGGGATTATTTGCACGCCATCCGCCGCAAGCATATTCGTAAAAATCTTCGCAAGGATCAACGGACTTATTGAGACTCCGAAGAAATTTCTGGCCTGAAAATAAAATCATGCGTTGGTTTTCTTTTCAAATCACTGAAAAAAGTTTATTACAGTCTTTCATGACAAATTACGATAATTAATTAAATTATTAACGTAAAACATATAAATCCGTAAAAAACATGATTTATTCTCCAGAAAATAAGAAAGAAAGTTAAATGGAAATTTGAAAAAAAAAATGACCAAGAAAATTTAACCTACCAGTAAGTCGACAGTCTTCCGTTTGACAGACTTTGGCATTCCCCATTTCTTGAGACAGATTTTTTGTTCGAAATTTTCCAAAAATCCACGGGAGGTCATCAGGTATCTTTTCTACTATCCATGGATGTGAATTTGTCGTGGAACCCGTGATCAGCGCCCCAAGGATGATTATTGCGTGTAATCTGAAGGAAATTAAAAAAAAAAATATAAGCCTTCTCGAAAATGTCTAATTTATAGAAAACCATTAAAAATTATGCTAAATAAATTTAAAAAATGTTTCATAGGTCACTAACGAGCATAAATTAAAAAATTAAAAAATGTCTAACGAAAACAAGAATGTAAACTACCGTAAGATACGTATAACGTAGACAAATATTTTTTAAATTAAAAAATTTAAAATACTCCTTAAAAAGTCATTATTGAAATATTAATACAGCAATAAGCTTACAATAACATTTCCGTGCACATTTTCCAGGAGCGAGTTCTTCGAAGAACAATAACGTACTGAAGTGAACGGACGAGCTTGTCGGCGATTTTTCAAGTTTGTGACGACGATGACGCTCGACCAACAACGTTCTCATCCGGTAACCCTGAAACTGTTTCTTCGCGAAACAGTCGGTTATTTAAATTTCCCATTGCTAACATCCATTACAGATTAGTAGAATTTGACAAGTTATAATAATTAAACAAATAATGTTATATGTATAATACACGATGAGTAATAAGTATTTACTTACATGATACAACCTTCGAGTCTTCCCTACGAAATTCGTACAATTGCTACAAAAGTGAAATCTTTCGATCAAAATATCAAAATTGAAGCTACTTCGATTATTATTAAATTAATATAATTTAACGCTGCTACAAGTGGCAAGTGATAATTACACTTGTAATTTATTCTAGGAAAGTTATTGTTCAAAGTTTTCAAAGATTCCACTGAAATTCACGTAATATACAATTGCGCAACCAATATTGCGAAAAGTTGACAAATATTGCACCATACCATGTGCAAGAGTACAATATCAATAGTAAAATTGACCGAGTATCGCGAAATCTGTACTATACCATACCGTGAGAATATAGAAAAAAACTTGTTTGTGTATCTTAAAAATATTCCACAAAAACCATAAAATAAAATATCAAATGTTTCAATACTGTCAACAATTTTCCTTACGTACTGCCTAATGCTATAAAAAGCTTTATCAATATATCTTAAGCTCTTACATAACTCATTTTTTCTTAACAGTCATAAAAAGGTCGATTTCTCACACTCATTCTTACGTCTCCGTTATAACGTACATTAATAAATATTCCTCAGTCACAGGGTCTCTTTTAAAATTATAACTGTCCTGACCAAGTTTCATTTACACTTATCCAATCCTTGTTTTCAGGTCACCAGATACGCCCACAGAGTCCCTTACGAAAACCGAACAAAGAAACGTCAATAATAATAAACAAAATTTTAAACAAATATCTAATTACAGCAGAACCGTGATTATCCGAATCGTGCCGCGAAATTTCGTTGTGATTAAAAAACGAGCCTTAGAAGCTCGTATCGATGCTGCCTTACGTAACATCTGCCGCTGAAGCGACTGCGAGATTTGGCCGTTGAAAAAGCGTAGCACCAAAGCGTGGCAACCAAAGATTGAAATGTTTATGATAAAGAAATTTTAAAGTAAACGACGTTGAATATTTATTAAAATGTATGCACTAAATTATTTTTCAAATATAATATTAGTAATACATAGGTATTACGTAAAATCACTAAAAAATATACGTACACAGTGTTATTTTCCCATATGAAAAAAGCGCTAAACACGACTTCGCATTTCCATTATGCAAACCTTCCTTAATCCGAATCAGCCCAAGTCATTAATCCCAATTGATTCGTATAAACGAGACTCTACCGTAATACAAATACGTTTAGAAGCATTAGCCGTTGAGATATATCTCAAAATATGTGATCGATGTTCAAATTATTTTGATAAAAGTCCCAAAAAAAATGATCCACCGTGAGATTCAAAAAATAAAATGTCAACATTAGTAGAGCAAGCCAATAACGTAACTATCGTTGTTTCCTTCCGAAACTCCATCAGGAAATAGGTAGTTATCGCCCGTTATCATTCGTGTATCACATTAACGAAAGTCAGGCAGGACCGAGAGTTATCGCCTCGGCCGATAATACCAGCATCCGGACCCTCCCACGCTGAGTAACTGTTGATTGAGAATCCCTTTTGAAAAATCTACATCTACATATATACTAAATATATAATACAAATTGCGCATGCGCAGTCTGGGACTATACCCAATGGTAAAAAAGATATCTGATACAAGAAGAAGAACATAAGGAGATACTCGAAGACCGATAATATTTCATAAGCATCAGTAGTAGTTTATTTAACAGTGTTACACGCACAATCATACACAGAACAACCTTGACTGATTATAGATACCTATACCCGACATATTAATTAGAAAGGGGTGTGGCTATAGCGATACAAATCATCATGGATGGTCACATCCGTGCCGTGTTAAGTGCGGCCAATGATAGGCTCCTCTTGATTCGCGTAATTCTAATAAAAAATTCGAGGTAATTTTTTGTAACCGTCGAATGGACATTGTGAAAGGGCTGAAGGACGGTGGTAAAATAATGCTATGTATATGGTTGTATACAAGGATGGAATAGGAGAGGGGTTGTACATGGGTTACAAAAAAAAAATATACTGAAATCTCTGGGAGATGTAGAAAACGTTAGTATCATAAATAAAATCATACAAGATCGTATATATCAAACGAGGAAATCAAAACTGATGGTTTTTATAATGGGGTGATGGTGAACTTGGTTGGTGGGGTATTGGTAATAATAGCGGTATGTTATATCGCGAGGCGTTTTTCCTAATTTTTTTAAATACTTTTTCAAACGCGCAAAAAAAAATAACAATCGATATAAGAATAGTGCGGTATAGCGCTCACTATATCGTACAACGTGGAATTTCTTTGTTCCTCATCATTTTATTTCTCTTATTCTTTTAAATTTCTTTATTCGCTGATCAATCGTATGCGGCATCCTCGCTATTTTATACACTAAAACGTAGGTTGAGATCTGTGTGCGGTGCCGCCTAGTCTTTGCAAGTTATGGAATAACGATACTCGATATTCTTGATTATCGTGAATTCCTTATTAATTGTCTAATTATTTTATTAGTTCATTCGGTTATCCTCCCCCCTCCTCCCCCCACGTTTCGAGGAGGGACAAGATTTTTTCGATTAGCTGAAATTATTTTTGCGCTCAACGTCCGCGCGTCTCTGACGTACGCAACATGTTTTATTAAATCGTACCAACTCCGGTCCAGGGAGCTATCGAGGTCGGTTTTTTTTTCTCACTTACTTTAAATATCGTTCTAGCGTTTGGACAATTTTTTTTTTCAAAATATCGTCCATCTTCTTCACTATTTAATAATCCGTATAAATGAAATCGAATCGGCCGGTCTTTCGATTTGTGAGAGCTGCGTGCGACGATCGTTCGCTCGCAAAACGGAAATAACAAGAGTAATCAGAAGTCAGACACATTGAGGTTTTGCTGTTAACATTTTTTCTGTTTTTTTTTTTTTTTTTCCTTCCGCAATCTAATAAGCAAATTATTCGTCAATAACTTATATACATTTAACGCGATAGCCTCACGCAGCAATGTTACGTGTTACATATGCACGTAGATATCACTGTAAATTCAATAATACATTAAAGTTCCAGCAAACGTGCGCTTTTTTTTAAACGTCCAACAAAACTGGACTTCCGGCTCGTTATGTCCAACGCATAGATGGAGGATCAATTTATTGTAATTCGCTTTTCCTCCTCTCTGCTATTCAGATCTCCTTTATTTTCATAGACAAAAGCAGCTTGGGTTATCGCACACGAGTAACGTATCATTTTTCACACACTCTATACTTTGCATGTAAATAATGCCTATTTTCCAAAAAAAAAAAAAAGAACAAAAATTTTTACTTTCCATCCATTGTATATCGCAATCACTCTAATTGTTATTGGCGTTACAGATCATTCGGCATGCTGATGGATTCGTACAACGTGTAAAATTGTATATAATCCTCTCAGAAATATGTATAGTATGTACATATGTCATAAATCAGCATATAATTACTACGATCTTTTGTCAAATTGAGTGGACTAAGATTATACGATGATGTAGTAATAATGATAATATTACTAAACCCTCCAGATAAATAACCTTGAACGTGACTGGTTCTCGATATCCGTCGCCATAATTCAGCCGTAGTCGATTTGCAGTGTACACGAGGATTTGTATGAGATACGGGTTATTCAACTCAGATGCACCAACTGATGTTGGTTTCGCAATAAGCATCAAGAGCAAGGGCTAACTTCAGTTGATACGTTTGAGCTGAAAGACAGTATAGTTATAACATGTTATACGGGTGGTCTAAAAGGTTCTGAAAAAAGCAGTAATTTCTGGAAGAGGCACTTCACATCGTGTGATTCCTATACAGGTTAGGTGAGTCCCTTTCTTGATTTGTGATTCACTCAATTTTTTGGCGACTTTTCATGAGGAAATAAAACAAACGTTAAAAAAATCAATGTTTTGCTTTCCGAACTCCATACGCGGTGTATGGTCAATGACGAGCGTACTCGGTAACCAAGCATGCGTCGTAGTTTATGGATAATGGACGTCGCACGCGCGGGAAATTCGAAATTCAATACACGGAAACATACGCTGCATTACTCGAAGGTGTACTTAATGATTAATCTTACGCGTACAATATATGATGCTTATGACTATGAACTACCATACTAAAAGAAAAACACACCATTTGCAGGATTATCTTTTTCTTCATTCTTTCCTTTTGTTTTTCGTTTAATATCACTAGCGCGATCGCGTCGTTATACTCGGATCGCCGAAATCGCTACGTTTACATTGTGCAATTTTAGTGTAGATGCAATCTCGTATACCAAAAGCAAGTGGTAACAAAAAAGAATATGTAAAAAAAAAGTATTTACATAAAGATACATATAATAAAAAAAAAAGTTTATAAAGTTATCAGATGTAATTTTAATTTCGCATCAATCACGATCTATTTTATAGGGAAGATCATTCTAATGTGTCGATACGACTTTATTTAACTGCTTCATACGTATTTGATACGATTGACTGAATTGGTTTTTTTAACATTTGACAAGTATATGGAATATTATCTTCTAAACATGCGTACATAATTTAAGAACAATTCATTGACTGCACAAATTATTTTCGTCAATACTCAGCGTGCATTTATGGTAAACACAAATTGCACCTTCACTCAGGTGTAACAATATTCAAGCACATTACGAACATAGCTGATAGAAGCTAAGTATTACGCAGTTGTTGGAAAATTTCCACTAATTCTATGCAAAGTATAGCTTGTACATTAATCAATTATTATCGAATTAGAACTTATTATCAATACCATTTTGTATTTTTTTTTCTTTTTCACTTAGTATCTCAATTAGCGACTTATCCGTACGTCGCTCGTGACTTTTTGCCAATTTAAGCAAATCGACTCAAAACATTTTTTGAATTACCTTTTTCTGGTCACGGGAACGAATTCATCGCCGCTGACAAGCTCAAAGTTTGAGCTTGCAATTTTATTCTCGCTTTTTTTTATCTTCAATATTTCTTTATTGATTCATACTTGATTTATCTTTCCATTATATTTCTGAATTTTCGTCTTGAAAGCTTTATCCACATGCAATCATCCATATCATTGAGTCACCTAATCATGTTAAATTTATGTACAATTTGACACACGCTCTTCATGATACTTTATCGCATTCTTCATATTTTTTATATATCCATGAGAAACGCCTTGAAGTGCCATATTCGTAACGGTGTATCCTGCCACATCACGTCTAACAAAAACGAGACCGACAGCTACAAAGTGTAATCTTTAGTTGCTACGCGACAACCCGAAAGAAATAATAACGGCCGAAACGAAAACTACTAACCAGATTTAAGAGAGCCAATAATGTCGGTCGTCCATTGTCAGGTCGTAGTAGCCGCTATGATGACGGCTGTAATATATCGGCTAAAATTTATTTCAAAATGGATCTAATTGAAATAATTTTCACCGCATCATTTATACGACATGAGATCGTACGATCGATTGCTCTTGACAAATCCGATCAAGCTTTATTAGACTTAGCCGAGAATCCGTTTAGTGTCCGGTTCTGTTTATTTATTGAATCTCGGCGGTCTTCTCAGCCTTGGTATCATCTCCGTGCGTACCGCCCTGGCATAATTTGGCGTATATTGATCCGCCATGGCGATGGGACTTTGCAAACTTTGAATGAAAAGCCCCGAGTCTTGAATCTGCCCCACACCGGCCGTTTGGAATTGATATTGGCTGCCAGTCATATCGGTAGGAAAATGATTGGACTGCACGAATTGATTCTCAAACTGAGCCGGATAGGCTATAGGACTTTCGGCAGAAAACTGAGGAATCACTGGGTTCACGTTGACCTGAGTGCTAGCGAAGCTGCTAGGGTCATAGGTCTGGAACTGATTAAGTTGACCGACCTGAGGAGTGCTGAATGGCGGAGAATGAGGAAACTGACTAGAGTCTGGGAACAACACACTGGCGACCGTCGGCTGGGGAAAGGAATCCGGTCTGTACTGCGAGAGACTACCCAGACTTTGTATACCTGGACAGCCGTAACCGTGGAAGTCCTTAATCTTGTTCTTACTCGAAGGATCCAGTTGCTTCATCCTGGCCTCCGTGACGAAGGGATGTCGCACGTTAACGATACTCTGTGGAGCTCTTAGCGGTGGAAAATTAACTGGCGCCATCTTTGGCACAGGATTATGCTCCAGAGCCTTTCTAGCCACTGCGTAAGCAGTACTTTCATTCCTTGATGATGGTCTAGATTGTGCCAGGTGATTCAGAACGTTATTCTGATTAGAGAATCTCGGCGGTAGGGTCGCTACGGGTGCTCTGGATTTCAAATCCTGGTCTTTGTAGTCAGGCTGATAATTCTCAAGCTTCGAATCTAGCTCGGTTGGATACTTCTTCCCGCAGTAATCCTTCTTAATGTCCTCGCAGGACTCTGGTCGAATTTGACTGCTCTTGCAGTTGTCCTTCTTGACCGATCCTGCTGGTCGCAGCTGACTCTTCGCCGCGGCTCTGGCCGTCTTGTTCCCAGAGTGATCTAGCTTTGGCTTGGTGGGGTCTTGCTGATTGATTGCTTCTTGCTGGGTTTCTAGCTGTAGCTTACGGTCGGGTTTGCGAGTGACAGTGACGGCTGGCAGGAGTAGAGCGTTGGCTCACTTCTTAGTCATGATCTTCAGATACTCCAGGGCATTCTGTGCAGCGCTCGCTTGAGCATCCTTGCTCGTAAGACCGCAACCATAGCATACTGCAACCGGCAGTGTCGAAAGCTGCACCAAGCACTGACATTTTCCTGTAATAACAATATTTTCATTAAAGGAACGGTGGCAACAATTTTTTAACATTCTTATATTATCTAACGAACTATCCTGGCGTTAGTGTTACTAGAAATGGGAATGCAGTATAGTTCATTTGAAAATGAGGTGTTGATACTTGCAATAAGTGACCATTTTCTTGCACGGGTTAAATATACCTATTAGATTGCGAATCATAACAGGTTTGCAGGCCAGTTCAACATTTCATAAATGAAATTCCTTCCTGGTGATATCGTGTAACTGTATACGCTTAGTGTATAAGTACACGATATAGTTTAGTCTACGGTCAGCAGAAAATATTTTTAAAAAAGATTATCAATAGAAGGAGTGTCGTGCAGTGATATAATTTGGGGCAAAGCAAGTTTGCAAAAATGCGTATAATCTTCTACATAATAATGTAAACAAAAGTACACATTACAAAATTACGTAACATATTGAATGAAACAGAACTACAAAACCAAAAACAGTTTATCTTCGTTGTGAAATAATAAGGTCGTAGGTCAGGTTTATTAGCTCGTATGTAAGCAAAAGTTAAAGAAATTGGTGGAGTGACCTGACTAACGTTATTCGTATCTTAGTACTTGCAGAGTACAGATGCGGCTAAGTAATTTCACTATGGCAGCCATAACTACAGCAAAGAAAGTTTTACGCAAAGAGATAGAAACTGCTATTAAAGACATTGACATTGAGGAGAGAAAACAGCAGTCCAGAAAAGTCTTTGAAAAAGTGAGTTGCATAAGTGGTCAAATGTGAAAGCCTATTATTAATTGTGACATCTATTTATAAGAAATTTCTTATTGAATGATCAATAATGTAAAATCCTTTTTTTTAAAAGTTAATCTCGCTTGAGCAGTATCAAAAAAGTAAAAGAATATCTGTATACTTGAGTACCGCTGATGAAATCGACACTGTTCCTATATTAAAAGATATATTCGAAAATGCCAAAGAGGCTTTTGTTCCAAGATATAAAGGAAAAACCATGCAAATGGTAAAGTTAAATTCAATGGAAGATTACGAAAAGCTGCCTCTAACTAAATGGAATATCAAACAACCAGCAATCAATGAAGTCAGAGACGACGCTCTGGAAACAGGTATATAAAAGTTTTAAATATATGCAGATACATATACTATATTCTACGATAAACATTGATCTATTATTTCAGGAGGTTTGGATCTAATAATTTTGCCGGGAGTAGCTTTTACAAAAGATGGTAAGTTTTTGTTTTGTTGTGATTGAATCCTATGTACAGCACCTATGATAGGGACGAAACGGAAACAAATAATCTCTTAAACATTACAATGATTTGTAAATATCATTAACAGTATAATTCATACAATTATAGGAAAAAGACTTGGCCATGGCATGGGGTACTACGACAAATTTCTGGCCACTTGTATATCATCCCAGTCAGCAAAACCGTATCTAGTTGCAGTGGCATTTAATGAGCAATTACGAGATGACATTCCCACGACTGATACGGATGTAATCCTGGACATGATACTTACGGAAAAGGATTTTTAATTTCGACTACTAAATAATCTTGTTACATCTCTGATCAATAAACTCACTGGTTACTAGAAACTGGTTCATGTACCTGCATAGATAAAAATATTTTACAGGTAACAATGAAAAAGTAAACTTACCGCTAATGGACTTTTCCTCGATATCGACGTATGTTACTTCGAACTGCTGTTCGGAGGCAATTTCCTGAAGGAACTGTACGAGGTTTACATCCCCGTCGTTGAGGCAAGTATTCTGCAACAAATCCACAAAGGATTGCTTATCGTTATAGAATACAGAGCGATAAAAATCTTGTGCTACACACAGCTCACATCTACCGGATTAGTCACGAAGAGTTTGCCAATTATATACAAACCTGCAGCTGACATAGTTTAACACCCGTGGAAGACTTGAGGTTCTTGTGAAACTGTGAGACTTTGTGGCTGTGTGGAGTGGTCAGCGTCGAGATTTTGCTATCTTTCAGATCAGCGTAACAGGCGCTCACGTTCGCGTTTCTTTGAATGATCTATAACGGACAAGACAGAGAGACGAGAGTAGGAAAGGTATGTGGTAGCTAGTTATAGAAATAGATAAGTTAAAAATAAGCAAATTAAAGAGAAGAGTAAGTAAAGAGAGTCTCTGAAAGCATAAGAAAGACGAGAAGAACACGCGAGAAGCCAAAATAAAATCATGAGAAAATCTCAAGCTGAAGTGGAAATGATCCGAAAGCGATCGCGATCGTCCGTTATAGATGCGGCTGAATCGGAAAGATAGCTATTAGACGAATCACACGTTATTGTGAGTGATCGCGAGACCCATCACTTCCACTTCACTAAACACACATTCAACACCCTTCATGTGCAACATATAGGACAAGAATTAAATACTTGGACATAAAGAAAATAAATATAGGACGGGTATCAAAATGTTTCTAAGAACTCAATGTTAGTATCCTGATTGGTATTAGTTGTAATGAATAGAAATGGTGGATGGCGTAGTATTATTTTCAGGGATCTTAAGGTGTCGTTAGTAGTACCGAAAGGCGAAACCTTGTTAAAGGAACATTACAAGGCACAGAAACAAGCATACTCTTTGCAAGTCTCAAAGCTCATAGCACACGCCTCAATACTTTCACGAGAGAAACTAAAAGCTCTTTCGTACTCTCGTATCTCGAAAATTTCCACACGCTGAGATAGTTTCAAAGATCCCGGAAAACTCGCCAGACCACAAGCCACTTCTCGTTAGATGTCACTGTTATAGGTTAATGACGTCAGAGGGAAATATATTTGGTCTATCATTATTTCTACATAGTGCTGTCGTTAAACCTCCACAAAACTATGTAACATAATATTTTATATATACTAGGTGTCATGGTATTCGAAGAAGGATAATCCTGATTACTTTTGATCGTGCATCACCGGGACCTTTGAAACTCATGTAGGTCGCAATTTTGCTTGAGCCGATTCCAGGGAGGGTACGAAGAAAGACATCCTTTCTTGTCGAGGGGAAGAAGGTTGAGCTCACCTCCTCATCGTCGATGCCAGGAGTATCACGAAGTGCCTGCCACATTTTTTGAGCGGCCTGCCGCTTAGCTAGCTTCTTACTCTTGCCCTGTCCGACCTGTCGATATTTCAGGATTGAGCACACAATCGTGAATTGGCGCTCGTGTGGCAGCCCTGCTTCACCTTCCGTGGTGTACTTTGGTGGTGGCCAATGTCGAGTCATGCACATCTCTTGAAGCGAACCGATAGGGTTACCGATCACCTTATCTTCGCCGTAACCACCCTGGAGCTCTTGGAGATTCTGAGAGCTGTCAAAAACAGAATACATTATGAGAAAAATCATTCAATTTTTTAATTCTTAATAAGTCAACATCTGTTACCGTCACTAAACCGTCATGACTTGCATAAAAGTTCTTACAGCGCTGAATTATTAATCTCTCTTTGAACAAACATTACATCAGAATAAGTAATAACATTGTCAAAAACTCTTATAAAAACACAAATAATAAATTCCTACCATTCTACATAATTTTAAATACAGTACAAGCAGCTTTTTTTTGTATACTATAACATTTTGTTCAATTCATCCGAACCATAGTATTGTATTCCTATACAATATGTCATGATTAACTTTATAATTCTCAGCTCTAATTAACGAAGGAATTCATTTTTTTAAAACCCACTCACTCAGGGATACTGTTAGGCAGCGGAGCATCAGCTGTCTCAGTATTAACGCCGATGAGCTTGTCGAGGACAGCCTTGGCGGCAGCATGCTTGGCCTCCTTCTTGGACCGACCGGTACCCATTGCTGAAACGATTGGATCTGCTTCAATCGCACGGCCCTTATCTTCGCGTGAATAGACACAAACCAACGACATCGGTAACGGTGACGCGATAGCGGAAGGTTGGCTCGTGGATGGCACCCTCGATCTGGACGAGTTCGTACTTGGGCGTAGTGCCACGACGGGAGAGTAACTCCTGCAGTACGGAAACCGGCGTCTTGCTCGGTAGAGCCTTCATTTCCAGCCGAACTGCTTCATCCAGCGACAGAGATTCGGACATCAGCGTGTGCACTGCCACGCGTGGAGCTCTGCTTCGACGATGCACATTATTAGAGTGGTTCGGTACACCAGCTATGCTACCTAGCATTGGAGGCGGCGGTGGGTGACGCATCTCTTCCATTGTTGATTCCTGCGTCATGAAAGTCAAATCATTTTTTTTTTATTCTTAGTACTAGAGATTAGAAGATATGATTAGAAGATAACACGTGTTTTAATATCTAACATATAATCTAACATTTGTTTAAGAGAAAACTGTGGAATAATTAATATACATGATAATGATGTATTCCTTTAGTTTGATGCCATAAGGTATTAGGTAGTCTTCTCAATAAAGTGTATCTGTGAAAGAAAAATGCTAATTCAGTCTGAATTATACTACTAAAGTTTAATTTATTTCAATTTCACTATATGAAGTGATAAGGGGTCACTGACTCTTAATATTAAATCAAAGACACAATAGTGCTATTTTTGCAATTTATTACCTTCATTATATGATTGCATGTGCTTTTACGCATGTTATTATTACGTTTTTAATCTTATACAGACAGTGAAGTTTTTTGAGTAGTCTATATATTTATTCAGTGTTTATTTAAACTGTATTAATTGTGAGTCTACAACATGTTATGTTATGCTTAAAGTATAATTTATTTAAACTGTATTAACTGTGACTCTACAATATGTTATGTTATGCTTAAAGTATAATTAATAACAAGTGGGTTAAAAGTTCCAAAAATATTTTCTAGCATTACAACCCACAATGCGCTTTCTGTGCTGGATGTTTCAAAGAAAGGCCACAAGTTCCAAAGAAATACTGTCTGCTCGTTGACCTACGATTGAAACACGTTTTACTTATATAATTTTCACTGTGGACAATAAGCTTCAAAGGAACCTTTTC
This sequence comes from Cephus spinipes, assembly GCA_963971525.1. Taxonomy (NCBI): domain Eukaryota; kingdom Metazoa; phylum Arthropoda; class Insecta; order Hymenoptera; family Cephidae; genus Cephus; species Cephus spinipes. The sequence goes on along the minus strand of OZ020580.1, from coordinate 5,539,919 downwards.
ATAGCTTCTCAATCCACAGACGAAAAATTAGCTTTTAATACACGAATACACTGTTTAATTATATATCAACAATTCTTAAAGTGCGTTGTCTGCTTAACATTTGAGGAAAAACAATGTAAATAATCGTAGCTATCAATAATATTATTGAATCAGAACTGGCCCAGGAATCGGCAGTACTTACAAAACATTTTTTGCACTTGCATGACTAACCTTTTCATCATAAACGAAGATTGTTCACATAGTAAGCTAAAAAAGCAAATATCACTATACTAAAATTAGTGATATCCACCAACAGCTTTTCCATGATGTGACAGGTTGCCAGTTTTAAAAAACAAAAATAGAACGTTCTGATATAATATAACTCATTCAATGGCTGGTGCCTACTGAAAGCAGTGGGTGAGAAAAGCACCCTAACTTATAGCTTCTTCCTATCACTCTTGGCATTGAAAGAATCTAGAAAAATTATATTAATTCATAATGAGAAGAATTTCTTCAAACTTAGATGAATCTAGAGAGTAAAGTATTAGTCTGATTATTATTCAACATGAATTTGATGTTATCTACATTTTACAATCTTCTGCTCATTTTAGACATATTATATGCCCCAGACAGTCAGTAATCAGTTAAACTGGAAATGTATCATGTAGCCCATTTCTCTTCTATTTAAAAATACATCCCATGCATTGTTATTTATTTATAGGTTCAGACCATTGTCAGTTTCATAAAAAGAAATGATCTATTATCTATCCAGGAAGGAGTCTGAAATATATAAACATTAAAATTATGCTGTGTTTTAAATTCATAAGGTGCTGTGGAAAATAACTGCTACACTCGATGTACAATAAATATTCTCCAATGGCTTGCTGCGCATCATTGATAATATTAAACATAGCACCAATCACCTTGGTAGCTGCACCTTCACATATGAAATGGTAAAAGTAAATACATTAAATATTAAACTCAGACAAGATAGAAAACATACATTTTGAATCAATGACATAAGAGTCATTACAGAATACTACCTATCAAATAAAGTATAAACACATTTCTGAAAATTTCGTTAATGACTGACAAATATAAGGAATAAAACATAAATCAATTGTATTGTTTTAATTAGAATTATATTGAATAGCATTATTTCTGTCATCATAACAACGGCAATGCAAAACTTATCAACGACGACGAATTTATTCTTTTCCATTATACGAGTACATAACAAGTTCTGATATAAATTCTAATATAAATACTTGATTTTTGTAAATGAAAAATTTTAATAAATACTAGATTTAGATACTAACTGGATCTAAATATACATGAATAGGGTTCAAGCGAAGATGGTAACTCATTATACACAACACAGAATGTTAAAGAACGTCCCATATAAAAAAGAGAGCATAAAATCTGTTAGAATCATTGACACCTCGAAGAGTACCGGCCGGCGGCCATGTTAGCGTGGCAGATCGATTGCGAGAGTACTAGTAGTGTTAAAAGAAGTTTCGTTAAGTCTGAAAGACAATATTTGTATTGGAAATAGCGCGTGGTAATTCTACCATGATAATTTCTAACACTGCAATAAATGGAGGTGATGACAGACAAACGCTAACGATCTCAAATAGTTAAATAATTTGCAATTAATAGGCAATAAACGCGTCGAGGCATCGACCGGTCGTGCGCTCGACGTTGTCGTCGTCGTTGATTCCCGTCATCTTCGTCGTCATTGAGGTTCGGCTTGATTACTCACGATTTACGAAGTACTCGCGCTAACGTCCCAGCTCTCCGTTCTGGCTGGCCAATTCCTATGCGAAAAGCGAATCCCGCTTTTTGTGACCGATCCAAGTCTCACAAAAAGCTTGATCCGTTTGACGACAGAAAAGCGGTGGTGGTTTGTCGACTACCGGAGAATCCTTCTTCGATCGCGGCTTCTGCGGCAATACGTGAGATCTGCGCGGTGCGCTTCTCCGACCCAAACTTTCTCGCGCATCCGATTGCGCATGCGCGTATTGTCAGCGACTTATAAAAAGAACGCATCTAGGGAATTCGGAATCAAGAAGGAAATGTTCGGATGAATGTGAGCTCTCGTTTATTGGTCGTTTATCGATGAATAATGGACTATTCTAAATGTTTGACGGTTATTTGTTTGTTTAAATGTATAAAAATAAATTTGGCTAGGGAATTTTTTTCAAGTAGCCCCTCCATCATCATATTTTCAATTGAATTTTACATAAATCGATGTAGAATCGTTTGTCGGTGATTGATGGTCTATTACTTACAAGAAAAATTGTATATTTTCCTTGTAATTAGAAATAAAACAAATTTAGCTAGGGAATTTCTTTGAACTAGTCCTTCGATGGTCAGCCTGATTCCCCATAGACCGTATTTTCTGTAACGCGTAACTTACGCAGCCAATCACGAACCCGCAATTCCGTTCTATTATCTATCAGAAAACGAACAACGATCCGTGATTTGCTGGAGTAAGGAAAGGAAGGAAAAAAGGAGGGAGATAGCTTCAGCACCACTCGTGGCACATTTTAGAACTGCTACTCGACACGATCACGATCTTGTCATCGACATATAGTACTGGACTGCTCACTGTAGTCGCAGAAAGTGTACCAGGGAATAGAAAGAGAGCGCGAATCGTAAGGACCGTTCTGTCCTTTTCTATCATTTTTCTATTGGTCGAAAGGTTTCTGGATGGAAGGGGTTCAGGACTGTAATATGCAAAATAAGAACCATGTGAAAGATTACTCCGCACATCTAGAAAGTATGTACATTGTTACAGTCGAATCATGGAGACAAAAGCCTCCGTGAGTCAAATCTCAATTGTAGTGATTACTTTATTGTAGTTGAGTTTATCAAAATTCAATAATACTAAAAAAAATTGTGATTCGCTGTGTTAAGTGAGGGCTACCGCGAGACCTGTATTTTGAGCCCAATACGATAAGTTTTCACAACTAAGTAAAATGGTAAAATAACCTTAAATTTTATGATTAACATAAAATTAAATCAATTGTTCAACTTATAAAATATATAAATAAAGTTCATCGTGAAACGTACATTTCACTGCGCGGGGTTCCCTTATTCCTGATTCCGCTCCTGCCCAAGAGAAGGACAGAACGGTCCTTACGATTCGCGCTCTCTTTCTATTCCCTGGTACACTTTCTGCAGCTACAGTGAGCAGTCCAGTACTATATGTCGATGAATCTTGTATACAGCTCTGGACACTTCCCTATCCTCACCACATTATTGTAGATCGTAATCGTAACGTGGACAATTTTGTCGGCAAGCGCGAATGTCGAAAATGCCAGCGCATGCACATTCGTAAATTGACTGCAACCTCCTACCTCCGATTCAAAAGGAAAGTTACACACAAAAAACTGTAGCGATGCCAATTAAATAAAAGTTAAGAATTTAATTTTAAAGTTAGACAAATAAAGAATTGATGATTTAAAAAACTGAATTTAAATGGACCAATTCACCTAAAAGTCATGAAAATTGAATGTTGCTACAGTAAGTCAAACGTTTAGAATAGTCCATTATTCACCGACAAACGACCAACAAATGATACCGAAAAAAAGTAGTTCGATCGGTCGTGATAAGGGGCTAACTATATAGAGCTATGGATGTGTTGACTTTGCCGAATTCATTCAGAAGTTTAATTCTATGAAAGCATTGACTATCTCTCAGATATTCTTTCATAGGTGGAACTATTTTTAAACTTCACGAGCTAAACACTACTGGCATGTCTCTCCATTGGAGGAAACAGCTACAAGGAAAAGAAAGAAGCTTAACTAGAATGAGATATTACGAAGTCGTACTTCGCGCATATTCTAGTGGAAAATGAAACCCTACTTTTAAAGTTGTCCAACAATGTGACATGGCGTGTTCGTGTTTATCTGTGGAATGTACTATCAGTCTTGAAATAATTATCTATTGAATTATCTTAAAGAAAAATTCTATATCTCCAATCGTTACGAAATTAGATTACTGCATAACTGATTTCCACATTTTTTCGGTACTTCATTGTTATAATACATCTAATCATGCATTTGTGAAACTATGTTACAAATTGCGCAAACCGACGTCGCTACCTCTCTTGAATGAGTCTAATTTTTTACGAATTTCCAGCGGGAAATTAGTACCCTGCTCAATGCTACTTCATGAAATTTCGGAGTGCAACCCTATTTAACAATAGAATAATCGAACTTCAAAAATGTTAAAATCTTTCCAGATGCACGGTTATATCGTCACTTGGGAGGAATTGCCGGTACATACAGTCTTTTCTAATGCTATGATCTTGATGGCAGTGACTCATCTGGATTCATAGGACACACTTTGATTTACCCTGACTGTAATTAATACTACTTCACAATTATTAAAAATTGAATTTTTTAAATTGGCCTTTAGTAGAGCAACTGTTGTTTTCGTGAAAAAGATTTTTTCTTTATTTATTATTTACAAACAATTTGCACTAACGTTATCGTATGAAAAATACAATATTTGTTATGCATTTATAAACAGAAAGTTCTCAGTAGTGTAACGGCGCACAAGAAAATTTGAATAAATTGCCATGGTGTTATTTTTTAAATATATTTTAATTGGCTTTAAATAATATTACAACGGGGAATAGATATTTTACAAGTATATATAGGTAATACATGTAGGAACATAATCAAATATATATGCTTTTTCTCATTCAAATGAATTTTTGCACTTAAAATTAATATTACGTATCAGCACGATTATGCACTTTAGCCATACGAAGGGTCGCAATCAACAAAAAAACAGTAGTGTCGAATAAAATATGAAATCCTATCTTTGACCTAAGCTAATAAAGGGTCTGCCCTAGACATTCAATACACGTACGCACTAATTGTCAAATATAAAGATTTTCTAAGAAAATTTCAAGTAGCCAGACATCGCAAATGGTTCCACGAGTCTTTCAATCACAAATTCTGTGCACCTTCGTACTTTTCCTTTATAAGAATTTTACCAATTCTGAATTTCGTATGCATTATAATACGTATAATCGGTCGTTTTCTCTGCGAATGTTCGAACATACCCTAAGTACAATATATTTTATTCAGTCTTTCATAAGCATGACCTTTCACTGCACTTTCATCTCTCACTCTTGTTCACTACAAACTGAACCAAAGAGTGCCCTGCTCCCTACAGGAGACAAAAATTCATTCACATTCATCCTCTATGATAATTGGGGTTCATACACTATGTACACTTAAGCGGCTTGTGGCCCCTATCTTCTAAAATAATGAAAATATTTTAACCTTCTTTTTGTTTTGATTTGTATCGACTTCGTAAATAAACTACTAACAAATAAACTAAAATCACAGACTCGTTCGTCTCTCTAGCATATACACCTTTTATACATCCGCATAAATATAACCATAGCAATCGTTCAAGGCTCAGGTAATCGTGATACAGGTTTACATTCAGTACTCGCTCCAAATGAGAATACTTGACACTGTCTTCTGAGACTGAAGAAGAATCAATGAAAGAAAACGAACACTGATTTAGTATTCACAGTCCAATATTTAATTCGGCAAAGAAACAAGTGTTCACCGACTAGACAATGATAGAAAGATAATACTCGAGTTCTCAGAGAAGCCAGCACGTAACTATATACATTATAATAATAAAAGGTTGAACGAGGGGATTATGAATCCAGGAGTAGATTCTAACGTTCATTTGTACAAGCGGATATACTCGAATCCCAAAATGAACGAAAAACCTTCAGAATTCCAGGCCATAATTCTATGAAAGAGATCCGCTATCGTATCCGTAGGTCGTAATAGCTCTAGAACTGGAGTGTCACAATCATTCGCTCTCACGCGTCCTAAGGATATCGCTACGCAAATTGCTATTGACAATACTAAGTATATCGTAACAATAGTAGCAGGTAGCCTGGGATAAACATAAACCAATATAACGTAGCATGGTCTGTATAGATTAACAAAATAAGTGCACACTATATCTCTATCTCACTAATCTCCATATCAATGGGAGAAATTTCTACTTAAGATGTCATTTCTTTTGTAACCATTTCCTTTTTTTATATGAACGAAAATAAGGATCAGCATGTCATTGTCTCAAGTACAAAAATCTCCTTCTTAAAGCAATCAATGCTTTGTGAAAGAAGAAATATCGAGACACTTTCATGATCTTCCGCAAGATCACGTTAACTCCTGGTGATTGACACCGGATATACGTAGTTTCGTAAGTCGTGGCCCTTTATTCATGGGCCGTAAGCAAATCCTAGGCGAGCTCCCGTTTGGCTTTTGCCTCGGAATAAAATTGAGTACTTTTCGTGGCACTCGATCCTGCCGGCGTGGGATCAAATTGTCGTGTAAGAATGTACACCACAGCCTCATAAGTTGCCATCATGATAGCAGTGTTTGGTATCTGCCTGACTAGCTGTGTAGCCAGACCACGATAGAGTCCTCGAGGACCTTCTTCGGCACAGACCGTACTCAGTGTCTGCCAAAACGTTCTGTACTTCGTTCCCTCTTCTCTCAAACGTGTTCGGGCCACCTCTGAAAATAAATATAACACATTAGTCAATCTAAAGACTGTTCGTTACGCATAAAAATAAGTTGTATAACAACATGAAAAAACGAGGGAGTCACTTCTTATCAGTGTACGTCTTGATGTTAACAATCTGTTGACGTAAATAAAATTTGGTTTGGCCAATGACGAAATTGTATAAGCTGATAGATTTCGTTTCTGGGAAATTTTCCACGAGTTGTAAATTTCGAGAAGCGGTAGCGCGTGCGATATACTTGTCATAGGATTTCGTAAAAGCCATCCTACATTTTTTAGGCTTGTTCGATATCGACGCTCTTATATACGACAGAGGCAGTTGCACCACATGTGAAAGAAACATAATTGTAGCATGCCATTACGTATATCCCTTTTTTCTCTTATGACTCCATCCTTGCAATCTCTGTTGTATCAGCTGTGTCTTTCGAACGTAATAGATAAGCCCATAGTAGAAACAGGCTGATAAAGCTGATTGTTGTCCGCTTTCGCCAATAGCCAAGATTATTGTGCAATAACATTGCAGTGGTAGAGACTTGAGACTTTTGAGAATGCATATATACGTCACACTCAACTGCCTAGATCATTTATGATCCATTCATAATAAATTGTCATAGCGAATTATCTTGAAAGTGTAAACAAGTTATATATGTACTGCAGTACGAACGTTAAAGTAGTAGGCCATTATAGACACATTTATAAAGCACTGGCAGTACCAGTCCACGTTTTTTATGGGTTGTCGTTTTTATTAATGATAATCAATAGTAATTGTCTATCGACCTAATATCAAAGATGTCTAATTCAATCGCTCTATGACGCTTCATCGGTGACAATTTCAGTGTTCAAAGCACGAGGCGACTTGGAGCGTAATTGCACGTTTAGTATCTGGCACGCAAGATGGACAGCTCGTGCTATGTTTAGAACAACTGGGAGAAACTTATTTGTTGTCGCTGGCATTATTAGTATTGCAAACTGTTTGAACGGCTCGTTGTTGAGAAACGACTGGATGAAATAATATATATTCAACCATAGCAGGGGCGTACTGTGCTAAAGCGTAAAATTTAAAGGTATCTCAAATTTTTCTTATGAAGAATCGACCCTAACCTGTCAGTTCCGTGACAAGGCTACTAAAACATCCCCTGGAGCCGCTAATTTTAAGTTTAAAATACAGCCAAGAACTTTTCCATGTAAAAATCAATGTCAAGGTTCCACAGCGTCAGTATCCATCGTTAAAAGCCCGTCGTTGCTTACAGCCATTCAACTCAGAATATAGTTTATTACAAATTTTGATGAAGGTTATTTAAGGCGTTTTAGGCCTCTATGGCCGTAACGGTGAGCCTTATGTAATGATATCCTCCTCTTCGGGATTTGGAACCTTACCAAAAGTTTTGCACAGCCAAATCACTAAGCTCAACGTGTGTTGGCTAAGTTATAGTAGACTCAGTTCGTAGCTCTCGTTATTGATTGATGGCTGATATCGATTGAACCCAGTATCATATGTATATTGAGAACCCGGTATGTATATCTGAAATATATATATGCACTAAGAAGCTTGTGTCTCGTAATATTGTTCTCGTTGTGACATTTGGAAATTTGAATTTCGCGGCAATGCCGCTCACGGATTTCTCTTTATAAATTTCCACGAAGTACCAGTACTCGTCGATTAGTTTAGTACATGCAGGTCAGGGTTCAACTTTTTTTTATCACACTCCAGAAAAGTCCAGCACTCACCGTGAGGATAAGCGATGCACGATGCAACGGTTTTCGAGAAGGCGCCGGCCGCCATGAATTCCAGAAAATCTCGCGAAGTTTTCGAATCGTCATCCGCGTTTGAGGATACTCGTGATCGGTTAGCGATCAGCCAAGCTTTTACAGCCTCGTATATGACAAAGTGGACGACTGTTTCGCTGATACCAAAGTAGGAGGCAACGATACCCTTGTAGAATCCTAGGATACCCTGAAATAAGAAAAAGCGGTAGTGTCATTAAAATTATTGATAACTCAAAATAGTCATATAATCAATATTTCATTCTCATCCGTTATAATTAACAGCTTTCTGACTTTTCTACTATAACTTTCACGTTAAACACGACCTTTGCCTTATTTTAATGCCTTTCGGCATTTTAATTATCAGCATGTTCATCCACATGCCAAATCCTAAGTAACATCTAGCACCTATGGATCTTAATAAATTTGTAAAAATCAAATTACAAAAAAAATTCAATATAAAGACATTTGCTCTTTTTCACTCTATTAAAACTACGACATTTCCAGATAAGAATAATCTAGGTCCAATAAATTGTTATTCTTATCTCTCGTTTACAAAGTGACAATTATTCACCGTGTCACAATTTCTGTGTTTTATCGTTCCTAACGCTTTCATCGATTTCTACATTAACGATTGCCGGTGTGTACCGACTGAATTTTGCTGGTCGTGCACATCGCTCAAAATACTAGCCTATCTACGTACCTACCTACCTACATGCTCATACATATATATATATATATGTCTTACATAGAAGAGTGACAAACCAGTGGAAACTTTAAGCGAAGAAAAGACAATGTGAAGAGTATGTTCACGCGGATAACACATGGTCAACAGAAAAAAATGAACCAATAGGATGCGCTCGATTTGAATTGCTCGGTTAATAAATATTTCGTGACACGGTGCGACTGTTACGTTGTCATTGACTGCTAACAATTTCATTTGGTATCCATTAAGAATCTAGGGGACGGTTAATAAATTGTATGATGAAAACAATGTTGCGATATAGTTGGAAAAAAATGTGCAAAGCTCTTGGAACACATGAATGAATGACATTTTCATATTACATAATAATAACAGTGCTTTGGGGATAGAACAAAAGGATGTTACTCTTCAAAACGGTTACTCACTACGTAAGAATTTCTGTTCGAAAAAGAGTGCTGATAATCAGAAAGACAAGTATGCATCATGATTATAGATTAATTAATAAACTTGACGCTATGCGGAATGTTATAATTAACGAGATATTAGCAAGGTCCTTAAAGATAGCGAAGATCGTGTCCAATTGAAGATAATAAGAAAGCACGTGAACCTGATTAATAAATCAACCGAATACAAGACTGATGCGAAACTGAAAAATACTGGATACTCATTATCAAAGACAACCATAATTTCTATAGCGATAACAAAACAAGTAAGCATCTCATGTGAAACCACATTTTTAATAAATAAAAAAAAAACCAAAACAGACGATGATCTCGCTAAATTCGTGTATCCAGATATTTTAAAACAGTGCTACGCATAGAATAGCAAGGCCATCCGGCATGGAATCCACGAGAATTAAGTAAACACTCCACGCTATTCCTATTACATTAACCCTTTAAACTCCAAGAATTATATATGAGTGATTAGCAACTATGTCGCCCCAGTGACGTGTTAAGGGTTAAACATAATATATTCACAGTGTTACGTCAATTTATTAATCTTCAATCCCGTTCATTAAAAATAATCACCTTCCTCGTACAACGACCTGAACTCCAAGCCGCCACTCTCATTGAATATCAATATTCAATTCCAATTGATAACAATAAAACGAGACTCATTTTCACAAAAACTTTAATGCTTACTATAGAAGCTTGTAGAAACCTCATAGTGAAGAATTCCAACCCGATACCAAGCTCGTGAAATTGCACGTGTAGAGTAGCAAAGGCCACAAAGTAGTTGCCAATGGGCGTGGCAGTGGCGTTATAAGAAATACTAGCAGAACGACGAAAATGTGCGACACGAAGCAACCTGGTTGTTTACTGAGTGAGCAAGTTTCGGTTATTCCCGACGCGGATTGCTATTTGAAGCGTCTCGATGCCATTTTTAAGCGAGGTCGTCCATCAGCTCTCGTCCAAGTCCATGTTATAAACTGGTATGTTACTTGGCTCCTAGGGGATGTCAATTGTCCTTCGTAAAAACGTCCACGCTATTGCAGGCAGCCGATTTTATGTTTCTTCACAAGAGTACTCTGCACTTCCTATTGGCAGTATCGCTTGGGTTCTAATTTATTTTAGTAACATAAAATTTGTATGACAAACTTAACCCTTCGATTACCCAATCTTTTCACCATCTTATTCTTCTTCTACGCAATACAAAGAACACTGCTACATGAAACGATACAGGCGAAATACAAAACCTGTATGGAGTGAATTCGTACAGGTGCGTAATAGAAGGTTTAAGATTGCCAGTTTAATCTTATAAATATATTTATGAACTATTAACGGTGTACGATAAAAGCTCTAGTTGTGGTTATGATAAGAAAAATTGTTGCACTACGATAATCTTCCAATTATTCTTACCGATTGCTGGTATATCCTTCGCACACATTCCATTGCTGTGACTCGATTTGTCTGTTGATCTAATTGTAATCTGGTTTTCACAAACCATATAGGGTTCGTAGCTGTGCTGGCCATGAAACCTGGAATCAATATGAACATTTGGAAAGGTCAAGCTGTGTAATATTCTCAGAACTCATGATAACAATATTTGCAAGATTAGTCTCAAGATCGTTTCCTCGTCTATCATTTCAAATAACAGATAAATATATTTCATGTCTTTATCAGCTGTTTCCTAAAGCTCAGGTTAGGTAACCAAAATAAAAGACATCTTTCATTAAGTAATTGATGGCTTAACAGATAATAAATACATATGTGCGTCCCTGAGATCTCATGGCTGAATTAACCTCTCTTTTGATCGTCTTAACTAGGAAAGTGAAAAGGTCCCAAAGGAGGGAAAGCCATTTATAAAGATAAAAGTACAAGTAGCCTAGACTCAGCTGTCTCAGCAGCCAATGTTGTTTCTACGTTGACACGAGTATTAAGCTATACAAACTAGTTAAGAAATATTATCTCGCACGTGATATCCGAGCAATTTCAACGCGTTAAAATCTGAACGTAAAGCCCAAGATGGCGGCATGGCTAGTGGAAGGTAATGCATGTATTTTGATGTCAGACGTGTTGACCCAGATCGTGAAAGCGCGCGGGGCAATGCCCTTCATCTGTTCTGGCACAGAGTACTGAAAAAAAACCGTATTATGTGCAAGGCAGGAGTGCGTGTGAGCAATATGAATCCAATATGCGAATTTAGTTGGAAAAATTTTTGCGACACTTTTCTAGCTCTATCCGATCAGTTGAGTGATCAGAACGGTTAACTATGTTAATTCGATCAGATTACATGTTAAAGGTAGCTACGAGTGCATTTGCGTATTTAATTCATATAAATATTAGCTTTCTAAATAACTCTCTGATAATTGGAGACACTGTGTCAATATAATATTTAGCAACAAACGAATGTCATAATTATGCAAAGTTAAAATCTGTGTACACCATCAACTGGTATACAACAAAGTACAAGGCAAATACCTTAAATTGAACTCTAAAACTAATTACAGTGCTGGTCAAAAGTATTGTTATCTTAACACTACAAAAGAGGATACGGCGAAAACAGCTAGTATACAAAGGGACTAAATGATCCCTATGGTATACTGAGGAAAAAAATACTGTCGAACTGTTTGAATAAGCGTTCACAGATGGCGAACCTAATTTTTAGTTACAACCAAATTTTTTACAACGGATATTTGGTCCAACGAAGTTAAAATATGTTTGGGGTAATGAACAATATTATTCAAACTAAAAGTTGGCTCTGCCACCCGTGAGCGTTGATTCACTCCAATCCAACAGTATACATCTCGCAGTATGTATTTCATCTCGCAGTGTCTATGCCCCAAAACAATACAGTTTCGATATAGGAAAATCTTAAGGAATTACACGCAAATTACAAACGGGGCTGCAAGAACTGTCGCTCAGTGGCCATTTACCCTTTTCCTTTCTTTCGGCAAAGCCAGAAGAACAGCAGATGCCTACGTGCAGAAGAACGCGTAGGACGACTAAAGATATTTGGGCATCGTGATGGTTTTGCAAGCCATACTACCTTGACTCAAATATGCAGCTGTTTTTCTTAAAGTTTGTCATACTTTACAATTTTAAAAAAATTTCTTAATTCGTCGTTCGCTCTTATATTATCTGATTAATTAATAACGTCTAATCCTAACGACAGTATGGAATCGCCTTAACGGATTATGAAATCGATTGGTTAATTATAATATTATCGCGAGAACTCCATCACGCAGTGAACAAGCGTGTGCCGTCCATAGATAAGACACAGAAAAATATTCAGTACTTCTTAACGCATATGTACGTACACACTCTGATTGACAATAGTTGCTATCGTAAGTTGCTAACTGTAATCGTATCGCCTTTATCAGGCCATACGCTCATTTACGAATCTCATTTCTATAATAGTCGCGAATGTTTCGTATTTCAAGGTTAAAGGCTCAAACCGCCATATTATGAACATGAGACATGTGTGATCTTATTCTATTTTTAAAAGTAAAACGACCAAAAAACCCAACCACACACTGCGCCTGTACAGCAAAACTTAATTAATTACGTTCACACGTCGAGGATAGTATTATTTCATAATTTTAACGATTATTCATTTACAGAGTCCCTGGTATATAATAACAGAGTCCACCGACTCTATCGTTGTTCCCTGGCAATCGGGCAAACGTTCGTTTCCCCATGCGAGCGCCGAGTAAAAATAGTCGAAGCTGACATTCTACGTGATCTGAGGTCGCAAGTCCTTCCGAGCGAAATAGAAAGACTAAGGAAGTTGAGAAAACTGAAAGAGAGGGTCATACAGCCCTGGTGCACATGTGAATGCATTCCTCGTTTCTTATTATGTACGCAAAGTACTCAACTAAGAGTCGCGTAACACTGTGAACAAATATTATTGCGATGACTCGTCTCCGATGAATACGAGTACTTGTTTACGTTCATAAATAACACGCGATACGCGATTCCATAGACCACTTTGACAGATTTCAATTGCTAACAGGGTGATCAAACATATATATTGCATGGGTGAATTATGTTTTCATGTACAGTACATACATGTATATATGTATAACCTTATATAGATAAAGTATTATATTGCTGATAACGTGATAAGATAGCAATCCTGTCCCACTGAATAATATTACAAAGAGACATCAAAAAGGACAGTATAACTATGTATGCCGTTACAGCTCATTCGAGGTAGCTCCTAAATCTCTGCGGTTCGTTATTTTTACAATAATAATTAATGACAGATCGAACTAGTCAATGTGAGTTTCTGATCGCTTTTGAAGCTATTGCTTTACGCGTTATCAGTTGCGATAACGGTATAGTTATTTTTCGCTGACTAAGGAAAGAATATACATTTCATTACGCAGCGATACACTTACATTGTTCGATTATGTATCAGTCTTGTCTATTACGCTTCGATTATGATTTGCATAGACATTCATTCAGGAACTGAAGATGACGGTAAACAATGTAGTAGTTATTAGAATGGCCAATGGAAAATAATGAGAAAGGCCCGCTAGAGGCCATACGTAAATGTATGTGACGTGACTGCGTGCACGTGTTCCACGCGTGATGTACTCGGTGTCGCGCAAAGAACTAAAAATTTATTTTAGATTTTGTATAAAAATTGAAAATTAAAAATCTGATGAGTAATTATAAATAATTAATATTTTATAGGTAAGGTACTGAAAATCTGTAACAAAAAACTCTTACGCTTTATTGCATATTAAAAGGTGACTAAAACAACGTGAATACACGTAAAAGCCTATGGTGCTTCGCAGTGTAGTAGATATCAATACGAAGCTGCATGTAAACCTTAAGAAGAGAGTTTAAAAGATTTATCTGTTTTTGATTATATTGTTTTTTTTTTTTCCCCGTAAACTGTCAAGTTTACTAATTAAACCAAATTGTTGTCATTTAGGAGATACTAAAATTATTACACAAAAATATGATTCTAAAGTTTCGTTGTGCAGGTATTAATAATTATACAAGGTGCATAATTATTTTCGATGAGCACGTTAAGTCTAAGTTCTACATAATACAACGCGAGTGACCAAATAATGATTCGAGATGGCGTTATGTGCAATAAAAATTCGTAAAATATATTATTAAAAAACTGCAATTCATAGATATGAAGTTCAGTGAAAAAACCATGCGAAGATATGGCGCGTTCAAATACAAAAATTTTTTAATTGGAGAACGCGGCTTCGGTGAATCGACGATTCGACGCAATGATGTGGCACCGTTTACGTATGTTAACGGCATGGTGTAAGCAGAGAAGATCGTCTCTTGCAGGCTGATACTGGGAATAACGATTATCTGAACGTGAAGAATTTACGCATCAAAAAGCTTAGGAAGCGGTAAATAATAACATTGACGTACATTTTTGGAAAAATAACGAAGAAAACGAATGTATGTACGCTTTGGATCCCCTGCGGAGAAATTACGGACCCAAGAGGTCCAAGTTCAAATGACCGACAAGAACCGGATACGTTATCATGACCAGGGTGTAATTCTCATAAAAGCGCAAACAATACAAGGCCAGATGTAATACTGTCTGACATTGTCCAGATAATAATTACCGATTTATTCTATTCCATTTTTTCCCTGATATCTTCAGAATGATAAACATCAAGTTTTTTCTCGACTCTTTTTAAATTATTATACCAAAATTTATATATATTATACAGAAATTGTAATTGTATGCTTATACCATATAATATACAAGATAGGCTACTTATCGAATAATAATTAAACGGGACCAGCAATGATAACTTATTCAGTGAAATTTTGCACGTGCATGTACATACATACCTATGTATATACATAGAAAGACAGATAGGCTATCAGAAAATAAACGGGGTGCATAGTGCATCTCAATTAACTGGATATTAAAACGTCGCAAAGTATAATCAATCGATAAATCCGAATGACGCGCGAAGTAGCGGCTTCTCTTCGTTAAAGTGAATTTTTTATCAAAAACATTTCAGATTAACGTTATACATTCTATTAATAGTCTGACACGATTAATACGTAAATTCGCATTAGCCTCATAATCAGATACAGCGAATAAAAATCATCTGGTTAATTGTCATTTAGAATGTGCCGTTTAAGCGACTTTTTAAAATATTATCACTCGGACGAGGGCAAACTCCAAATATAAATTTTGCTTATGAACAAACTTTTATTCACGTATTAACTGTACTCACCGGCACAGGAGGCTGAGCATACGTGAACCAGAGGACTGTCTGGCGGAAGTACAGAATTGAAGAATCCTTTGCTCTTCGAATACGTGCAAAAGTAAATAGCTCTGGAAGGTGCTACGCCGACGAGGTTAGGTCCAAGTCCTTTGAAGAGAGCCCGGGGGCCTTCGTTTTCCACGATGTACCTCAGACACTGCATCAGACCTGGAGGTGGGTGTGCGTGGTGAGGTCCACCTCCTGGCGGAGGTGCCACTCCGCAGTGGGACAGAGCCACCAGGGAGTACCTAATCGGTCGATTAATTTGAGTATCTTATTTGGAAATTTCATATCAATCAAACGTACGATTGAACGTACAAAAAAAAATGTATTGCCAGTGAGATTGATAAATGATATTCGTGATATACATATTTTGAGGTTACGTTCGTTCGATTTCGTCGTGATAATTTTTTGATAATGTTATTTCATTAGTTATAATACCTTAATACGTTGTTTCCTCAAGGCGCCTTTTTAGTGATCGTGGAAAATGGTAGGTATCGATACGTCGATGATCTTTGATTCAGTGCTTGGTAATGCTTTACGAAGAAAGCCTTTTGGATCGATCGGTTTTTTGTTGCGTATGTGAAATGATTGATAATGTGTACAATCTTTAACGTTTATTGCTTCACAATTTACCTGGGATAACCACCGGTGCATAATCTTCTTCGTTGCTGAGGAGTTGGGAAGCTTTTGCATGTGACATGGCCGGAAGTTAGTTCTTTGTGACCTGGCGGTGGATAGAAACCGGAAGACGATGACTGCAGACGTGTCTTCACTACTTCAAGGGGACAAGTCACTATGGCGCCAACCGTGCCGGCCACTCTGTTCACAGAAGAATTTACAAAAAAAAACGCTTTAACACTGTTTCCTTCATGACCGCAATGATCTTTCTACTAGTTCACATTTTTTAGGGTTTTTTTTTAAGTAAAAAAAAACTGAAGAAAAAAGAACAGGTATCGCAAATCACGAAGACGCAAATTGTGTACGATCTTAAGATCAATATTATACGTTGATCCTACCGTTAATTTTTCTAAAAGGTATGTACTGTAAGAGGGTCTTTATATGTGATTCATATTACAATTCCCATAAGCATTGTATTGCTATAAACATGCCATCAATTTACAAAATGATCGAACATAATAAGTCAAACGTACAGCAAACGATGGCCTGTTAAATCGTGCTATTTATATCACACGTTAGAATCATTCAAGAGGGTTTCAACGACCACGGCCTTTTGCGTCGTGAATCGGCTAGAATGCGCATGAGCCATATATACTCTCTCTGACTTAACTAGCACATAATATAGCATTGGCCAAGTATGGCGTCGCGCCATGCGCCTCAACACGTAAACAAACATTGTCTGCTGTTTGGTATTTATCGGTCGTGAAGATCGTGTGGCAACCGTATGAAAGGACAAGATAATAATGATCGTTTCTAATCGCTGATCACCGGAAAACAATATAAATATTATATTACTGTTAAACAATAGAGATAGAACGCATCAAATATAATCAAACATGGCATCGATTTATACGTCATTGAATAAACAGACAATGCACTTTAGAATATACGGCTAATCTTCAAGGACGTCTAAATTTAGTTAATTCGAGAGTCTAACAATAAATAAATCAGTCTTGTGGCTATTAATTTTTTCTTAACCTTCTCCACAGTTTTTACGTTTCTAATCGAACGCACCTGGAATTACATGTTATCTAAATTTTTAAGCTTGGATAACACGTTCGCTTCTGTTACGAAATTTAGACTTTACCCTAGTTTTAATTTTCTTCTGAGTTTTATCAACCGATTAGATGACAGTTGAATGAGTTAGCGTCCAATTCGCGGACACTGGCCTACGAACGCTGTACTTTTCCATCGACCCAAAGACGTATTCACCAGGGCAACGACATGATTTAAACACGTAAAGTCCGTATTATCGGAATGGTGCCAACTTTCCTCGCGACACACTCGTCAATTACGAAGTTATTTGGCAGAGTTAGATAGTCAATTTCGAAGTTGAAACGCGTCGTGTAATCAATGTACGATTGTCATTGAGTTTTCGGTATACGTACATCCCTGATCGTCGATAATATTTCTGCAGATTTTCAATGTTCATAAATGTGCATTTCATGCTTTAAAAAATGCGGCACTAAACAATAAAACTCCATACTAGTGAAATCCAATTGAAACGGCGTTCGTTTGTTGTGTGAGTAAAATTGCATCAAGATTGGATATTAAGAAAGACTAAATAAAAGTAAATTTATAACAATAAGAATTTTAAAAAATGAGTATGAATATACAAGCATAGCTTCATATTGATTTCAATAAAGTTGGTAATACGTGTTTACATATTGCAGGTATAACACTTCTCTCGTGAAAATTATTGATATGAATTTTGCAAGTTAATGAAGTAGCAAACGAAGGGAAAGATCAATGTAGCTTAATTAAAATGAAGCAAATGTTTCATACAAATTAGAAAGAAATTATGGTCAAGGTCTTGACGCTTGCTTCTAAGGGTTTCATGATGTAACGTATTTAAAATGTCGGTAACCAAGATTTTTAAATCGTTCTAATGGAATAATAAGCGTTTAAAGCTTTCCGAAGATATTTGAGATATTTACCATCTTTGTACGATTCTGCGATTTGCGAAGTATGTCAATCACTTCAGGAACGTTTATATAATGATTATCAATTGGATAGCACATATTTTTCTAACTGATTATAACCACTGTCTTTAGCACATAAAATATGTATTTACGGCGCATTACTACAATTTTCAAGTAGTAGTGACGCAAAATCATGAAGCTTTAAAATATGTATACAACAAATATACATGTAGTATTCCAGCATAGATACTTCGTAGAATACTACTAGTAAGAGAATAAATATGCTTTAAATTACTAATTAATGTCTCGAAGATTTTCGTCATTACAGCATTTGCACGAATGTTATCGTTCTAATCGAAATATTACATAACACAGTACTTATTTACATAAGTAAAAACAACAAATTTAAAATTATAACATTAACAGTTAAAAACACCACAGAGTATTAATTAGTATTATTCAAGGACGTCAATTATCTCCACAAGATGTTTCTTGCGTATAATTCGCTCGTTGATAAGCCATCGATATTTTCGTCTTGTAACGCAAAGTCAATGAAAATATTATCATAACACAATATAGAAAATTCATTCACATTGGCACAATAGTTTGCGTTAAAAACTTTAGACGATGAAACATTTTTTTATATAGCATCCTTGGCTACCACAGTGAATAATGCCAAGACTGCATATAGGATCTCAAAAATCCAATCCGCACAAAAAAATAATCGTAGAATTGAGAGTAGAACCAGCAACAGTGTCATAATAATTTTTAGAGTTATTAAAGTTTTAAAAACAAAATTAGAAAATTGATAAGCCCATATCACTCCAAGTATTTCACATGATTACCGAAAATATTGAGACTTCAATGATGGGCGTCCCAAAATTGTATCAATGAAAATTCGTAAACAAAAAAAGTCGTATTATCCCCATAAATATTAATTGTGCTCCACTCATGACCGCCATCCTTATGATTTTCATAGTCAAGTGCAACGATGCATTTATGATGCAGCAGCCTACATGTGGGTAATAGCATAAGGACTGCAAGCTGCGCACAACCGTGAAATACATTGGAGCTGGTGAATTATTGGCGTAGGTCTCGATTCTAGATGCCGTGTTGGGGTTGATTAATTACGTAATAGTTAAGACTGAGAAGCACACAACATAATACGAAACAAATTGAGATGAGGAAGCAGAGAGAAGAAATAATTGAGAAAAATTCATAGAGACCCACCCTCCGGCCACAAGATGTATGACGGTGTCGCGCTGCGACATTCTCGTCGTTAAAAATTTGTATCTTCGTGTATCCTTGTCGCTATTGCGACGGTATGCACTTCGAGACTTGTTAGTCGGCGAAATAGTAAGGAGGTAAGACCAACCGGTTTTCTGATGAAAAACACCGTTTCACTTTTCGGACCGGGCCTTACGGCCGGTAGGGACGTGTTCAGGTGCGAATTGGACGTATCGCGATTCACGAATGCACTGATCGGTTTCAGCTATTTTAGTTTTATATTTGTAACACTAAACGAGAACGTGAAACACCTCGATGAAAATTGATACCAACCAACGTGCACTGTCGCCTGAACACAACTGAGGTCTTCCGAAACGAGACGTGAATGCTTCGGCAGCGCCATATTCAAGTTGGTGACTGGATTCTGAACTTGAATGTTTCTATACGAAGTAAAATTTGAACTTTTTATTACTGCGAGTTATCTGATTTTTATTTAAAATCTGTTTAGCATTGTATACTTTAGTATTTTTAGAAATTCCTCGTGCGTATAAGATAGTTACTTTGTGTTGAATTGTTCTTTGTCAGTTGATAATGAGGAACTTATTATGATTTGTGAAAAATAAATATTATTGTCAACTGGATCTTAATGATTATACGTTATGTAAAATACAGTAATGATCTAGAATGATTACTTTGTATTGTAAAGTTAACGTGGAAAATCCTATATAAATACTTAATATCGACATGTTATCATACAGTTTTCTTAAAACGACCTGATATATAAAAATATTATATCAGTAATAAATAGCGAGTTTTAAAGTCTGTTTACTGAATTCTGTTTTTCTTCTCGTTAAGGATTTTGTATAGTGCAATTATTTCAGTTAAACTCTTCTTCCTTTTGTTTTTCAATGGCAAGATGCATGGCTCTTAAAAATCGCGGTACGGTAGTCGTTCTGGTATGAAGATACAACGCATGTGCCAAGAATGGTATTTTTCTCAAAACACGGCCGCTTAAACCAACACTTTGTCGACTCAGTTCACAGAGCATCAAACTGTGTTTTGTTTCAGACGTTTCCTCGTATCCCAGCATCTTTAAATAAGACATATCATGAATGGTATCCTGGTCCACGATGCCGGTCTAAAAAAAAATTTTAATAACTAAATTAAAAGCAAACTAATTTAATTAAAAAATTAAAAATTAATTTCATGAATTATGGTCCAAGTACCCTCATAAGTTCTTTCAGGCAAGATGCATAGATTTTGTAAATGGCAAGATCCGTAGGAAATCCGATAAATTGTTTGATATCAGCACGATCGACAAAAGCCAGATCAATGGCTTCTGTTACATTACTGGTTGTCAATATAAGAACATTAGGATATCGTTTAAGCTGATCCAGTTGAGTTAGTAACGCGTTTACGACACGAATCGAATCGCTAGGTTCGGTTCCATTGATACAAGCTTTACGTGCATGAGCTAGTGACTCAACCTCGTCAATCAGAACACAGACAAGTGCTTTGGGATTTTGAAGTAGAACTTTGATTTCCGAGAAGAGCTTCATTACCAACTTTCCACTCTGAAACATATACAGACTTCTTACAATCTTTATATCTAAATACATACAATTGGACGATTATGCAAACAATGTAAATATTTACCTCAGAAAACCATTTAGAAAACAAACTGTGGCTATTTATTTCTACAAGTTCTCCATGAGAATAACGATCTCCAAGACGAATTGTTATTTTTTGTGCAAGAGCCTTGCAGAGACTTGTCTTTCCAGTTCCTGGTGGTCCATGAAGCAAAACCACTCTGTTGCAGTTTATAACATTGGGATCGACAAGTCGATCTGAGAAAACAGCAATTGTTTCCACAAAATCTAAGAGCTGCAGAAAAAATATTAAAAATGATTTAAATGAAGATGTATATGATAGATGCATCTGGAATAAAATAGTTCGCAACATTCTTTTTGTAATAAAAGTGCTTGTAGTATTCAATACATGAATATTAAAATGTAGTTTTAACATTATTCAAAGATGTTTTCTTAATTAATTTAAATATCTAACATTCTCTTTTACTCCAGAATCATAGTACAAATTTTCCCACAGCCCATGGAATTCTTTACTGGGTAAAATACAGTTTGCAGCAACTGGTAACTCTCCATTATCATCCTGCATTGTTTCTATTGCAGCTTCTTCCTGTACAAGTCTATAGACGTATAGCTGGATATTCGTTCCCTTGACTTTAGTACGAGATTTCTAAAAATATTTATACTTTTTAAAATAATTATTCCCACTAAAACATAACACATTAGCAACAGAAAATGAATGTACCTCATTATTTAAAGAACATAATATAGATTCAACATGTGTCTTTACAATTTCATTACTAAAAAAATTTCCTAAAAGCAAGGAATTTAAAATCACTTCTTCCAGAAGACATAGTTCTGCCTTGACAGCATCTTTGATGTCCTGCTGCAATAAGGTGCTGAAAATATTTAACTAGATCTCAGAACTGAAAGAGCTTAGAAACTTCTATGAAACAATTATTTATTATACTATATGACATGCGAAACAACAAATAATCAACACTAAATGTCTTTGCATACCGATAGATTATTAATATATAAATCATACTTGACAATTCATTGATTGTAATGCATTAAAAATTGAACATACCTATCAATCTTCTGACATATTTCCACATGTAAAATTTCAACCATCGTGTCAAAGATTCAAGTAAATCTTCTAGAAAACTTCGAAGACAAAGAATACAAAGCAGCAGTAAAACCGTTGGTAAAACTCTATCCAACGACTCAAATTAGAATTATTTTTACATGTAAAACGCGGGAAACGTTCATCTTGGCCCTCTGTCATTTAGGAAGATTTATCTAGAGTAAAATAAATAATATTTGAAAAAAATACTCTTGTATTAAAAAAAAATAACATAAATAAAATAAAACTTTTCTCATTGGTGGCCTACACAATAAATGCAAAACAGCTAATTATTCCAAATGATGAAAATTGTGGCAAATAATTTGTATTCTAGTGATATTTTTCAAAATATAGGGGTTTTTAAGCTTGTTGATATATATCTAGTGAGATTTTTATATGCATACAAGCTTATCTATTGAATTCGTATTCGAAGTTGGACGCTTGGCATTTTGTATTTTATAAAACGACAACGGTCAAACGGTTTTCAAGGCGAGTGCCAAGTGCCGATATGTAGTAGGCAAGTTTTAAGTAACGATTAACAGTTGTAGTTTGATCATTAGTTTATTGGGCCTATAAAGGTCAATTGTTTTAAAGAGATGGACGGAGACGAAAGCAGAAGAAGAGCTTTGGAGTCTGGTAGGGAAATGGTATGGGATCAATTTTTTTGTTTATAATTAGTTTTCGGCTATTTTTAAGTGTAATTAGAGCTTAGCAGGCTAGGACTTTGGGAGCTTCTCCTTTTTTTCTTAAATTTTCACTGGGATATTTAGATCATCATTGATCAATGCGCTCCTTTATTGTTTATATCTAATTCCCATTTGGTTTTGAATACTTACTAGTATTTTTACATTGACGACCGTCAAAAGCCCTTTAACGCGGCTTGTATAAGACGGTCGTTATAAGAGTTTTTCAATTTTTTTCTTACCGGAAGCAAGGATTTTCTACTTATATAAAAAAAATATATAGAAGAATGTCTGGAAATAGCTAATGGGAAATATTTAGCATAATTGAATTTGTTTTAATTCAGTATGCTGTTTTCAATAATTATTGACATATACTACTTATGATATATTTAATGCTAATAATTTATTTAGTATATCTACTATGTTTGCATTACATAAATCAGTTTTAATGAAAGTATGTTTAACCTTTAAAGGGCTGCATTTGAGCTATCAAAAGAAGGCTTGAAATCGAGTAATAATCATATGTATATATTTGTGAGGTATTATCATATGTATAATTCTCGTTACGGTTAGGTCAGTATATTGACTTTCCAGCCCTTTAAAGATTAATGGTATTCTAAATTATTCTTTATATATGTATATTATTTATTTGTAATATTGATCGTAGCTTGCCAAGTATAAGGCACAACGCTTCGGTAGAGGTCACAGTTCAGCAACCAATCAGACTGGTGAACCATCCGATGAAGAATCATCACATAATGAGTTTGAAGCTCAGCAAAGTATTAGTGTAAGTAGAAGGTTGTTTGTACTGTACATTATTGTTTAACTAGTTACCTAATTATATATGAAATTAAGGATGTTTGTTTGAACTAGATAAATGAAATATCATCACAGGATATAACACACAGTAGCATCAGCATGAGTGAAGGTGAAGGAGATGGAGATCTTGAAGGAAGAGCTGGTAATGTGGCCAAACTTGCAGAACTTTTACAAGTCAAAGAAGCAGAGGTGGAAGCTTTACATGCAGAGCTTGATCATCTTCGAGCAGAGGCATCATCACCAAATTCATCACAAAGTAGAAGCAGTAGCATTCAGAACAGAGATATCATTCTTACGTATCATAACAAGGTAAATACAATAACATTATTCTATTTTATTTAAGAGCTGTGTTCAAAGGGTTGAAGTTATTTATATTCATTAAAAAAATAATTGAATATGATTACGATAAATGTATCAACACTGCGTTGTTTTATCTTTTGTTTTTTAATTTTTCTTAGCTAACTGAATATGAGAAAGCTGTAATTGATCGAGACAAACTGATAGATGATTTAACCTCATCCTTGAAGCAAGCCTTGGCAGCAAGAGATAATCTTGTAGCTCAAGTGAATTCCCTTAATGCCCTTAAGCTTGCTAACACAAGTATGGAAGCTGCTGAAGTTCTACAGGAGAAGGTATACAGATATTATATACAGTATTGATGACAAGTCTAAAAATGCTACACACTTCATAATAGATAGTTAGTACATTATATTTTTACTGTTAGGCGTCAAAAATATATTTTGAAATCAAAATCAAATCTCATAATTTTTAAATCAAAGTTTATAGGCGGTTATTCCCTTTGTCATAGGTCTCGTCTCTAGAAATTACAATCAACGACCAGGGTGCTATGATAAACGAATTGAACATGGAATTGACCAAGTCAAAAGATCACGTACAAAGGCTAGAAATGGAAAGAGACAGGCAAAGAGTTGAAATCAATGATTATAAGACTCGGGTTGAACAACTCAATAAGCAAATTCGCGTCGGAGCAGAGCAAAACAATCTAAACATTGATAAGACATTAGAACAGCAAAAACAATATGAAGCAAGAGTGGACAAACTCAAAAAAGACATGCAAACGTTTGTAGATAAATTCACTATAGCAACCAATGAAAGTACAACGCATCATCAAAAGGAGATCAATGTACGTCACTTTATGAATATAATTAACAATAAAAAGTGCCTTTATATCCATAAGTGTAGATAATTGTTTGAAAATTAATGTTATTTTTTATATAATTCTAATGATTCTCGTTTCTCCCAGGATTTGCAAAAGAAACACGAAGCAGATTTAGCGAATCTTCGACAAAAATTTGAAGAACAGTTAAAACTGTCTAAAGAAGAATCAAAAACATTGGCTGACCGCCTAAACAAGGAGCTGCCTAACTTGGAAAGTCGTCACGCTAAAGAACTGTCAGCTTTTCAAAGCCAATTAGCTTGTTACAAAAACACTGTGGAGGCTCTTAAATTGGAATTGATTAATCGATGTGAGCGTGAACAAAGTCTTCAAGCGGAATTATTAGCTTCGAAATCTCGTTTAAACGAACTCACAGTTCAAGCAAATACCGAGCGCGAGTTGCTGCAGGAACAAATTCGGTTACATAAGCTTCAGGTGGACGAAGTGACGTCAAAGTGTTTGGCAGCTTCAAGTGTCCTGGATTCAAAAGAAAGTATTGAGCGTAGCCTGGAACAAGCTCTGAGCAACGCAGGTATGTTACGTGAAGAGAATGAAAAGCTGAGGATGGAGTTAGATGATCTTTCAGTGCGCTACACAGCTGCGCAGTCGCTTATAGAAAATAATCTAGCTCATGAACGGAGTATGAATAATAGAGTCTATGAGTTGGAGAAGTCTCTTTCTAGGGTGAGCGGTATCAGTTTTAGCAACACTAGTGAATTGAACGAGACCAGTTATCAGACTTTCGATGAAGTTGCACTCCAGTTCCACATAACGCGACAGAAACTAGAAGAAAAGGCCGAGCTCGAAAAGAAGTTAATCGACAAAATACAAAACTTAGAAGAAGAGCTCGAGAAAGCGAATTTGGTGAAAGAGTCTTATGAGAAACAATTAAAGGATTCTAAGAATTCTTTCGACAAGCTTACGTCGGAAATGAATGTGCTAAAGGATTCGAATCCCCCAATACCCTTCCAAGGATCCATGTACTTTGGTGACAGTCATGATAAGAGTCTGGAGGATAAAATTACGGATGATAACCAGAATCCAATGGAGATACTTGAGAAGAATCTAGAGGAATTGAAGACGAAGTTAAAACAAAAAGAAGCAGAGAGTGCGGATAACGTAAAAAGGTTAGAAGAAGTTACTCAGAGAATGAGGAAAAGTGAAGATGAGTGTGAAAAACTTAAAAGTGGATTAGCTTCCGCATGGGAACAGTGTGCATTTTTCGAGGAGAAACTCAATCAAACTTTGGCTATGAGCGAGAGTAGATTTGACGATTCTATGATATCTGAACGGATGAGTGAATTGAGTCAACTCTCTAAGAATATATCTAAGGACCATTTAGATTCTCATGATATATCTGGCCGCATGAGTGAATCCCATGATAGATCTAAAGATAACACAAGAGATTTTGTTGATTTGCCAAAAGTTAGTAGTGCCTCAACTGAAGTAGTAAATGACAATATAAAGAATAATGATATGGTTAATATCAGTCATGGAAGCGACTTGCAAGAAACTCCTAACCCTATTAAAGAGGACGCCACTAAAGATCTTTCCAGATCATTTCAAGAACATTTTTTAAGAACTTCTAGTAATGCAGAAGAGTTGCCTAAGCAAATTTCACAAGATAGCGATAATACATCTAATGATTTATCTAGAAATAATTTCGAAAGAACAGATAATTCATTGAGCGGCTCCAAAGAAGTGGAACTTTTTGAGTCAAACAAGAAATTAGAATCCAAAAAACCTATGAATCCTGATACATCGAGAGATCCTTTAAAAGAAGCAATCCTTGTGAATGACGAATTGGTAAGAACACTTCAGAAAAAGGAAGAAGAGTGTCAAGAAATAATGGAGAAACTGAATATGTACATTGAACAAGTAGAAGTTTTAAATATGGAAAAAGCTAAACTGATCGATGAAAAGTTAGGTTTGGTCAAAGGTCTTGAAGAGTTGGAATCCTTACGAGATCAACTGGAACGTTTGAAAAAAGACCAAGAATTGTTGGCAAAAGAGTCAGTAGACCTAACAGAAAAACATAAGAAGGAAATGAGTAACTTAATGGAAAGACATACGGAAGAGGTGGCAGCTATTAAAGTGGATGCAAGTAACGAAGTACAGAAGCTTAGAAATTTACTTCTGAGTGTGAAGGAAGGGACTGCTGGTTTAGATGAATTGCGAAATGAATTAGAGAGTAGGCATTCTCATGAAATGGAAGACCTTCGCACTTACTTTGAACAGAAGTGTCTTCAGATGGAGAAGCAGTACTCTGAAGAAGTCTTCAGTCAACAGTCTAGGAAGATCTCAGATGATGACAGTGAATTTGATGAGCTCATTGAGGATCCATTTTTCGGTGCGGCTGGCGATTGTCTTGGTGCAGAAGCAAAAAGTAGAAAGTCTGAGGATGCTTCAAAAATCAAATCCAATAGTGGTGACAACGAGGATCCCTTGACACCTACTCGTGAAATTCAAGAACTTAAAGAACAGTACGAAAGGAAGCTAAGTGAGCAAAAACAGTTCTATGAAAATCTTCTGGAGGAGACACCAGGGAAGAGACAGGATTCTCTAACCAAAGATGAAGTTCAGGTAATTTTATTGTAACTGATTAATGATATTTTGATTTAAGTTCATATATTTTGACTAGGAATTTTATTATTACTAATGATCTTTCTTTATATTCAAGTTCGATAGCCTGGAAGAAGAGGAACCCCAGAAATTTGATGAAATTGAGAAACTCAGAGAGGAATATCAGAAAAAATTGGCAGAACAAGAGAAACTTTATGAGAATCTGTTAGGCGAAGCCACAAAGAAGCGACAAGATTCTCTTTTGAATGTCGTTAGTCAGGTGAGATTTTTGATTATCATTTAAAAAATGTCTATATTAATAATGTTTGGCACGGATTCTGGATCATCTATAAAACTATCTATAATATTCTTCAACTTTTTCTATCGCTGACAAATCAGTTACTCATTGCTCTCTAATATTTACTTAATATAAATTTCAATCTTCAATGGTGCATAATGTACTTAGCAAAATATTTGAAGCCTACTGTAACTAAATCTTAACAATTTCCCTACTCTTGTTGACGGTCTTTCATCGTATTTGTCCTGTTTGAAGCACGATAAGTAAAATCTGTGAAAGTTACAGAGCAAATGTACCAGATCAGGGTTCCTAATTATATGTTCTGTGTATTGTCTAATGTTGGATCAAGTAGAGTAGCAAAACTATAAAATCTTCACCGAAGAGTTAAGAAGGATGATATAGCAAGATATAAATATATTCGCAAATCCAGAGCATGTGCACAAAAACATGCCGTTTGCGTAGTTCTAACAATTAAAGTGTGGTTTCCTGGCGAACTAAACTGTGAATCGTAAATTCGTAACTAACTTTTGTCCTGTGTGTGGCCTCGCATGCAGCCTTGCCAAACAGAATGGGATACAGTCACCCTGGAGAACGGCGAGCTTGCCAACTTGCGAGCTGCCTACAGCCACCAGCTCGAGGAACAGGTTGCCCTAGCACGGCTCGACATCGTCAACGCACTTCAGGAACAGATTCAGGTAGCTTATGGCCACCTGTTGCTACCGGCGCTTGTACCTTTTCTCTCTTCTCTTAAGAATTGGAAAAGAGAATATTCTAAGAGTCTTTTTTTCTTTTATATCCGTCCAATCGTCACAGTATGTTATAAGAAACGTTTAGAGAATGAGAGATGATTTCAATAAGGATACAAAACTTTTGTGGTTCCTAACGTTAAACTCAGCTCATAATCATTATCCTTGTTCATACTGTGGCGTTGGGATGCAACTCATCATGATTAAAGCTTCGGGTGGCAGAAAACATTCTTTACTATCCATGATCTAGCAGCTGCTACAAAAATCCAACAGGAAAACAATCTCAATACCATTTTAGTACATCACGTGCCGGAATTGATCGCTTTTGCGATTTTGTTATTATTAGCCAGTACTTCGCTTATCACAGCAATGTTTTGATAGCGTGACATCGGCATTATACAGGCTCTGCTTTCTGCCGATACGGAAACCGAAGAAAACTGGCCAGCTGAACTGCTTGAGCTACGAAACAAGTTTACTGATAATACAAGACACGAGATGCAATGCTTGAAGGAGATGCACTTTGTAGAATTGCAAAGACTTAAGGAAGAGCATTCGCGTAGTCTTGCTAGGATCATTGATCGTCACCAGGAAGAACTCACCGGACTCAGAAAGGAATATGCAGATCAAGTAGTAACGAGGAAGCAGTTAAGTTCTGCAACTTTAGAAGATGATCTAATCGCTGAAAGGTAATACAAATATTTTTCTTTACGAATAATGAATATATTATGATAATTGCGTTAAGAGAATTGTAATATTGAGAGTATATCATTTCATTAAAATGTACTTTCAGAGACAATCTACGTAAATCATGTATGACTTTGAAAAATCTTGTTGGAGATTTGATCAAGTATTTCATGTCTTGCGAAGAGGAAGTGAACAATACTTTGATCAGCGAAGTCCTAAAGTCTCAACTATCTAAAACTCAAGAAAGCTCTGATCAGACATCTGTCTCGGATGTGGAGGAACCGTCTATGAACAAGATTAAAAGAGTTCATTTTGCGCCTAATTCAAGTGGTATTAGTTCAATCTTGAATAATCAAGATCCTCAAGATTTAGCACAAGACGAGCAAGATTTTGCACAGCAACTGAGAACTGAGTTGGATCATTGCCTCAATCGTCTCAGAATAGAAAGTGCTCAGATTTTAGGCATTAGTTTACCATCAAGACAATGTAAAGTGGATATATTTTCAAAGCCAATTTCCTGGAATAACAAAACCAATGAAGAATTACAATACCAGCTGGCTGAGAGTGAAGCTATTATCACTGAGCTTCGCGAAGAATCTGAACACCTTAGGTTCCGTGTACTTGAACTGCAAGATCGTTTAGTTGCAGCTGAGACTAAAAAAGAAATTATTAGTGAAGGTTATGGTGAGCAGGAAGACCCTGGTGTTCCAGTATCGGTAGAGAGCTTGTGTCAGCTACAAGACAAAGGTAGATTCCAAATTAAAAGTATAATCAATCCAATACAAAGTTCACACCAATTAATGATTATGACAACAATATCTAATTTATTTAACGTTCAATCATTAATCATTTTAAAACTTCATTTACTTTACTTTTACTCTACAGCAAGATCTGTTCTCAATAATGGTGGTGGCGACAACTCGTACCTACTTCAGCTTATTGAAGAGCTTTGCCGTCACAGTGATAAACTTTTAGACGATTCGAAACGCGACAAAGAGGACTTGCAATTACAGGTAAGATCGCATCCAAGGTGTTTAGAACTGGATGCACCAGCTGCATGAATGTTATCTTTCAATGAGCCGCGGTGTTTGCGTATTGAAACGGTTGATGCATTTAGAGCCCGAGTTACATCGCTAGACTACGCTCTGGCCGAGAGTCCAGTCTCCGAACTCCACATTTGAAAAGTTTTCCTTTTTACGTTATTATACATTTTCGTTCATTGTTTTTGTATGAGTTTTGAAAACCATTTTATTTATCGAACAATCGTGGGGAAAGGATTGCTGGATTTTATGGTGCAGAACCCAGAAAATTGATTGGCGTTCTATTGTCTTGCCGGCAGGTGCCTTTAGACCCAATACCTCCCCCATACATTCACAGGGTTTGCTGCCGAAAGGTAAATCATAGAAATACTAATATTAGGCTTAAGCCTGTCCATGCTGTATAAAAGAGCCTCTAAAATTGTCTCTTTCGCAGGACAATTCTTATTACAAAAGAATGGTTATTTTTATATTGAGGCCTTATATACTCGTACATTCAATTCATGTTATGCGCGATGATGATCAGTGTTCATTGTGGTGATTTTTTGTAAACTGAAAATATTGCTTTGGCGTGATTGCTGGCTCCTTTTAGTTGGCCGGGTTGTGTCATGTATGAGTGAAATAAAAAATCTACTTTCTCACTCTAAACATATTGCTTGCTATTTTGCAGTATTCCACACACATTGGGTATGTTCAGCAGTAATACCACTGAGGGAGCAAATACGTTTGATTGGTCATTTGATCGTTAATCTTGAAACAGTTGTGAGATTTGACCAATCAAATGTATTTGCTCCCTCAGCAGTGCTTCTGCTGAACATACCCATTGTCTTATGGAATAAATGATTGAATATGCAATTAGAAAATATCTTTTTTATCTGCTGAGAATGCATCAATTACTTAAGGAATAGAGAAAAATATGGTGATTATACACTTGTGAAAACATGGTAGAATGGGAATTGCCTTGCTTTTGCTTTTTGTACTTTATTTTAAAATTAATTTAAAACACTTGCATGCCTCCATTTAATACGTAACATCTTTTTTCTTCAAGTACATCATTTTATCAAAAACTTTAAGGAAGCCTGTCTTATTTTGAACGAATATTTCGATGCTTATAGAATAATTGGCTTTCTGTAGTTTCATTTTTTAACTTCATATAATTTAAAGTCCTCGATATAACTGTTTCAAAATTATTAAGCGCCGACTTACTCTTAATAAATACTTTCAAGAATATTTTGCTTTTCAAGAGACGCACTAGAATCTTATATATGCAAAATACTTAGATCGAATCGGCGGACAAAAAGCTGCGAGCCATCACGAAATTCCTAGAAGAACAAGGCGGTGAACGTGAAGCTGAACGTGAAGAAGCAGCCAGACAAATTCAAGCGCTTCAGGAACAAATAAAGGAGATGGAACGTGAAAAGGAAAGAGATCAACGCATCAGTACAGAGGTAACAATTTAATAAGGTTTAAATGAAAACATGATTTTAATTAATACACAAATCGAGTATGCAAGTAACATAGTTACATTATATTTGTAACAATATATAGAATCTTCAAGTATAAATTGTAAATCTTGTAATTTAACACAAGGCATAAGGTTTGATATTAGTTGACTTTAACGAAAATAACAGATCGATGATATTGGAATACACCTCTTACACGTTAATTGTAGATTCGTTTTGCATACTCTCTTTTAATGGACTGGATATTACCTTTAAAGAAGAAATACTTTTGTATATATTGTAGCAGGATTGTACCGTAACTTGGGAAATATTAATATCACAAGATGGAATATTACTGTTAAACCATTAATTGAAATGAACGTACAAGTTCAATAGATGCACATATATTTCCAGTGTTATGGTCGCACCTGCACATCTGGTTATCTCGGTGGCTTAACGATAATAGAAATTTGGTGTCAGATTTTTTAAAGAGGATATTGTTAATTCTGCTAGGAAAGCTTATAACACGCATCACTTCACGCTAGTCTTATTAACACACGTTTTCTCTGCACTGTGGTTTTGGTTTTCTGTTTGTTGCACAAAGCAGTCTTCTACGCTATCGCCTCTACCGACCCCGCTCGCCCTTGCAGTGCTTCGGCCAAGTGACATCGCTGCAACTGTGAGTGCAACAAACTATGTCACATCTTAACTATCCCGGCAAAGAAGCATTGGCATCAGATGAAAGCAAACTGCAAGCTTATATTTTATGTCTATGTTGTATAAATATTCTCACAATTAACTTTACAAAAGCTGATTGTATAAGAACAGTTTTGTGTACTATTGACTAATTTACAATGTGATGCATTGATAGATACATTAGCTTTTTAATAATGCTGAAAATTGATTCACAGTTTTCAATTACCAACCGATAGACAGTGTAAGAAAAATTAAGGTTTTCAATAGTCTTGTTATTCTTTCTGTACTTTCTGTGTCGTCCGATGCTTCTTCGTAAATGATCACGTGCCACTTTCTGTAAATATCACTGGGTCGAGAATATCGTAGTTACGCGAAATACAGGTGGAGGCCCTTGAATCCCAGATGCGCGAGATGTCATCCTTGATGATGGATGCTGAGACGAAGAAATCGGAGATTGAGACCGAGCTGAAAGATGCTGTGGACAAGATCTGTGATTTGAGGGACATAATTGCTGATCTGGAACAACAGTTGCAGTTGAAGCACAAGGCTGAAAATGTATTCAGAAGTAAAATCGAGCAACTAGAAGGCGTTGTCGCTGCGCAAACTAGAAATCAGCAAGAATTGGCGCAGGAATTGGATGCAGTAAACATGGGGAGTGAGAGCAATAAGCTCACTGAACATATCGCGCGGTTAGAGGTATTGCTTCATTATGAATGATACATTAAAATTATGGTTCCTCTGTTTTTCGTTGTTAGACAAATTTTGTAATAATCGTCAATTTTTATCTAATTCTTTTAGGACGAGTTGCAAAAGCACAAGCTTAGCTCTGAACACTTTGAAGGTAATTCGTCGGCTCTGAAGCAAATGAAAACGGAACTGCGCGAGATGCAACTGCAACTGGACCGACGAATACGAGACCTAGAGGCTTTGCACATATGCGGTTCTAGTCTTAGTCTTAGTCAACCAAGCGAAGACGTTTCTATCAGAGAACAGATAGATGCTTCTCGTTGTCCAACTCCAGATGATCCACACGCGCCACCTACCTTACCGCTAGATCAACTTTTGAAACTTAAGGAAAAAATGGTGAAACACGCCAGGGTTGAAGAAGTTGCCTTTAAGCGTATCAAGGATCTTGAAATGCATTTAACTGCATTGAAGAATCAAAACGAGGTAATCTGTTTTAATAATCTACATGAAAAGATTTCGAGTGAAGTTTAATTTATGGATCATTAGATTTACATACCAGTGGAAATTTTTTATATTGTCGATTAACTTGCGTTCACAGGAATTGCAAGCGGAGCAAGAGATTTTGCAGCAGACAGCATCAGAACAATTGTTTCAGATCGAAGCCATGCGCGGTCGTTTGGAGCAACAAAAGCAAAGTGCTCCATTTGCACAAAGACAAGCTACATCCAGATTGGAGTTGCAGCTACATGAGCTCAATACCAAATTAAATGCTTTAGAACGAACTGTTTCTGATAAAGATCTCGAGGTACAATTATCTTCTGTATATTTTCATAAATTATTATAACACTCTTAGAATATATATGCAACTAATCTTCACTGCGTCTGTGATCAGATAAAAGATGTGAAGAGCCAGTTAGACAGAGCTCATAGATTATTAACGGAGAAGGAAGCCGAAATCGCAAGTTCTGTCCATACTGAAAATAATGCTTTTCAAAAACTGAAGGATTATATTGCAATCCTTGAAGAAGAAAAGAAAGTCCTTGAGGTACTCTTCTTAATACTTCACGCCACATATTCTTTTGGAATAAACTAAAATATTTTTGACTCCTAATAAAATTATTATTCATTGTTACAGTCCAAGTTGGGAATACAAGAACGTACTCAGCATGACTTAAGACAGCTGATAGACTCAATGGTAGGGGACAAGAACGAAGAGATCGATCATCTCAAGGAGCAACTGGTGAAACGCGAACGTGTATTAGAACCATACTTAGCGTTAAACCTAGACGAAAGTCAGCTACGAGAACTGATACGTCAAGCTGAACCTAAGAATAGCGCTCGAACCCTGAGCGACATCCTATCTATTCATTCAGAATGCGAGGATCTTCCTGATCCAATTAGAGAAGCTCCTAATCATACATCAGGACTCAATGTGTCCAGTTTTCGTACAGCTCTTCCATTGGATCATCTCAAAGAACCTGCAGAGCAATCACCAAATGTCTGTATAACAATACCACAACTGGAGCTTGGCTCTCAGAGTTCGTCTAGTTCATCACATGGAAAATCGCCAGAACAAAGCGAATCCCGTCCGATTCAAGCATTAAGTCCTATGATCCTGGAAGAGTCGAATCCCAAGGATCGGACCTTGGAAGCCATTCAACGTTCTAACAATGAGTTACTTGAACGGCAAATTCGTCAATTAGAAAATCAGTTGTCTAACATCAAGGACGAACTCAATCTGAAATCTTCTAATTTGGCGCGACGGGAGACTGAACTGAATAACGTACAGCAGGAACTTGATGAATTGAGAATTGAACTTAAGGACACGATTGAGTCTCTGAATCGGGATAAACTCTTCTATAAAAATCAATACGAGCTAAGTCAAGTTTCTGAAAGTAAAATCAAAAAAGATCTTCTACAGGTTGAAAATACTCTGAAGCTTAAAGATGATGAGGTCAAAGAGTACAAAAGTAAAATTCAAATGAACGAGAAGATTTTGATGGAACTGAATGCTGAAAATTCTCGACTGAAAAATGAAATTGATGAAATAAGAGAGAAGAATATAAAACGGCTAGAAATCAATCTCCAGGAAAAAGAGGTGGAACTGAAAAATCTTAAAGAAATCGTGTTTGAAAAGGATATTACCATTGAAACTATTCAGACTCGTAATACAGAAATCGAAAATGAAAATAAGCAATTGTTCGAGTTTAAATCGAAATACGAACAGTGCCGACGTGAATTCGCTGAGTGTCAGAATGAGATTCAGAGACTCACTGAAGGATTGAATAATCGCGACCAGATCATCCGAAGACTTGAAGAAATGGCTAGAAGGTCCAGCTTCTCCGGGGCATCTTCACCTAGTGAAAGTAAGGATCAAGAGATTCATCATTTGCAGGAATACCTTAAAGAGAAGGATAAGGTCATTCGACAGATGAGCGATGACAGTAAGAGTTTACATCGTGCATTAGAGACTATACAAAATAAGATGAAGGAATCTGGGAATGTTGTAGAACTACGAAAGAAATTGAAGGATGAAAGAAGGATTAACACGGAATTGAAAGAAATAGTTGACAAAATGCAGATTGAATTGAAATTTCTACTCAGAGACGAATCGATCCGTAAGTATTTCCATAAAAATAATAATACAAATCGATAGAGCAAATATAATTCATATAATTACGTTTAAAGAATCAGAAGAGGATGTCGACATTGAAGATATGGTACAACGAGAATTGAACCTGTCAGCTCGACTTGATCAGCAAATATTGGAAGCTATTGAGAGCGAACCTGAAGAAGGTACTGGCAGAAAAATTGAAAAGCACTCCTGCAATTCATTAGACATTCAACCTACGAGTTCAGATAAACAGGAAAGATTTTTGTACCGATACGGAGAATTGAAAAGTAAATTGAAACAAGCGACAAAAGTCAATGAAGAATTGATAAAACTGAAGGATGATCTTGAGATTGAGCGCGAGATGCTACGTTCACAAGTTGCTGAATACGAGAATCGCATATTGCAAATCAAGTATGTCAACTTGTGAAACAGCTTCAAATATTCTTTAAACTTATACATTACTTAACTATATTTATTTTTAAAAATTTTCAGGTCCCATCTAGACGAAGAAAGTAACAAAGTAGCGTCTTTGGATGAAGCGCTCTCAGCTGAAAGACAAACAGTGCGAGATTTGAAGCTTCAAATTCAAAAAGATCAACATTCTATGGAAATAGCTCATATAAAAGATTCTGAATTGATATCAGTAAGAATTATTACAATATCCATTACTTTATAAATTAACAGCAGATGATTATTTTTAACTAAATTTTATTTTACAGATGTTGAGAATAAAACTTTCATCTTCAATTGACGCTGAGGAGAAGCTACGAAAAGATTTGAACGAAATGCGTTACGAACACAAAAGTCTTGAAACCCAATTGACGGCAATCAGAGAACAAATAAATTCTCAGCGTGCCCATGAAACGACAGCAGGACTTGAAGAACTCTTGGCGACCGAGCAGAAGAAATATATAAAACTTGCAGAAGAGTACGAACAGGTGCAGCGAAATAATGTAGAGCTTCGTGATACACTGAGGAAAATTGAAAATGAAAAGTCACGATATGAAAAGCAATTAGAAATGTTTATGGAGGAGAAGGAGAAAATGATAAGCAGCTTGACTTTGGCTGAAGGTACTAAGGAATTCTTGAGCACAGACTTGAGGAGGACTAAGGAAGACTTAAGAGCACGTGAAGAAGAGTGCGAATGGCTTCAGCAAAGAATAAGTACCATGTCCAACGCAGAGAATAAAAGACAGCAACAAAGATCGGACGATCATAATGAATTAAAGAGTCTTCGTCGAGCGATTACCAGTACTCGAGAAGTCATGGTTGGTATTAATGATTAAATAATGAAATACTACGAATCATTATTGTTAAAGAATAAACTACATTAAATTTCTATATTGATTTATAGCATGATCTGGAATCTGATATGAAGCACTCTAAAAAGGAACTACAAAAATCATTAGAAAATCAAGCTCAACTCACTGAACGTATAGAGTCTTTGACTGAAAAAGAGATTCAGCTAAATAAACAGCTTAGTGCAGCACGGTTGGAAGAGAAGAGACTTAACGAAGTAATAGCTGATATGCAAAATGATTTACAGTTGAGCGTAAAGAGAGAAGTAGAACTTACTGAAGAGTTGCAAAGGGAAAGAATATCTAGCCAGAAAAAAGTACCTGCTCAGTTCGTTCAAAAGATAGAGGCAAGAAAGAGGAATTATCAAACATACTTGTTACTACTAATTTCATTTTTTAAATTCTCTTTATTTTTCGTAGGAGTTAAATGACAGCATTGAAAGGCATTCACGAGTTGAAAGTATGCTTCAGGAGAAATTAGCCAAGGCTAGAGAAGAGAAGGAACAATTTGCAAGTCGTATCAGATTACTAGAAAATAAGTTGGCACAAAGAAGTAAAGAATCTACAAGTGGCATAAACTCTGATTTGGCCGAGAAGGTAAATTTTATAAATAGTTATAAGTCTGAAGTTCATTTTTTCGTATTTCTGTATACACATATAAAAATATCACTCATAATGGGATAATATTATTTAATCCCTTACAATTGCATTAGCTTTATTCGATTAAATAAACGCCGCCACATTTCTTTGTTCTTTTACTAGATTCAACACTTCTATGGCAAATACCTGCGTGTGGATAGCCGACGCAAAGCTCTAGTTTATCAGAAGCGTTACTTGCTCTGCATAGTGGGCGGTTATCAAATTTCAGAAGCCAATACACTATCGGTGCTTGCACAACTTACTCAAAGTCAAAAATTCTGTATAAAAACGAGTGATAATCGGAAGAGCCCTAAAGTTCGTTTCCGTAGTGCTGTACTCGTTGTTATCAGTATTCATCGCATGAAGTGGATGATTCTCAGATGGAGAACTGGAAGACGAGTCGGAGCGAATGCTGTTCTTGGTAATACGGATCAGTCTTTCATTCCCCTGAGAACTGCCAGCTTTAATCATTCACCGCCTGTTCGAGAACGAGCTACTATTAAGTAAGTATTGCTTTATTTATTTATCTTTTAGCATTATACGAACAGTACACACGACTCGAAAGCATTGCGATTGTCGTAGAAGAATTCTTAATTTATTCTCAATAAAAGATTGCTCAATAAATTTATGTCGTTTAAAAATGTTGCGGGTTGAGTTAGCCAGTAAAATATTTTACATTTATTTGTTACAGTGGTGATGGAAATTTTGGGAAAATTGAATTGGAACAATATTTGCAAAGATTCACGAATATTCAGCAAACACTTGGTCTAGCAATGTCGGAAGCTGGAGCAAGTTGTCCGTCTAATACAAGGACTCAGATGACTTCGCACCGTAACAGGTCACCTTAAATTCAATTAGATGATAAAAAGTCGATCGATAGCCTTGATAATTGTTTCTATTAAAAAAAATATATATACAGTCATCTTTCAAGATGGTCTGTGTGGGATTGCCGTTTTCATTTGCATTGCGAATGGAAATAATTTGAAACTGGGCATTTCGAATAGACTGAGATTTTATGTAGACTTTTATTTTTTATTGTATTTCACTATTACTTCTCTCGTAGGACTCGTTCAAGCATTGTATATAAGTTTGTATCATATGACAGTGTAAGATAATTTCTATTTTTATTAAGCTTTAAAGAGCTAATTGTGTCTTCTGAAACGAAAGCTCAACCATTCAATAGTATTTCGTTTATCCTATTCATTGTTTTATGTGAATTTTGAACGCAACATGACCAAAGTTTTGCGACATTTTTTTTAGATTTATTTAGTATGAAATTATATATCAGTGATGAGAATGTTGTGCCTTATAAAATGTAACTCTGATATTTATTGTATTGTATGGATTGTATTTTTTTTATATTGTCAATAAAACTTTATTCATCACTTAAAAAAGATTGGGAATATGGAAACGGTGATAATATTGATAAATTCATAAAGTTAACGGTATTTTAATGCAATCGTAGACATCTTTATAGTAAAACAGAACTTGCCATTTTACATTCAGTAGATAACAAGCGTAGCTCTATACATTGCTCTATAACTGCAATAAAAATGTATGCCAACAGTAGAATAGTACTATAATTGGAGTATTTGTCAGAATTAAATTCTTCGTGTTTATTCGAGTTCATTAGATTGTCAAGAAAATAATATTTGAAAATTTATTCCCAGAGACGGGGG
Source organism: Cephus spinipes (assembly GCA_963971525.1). Classification (NCBI taxonomy): domain Eukaryota; kingdom Metazoa; phylum Arthropoda; class Insecta; order Hymenoptera; family Cephidae; genus Cephus; species Cephus spinipes. The sequence goes on along the minus strand of OZ020580.1, from coordinate 5,500,591 downwards.
TAAAAATCTGACTTCTTTTGTGAAATATTAAAAACTATCATACTAATTACATTACAAACTACATCTTTGTCAGACATTAACAGTTGTCTGTAACCTATTCAGACTATATTAAAATTAAATGGCCATAAAAACAGTTGAAAAATATTTTACAGCAAAGTCTCATCCAAATATCACTATTCTAATAGCCAGTCATACTACTAGTTATAAATTATTGTAAAAAATGATAATCTGGCAAATTTTTACGAAGGGAATATGTGAGCAAAGAACATTACCGTCTTGACAAACTAACAATTGCAGAAGTAGTTAACAACAGGATGTTGTGCGATTATTTGTCATAACGAAATCCTACTTTGCTATTTGCATATACTTGATATTATTTACATATATACATAAAATTGTATGATAAAATATATAGTGGCCATCTAGAGCTACGTTATCTCAGTGTTATGAAATCGCTACATGCTAACAGCTTCTTACAAGTAATCTACTTTCTTAAGGCTGCCCCGGATAGACTTTAGAACTCATCCAATTTGGGATTCTTACCCAGGATACTAATACACAGTACACGTCAATTATAGTTTAAATTGATTTCTACATGGGAAACTAATTCATTGTGTATTACTGAGTCATTAGATGAATTAAAGTATTCAAAATGACAAACGATTATGTATAACTTATGTGCATCAAGTGTTATAAATTGACTAAAAGTGACATACTGAATCAAAGAGAATATTATTTTTCTTTCTTTCGTTTCAGACTTATAATTAATCTTTTAAATCTTATGTCGCAGCATTAGTTTCTCTTTGAAATATTTTACTGTGTAGCAGTGCCTGTCCTTTCAATTGCTCTAGATTTTCCAAACGATAATAACTAACTGCAGTGAGGAAGTTCGTTAGTCTTTTTTGAAGATGACACAAACACCGGACTCTCCTCACTACAAATATTAATATTTTCTCGGGACTTATGACTTTTCATTATTTTTTCAGAGATATCAAGGAATTCTTTTGAGATGAAAAACTCAATTCCTTTTAATCTGCCAATATCCGAGCTCCGATCACTCATACGAATGTGAAATGTTGAAAATTTAATTTATTTTCCAACTATGAAAGATCGAAGTCCTAGCACGGCTTGAAAGAAAAATTCTCTGTCTAGCGCACCAACGAGTTAGCCTTGTCTATGAATAGAACAGGCGTCCTTGAAGTTGGTGGCATTAAATGGCACAAAATAGTCGTCATGAAGTTGCCTGACAATTGCCTCAATGGGACAAAGCTTTGACTCCTTGCGTATTTTCTCGCCGTCATCGTGATCAAAGAAGTTGACATTATAGAGACTGGTGTTACGACAAAATGGTATCTTCTGGGTGAAATCCTTGCCATTGACGACGACGCGAAAATAGAAATCGCTGGCTACGTGTGTCTCTGACTTTGGATTGATTCGATAAACCTCAATGACGAAGCGCGAAGCATAATGTGGAACGGCTGCCTGCTCAGAAAGAATTCCAAGAGCAGTCGCCAAGTATTCCAACGTCTTGTCATGACCAGAATACAGAACAATCTTTGGTTTGGCTTCAGAAATCATACGCAACATGTAGGATACGATGCTACGTAATAAACCATATGCTCGTAGCAAACCATACTTCCGGCGATTATGACTTTTGGCATGTTGACGAGCTTCCCATTCTGTGTATGCAAATAATCCTGTAACATGTTCCGTTTTGACACAGAGCCGCTGAGTCTCAGTATCTATACATGGTAGGGATGCCCCGTGACAGACATAGGTCAATAAAGCATCTCTTAGTGTGTTGGGGTCCGTTGTCTGGGCCTGGTCTGGCATCTCAAAGACTATATTGGAAGCTTGCTTTATTAGATCTGCTACAGCCGGGTGCGACTTCAGGTGATCTCCAAGCTCCTGCGTAAACGCAAAAAGAATTCTAAGTAATGTTATTCAAGAGCTATAAAGATTCTTTTGATCTTGATGCATTATATTTTACCTTGGAATATTGTTTGTGATATTTCTCAGCAGCTGGACAAGCACAATCCGTATTACAAAAAGCATAACTCTGCGTCTCACGCAGGCTGATTTTTGCTAAATTTTGAAATCCATCGTTCTCGACGAATGCGTACAGTAGCGCGACAGCACTTTGCACAGTCCTTCTGTATCGTGTACTGTAGACAACAACGTCCTTTGAACTGATGGTACCGTTTCCCAAATTAAGTCTGTGAAAATAAGCGTTACGTAGGAGTAGTCCTGTCTTCAGTAACTGTGATACGCCCAACATGGTCAGTTGTGCCAGTTTGCAATCCCTGGCGGTAGCTGGCAGCATTGGAAATCCATGGAACGGTCCCAAAAATTGGGCCCACCCGGTGCGCCAATTAGAAGATGCATTTTGCAGAAAATTTTGATAACCCTGATAGACATTATCCAATTCCGAGGACGACGTAAAATCGCCAGCACAATTTATTGTACTGATATTTCGCACGTGGGCCAGGGGACCTCTGTCGCCGTGCCTGACGAAGACGAGGATTCCGGTAAGCGTTATATTTCCATCGGCTTTTCCTTCAGCAGATATGAAAAAAGATATGATTTTTTATTTTATGATTTTGAAAACAACACGTGTGACAATCGTGAGAATCACCTACCCTCGGTTCCAGGTAAAATGTTACTAGGTGAATTACAAAAACGAAATATTCGTTTAGTTTTAACATCTGGTTTCAGGTTGCGTGGAAATTCTCTAATTGATAATTCACTGCCGGGCGGGCGTCCCTGTGTTGCGCTTTTGTCATCCACACCAATGTATTTGTACATTCCTATAACATAAAAATTCAGTAATATAATAATTTATTTTAATGATAACAAAAATAATTCAACAATAATTAAAAATTACTCTTGAATGTCCTAAAGAGATCATCCTTTCCTACTTTTCACCCTGTAGTACTTTAATTAAATAAAACATGACAACCACCTTTCTCAAAAACCCAAGTACCAATTAATAACAAACTAAAACGAAATATAATATGTACATCAAAAAATACGATCCTCGATCAAATTCAAATATATATTATATTAATTCACAAAAAGATTAAAAAAAATCTAAATGCTTTCAGAATCAAAGTCACAAAGTAGTTCACGATAAACATAAAATATTAAAATGCAATGTCAAGTCGTTACCAGCAACCAGAAGGAAAATCCAAACGCTGAGGATAACGTAACAATAAAAGGCTCGATGCTGATAAGATAGTCGAACCATCTCTGAGAGCATCGTGGCGTTCCTTGGGCTGTGTAAGTCGCTTGACGTAATTCACGTGTTTCCTTTCGTAAACGCTGGAGATAACAGCAGTTCGTACTCCAACGGAATCCGATCCTCGAGCCGAACATTCTTGTTTCACGTGCCTGCAGCCACGTTTACTCGTAGCATCGCTACCCCAAGCGTATTGTCTTTGTCTCCCTGCGATTGGAGTTTTCAATTTCGAACGAACGACGTTTATTCTGTTTTTATTTATCTGTATATTTTTTGTATTTTGGCACGCAACGGAAGCACGTCTTACAAGACTGTCCAGTGTGCTTAACGAGGATCCTGATCGTTTTCGTAGTTTCCTGAATACAAGGCTAGGTTATGTAGGCGCAAGCGCCTAGGTCACTCCCTGTCTCCGGTATAGACTATGCCGATGTTATATACTTTGCTGTTTTTCCCTATGCGCATCCTGCAATCCGGCGCATGGCCTAAGGCTTATTTACCTTTTACGCAAGTCTCGCGGGTTCTTACGAATCGAATTGGTTACGATTTTCCCTTGGGTTATCACGCAAATTTTATCACTCGAGCCAAACGCTATTTCATGGACGAATATATTTATACGCTTGGCTTCTTCTAGTATTTTATTGAAATTTTCATGGGATTTTTATATAGAACATTACTATAGGCAAGTGTACATTATTTTTAATGATACTTTTAGATTTGCGTAATGTACTGTTGTAATTTAAAAAAGTTCGGTAGTAATAATTAAGCTATTTTTATATTTTCTATAGGAGATTTCTATTTGTCATATTTTTATGATTTCTAATATATTTAGGAAGTTATATGCTTAAGTTATAAAGCTGAACTCCATGAACTAGTGAGATGCAGCAACTGGTACGATCGCGTATGACTTTGTTTTCATCGGTGTCGAATGAGAGTTGAAATACGTTAATTGAATACCTATAGTTTACTGATATATATACAAAATGTACGTATAAATTATTCCTCTCCATCTATTCGATAAGTTTATAAACAATAAGTTTAGTAGTAGTTCTCCGCACAGCATTCGACACCCTCCGGATAACCATATTTTTTCCAATATGTCCAAAATATGTGTAAAAACTTTGGATATGCAAAATAGTACACTTCATGTATGCTGTATGTGCTATAGATATTTCAAAATGTCCGATTAGGTTTTCAGTCCAGTGAAATGAATTTATGTAACATTACTGTAACGTTATATGGATATAAAAGTGCTACTGAAGGTGTGACGTATGCCGTCCAACGGCGTCGCCGACAAATAATTCAGGGCCGCTCCCAACGTGCTGAAATTCGAAAAATATCCGAGATCCGAAGTAAATCGGAATGTTGGGCTCCAGGTGCGGACTCTCCGCACCGACGTTCCTCCTATGGCGGCTTCCTCGCGATCTCCCGGCTGCTCAGCCTCAGCTAGGTGAAATGATAGAGGGGAACGTGGGGGCGACGAGAATCAAACAGTTCGGGGTACGCCAATGAAAACGCCGTTTGAAGTTTTAACGTCCGTTTATTCAAATAAGAAAAACAGAGCCAGTACAAGTCGTTCCGACGTGTACAATAACTTCCACCGGCCGCAGGAGAGATTTTCTCAGGTCAGCGTACCGAACGCCTGGGCCACCGATCTCCGCTCGGGCTCCGTGAAGACGACTATCCCGGCCCTTCTCCGAGGGGACTACGTGCAATAAGAAGGGCCGCTCTCGGCGGTACTTACAGATGCAGCGGCTTATCCAAAAATATATTCCAAGCAAAACAAGTGGGCCGATTCGGGGCGAGGGGTCCTCAGCTTCGGCTGACGTCTCTGTCCGCACTTCCGTCCCTTCATACCTCCTCGCTTAACGCACAGTCACCCGTAACCCTTACTCCAAAGAAAACGAATCAAGTCCAACTCCAAAAGCCGCGTCGTTCACCAGAGATCAATTAGCTCAGGCCGAGTCGTCAACGCACAAAAACACCAAAAGAAAACCAAAATTCACCGCCCGTAATCGTCCGCTCAATGTGCATGCACACGTGGTGCACCACGTGTTAATCGCTCGATTACCGGAAAGAGATTAAATTCGGCAAATCCGAAGATTGCCGAGTCCTATTGTTACCGGTTTGCCGAATTTTGCCGAAGGAATTCCTGCCTCACGCCCCTTTACCCTCCCTCGTCTAGCGGGTGGACCAAAACAAAAATACCCCCGTCCCGCGGTACCTTGCCATCCAGATCGTACGTCCGGACGATCAGGTGTCCAGCGGGCGGTCGGCGGCCTCATCGGCGTAGGGTATTTGTCCTCGTGATCGCGGGACTCTTCGACGCGGACCCTCGACCCCTTAATGTAACGTGGTGCGTCCAAGCCAGGCGCATGATGCCACGTTACAAAAGTTATATTAACGTTATACAATATATTTACATAATATTTAAAGATAACATTTTTAAAAAATATACTTGCTGCATATTTTTATATTTTCTTCAATCACGAAATTGACGGGTACATTTGAAATTGGTAAGAGTCTCTAAATCCTCAACCTATAATCTTACAAGCCAGTGCCTTACAAGCCCTCCTTATTTCCACTATTAGAGAATTTAGATACATCCCATATAAACGTGTACCATCACTCAGCGACTGACATTTATCGACAAAATGTCCTTTGCCGAGAAAATTGGAATTTCTTATATCTTTCGGAAAAGCAAGAAGAAATATGTAGGATGATTCTAAACGAGTATCGGAACGTTGAAAAATTGCATAGACAATATAAAAAAGGTTGTGACACATTCTACGATTATAAAAATTTCACATGTATTCAGTTTCAATATATTCTATTTCAATATTAATTTAATCATATGACGTCATACTCGAATATCTCGTGACGATCGCAATTATTCGTGACTTATATTTCCAATAAGACCATTTCTCAAAATACGACACCGATCAGACACCAATCGACACCACGAGCTTCCCATTACAATTCCCTGAACAGAAAATAAATTATAACGTGCTGCGTTTCTTCAAAATTTTTTCCAGCTTCGACGTAATTAGGTAAAAGAAAAACAATTATGAATTTTGCTACTCAACTACGAAGGAGCCTCTTTGTGCATTGTTCTATTACCTGGAAAGTTTTATGCGGAAGGATTAAAGGGTTAGCTATATATTTAAGTTTAATATCATCAAGGCAGATCGTTAGGCTAGAGACGCGAAAGGATTCTTAGAATTCCGAGCCTCGAGCTACACTAAAATAACCCTTGCCAAGTTCCCTTAAGAGGGGAATAGAACAGGGTATTGGTGTGTGTGAGTTGTCACGTGAACGAGGCTGAAAGCGAAGAAACTTCGCACCCAAATCTCCTAATTGGTTATACGAGAGCAATTTCCAGTTATAAGTGTAAAGTTCATAGATGCAGAACTTTCTCCGCAGATTCCTTTTTTTGTATTTTCGGCGATGGTTTTGTGCAACAGTGCGATAAGTATCGAATAGGGAACGACAAAGATATTGTTGGGTCGGCATGGCAGATCCCTAAGCTGCCACTTTCGAGATTCAGTTATATTTTATATATTTTTATAATAAATAAATAATTTAAAAATTTGATTTTGCAGGTAATGACGTTTTATTGGAAGACTTCAATTTTTTTGCAATAAATTAATTGACACTGCAGAGATTTTTGGGTGTCAAGTTTCCTCGCTTCCAGTCTCGTCCGTGTGATAACTAGCACATGCCGATACCCTGTACCATTTTCTCTGAAGTACTTTTTGTAACCCTTTTGGCATTTAGTATACTGCAATCCATCATCCTTGATCATTATTTTTTATTTCTTCCTAATATATAGTTTTATTGAATTTTTCGAAATCTCGTCGAAATGCTTCGAAATTTCAAATATCTTCTTTCTGGTTCCATTATGTTATTTTTCCTACAGGAAAGGCATGTTTGGTAGTAATTATTACGTGAAGAATTTCTTTAATAAAAATTTCTGTTTTCGGTAATTATTTTTGTAGGTTCTTTACTTTTTTATTATCATTTGCACAAGCGATAACACTTTTTTTTAATAGATGATCGATAGTGAAAGGACATTACGTTACTGAGTTAGGCTCGTTTTAATGGCATCGGTCAGTAATGGACCTTTTAAAGGGGCGCAGCGTCCTTCGTGACGTCGATGAAAAAAAGAATAATACGCAAAAGCACTGCCTTGACGAATATGTAGAAAAAGTTAATAATCGCGGTAAACGCATTTCTACTCTAAAAATGGTGGAAAATACGCATTTTCTTTTTTACGCCCTTCAAAGAAAAAAAAAAAAAAAAATGGAGGGAACGAGTTGCTCCACGAGTGGCAATTCTACCGAATATTAACGGTGGCTTTAAACTTGAAATATTTTTTATTTTTATTTTTTCCCCTTACCACCCACGTGACTCATACGCCATTGCACAATGTGTACAGTTGTACACACATATCAATGTATATACTTTTTGCTAGACTAGACTAACCCTTTTTAAGTATCCGTCCGTATGGGGGACCAAGAATTATATACAGACTATCCTTATTTCCCATATTATTGTTCAATGTCACACAACATATAGTTTAGTGTGAAAATAAAATATGGGTAAATAATTAACATTAAAACAAAAATTGAACTCGATAGACTTTAATAAGAATCTTTTTTATTACCTATATAAAAGTTATAATCGTCGCAATTATTGATATTCAATTATTTTCTACCCTAGTTATTCACATATCAATCATTCTATATATGTATATGCAAATCAAATTTAATATTGCTTTAATTACTACTTGTGTATGAAAATCGTGTTTTATACGAAACGTATAGGAAAGATGAAATATGTAGAGGAACATATACTCGTCTCTGTATGATGATATTATTTTGTACGTGTATGGGGGAAGATCGTGAATTTCGTGTGGCGCGTTATGGGGTGACGCTTGCGCAACAATCCTCGCAGTCCTATATAAGGACATGGTACGTCCTGAAATGGTATTCACACTCGGCTTGCCGCGACCTTCCGGTGCAACCAAGTGCAGCTTAAAGTGCAGCTGAAAATTTTCCTGTAATTTGCCCATTTTTTGTTCTGGCAATTGACATGGCATCGCGAAGAGGTCGACTGGCTATTTTTTTAATTTACGTCGCCGCAGTCAATCAGTTGAAGTTACCATCGGTGAGTAGTGTATAAAATTGATTTCTTTTTTATTTTAAACTATTGACAACAAAAATTTGCACAAATTCAATCTGACCAACGAGTGTTATTAATATTTCGAATTTATGTATATACGCATTTACAATTCCGAACCTTGATCTTCAAAACGTATTTTAACGTTGCCGCGAAACTTTGGTAAATTTTATTTTAAGTTTTCAAAGTTTACGAGATTTCCACTTTGCAATTCTCACCAAAGTATTTATTCTTGCTTTACTTTTTTTATTATTTATTTCAGGATTTCACGCAAAGTTTTGCCTGACACTCTGTCATTTGGAGTTTCAACCTGTATAATATTGTATAGGGGGTGAGGATACCAATTGAAATTGTAATTTACATGAAATTTACATTTAATATACATAATCTTATTACAATATATACAATCATTTCGTGTATCGGGTACATTATTTAACGTGTAATATCTGAAATAGATTAATTGAAATGATTAAAATGTGTCTTTCAAAAATTGATAATTTCAATTAATACCCACATACGTATTCTTCTCGTGTGCATTGAGCTATTGGAGTAATCAAGTTTTTTCCCTATTGTCTTCGCGTCAAGTATCTTTTTTCAGGCGTTAATTAAAAATTTAATTAATACAGATTTTGATCGGTAACGTGGTACTGTTAATCATTTATTTTATAAAAGTTTCAGCGATGCTTATGAAATTAAATATTTTTTATTACACATCGTTTCTGCATCTGAAACGTATTTTGAACTTTATGCTGTGTAGGTTCATGTTTTTATCCCTTTTTTTTAATAATGCACTTAGTAAACTATTCTCGAAAAATACTTAAAATCATAGAACATTTTAATTTTTCTTAATGTTAGTTCAAAATCCTGTTGATTTGATTGTCTTATTTAATTCAAGAAAAATTCTTTCACAAAACAATGTATAAAAATAAGCTCATCTGATGTAGAGCTTTGCCTTTCGTCGAACATCTTTCCCTTCTGGTATCCAATCACAGCAGATTAACTTCGATCAAGAGCGTCCGTCTGGTTCTTCCCAAGAAAAGCAATTTTCCCTTATTCTGGATTTGTCTGCATTGAAAATCTCTACCAGAGACCTTAAGTCTCTTACAGACAGATAAAAAAACTTGTGGCTGTAAATTCAACAGAAATTTTTCTTGGCAACATCGAATAAAAAATCTTTATATATATCTTTATATATATAATTAAATGACGTCATCAAGGTTATCGCCAAAAATTTCACGATGAGATCAATTAAATCAATGCATACGAATCGCGTGGTTATCGATGTTTTTCAAAATTCCGATAACTGTCTACGCGTTATTCGCAAGGGACAAAAATTTGATATTCCGTGGAATATGATGGATATTCGAAAGACTATTTGCGTTTGAGACTAGAAGATCCACGACCATTTATTTTCGCGGAAATCTCGAGACTCCTTCTTCGCATTCCGTAGCTTATTACCGTGACAATCTCAGCTTATATAAATCGAAAACGAATCCGAGGTTATTTATTGATTTCTTTCACGGGCTTGAAAGACGTTCTTTATTAGATACGTTTAGGAAATTCCTCGTACACTTCCAAAATTTACTAACTGTCACTTTATTCCTTTTCAAATTGAAGGACGATTTTTCTTACTACTTTTTTCATACTCTTTTTCATGCTATAGCTACGTACATTTATCGATAGTACGACCAGCAGCAAATAGTTGGACCAAATTTTAGCATAGTCAAAATTCAAGAGCATTACGTACCACACGTCAAAGATAAATCTTTTGAAGGATGATGGGTACTTAAAATTCCTGGAATGTTTCTTGCAGTTTTTGTACATTGATTTTGATTTTTTTTTCCTAAAAATTTCTATTACTAATATATTACATAACTATTGCGTAATTTCAGCTGTTGTTACTTAAACTGTGACAAGAATAAATTTTTTATGTTTCTTCCGCTCTCAGTGGTAATGCAAATTTTCAATTTCGTTTCTTGTCTCACATAGTGCAAATATCCTGAGGATATTTCTGGGACATCTTATGGACGTATAGACGTCCAGTGGATGTCCCACGGACATCTTCTGCTACGTGGGTTCAGCAAAGACAAGTACTACCCGAGAAACTCTTCGAAATTGCTTATGGTGGACCTTTGTCAATATTGCTCTTTACGTAATAGTCGAAACGATGATATGTGTCGTTTAGATTGATTATTTAGAAAAGAGAAAAATAAATGGAAAAAACGACGTCTTTAGGCAAACTGAGTATAACAATATCACTGGTAGTAATTACGTAGGTCATAAATATATTTATGAAACTCGTAATGCATAATTAATGAATTTTTCAATTCTCACAATTCTAATTTTCTTTGGAAGATGCTGTATGACTGGAAATAACTCAGGAATAATTAGCAGCGTGAAACACGTATAATTGCTGCGATAAATTCATGAATATTAATAAATATACAAAAAAATATCATAGCGAATTATTGTATGGTTTATTAATAGTTTTATTGAAATGGACCGAGCTATGATATTTTTTAAATTCATTGTTTTAACAATTTTTCGATTTGTTAAAAAATGAGATAATAGGATATTTTTTTCAAAATGCTGCCTGTTGCTCATAAAAATGTTATACATGGGCATACATATATAGTACACAGTCTTGAGGAGGATAAGGGCGAAAGTGCATTAGATGGCTGTAAGCAGTTTAATCCTTTAATGCCTTTTAACGTTAGAGGGTTGGTTAATGAATTTTGCAAGAAGATGCCAATCTGCGCTAAATTGTTGACTTTGTCAGCGTTAAGCCAAAGGCAATAAAGTTGATAGTTGATTCGAATCTCATAGTCTGTTTAATTAAAAAAATTAGAGCAAATAGAGCTCTTTTTGGTTTTTTCATTTGTTTTGTAAGCGTATATCTCTTGTTAGTTTCGAACTCTTACGCGTTAGGAAAAGCTAAGGATCAAAAATTCCAAAAATATCTCAATTTAATTTCAAATACATAAATAAGAATAATTTTAAAAATTGGACACTGTATCATTATAAATTTCAGTACTTGAATTTCGGAAAATTTATATTGACTATTCTGTTGTAACAGACATTAAATTTATTTCTTCGTTTTTGAACGCGATCAGAATATATACATACGTATTCGAATTCCTTCGTCCGCAAGAGGTCGTAGTCCCACGATACTTCCGGTTACTATCTTCGATCAGCAATTTCCTTTCGAGCAGTACAAACTCAAGATTTGAAGAAACTATTTATCGGTAGAGTTCAACTATTTATTTCTATATACTTTATGCAGAATATGATTTCAAGATGAAAGTTTTTTTTCCGAAAAAATATCAAAGTACAAAATTCGGTTGAAAATATTCTGATTGTGCTATAAATTATTTACTATAGTGTATTAATTCTCATTTCCTACGTTAAAAGCATATATTAAACAAGGTACAGTCAAGTATAGGAAAAGTCATCTAAAAAATTCTATGGTAGTTCGTTATTATCATGTACTTTATGGGATTTCATTTCCCAGCGTGTAGTTGAAGCGCCCGGGAATTTTTCCGGTAAATTGAACGTTGCTTTTTGGAAGTTGGTAAGAAAGGCTTGAGCTTTCAGCGGACAGAATACCAGACGCATTGTCGGACTAGACGAAGCCATAAGCCCCGAGGAAAATTTCGTCGACGGCTATTTTAATTAAGACAAGGAAGATAGTTGTGGACTATAGGAACTCGCCATTATTCTTTATCATCTTCAGATACTCTGAAATTAATTTCGAAGATATTTTTTATTCACCTTGACAATATTACATAATAAATAGTGACGTTTACTATTCTTGGAAATATTAATATTTGCCATATAATTTCACGGAATAAAATCGATAATTATTTCACTTTTGTAATTAACCTAAAATACATAATATCCGTTATACTTAGGCGATGACGTAATGGCTTTATTTAATCAGGCATAAACTTTCATGACGCCCAAGAACAAATTAGATTACGATCAAGCGTTATCTGAATTAGCTCCAACAGGCAAATACCATCGTGATAGATTACTTGAGAATTTATATAAGTACAGTGGAACCTCTCATAGCGTACGTAATAGGGAGACAATGTACGCTATGTGAAGTACCAATCGCGAGCCAGAACCGGCTGTAGTCGATCGAATGCTATCCCCACCATTCCCCTTTCTTGACACTCGTGCAGTGCCGTGACTGCAAATCCCGTGTTCCCTCGTGCCGGTATGAGATTTTGTAAACAATCGCCCTTCTGAAGTGTATGTGCGACGGCCCTGATCAATCCCCCTCCAACCAACCTACGCTCCGCCCTCGTACGCTATGAGAGTGTACGCTATGAGAGGTTCCACTGTAACCCGATTGTATTTTGTTACAAATTTAATAAAAATAATTTCGGTTTAGGTAATCATTGTCAGAGATTTCATCATCGTGGGTAAAAAGTTCATTACGATAAGAACTTTACAAATACCTAGTGATTTTTTATTCAAGTACAAGATTAAGTATGATACAAAACTGTCTTGTCACTTAGTAAAAGCTTCTGTCGATTACATTTTCTATTTTCCTACAAGGACCCTTCGAATCCACACAAAAAGGATTCAGCGTCCTGTTTCTCTTCCAGCTAAGTCAGCGAATCATAGAATTTCATTTTTCAACCACAAAAAAAGATCTGCCACCCTTATTTTCTCTGATATTGAAATATTATGTCTTTTTCTAGACCTCAGCTTACATAAGACTTTCACCTTGATTTGATATTTTATTTAGAGAATTTTTTTCTCTAATAATTTATATCAACAACATATATCCTCGACATAAAATCCGTTCCGGCAATGATTTATGATTATCTTTATATTGTCTCGTAAGGATATTCATATTTTTGTCGGTCAAAAAGCTCGCATCATATATTTCACGAAGTCATTCCAGTGAACTTCAAAAAAAGGACAGCTTAGGCCTGATCGCACAGAAGAAAGAGGCTTTATCTTGAAACGACCTTTATTCTCCTTCTGAAATCCTCGGAGATTTTACAGAAATCGTTACGCATCCTCAGAAAGTGAAACACGAGTTTACATAAAAGGTGGCAATGCGAATAAATATTTTTTTTTCCAATATTACTCTTGCGTTTATCTGCGTATTACAAGAAGCTTAAATTTTGCTATCGATTTACGTTCCCATTTACAGTCCCGTATATGTATAATATCAGTTTACGTCGATCCAAATAATTCCAAAAAAAAAGGATTTACATTAATCAGACCATGCTTGACACTACCTACGTCAAATATAATATTTTTTAAATACTCGAATGATTCCTAATGGTTTTTACAGATACCAAATAAGCCTATATTATATGTATAGGTATACACGTATATATTGTATATAGATATACACACGTGGTAATTCAGCAGACCTCTGATTTTTTAAATGAATGGTTTTAATCTTTATTCGATCACCCTATAACGTCACACATCCCCATCAAGTCATATCGGATGATTTGTCATTCAGTAAAAATTGATATGATTCTAGAAACGAATCTCACGTGATCATTCCTCATGATTCATAAATCATACGGTTCATCTAAAAGGGGCACGTCCTGTTTATCCTTCTGTAAAAGTCCATCGGTGACTTGCTATAATTTCCAGTAAAAAAAATAAATTAAACATACCTTGCATACACCTACGACGAATGCTTCAATTTCTTGAAAACTGAACAATATTAACTTCAAAGTGTCTAATTGAACGCCAAAGTCACAAGCACAGAAATTAATCCTGGCCAATACAAGATATTAGCAAGGTCAAATTGAATTTTCGCCTCTAATCAGCCTACTGCTAGATCTTAATTGAGTCGTAACCGTATTTGGAGCGAAGCTTTAATGGACTCGAGTAAAACTCAGTCAAAATTCACTTGCAAGCAGTTTGATTTATTAGGGCTTAATTAAAGCTTTATTAATACTTGACATGACGCAGTATCGAGGCTAGATTACCCAACGAGTATCCCTGTCAGAATTTGTCCTCTTGTCTTCTCTTATCGTCTATTGTTATCCGGAACTATAAATTGCATTAGTTATCGTTTAATACAGTTGGTTATTATTTCACGTGGTACTTACTTTTGCATTGTAAATAAATTTCATGAAAAATACAAACTATCCTTAAAGGCATTAGTTATCCTTCGACGTACCAAACTTCGCCCACAATACGAAATGCCTTCAAAGGTATCAGAGACTTCAGTAGTTATACGAGATCTTATGGAAACCTCATAATAATTCGAATATCAAGTAGCTGTCGAAGCAGTTTGCTTGCACTATGGTTGGCAAGACTGTGGTAAAGGTTTCAAAGATACTCAAAGGCTTATTGATGTTCGTGGTCTTTTCTGGTGTAATAACAGTAGATAGTTGCCATAACCTAGAAATCTCAAGAGTATTAAAATGTCCTTGGTAATTTCTTCAATTCGGTATAACGATTTTTTGGCTTGAATACGTAGTACAGTCAAGAGAATAAATTACTTCGTATTTCTCTATATTTGCAGGAATTTTTATGCCTGTGAATATAATACGTGTTATGTATAATACTTCCGTTGGATACTATGACTGAATATTCCTCGAACATATTTTTCTAAATATTTCAGCAGGAATGTCGCACTCTCTTAAAAAATTAAATTACGTCTACGGAATATAATTTCCAGGTTGACGCGAATATGGAATTCCTAAAATTCTTTGAATAATCTTTAAGAAATCGAGGTACCGGCGCTGCGTCTGTTTCGCGAAAAAATTCTGACGTTGACAAGAAAAGCAAAATCCAATAGCTTAAATATATATTTTTTTTTAGATAAATTCCGAAATTAAGTGAAACAACGAAATCATTTTTTTACGTAATATTGAGGGGAAATTACGATTTCCGGAGCCCCAAGTTTTTACTGTGGATTTAATATCTCTGAACTGAGAGAAGCAAAAGTTAAAGAAAATTCATATCTGCATTATTTTGGGAGATATGATTTATTTTAATTCCAATAAAAAAATGGTCAATTCATATTTTTTGAAATTTTTTATTTCTTAAAAAATAACGATGAACGCAATAACCGGAGCAATGTTTTATTAATGTATGACCTAGCAATGGACCGCCTTATATGATGGACCACACAGAGTTTCGTGACATCCTGTGATTCTGACGGTGTCTTAGTTAACAAGAATCGTCCTAACCGACTAATCGTCCTAATCGTCGAACCGACCTAAGATTCTTTACTTTGCGTGATGGACCACACAGAGTTTTGTGACGTGTAGTGAACCTGATGGTCTTCTTGATAAAAAGACAGACCTTTATCCAACAATTTTTGTATCTCGAAAAATAATGACAATATCGATTTTTACCATACGTGAGTTTTGGTGCAGCCGATCCACAGATGTTAAATACATAGTTAAACTTTTGCTTTGGTCACAATTATTATCTACAATCAACATATACGATTTATTTACCAACAAAGATTGATATCTCCCAAAATAATGTAAATATCGACTTTTATCACTCTTGCACTTTAATTCACTTTTATTCATAGATATTAAAAATCCAGCGTCAAAACTTGGGGCTCCGGAAACCGTAATCTTGCCAATATTGATTTTTTGAAATCTACGACGTCACACTTAACCGTATTATTTCCCGACATTTTTCACGATATCAACTAATTGCTGTTGCTGCTCAAATGACGCAAATGGCAAATTCCTTGGCAATAAAGTTATTTCCGATATAGCGCACGTGTATAACTCTACGCGAGTATTATGGCGCGTTCACAATGCCACCATTGATTAGTGCAAAGTTTCTCCGCTCTGCGCTGTATATTGAACTTTGATTTACGAGCCGTTGTAGCGTTAACTAACCATTTCACGTGGAAAATAAAACGCAATCTACCATACCGACCGTCAATAAGTAAAATTCATTAAAATGACAAAAAGGCGACCCTAATCTATGAAAATCAGTGAAGGAATCAAGTTTAAAAAGCACTATTAAATTCATTTAAGAATTTTTGCTATTAAATATCTCAATTAATTCCACGATAAGGTTAAGATTCATGTAACAAATCAGACGAAAGTCTTTGATAACATTGAGAGTGCAGAAAAAAAAAATTGGACAGGAGAAAAGTTCTCTCATGCGTATGCACTGTCATTTCACCTGTCAATAACAAAATTAATCTCAACCACACGATATTAAATCTTCCCGGTTTCAATTCTTCTGCGTGAAGCGATCCCTGATGGATTGCTTTATTCGTAAAAAAATAATCGATAGATAGAAATATCTATTAAATATATATACCATACATCTTTCACAATTTCTAAATATATATTATCAATATAATTCAGTGAATATCAACGTCTAGCATATTACAATCTAATCACTATTTATACATCGTACCGGATTTAATCCTTCCAGGAAGTTGAACGAACACCTTACTGGATCAATGAATTTCCAGTAACCACCACTGAGAACTACTCGAGTATCTATTTGGTCGATTGGCTAGTAACTGCATAGGCAATGAATTTACAGGGACTGACTATTTCTAATCATTTCTAATTTAATGCTCGACACAGCGAGCTCTGAAGTACCCAATATAAACGATATAAACTGACAGATCGACCGATACTCTTATGGAATGAATTCGCACAACCGTTAACGTTAAATCCATACACGGATTTGCATTTGCACTGCCGTAGCCAAACTCTCCTTTAATCAGCAGCGCCTAGTACACTCCTTCGTAATTAAGCATCCTCTGACATTGTCATTACAATCGCGAACGGACATGCAACGTCCTCATCTACGTCCATGAAATGGCTAAAGTATTTTTCAGGGACGAAAAATCATTTCACGGCTGTCCAAAGTCCTTGCGGTTAAACGATGACAATTTAATTGACACGATTCAAATCTATTCCAATGTTCAATCAATTTCGACGCGTTACCAGCTTTTGCATTAATTCCTGATCGATGTCATTAATAACCTGCATATTCATGAAGCGTTCGAGACTCATTTCACATGCAAAATAAAATTATGAAACTCGGTATAGGAAACACATAAACCACAGGTGCGCTGTAAAATTTACGACCCGCCATGCGCGACACCACCTACCGGGTGTTTTTTTTTGTAAGGATGAAAGGAACCAGGAAAAAATAAAGAAGGAACTTCCGTATATTCCAAAGCTCCCTGGATTTGCATGTAATAGAATTATTTGCTATACAATTTTCATCCGAGCAGCTGAACGGTTGATTAAAGCTCGAAAGTCCCGAGCTCACGTTTAAAAAATTTTAAAGTCGCGTGAATACTTTCTTATTAAACCAATCAAGATTTTTCAGTACTGTACGTTTGTGGAAATATGCTGTGTCTATGCCTGCATTTTAATGCGCAAGTGTACACTGTACAGTGCATCCATTGCGGTGCATATACTGTGCATAATTGTCAATGTGGATGCACACGACTAGTAAGTGCGACACGCATATCTCACTCAACGAATATTACAAACACCAAGCTCAGAGCAGACGTTAGATAGACGAGAATGCAGTTTCACTATCTTCCTATCAAATTCAATTGCATTTGACGATGCACAATGCACTGCGATCTTCTGAATGCAATGCGCGGAGACCGTCAGGATGCGTTAGGCACCTACCTATCTATGTACAATTGTACATGCTGTATTCGTATTGTCATATACATATGTGTATATATATATATATAGTTGATGTGAAATGCTGGGACTATGCTCGTAATTCGTAGCTAATGTCATCAACAGCCGTGCTGTTTCTATTATTTGGGAATCATAATGCATTTTCATCCTGTGATGCAACCGGGACTTGTTGCGGTTTTAGGGTACTCGTGGGAGACACCTTTAAACTCTGGTATTACGATTGTGGTTTGTACCGTTTGATCCGGGAACAGATGTTGATATTCTTTTACCTGATTTAATTGTCTTGTTGGTATTGATCCAGGGATGAATGAAGTAATAGGATTTAGTTAGCGTATAAATAATGTTTGTTGGTTTAATTGGAGCTGTTTGAATTAAATTTTTGTTATTATTTTTTCAGGTCTCGTGTCAGGATGAGATAAGCCACTGTCTTCCTCGTAAAACATTTTTTGCTCTTCTTCGGCTACCAGAAGTCAGCTCGAATCTCGCAGCTTACTCTAGGACCGTTAGGATCATCCGGGATGATCTAGTCAATTTGAAGAGTTTGAGCTCTGAGGAGGGTGACGAAGTTGCTGAAATATGTCTACCCGCTGGGGTTTATCTGGAGCTCTTCAGCGACCCTACCACAGGAGTATACCTTCGAACGCAGAAGATGCTGGAGGACCCTGCAGCTCGCGTGTACGATCCTGAGATACTCGACGTGGACGACCTGGTCTCCTCGAAACGTAGTATAGCGACTCTTGCTAAAAATGACGACCTACCTATTTCCATCAGGGGCAGGAATGAAGAGGATGACGAGGAGATCCGTACCATGGAGTCAAGACAGGAGCCTCTAGACTTACTCCTGGACACCTTTTTGGCTGGAGATCATAGAACGAAGAGTGAACTAGTACGAGATTATGGACTACCGAATGGCCAATTTGATCTGGAGTCTCTAGGTAGGGATTATCCTCATGGGAAACGTAACGTGGCTTCCCTGGCTAGGGATTTCGCACTACCTTCCGGCAAAAGGAACATCGCAGCCCTCGCTAGAGATTACAGTCTGCCTAATGGTAAGACGAACATCGGTAACCTGGTGAGAGAATATATAATACCAACTTCAGGAAAGAGGAACCTTGCTGCTTTGGCGAGACTTTACTCCTTGCCTTCTTCCGGTAAGAGGAACGTTGCTGCCCTGGCTAGGGACTATGCTCTCCCCAACGGGAAGAGGTACCTAGGTTCTCTAGCTAGGTCTGGTGATCTGCAACTAAATGGGCTTTACGAGGAGAAACGGAACGTTGGTAGCCTTGTAAGGAATGGTGATCTTGTACGCATGGGAAAGAGGAACGTCGGCACCCTGGCCAGAGACTGGAGCCTTCCTACTCAAAACAGATATGGAAGATCTTTGGATGCCAAGAAGACAAAGCTTGCTGATCGGTATGGATCTGTAAAACAGGAATTGATTAATCTTCAACGTCTGGGACACCAGGAAGACCAGGGTCGCAAGAATCTGGATGATAGAACAAAGGTCGGTAAGATTATGACAACTGCTACTGACAATAATGCCCATACGGAGGCTAAAAACGACTCTCAGAAGAACGATGATGGAAAAAGGCCCAAAAGACAGATTGACTATTCGGATGAGTATCCTCTACCGGTTATGCAAAATACTAACGTTCTGGATTACGAGGAGATGATCGAAGCTCTTACTGGAGAGTACCCAAATACCGAAAAGAGGTTCATGGGTAAGTTAAACAGTCACTAGAAAGAGAATTTTGTCGAATTATAATCAAGATATAAAAATAGCTTGGCGATACTAGTATTTAATCTCCACCCAAGTAACCAGATTCAACCCTAACAGTCTGAACTTTTTCAAGTCAATGGTCTCATATGAACTTAGACAAAAAACAAGAAAAAGACCAAATTTTTTCAAAATCCAATTGGCTTGCGATTGTTCCACTTAATTGTAACTGACAGGGACTGGTCCTGCGCTGGAGGTGCAGGACGACGATACTGACCAGGGGAGTTATTATGGAATAACCCACCCAAGTAAGAGACATATCGGGGCTCTGGCTCGTCTCGGCTGGCTTCCATCTTTCAGGGCCGCCCGATTTTCGCGCTCTCCGCGCTACCTGGTCGACAGGTCAGACCAGTAGGACCCCACTTCGTGTTCTCCACCTCTTCTTCCCGTTCGTGTGCTGTCGATGTATATCTGTCCAAGTAGAGGTCTACCTACAAAAAAAATTAAAAAATCCATCACCTACAACCTACAATCATCCAATTTGTCAGCCGTATGCTTCAATTGTCTACTCGGAGACACCACGGTAGCTTGGTGTATGGATGTCTGGATATTGTATATTCGCTGTTAGATCACTGATCTTAGATCGGTGCTTAGGTCTTAGACGGCTCGAGATATATTATGTATAACATACATTAGCTAAATAGATTGAGAAATCATTAGACTCAATCACGTCGTAGGTGTGGATGTCGTAGATGTCCTTTTGATATATTACATTCATATATATACTATATGAATTATTTTCTGTCATACCTGTTTGGGTTCAATGACTGTTTCAGAACCATCCGAGCCTACAATCGCTTTTGATGATTATTAACCCGTTTAGTATTTAGCTTAGTATCAGCAATCACAGTTCACTGGTTAACTTTATCGGATGGCTCTGAAAACGTCAAACAAAATATATGTATATTAGACTTTAAACAATGAACATACTAGACATTAATCTACTTCCAGAACCCTTCACTATAGCCAACTGCTATCAAGATCGTTTTATGCTTGCAAATTATTGATAATTAAATAATTATTATTGGCTCTGTAAGTAGATTATTGGTACGGCTACTATACGTGTTTTGGAACTATGGTAAAAGATTTTTTTTCTTATCTTACGTCATATCGTTTGTCGTATTAGTAATCATCGCTGTGTGATGTCTGATCATTATATTTTCATAATGATTGATAACTGTTTTACAGGGAGGATCCCACAGATGGGTCCACGTCCAACAACTCCCCCAACGCGTCGACTAGGACATTAAGTTTGAATCTTGGCACGAGAGGACGCTACCTGCAGTCACTTAACGGCGACTGTCGACATGGTTTCAAGCGATACTTCCTGTTACCGCGTATCGATAACTTCCTTCACCTTCGTAAGCTTCAAAACGTCCCCAAGAGCGCATAGGTCATCTTCGACACCGTCTATCTGTAACAACAATGAGTACAGTCCTGAGAAAAATTTTCTCGCGAGCGGATAGAGTGTAATGGGATCAGCTGTTGAGAAAATTGCTTGTACATATATATTGACAAAGATGAATAATCATTGAAAGAAAAATAGAAAAGGATGCTGAATGACAAATACCGAAAGACGTTTAAAGATTTTTCAAAAATCTTCCTGATCAATTCTATATTCAATCTATCCGCTTTCTATGATCTTCTATGTCGACTCAATCTATCCGTCTTATACAATTTCGTCTTTGAAGATGGAAAAGTTTTTAACAACTTTTTATTCGTAGATCCATTCACACGTACGTGGCTCTTTGCAGAAGAGAAATTTTCTGAATTTTTATGAGTGTAACCGAATTTCAGTCAAATTCAAAATTCACTTATCCATCCTGTCGTTAGTATTATTTTAACTGAAATTATTGATATTGTGTGGTTAGGATAATTTGTTTTCATTGAAAAATGCTTTTCCCTAGACGTACGTGTCACCATCATTTATCTATACGATGTAGTATATATAGGTGCGTACTTAGACGCGTGTACTCCATATTTTTCCGTGAAAATTCAAGTGTCGAAATTTAATTTAAAAAATTAGTGTCTCCTACTCATTCTTGTGGGAACAGACGGGACACTTTTTCCTCTAAATTATATTGTACTTAATGTATGTGACGTGTAGAAATAAAATACGCGTATTATCGACCTTAGCACGTAAGGTGGCTGGGGCGGTGGTCTCGCTGTGGAAAGTTTTCACGCACGACACAAAGTCGGCTAAATAATTGCTGTGGATGACATATAACGAACGTACGAGTACTATCTAGCATGTAATATGTGTTTACATAGACAATAATCTGGGCAATCCGATGACAATAAAAGGATAATAATATTGAAGTATAATTAAACGAAGTTTATATGTGTATTTCACTTCCCGTCATTGATGCCTTCTTCATAGTTTCAACAAAATTTTTCCCATCTATGTGAACTGACTAGTTTCAGATCGGCAGTCGATCGAGACGCGAATCGATCTGTGTATTGAATATAGCTATATTATCATAGGTATACCTACTTGAATTTTACCATACACGGCGCAAAATCAAATTCCTTTTCTAATTGATCGATTACTCGTTCCAGTTTACAATAACCGATTCATCAGATTTACTTTTGCTCATCTTTGTTTACTTTCTTCTTTATTCGTTCGTATTACACAAACATTCGATATAGGTTTTCGCTTGTTGTCTCTGTTTAGAAGTCGTAGTCATTTATGTATGTATATCTCTCTATTTTACCAAACTGGAGCAACACGCGTATTTTGCGCGTAAGAGAGATCAGCTGCAATGTAAGTTGCGATTATGAGATGTTCGAAAAATATTTAGGAATGGAGAAAGGATGGAAACAGAATAAAATATTTAGAGAAAGGGGGAATGGGTGAATACAAAATCTTGTGAAATAGGCCCCACCCCGCCCATTTCCGTGAAGCACTGCCTTTCCATAAAGGAGCTACTGCCCCTCCGTGATCCAGCTGGGGATTGTTGTCGGGGCAAACCTCTGAGCCGTGAGACGCAAGTGAAACTCCAGCGAGGGATAAGGATAAGAATACAGCTGAAAACCAATTATTATAACTCACAGAAGACACGTGTAAAAACCTGGATCAAGTCGTCTGCAGATCAAAAACACAAAATCTAATTGTAAGTTCAGTCTCCACGGACAGCGGGGGCTCCTCTTACGTACCGCGGACTGCTGTGTCGCAGAGACAATCGGACTTTCGGAGGGGTTCAAATCTGTGACCAACTTTAATCGCAGACGCAGTAAAGTCAGTAATACAGATATAACGATATACACTTCATTGTTTTACATTTGTCAAAAAATGCATTGAACTTGTGAACTGACTATAGGTTGGTATCTATTAGACGGAGGCATGCTGGTGCTCAACTTTAATTGTATGCATTTCGTATGCTAGACTGTTTGACTGGGCTCTGTGGATTTATTTTCTGTCGAATGTAATGTTTGTATGACAATTGTTTGCAAGATTTATTACCTCGGGCCTGCATCTCAATTCACACAACCACTTTCTGTATTTTTTATCCTACACCAAAAATACCAAAGATGCGCAACACAGTGAATCAGTGTATGTATATACATAACTGCATGACAGTCATTTTGTATTGTGCGCGAAAAGCCACCTGTCAACATCATTCGAAGCAGATAATAAGTTCGTATCCAAAAATATACGTAGTGTAAAAATAATCGTCAAGTCATTAGATATGAACTGACCTTGAGTATCGAAGAATGTGAAGCTGTGAAATATACACATGGAATATGAGGAAAAGGAGGAAGACAAGACGCAGTACATCGAAAATGAGGATTCTTTGGTAAGTGACCTTTTCTTTACTCTTTCTGTTCTACTTGTGATAGACGTATGTGTATTGGCCTTTCTGAAACTCTCGGCAATTTTAATCGTTTTTTCTACTTGCCGTATCACAATGACAATAAAAACTGCTAAGATCTTTCTTCCTGTATTGTTCACAAAAGTATTCTGCATCTTGAATTTTGCAAAAGATACATTGTAATAAATAGTATTTGATATTTTGCATATGTAATCTCGTTGTTCACTCTTATTTCGTCTAGTAGTCAGCACCATCTGCCAGTGCATACGGAACTTTTGCATTTCAGTCGGTAACTCGAGCTACGGACGCAGGTCGGTAACACAAGCTACATCTAAGCTCGCATGACGCCAAACCCGGTATCATGTCTAGTTTACTTATCAACAGTCAACAGTCGCACAAAATCGTTGACTTCAAATTGAGTGTAGATGGTAGGATTGTTACGATTGAGGATATTTGAGGATATTAGGTTAATTGCCGCGTGATTGAGGTAATGAAATAATTATGGAATCGCAAATATTTTTGAGAATTATTAATTTTTTTTTTTCCAAGGAAAAATATTTTTATTGATTAAGTATACTGCGTTTACCTTTGCTTGTATTTATCTACAAAATATTGTCTAAAATATTGTTCATTATATTTTAGATGGTTGCACGTAAGGACTGTGGTTTTGTTGCCTTGAAAGTTTCGTTATTGTTAATTATCGACGCCATCGTCAACTTTGTGACTGTTAACAACATCAGTGACCTCTGCGCGATTCGGTATCAATTCTGATATGGGAATTACAGTGGAAACATCTGATGAATCGGTTGTAGGTTCGTTGCTAACTTCGCTGTTAACTTCATCGCTAACTTCGTCGCTAACCTCGTTGTTGTCGTTGGAATTGTTCACGTTACCGGAATTGGAGTTATCACCATTTCCGTTTCCATTCACGACATTTCCATCCGTGTTGTCAGATCCATTTGCTATGTTGCTTTCGTTGTTGTTGTTACCAGAATTGTTGATAATCCGCTGCGAATTTGAACTTTGGCTGCTGGAAGCTACATTTCCCGAATTGTTGTTATTTCCATTTTCATTTCCATTAACTAAATTGCCATTGACGTCATCAGCTCCATTAGTGACGTTGTTTCCATTGTTGCTGTTGCCCGAATTGTTGATAATCCGCTGCGAATTTGAACTTTGGCTGCTGGAAGCTACATTTCCCGAATTGTTGTTATTTCCATTTTCATTTCCATTAACTAAATTGCCATTGACGTCATCAGCTCCATTAGTGACGTTGTTTCCATTGTTGCTGTTGCCCGAATTGTTGATAATCCGCTGCGAATTTGAACTTTGGCTGCTGGAAGCTACATTTCCCGAATTGTTGTTATTTCCATTTTCATTTCCATTAACTAAATTGCCATCGACGTCATCAGCTCCATTAGTGACGTTGTTCCCATTGTTGCTGTTGCCCGAATTGTTGATAATCCGCTGCGAATTCGAACTTTGGCTGCTGGAAGCTACATTTCCCGAATTTTCGTTATTTCCATTATTATTTCCATTAATTAAATTGCCATCGACGTCATCAGCTCCATTAGTGACGTTGTTCCGATTGTTGCTGTTGCCCGAATTGTTGATAATTCGTGAATCACTGGGGTTATCAGTTCCAGATTCTACGTTTCCAGAATTAGAGTTATTTCCATTGTTATTTCCATTTACTAAGTTTCCATCAACATCATCAGCACCGTTTTCTATGTTATTTCCATTATTATTATTTCCAGAACTGTTGATGACTCGCGGTTCAATCGATTTTTCACCTTTAGAAGCAACATTTCCCGAATCTTCATTATTCCCATTAGAATTCCCATTCACTAAATTTCCATCAACATCGTCATCTCCATTTTGTACATTATTTCCAGTATTGTTGTGTCCAGCATTGTTGATAAGTCGCAAAGATCTTAACAATTGTTTCATAGAAGCCACATTTCCCGAATTCTCATTATTACCATTAGAATTCCCATTAACTAAGTTTCCATCAACATCGTCATCTCCATTTTGTACATTATTTCCAGTATTGTTGTTCCCAGCATTGTTGATAAGTCGCAAAGATTTTAACAATTGTTTCATAGAAGCCACATTTCCCGAATTATCATTATTGCCATTAGAATTTCCATTAACCAAATTTCCATCAACATCGTCATCTCCATTTTGTACATTATTTCCAGTATTGTTGTGTCCAGCATTGTTGATAAGTCGCAGAGATCTTAACAATTGTTTCATAGAAGCCACATTTCCCGAATTCTCATTATTACCATTAGAATTCCCATTAACTAAGTTTCCATCAACATCGTCATCTCCATTTTGTACATTATTTCCAGTATTGTTGTTCCCAGCATTGTTGATAAGTCGCAAAGATTTTAACAATTGTTTCATAGAAGCCACATTTCCCGAATTATCATTATTGCCATTAGAATTTCCATTAACCAAATTTCCATCAACATCGTCATCTCCATTTTGTACATTATTTCCAGTATTGTTGTGTCCAGCATTGTTGATAAGTCGCAAAGATCTTAACAATTGTTTCATAGAAGCCACATTTCCCGAATTATCATTATTGCCATTAGAATTTCCATTAACTAAATTTCCATCAACATCGTCGGATTCATTTGTTACATTATTACCATTGTTATTACTACCAGAATTGTTAATAATAAGTGGACTAGCAGCACTCTTACCATCAGCCCGGCTATTTCCAGCATTCGAATGATTTCCATTGCCATTTCCGTTCACTAAATTCCCATTGATGTTATCATGTCCGTTACTAACATTATTGCCGTTATTATTATTATTATTCTCAGAATTATTAACAATACGCGTCGAATTACATACCCCACCAATAACGCACTCCCCTTTACCAACATCATACGTCAAACTTTGCGGACAATTGTATGGAAATGGTTGATAATTACCAGGTAAAATTTCAGCGCACTTGTAATATTTCGTACAGTCATTTTCAACAGGTTGATTACCACTACCACGACATATCCTAACGCAATTCTCAAGTTTTACATCGTAAGTCTCATAATCTTTGCACTTTCCAAGAATAAAAGCTTTCTCATTGAAACATTTGCCCCAAATTCGATGATCCGACGCATGAACGAAAGATTTGAAATTTTGCCCCTTGCAATTGACTGTTACGCAATCCGACGTTTTCTTCTGTAATTTGCATTCTCCAAGCGCATGATCGTAAACATTATTTAATGGACATTGCATAAGGGTTGCCAAATTATTGTAACAGACATGATATATCTTACAAGAATTTGGATCCGGATATGACACGGTTCCAGGTAATGGCGGACAGTAAAAATTATCTGTCCCTGATTGACAGTTTGAATTAATGGCCGACGCCGTACACAATCCTGTATCGCGATCACAATACGGCGTACTTGTTAACTTTGAACAATCCACTCTTGCGACTTCTGTAAATGTACCAGCTGCATTGGGAGCACACATTTGACTGGTGCTGCAAGATGTTGCGTTGGAGGGTGAGAGACATTGCGTCAAACTGCTACACTCGACGTCTCTTGTCAAACTGAAGCTTGATCGAGGTAAATGTCTTAGAATATGAACCAAGGGATTGGCTGCCGAAGCAACTACCTATAATTAAGAAAAATAATTACTGAGTTGTTATTTAATTATGTTATAATGAGAACGATCAATGATTTTTATTTGCTTCTAATGAAGACCCCTTTGACAATTTCTGTGATTGATTTATAATGATTCAGTTAGCTTATTTTTTAAATGACTGCATTTCTTTTCCAATACAAATTCTAACTGTGATTAATTTTCGATCCTATTTAGCGAGAAGAACGTACCAGAAGTGCTGACAAGTACAAGAATGACTTCATCATGATCACTAGCACGGGACTTTGATGAAGTAACCTTCCGTCTTCCTGCTCTTATATGCAAGGTGCAATGTTAAGCTCACTTGTCTACGTAATAGATAAAGAAACTACGAGATGAGGAAAATATTTGTCACAAGAGACGACGGATCAACGTTAGAGAATAATAAATTCTGAGTGATAAGGTTTTTTCAGGAACCCGATTACTGGTGTCAGTCTATTTTTTCGTTCTTCCCCGCGCCGTTAATATTGTCGTTATATTTTATAAATTCTCCACGCCAATCTAGATAGTGAAATAATGCAAGGATACTATAAAACAAATTTTATAAACGTATAATTATATTTTCAAATGCCAAGCGGTCGTCGTATAGTTGTTAGTCAACCATATATTTTTGCTGAGGAATTTTATCAAGTTGGGTGTGGAGGAGGTTATGAATAAATATGCATCGAACGATATAAAGTAATATATTATTTACAATCAAATATTTGCATCTCTCTACATCCTATTGGCTAGAATATTCCACCCACGTTGCGGTGGTAGTTCAGCTGTGCATGTTGACTATAGTCATAACTTTGATCGTACCATTCAGGCCCAGTCGTGACATTAGCCCCGCTCGTGGACTGAGCAGTATGAGAAACATGATGACTTGGATGAGTAGAAGGATATTCACCTCCTTGAAAATGATTGAACTGTCCCCATCCAAGTTGAGTTCTGGACCAATCGGTATTACCTGTGGAGCATAATAAATATTTCCATAAGATCATTGTAATAATCAATATAACAAATACGTTGATGCAGACTGATGACTTACCAGCATTGTGAGGGAGTGCAGTCGAAGGTGCATGAGCTGCAGGAGGCGGAAGTGCTGACACCTGTCCAAGTTGCATAGGATTTGCATGTCCTGTCAAGGGTCCCAAGTGTCCTGAAATTGCTACCGGATGTCCTTCCAGGGCGCTGCTCATGCTGGTGGGTACTTGTGCCATACTGGTAGCCATCTGAGCTTGATGAAGACTCGTGGAGACTTGATGAAGACTCGTTGGGACTTGGTGGAGAGTCGTTGGCGTTTGATGAAGACTCGTTGGCACTTGGGGAATTCCTCCTGGCATTTGTGGTACCTGCGGTAACTGCGACAGCTCATGACTGCTTGCGTACTGACACGGCGTCAACGGAAGTGTTGCTACGGAATGAGCTATACTTCCAGCGTGCTTTCGTAAACGGGCTCTTCTGTTGCTGAACCAGACCTACGTAGCGGATTAATTGAGAGATATAACAGAAATGCTGGTTGTCGAATTTTCTAACATTTAATTATGATCCTGCCTGAAGTTTATTTTCGTTTAAGATATTGTTGTACCTGTATCCTTGCTTCTGTAAGTCCTGTTCTCTGGGCCAGTTCTTCCCGTGCATAAACGTCAGGATATTGGGCCCTTTGAAAGGCAGCTTCTAACTGCTCTAATTGTTCTCCAGTGAAAGTGGTTCTACTTCTACGTTGTTTTCGTTTTAGAGGAATTCCTGGTTCGCTTTCAGTGTCCGAATCATCCCCACAGCGACCTGCAAAAAAATAAAAAAAAATTTGGTTTACCTATTCCGTTTATCCAGAAGCACTGATATGCTTAGAAGCACGTAGACACCTCGTACGATAATCGCAACTCAAAATTCAAAGATAACAAAATTGTTATCCAAGTGTTTGAACAGCCTGAAATGTTCACATCAGAAGATGCTCAGATTAAAAAAAAGACCGCACGGTCCCAATTAATAATCTATAAATCGTTGAAAAACGCGTCATCATTCCATCGGTACGTCTATTTCTTTATATTCCAAATTTTTTACCCACGTCTCCCCATTCTTATTTTCACCACTATCTACTCACCGGCCGCTGAATAAGATATTGATGAGGCACCTCATATATTAACTCAAGACTCGCACGTGTAATCCAATGACTGGGTGGCCCAAAGTTAAGCTTTGGGCTTCTCGTCACATTACTGATCATTCATCATTACCTTACTAGGATAAGATCATTGTTTCTTATACTTCTAGGAAGGTGACTTTTTCGAAACAGAACACTCAAGAAATCAATCACTATCACTATTTCACGGTTGATGGTACCGCGTTAAATTTTTAGAAAATAAAAAATTGTTTCCTCAAAAATAATTAATGCCACATTATACTTGCATCCGAGTAGGTCCATTCTGTTTCCTATAGTAAATATCTGTATACCCAGTAAAAGTGCTTGAATGCCCGGGAAACTTTAAGTACCCAGGTAGGTAATATATCTATAGTCATGAGGTACACGTAACCTATTGATAAAAGGTAAGTAATGCAAGGTGTGGGTTAGGCCTTAGGTACTAACGCCCATCGTACAAGAAGGTGCGTGCACCACGGTTTGAATTTTTAACATCGTACAACGTGCCTCGTTTTATCGCGTCCATGCAAGCGTGAGTGCAGTTCTAATACGTCCGCGTGCATTGGCACGAAATGAGCCCCCCTTATACGCAACGGTCATTAAGCCATCCATAAAGTCCTCGTAAAAGGCGAGCGACCATCTTGGACTGGTACGCCATTTTCTCGGGTTTCCGTATGATCGATGTGCATTACAATCGATGCCATCGTGGAACTTCACGCTTTAGCCATACACGTAATATAATATTGTGCATTTTTTTCTTTTTTTCTTAAAATTTTGTCCGTGCACTGTTGGTATCATTTTTATTTACTTCATTCGGACACTTCCTTATTTACTGTCTTCTGGCGCGGAAGGTTTGTCACAGTTTTCTTATATAATGGCGAACGTTAAAACGTCTGGCTCGATTGGCCGAGTGACTTGAGAAATTTCGTTGAAATGAAGGAGACGAAGGATCCTTTTTTTTTTCTAAGACGCAATGTGTACCCAGCATTAGGTTCTTTTAGTGGAAATTTATTCAAGGAATATTAAAGGATATCAACTTCTTTAGGCGTTCCTATTCATTTGGTTTGCTTGACCGGTGTTATTGATGTTTACTTGAGCACGGAACAGGCTGAACCTGAAGAATAAGATGTGGAGAACGTGAGGAGAATGAAAGAAGGAACACTGAAGATCAGGTTAAAAATGGCTAACGGATCGCAGGATGCGTTTCCAAATATTTGCACTAAGTCGACTTCGTTCCTATTGTCATCCTGTCTATTCGTTATCCTTCCTACCTTACCAACAGAAATGGCTACTCTTTTCATTGTCCGGTCTTAAGGACCTCTTTGGTAACAATGTCCTTCCCTGTAATATTACTAAGTCCTTTACGTTGGATACAGGATCATTCGCCTCATCGAGCGTATACGCTCTTTACGTCAATTGACCAAATTTCCAATCGCGTTTACCGGCATTATCTTTCATTCTATGCGAAATTTCTTTTACACTCTTTAAAACAGTTTTGACGTCTGACCAATCGTCTGTCAGCTGGATTATCCTTATTCGCAAGGATACTCAACATCGAAGATTGTTCACTCGATGCTATTATATACTTATTATGTTGGCATTACTATTGACAATTAGTAATCGGCCATTTTGTAAAAATTCTTTGAAGCATGTATTTTCAAAATAGCATCTTTTTCATTAATTTTTATGTTTCGTTTATCCGGTATAAAACAATATTGTTTTTGTTGCATAAAACGTTGCAAAAAATTGCTTTGTGTTTTTAGTGTTGTACGGATAAAGATGATTTGAGAATGAAAAAAAAAATTTAATATTAGAAATTTTGATTTTTTGAAATATAATTTTTTTTTTCCTTTTGAACAGTGCCACCTGCCCAAAATGTAATGTATATGCAATCCATAATGCATTGCATACAATACAAGCTTTTCTGCGGTTTGTAGCTATACGTAAAAGGCCTGTACCGACGTTGCGCGCCCCGACGCATTGTGCCGCGGGAAGAAAATGGATGCGAAGGACGGAATTTAGGCGCACGATTCCTAGCGGCGCCCTTTGAGAACGGGGGCCTCGCATTTGTCAAGAGTCACGGACTCGAGCGGGATTAGGCCACAATGGGTCCGCGGTTTAATGACTCGGGAGTAACGGAAAATGATTTCAGTGATTTATCCGATCTCCTCTTGATTCTGCTTCATTTTTTCATTTTCATTAATTTTTTTACATCTTTCCCCGTTATCCTTATTCCTTTACGACTTTCAACTCGAAATTATTCATCCGCTTGGTAAACGCAGACAACACAGTGGGATATATGTAATCGCGTAGAAAAGACGAGTAACGGATGCACTATAATTTGATAGCAGGAGAAATACACAATGACAGTGCAACAGTTTCCACCGAGTCAATTAATTCCTTACTATTTCTTCCGTTATCATTGATCGATCGTTAATAGCCTTCCAGAAGGATTTTACGAAGTATTACGTATTTTCGAAAATCTCAATTCATCAACAAGAAACTTTGAGTGGCGAATTAAAATTTACAGCGGATCTAAAACGATGTAATCGGTCAATACATAAGAGGATGTAAATATATTTGAACGGGATGAAAGAACTTTTGAAAAAAAAAAAAAAAAAAAAAATTTCAAATATCTCGATTATAATAAATTATTTGGAGATACCAGTAGTAGTCGAGTAAAAAAATATTAGAAAAATTTGTTTTCGCCCAGCCTTAAAAATTGTCAGGAGTAGATATTGAATAATGTCAAAAATCTTTTGTCGTTCGTCAGATTCCTATGAATTCGTGGAACGTCAGTCTCCTACTGCCACATTACGCAATCGATGTGACAGGTGTAAGGCTCGTAGCTGTGTCAACGCGAGGGTCGGTGAGCGTTGTGAAATATTGCTAAACGCTTTTCGGCGGCTGAACTCCGCGGCGGAGACATACGAGGTGACAAGAATTTAAAGAGGCCCCGACGCCTCTATTGAAGGCCCCCAACTTGTCTCTGGACCATTATTCCATTCTCGCGATTGTCATCCAGGAGATGCCGACGGACGCCGCCAAAGGGTCGCCGACGTAGCGGAGCCCGCGAGGCATCACAATTTTGCTTGGCGTTAGGTAACTTCTCATTCTTTTGCTTCTTCACATATGTACCTGCTCTCTCTCTCTCCCTCATTGGCATCATTCTTCGTAGCTGTGGTGTCTTTGAAATTGAGAAGAAGAGAAAAGAAAGATAAAGAAAACATTTGGAGAATCTTCAATCAAAGAACCACGTTAGACCGGACTTAATGCCCTGGGAAAAAGAATTCTGTGTTGTGCCCAAGTAACCTAGACGTCACTAATTATAGAATTCACATCACGACTGTACTCTTTGTAAATGATAATTACAAGGCCTGGCAATTAGATGGGATTTAAATACAGGGGCTAAATACGGTAGCTGGATTTAAACGTGTGATGAATTATACAAATTTACGTTTTCGAGTGACGACTGAATTATCAATGAAATACCTGTACGAGGATATTACAAAAAATATAATTTCGCACGTGATCCTTTTTCAATTAACAATAAATCAAGTAACACACATCATAGGACAACTGATAGGTATAAAATTAAACTATATTCTTGTAAACTATTTTTCCCCACAGGAAATTTCTACACATTCGTAATACATTAATAGTAAAATTAAAAAAAATAAGAAAATGAAAAACCGCAAAGAATATATATAAAATGTATTTTGTTTATACGCCAAGTATGTAAGTTTTCTGTGGAGGTCTTTGAAATATACGAGGAGCCATCGATAATCAATTAAAAGAATTAAGCTAAGTACTCGTGATGGAATGATGTATAAATTAAAAAAAAAGACTAAAAGAGAGTAGAGTGTGATTAAGAGTGAATGAGAAAGAGAGAGCGAGAAAATGAGTGAAGCATAGAGCGAGTATATGGTATATCGGAGGGCGAAATCCGTAGGCCAGGTGGGTTTCTCGTCGGGTTGGGCCAGTCGGCATTCCTCTCGCGCCCTCTGACACTGGCGGTCCTCTCAGAAGGCGTCTCTCCTCGTTTCACTTCGAGTGAACTCCATCCACTCCTCCTGCTCGTACTGGCGGCGTGAAAAAATCGGGTGTGATCGTTTAGGGGCCCATATGTTGGACTTGTAATGAGAGAACGCGTCTCTGCCCGTTCGAGACAGGGGGCGGCACTCGACGAAATGCTTTATAGATTATCATCATGTTCCTTGCTATATCTGCCATTGTTTCAGCCTCTATTATTAGGTTGTTAGCGAAACTTCTTAATACGTTGAGTGAGGCACTTTATTACGTCCAGAAAATCATTAGCGATCGATTAAAAATTATGATGAAACATTTTCGAAATTTTATAAAAATACGGTTCGATAATTAATAACGGTATAAATTGTAGTATTTTTTTCCAGGATCAAAATGAGATTCTTTGTTGGGACAATATTTGTGATGATCGATGGATGATTCATCGAAGACTCTTTTAGTGTAATCAGTGAACTTGTTTTTTTTTTTCTAAGGGGAAAACTCGATACCGGTTAGCGTTGGTGGAACTGACGTCAGGAAAAAGCCGGTACAAAGTTTACCGTTGATAGGCATAATCAATAAGGCCCAGTGGGATGAAAAGTGGCCGATTGGCTGAATAGATCGCGTGAAAAGACGCGTGTAATCAATTAGGGGGGGCCCCCGGGGCCTGCGGAGTCGAGAGCAAATATCTCTTTCGGAGCAACGTCATCCAGAAATGTGCTGGTCAGCATCCCTGCTGAGGCTCGTCGGTGGATCCACCCGTCGGCTCATGGGCCCCGTCGGGCCCACTTTTACCAATCCGTTATAGCCAGCCTTGACGATCCTACAAGCTTATTAATAGACGCGCTCGCGCCTCCTGGCAATCCCGTTCTGATAAACTTGACGAATATGTCACGAGAAAATCCTTGAAAGAATATCCTTTCAATCCTTTCCATCCAATAGGACCCAAAGTCAATCGAAGACAGTCTGTCTCAATGATTTTCAATAAGTAAACCTTCCACTGAAATCACATCTGCACTAAGTATACAATTCTTGTGCTCTATTAAAAAGAAAAAACTTGTGCCAATATCTATTACCAAGATACATGAACGGGCCCAGCCTCTGTTATCCCTGCTGCATCAGGACCCTGAATAGTTCAGACACTAATCATTTCAATCTCAGTAATGATCCCAAAGCCACTCAAAGTAATCAGCAATTCCAAGACTGCACAGTGGCAAAACGGGCCCTCAATCAGGTCAGAATTTCGGAAATCAGGGTCCTTTCCTTCCTTTAGTGTTCGCGTGTCGAATCGGTGGGTCTGAATGGCCCGAAAGGAAGCCGCGCCTCGTAGGTTATAAATCTAGGCGGTGGGTCGTCCTGGGGGTCCTAGCGTGTGAGGTCCTAAATGGTAACAAATGCCTTCAAACGGCACAATGGTCCGCGGCTTCGTTGACATCGAAGGGCCGGTGTGTCTTGCTGTCAACGCCCGGGGTGAGCAATGGCTGCTCACTGCCGTTGCTGCGTCAGCATTTCTCATAGTTTCCCTATAGCTAGCCGACACACTGTATATACTCATAGATACCACAATGGTAAAATGGCCAAATTCTATCGTACCAGATACACCTTCCTACATTGTAAGTCCCTCTTACAAGCCCCCGAATGACAGAACCTCCTGTATACTACAACCATTGACACTTACCATAACCTCATAGGTGGTCCCTCATCCATAAGAAATCACTCACTGCCCGTCACTTGTGAAACGAATACTTGACTTTTCAAGTGTGGAAAAATCGAAAAAACGAAACGGAGATATATCGGAAATACCGTACATTCTCAGATTTCAACACAGATCAAAAGTATCCAATCTGATGATCCACGAACACCTCCTGTACAGCAGATAGGTTAATTATTAAATTATCCCAGAATTCCACCGATGCCATCGTCAAGCATGTTTCTTTATCCGTTTCCGTAATAAAATTAGCATTCTTGCGCGATAACTGCCATAACTGAGTGTACCGATTAAATCGCGACTTGAAGTTAACTCCCTCTGTCTTTCTTGTCCAGACTAAAATACCCAGGGTATACGCGTATCTATAGAGCGGACGGAAAACAGGCGTGCCAACCTGTGCCATAATCTACTAGCGGTGGGCGTCGTGTGGTGTCGTAGCGATGGAGACCGAAGATACCCCGAAGCAAACCTCTTGGGGGATTATATTCTCGTGACAGGGATATTGGTGCCAGCCTGACTCGTGTAACACCGTAGATACACGATACGATACCTGGCTCAACAACCCTTCGTGTGCCAGTGTATGGCTTCCTCTTGTAATGCTTCCGAAAAATCAGGCCTCGCAGACAGCCATTTATCTTTGCTCGGAAAGCGCGCGTCTTTTTGGTGGACTGTGAATGCATAAATTTTGCTCTTAAGGAAGATGGAGTTTGCATATAAAATAATTTATATCAACAGCCACAGAGATATGGTCGATATTCAATTGCAGTGTGTAATAAAGTATACGTGTATAATAGTACGAATTCATATCGAATGGAGGTTATGTGTATGATATCTCGATCCAACAAAAGGTTAGTTTCGGTGTTTGTTAATGATACAAATGCGACGTTGATAAAAACATAAGACAATTAATGAATTAATAGTATTCAATTACTGCGTGACGTATCGTTTATCGATAATTCGCCTTAATGGTGACTAGAAACGAGACAAGTGAGTTAAGTGGGAAGCGTGGGCCCACCTGGCCAATTAGGCCCATTTAATTAACGTGCTCTACACGGCGAATGGGGTCTTGGACTGACCTAACCTTTATTCGCGTTATATGTTACAGACACCTATCATCCCCGAATGTTTTCTATGGATCGGACCGATCGTCGATCGCCGATACAATCAATAAGCCTGATTGTGAATCACTTAGTGGCTCGGTTGTTCCTTGAAGAGGATGCTTGTGTAGGTGGGTGGGGTTTTGTGGGGCTGCGATGGATATATACATATTATACACGTGGGGTCCGATGGGGAGGACCCATTAGGCTAATCCCTCGTCGGCGGCCAGGCCAAAGGAAGGGAATAAGAAGGAATAAGAAAGCCACAGGCTACGTGTCATTCCTGTTCGACCGCCGACACCTATACCCGGACCGACCGACATCTACCTATCTATATATGTGGGTATATATATATCACGTATACGTATGCACACGATCTTATTGCTCTCTTGCTATCTACTACAGAGGTGCTCCCTATCATCATTTATACTTCCTCTTCCTTTTCCTTTTTTTCACCTATTTTTATACCTATCCAACACTTTATGCCTTTCCTCGTGTATCTCAACGCTGACAATCAGGCACTGCTGGAGTTACAAGATACTATGTACCTGGTAATTGGAGCTGAAGGACAATTTGTTGAGTTTCCTGACATTGCTACGGATAAGGTTCTTGGAGATGAACAATCAAGGATAATTCTGGTTTCAATTTTATTGCTGATCAAAGTTCATATTTTATCTCAGGAGAAAACTGGATTTCCTTTTATTTGATTCTTGTATGGATCATGTACAATTTCATAAGCGTGCCTGTTGTTAGATATTCTTAACTGAAATTGTATTTTTTTTGAATTTGACAGTTTAGGGAGTCATCAGTTTTAACTTAAAATGAACGGTCCATTTTATCTTGTAGTTTAAGACTGAATGTTTTATTTCTTTTTTTTTTCACAAAATATGTCTGACTGTTTTTTTTTTAATGCAAGTGTATCATTATATTTTGAGGTATCAAGGGATGCTAAGTGAGCACCACTGCTGACGTGTGGCAGGCGGCTCGTTTGATCTCCGCGGGACTCTCGCGGGCCCTCGGGCCTCATGGCTCTTGGCTCTTGGGCTCTTTCCTCTTGGCTCTCTACTCTTTTCTTGTCTTTTCGACAGTTCACGATCCTGCGACTCTCTCATTCCAATTTTTCACCCTTTGAACACACCTGTACCTCTTTAAATACCAGCGACTTGTTAACCATCCTTTACAAGATTTCCAGATTTGCCTAATTTATCTGAAACACGTGAGACTATCTTGTACCTCCCGACAGGTACATTACATCCAGTACATATTATCCATAAATTATTGCACTACCTACAACAAACGCACGTTGTACCCTCAAAGCAATCGAATTCACAATTCTTATACAACAAAATGATGGCAACAATGAAGTTGCAAATTTTTAAGCATCATAACAACAAATTTCGATTGTCCCAGTCGTCTCGAGGGAATCAAGATAATTCTTTGCGATAAATCCATGCATTCCGGTTGACGTAAAAAGAAGATCAAAAATGAAAGAAACACAAATGGTGGACAAGCGAGATCACAGTGGAGGCAGTGTGGAAGAAAGATGAAGATAGACTCTGGAGGTGGGGTAAGGATAATGTGTGCCCCATAAGATATTGACACTCCTGTAATCCGTTTGTCGGACGTGTGGGCAACCTGGCTAATCCAGCTCACGCCCACCGGAGATTAAATCCGCCGGCGAGGCTTGGCTCGACTGAGCCTGCAGGACCAAAACTCCGACATCGTGAGGGAACGCGTCAAAGTTTCACCGATGGAGAGAGAATGCGGGTTAAAAGCTCCTCGTCCTCTCAGACGTCGGATTCGCCGACTTTCCTCCTTCCATTCTTGGTACTTTATTTTTATTTTAGTTACGTCACTCTTCGTTTTTGTCACTCGGCTTTCAATTTAGCTTCGTAACCTTTAGGTATACTTTCTTGTAATTTATTACTATTCTATTTTTTAACTCATTAAAATAGCTATCGATACCACTGTTACTCAGTACTGATAATTTTGTGATGAAAAACATTTAATTTTTCATATTTTTTAAATTCTGTTTCTCTTTTAATTCGCAGAAATACTACAAGATAATTCTCTCAAGTTCTATTGTGTTAATAAACTATAATTTATAGGAAGTTTGAACATTTTATTGTCAAAGTTGTAATAAGACTTACCACCACCTAGTATACTGTTGATAGTATAGTCCTTTTTGCCATCGTCGCTAGGTCGTCCCCCTCGCAGTAGTCTGCTTATGGAGCTGATACTGGGTGGATCCGAAAATCCTTCCTAGACAGAAAATAAATTCAAAATTACAAAAAAGAAAAAAAATGGAACCATATCAAAAATAGCTCCTTAAAACAACATCATGTTATACTACCAGAACCAAGCGTGTCCCAAATCTACCAGAGACTCTCGAATTCAAGAAATATGAAATGCTCTCAAGACATTGCAACTGTAACCAAGTATATTCGATCCACGTTTGCGTATCGAGTGCGGAATCAGAAACGCTGGGCGGTAACAAAGGTTCCCGCATTACCGGTCTAGGGCTGATCGCTATCGTACGATCACGGTCCGATCGGCGATCGTCGATCGCGGATCTCAGAAACAATAACGACGAGTCGAGTACGAGCCGTGGCGAGGATCTTGGCCGGGGCGATGACAGGGAAAGAGAGATGGAGAGGAGAGCCCCAGGCTCAGGAACGCCTCCTTCCAACATTAAATGCCGTATTAATGCCGGCCACGGACGCTGCCTGCTTGCCTCTTTGCCTGCTTTTACCTGCCTTACCTGCCCGATTGCTTGTGCCTCCTTGCAGCGGCGTATACAAGATTTCGAAACGATAGGGTGTCCCGCTTCTTCTCTTTTTCTTCCTTTTCTTCTTCCGCTCCGTTTATACGCAATTTTGCTCCTCTTTTACACCCTTGATTTTCGGAGTAGCTTTTTTTATCATGCTTTTTTTTCTTACGTAAAAATTCAATTTATCTCTCTATCAGACCCAGCCAGAAGGCCGGATCCTCTTAAAAATGATGAATATTATAATTCAGGAATAATTTTCGATATTTTATTAGGACATATTTTGCTAGGGGTGTACGAGCCGTTTATTTTTTGAAATTTACATTAATACTGGCATTTATTCATGAGAATTATTAAACCGGGTTTTTTTTGAAGGAGAAATTTTTTTAACAGGGAGATAAAATTTTGAAAATTTTTTATTCTATGCTGGTACATTGTTCTTGGGTTTAATGAAATATTCAAGCCCTATACTCGGAGCATACGCCAATGAGGTGTGGGTGTAGAGGCGGCGGGTAGGATCTATTAGAGGACACGCGAGTCGCCCCGGGGTCTATGGACCCCTCCTAACCACGTACCGCCTCATACACAATATTAAAAAGGCCCATTCACTGCAGACCAAAAGAATCACCGTGGAAATCGGCAGATCGACTTTCCAGGATTTTGGAAATAAATCGTAGTTTTTCTTCAAGTATAAAAATAGTGAAACAAAACATTCAAAAGAATCACTGTACTTTCCAAAATGAACAATCACCATTTTAATATTTTTAATATTTTCCTATATGATAAAAATTGCAAATTTGTCTGAAAAAAATTGTCTAATAAAATTTAATTTTATTACAATCTCCACGACACTTCGTTACCATCCATATTAAATATTAGTATAAAATTTTCCAAAATGTGTCTCAGTACGTATTTACCGTAGCCATCGCGTTCTTTCTTTCAAATGTAATATACAGATATACATAATACACCGTGGCAGATCCATTTACCAAACAGCTTATAAAAGCAGCTCACCTTCATAAGCTTATCGCGTATTTCCCAGCTGAAGATTCCAGGATTATCTCTTTTAAGTTCCTCGATCCGTGCCTCGACTTCCGGTGTGGCTACTCTCGGCTTACTCCCGCCAATCACACCGGGCCTGATAGATCCTGTCTCTTGATAACGATTGAGGATCTTCGAGACGCAGCCATGAGACACGCGTAGCTGTCTCGATATAGCACATGGTCTGACACCGGCCGCTGCCATTTCCACAATTTTCAGTCTAATGTGATTCGGCAATGGTCTACCGTTGATGAAGACCCCACCGAGCTGATTCATTCTTCCCTGACCTGTAAGGTAAAAGATCCATTTTTTTTATTGAAACAATTTTACATTATCTCATAAATGAAACGATAAATTATATCACGCGCGAACGTGGATAAGTGATAAAATTTTTTTATATAAATTTTCAATATCAACAGTAAAAAATTATCCTCCCGTTATACGCGTTACGAACGATTACACGTGGTGAAACGAGTATAGGCAGACACCGTGTAAAAAGGCAAAATCAGATAAGAGGCGCGTGGGTTAAATTGCCGAAAAGAGGCTAAACGCCGTAAAATTGAAGGAGTTACGAGAGGGGTGGTGGGGGGGCGTGACTTGTCATTTCCGGGACTAACAAGAGAATTCTAGAGGATAGCGTAAGTAATTAGCCGTCCGGGTGAATTACACTGTGGACGCACACGATCATTTGTGACGCTGTCATTAGCTCCTGTAGACGGGGGGCTGCCGAGGGAAAGGAGGGCAACCGCCTAATAACTGTCTTTACCAATTTCGGAACTGAGTCCGCGTAATCGGAATTTCATAAAGGATAATTGCTGAACTCGTAATTCGTGTGAATGCGGATACCTACTGATTACCCATTTATTGCCATGTCGTTAATTAACTTTCTGTAGCACACACCATTCTAAATTACGTGTGACACGCTTTTATAGAATGAACAGTAATTATTTTTGTAATTGAATTCTGGGGAGATAAAAGAAATTCGGATAACAAATTTTTTCATGTTACTTCGTACGAAAGGATATAAATATTGTAGAACGTGCTAATTGGCTGGGGTAATAAATTTTATTGCGTAGTAAAAGCGATTTAAGAAATTTTTATTAATTATCGTATTTGTTCGTGGCACCATTTTTTATAGGCTTACAATGAATAACCTTTTTTTAAATATCTAATCGATAACTAATTATCATAGCGTAATCATATAAATTAGTCACAATACAAAGGTAAAGTAAATAGTAGGTTGAATATGCTGGTTAATTAATAAACTGATTTCCAGTGGGTTTTATTAGGATAATAGGCATATAATCAATTGAACGAGCCTCGACTGTACCCGCGATGGGTTTCATTAGTGGTCCAATAGTAACGATTCGAAGCGACTGGATAAACTGTCTAAATTATAACCATCCGTAGTATTAAGTCTTACGAGTACAAGTAACATTTTTGTTTCATTATTGATCTCGACTGTGACCAGATTTCTATATTCAATCTGAGTTCTAATAAACTTTCTCTACTCGTCCAACTGCTTAGTTTTTTGATCTAAACATTTTTTTTAATAGCAATTTTTGAAAGGTTGAAAAA
Organism: Cephus spinipes; assembly: GCA_963971525.1. NCBI lineage: Eukaryota > Metazoa > Arthropoda > Insecta > Hymenoptera > Cephidae > Cephus > Cephus spinipes. Next base: position 5,458,946 of record OZ020580.1, on the reverse strand, counting down.
AAAATTGTGATTTTCAAAATTTATAAAATTATCTAAAAACTAATCTGTCTATTTAAATTGCATATTTTTTTTGGTTTCAGTTAGTTTAATTAATTGATAAATTTTCACCAAAGGAACAAAATTCATATATATACCTTGGAATGGATATCCACCAAAAATGGGCCTCATGCCGCTGGTCACGTCCATACTGTCCACGATTTATCCAGATACCGTCACTCACTGTCGAACAAAGTCACACGAAACACGCGCGAGTAAAGGTCTGTTCACACGGTACGTTAAGAGGAGTCGACTACAATAAAAAAAATGCAGAAGAATAAAATGCCGGGCTTAAAACACCACCGAGGATAAATGCACTGTGTCCTACTGGGCTGCGTATCGGCCTATCAGCCAAGTGGAGCAATAAGAGGCGGAAGTGCTCCTGAAGAGGGACGGAGAGTGAACCGGGGAAAAGGAGGAAGAAAAAGAAGAAGTGGATGGAAGAAGAGGTAGGGAAGTAGAAGTAAAGCTAAAGGAAGTTGTAGTGCCGGCGTGGCTTTCGTTCCGAGGGTTTCGCAGCAATAACGTGTCAGTGCGCTCAGCCACTTGGGGTCTCTTCCTCGTATGCTCAGGGTGTTCCACGACCTGGCATCAACGTGGGGCTGATTGTTGGGTCCTTGGTACGAGGGGACCCATCATTGGGTACGCCCTGCCACGTGGTTGGTAACTAAGAACTTTACAATGGGCGTCCCGGACTTTGGGACCGCCTACGGAACGTGCCCGTTCGGTTGAAATAACCACACCGATATACTATAGTCTACTTACATGAGGCCCCTTTTGCTTCTCTTGGCTTTTTGAGTCATATCGGTACGTGCCATAAGATTGAAATTGGATACCCATTTAGGAGTAGTTTTATATTACTAATTATTCCGTGAAATTGGAGCAAAACGTTTTTTTGAGTTATTTTTCAAGCATCGATCTTAAAGTCAAAAATTTGTACGATACATATTTTTGGATGGCCTTTGAAATTTTTTCTATGTAAATGGCTTGTGATAAGATATTTTTCAATATTGTGTACTGCGCTGAAGCAATGGATGGTGTAAAGAGTTTCGACTTGAGTAAATCTACACTAGTACCAATGTAATCGATTACGAGCAAAGAGGGCTTGTAATAACTACCCTGTAACGTTAACCATAAATATATCAGACCCAAAATTTATTAAGTAGAAGATAGATCTGCTACGTCAAAGTAGAAACTAAGTACTGGTCTCCCGGAATGTTTTGAAAGTGCGAGACAAGGGTCTGTCGATGATGGTAATGGCGATCAGCGAAGGTTAGCAAGGCCCAAAAATCTTTGACGAAAACGTTACGGGGCAAATTACGTGAAGAACGAGCTCCTGAAGGAAGAATATTTACAGCGGGCCAATGTCCAGAAGTAAAATCATAATGAACGTATGATGGGGCGTATAAAGTTTATGGGACTTCTATAAAGTCCGGGGCCGGGGCTGTAAATCTCGTGCACGGTAGCGCCTTGCCTTGAGGTCCATGGGGGGTCTTGGCTTTCAGTTTGGGTCTTGAAGAACCCCACCGGAGTCGAAGCAGGACGTCCTCAGGTCACAATGGGGCCGCTGCAAATATTGTACCGGTCCAGCTCAGGTGAAGAGTGCTCTAAGATTTAAGGGATGAAGTTCGGTATTACATAACACAAATCTCTTTGGTAGAAGCTTAATGAATATCATCGATCATAATCGAACCTTAATGCACGTTAACCTGCTCTAACCATCCTAGGAAAAAATCAGACACGTCCAAAAAAAATCGTGACTTCACCCCTTCATTGTGTCTAATCGTAACAAAGTATATTTTTCTGCGTCTACATCTATATGATACATTTTCAATTGATCGTGATCAATCAAAATTATTCCAATGCTATATTTAATCCAGAGTAATCTTAAATCTATGTCAATAAATGGCTAATCATTTTTATAATATTTTTTTCATTTTTTTTTGTAATCCATACTGTCGATGTCATTTTGGCTACTGTCCATCGTCAGGACAATAACAAATACATCCGCCATCCAGTTAGCAGTTAGCACGGATGCCAACGAAGGCCACCTGCCAACCAAGTGCTACGAGGCAAAGGAGAAGGAGCCATTTGACAATTAGCGTACGGAACAGAGTAGCGTGTCATCTCCGAGAAAGAAGTGTTGCGAAGTCGTTTTAGTTCCGAGTCTTTCTTCGGCTTCGCTTGGGCACCGAGACAAAGCCAGTCTCAATATTTCCGTGCCGCATTTTTCATCCATTGTCTAGGATCGGGTAAATGCGCGTGACTTGCGGTGTCCTGGAAAGAGTCGCGATTGGCGGATACAGTGGAAATGGCTTGACGCGATTGGCCGAGGAGACGGGACTTGAAGAAAGACACTTTTATGGACGAGTCACAGGTACTACGGTATAACGTGGAAGAAATTGATTAGATTTCGGAACCCTTGGTTTCTCGCTCCAAGTCCCTTTCTCAACTTGACATCCTCGAGTTTTTGTTTCCCTTACAGAAAATTTTACTTCGCTCGGAAAACTGAGTTATGGCTGCCATGAAATTGCACTCTGGGTTGCTTCAGAGATTTTTCACTACTGAGGTTAGACACGTCTGCTTTAATTAGATTCGCTGGTTTTTTAACATTCGTTCCAAAGGCACGTGGATACCGATTTATACCGAGTTAAAATTATATTAATATTTCCTAATTATGTATTACTCACTATGAATTTTGCGCAATATTTATTTAGCATTGCGCAACAAATATATCGGTACGTTTACTTATTTACTGTGGTCGAGTTGGAATACTAAGCGGTCACTTATACTATTCGTCGTTAACGAAATTATGTAATATTGTGATTTTGTACACAAGAGCGTTTGGCGTGCTGATACAAAAAAATAGTAAAAAATTTTTATGCAACTCGGCAAGAGTGTTTAGGACACTGCGCGAGGAGAAAGGCAAAGCAGTAAAACCCCGCTCGAACGGCTTGCCACTAAACGGGCGCATTAAAAATTCTAATGGAGCGCAACCCTGGTTCTCACCTAGTTTAACATAACAACGACATGCCAGCCATTACTCAAAACACGGTCGCTCTCGAAAATCCCGTCCAGGCACCACCGAGTGTGAGGTCCTGCGCCGCGGGCGCCTTTGACAACGACTGATGCACTGGTATCACTCACCAAGATTTATTGGGACTTAGACTAATTGCCAGTTTTAATAGAAATTTTGAGCGGTGCTCATCTGCCCGAATCAAAAAGTCACGCTGTTACGAGACCGGGAAATTTTTCATTCAACGCCTCGAACCATATTCTACGTTAAAGCAGTGGATAGCCGAATGCTTAGATGCTAAGAGACATTTCGAAATTTTTTATTGCGAGACATTTAATGGTTACGCAGGCGATATTTGTTTTATATATCTTTTGTTAATTACTATCAAGACTACGGCCCGTACTCGTACCTCTCTTTTAGCGTTAAGAGACGTCTATTAGTCGTTAAAAGATAGCAGATAGCAGTCGATAAAAGACGCCTTTAACGCTAAAAGAGAGGTATGAGTACGGGCCTATATGTTTTATATGATTATGTAATATCCATGCCTATAGCTTTTGTTATTCGATATGGGAACATGTGTTATTGTAGCTGATCTTGTATTGTGCGTGTTATGTTTACCGAGACGATATTGAGATGGATCAGTGAAAATTCTTATTTTTAAGTGACGATTCTGACAATTTCGAAAACTGAGCACCACCGCAACTTTTGTTCATCCAGAAGCGAGACAGCACCATGGAAAATGCCTGTTCTCTCATTAGACTCACAAATGCTCCAAATATCTTCCTGATTACCTTATTGAGCGAGTGAATGCGTCCTTTGCATAACTTTGGAAATGGGCCAGTGGCCGTCAAGCAGCGGCCAGCCACTACTTACAAGTCAAAGGGAGAGTCGCCCAAAATGTGGTTGGAATGCGGGAAATTATGCAAAATTCTCTATTTGCTGTGTTTGACGCACACGTTTTCCACCATAGATCATTCTGTGAACAGCTGGAGATCAATTGGATGCACTTGTACATAATGTCTCATCCGTGGCTACATCGAAAGAAGAAATAAATAAACAAATAAAGGGCATACAAAATTCTTTGAAACTCCCAAAATGAGTTCTTTCGAACGACCTCTTAATTTCAAAAATAAAAATCTTTCTCGAGTCGCACATCAAAAAATTCCAAAAACAGTCATTTCTATATATATTATATATACACATATAATATATACATACACGGTTGTCACAAAAATTTTTTATCGTCGTAATTCAAAAATTGGACAACCAATACCAAAACTGCAACATCAGGACTCACAAGTAGCAAACGAACCCAAGAAACCTAGACAGTTGGTCTTGTAAACGGTCCCTTTACGCGGGTATCCAATAATTTACGTAAAATTTGGCAATAAGTTTTCAAACCCAATACCGCGGTCCCTTTGAAGGAATTAGTCTTATTGGGCACAAAATTGGAACAGAGGCCTTCTGACCTTTCATAGGACCATAGGCCCATAAGCCTCCGTCAGGCCCATCCGTAACATAACGAGCTGACTTATGCTCTCGCGTACGCTTGCGCTCTCTACCCTACTGCAGAGTTCGCAAACCCACACAGCCCCCACACGTGGACATTTTTTTTTTATTTTTCATCATCCTCACCCAGGACCCAACCCTGATACACCTCTGCATTTTTTCAGCCAATCGACTCGTAATACAGCCGCCTCGCACTTTAAAAGCCGATGGCGTTTAACGTCTAACTTGTAACGTTATTCCACAGATTTACGAATCGGTTCAAAGTAGATCCATTTTTTTCGCGGTACCCGAAAAAGGGTCCACGAAAATTTTGTCATTATTATTAAAATTGGACATGCATTTTTTATGGGTCCTATTCATACACGCATACCCCTCCGTGAGTCCCAATATCTTTGCGTTAAGTGCAATAAACATATTTGACATTGCAAGTGGTTTATTATGAGTGCATAAGCGGTGCATATAACCAGGCGGGGAGATGCAATTGGAGAGTTAGCCTGGCAATATTGCTCGCACGTCTTTGGATTTGAGTATGGGCCGTTACGGTGCCACGAGTTATTTAAATAAAGCCTTTGTCGGGAACTCCAGTCCATTACTGAAGTACCTTTATAGCCACGCGTATACACCGATATGCCGAATTACTCATTTTTTTCGTCATTTTTATAACCGCTGACTGCCGCGCTTACTCGCTGTGTACCAAGCCGCCAATAATAATGCATCTCCGTTACACGGAATGCAACTGCAATGCAAAACCATCGTCCGTACAGACTCCAAGAGTCCGCGGGCTGATCTCTTGCCAGAAAGTCAAGGGTCGCTACATATCTTCCGGAGCATCTCACGAGTCACGAAGTCTGGTATTACGCATTATTTGTTACCGCCCCATGGGAAGTGCCAGATACCTTGCCTCTCAATTTTTAATTTTTTTAAATAAAAAATTATGGTTCGTAGTTATTAAAAAATGTTTAAAAAATATGAAAAAAAGTTCATTCTTACCATTGATTTTTTCGGATGGATAATTTTTAAAAATTTGTATATAAAAATTAAAAGTTTATAATTTTTTTTTTGGTCTTATCTTAACAGCCATTGGTAATCGGTTGAATAAATTTGAGTTTACTTATGAACGAATTGATCTAACAGATCTCATAAATTCAGTATCGTATTCAGCATCCAAAGACCGGTTACTCCAAAGCCACAACTCGTAAAGCACGTAGATGGCACTGCCTGGAAGCTACTCTCTCTTTGGTTGTATCTCGTAGCTACTCGAAGCGGGTCCAGCATCCCACTCGCTAATTAACGTTGTCGTATCTTGCGAATAGTGGGCGGTACTGTCTCATTTGTATACATTTTTCATTCCTTTATAGACCAGCCAGTTTGACCCAGTAGGCTTCGAAGGCTTCACATTTCGAGCACCGTCGAAGGTGTCAAATAACTTATGTTAATTTAAGTGGAGATATTTAGTCTGACGAAGAAAATATGTATTTTTCCTTAAAATTTCATAAATTCAATATAAAAATGATTTTATCGTTTTTGCCAAATAAAAATTATTTTTCTATCTCGATATGTCACTATTCCATAGATGAGGTCTCCATTTCGCGATGGCATTAATGACCCCCATCGTGAGTATAATTTAAAAAATGTCGGTGGCTTTGTACTTAACTAACGTGGGTGGTGGACGATGGTTCGAAGAGTAGTGGGTTCCATACGTGGTGTGACCGCTCGACGGCACGCTCGTACCTCACACTACATACTATACATAACGTGTATCCCCACATGCCCTTTTTCTATACTGAACCTCCTCGAACTCTCCCTGACCCTGCTTCCCTATTCCCGTTTGTAAAATGCTGCGGCACGTTCCACAGACGAGTATCAACATTACAAATAATACATTTGATAAAAAAAGAAACCTTAAAGATCTTTTTACATGAATTTCTGAAAATTTCAAAATTTTAGAAAAATAATAAAACAAATTTTAATATTTCGGATTTACCGATTTTTCTACAAAGATTAAGTATCGCATATATGTTTATAGCCGAATAAAAGTGACTATGGAGTACGTGGCCGTTTCTAAAGGTATAACACACAAACTATGGCTAGAGGCGAAATCGGCCGAGAAGAAGGCAAGTCTAATGAAAGGCACGCGCAGTCTGACGGCTCAGCGTGAGAATAAAATAATTAACTGAGCTGACCGCGACCGGACGGGCAGGAGGATCCCTTTGAGGGAGGAAGCAAGGGCCAAATTGTGAAGTGAAAGAAGACGAGAAGAAGAAGAAGAAGAAGAAGTGAAGAGAGCGAGGATAAGAATCATTGGGAAAAGAAGAGACGGATATACAGTGCTCTTGGCCAGGTGCGTCGTAAAGCCTTAGAATGATGCTCTAATAAATCCCTCTGAAAAATTGCAAGGCCTCGGGGATGCCGAAGAGCATCTTCTTCTTCTTCGCGAGTCTTTAATGCTTCCCGGAGAAAATGTCGGACCGCGCTCGCGTTCGTGTCTGAGTTAGAGATGAGTTGTGCGAAATCCTTGGCAATGATGCCGACCCGTCAAAGTACTTGCACGAGGATCTCGCCTTACTTTATTTATGACGTTCCCGTTGTTACTTTACGTGTTGGACTGATATGAATTTTTGAAAAAAATTTTTTTCAAAAATTCAAGCCATAAGTACAAACACTACAAACCTGGCCTAAGAAATGACACAGGTTATGGATATGATTGTGTGATTTTTTTAGTCATCCTTTTTTGTCGTTTTTCAAAAAAAAAATTTATGACAGTCCTCGATCCTTTATGCACACGAGCCAACGGCCGACACTGGCGGCGACGTCAAAAGGACCTCGATCCTGGATCCTTGTTCTGAGTCCTGTTTCGTCACAGTTCGACTGTCGTCTGAACGCGGATTGGATCCGGCCCGGTGCGAGTAGCTCGCGACTTGGTCCTATTTACCGATTATTGGCCGTGTCCTCCTGCAACGACGGAGGTCCTTGCTGTTTCCTGCGTGCTACGGTGTCTCCTACGAGTCTTGTTCACCAAGCTATATATACCTATGTACAGCTACGATATAGCAACGCAGGACGATTTCTCTCTTCGGGCAGCTGAGGGCCCTGCCGTTGCGAATCTATTCACGCTTTGCTCCTGCGGGACTCCTTCACCATCCAGGACGACGAGTTTCACGTTTAAAAGATTTTTCGGTATGACAGGGTACTCGTCCTGGACGAGTTCACGCTCTCTTGGAAGGAAAATTGTGAATGCTGATTTCTTTGGATTTTTTAACACTCGGAAATCCCTGGAGGCGCAGGACATACTCGATGCGAAGATACCACGTACGGTGTTCTGGAAGGATATTTTGTAGAAGAAAATTTTTTTATTTTTCATATTCTTTTTATAACCGTTCGATACTGTATCGCATAAAAATTTTTCTTTATACCATGGTCGAAAGTACATGATTGACGCATCGATTTCAGTGCAGAAAGCCTTGGATTTTTGCTGTTCTCCGATAGGGGTCTACACAGCCAAGATCCAAGGCTTTCTGCACTTCAGTCGATGCATCGATCATGTATTTTCAACCATGATATAAAGAAAAATAGTATACACCACACGGGCAGTAAACTGAGCACCCGGAATTGCTCGTGCAGTGCCGAAAACTCAGTTTTCTGCCCTTGTAGTGTAATATACTATTGTGTTTAATTTTTTGAATTTTGAAAGTCTTCCTACTTGTAATTCTTAATCATCTCAATAGGATCCTGTCGAGTAGTTTGTTATTCCAATCAGTGAGAGATTGGCATCTACAAGTATCTTCGTCATTTCCAAGGACCTATTGATGTCCTAAAAAAAAGTGAAAATTTTGACTTTTACTTAGATCCATGTCGAAAACACGACTGTCACTCAATTCCATAAAGAGAGGTACGTAGCATTTAAAAGTATCCTCGAGGATACCTGAAGTAGTACGAAAGGTCCTTGCATTGGAATTATTGAAGAAGATTAGGAGAGGAACGCGACGAGATAATCGAGGTCCTGCAAGAAGGATCTGTCACCTACAGGACCCCCTGGTAAGATAATACGGCATCCTGCTTACGGCTGGACTTCTTATCCCGTCTTAAGCGTCGGCTAAGCCGCGAAGCTGACACTAACCCCGTTAACCGTTAACCTCGAAACTCCTGACTTTTTAAATCGTTGTTTATTTACCATCTAAGCTCCTTTTTGGCAGGTTCACAGGATCACAGGAATCCGGTATCCTGACGAAAAAGGCCTTCCTATATGCACCCTGTGCAACTTTGTACCCAGAACACCGAAGTCCTTTGCACCAGTACGACTCACAGAAATCTCCAAAATCAATTATCTAAAATATTTATATTTATTTTCAACATTTTTAAAATAATTTTTCCAAAGATATTTGTATTTGTAGTTCGATTTTGTTTTTTCAATTTCAGGTCGTATGCTGTTAAGTGTCTGGACTATAACTACCCTATCTAAAGTAACAAACAAGGGATAAATCCTTATAAACAGGGTGGTCCTAAGTTTGGAATCTTTTCAGGGTTCCTAACCGGTTCTATACGGTCAAATCGTATTTGCACGCTCCACAAGACCCAGATATCGATGAACGATGATTCCTTTCACTCCTTTCGCTACAGTTCCCTGATACTTCGCTGGGCAACTTTGAAGGGAGGTCCTTTTCTGAAAAGACGCTTAAATGAAGATGTCATAGGAAAAGTATTTTGGAATTTTTTTCACAGGGTCCTTGGTACTACAAGTATACTCAGAATTTCGGCTTCCGTCGTTCGACTAGCAAGGCGCTACTTTTGTTCCTCACAAAGAGTCAGACGTGTCTCTCATATCGAAGTAGTAACTTTCACGATTATTTTCAAGTCGTATGGAAATTGAGCAAGGAGACCCTTTCAAAAAATTTCTTAGAATTAGTTAAAAAAAAAGAGAATATGTAATAAATTCAAAAAATTATTATCCAAACTAGAAATATATTTTTCATCGTTATTTATGTAAATATTGCATAGATGGTACAGGTTAAAATTTTTAAAATTTTCAAAAAAATAATCACAACAAATATTTCATTTAACGAAGTCGTGAAGATATAATATTCTTGTCTTTGGGTAAATTCCCATGGCGACCCTCGGACATAGTATAACTAACTCTACCCGACGGTTTAGGTAGGCGAGGAAGAAATTATTTTCAAATCATTGGACTCTGTGTGTCACGACAAAACCCACAATTTTGCCAAGAATCGCGGCTAATCTCCAGTACTACTGGTAGGAAAAGAAAAAAAAGCTGAAAACCCTTTCCCTTTACTAAAATTCAGACACCAAAAGCTAAGCTGGACCGCCCACTTGATGTTTTCGTATTCGCGTCAAACCGGCTTTGGATCCTGACTGGATTTTCGTTCTAGACAGAGTTGATCTTGTCACCTTTCGACAGCTCACAATATTTTACAGCTTTTCTGCACCAGCGAACACCTCACGACTCACTAAGAAGATCTATATTGTCTCACGAGAAATCTCTCTACAGTGTTTGATAACTTATTTCAGCATCTGCGGCCATTTTTGGATCTAACTTTCCAGTCATTTGCTTTCAAACCATTAAAGTCAAATATTTGACTATATAAAAATTTAGTACAACTGATTATTAAATGCGATACTGAATCGTATGATAAGTTTTTAATGCAGTGAGTAGGTCTTCTTACGTCTTACTTATTTTCATTCTTATAGAATGTCATAAACCGTAAAATCCTCAGTCGGATTCGCTAAACCGGAAATCGGACCAGTTTTATAGAAATTCCATTGGTTCCTAGCTGGTTCAAAACTTGTTAGAGCATATTTTGGGTACGGTCGTGTATTACTAGGGGCGCGAGTCTTTTGGGCAGAACTAAGTTCCTAACGCGTGATGACATGCCTGCTTACGCCAGCAAGGTCGGTGCTTTATGCTCGGGGCTGCCGCAATGCTGCTAGTCGAGAATTTGATTAGGTCAATTATGCGGGCCTGATCGGATCTTCACGTGAAATTAGATTGGCCACGTTGGTTATGACAAACCAAACAACGTTTCTATCTTCTTAGTTAGCACGCTTCTTTACACTTCGAAATTGTATTATTACACTGACTCCCTCGATATAAAAATTGCGCAATACTCAAAAAATTTACGAAAAATAACGTTTCTGTTTATAAAATCCGAACGAATAAACAAAATATTCATATAAATATAAGTTACACTATATCAATTTAAAAATTCCAAAAATTACTTTAATCCCAAAATATCATTCAAAAGATACATAATCTCATAATACACAATTTTTTTTTATATCTTCCAAAAATAATCCACTCCAATGTATCACAACTAATAAAAATATATTAAACCATTTTTTTAGATGGTTTATGCATACAAGGTTGGTACTCAAATTTTGAATTGTCTGTATTAGAATTTATATTAGATTACATTAGACTACTGTCCAAGCTAAGTATCAAATCAGAATCAGTGTGACGTGTTTGCTATCTACTTGATAATTATAATCAGTAGGTATGATCCGTGATAGTTGGTCCCGGCTGCCGGCGTACAATCAGATTTTAACGGACATTTAGCCGAGAGTGGCGGGGAATAGAAAAAGGGGATCCGTGATGCACGTTAGACACTTTGTAACCAGGGTTGTGATGAATGAACGAAGTGCAGTTCGGTTCTCTAGGTTTACCAAGAGGGGGGCAAACTGGGAAAAGCAATGGCGGCCATTATGGCAGCTGGCTCCGCGAATTTGTCGCGCATCACGCCGCGTTTGTGGATCTTTGCAAAGCGATACGCGTTCATGGGGCTTCGCCCTAACCAGAACCCCATAGACCCGGTGTTCTAGTGTTCTGGTGTCCCGGTATATCCCCGTAGACACTGTTACACACCCCAGTTGTGGGGTTGAGAAGAGTGAAATACGATGGATACACGGAAGTGAATTTTGAACGTGGATAAAGATTTTTCATTATTTACAAAAAAGCGTGTACAATTTTGAAAAATTAATTTGGAATATATACATCTTTTTTTTTTAAACAAATTTAATAATTTTGTATAGTCGAGGAATGGCTTCTTAAATACGAATGAGAGGTTGCTTAAAATTTTTAATCGAGTTCTTGCGACTATCCTGGGTATTTTGAATTTTAGATTTTTGGGCAGTATAATTTTCTAGGGCTGGTCGGTTGGTATCTGGATGTGTATATAGGGATTTTAATGAGTGAAAATCCGGCTGCCAGAAAAGCTTTGATAGATCATCTCAGAGTCATCGTGATTCAGATCGGTCGTTAAATTGGAAACACCCCATCGTGGGGTGTTTCATTGCTTTTCCCATAGATTCTCTAGTTCGGGTCCAAAAGGCAGCAGTGCGCACGGTCGTAGGATTTGCACGGTTTTCATTGGCTCGGTTAGGTTTGATTAATCTATTTCACTGGTATATTGTTCCCTTGTTCTGAGCATTCTTATTGGCTGTGCAACCCGTCCCTAAACCTAAGGGGAACTTTTCACTATTAGATCCTACCATGACGGTACGTGAACTGGTTTTGTGTGTTTACTGCTCGGGCCATTTTGTTCCGAATATTTACACCCTATGATTTGTACCCTACCATTATCCCAGTGAAATCTGACTGTTGTTATTATACAAAAATATTCAAAAAACACCATTTTTTCAAACAATTTTTTTTTTCAAAAATAACCTTTTTGGACATACACTGCAGCGTATAAGGTTGGCATTTTTTAAATAAATTTTTGAAATTTACACATTTTCAGAAAATACACTAATCGCGTAATCAATCATTATCTATAAAAATTTGAAAAATTCTATGGGTATCCATTCCCTTGACATTCAACTATTCCTTTCCTAGGATACGGGTAGCAATCTGAAATTCTTTATGAACGCGGGAATTTTGTATAAGCAGCATCTACTAGCTGCTTGTGTAAGCGTGCTGCTTTAGCAGGGGGTTGGTTGCAACATCCGCCCCTAAAAAGTACCCCATGGGGGTGCGGCTTGATCCTGGGAGGCCGTCACGCCTATCAACCCTGCCTATGCTGGTACATCTGTTCGAGTCTCTAAACGATGAGAAAAAGCTCGAAAAAAAGTAATCTGGTACTCCAGTACTATACCGTGCTTTCGGAAATGAATGATCCAAATAATTTATTAATACATGACACCTTAAAGATACAGAAGCATCCTTAAAAGAATACTGAATAAATCTAAAACAGTATCACTATATCTACATTCAAATCTTTTAATGCCCATGAAATCTATGTCCCTCTTGACTTTGCAGTCTAATTATCGATCTCCTTAATTAGTAAATTAATTAATGCGAGTTTTATTCCTCGTACGGTCACTAATAACTATCCTAATTAATATACTGATATATTAATTAATATACTTCATCATTACGTCCAATCGTGAACCGATAGAAATATTATTTCTTTCTTCATCAGATTCAACATGCATTTAGCCTCTTATATGTTAAATCTATTTTACTGTATATATCTATATAAAGTCTAAATATTTTAATCAAGTTCTATAAAATTTTATATTATTTTAATTCATTTTATTTATCCACAGAAACGTGCTTCGAAGCTCAAGCACGATTATTGCTCATGAGATAATTAAATTTTCATCTGCAACGTTACAGTGCATTTAAATGAATCTGATGTTAGACATCTTCCTAATATCAATTTCCAATGTAACTACAGTACAGTTCTACAATCTGAATCCTCCTAAGGACGACACAAGGAGCGTTGAACAAATTTATAGGTGAAATAATTTCAAGCAAAAATTACAGCGAACCCCATTAAATACTACAGCTGTATATACACGGAGTTTGCGGAGTCTTAATTTTCTGCCTTGACTAATTGCGAAAAAGGTGGAAGGAGTGATGGGCCCCGCGGATCACGCGAATCGAATCGTAGCGATATCGCTAATTACATTTCTAGTCGAGTAAACAGGTGAGACGGTTTAACGCTCTCGTATCTCATCTGGTCTCCATAGAAACGACCTTAATCTTGATGCTCGTTCATGGAAAGTTACAGGACGATACAAAATATATAATAAATGTATATTAATTAATACTACCCCTCTATACTTATATGAATAAAAATATCTGTCACCCAGCTAAAACTTAATCCAACGATTTTCACCATAATATTTTATGGGCTAAGTTCAGACCGCACGTATCGCCTCTATTTCTATCCCATGATTCGTCATTGAATGATCCTCCGCCCATTTTCCATCCCCTTCGGCTTTTTCAAGCTCTTCTCAAGCGGCACCCTTTGTAGATGTTATACTCGAGGGTTCGTGCCAATACGGAACGACCACCAATGTGCTGGAGTTCTGGTATTCGCTACCCTTCAAACGAGAGTGTGGTAGGTCAAGATTGTCTTCACAAGCATTTTACGATATGCGACGTTATGACTGATCGTGTGAATCAAGGTGAGAATTTTGAATGAAAGTCAAAAAGAATCTATAGAGTACACTTTATAGATACGAAAGAGACGCGGAACGAAAGAATATTATATAACATTAAACGGGAAATTACTTTTGTTGTAATTACAATTTTTTGGGAGATTTTTACGGAAAACAATTTTTTTACGGTGTTCAAAGGAATTTACAGGATCGGAGTATTTTTAGAATTACCGTGAACTCCTAGTCCGTACTTTTTGAACTTTTCGGTCAAGATGTAAAGACAAACGCGAGTTACGACTTGGGATACTAGAAAGGGCCGACCACCTACTCTGTTCGCACAATGGGTACAAATGCGTGGCGACAGGACCCGTAGATATACGGCGGTCTGATTGCTCGTTGTCGCTGTGTCCGATCGTCGCTGAGTGTGGATGCCGCTTGAGGGTAGTCTACCTTATATTGTGTCCGAGGGTGCGGAGGCGTTTTAAAACCAAAAGAACTACAGGAAAGAAAGATCTTTTTTGTGCGTACTAGATATTAGAAAAGCCGCGCCTTTCAACGATTAACAATTTTTTTTTTGAAAATGTATATATATCAAAGATAAGTTTAAAGGGCAGGATTTTGAGATCAGGATGAAAGAGACGCTTTTGCGATAAATTTGAATGATAAGAAATTTTAGGAAAATTCTTTTATTTCATAACGTCTAATCGTACAGATCATTGTATAAAATTAATAGATGTGCAGTAGTGTGAACAGAGCTTTATTTACAACTGGCCAATTAAATAATCAGATTATTATCAAACATCACATTCATGTAATTAACGATTAATTCGAAAATTCTCACATCCTCTATATCTCGCGATACTTAACTTTAACGATCTAACATCTACCGATACATATGTACAGGTCTTAATATAAATTCAGTTTGCATTAACAGTAGTAAAATGGTACATAAGGCATATGCGTAACGAGATACGTGTTAGAAATGAGGCAAACTTCAAGGCACTGTAAGTACAGATTGCTTATTAAGGCATGTTAAAGGTAAGGTTTCCTTTTTCCTCTGAAGGAAAAAAAAGAGAATTTACCCAGAAGCACCAGGTATAGTCGAAGATAAATATTTCACCAAGTCACTGGGTATACATCGAATACTTATTCACTGGTAAATAAACGCGCTCTCTGTTTCTCCACGAGGATTTAGGATACTCGAGAAAGTAGGGAAAAAAAACATATTTACAAAAAAAAAATAACGTCACAGTAAAAATGTTCTCTTTAAAAATTTCTTAGTCTTTAAAAGCCAAAGGCATAATTCCTAGTTGACAAGCTGACGCAACCCGTCCACAGTCCAGTGAAAATAAACAGTCAATATACAAAAACACAGCGAATTCAAAATTGCAACAACCAGAAGTCAAATTGTCATTTGTCAAATTTAAATTTCTCAGTGAACTCTGCCGCACACCTGAGAGTCTATAGCCCCGAGATAAGGGTAGCCACTTTTAGCCTCGCTTGGACTATGAGGGGTCACGTGGTGAGCCATTCCGGAGGTTGGTACTCCTGTAGAAGAGCTTTGAACCATACAGGCACTCATATTGGACGCCGTGGGACTGACACCACCAGCCAGACTTCCGAGGTTGAGGTTCGGCGAGGTCAAATTACTGCTCCCATAATGAGAAGCATTAAAGATGCTGAAACAGAAAGAGAGAAAAAGTTCGTAGATTAAACCAAAGAAAACAAAGAACAATTCCTATAGCAAGATCAATGATATATTGAAAGGATATGCTTGGACTACTACAAGGAATACTAATAAAGAAATTAAGTAGTGGTTACTTATTTTACATTTTTTTTTTATAAACATTACTACTCCAAGTTCTATATATTCTATGGTATCCTAACGTTGGCAATTATTACCCCCCGTGCTACGCTCGACTTTTAGTTTAAGTTCCAGGTATAGAATGTAAAATGCTGGCAATAATCGCGGAGAGGTCTAAGTACTGTTTATAAAAAGAACACGGTGGTCTCACAAAGCAGCCGCCGCCCATTCGGCAGGGACATTTCGGTCATTTTGCTTGCAATCAAAGCGCAGTGTTCGCTCTGCAAGCCGATACCCAATACTGCACAGTTCTACGGGAATCGGTTAGGGCGTGTCGGACAGCCCCTACTCAACGAGAGCGGTCCTTTGAACGTTCTAGTAGCTATAGCAGTTTAAGAGACTAAATTGTCATGTACCTATACAGAGGTATTGGACACCTAGAAAAATAATTTAGTCTAAAAGTTGGACTTCCAAAAAAAAAAATAATAAATAAAAAAAATAAGAATGACTACCGATAAGGTTCAGTATATCATTGTAACGATGAAATTTTTCAAAATTTTCAAAACTAACCTCCGAACTCAAGTTTTACTCAACCAGTAAAAAGTAAATTTTTATTGCATAAGATAATTCTATGAAAAATGAGTCATGTGCTAAAAGGCTCTCTAAGCGCAGTAATTGGATATCCTAATGGTAAATCATTTCAGATTAGATATCGTCTAATCAGAGAATTTTGAAAATATACTAATTATAGGTAGCGCAGCACGAAGTGCGGAGCACTTAAAGAATTTTCAGTACATGCGGACACGTCGTAATACATCAGTGGCTAAACGTGACAGGTCACTGGTATATAGCCAAAGTGCGTTACCAGTCTTGCGAGGATACGTGTATACGCATTTCCATGGTAGTAGCCAAGGTAGGTAACCCAACGAAGTCAAAAGAGCGAGACTGGAGCAGATTATTAGCCGGTAGCGTTTCATTACGGGCCCAGCAACATAATTGCGGACCACACCGGAGTGCTCCGATCAGACTGTACAAGGCTCGACTTGGAATCGCTCAGGATGCTGCACTGTAGCAACCGGCCCCGTACCAACCTGTTATTACTCCACAATGGCTGAATTAATTGTTCGAAACACCCAGGCTTGTGCGGGAGCGAGTTTGCCGTTTTAAACGCCAGGATAATATAACCTTCTAGCTCCTATCCGAAGTAGTGGCGTTCGCTTTGAGAATAGCGGTGGGTCTGAGTTTTGAGAAAAAATTTATATCTAGTTTAGTGTTTTTGAATTTTTCAAATTCCCATTGCTTTTATGTATCATTGCAACTGCGATAGGTGATTGCGCAGGTGGGTATGGAAAATTCCAAAAAGTATATTAAAATTGAAAAATTTTTTTTAACCAAAAATTTATTTACTCACCCATAGTTCTCGGGGGTAGCTCTTGGCCATTGCTGCTGTGCGTAATAATTCTCGCTGTAGTTGTAGTGCTGGGGATACGCCGCGGTGGTCGCCGCAGCTGCAGCTGCCGATGCTTGCCCGTAAGACTGATAACTTTCTGCGCCACTGCCGTAGTGTTGGCTTTGAAAAGACTGTAGACTCATGGTATTAAAGGCGTTCAATTGTTGGCTGTTCAGTTGTTTACGTAGTCTTGCGCGTCTGTTGCTGAACCAGACCTGAACACGTGCCTCGGTCAGTTTCGTTCTGAAAAATAAAAAATGACAAGAATATTAACCACCCGTAAAATATGAAATTACCAAAGGAAGCAAATGTCTAATTTTTTCCAAAAAATTGCAACGACGTATAAGTCGTTTTCTTTGATTTTACGTTCTAAAAAAAATGCAATAAAACCATACTTTTGGGCCAGCTCCTCTCTGGTATAAACATCTGGGTACTGAGTTCTGTGAAAAGCAGCCTCAAGCTGTTCCAACTGTTCGCCAGTGAAGGTCGTTCTGCTTCTACGTTGTTTTCTCTTAAGGGCAATACCAGGTTCGCTCTCGGTATCGGAGTCGTCACCACTGCTGCCACCTAGAAGAATTAAAAAAATGAAATAAAATTTTTGAACAACACGCTAATTTTATTTGGCAATAATTAATAATAATTTTCTATCAACAGTCATACGTATAAACCTTTTTTAATTGATGGATAAAAAAAATGCAAATTTAAAAAATTCGACATTTTCTCAAAATTATCCCAAACGATCGAATCCTTAAGTGTTACGTTAATATTCTCAACACCACCTAGAGGACTGTACGAGTCCAGCACGTGCTAGACGTCAGAGACCAAAGATAGGAAGCGAGTCGTGCCCGCCCACAGTTCACACGCTGGACTCAGCAACCCACCATTAAATCCAGCTGATTACAGCCATGCCAACCTAACCCATACTAAACTAAAACACCGAAGAAATTAGGGTTCGGTCATAGAAATTAAGACCCTTCGCAGTCCGGATTTGCGATCCAGCAAGATCATCCGTAATGATTCTATTGACACGAATAGATTCTAGTTCAACAAAACCAAATAAAAATGGCACTGATAAAAAATTCCAAGACCTTTTTGACATCGCAAAAACATAAACCACACACCTTATATCTCGAAGTATAATAAATTTTAAAAAATGACTTTTGAATAGACTCTTGAATGACTTTTGAATAACTTTTTGTAGATGAATTTTGAATTTAAGATAAATGGATTTTCGTCCATCTATGTGAACTTACTACCTAAGGTTACGTCTCAATCGAGGAAAACCACAAGAAGCCGTAGGAACCGAACGTCTAAATCAATGACGGTTGTCTCATCGAATGAATCGCTCAAGTGGGTTGGCGGTTCGCGAGATTAGAGGCAGCTGGACCACACGCGGTGCCAGCGAGAAGAGTGGCTGCTACCCTTTATACCTTTTGCGTTGTATCTTTCAATGCTCTATCTCATACCTCTTCTATCTTCTACCAAACCAACTTGCTGGCTTTATTCTTACTGTACTTTTGCCTTCCATCCTTCTCACCTTCCTCCATCGACCTCCTATACCTGGCAGAGTAGAAGCCGCGGGCAGAGAAGAAACTGCACTGTGGTTAAGTTGGGACATGAGCATAACCACGACCTGGTACCACCTTCCAGGATCGTAACCACGAGGTATGCTGAGGTCGCCAGATCGCAGGACTCTACTTGCTAATCCTTCCTGCTCGAATCGACGACTGTCATCATCTCAGATTAAAAAATACTATACGCTACGGTTTTGCGTATTGTGGTTACGCCATGACGTGTACGAGATACATACTTTGTAATACCGTTAGAGACACGGGACATTGGAAATAAGAATATCATAAAATAAATAAAAATTATTAATTATATATAGGTACCCAAAAAAGATATTAATTCAATTTTGGATTTTTTTTCGAAAATCATTAAATTTTTTTTTACCATCTACATAGTTCATCATCGATTCGAGAAACAGAATGACGCGTCCGTGGATGCTCGACCTGAACTTCGCCTCGGATTATAATACAGAGCGAACGTCTAATCAAAACCTAAATCTTCCCGACAAGATAATAAACTCGACACATCTTGGCACTGCGGGACGCCTAATATTTCTTCACGGGCTTTCCGCTATACGCTGTGTAAAAAAGGAATTCCCTTTAGTCCGTGCCGACTATCGTTTGTATTTCTGCGAGTCCTTCCGCGACCCCGAAACCATTAAAATCATATGCAACTTATGTGATAGTAACGCGTCCTCTATGGCCCTTTGACCGGATTGCCCTGCTGCTAAAAATTCCATTCTTTCCACTATCTTTCTCTATGTCTAAATTATCTATATCTGTATATATCACGTCCCTTTTTGTCCTGGCAACTTTTCTTATTTCCTCTCTGACCTCTTATTTAGCCTTTTTCACTCTGAATGTCTCGAACTTCTACTTTGGTATCCACCTACCCTTACTGTATATATGTATACGTATATACAGATGGCTGACCTGCCCAGGGGCTTGCATACGTAATCTATAGTTTCGGTTTACGTGGGTGCATAAGTGAATCTTGCACTTACCAACATCAATGTCTTTTTTTCTTCTTCTTATTCCTTAGAGCTAATGCGCAAATAATGTCCCTGGCTTCTAACTGCAATCTTCGGTTACGTCTAACTCATCTAGTCCCTACCTGCTAAGATTCGATTCTAATGTGATTATCATCGCGATAGAAAGTTTAGCCGACAATAAGAAGGATTTACTATGCTACCATTTTTTCTATAGCTGTCAGTAATCTTTAATGTGGCAAATCGCTGTGGATATTAATGTTATGTAAAATGTTACGAAATTTATTAGCAATTTTAACCAATATGATGGATTCAATTTTTCTAAATCTTATAAATAATTTATCGATTGAAATTTATCAATAAATTTATGGCCTTTGTCTATTTATTGTCACGCGATAACCAATAGAATTTTCACATTGAATTAATCCACCGTTTAAATCGTTCTGATCAAATTGATTATCTAATCACGCTAATTGATTATCGATGATCAACAATTATTTAACGCATCGTGGGTGTCCGATGATCAGGCTCTTTATATTGTAACTGATAGTAACAACGGCGATGATGATAACACAAATTTAAAATAAAAAACTCATTGTCATTATATGATCAGGATAAGAGATCGTATCCCAAGCAGGTGGCAGTTTTTTGACAACAATTTTTCTTAGTCAAGCTTCCGGTTAACCGTAAAGATAATAAATCCTCAATTCAGGGTAATTAACGATATATTAAATAAAATTAATTAAACTGTATCGAATAATCCCAGACTCACCCAGTATTCCGTCAATGGAGTGGTTACGTCGAGGATCATCCCCAGGTCTTGTCTGATTCGAAGGACCTCGAAGAAGCCTGGAGATGCTTGATACAGACGGAGCGGATGCTTTGTCACAGACTCCATCCTGCTGGCAGAACCACATTGGACCAGTTAGTATAATCTCAATAAAAATGGGCAATGATCGTGATAGGTATTAAAGCAAAATACATTTTTGTTGTCAAAGAGGAAATGAAATTAATTTTTTTCCAAAATTTTACACATCGATCGTGTCAACAGACCTTGATCAATTTGTCCCTGATCTCCCAGCTGAAGATTCCGGGATTCTGCCTCTTGAGATCTTCAATCCGTGCTTCAACTTCCGGCGTAGCTACTCTCGGTTTACTTCCGCCAATTACACCGGGTCTGATGGATCCAGTTTCCTGGTAGCGATTCAGTATCTTCGAGACGCATCCATGCGAGACGCGCAACTGTCTCGATATGACGCAAGGCCTAACACCAGCAGCTGCCATTTCTACAATCTTTAGTCTTATGTGATTCGGCAAGGGTCTTCCGTTTATAAATACTCCACCGAGCTGATTGACTCTGCCCTGACCTGTAAAAAATGTAAAAAGTGTCGCTGTCAATGAATTTCAAATATTCTTTACTTTCGCTCTGGCTAATTTAAAGCCGTTGTGGTCTAGCATTCGTATTTCCAATATGGCCGCTCGCGCGCATGCGCACACGCAAATCTCGCTGTAAAACAAGCGTAGAATGCGGTGCGAAAGACGTACACGCGAGGTGCCGCTAAAACTCTCCTAATTACTGGTAATTAGAGCCCTCTTAATTAACTTAATTATAATTACGAAGTCAAACAAATATTATACGGCCGGTCACGCGGCAAAGAAGCGAATGAGATGCGGCCAGAGTCAGCTTCTCGCGTGCATCTTGTATGTATACACGTACGGACAGATGGACAGACAGGAGTTACGGCCATACTGTTTTGCTGCAAGTACTTAAATCCGCTTCTTCGTCGTTCTCAGGATTCGGACCAAGTTATCTGTTCTTGAGTCTCGAGTCCGAGTCAAACGACAAGAGCCGGCCCTTTTACTTAATTATTCTTAAAAATTATCCTAGTCATTTACATGGCGGCCAGTTTTGTATGCTAAGTCATACTAACGTTAGTCATCAACACGGTATGCTTTCACGAATGTATTTTTTAATTTTTTTTAAAAGAACCCGCAGTCGACACCGACACGTACCGTACGAGAGACGCGATCCTTTTTTTAGAAATTTTAACATTCTCGATATATCATTAGATCAGGCAAATTTACTTTTCCAAAAAAAAAAAACCAAACGCTTTGAATTTGAAAAAATTTCAAATGAATTTTTTAACCGATACTCAATTAGACTTTGAATGGATACGTATATTGTAACTGATATGTGTCTGGCACTGCTAATTTAAAAAATTTTTTTGCAAAATTTATACAGACTGTTCGTTTTACTCACTTTTTTGCATACATTAATCCTCGAAAAGTGTTCGAAGGTTAGAATTTTTTACTGCAACGATACAAACGTCACTCATAATTTTTTTTTTTTTAATTATAACAAATACCCATGTTGTTACTCCATTTAACAGATGTAGGTACCTGCAAGCGCTGAATGTATTGGAAACAACAGAGACAAACGTATCGCCCAGTGATTTGAGTTTTACGAGTTTGCCGATAATTGAACGCGATAAAGAACCATTGTTGTTAGAAGAGTTATTAGATGCGCCTGCACGTGGAATTGCATCGCTAGAGTACAATTTTCTCGTATAAATTCACCATATAGAAATAGTATCGAATTACAGAAAAATATTTCGAATTGACAATTCACTCGTAAATTCATTTACCACGTAGCGAGGTGGATTTTCCATAAATTTTTCAAAAAATTTATCAAAAGATACAATCACTGCCTGTATCCCGCATAACAATTCCATGCATTATTTTTAAGCGCAAATAATAATAAACTTTGAAAAATTGCTTGCTTATGAAACGCGGGATACCACTCTGTGAAAATTAATTTATTCTTCAATGCATCTTTTTTAGCCATGCACCATGCACTTAATGTTTTCCCCGCTAATGCAATGCATCTCGTTTCAAGATGCATAGATGTTTACGCCATAAGTACATATGCACGTGTACGTTATACGTATGCGCGAGTAATCCCAACACGTAGGAAGAACAGAAGAAGACGACGGACACCTCGGGTATGACGTCAGACAGGCCGCGGGGCCCGACGGGATTACAGGCAAGATCAAAAGGCGCCGACCGCCGCACACTTGGTGCGCGCGCGCCCTCTTACTCGGGACTCAGGCCCACCAGTTGGGTCCATAGCGGACCCAAAGCGAAATGGCTCAGAGTTAAACCTCTCGACAGGATATGGACCCTTTTGCATAGGAGCATATATATCTATACATATATAGAACGCTGAGGCAGTGTAAATCGTTATCAAAATTTTTGTCTGACAATACAGCAGTGCGTTAATTGCATTAGATTTTCATTACGAATGATTAAAGGGATTAATTAATTTTCTTTATTACCATCTGGCGGCGTTGAGATTACCTAATACTTTTTTTTTTCTCGAAATGCGGCCTTTTTTTCAAAAGAACTCATTAAGCGGAACTACACTTTTGTTTATGAAGAATTGTTCATCTTTCGTTTCAACAGCTCGGAGGCCACTGGAAAGTTACCAATTGCCTTATGGCCGATCGCCAGGTATGAATTTTTTTTTTTAGTGACAGTTGGTACTAACTCGGTGAAGACTTTGTGTCACAATTTCTTTGGGCTTTGTATCTGCAATATATTTCGTCACTTTGTGCATTAGACATTCATGCAGTTTATATGCAAATTGGAACTTTTTGCAATTTCGTAATTTACCTCTGATAAATGATTTTTCCAGTACGTAAAGTTTGCAAAGGCGATACAGTGTTAAGAAACAAAGTTTATGCCTAGCGTGCTAAGATATAAAGATGCAGCGAATGTACGTGACCATTTCGTTCGGTAATTGAATGTCATTTAACCAATCGAGATATCTGTGTACCGAAGGGGCTTGTTTATTACGAATTCACGTGCTTCGCTGCAATTTAGATTTTTTTTTTTAATTACTGTATCCACGTGCTTTCTCAAAATATCATCCGCAAACGTGGATGCTGCAAGACCAGTTGCCTGGTTGTTTCACGAAAGGACCACCCTGTAGTTTGGTGGTGTATAAAATGAGGGAGCAAAATAATATCGAACATGAATTATTGATCACGGGCAATTGATTGTAAGGCGATCATGTTAATGACGATGATCGAGAGGATGTGACGCGATAGCCCTGATTTGAATTCGCTGAACGTCATTAATGGCGGCCTTAGGTTCCTGTGGTCAGTTCGTTTTATCATATCGATATATCAAAATATTCAGTAATCGATGATTTTCCAGTTAAATTATCCAGTGTAATGCACTCTATCAAAATAATATATGTAAATACAGTAGGAATTGCGTAAAGATCTAATTAGATTAAACATCTGTTAAAAATTAAAAATTATAACCGAGTTCTTGATTAATTGATGAAATTAGTGTTTATGAAATCAACCTTACGAAAATTAATTTTTTTCATTACAAAAGTTCATCCCTTCGACTCGACTGTTTAGAAATTTTCGCAAGACGAGATTCCCTGTGTTGACGTCGCACGAAGTACACGTACGGTTACATATGCACGTACCCTGCACGGTAACCCAATGAAACGAACTCTTGAACCCGAGTATATAAATCTAAACATTTTTAATTTCAAAGCCAACTTTCAACTTCCAATTTCCATAAATCTCAAGGTACGGCAAACGCGCTTACGACGAATGACAAGAAGAAATTGCGATATGGAAAACGTGTAGAAAAAGAATTTCTCCAGGTTAACGAATCCGCGAATAAAATTATTCATTCAATATTACTTCGACTGCCAACTCAACTTGATGCAATTTTTCTTCAATAATTATCTTATCTAGTCAATAATCAATGCCTTCGTTCGTTACGTATGTTAAATTTATATATCAAGTACGCGGATAAAAATATTTGCCTTGTTGCACTTTGGTTTTCAACACTTCTCACCCTTTCCATCAATCTCCACCAGATAGCATAGTATCTAACTTTGTGTGGGAGGTGGGTACCCACAAGGATCCATGCACTTAGAGTTCGGTGTGAGTTCCAGGTTGCGAGGGCTTCAATCAACGTGCCGTCGCCTCCGGCCGATCCGATATCAGACATTAGGTACCCACGTCCAGAACCTCAACCTCAACATCTCTTGTACCAACGTCCACCAATACCACACCGTACACCTATATCAGCCTACCCGTACCTTCTGCCCCTCTTGGTACCTTCTTCATGGACAAGGTCCCTGAATACCTGAATGCCTGCTAGGTTGACTGTCTGATTGCCTGAGTTCGTTCCATTAACGTCTCTCGATGGAATGGCATTGTTTCGATTGGTACCGCTATTTTACTTGGTGTTATTTACTTGCTTATGGCTCTGCAAAGCATTCTGATTGTGCCTTACTAGTCCGGAGTAATGGTGATTGTGATTGAGAATTTTATGGGGAACTTTTATTATGGGAATTCTTAAGTCACAATGGGATATATTGAGATTGCTAATGTTCTGTGAGGTAAGGTGGTGTAGCGCTGTTGGTTGTTATTGCTGGGTTAGCTCGATCAAGGGATCTTTGTTGGGCCGTGCATTTTGTTTTGGCATTGTGAAAACTTGTTTGGTAAATCTTACGAGACGTTGATTGAACAATTTTCTTGCTGTTTAGGGAATAACGACGTGTGCTGTTTTTTAATGGGATGATTGTTCGGCTAATATTTGGTATTGAAGTGTTGAGGCTGGGTGGGTTCGCGTTCGATGAATTTTCAAGGGAGCCCAAGAGCCGCTTGACTTTATGGGCAGACATTATTGTTTTATGGCTTGGAAGTTTCGCTTATAACTGGTTTCGTGCTAAGTCCAGACGTCTTATATCTTCTAGTTCTTTGAAATTCCTTTGGGATCGCGATGCACCATCATTCTTGTATTTCTTTCTCTCCCTTTTTTTTTCAAGGATAAATACATATTTTACTAGGCCCTTATTCAACTGGTAACGTCGGATGTCATTTACGGAGAGCAATAAATTTGTACCACCCTTTATGTTCTTAATGATTTTAGTGGAAAGCTGTCATTGTTTGTGCGATTCTACGTGATCTTGTTCCCTTTGTTACAAACAATTTATTGTTTGTCTCGGAAGTAGAGCAAAACTGAAATCTTTGCCGGACCGTCGCTCGATTTACAAAGAGTTTTAACAACGAACTTCACGTTTATAGGACAGTACAAAGATATTTCATTTATCAATAACAATTAAATGTTGATATTTGTTTAATATATATAAATCAATATATCAGTCTTAATAAACACTATCAAGGAATCCATTATAGTAGGTCTGTATGCCCAAACTTAAATAATAATAAACTATAGTGGTACAGTAATAAATAATAAAGTATCCAGGGTGCATTTATGAAGTTAAACACTAACCGTAATATTTTTTTTGGAAATTTAAATGATGATTTAAAAAAAGTTATATTTTATCAAATCGCAAATTCGTAATAATAATAATGATCTATAGATCTCTTAATCTCTTTTTTTTAAATCTATACAATTCCTACCTTGAAATGGGTATCCAGTGAAGTAAGGTGCCATGTTGAGTGTACTGACAGCCATCTAGAGGTAGGATTGCACTGAAAATTCCAGGATGCTCTTTGTCCGGAACCGATCACTCGCGTCACACGTTCCTGAAGTTAGTCACGTATCGTAATGGGGTTGCTGTCGAGATTGGTGTCCAAGTATTCGAAAACTAAGGGATGAAGATTCGCGTTCGCGGGTGAAAAGCCTGAAGACGATGAAGAGCGGACCTGTGGCAGGCTCGAGGTCTCGACTCGGACTGAATTCGAAATCGGTTCCGGCGGAGGCCTCCGCAAACGTCAGTGAGGTCGAGAAGGCCCCGCCTTCGTCAAAGAGGCCCACGAAGAAAGTCTTGCCTCGCCATTTAGATTCTCTTCGTGTTGCATTGGCTCTTCAACAGGCATCTATGAGGAGGTGGTCTTCGCTGAAGCTCCGCCCGTCTTGGACGCCTTTCTCTCCTTGCAATCTTCATACTGGATTTCTTGAACTTTTATGGAACTCGAATGCGCATGATTCGATCGAAAAAATTTTCAAAGTTTTTCAATTTGAAACTGCATAATTTTTAAAAGGTTCAAAAACTTCGCTACTAAAAATAATTTCTGACATCGTACCAAAATTGACCGAATTTATTTTTCCCACGTACTATAGATACGATTTTAAAAAAAAATTTTTCACTTCACCCCGTCAACACCCTATTGCTGATACTTGATTCAACCATTAAAGTTTACATTCTGTAATATCTCATTGGACAAAGCCTAAACGATCTCTTCAACTTCTCAACTTTATTTTTGATGTTGAAGCAAATTTAAAATTTTTTAATAAAAATTATTTATTTATTAAAAATTAATCGATTTTTATCGAACAGATATTCATATGGTCCATTGTAAATGTCATTTTTAAATACAATAAGAACCCCACGTCAACACTCCAACCCAGTAACCCTTTTTATTGTTACAATCAGAAGCCCAGAGAACACCTCCATTTCAAGGACACGCGCATACCAACTTCTGCATCTGCATCTGCATTAAGGATCGTGATAGCACGTGTCGTGATTGTAGTTTATGAGGAGCTGATTGCAGGTGCGTGGGAAGGGTGCAACATGGTGGAGCCTAGTTTGCTTCTACCGACGCCATTCACTCTCGACCAGTTATCCACAGCCATGTCAGTGTCTCGTTTCCCTTCGTAACCATTAAGGTATGCCCTGAACGATAACGACGAGAGAATCCGCAGCATCCACATAGTAGCAAACATGAAGAAGGAAAAAAAAAATTAGTGCATGTGCATACGAATGCCCATAATAAATGTGCAGTAAAATTTTCATCGCACCCTCACGCTCCGCAAAGAATTTCATTTTGGTGTTTCCTGTCAAATGAAAATTAATCATACCAGTCACTTGGGTTCACGCCCACGGTTTTTTCGAGCAAATTGTAAACTACCCCTATCTACGGGATAGTAAACTCCTTCCTCTGTGAGTAACATTGCACCTGTCAAAATACATCAATGCATGAGTAATAGTTGCAATTGGCTGAATACAATAGTACAGATATTCAGATAGTGCAAAAACCGCACCTCTTCAGCAGTCTTCAATGGGAACAATTAGGTGGCAGCCCAAGTCCCAAGTAGGGCCCAGCCTTCAATTTGGATGACAGTTAAAATTTTCAATTTAGGAATGCATCCAGATATCCCCATGGGTTAACCAGTTTGAGGTATTATGCTGAACAATGTCAGCCAATGGCAGAAGACCTTCCACAAGAACGGACCAATCGTCTTTCAGATCTCAGGGAAAGCTTCCTAGCTTCTATAGATGTGAATTCTATGCGTCTCTCAGTCTCAGATGGGATTCAAGAGATTGATCATCCAAGCAGGGTGCTCCTCTTCAGCAATCGTTCCGTTTAGCGTCTGTTCATTTTGAAAAAAAAAATTTACAGTCCTGGGACCACTGCGACGATTCCCAATTGAGATCTCATCTACGTGATGGAGTTTGCTCTTGGGAGGAGTTGACAAAATTTCATCTTTTCAAGACCCACTGGTATCGTTCGACCCAAATGTCTCTATTTCAAGGAATTTTATCAGGTCTCGGTGCCAACAATTTTTTGGTGCCAAAAATTTCTCGGTACAAAATTTTTTTTACCGACTGTCTTTTGGATGGAAAATCGATAGACTCCATATACCGTACCTATATGACGGATTTTGAAAACAGGTCACGTGATAATAAAAATTTTGAAATGTCTTAAAATAGTGACGTCCGAGTGTTAGTTAATAATTGTCTGACTAGCAAGTCCACGTTGAGAATGGCTCGAGCATTAAGTAACAGCTCGCAATGTGATAGATGGGTCACATGCCGATCGTTCTTGTTGGCAAGGCCCATTAAAGCGCGTGAGCCTCGACAAGACGGACCCACGTTTACACCTGAGCCGGGACTCTGGGGTCCCAAGTTCGGGCGCAGTTAATTGCCAGCATTTAATGAGGACTCTTTGACGCGCCGCAGAACCGCCATGGTCAACACTGCCAACACTTTACACATCTAGACTCTCTACAGAAACATTCGGAATGGCCGAACCTTCGCGTTCAGATTTGACCAGGGACCTGTGAGAGAAAATAAAAGAAAAGGATTCATTCTTTCTCTCAAATCTTTTTTATACTGTCCCTGTCGGGTAGGGATACTTGATTTGATTGAGATATCTTGCCGCTACTCGAAATTTCTACCGATATTAAATGTAGGTATACATATAGAGTATATATACTCTTACAGAATATATATATTCTGGAAACAAATTAGTGATAACACACATAGATATATGCGAATGATTTTATATCGAATTAATAAATATGTAAGGAAAGCATCCGCAGCTTGATTGAACTGAGCGCATAGATGAGTCGATAAGTCAGATCTCCTATGGTACTAAGACAATCTAATCACGATATAAGCCACGAGGTAAAAACGTGAAACTAGCCAGAAATTGTAAAGTCGATTTGTAAGAAGGAATCAGGAAACAAGGCTGTGCATAATAACATTGAATGTTGTTTCTTTGTTATTACAGGTAGGAGTAGTTAATTTAGTTTAGTTAGTTTAGTAATTAGTTTAAGTTAGTAGATTATATTTTGTTTAAAATAATAAAGTCTTTGTTATTACAGAGAAACAATTCGGCTTATTGTTCACCAACAATTTATAAAATAGATAGAGCATTATAAATATATTATCGGTATGACTGTAGAGTTTATCATACCATATGTATATTGTCGTTTTATGGTAAATTTTTAGACCTAAATATTTTTATTAAAATTAAATATTCATATATTTTATTTTCAAGTATGCTATAGCAAAGGGATACTTGTGCATTGTAGAATAGTCACTTCGATAAATTAGTATCGTTAGCAGTCATTTGATATTTAATGCAATAAAAGGACAATTAATACAGATTTTGTGTGTCACGTAGCAGATCGCCGGATAATTTTTACAGCAGTGTAATTTCTTTTTCATCTATACTACAAAAATATTACATCTTATTATCTACGTTATTACTGGACCATTTAGGTATATGGGATAAGTAGCATAAGAATGTTTATATAATTTGACGTCAAAGTGTACCATTTGGTAAATGCCGTTTCAAGTTAAATGTCTTGCTGGCTATTCGGTTTATAATCAAATTATTAATTTTCCAAAATGCACCCAAAAATTCATTAAGAATTTCATTGGTTAAGAAACATTAGTTAACGACCGTTAAAGAACGCGTATATCGTTTCACTGTAAATTTTATAAAATTTTTTTACCTAGTATAAAAATTTCGAAAATTTTAACGCAGCAGTATTACGTGAAATTGATGCTGGTTATAAATAATTAAACGTGACTTGCCATTAGTCATAATGTACTTTGCGATCTTACGCGCAAATACCTGGAAACTATTAAAATTATAATCGTCGTTTCCTCTTTGAATTTTATTCGCATTGAAATATATACGGAGAATTACATAACGTAAAATCTATAAAAGGATCATCTATTAGAGGCGCGCGTCGAGGAGTAAATTTTCGAAATATTTAATAACAATTATTATCACGTATAAATAAAAACAATCTTTTGTTTACCATTCAAAACCATCCTTGATCAAATAACCGTGTCACGAACTAATTAAAAGACTCGAGTTACGATTTTAATTTTTATTAGCACCATAAACACCCGAAGACAATACACCATTTAATACTTCGCCCACGTACAGTAATAATCATTTCTTACTATCGGAACGAGTAGCGTACACATCGGTACACTGTATACATATTTCGAGCTTGAAGCCCGAAGAACTTCCTGTTACGAGATCAGATCAACCCAAATACTACGTGAGTCGTGTAGCAGCTACCCTGTCAGTACTATGTAAATGTAGACATCGAGTAAACAGGTTTTCAACAGAACGTGTTAAATAATCAAGATTAATAAATATTCTTGACACAATAATTAGTAATAAATATTCTAGGGACAATAATTAGTCGAGTCATTGACTATAAATTTTTCATTTTCATACATCGACTACGTACAATTCAAACGGATCGATCGAATCAAAATAGCAAAGTTGAAAAATAAATATGAAACAACGATTTGGTCTTGTGAAATTTTTATATTTTATTTTTCGACTTGCGCGTTATCAAATTTGATTTTTTTTTTCTTTTGACAGTCAGTCCAACCATCGTGGTTCCATTGAGGAAAGTGGCGTCGTTAACAATGGGCGGCAAAGACCACACGCCAACGACCACAGGTAGCCCCGGATGCTTCAGGAAGAACATTCCATGGGACATCGTATTCGTATCACAAGTCCAAAAGAGGTGGAGGAGGAAGAAGAGGAGCGAGTAGTATAGAGTTTGCCAACAATCGGCTCATTGACAATTGCGGTCACTAAATCAAGATGGCGGCACTTTTGTCGGCAAGCTTGAAAATGGCGGCGTGCCTGTCAAGTCTTTGTGAGGGTTGCCGACGCCATTGTTGGAATACGATTCGAGTGGCTTCGAACACGGGAAGTACAATGCGTGTGACAAAAAGGTACGAGGCCACCCCTGACGTCATTTGTGCAATCGATGTTTTTTCCCTTTGCAGGTTACCGACATGTTTGCCGCTGTTATTGCCTTTACTGCTTTAGTCGTTTAAACCCTTTTATAATGTTAGGACTTTTGAAAAAAAAAATCGTGGATAAGGTATATTTCTTTTTTTTTTTTTTAATTTGGATCTTGGGTCTGATTGATGGTACGTAGGGATTGGCTCAAGGAAAATAAAGGCGTGTGATCATCCGTTGGTCTTATTTAAGGTATCCGTGGGAATCATGGGGATAATACGGGAAGTTGGACGTAAGACCGGAAGACGAGGATTTTCCAGCTAGCTGACTTTGACCAATGGCAATCGATTACGTCAAAAATGGATTGGTCGCGGAGACCACCCTTGAAAATTTGTGGTTATGTCAATATTGCGTTCGGAATCGGCTTTTGCTGCGAATCCAATTGATTTTGCAGTGACTTCTCTGATGTTAAGGTATTTACGTTTTGACCTAACCAATAAATAGAATGATAATTTGTAATCAACGTGTACGTTGATTGGATTAAGATTTAAATAACAGACATAGGAACTCTGTTAAAAACTTGTACTCGGTGTTATATCGTGGAGAGAGAACAAAAATCCATAGAACAAAATTCTATACATCCAAGACCACTTAGCCTTTATCTAAGACAATGACAATTAATTATGGTTATCGAAGAATTCGGGATCGCATCCATTTGTCCTACATCCAATAACAATTAATTATCACTGTTATTGAGCATAACTTGATGATAGTCAACTATTCATTTGCTGATCGCGTGTTTAGCTCTGAGTACTTTAAGTCGACCGTTATATGTATAGTTATATTTGTTTTAAATTACAGTGACGGGTTAATATATCGTACTTGTTATAACGACTGTAAGATATTTTGTTTGTAGTGACTATTGTATATGCCGCTTGAGATTTATACAGTAACCATTTTTTCCTGACGTCTTACCCGGATCAGAATATCTCGGGGAACTAATTTCTGTCAGAAGATGGATCAGGATCAGTTGACCGTTCGGAGACGTCAAGAGTCCGATTTCCCAAGTCGTAAAGTAGCCGAGTGGTTCTCAGGCTTGCTGGTGGCTGTTTAGCCGGTTTTATGCTCTCATTAATGGACTGTTGTGGCTCGGTGTGATGGTATCTGCCACCGTTCCATTTTATAGGAGTTTTATCATTCAACGATGAGTTAGGAGATCGGCTTTCAGATCAAAAGTAATTAAAATTTCAGTTTATCCTTACGAAGTTCTTTGAGCTTGCCGAACTGATGACTATTTGGCCTCTTTTGTAGAACGTTGTAGTCCGATAAAACGGTGTCGAAAATATTAAGTCTACACCCGTTTTCATTGTATTTCATACGATACTGATGATATTTACTTGTTTCTCTATTTCTTTCGATGATTCTAAATGCTTTTTCATGACAATTTTCGAATATTGATATACGTAGTTATAAACTTGGTATTGCAGCGCCATCTGCGTTTAAGAGAAATTGCCGGGATTACCCTGTAATGGCAGTGAATTGAATTACCGTAATTCAAAAGAAAGCTACATTGGCTACTGACGCTAATTCCTTAACCAACATTGGATTGAAAACTAGCATCAGGTAATAGTAGAAATCTTTTGTAGTTGTTTCGTTGTTACCGACGGCGAAGAAATTGTGGGATAATACGCGCAGCGCCATCTCTGCGTTTTAAGAACTAATCGTCAAGACACATTCAGTACACCCAGTTTAAACTTAGATGGCGCTACTGTGCAGTGAAAAGACGGTTGCCTAGGTACAGGCGAATTTATTTAGGGTGCATTCCGAAATGTACTGGTAGTATATTGCCAATACTGTAACCAACGCTGTGTCCTTATTCATTCATACGCATTGTACTATTTTCTACAGCAGCATTTGAGGAGTATAATATGTCTGTGAGCTACGTAGGCTTCGTATAATTTTTGCATCAATACAACGACTACAGTTCCAACTACAGGATCTAGAGAGAAATAACCAATCATATTCGCGTATTGTTCTCAAATGTTGCACATGATTGATTAGTCATATTTAAATCCTGCACGGTTGAAACTTATGTTAGTCAATAATCAACGTAATAAAGTTTCCGAATTCAAGTTATTAATATATCGGGAGCATGAATCTGTCAATCCAAACTTATACAAATGATTTTCATCGAAAAATAAACATCGACAATTGTTTGATATATTTGTATGTATAAATTTATTCTTATTGCTATCACAGGCTTATCACTCGCGAATATTAAGATAAAAACAAAATAAATATCTTACAGGAAAAAAGTAATATATAAACTATACCGTAAATATAACTAAACGCCAGTAAACAGGCACATGTCGTAATGATATAAATGTGAGAACAAAAACGTACAGTAACGTAACGATTTCACGTGTGGAGTGCATTAATAATAATAAATAAGAAAAAATTATAATTACATATCCTGTAAATATATTATGAGAGTAAGCAATAATAAATGCTGTATCTCAAAATAGAAGTAGTAAAATTCACTACGTCCATCTTCGTATAAATGATCGTTCAATCTCCATAATTATCCAATACGAAGACATTACCGTCTATCGATTTAAAGCCAAGTACCAAAATATTTAACATTCTCATAAAGTCATCTCTATGTATCTAATAATAATCTATGCTATAAAGTAAACAGTCACTATATTTACCTCAATCGAATAATGCTCGTAAAACTTATAATAATAGGATATCAAATAGTGAGTAATGTCTGTTATAAAAAAAAAACCTATTAAAATATCCCTGTAATGATTTGTCTGTATAATCGTTGTCACGAATTCCATAATAAAAAACTTGTTTCAAATACATCAAAGACCAAGTCAATAATTTTAAGACTCGTGTGAAGTCTAATAAAAGGAAATATGAAAATTGATTGAAAACTTAATAAACAACGGCATCTTAATATGTATCAAGTCACATCGGTTTTAACGGCTATTAATAATATTCTCAATTGTTCGTAAGACAATTAATAAAAGTTTTGATACGCATAACGATAATTATTCTACTGTTTAATTGGCAAACGTTCATTGTGCTACCAAGGTCTCCACATGGGATCTTTCTCATCGACTCTTTCAACGTCAATCTCCTCCTCCTCGTCAACGTCCGTCTTACTTATCTTAATTGTCAAATTTTGAAATATCTTTTCACGATTCGGACGTTCGCTTCCTTTCGGACTCAAACTCGAGCTGGGTGTTTCGACGCAGACATCCTGATTAAAAGTAGAGGTCAGACTGTGAGGAGACGCGTAAGCTGCTTTTACTATAGCACAATTCTCAATAGTATTTTCAGACGTTCCCGAATACGAGGAAACACTCTTCGGCGTGGAGCATCGTCTGGTGGTAATATCCGGTGACGCAATCGGTCCACAAGGTACCAGAAGATTGGCAGTCTTCTCCAAGGTGGCGATGGTCGGTGACACCAGATCTCTCTGTGGCGGCATCTGTCGGATAGAATGAATAAAATAGAAAATTTATAAAAGTGATACGGTAGCGATAAGAAAAAAATTGAATATTTAAAAAAAAATTTTTTTCATCTACCTAGCGCTTATTAATTCTCCCAGCAACACTGCTTGTAAAGTATCAGTAACGATGGATTTTAATTAACTTCATAGTTAACGAGTATGAATAAAAAATGGACAGCGATACCGGTAGTTTGAAATTAATAGCTGGACACCGGATACGTTTCATGTTACATTCGGCATATATAATAGTAAGATTGGAAGTTTTCGAAAAAATTTAAAAATAAACGTTACCCCGTCCATTCCCCAAAATTACCAATTACGCATATCTTCAATTATCACGGAGAGAGAGAATAATAAAAAATGTTGACGTGTCCATTCATACGTACCTGAACGTTTATCTGTCGGGTGAGCTGTAAGCCAGTGGCAAGATGTCTGGCAAGTTTTTCAGCAGCCTCGCCCGGAAGTGCCGCCAAAAATCTACAAGCTTCCGTAGCACAATGTCCAAAACCCGATTGCCACCTACTCTCGGCAGACGCCTCTTCGCTGGGAGTAGCCGAAGTAGCCAATCCCGATGGTCTGGAAGCCTGAAGCCTCTGAAGATGACGCACAGTCAGTTCCAATATATCAGCCTTCTCCAACTTGCTGATATTCTCGCCCTCGGTCTAAAAAAAAAAAAAAAAACCACACCTTAAAAAAAAAAGTTAATACAAAAAATTACGCATACCTCAAAGTATTCCACTCAATCAACAAAATCAGTAAAATCGACAATCGAAGACAAAAAAAGTGGCTAAAAGCCACGTTGTACAGAAATGACAAGATAAAAATTCATAAAATAACAATCCGTTATGCGAATAGCCGAGAAGAACTGAGTATAGGTTAAAATAAGTGTCTCGAGTATCACGGGGCCCGATAATGACATTGTTACACCCAGCGACTAGCCGAGTCCCAATAACGAAAGACCCAACACTCCTTCCTTCCCTTTGTGTTGCTTATCCGTTCTCCTCTTCTACCAGTATTTCATTTCTTATACGAGCAGGAACGGAACAAACGAACACCGATATCCATCGGGCTGTTCTTACATTCAAATTCCGGCAATGAAATTGAATCTCGCCACGGTCTGGTGAAGCTGCGAGGACCAAACTCGTGAAGCCGTGAACGTTCGTGAAGACTTCGAGTCTCCCAGCTAAACCTCGGTTCACACGAACCGCTCGCTCGGGCACGGATCGTGCGCGACCGAACCGCAAGAACGCTTCTTCTTCTTCTTCTTCTTCTTCTGCTTCGGTCTTCTTTACCTTCTTCTGATATACGTATTTTACGTCCATCTACAAGAGGGATACTTCGTCTTTCATCTTGTCAGACTTCTTCAGCGGCTTGTACCTCCGGTGCACGGCTCCATGGTCTTGATACACTGTTTACTTTTGGGGATGGGATTGGAGGGATGTCCGAGACTAATCCGGGTTAAAGTGTCATGTACACAGAAGAGAACTGGAACTTTCAATTCGTGAAGTGCTTCGAGTAAACGCAACGAATTCCACGTCGTGTCTTCCCGGCGGAACGGAATTTCTTAATCTGATTCTTCCTACGTATTAATTCGAGAAGATTTACATGTTTCTTCATTATTTATTTCTTTTTTATTTGTTTACACATATTTAGGAGTTTTTATAAAGAGCATTCGAGCGTCACGGAAATACTTGAGACAAGAGAAAACGTAAGACCAACGACGTCTCGTTGAAAATAATTTTTAATGTAAAAATTAAAATTTTTTCAAAATCCAAAAATTTTGTATCGCTTTTTTTTTATTGACTAAATAATTTATCGTAATGTTGATCTTACTCGTTTTTTTTGCTCAACGACTAATATTCATGATGATTGACTAACAATCGATCTTTAGTATTTTTGGATTTTTCTTTTCTTTCCTTTTTTTTTTTATTATTCTTTATGCTTATCAGACTTCACTCGATTCTCATTTCAGCTTTCGTCACTAGTTTCTTTCGACCAATCACGCTTCGATTCCGACGGATCGTGCGCGACCGACCGTCGACAAAAACTTGAGAACCCCCGTTGCTCTTGAGTTCCTTGTCTGATCTCGAGGGAGGAATTGTTTGCTTAGTAAGACGAGCGCGTTGGCAGGATGGAAGGAAATAATAGGACAGAGGGCGAAACGAATTCAGGTTAAAAGTCATGTACACATTCAGGATTATCAAGGGAGGGAAGTGTTCAACGATCTAGAACGTAACTTCTAGACTGGTCAGACTCGGTATTACCATCGTGACCACTTACGCGAATCGCTTCGATAACTTGATTGGCTGTATAAATAATATGTGATTGTTTTTATTTTACCTCAAGTCAAAGTATAAACACGTATTTATTGGTCATTCCGGAGAAATAACTACATAAATATATTTTACGATCTTCGGGATTCATTTTAATGAACGTGCAATAATTTTAATCGAGTTACAGATATATTAAGTTTCGAGTGCCATAAAGGATTTTAAAATTAAGCCATCTTTTTGTCTGTCTGTCGTAATTTTTTTTTTTCATCATTATTATGCCGTGATATGAATCTCGGGACTAAGATCGTTAAGCTCAGATCGGATTGAGACGAGATACGCACGATGTGGATGACGATAATGATAATGATAATAATGTTCACGATAAAACTGTGAAGCTTATACGATTCAGTACGTCTCGGTGAATTTTATAACGGCGCGCTTCCACGGAATGGGAAATCGTGGAAAATCCAAAAGGCGACGAGAAAACAACGACGCTCGTTGCTTTATGCATGTAAGCGTTAGGCTTATCCGCGTCATCTTGCTCTCATGGCTTCAAGGCGGTTTCGATGAGAGGATTCCCGCGACTAAGTGGAATCCGTTTCCTGTCGTCGTAACAACAGGAGTTTAGACGCGAAACTATAGTTTCGTTGGATTTGGTATCCGACAAAAAAATTTAAGTCTCGTTCACACTGAACGAACTGTTCGAAAAATTGGGCACGTGCTCTGTTCCGCGCGACGAATTCGAGCGCGAAGAAATATGACAAACATTTTTATTGATTCGTGCTGTTCTTATGGCTGAGAACCGCAACAAATCGTATGGTCACGGTCACTTTTATCAATCCTTTTATTTTATGTTCAAAATATTGCATGCGCGTTGTTCCAAGTTTCCTTGCGCTCGACGACAAACTTTTTTTTTCGCCTTGAAACAAAGAGTTTACCATTTTTCAAATCAATGACAGTGTTTCCATTTGTTTCAATTGTTCGTAGCTGCGTTGAATACTTGCGTTAAACACTGCTTGTGGGTACTGTGTGGTTATGTTTGAACTTCCGGTACGAGGTACGTACAAGCAAGTATAGTAATTTTACGATTAGACTCACCTCCAGTGCGTCCACCATTAGATCCTTCAATTCCTCCAAACAGCGGTTAATGCGGGCTCGCCTTTTCCTTTCCAGCAGTGGCTTTGTTATCTGGTGAATTACAAATTGTCTACTGTATTTACAGTGCCCTTTAATAATAATATTCACTGACCATACACAATTACGAAAATCTCAAATTTCGTACGAAATAGCACGAAGATAGACCAAACAAGCGTTACGTAATGAAATATGAAAAAGTAAGAAATTGCAGAAAAAAAGTTCCCACTTAAAGCAGCGGACAAACGTCATACTGAGAACTGGCAAGAAATATGATTTGACAAAAACGGTATCAAAAATAAATCGCACACGTCAAATTAGGTGCACAATTGGATATGTAAATACATACGAAAATAATATGAAAAGGTCCAACACCGTCTAATGAAAAGAAGCTAGTATATATATATTTTGTATACGTCAAATAAACTTTCTAGCCTAACAGCTTAGTTGTCATGCAAAAGTCAATGATCTTAGTTTGAGTCTTAATGCTTTTTTACGACTTACTTTTTTGTACTGATATGTCCTGGAAACCGGATGAGGATAATCGTACGACATCATCGCACAGTTCCCGTGTTTAGTCCAAAAGTCTTCTTCGATCAGGATTCCGATGATTTTACCGACAATCCTCGTGACCGTTGTCAACGAAGTAAATAAACAAGGTCTGCCGTTTAATTCAAAGTCAAAATGGCAGCAGCCATATGTAAACTGCCGGTTTGTTTGACAGATTAAAAATTGAGTGCCATTAGACAAGCGAGTCTCCTGCACTCTCCGTGGAGTCTCTCGCTGAACTGACTCGATGCCGAGGCAGCCATATTCCTTCTTCCTTCCCTTCCTCCACGAGCCCTAGCCAATACACAGCCACTCTCTATCTCTCTCTTACACGTTCTCCCTCGAATACTCCATATATTACTCTCCTTTACTTCTAAACTCCCTAGTTCTTTCTCTCTCGTACCTTCGTCTATTCTCACTTACCTTCGAGCATTCTCGAGGAACTTCGAACTGCTGAGAGACCATTTTGAATTCATTAACAATACAATTTCACCGGTCGACAGTCCGATATTAGAATCAAATGAACTGGACATTTAGTCAAAATTTTCATCTCCTCGATAAGGATGCAATTTTTTGTATTTCTTTTCTTTAAAATACTGGTACATACTTTTTTAACTGTATATTCTATCTTTTTGTCTAGTCTATTAGAGAAACGTTGTAGCAATTCAGGTTAAACCACTCGCTATTGTCTTTTACGAAGAATCGTACATCGATCTTCATTGTAGGAATACTTATACAGGATATTGAATCGCGGGAGCGATAGTATTGAATTTTAAATCTGTCACGCGTGCCTGGTATTATTTAGCAAATACGACGATTGTGGCGATTGGAATACGAGTCGATCAATCGGATCAATAATATTTGACGTGAAATACCATCGCGCCCGTTGGTAAACTTCTTCATTGGCGAGAATCGTACATTAACAAGGGAACACATTGTTGAAAAATATAATTTCTCCTACAGAATTTTATATATACTAATGTATACGCCCTGCTGTGAGAAGCAATAAAATTTTGGACGATACGGCGAAACTTTTTTTAAATAATTTTTTGTCAAACCAGAAACCTCACTTACCCTTTATCAAATGTTTGAACGTGCTATCTGACTCTGATGCATTTCGTGCATTTGCACCGTAGGTACCAATCGTGGGTACTTGATACTCTGGCAACACTCGAGACGACTTGACAGCTAAACGCCGTTTTAACGCCGGCTTAACGCCGCTTCAACAGCACGCCGCTTTGCGTATCTGGCGAATGGTGAGCCGATAGCACTAATGGAGTACCACTTATCGCTCTCTGATGTTCAGCGAGAGGCCAAAAATTTGATAAGGGACACCGGGAGAACCTCAAGAGTGCAGTCCACATTCTTTCTCGCCTCGTCCACTTTTCATAAAGAAGATGAAGAAGAGTCGCCACGTATTACGTGGTCGATAAACAATGAGATTTTCACTACGTATTTTGGCCTCACCGTATCAGACAGACTCCATCGTAGTAAAAACTGCCATAGACAGACAAGGCATAAGATTTCGGAATCTCCCGAACAAAATAATTGAACAAAAATTATTTAGTGAAAATTTTTTTTGATAAATTTTTTCGGACCTATTAACAGAAATTTCAATGAGACGATATGTATGCTGGATTAAAGGGCGATGAGAAGTTTAAATAAGGACGGAGCGAAAGAGAAAGAGAGAGAGGAAAGGTAAGATAAATAAAATGGCGTAGCTTCGCATTTCGGTGTGTTTTTTTTTTTTCGTCGACTGCTTGCGGTCTGGCGTCTCAAGTCCCAAGAGTCCCAAGTGTCCCACAGGTCTCCGATGACTTTCGAGGAGTCGCGGTGGTAGCTTCGCGGCTCGAGTACCGGGAAGAGTAACAATAATTAGTGATGTCATCCGAATGGACGATACGTGAGTTATCTTGGGCCTTATCGCGTGCCGAGTCGGTTAAGCGGGGACCCAGGTAACGCTTGAGTCTCGCTAGTGTTTACGACGGCACGATGGAAGTGCCGTCGGCTGTTTTCGTAATGACGCCTCTCGTTTCCGCGTCGCGATAACCGTTTGAGAATTGTAAGCTAGTCCCACCGCGCCAAAATCGCTCCGCCTCGCATGCACACACCCAATCTCCAAACGATAGATTAGAAGGATCGCAACACCGGAAATGATATCGGATGCTGCGGCGATTTGAACAGGACGCACAAACATCTCCGATTATGCGTACGAGTCTCGAGATACGCTCTTGAGAATAACAGAACTTCAATGGCGTC
The DNA here is from genome assembly GCA_963971525.1 of Cephus spinipes. NCBI lineage: Eukaryota > Metazoa > Arthropoda > Insecta > Hymenoptera > Cephidae > Cephus > Cephus spinipes. Next base: position 5,417,933 of record OZ020580.1, on the reverse strand, counting down.
GAATGGAAGCGTTAATAAGTCAACTGTATGCCCAGAGTATTATCACTATCAGAATTTAGAAATACGATAAAAAAAAACTTGCTCGGAAGTAAAAACAAGAAAAAATCGTACGGTCCTGTCAAACGTGAAAATGGAGAAAAATATATTTTAAAAACAACGATCTGACTTTTTTTGGGGGGATTTTCGGAGAATAACGATAGAAGACTTTTTAAGAGACAAAAATAGCAACGCGAATGAGGGGAACGGATCGACTAGGAGATGTATAAGACGTATATAAGAAACGAAAGATATGGTAGGAAGGATGCAGAGAAGTATGAAAAAAAGGAGATCTGTGTTGTCGGGTGAGCTCGGCTCGGCTCGGGTTGGGACGTGTGCTAGTCGCGTGTGGGGCTCGCGCCTGTCGGCGTCTCCGTCTCTCTGTCGGGCCCCGTGCCGGCTGAAGGGCCCGTGTGGGACGCGGGGCCTTGCCTCGTTCTCACGGTAGCCTGCGAGGGGCCCGCTTCCTCCGTTCTCCTCAACTTCTGCACCGAGTACACTACTCCCTCTTTCATTCCTACCTCTGTATGCTCTCTGCCTCCTTTCCTTTGGTAAGTATATACCATATTCTCCCACTAAGGAGCATAAGGCCTACCAGGATTGCCGAAGAGGGAGCAGATGGGCCTTGGCCACGGGGCCTGACCGTGCGCCGCTATTTGCCTCTCGCTTACGATGCGACCCCACGGACACCAGCAAAAAAGAGAGAAGAATTAAGAAAAAAAAAAAGGAAAAATTTTTAACCACTGATCAATCGGAAATTTCGTACCTTTGCGGTACCAAAAAAAGTGGGTCCGTCGACAAGAAAAATCGTGCGGTGATACTTCGTTGTGATAGCTGTTATCTTATACGTATCTTCGGTACGAGAGGTTTTCAAAAATTTGCATGTTAAATAATTATAACGTATATATTTGTATGATCAATACTATCGATCCATTTTCTGTATTGGACTTGAAATCTTGACTGGCTATTGGATGTAGCCCGTATGATAGATGAATATCGTATATGTGTGTAATATAGAAATATATTTAATGCATTTGATTATTATGCGAATAGTTTAGTGTAGCATGCAGTCCAGTAGCAGTTTGTTCCAATCTCGCATAATATATGCTGACTTTACGAGTTTCCTCTTGGAGTGTTTTACCTTAATGGCACTTTTTTATTTTGGGTTTCGTTATTTATGTGGGAATCGAGGACTCCGGAATTGAGGACCCGAGGCGCCCCGAGAATTCTGGGCCTTCTCGCGTCACCTGTCGCCGTGCTGCATGTTCATTAAAACGGGTTCTTCTTATTATACCATTGACGATGGTTGTCCGTGAATTTTATGGACGATAGGGCAACAACTTTTTTCTTGAACGCACGCGAATTCCAATAACATACACCGTCGCGATGAATTACACAGAAATAAGTCATTAAGGAACCTCTCGACGAATACAAAATACGAGGATGAAATCGTACGTGAAGCGTAATTTAAAATTTCCCATAAAAATTCTAGGTACAGGGAGGGTAATATTTTACGACTAGGTACCTATTGTCGAACGTACATTGAAATTCCCATAAAAAAGATTATGCGACGTGATACCAAAAATGATTATTATACACGGTGGAATATATTAATTAAGGTTGCCTAGGAATAATAAATATCCTTAAATTTATTCATTGGCATTTGAATCGACCAGGATCATTGGAATTGCCGTTAAGCGAATCCGGTTTCGTTGTTACCGGAAGTGAGCGACGACAGGACCCTTCGATAAGGATTACCGGTCTCACACCCGTAAATTCTGTAGGGTCGTCAAACGTTTCCGCGAATCAAGCAAGGTACGGCAGAGTATCGAAATTCATTGCAGGTATACCCAGCCATTCATAAGGTATCACGTGGCCACGTATACACACGCCTCACGCAAAATTTCAATTTCCGGCCCATTAACGCGCAAAGCCAACACGTGGTAAACAAAGCCCATTCAGACGGAATCCGGTCACTCATTCATGAATATGAAATTGTTGGAAATCAATGGGAATAATGGGGTGAAACAGTTGGGCTCCGATTTCATGAATGAAAAATGCGGGCAGGCGGCCACGGCCACCGAGGAAGTTATCGTGGATACGTTATAGAAAAACAATACGATATTTTAACATTTTTCAGAATTCACCTGTCGGATAGTACGCACCGTGAGAATATAAAAGAAATTAAAAATCCAGATACCTACACCGAACACGCTATAAAATATATTCGATAAAAATTGTCTCCGTTAGCCATGCTTTAATTGCAGTGAATTATTCGGGTATAAAAAAAACAATAATTCGGTTATTACCTAGTTATCGCGTCTGGCTCCTTCATATCGAAAAACAGAAGCTCGTTAGCTGATGGACGATTTCTCTGGCGCGTGAATTTCATTAGAACAGCGAATAGGGAAAAGCGTGGATTTACGGGCGATCTTCTCGTACGACAGAACCGGTATCTTATATGATGCGAAGTTCGTGGAACAGGTGCAAACTTATGAGGGTTAAGCTGCGCGTTACGTTTTTACATCGATACGTCCGGCATTCGAAATTGCTCATAAGTTATATAGCCTTTCTTATTGATGAGAATATGGTCCAGCGATGCTGGATGAGAGAAGCAAAACGAATCGTCTGAAGTCATCGTTCGATTTAGGGGCAGAAGATTGCTACCGATCTTGTAGGAAGAGAAGGAGGAAGTAAGAGATTCATGTAAATTCGACGAGGATGAATTTTGAAATTAATTTTTTTTGGGTCTTGTATCAAGAGGGAGAGACGAAGATAAATCTCAAAATTATTTTGCATCGTGTAACAATGGGTCTGTGTGTTCGGAACGATCGGACTAGGACGCGAAGAAATGGTGGATCGGGAGGTGGTCACAGAGGAGAGTAGTGATTGGAGACTAGTTAGAGCGTCTAACCGGCGCAGTTAAGTTGGGCCCACGGGAGCGGAACACGGCTCGCTTCCTGTAACGCTCCAGTGCGCTATTCCCACGGCATATTCATCGACGGGCCCCGTAAGAACCTTCCACCTTCCACCTTCCACCTCGAATTCAATGGACGATAGCTCCGCCACTGTCGCGGAGTCGACTTGGGCCAGCCAACCATCTTCAGCAGTTAGGATTGCCAGATGAGTCCAACCCGCTCATCCCTGTTGGGCCCGGTGGGTCCGCAGGAAGCGTGGCAGACACGTGGTCAGCCCTAACCCATTGTCGAACGAATGGCCGGACCCAATCTGAAAGGATCTGTTACCTGAAAGATGCTTCTGTTTACTGCGGCATTTCGCACCTCTGTTTCGCTTAAATTAATACGACGAATACACGGACCCATTTATTGCATGATTATTAATGACTTCGTCAAGAGATTGGGCCTTGCGTATAATCATATGAAATTTTTATTTCGCGATACTCAGTCACGTCTCTTTTATTGCAAATAACGTCTCTTCTTATCTTTCGCACGCTATTATGACACTTAAGTAAATTAAATTTTGCGTATTACCGGTTTAAGTGAAAAAATCGAATTTTTTCAATTTTTTTTTTTTACGCTTTCTAAAAAGTCTGAACTCTGCTCTATGAGATCAATGTGCTGTGATTGCACAATGAGTATCTTCGCACGCCTACGATAATACCGATCAAGTAAAAACGGAGAACGGCAAATATACCGAGATCCTTTTTCAAACACGTGAAAAAAAAGAAGTACCTTCTCAAGAACGTGGTACATATTATCAGTAAACAGGCTCGAATGGTCGCAGTCATTCATTTATATTTCAAGTGCGTCGTTAATGGTTTGTTCAACAGAGCATGGCACTTTTCTAAAGTGATTTGCAAACAGGCTCCACTGGTTCTCCGTGTAAATCGAACGTTCAATCTCCTGACGTACGTCACCAAAATCTCAACGTTTAGTTCGCCTGTGATTAAGGTATCCACGTACGTGGTTATATGTATCTCAAACAAGGCCCAGCGTAGTGCCAATACACCTTAAAACAGCATATCCCTTCGGTATACTCATTATATACTATCCAGAGACATGGGACCTGTACGATCAATAACGTACAAAACTTGATCTCAGACCCAATTTTATAAGGACTATGTCATAAGGCCCAAAAAAATATATCTCCCATTTAACTTATTAAATCCAGTATATCAAAATCCATATTTTTCTCAGTGCAAAAAAAAACATACAAGTCCCAAAAATTCGCGTGACCCGCGTGATCAGGTAGAAACGTTAAACTGGGCCTTAATTAAAGCAGCCACGAAGGCCCAATCGGAGCATAGATACAGGTATACGAGCCATAGAAAAGTTGAAGTTCCATGTCCCGAGTACATGGAGCTGAGAACGTGTCGGTCGCGTGGTCAGGTACAAAGACTCTCGAAGTCAGGGAAGGAGAGATGCACGGAGAAGTGGAACGATGGAGGGAAGAGTAGCGAAGTGGGAAGATGAGGATGGCGAGAAGGAGATGAGAGAAATGGTGGACGTTCTTTTATAACCGTAGGAGTCTGGTTCCCCTTGCATTCACGAATCCCGAACGAAAGACTAGAAAAATTCCCACGATCGCGAGGCGAATTTTGAGCGAGCGAGCGTGTCCGTCGCGTGGACGACTGAATCGACGGTCAGACTTTAAACTTGCTTCGGCCAATTTTCTAAGCTCTACTATGATTCTGGTATACTTGTATATATAAACCACTGTGGGATCTTTCTCACAGCTGGCAACAATGAGAGCACAGCGCGCGACAGACACGATCCACGGATCCAAGATTCATCGTGCTACTAGCGGGATCCTTATTCAGATCTAAGACGATCTGCGAGTTTAGGATTCCGATTAACGGACAAGCATACAGCCGATACAATGAATTTGGCCCGAGTTCGTTATAAATTTGGAATTAAATTTTAATAAAAAAAAATTTTTTTTTAAATTTTAATAAAAAAATTTTAATAGAACCCCCGTCGCGTTAAAGTCTCGAATCGGATCTGTTATACTGGATTTCTCAAGCGTATGAAAATGTTTGAGGTTTTTCACGAAATTAACGGTGCCGCAAGAAGAGTCACTGTATATACAAAGTCTGAAGTTTCCTCCTTTCCCATAACAGTGACGATACGATGGAAAAGAACGTTGGGACGGCGTTTAAGGAAGGAGAGAGAGAAAAAAAGGAAAAAAACGGCCGAATCCTATCCGTTGCCCGTAAAACTAGCGTGGGAAGAGCTACGGAGGCAGAAGTCGCGAATCCTTCTAAGGAACCGTTGCACTTCCTGAAGGAGCTCCCGCACCTGACGTCTCACCGTGAGAAACTCGGGACTGGCCTCGGGTTACAGCCACCGTAACCGCCACGCGAGCAGCACGCTTTCAGCCGCCCTCTTACCTTTTTTCTTTTTCTTTTTTTTTTTACAAAGGACCTACGCTCCTGGGAGCTGGAAGGATTCTACGAGGATACAAAGTGCACCTGTCGACCGTGAAGGCCCAACGAAGGACCCCGTGACCTATTAAACGAGATCCAGGACGGCCACTGTAATTCTTGCGAAAATAATTAAACCCCTGGCTTCCACATACGTCGTAAGGCCCGAACGTGGGCCGAGTACGTATTAAAGAAACGAGGCAGCGCATAATTTTTTTATTTTCCTTTTTAAATCTTTTGTTTTTTTAAATGAGAAAAAAAAAGGGACCAATCCCGTCCCATGGGAACGCTCCCCGGCGTGGCTGACACAGACCACGATATGCACGCTCGCAAAAACGTGTCTGCGAATACTGAAATGCTTAGACAGTAAAGTAACGGTTGTTGCTTATTCGGGTTTTCTTTACGACTGTAATTAACATTGAGGTTATCGTAGGTATAAAAAGATATGTACACTTGTACGAAGTGTACGTGAATCGTGTATACGTGAAAAAAATGTGTAATTGTGAACCACCCTGTAGGAGTGTAACAAAAATTTAATGAGAATCCTTAGTAATCTTAAGTCGTTTAAGCGTCCCAAGTGAATGACACGTAAGAATATGAAATCAGAATCGACCTAGGGGAGCCTACGTACCATAGAAGGGATAATAGCAGGAAGGAGACTAGTAGGATACATATAGGTATATACATAATGCGTTCGTATATGCAACTATGCGCCAAGGATGCGTGCTTAGAAACGTTACCAGGGCGGAGATTAAGGGGGGAGGGGGAGAGAGAGAGAGAGAGAGAATTTTACGTCTATTTTGAGGGGTTAGGTAAGCGGGCGGACACCCCACGCTAACCACCTGACGCACCCTGCTCGTGGGAACCGAAAAACCGTAGGAATCTCTAACCTTTATTCTCGAACAACACACGTGCACGGCGCATGCGCAGAGACTAGAAGAACGTGTACACTGTACATAGTCATGCACTGTACCAATACATTAGGATGGCTAAACTAGTGGACACCAAAGAGCCACGCCAGTACAAGTTCTATTTGAAGGGACGATGTTCGTGATTATTGAACATTTACAGAGAAATACTTGAGGGTTTGAGAAATCGAGAGAGATGAAAAAAATTATTGTACCAGTAATGGTTAAATACCGGATTTTGATCTTGTCAAAGTTGCAAAAAAGTTTAGATTTTATAGCGAGTCCTGTGGTGGATATATGCCATGGTACGGTGGAGGATTGTCTTATGGGGAAAGACAGGTTTCCAATCGGTTGTATTAATTCTAGTTACAAATAGGGGAGTCCAATACCGGCTTTGGAGTAACGTCCAATTAGTAGCCAATCGTGAAATCGTCGAGTAGCGCGGTTCTCTTAAGAATCTTTCAGGCTTCCAATCTTATTAACGTGGTTACCGCGGTAAACACGGAATAAAATAATTCGTTATTATCAACCTCGTGTCTCCGCGGCGACAGATAATCGGCCCATTGGTCAATTAACGTAGTCCATGTAGGCGCATGCGCGACTCGTATAACTCAGTCCGGGCTTCTTGTATCTCAGTGTATTTCTTTACGTCTGTTCCATTCGTGCACGCGGCGGTAGCTCTGGCTCCGTTAGCATGCAGCCAGGCCTAATAGCTCTGGGAATAAAGTGCGTGACAATATTCATCGAAACGAAAAGCCCAACCGCCGTCGTGAAAGTATGTAGGAAGCCGATTAACTATTCCGTTCGACGTGGCTTGCGCTCATAATCATCATAATCGCTCGCGCACGTCGTTGACGCACTGTAAAAATAATAATACAATTATTATAATGCTCGAAACAATGGACCACTCTGTATGTATGGTGGTACACACGAGGACGGGAGAGCGTGCCACTCCGCACGAGCGACGCGTGTGTCTCGCGCGAGTAAAGCGAGGACGATGTACAATCCGGTTCAAGAGTTAAAGCGTCACCTCGTGAGTTTAAAGTAACGTCACGTAGAAACGCATTCGTTCACGGCGATTGGCTCGTACCCCTATTGTTCGGGAGGAGTGAACCAATCGGAAACAGTCGTTACCATTGTCCCATAATATTATCCACGATTGTTTGAGAGAATACAAAATTTAATTGGCCATACTGCTGCGCGCTCGGAGTGTCCGCGACGCTCGGAAGCGTGGGAACGAACGCGCTTGGGCCTTCCCAAAACAAAACACGAGCCAGGGAGCGGAGCACGCGACGCACCTGACTACTACGACGGTGGCACCCTCTGGTTTATTAAGTCGTTACCTTAACTCGAGCGTGCCGTGAAATCCCGTGATCTCGGTCTGAGGTCACGTGGTGATGTCCTGGTCAAGGTTGAATACGTAAGGTGGCCACTTCTGGTCTGTTTCATCATGTAAATCGCTTCGTTAGAGATAAACTATGACGCGTTTAGTAAGGGCGGGACATTTGAACGCCTCAATTTTTAAGCGAGAGATTACATCAAAGAAAGAGGCGATGGCCTCTCTACGGGTAATACTGGATCGGGACACATCGTAACATCTGAATATATTTACATACTGCGCTGCTGAAGGGTGAAAAATCGACTGGAGTAAAGACCGAAGGAAATTAAAAGGCACGGCTACCGGTTTTACTGCTTCGGCTAATGACCAATCACGGTACACAGTGTGTCCCCTTGGCTCTTCCACGGGAACGGTAATAACAGAATGCTAAGAGTTAGAACTAGAAACGGGAAGGTCACGCGCCTAAAAACCGTTTCCAACGAGCCGTGTAGTTTGGAGTATCTATAACAAGCTCATTACCTAATATGTTAATTATTCAAATTATGTAAAATAAAAATAAAAATATATTCTAAATCCCACATTTTTTTCTTTCTCTTTCCGAATACCGTATCAGTGAAAAATTCTTATATAGTCTATATAATATAGTCTGTAGTATCAGCTAGATTTTATCTGATATAAATCTTCGTTAAATTTTCATCCATTATTTATTTATTTATCGAACCACTAAACTGCCAATGTTAATTATTTACACATTGACCCATCCTAATATTATTATTTATCCAAAGACTCAGATCACCCTCTGCATAAATATATTCGACATAGAGCGTCACGAAGACCTTCTATGAATCCCATCAAGCACGGCCTTTCATCCTGAACATTCTTATATTCCATTCACTGTCGTCCATAAAATGTGATCTTAGTGGATACGCGCAATGTTTCGTTTAATGGCCGCTATCTCTGTCGCGCATTGAGAACGGATTCAAAGAGACCTTGGCCGCTGATGGTTATACCTATTTACTGGAATAAGTACGCTAGACAATTGATTCACTATTTTTTTACAAATTCACACATTTTTGCCAGTCCGACTGAACCGAGCTTCTACAAAAATTGAGGGCATTGGCATACCTGCTGTTTTGGTACATCGAAGCCTTACTTTTAACTCAAACCACACATCCCCAATATCCTTCATGACTGATAGAAAAAGGGATTCGTACGTACCGAAGGAGTGAAATGGCTTTCTAAAAATAAACGAAGGTGAAAGATGTTGTCGCCGCAAGTAATAAAAATACGAGACGTGAAAGTGGAGGTGTGAAGTTTTAATTATTACAGCAGCCACGGAGAAACAGAGATTCGGTTAGTCTGAAGATTCTTCTAAGAGAGGATTTATGTGCGCGGACAATTTACTGGGGATAAATATATGACGCCGTCTGCTATGTATTCGATGTGTTTGACTAAGGACATTGAATGTGGTACTGGCTTCAACTTATATATATATATATATAGATTATAATGGTGGATCTATTTACGATTGTAATTGCGATATTAATATCTAAACGGGTTTTGGTAATACAAATCACTTCTTGGAATGCAGTATATTACTTCTGGCAATATTAAAGGATATAATTTACATATCTTATTTTAACGACAAAACCAGTCAATACGTCTTTTGATACTGATAACAAATTATCAGATAATCCTGTAAAATATCAATTATCAATGACTCGATGTCCATCAAAGAATTTTGAAAATAAAAAAGGTTCAATTTAAATTTCGTGAGATGTACGCGCAGTTTAAAAAAATTGTTTTCTTTTTTAATAATAAATTTTGATAACCTTAAAAATACATCTCGTGCGTTTCAGTAAGACTCATGTTATGTCATGAATCCACATATAGACAGCCAACCGTCGTTTGGAGACAATAGACACACGGAGCCCTGGCAGTGAATGAATTGATATCGTTATTGTAACAACATAATGGACATATTTTCTTATTGAGATTGCAGCCTCACGCGTGTGACGTGCCTGATGCGTCAGCCAGTCTTTATGAATGTATTCATTCATGAGAGTCAGTATGACTATTATATAACCAATACAAGACCGTCCCATAAGGCTAAAGACCCCGTGATGATTTTGAGTGAACTTGAGAGCGGTCATGCGTGTCTCGAAATTTTTTGAAAATTTCACAAAAATTTATTAAGTCGTGCAAGTCGGTATGGATTAAGTTATGAGAAAATTCGAGAAATTTTTTTTTTTCGATTTAATACCGAAACCAAACTTTTCAAAAAAATTCACGATCGATTATGTTTTTGCCGTTTGAAAAAAATTTTAGCAAATTTTTATCGCAGCAAAGCTCGTCTTGTCTTTCTTACGGTACAAAACTGATATATGATATTTTAAGTGACGAAATGTGTTTGGTAATTGAATTTAAAGGGCGGAAGCGAAGAAATCTGGGCCCCTTTGTATTAACCTAATCAAGTTCAGTTGCGGTGCCGTTCGCCATCGCGGTCACAATAGAGACATTAAATCGTCAGTACGGATTTATTAAACCCGGCACTTTTATAACCGTGAAACCCTTTCACTCTACTTTGTATTGCCGGTGAGGAAATGGCTCAGTCTTATAAATTGTCCTTTTGATTATTTCGACACGTCAATAATATTAGAACAGCTACGATTAAGCGCAAACGAATATAATTGGTAATAACAAAATAAAAATAAACAGTGAGCCATGAATAATAAATTAAATATGTAGACTCCCATATGAAAAGCCGTATAGCATAGGGAAAAAATAATTTTTCGATTGTTCAATAATATTTACGCCACTTCTCGTCGTCCGTAAACAACTCTTATTTTTTGTATCTTTTTTGATTACCGTGGATACCGAATTATTTTGCATAACAAATTAGAGCACCGATCAGTCGTCATTATACTAAATCAAAATCGATTATTCATGCGAACACGGCCTTAAAATTGATTACGATTTAAAATGAATACAAGGTTGTTATTTTTAGTAGTGAAAGGTCTTTAATGACGTTTCGTAGTGTTTACGGTGTATTGGATAAATGAAATTTTTTTGAGCACAAGTTCCGTAACATAGTTATACCCTCGTTCCTATTGGGTCCATATCGCGTTTCCCAAGCATCCAGCAGAAGATTGTAGTATCTACTTTTTCCAAAGTACTTGAGGTACCTGTACGTTTTGTCGTTGGGAAAGATCCGCTCGAATTTGCCAGTTTCCGAAATTTCATCCTCGTACCGAATAAGTAGCCTAACGTCATCCGAAGTTAGATTCTCCAAGATCGTCTCGAGATAATCAACGCGCTTGAGCACCTGAGTAAATTTCATCTGCTTATCTCTTTCAGTCTTTGACAATTCCACGCCCGCGCACAGCCGCTTATCGAAGCAGAGGATATCCTCGCCGTATTTCATTTTCAAAGTGTCCACGTCCTCGGAGTTCAGAGTGTTCGGTATCTGAAATCCTACCAGGTTCAGGACATCTTTCGCGAGATGACCTTTGATTATAGAACAGAGTGGCGTATCTGGATTCATGGAAGGATTATTGTTGACCTCGAGGAGCCACGGTTTAAAATCCTCGTCTATTATGACGTCGAAACCATAAAGCTGAAAGGCCGAACAGCTTGTGGGAACAATTTGAACGGATTGAAAGACAGGCTCCTCCGCGGATAGGATGGTCTTGATAACGAGGTCCTTGATCTTGCTCCAGATCATGGGAATGTTTGCTTTGTATCGACGGGAGAGATAAGCCCAAAGCGAGTTCAGGGCCCACATGCTCCCGTGGCATTTATTGGGACTGTCATTGGACCTGAACATGGGACTGGTCTTGTTGATGCTCGTGTTTGTCAGATGCATGTAGCGATCGAACAAGTAACTGACGTCTTTGATATACTTGGACGTTGCGAAACGAACTAGACCCTCGGAATAGAGATAAATCCTTAAAGGATCGACACCAGTGATAAGGACGTAGAGTCTAAGATCAAATTTTGTACCGTTTATGAGCTTGGGTTTTTCCAAATATTTTTGTATTACCAGTGACCTATTTTTTGGAATCTGAATCCAGCGTGATATCACCCTGATCCCATTCCCAGCGCAGGACGTTGGCGGCTTGAGGATCCAGATGCCACCATTTTTTTCAATGATTTTTCGAAATCTCACCGAATCCTCCGGTAGGATATAAGTCATTGGCATATAGTCGAAATCGTTTTTTCCAAATTTCTTTATCATTTTGTTATGATGACGCCACAGTAGATCCTTGTGGCTCAATTGAAAGGATCCTGGAAAGTTATTGATCTTCTGAAATGACTTTAGGGTCTTGTTGGTACTGTATATCCCGGGCGAGGACCAAGTGCCTAACCAGTTTGAGGAATGATTTTTCGTTATGGTGAAACCTGATCTCATGATGGTCAGCCTGATCATTTTTGGTGACTGTCTGGCTGTTTGCTTCCACAGTAAATGTCTTGTTATTTCGGTGGGCATGAAACTGTTCTGTTCGTTGTCGTAAGAGTTGAAGATTAAAAATGGCGGTGTGTGAACGAATAAACTTGGTCTTAGTGGCAATTTGCAATTTCTCTCGCCACACGCGCGGGGTTCCATTAAATTGGCAATTAGCCAATCGGTCAGCTCCCGGTACTCGTACAAGCTGTCCATCTCATCGAACCAGGAGAGTTTTCCATTACACGTGTCGCTCGAGGCATCTTTCTTCTGGGTTACCATTTTGGCGAATCTTTAAATTGCTGATGACAGGTTATCCGATATTAATGATTAACAGACTGATGATTACTACCGTGAACTTGTTTAAGTGATTAAATGATATCTGACAGATCGGCGCAAATTACAGAGAATTTAGTCCATGTTTAAGAAATGGATGGAATCAAAACTATGAAGGAAGAGGCATTACGCCATTACTTGAATGACATAAATTCTGACAGTTGTCATTTTTCGAGTGTAGGTATCTTCACGTCGAATCTTAAAAAAAAAAAATAATAATTTTTCTTACCATACGTCAAAATTCATCACACCGGTAGTAACAAAAAATACAAATAAATCGTACAAAATCGAAAGTACTGTAAAAACAACATTTTCTTTTTATTAATCCAAATTTATATTGTTACATGAAAAATATTGTTCACGAATCGCGAAGGCACAAACGAAGTAGCTCATCACGTGGCAGTCTAAAAGTACACAGTATCTCTCGAAAAAAAAAAATTAATAATAAAGAAAGAAAAGGATCTATCACACGAGATTTGTACACGTTTTTAACTGACCAAAAATGGCAGTGACGATCCGAGGCAGTGTCGTGCTAAAAAGTAGCCTGTTGCTCAAGATGATAATTGACCTTGCACAATTGCCGAAGCCTGGCGATGCCTTTGTCCCTATCGTTACCATATTTATATTCCCAGGCGTCCAGCAGCATATTGTAATATCTAGGTACGTCAAAGTACCTGAAGTACTCGTGGCTTTCGCTGGTGGGAAAGATCGTCTCGAATCGATCGACCTGACTGAGCTCATCCTCGAATAGAACAAGTTGACGAACGTCGTCGGGAGTAAGGTCCTCTAAGATATCATCGAGATATTCGTTTCTATTAGTCAAATGAGCAAACAGAGATTGCTTGTGCCTTTCCTGGTAGCTCAGGCCAGTCTTGTACAGTCTGAGGTCCTGAACGACAGAGTCGACTCTGTACTTCTTGGACAGCGATTCTGCATCGGTCGCCGAAATGCACCCTGGCAGCTGGTATCCTGCCATGTTGAACACGTTCTGAATCAGAGGACCCTTGACCGCGATATCCAAGGCCGACGATGCTTGTAAGGATGGTGATATGTTCACCTCGAGGAGCCAGGGCTTCAGGTTCTCATCCAGGAGAATGTCGACCCCGAAGAGTTCGTAGCAACAGTATTTATTACTCGTGTTCGCCCTGGTCAGGCTGTTGATCGACGATTCTCCCGATATCATTGTCTTGACCACGATGTCCTTCATGGAGCTCCATAAACGGGGCACGTCGACGTTCTCACGCTCCAGGTAACTCCAGAGCGTCTTCAGGGTCCACTTGTGTCCCGTGCAGGAGTCTGCCGAATCGTTGTTCGTGTAATTAGCACTGGTCTTGTTGATACTGTAATTAGTTAAGTGCATGAACCTATCGCTCAGGAAGTTTATATCGTCCACGTACTTCACCGAAGCGAACCTAACCAAACCTTCCGGATAGATGTAAATCCTGAGAGGATTGAAGCTGGTCACGAGGACGTAGAGACGCAGGTCAAACTTCGCTCCGGATATCAGTCTCGGCTTGGACAGGTATTGCTGAACCACCACTGGCCGTTTCTTCGGTATTTGGCTCCAGCGATGTACCACTCTTATTCCTGTACCACGTGCGGATGCTGGGGGCTTCACTATCCATTTCTCTCGACCTGCGGTTCTCTCCCAGACCTGTCGGAAGCATCTGAGGTCCTGGGGCAAGACGTAGGTCCTTGGGACAAAACCAAATTCACGTCTACCGTGACGCGCCATTAATCTACTTAGATTGCGCCACAAGCGATCCTTGCGGCCAATCTGGAAGCTTCCTGGGAAGTGATTCACCTTCTGGTACTCTTTGATTATTTTAAAGCACGTCGACTTCATGTGCTTGCCCCAGACTCCTGACCAATCGGAGGCCTTCTTGAACAACCGGAAACCAGAATTTGTGAGAGTACGTCGCACCAGCAACGGCGTTATTGAGCTCAGTCGCCACTTTAGATGTCGCCGGATCTCGAAGGGTAGACTATTCTGACCCTGGCTGTCGTGCGACTGAAAGGATATATAGGGTGGGACGTTTGGAAAGAGACTTCTTCGAAAGGGTCTTGATATTTTCTTGTCTCCTGATTCGTCGATCACGTCGACTTCGTCCACTTCGTCCACTGCGTCTATGAAGGGGTTAGGTTGCACGTCATCGTCGAATTTCGAGTCCAGGTCCACAATGTGATTGTAACTTAGGACGTCCATCCTGGACAGCATCGCCGACCTGGGGGAATTACGAGAATAGGAAGATTCAGGCATTTTCGCTTTTTTTTAATATTCAACTAATTCCCTATTTCTATACTGTAGTTTTAGGCGATAAATGGACACGAGTGTCGCTGGTTTTCATAATTATTTTGATAATTGATCATCGGAGTGAAGTTTGTCACGTATCACGTGTTCATGCTGTGATCGAATAACTTTCGGGGCTATTTCAATTGACGTTTTGACACGTTTCGACATCAATTTGTGATAATTAATTTTGAAAATTATCTAAATTACACGATAGTCAATCGCATCTCGCGTACGACCCAGCCACGTAAATTTATTGAGCAATTTTGTAAAAGTGAACGAGAATAAAAAATCAGATGTTCCGATAAATCGTAATTACACATTTTCTGGCACGCGATATTATGCCGCGAGGCGTAATTGGACCGTATTGAGATACTCACCGATCAGACAGTTCCGTGAAGTATCAGCATTGCCATATCTGAAAGAAAGTGACAATTATTTAACGTTCCGTGTACAAGCAAGAAGAAGTGCACCTCTTAAAATTAACCAGCTCTCCACCGGATACGATTATGGTTATTGAGTTAATCGCGGGGCGGCCTCAACAAATTCCGAAAGGAGTATTTTTTGGATAATCCAATTTCCAATAATACGACTCGTGACCAATTACCTACATTCGGTAGGACACTGGCTAAAGTTGAAAAAAAAATCCCACAAGGAAATAGGCATCTTTTTTTTTTTTTTTTACGAAAATACAACAAAAAACTCCCTAGTCAATTTCAACCTTCAAGAAGACCTTATCTGCATATACAGCACTTGTTAAGCGACAGATAGAATGATTACATGATGATAACTGATTGTTCGAGTAATCATGCACTATCACTTATCACGCTAAAAATTTACATGTAAGAAAGGAGCGAACGACCGATTACGGTTAAATCAATTTAAATCTGAAACGACGTATCGTTAAAATTAAAAAAAAATCAAGCAAATTTTCATTCGTCTTTTCGTTACTTCAACATCGTTTACTTTGTACAAGGTATGATATTGATATAATTTTTTTTTTTTTAATAATCCCGAATCATTGTCATCGAATCAATAAATATCTATAAAAATCAATGATGGTTCAATTAAATATGAATAGAGTAGAAAGCGACTCTTGATACAGCATAAGTCGTGCCAACACGAGTATTAATAGTACTGACTATACTGTATATCCGCGTCAACTCCACGTATGAATGACTATCGTTCTTCTGGTTGACCACTGTGCTACAGGTATAGATGATAGTAATGATTCATCGTAATCCGTGCGGCCAGAATTCCATGACACATGACACGTTTGAATGGGAAACTGGAATGGTAAGTTAACGCCTGGACACTTGTAGATATTATCTCTGAATGACTATCGTTTCTCAGTCATTCGCTGTTTACGATCGTCATGATCCACGATGATTTTTACGGTAGAGTGCCATAATCGATGCAGCCATTAAAACTGATCATTACCTTTGCACCTTATAAGAATCTACTACAGGTACGTAGGCCTTGCGGTTGAAAATCAAACATACGACGAAAGACATTCGATACCTAGAATCTCACGTTCGTACGTATGTTACACATGTACTTACATATGTTCAGGAATACCAACGGTAACTTAATGATCATTGAAATTCAAAAAGATATTATCGTATAAGCTCACATGGCAAATATTGTGTATGGTCAAAATGGATAGTATGGAAACTTGAAATATGGTTTTTTAAAAAAATTTTACGAGATTATTAACAATGCGGGATGCTCGTGATATACCTTTTAACATTTATTGGTAATTCGGAGAAATTTTTTTTAAGGATTTTTACGACTTTTTTTTTTCTTTCTATAATCCCTGACTCACCTACTTTTTTCATTGATTTAATACGTTTCTATGAAAAGCGTGAAAATTTACCTGAATTTTATAATTTTGGGGAAGCATAAAAGTCTTGGGTATTTTATCAACTGTTCAACGTGGCCTGTAACCCAGTCCCGTAATGAGGCCGTAAACAATAAGCAGGTATCAACCGTTAGCAGGGAGAGGGGTACAAAGAAATTTGAGAAAAAAAAAAGAAAATGAACATAAAAGCGTTTCCATGAATGATGAAAAAGCGACGTTGGATGTATGTATTAATGAATGAACAGTCGAGTTTTTCGCCCTTTCGAGTTTTTGCATACGCGCGCGAACGACGTAACGTACGAAAAAGATTGATACCGATCGACAGGTTGACAATGGTGGCATTAATTAAATGATTCTTTTATTTATTTTTTTTCCATTCTTCTCTCCTCACGAAAGCGATCAGATACGATCACTGCGGACAATTAATCTCGCTTAGAAAACCACCTTTTAGAAACGATTTCATGGAAATTCCGCCCTGCTAATGTCCCATGTCACATTAGAAACGATCACGCGATGAAAATCAAAAAAAGAAATCGGTAAGTATCACGACAACAGTAGTATATACCTGGATGAACGGCATAAATCGATAAAATTGAAGATTACAAATTTCAAAATCAAAATAAATCTTTTACTATCCGTTAAAAAAGTAAAAAGACATCGGATAAGTCTCGGATAAGATAACGATATTTATATTGACAAAAAAAGATCGTTATGCAATCGCGTAATTCTCGCAGAGCTAAAAAGATTGAAATCGATTATGCCGAAATTTTGGCCTAATCGTTTATTTATGTGTGATAAGACAAACTAAAATCTATTTTTTTTAACGTTAACACGGGATAATCGATACCGATTTTCGATAATCGGTACTTACCGATAAGCAACGTTATTCCGATAAAGCGGGAGAGAGCATTTTTATCTTGACGACCGTGAGGGTCGATTCTGAAAAGGTCGACGTTATTTATCGTTTTGCCATTTATAAATTGGTACCGTAATTAGGTCTACGAATCGAAAGGCTATAATCAGCTCTCGTAAATCGTCGCGATTCCTGTAAATCGAGAGCCGCGCACGGGTTGCCATTAAATTACATGAGTTTATTGTGTAATTACGCCCGGGTGAATCGCGTACGGAGAATACTAATAGCTTTTGTCCTCTAGGGACAATTTGGCATTGGCATTGACGATAATATCGCGTGATAAATCGTTATTCGGTAGCGAGTAATCGATTTAAGCCATTTGACATATAAAATAAATAGTTCGATATAAATCCGTTGATAAACAATCAAACAGGTGTTTGACTTCATTGAAGATATAAATTCATCCAGACTGTGGTAGCTAAATTCGACAGCAACATAACGTCACGTTAGATCACAAAATGCGTAAAAGATTTTACGATTGTTCATAGGATAGTCATAATTTTGAAAATTAATAAATAAATAAAAATACAAATAATTTCAATGTCTACTAGACCGTAATGCATTAATATTTCGACATTAATGCAACGTTCACTTAGAAAATTTAATAATTAATATAAAATATCTATTTTCTTTCAGTGATAGGTAAACAAAATGATGATAAAATAAATTTATCTGGCTGCTACTGATTTACATGAAAAGTTAATACTCGTTAAATGACTGTATCGAAGTTGACTGAACTGATAAGTAGAATAAGTATCAAGAATAAATTATTGATTATGGCGGTTAACGAATTGCTAATAAATAGGACAAGCGTCGCATTAAACTAAGGTGTAAGGATGTAAAAAGGATCACAGGTAAGAAAAGGATAGAAGTCAACGAGTGTCGAAATATCTTTAAAATAAGTCTTTATTAAATTTGCAATTGCTATTGATTTCGTACCATTGTCAAACGGTATGACTAAAGAGTTCTTAAACATAACAAGTAAACAAGTATATAACATTACGAGAAAATAGTCATCTCAGGTACAAGAACCCTATCACAGACATCACTTAAAGCTTGATCACCTATGTATAAATATAATCGGGTAAGGTCGACGGTCGACCGATGTCAGCCGATCTCAGCCGAGTTGACCAAAAAAGGGTGGCCGAACAATCTACATGAGCCAATTGGAAGACATGGATTTCGTCGTGTAGTGGCGACGAGCGCCGAAGGTGGCGTCGGCCGATATCTCCGTCGTCGTGTTGACATTAAGGAATCGTCACGATCACCATGGACGCCAGACAGATGCCGCAGCCGATTCCGCTGATTCCCCAGAAGAGCTGGCAACGCTGATCGGGCTTTGGGGTGGCGTGTAGACGTATTGCGGAACGGCAACAACAGTGGCGGTTGTGGCGGCCGTCGTTGGCGAGGTGGTGTTCGTAGGCGTCGTAGGTCCTTCGAGCCTCCGCAGACAACCACCCAGGTGGCGCATGAGTTGAGCGCCAGCGGCTGGGTGGACGGTGGCGGCGACAGGGGTAGAGAGGAACGTGGAGACCTCCTGGGCGCACTGAGTGAAACCTTCGCGAAATCTGTCGGCGTAACTGCTTTCCGGCGTGAGAGTGAGTCTTCTGGCAGCACGTAGAGTATGGAGATGACGTACAGTTAACTCCAAGATGTCAGCCTTCTCCAACTTTGCGACATTTTCACCCTCGGCTTGAAGAGCTGTCACCATGAGATCCTTAAGCTCGTCGAGACAGCGATTGATCCTTGCTCTCCTCTTTCTCTCCAGCATGGGCTTCATGACCTTGCGGTACTGATAGGTGCGCGAAACAGGCTCCTCGTACTCCAAACCTCCGGTATAACTGGTATGCGGTGCCATTTTGAAAATGCTTCGTCAACACACAGTAGGTACACTTCACAAAATTACTCTGTCGATGCTCTTATAAGTCTAGTCTCCTCTTTTGCCGCAAACTGCGAGTCACGTTTTGTCGTCTTTACGAGTAAGTATAGCTTTCGCCTCGGAGTGCCGAGTTGATCTGACGTTACCGGTGTCTGGCGGCTGGCTTATATAGGTGACGGCGCCCCCACCAGTTTTACCATGCTAAGTGACTAAGTGGGGGAAACAGCCACCAGCCGGAGCAGCGTATCGTGGGAAGCAACCGGGCCCGAACGTTCCCACAGCCAGCTCTCGGACCGGCAGGGAATTTCGAGCCCACACCTGCACCCTCTTCTGGATGAAAGGGTGACGTGGGGAACCACGGTGCGACGGCATCACGGATGGACGGACTGACTGGCGGAAGGACGCCACAGCACAC
This sequence comes from Cephus spinipes, assembly GCA_963971525.1. Taxonomy (NCBI): domain Eukaryota; kingdom Metazoa; phylum Arthropoda; class Insecta; order Hymenoptera; family Cephidae; genus Cephus; species Cephus spinipes. Next base: position 5,398,129 of record OZ020580.1, on the reverse strand, counting down.
GCCACGTCGCGCGACCAGCACGAGGCGACCTGCTCTATACTCCTCGTCTCCGCCACTTCAGCCGACATAACCTAACCTCACTTTACCAACGTATTACACTCCTACTATACCGCCTTCGCTTACTTTGTAGCATCCTCGTACTACTGACACTTGTTGAAGCGACGAAATACCGCTACTGGTGTTATATAGCCTATAATCACACCATAGTCACATGGACTTGGATCAATATTGACGGAGTCCTTACGCACGTGTCGAATGGAATTTTATACGTTTTGAAATTTCGAAAAATAATTAGCTGTCAATAAAATGTTTTATCGGTATCCAGTTATAGGTTTTACTATGTATTTTATGGGTTTGATACAGGTACTCCAATGCGGGTATGTTCCCTTTGAAAAAGGATTGGACAGATTTAAAATTATTTTTATTTGAAAATTTTTTTCTTCCTCGTGGCTACTCGAAAATTTCTTTAAGAGTTCATGCAGAAGCCAGTGGGACGACTGAAGGTATTTTTGTTGCGGTTGACTTTTTATGACGGCTCTTAATGAGGTGTTTAGCCGTTGCTGAAAACGATATCCTAAAGGGTCTGTCTCTCCTTTGGTCAGTATTTACGACCCTATTGGGTACAAATGCAAAACCGGCAGTAAATGCTGGTTAGCTTACCAGCAGTTTAACAACCTTTTAAATTGATTTGAGAAAGTCGATTACTAGAATATTCTTTTTGTTGAAACCCTTGTAACAGACTTGGGTATTACTGTACAAAAGTATACCATTATTTAATTTGCACGCAGTGTACCTGCTATGGATTAACAGAAAAGCAATAATTGTATAGTAAACCTAAAGTCTAGTCAACCCCTAATATAATTTCAGGTATATCACCCGGATTAGAAATGTCCTCAAAATTATATTAGGATCCTAGGGGAATCGACATAAATAATGACGTCGTGCGTTTCAAGGCAAAATAATAATAAAAAGAAAGTGTAGGAAAGGGAAGAAATGTATTTATAACATAAGGAAAAGTGAAGAATTTTTCAGGATAAATATATTAATTTCCAGAATTTTCCCTGTCGCGGTAAAAGAGGGATAGACCAGGAGCGTCTCAAGAAGAACAAAATGATAGGACTGAGGGGCCCCGTATTTTTTCGCACCCCCTGGAGAGTCCGTGAGAATATCGATTTATTTTTCTTTTTTGGTATCCTCCCTTTCCGAGCTTTCCGTTTTTCCATCAACTCGCACGCGGCGTCAACTACGTATGGGGGCTGTTTCTAATACTCTTCCAGCTTCTCTTTTTTCCCCTCTCTTAACCCTTCTTTTTTCTTGCTTTTGCTTCTTCACTGACGAATCGTAATAAGGACAAGGATTCCTATATTTAGAAAGACACTCTCGTGCCCAGAGTGTGTCCATATGATTCCGTTCAAAGAGACAACAAAATATTTGTGTAATTAACCAATTTGCGTCATTATCGTATATACACGCGATTTTCCTGGTCACTATCGCCGAAGCGTGTATACACGCTTAGTTGGCTTCCGGATGTAAAAAATAGAAAAAACAAAAACGTTGGTGATAAGGGCGTATTTTTTTTTTCCTTTTCCATCTGATCAAAACAGGTCAAGAAGAAAAAAAGGAGGATCGCGTCAGTCTGATTGGCGGATTCAGTCCCGGATGTGCGTATTGCCGAAATAAAGCTATCAGTATATTTATGACGTATATAGATTCAGGTCCGACACTACAAGGGAGCTTCGACCACTTGACTCGATTTAATGTTTATTAAATGATCGGATGACAAGTTGTTGCCGTACGTCCAATTATCGGCGATTTTGGCAGGACAGGATATTGTTGGGACGAAGCAACAACCGGAATTGGATCGACGAGGCAATTTGTACGAAACTCTGATTAATAATCCAGTTTATACATATATATATACAAACATACATATATACTAAAAACCCACGTGGGATCGATTATTATGACAACAGTGTATCCGTACAATTGATCCCTCCATATATAGATATATTCCCAGTATATACCTATAAGATCAAGTAAAACTGGATGACTGTAACAGCTGGATCATCCAAACAGGATATTAAATAAAATCAATTCAGTTATATAACGAGATACTTGTAAGAGTAGATCGAGCGTGAAATATCAATAAGAAAAAAAGACACGGATCCTTCGGATCGAATCGATGAAAAAATCTTCCAGAATAAAATAACATTGCTTATATTTTAACCTCGATGAAAATTTATCGAAAAATTGTATACATACCCAAGCCCCGATTAATATTCTCGAATTTGATAAATATAAATATTCAATATGTCAAAGTATAAATTTTCACTGTACCACGTTAATCTCCTAATGTAACAATACCTAATGCATTACACGTGTTTCCTTAATCACAAGGACTTCCATACTGTTCCTCTCTGGTAAACGGTAAAGGACTCTTCATTTGGTCTCTCTCTCCCTCTTTTCCCTTTTTGTCTCTATCTCTCTCGTTTCCTCGCTCCTGTATTTATGTCCCCTCTCTCTCCCACCCGTATCGCTCGCCTATTTTCTGTCCAGCTCATTTCCCCCGGGTGTCCCTGGCCGGCTGTAAGCTATTGCGAACCTAACCGGCCACCGAAATTCCTGGTGAGCAACAGCAGCAGCAACAGCATTACTACTCTCGTCGTTTGGCTCGTGCTACGGAACGTGGGAATATTCTCAGGCCCTGAGAAGCCGCGTCCGTCTTCCTTACCCCCGAGCCTGTATGCTATACGTATGACGCAGTAGGTAGGTAACGTGGCTCTCATTGTACGTCCGCCTTTATGTGCAGCCACCGGCGCAATGTAACCTTAGCAGCCCCCGTTGCCTTGCTATTGTCAGTAGCACGGGCCATATTGTTAGGCGTCTTGGCTCCTTCCCCCCCCCCCCTCTCTCACTCTCCCCCCGCGACCACAATCATCTTCCGATCCTCTTTTTCCGCACACGAAATTTCATCATTCCGCTTCTTTGGGCATCAGCTTGATTTACCGTGCTAACAATAATTTGGTAAAAAAATTTTTTTTATTTTACTATACGATTTTTTTTTACTTTCTAATTTCAACTGTTGCAGCCGTATTTTGTGCTCGTGACGTCACTCGGGACATCGAATTAGGGATAATTAAATCGTATCGATATGTAAAATGCATTAGGGACTTAAAGTGGGAGCATTTTTACTTTCATTTGAATATAAACAGTTCGTTCGAGAGAAACGAGCTGGTCTTATCTAAATTTGTTCTAAACGTTTTTAGATAATTCCCAGCGGGAATTTAACGGATGAGGGTATATTGAAAATGTTTCGTTCGCGATTGGTTTCTATTGATGCTTCGACGTAATTGGTCGAATGGTATGAGATACCGCAAAACATTTATGGTACTGACATATGAATGTGGTTTATTATTCCATCTGCATTAACGATGGTTAGATAAGAAAAAAAGGCTTCTGCAATTACGAGATATTAAAAGTCACTTCAGTCACGTGGTCTCGTACAAACTGCCTAGAAAGTATCACGCGACTCTCAGAAATTACCAACGCAGGACCACCTGTCGAGACTGAGGTAGTGCCTATTCCTTGGACTAGGATAGTCGATATCAAAATTATGTATTATTTGTAAAAAAAAAAAAAAAGAATTTAATACGACAGTGCAAAAACGTTTGAATTTATTAAATTTTTTTAATATAGTTTTTTTTTTATCGAATTTCACAGGAATATCTTAAGATACCTGTATTACGGAACTCCCAAGAGTCCTATCCAAGCTGTAATCATATTCTGACGTAATCATCGAAAAACGATGAAATAAACAAAAAAAGATGACTTGTGGCGAGGTCCGCATTCGAGGTCGACACGTCAATATCAAAAGACACGAAGGTCATTTGATATGTGTAAGGTACGGGATACATCTGGAGCCTAATTAATTAATTAAAACCCGTGTCGGTGACTGTACATAGTGGCAGTCAACCGTCAATTAAGACGGACCTAAATCGTTCTGTTTCTGATTCGCTCTTACATGCTATCTGTATTATACGTATATATGTATACGCGACACAGACCCAGTGGTCCCACCTTTTTCATAGGGGAGCAACCCTCGTTAAAGAGTGGCCAGTATATCTCTGGAGGGTCCGGAGGCTCGAATGGGCCTTAGAAGTAAGCAGGACTCTAGGAGCGGGTAGGGAACGGGGGGGGGGGGGGCAGAAGGCCCTTTCAGCAGGGTTTACCCTCGGATCTTTTAACACCCCGAATGCTCCCCCGGCGGGGCAGCTTGCGCTCTTTTCTCCGCTTACTTCCGTCCCTCTCACTCATATTCATACTCTAATATTTGCCCTCTCGCTCTTACTCGTTTCCCTTCAGCCTCTATCTCAGGCCCCTCGACATCCATCTCGCTCCCTTACTCCAGATAGATCTCCACCAAGGGAGGGACACCCTGGCTGCGTGTGCGTCTCACCCCTGGGGCCTCTTTCACTCTCCTTCGTTTTTCACTCCCTATTCGAGGGTTGGCTGTCGTCGTGGCACAGGTGGTGCTTGTGCCGTGGGAACGTCCTCGGCAGAATCTTCCCGTGTGCCACCCTAAGCCGGGGCCGAGCAAGTGTGTCAGCTACCCCAGATTGCCCGTTCTAGCGGGTGTTGCCGTACTATGTATTCCTGGAGGGCCCGGCCGGGCCCTGACCGGGCCCCGCTTTTTGGGTAGGACGGAACCGTCGTCCCAGTCTTGCCTGCCGCGACGCACGCATCCGAAGCGTGGCCCTCGTGTGCGCCTCACTGGGGTTACTTAACGCCTTAATGGCCACTTGTTAGGGCCCTAAAAGGCCCGACGGTGGTACCCTTCCGGATTTCTTTCTTTTTTTATTTCCTCCTCCGACCCTGCTCCCTTCAAATCCCAATGACTCGCCAAGTGGATTACGCTACTTCTACCTCGAAAATTACGATAAAGCTAACGACGAGCCACCGCAAGTTATTGGTATTGGTAGGCCCATTTTTGGGCCCCCCCCCCTTTCAACCCCATAAAAAAAATGTCGATATATCGAACTCAAAGTACTCCTCGTGGAATCTCGATGGTCGCCAAATGCAAAGTGCCGCCGCTTTGCGATCGGACCCAAGTCCCGTTTCTGGGCCCAAGGCCCGGGGCCCGTTATCGCGCAAACGACAGAATGCTTTCCATTATATCGAGCGCGTACGAGTGGCGAATTCCAATTTGGGTCCGTTCGGGTTCGAGCGCTTCTCACTGTTGGGCCCTAAATAACGGGCCCGATATCCTGCTGATTATTTTTTTACACCCTGCCCCTCTCCTTCTCTCTCGTACCTACTCCACGCATTATCCCGTCTTGATTCACTTACTCCGCCAATCGTGTCCTGTACTGCCTTAACGCCGTAACCTTCGTTTAAGAACACTGACGATCGTGCACCGTATAAAGTTGCCAATGACTTTTAGAGTTTTCTTCTGTCAACGGCTGCGCATAATCATTACGCTCGCCCAGCACCGAAGCTCGTGCTGAACGGATCTCATCGCACCTGCCGTTTCTTGTCTTTCTATCAACTCCGAGAATCCCTCTCTCGTGTAAACGAGAGCGACCCAGCTGAGCCCTCCTCTAGGGACCGCAACTCCACTTCATGGAAATACGATCCTTCGCTTCGTATCTCGACATGAAGGTTACCGATATGTGGCTACAGTCGTGAATACGTCTACACAGGCGTATCAAGACTTAACGCTGCACGCAACGTGCAGACACGTTGATTGGTAACTTTTAATGAGAAATTAACTCGAACGGGATAAGGAGGATAAGGATGAGAATCTGGGTCACACAAAAATCAGGTCAAACGACTCTAACTCTATTATTAGAGGAGGGCCGAACTTTAAATTAATGAGGACGATTGTCTGTCTTACCATATGAAAAAAAAACAATTGAAAAAAAAAATTATTTTTAACCACGCTTCCTGTATTTCAAATTCTACACATGTACGAAATACAATAATAATATTTTTAACGACGTCACACCATTATTTTTGGTTGTACAAAAATGGTTTATCTACCAAAAACAAATATTTGACAATTTGAAATAAGAAAGAGATTAACTGTACCTAACCTCCCATCCAATCCTCTAACCATAACCGTGCATTAGATAGCGATACACCCAGTCGCCTAAACCTCCCATAAAAACATTCCAAGAAAGGAAGCACCATCGTTTATTCATATCCGCCCGTAATAATCTCCAAATAATTCTGATCGGCGGGATTAAAAATCCTAAACAGGTGAAAATAAAAAAAAAATAAAAGATTAAGATTTCACAGAGGTATGCAAAAAAAACGATAAAAATTTCCAAAGAGCCAAACTCAGAGTCCAATCGCTGTACGACCACTGGCGTCTATCTCTAATCGACGTCCGCGTCGGGTGTGCAACGTAAGTCACGCTTCATTGAGATGCGCCTTGAGTCGCGTGGTACAGCGCGAGTTGGTATATGCCGCATTGAATAAAAAAACGGCGTCGAGCCTACGGGAGAACGTGGATGAATAAAATACCGAAGGAACGTAGGTACGTGCAAAAGCGGTTTGACGAGGGGGGGTCGGGGGGGTCGGCGATAAAAGGGAGAAAGGAGCGACGCGCGAAGCAAGTTGAAGTAAACAAAAGGGGGTTAGGATTAAATGGAATGAGAGAGAGGAGGAGAGAAAGAAACGAAGAAAGGAAAAAGAAAACAAAGCGGAAGGGCACGAGCGTAGCTCGGTTACGTTCGCCATGGGCAATGCTTTCAGAGTCTATGGGAACCCGTGGTGTGAAGGCATGTGTTGTTCTCGAGGCCGTTGGAGGACGTGTCGCGTTATGCATTACTGATTATTCCCCTTACAGAAGGAAATGACCGCGACTGGACTAAGCATACTGTATGTATATATACATAAGAACGTAACCGGTCAGTAGCAGGCCCTTAACCCGGACCTTATAGGTTAGGTGTCTGATCTTACCGTCCAGTGCATTCTATCGGTTCGCTTTTTCACATTGTACAGTCTTGTGTAGTTTGGGAGCCAGATACGTGGCTGGAACTTTAAATGTCCTTCTGCGATGTCCTGGTATTCGTTACGTAACATTCTTTTCTTTCTTCGTCGTTCCATTTTCAGGTAACTTTCAAATGACAATTTTTCAAAGTGCCTCTACGTTCGTACGAGACAGCGAAGTCGACGGGATAAAATCAAAGTGTAAAACCGGTATCCCGTGGAATATGCAAGGATTTTGGTTATTATAGGAGCGAGGTTATTCGATTTGCATGTTATTTTCATGTGCACTGGCTTCGTTTGATACTCGAGAAAAGTGATACTTGGCAAGAGTGGTGCTCCGATACGCGGTGAAGGGTGTGAGTGGTCCTGTGTAAATAAAATAAGTAGTCGAAGAAAAAGAAAGAGGGAAGGACAAGAAGGTACGGAGGGACGAGAAAAAGAGATACCAGGAGACACGTCCAGCTCGTGGTTTTTTCTTGGTGGACAGCGGTGGCGGCCATGTTAAAAAAAGGTGTATCGTGGGGGTCGTGGCAGTGACCTCCCAGGTGGCGCGACAATCTCTCGTCGCTTCGGCGCAGAACCAACAAACCTTTTATTCCTGAACCAACAAGTTTTTCAAATGCGGAAAATGCGGTTATGCACGGTGTGGACGTTCCCACAGCCAGGGGCCTTGTAACGCCTTAAGAAGGGCCCACCTCGGCGGTTGATTTTCGTTGCTGCCCGAGTTCAGCCGATTAATCGAAGACGGTCCCCGTCGAATGACCGGGAAGAGGGAGAGTTGAGTAAATAAATAATAAAAAGCCAAGAGAGAGAGAAAAAGTAATAAAGGACTTCGTGTACTCAACTGTATACCTCTCTTGATGGCAACCCAACATTTTTTGGCCGGCACGAACTTCAGGAAGTGGTCGTTTCGTTACGGCCCAGTGCGAGGCAAATCGGGCCCTTAGAAAAGTCCCTAGGACGCAGCATCGTACTGGTACATCCATACCAACCCTACAGTGTCAAGTAATTTCTTATCAATGAAATCTCACGATAATATTCCCAAGAAAGATTTGCCAATATTAAAAAAAAAAAATAAATTAAAAAAATATTAAAGAGGAAGAGTCGCGAACTGTGAGTCCGAAAAAAAAGTCTTTGCGAACACGAACACGAATCGTTAGGGGTGATTTAACGTGAAAAAAAAACACAGAGGTGGGAGGGGTAGTCTCAAAAAGGAAAAAACCAGAAATTAAGGAGGAAAAAGACAAGAGCCCGTATTCAGAACTCGCTTTTAGTGCTAATAGCGCGCTTTTAAATTTTTTCTTAGTGACTTTTAACTACAAGCGACTCTGTTAGTGACTTTAAGAGCGAGTTGTGAAAACGGGCTTAGATGTAGAGAAAATCTAAAACGATGAAATTTGTCATGATTCGCGGAGATTGAGCAACGTTGCCGGTTTCGGCAACGCGTCAATCGTCGTGCGAATCCACCCGGGATTCCGGGATTCGCAGAAGCCAATCGACGTCATTACGTGATCGAGAATCAATTTGCATTCTATGTCGACACTCGCGAAAATCGCCCGACCGATTTCCGAGTACGTAACGTACATGTGTATAAATATATACTGGATCGTGAGGATCCGCCTAACTGCTAATATTATCAAACCAGCAGTTAAAAATCTTATACGCCCAAACACGTCATTATACCCATGAGCACGTGTGGCGCAGATCGGTAAAAATTATTATTATTAAAAAAAAAAAAAAAAAAAAAAAAAATTCTTGACGTACGAGATCCAGTCGCTAACTGGATACCAATTAAATGGGCGAACGTTAATTTCTACATATTTCACGATCACCCGTTATAACCGATCAATAAGTAAATAAAGCACTAAACACCATACCAATAATATTCTAATAGAATAATAATAGCGACCCCATTGCATCGCAACTGCAACTGCAACCCATTGCAACTGACTCGTGGGAATAGATGGACGTGCCTTATGGATTTTTCGGTAGCTGTTCAGTGTGAACGGCACCTAAAACATATATATGTATCGGTATGGCACCTGTTCAAAAGTGGTGCAGAAGGTCGTTGGAGGCCGTGATTTCTGCGTGATTGGCTGTCACGTGGCGTACGCTTGAGCGAGCCGGAATACTTTATTGATCGGTGGGGTTAGGTTAGGTTAGATAAACCCGACAGTATGCCAATCACGTAACCCACGGAGATTTCTATTAGATGGATAGGACTTCCCAAGGGGCTTGGCGCGTACCAACCTGTTGCCGAAAAAAAAAAAAAAACTAATTCACGAATACGATTTAACCTCACTTAAGATATGTACACCGTGTATCGAAACAACCATAATTACAATGTACGAAAATCAAAGATAACAGTGCCGTAGCAGGGTAAAGGATTAAACAAGAACCTAAACGAAATAAAGCATAATACCAGTTCAGCCAGTCTGAGGATAATTGTCACCGGAAGTTCAATGTCCCCGTCTAAGGTGGATAACGATCGCAATAAAAAGAGTGGGCTTTATCGATACCTGGTAGAGGTTGCTTGATGAGGAAAAAAACGTAATAAAAGCTGTTGAAGTAGGCAATAAAGGAGGTAAATTTTCTTCAATCAAATTCAAGGCCACGAATTCTAAAAAGGAGATTGTAAGAAGGATGTGAAAAAGTTTCCACGATATTTACGTCTCAAATTGTCTCAACTTATTCATACGCCGACACTTAGTTGGTGATACGCACGTGCAAGTGGTATAAATTCCTCATAATATACAATGTAACCACTACCCGCATTATGCGGTTATTAACACGTATGTCGATACAATGTAGATTTTATAAAACTACTATGTATGTAACGACTACCAGCATGATTCAGACTTATTGCAGTTCAATGAAAAAATGAAAAACAAAAAAAAATTGTTCGCTCATGCGATTCACTCCATACGAGTGAACGTGATGAAATAAATTAATTGATTTTTCCTTATAACGCACAATTTCCCAAAATTCATTCTTTTTTATTATTTCATAATGCATTTCTCTTCTCATCTTCAAATAAGCCAAGGACCGAGACGAAGGATGAACCTATTATTTATTGGGAAAATAAATTTTCTTATTCTGTGCTGTATATGATTTAATAAATTAAAAAAATAACCATCACAATTTCATATTAATATTATCAATTGCTACCTGACAGTTCGAATTGATTTTTGACAGATGACACGTCACGTGACTAAAGTAGTTACTTAGTAATTCCCATATGAACCGTAAGGCAAGATCGTCGCTTATTTCGATTTTCACAAGATAAAGCAGAAGCGTCGCGTAACGCTGAGGCAGCGATTGATAAATTTTTTGCAACAAAATAGACAGAGAGAAGTAAGCTAATTTCATTGATAAAAAATATATACATATATACGATCCTCGCGTGACCAAAGCGAACATCCCACCTATCGTTTTCCTTCGACGTGTCGTGCCTTCGCTATTATTAACCGCACATGCACTTTATTGCATCTGACAATGACCACCGAGATCCTTTGTGACTGCCGGTCATTATGCAAATACGCTGCCGACAGCGTCGATATTGCCAGCATAAATAGGACGACGTGTATAAAAAGTGAATTTGGTATTCCTTTAAGGTGCTTTCACAATAATATCGACGATTATGCTTAACGATCGAAAAAAAAAAAACATCACGCAAGTATATCACGATGATTTCATAAAAATTTTTTTTTTATTTTCCCCACGTCGTATTATCTTCATTTATTTACAAGCCCATATGTAATTTCGCGACCAGCGTTATGCCCCGTGTCTGCACTTATTACAGGTGGTACGTAATGTACACTTGCCTATACCAGTCGCCCGATTACTGTTCCTATACTAATGGGCACTCTCTCTCTTTTTCTACTATTTATATGATGATAGGTATGCACTACTGTGCCTTTAATGGAAAAGTCAGAGCGAGGCCGATCGCGGCATTTGGTTTCATGAATGCACCGGTGCACCCGACGAGGCGAACGGAGACGTGCAGTGCATTCTATCCATAGTCGGGAGGATGCACGGGTGGGAGAAGAGGAGAGTCATGAATGGATCATGATTGCCACCGAGAAGATTACTATCGGTTACCACACAGACTGGTTCGGTTGGTTACTTCCCTGATTTCTTTTTTTCCATTTCCTACAGTGACTTATTGTTTCGTTACACGAGTCACCGAGTAGACTATAGTTTTCGTCCATACGACGATCTCGGTACGAAAGAATCGAATTCGCTGGTACAAGTTGACTACAGTCGAACGGTCAGTAAGATACAATTAGATCAACTGGTATTGAAAATCGTTAAGAAGCATATCGATGCGGGTATCATTTATAAGAATATCAACATACTGCAACAGAATAAAGCAAATCAATGATAACGAGCAAAAACATTAAATATTAATAATTCCAATCGTCATTGATAACAGATGCGATATGATGCAAATGAAAAAAAAGAATGTTCATCTAAAAAAAAAAACTTAATTTTTCAATGCATTACAAACTGCATTATCGATCTTAGGATGGCTAAGAAATCTTCAATAAATCGTTATAAAAAATATTATCTAATCAATGACGTTTAGAATTTATCAAAGGGTTCCGGAAGTACCCCCATCCGTGAGGTCACGTGGTATCAAAGACCAAGTCAATTATTTCCTACCTCCAGACTGCACTCGTATTCAAGGACAAACGATCGAGTGCATACTTTGTTGACGAATGCAACGAGGGTGCATCCTTGCCCGGGGTCCGATTATCGGTGCACTCTCGTACAGTGCCAAAGGCTACGGCGTATCATTTGTAAAGAAGCGTGTCTCGGCATGCTGCGGTGCCGAGCGTGGTAAGCGTGGCGAACTCCTAGCCAGAACAAGGTAGAGGAGAAGTGAGCTCGTGACGTCACGTCCGGCGCGAGGCCAACGAGTGTGGGAACCGACGGCAGGTGCGTCCGAGAGTCAGTGAGATCAGTGGCGGTGGTTGCACGAGAGAAGATACGGCTCTGTGGTAGTGCAAATACATATTGGTATGAAGCGTGGAGGGGAGGGAGAGGATTTACATAGAGGGAGTCAGCAAGTATGAACGAGAGAGAGAGAGAAAGAGAGAAGTGAATATAAATAAGAGTGAGAGAGACGGAGAGAAGACACAAGAGTGGGGCTAGCAAATCATCCAACCCGATAGGTCGAGGATCGTCGGAGTAGGGGTGACCACGAGGGCGCAAAGTGGGAGAGGTACCATGGAGGAGAGAGAGGGAGAAAAGAAATGAAAAAAAAAAGAGAAAAAGAGAAGGATGCACCCGGAGTGCATGCCGCCACGCTCTACGCGCACGCTACGGTCTCCGCACGCACACTTTGTACCACGGTGCGTGTCACGCACGCGTTAGGCGTGCGTTTAACGTTCGGGAGATGTATGGTGCCTCTGCTATATGGCCCCCTTACGGCGGTTCCCTTCGGGTATGGAAGCTCCGAGATACGTCCCGGTTTCAGGCGGATCGTAACGAAAATCTTGTACCGACTACTTTTAGATGTTGGCTCTTGTTACTGTGACTCCCAATGGGATATCTAACAGGGCCTGTGATTAGAATGAGTTTGGGTATTTTACCTTTTATATCTTTTATATCCTATCTTTTTATCTCTTGTATAGCCGGATCCGGCTGCTGCGTGTCTCTTTCTTCATCCGTGGTACCGCTGGTGGCTCCGTTTACAGACTGCGGATGGGATTACAAGCGCTTCTCAAAATGACGATCCCACGTCGACACGCGTATTATCTTCCGCGCCTACGGGGACTTGCGTTTCCTTCGATCGCGTGTTTGGATGCTCGAGATGTTTATGCGTTAAAAAAATTTACTTTCTTTTTTTTTTACTCATGTTAGATCCCGATACTCCGTGTATCTTAGCGTCTCGGGGATTCTGCGATTAATCATTGGAATCGTCGGGAGTCGTTTTTTGGTTCGAAAAATTTCGATTCCGATTTGTCTGATTTAATACGGATGTTTCTACTGGCACGAGACAAGACCTATGATCGTCTCTCTATGGGTAAGGTGAAGATGCTTAGTTTTTGCCTTACGAATTTCGATGAGCTCAAATTTTGAGGATGCTCCAAATAAACGTCAAAATGTTTTTTTTTTATAGCTTGGTTTTTCTCAACTCTCTTCTCTTAATTTCTCCTATTTATTATTTCGACGATCGATACCCTCGACCTTGACCTTTTTCTTTTTATTCTCTTTATTTAATCTTTCCTTTCACATACTCCTCACAACCGGTCAACGTAATCGTAAACACGAGTATTAAAAGCTCCGTGGTAGCCCGAGGCTTCCGTTGCGCAACGATCGAGAAAGACCAAGAGGAACTCGACGAAAGTCCTATAGAGTTCGAATGCTCCACGTGCGTGCGCGATACAAAAATACCATTGGGATCTATAATTGGTACCGTATATGACTGTACTGTGGTAGCCGTATATATATTACAAACGAGTAGCCGATGCGCCGATCACCAACTTCTCTAATCCGACTACGAAATTTATTTATTTAACGACGAGGTGTCGCTCTAATGATTGTAATCCGATTCGCTGCCGTGAATTCACTCCGTCCTGTTACCTCTAATTGACCACCTCGAATTTACGAACACTTCAAAATCGAATTCTCACCTATACGAAATTTTCGATGATCTCAACCGAGTCTTCCGTATCCCGTATAATTATCTGACCCGATGAAAATACCATGGAACTCGTATATTCTTCTTGGATGCTTATACAGGAAGGTGATATATATGTATCGCCCTGTTAAATTTGACCAGGCAGAAACTACGAAGGTGGATGGACGAACGTGCGTCATTTTTTTTTTTTTTTTAAATAAAACTACAGAATATCTTTGCTGTATAATTTATGCGTACATATTCATTTATCTTCGGCAGTCATCATTGCAATACGTTAAAATATACGAGGGGAATCTGGAATCTATATTTACTGTCAATGAAAAAAAAAAAAAATTCGAAAAAAAATACTTTTCGATGAGAAATCGGATTTACACGGTATAACAAACCTGCCCCGCGCAATGAATACATTAAAATACTTATTTGATAGCTCACCGCGTAGCGATGGGAGGCTCTATGGGAATGTCTAATTACCGATTACAAGCCCCGAACCACAACGTGCACGTACGCAGATGCGTAATCACGTATAATCCACGTGACGGTACGCGTGACTTTATGCAGGATGACTCGAATGAGAAAGGATGCAACGGATTGGAATTGCATAAAGAATCCAATGGGATGCGTCCACCCGTTATAGGGATCGAAATACCATAAGAGATTTTGATCGGTAAGAAATATCGAAACTCATTCCGATGTGCACCTGCCTTAAAAGTAGCTGATAATCGAAGGAGTTGTCGGTTTCGTGTATAATAAAATGTATGGAAAAACCGGAAAAAAATTTTGTATTCAAAATTAATCTTAACGAAACGTCGAATTAGTCCCTAGAATTTAACAATAAAGATTGACGGTTACGACGACTTCATTGAAAGTGGGTACCGGTACTTGAGTGTCTTGGGCAATAGGGAAGATAAGCAGAAAACGACAGACGTGGACGAGAGGGACGAGGCGTCCCCCCTCGTAAAATGAGTTTAAAAATTAGAAACGGTGAACATAAGATACGTTATACTTGTATTGAGAAACCCGCTTGCAAACGAGCTTTTAATTGCGTCCGCTTGGAGCAGCACTCGCGCGTCACATGCTGCGCAGTCCGACACGGCGAATAGGAAACAATCAGGCTCGTTCCAGCGTGCGAGAATTCGCGTACCAGTTTGCACGACAGAGAAACGGACGCGAGAGGTCGGACGTACGAAGATTCGGCATCGCGAAGACGCGGCGGAAGAGTGAAGCCGATTTTACGCTCGCGACAGACTCCGAGAGCGGAAGGACGCTGTGTAGAATCGATTTGAAATTATTCGTTGAAGAAAGTTGGAGTTTAAAAATTTTCAAAAAAAATACCCACACATTTATTTCCTAAGACTGTCAATTTTCATATTTCACACAACTGATAAAACTTACTTTAATTCAACGTACGTCATATGTGTGTAACTTTGGTAAGTAACACACGTTAATTATTTTGACATTTATAACCGTGCAAGGGATATCAGACTTTGACAGATGGATAACCTATGTTAGACGTATCATCCGATGCAGTTAAAATTGGGGAAATAAATATCTTGTCACATAAAAAATTTTCATTAAACTTGAATTGACTGTATTTAAATTAATTAAAAAAATGTTACAAAATTTATATTTAATTTTTTTATTATTATTTCAAATCTAATTTCGCGGTCCTATTGTACATAGATATACCAAAAACATATTTCACGTATGATTTTCTCCTTGTCAAAATCCATATTGTACGTGATAAAAAAATTTGTTTAACACCTTGGAAAATATTAAAAGTTTTTTTTTCAAGCAACATAAAAATATGTTTACTGCGTTGTTAAGCAATATTGATAATATATTTATTGTAAGAAGTTAGTTAATTGTGTAGGTATATATATATATAACTATTTTTATACATACGTAATCGTACGTAACTATACGTTAAGGTATACGTATCTGCTAAAGCCAAGTATTTTGTTATTATTAAGCATTGCTGCGAACCTGCAATCACAGACTCGTTACTTTCCGAGTAATTTTCAGACTCGTCTTCGTATACGCTGCCTTTTTTTTTAAGCAGTCAAACGCGGCGCAATTACGCAACGCATTTCGACGGACCAAAGAGATCAAGGGGATGAACGAAGGTAAGGTATGTATATATACGAATAAATGAAGGTACCAAAGTACAGAAGGAACTGGCAGCACGCACGTGCATAGCCAGGCACGTAGTTATCAGCACTGAGAAGGAGGGATAAGGAAGGAAGCGAAAGCAGAAGAATATCCAGACGTATGGTTTATGCATATACATATATATGTATACGTATTAGCCACGAGAAGATGAACTGCAGAGAGAAATAACGAATTTCGGTGCAATTCCACCTGCAATTTTGCCTAATTATCCAACTACCAGCCTTCTCATGAGGGCTTACCCTCGTCGGTGCTTGAAATCTTTTTTTTTAATTATTCTTTAGGAACCACTAGCACCACGTGGGATTATTCGACGATCCAATTGGTTTAGCGAAATTATTTTTTTTTATTTTTTGAAAATTTTGTATCTTGTATTATAGTTATCGTTAGTTCAGATTTTTATTGGATCCTTGAACAGGTTTCAAGGGCGACGCGTCGAAGTGACGTCACGAGCTACGGCGAAGCTTGCGCATGGGCGGGTGATGTGGACGTCAGGCGTCGGGACGCTCGATATTTGGTTAGGAGCCACGTCATGCTCGCCGGATCAGGCGTCCCGACGCCCGCGCTTTTTCGTCGGGCATTTTGTCAGGGTTTCGCAAGCTCCCAGCACCCTCATGTAATCCTGATGACGGGGGCTGCTCACAAGCAACCGCCGGGTGCTTTGTCTTACCGAAAGCTCCCTGGGCACTGTCCTCCCTATTTCTTTCGCCAGGAAAGAAAGTCTTTCCAGCCCCCTGAGCACTTTGAGAAGTAATGGGGAAAAAAGTTGTTCCCAGGGTTGCAGCATGTCTTTGGGGGGTTTTTACTCCCTTTTTTTTCCACCCCCCGGACGCCGCTTGGGAAACGTCAATACGAATTATTGATACGCGTTCGGTCCTCATGCCGCCTCTGTGTTCCACTGGTATTTCGTTATGAACGTGATGTGTCTGACTAGGGTAGTTATATTCCCCTGGTAAAGCGTCGCGACGCCAACCGGCCGACGCCCCTAATTTTGAAGCGATAACCCTTTCTCGATATTTTTTTTAATTTTATTTTTTTTATTATTTTCCTTCGTAATTCTTGCTTTTACAAATTGTCGCGATACTTGCATTTGCTAAATTTATGGATTATCACTGCTTGTATGTAATTATAAAAAAAATGAATTTTAGATAATATTTTTTCGCGGCAGTTTTTTTTTGTATTTAAGGAATTCCTTTTTTCTGGTTATGATCTTTCAGTTTTTTAAATTTTATATCGTTCGCGTGAAACAGCTAGACACGTTACCCAAAGTAAATCAATGAGCTGCAATACACTTACGGCAATCGGAAGTGAGCTGCTGCACGTGCCCTCCTTACGTTCTATGCTTCCCTAGTTCGTAGTCTCAACGATGACGGAGTGCTGTCATTTCCGTCAGGCGCAGTGCATCCTTCCTCTCCTCAATAGGACAATGTCGTCGTCATTTAACCAATTGTGATTCGTGCCTGTCCTCAATTGTGGATTTGGCATACGGGGTTAAATCGGAATTAACATAAATACGAGAAACTTGCGTGAGTACGAAAAAAAAAAGAAAAATCTTTATAATTTCAAAATAATTTCCAAAATACCATATTGAATGATAAACACCGTTTATAATCCAAAGGAAGGAGCATATAAGAAAATAAATTAAATGTAAAAAATATTAAATTATTCCAATAAAAATTGCATGACCATCGAGCTGAAGTTTTTGGAAAAATAATTTCCAAAAAATTATTTTTTTCCCAAATTACATTTTTTTCACGATACATTCCCGTGGTTCCGGTGACTCTATGCACGTTCCTGGGACGTCGGCGTCGCGACGCTCACCACCTCTTGATGAACCCCTGATACGGCGCCAGACCGTCTCTCGACCTGCGACTTCGTTCCCAACAGGTGTAGCCCCTCTTCGGCATCCAAAATATTGTCGCAAGCAAAGCGACGTAAGCTCGAAGAAAATATAACAGCCAACCCCTAACCTAAGATCGATAAACACCTTTTTTAGGTTAGGTGGCGACAGAAGAAAAAAAAAGGATCGTAGCCAAGAGACGCGTAAACCTTCTTTAAATTGTACGGTATCGCAGGAAAACACACAAAGCTTTCGGACGTTCCCGAAAGGGATGATATGTAAGTTTGGTAGCCAAACGAAGATCCCCTTTGGATATTTCGTGAAAAGTGCCCACCTGTCGCTCACTGCTTGTCGCGGTTCGCCCGGAACGGGTTTTTGCGACAGGAAAGCAGGATGGCGACGGAGGTTACTCTCGACATGGACGTCGACGTCGGGATTGTGGCTGCGTCAGACGCCAGGCGTCGGGACGCCCGAGCAGGACGGTACGCTCGTAAGAAAGCTCAGGAGCTTATGAGTGTTTTAACCAGACGGCTGGCTGATCGTGAATATTCCTTAACTACTAGGCTACTTATTTCCTTATAAGTAGTAATAGGGGTTGCGTTGGTCAGCCATATGTAACTTAGGTATACCATTGTTGTTATTAATTATATTAAAAAATCATTGTGCCTTAATTATTTGATTATTACGTATTGCATGTTAAAAGTGAAACGATATAAGATATGGGCTTAATTCTTGCTACGTTAAGATTAGTTCATATGTCGATTGAGATGCTAATGAGACATTTTGTAAGTTTGTGTCTTGAGAATTTTGAAAATCGTAAAAAATTTTATTTTTGGTAGCGTGCTATTAAATTAAATATTCTAACGTGCAACATTGGAATTTTATACGTTTGAATTTTAAATGTTTTCAGTTTTTCTAGGCGATTGTACCTAAAGGGTGGTCCATACTCTTGTATCTTATCCACATAATTTGTCGATTTCACCGAAACTCTAATTGAGTCTCGTTAGCTTGTTTTAATGATATCATCACGCTCCCATGTGAAGTTGTATAATTTGATGGGAAAGAGTAAAAATTTTGTAATGCATATTAATAATTTGAGGAAAATTTGGTTAACTTATAAATGTCTACGCTGCGATAAGGATATAAATTTATTGATTGGAAAATTTTTGAAAAATCAAATTTTCAATTAAATTGTTTAAACTGTCCTAGTCGTGGAGGATTTTCTACAAAACCTCCACCGGGTCGCGCCCCTGAGTCGACGCTGCGGCGCCCTAGCGTCGCGACGGCATACCCGGCGATCATGCATGTCAGGTTAGCAGGCGTCGCTGGCGTCGTATGACGTCTGACGGAGCTGCCAGTCATTCGGAAGATGTCGTCTGACGTACCACGGGTTCAGGAACGTATACCGGCACAGGAGAAACCTGGGCGTCGCGACGCTCCCGGCTATGAGGTACGTGGCCATCGGAGACCGCGCGTCGGTGTCCTCCAGGGCTAGGGAAACAATAGTAGCTGGGGATGGCCGACGTCGTCTTGACGAGACCGACGTCAAGCGTCGTTGTAACGGAGACTGGTATCAGGAGAATAGCCGAATGCAGAGGTGGCAGAGCGTCGCGACGCCCGCCCGCGTAATTATAGATTTTCGGCGCTCCCGGCTGCACCCCACGACGCGCCGCAATCTCCCCCACTCGCCACGTGCACAGGGGATGGAAATAGAACACAGCCATTCTACTATACCTATACATATACTACACTATATACGGTTTCAACTCTATAGTACGGTATTAATACATATCTAACATACCCATATCATAGTAAGTATAGACTATATCAATTTTTTGTAAAATATTTTTTATTTAAAGCTTCCATGAATTTTCTGTAATCGCGTTACCGTTAGAGTATCCAACGTGACATCCGTTAGATGATCCAATCTGACAGTTTGACCTAATCTGACCTCATTAAAACCAAGGAAAACATGCGAGAATTTATAGTAAAAAGATCGACTAATTCTGACTACTAGATAAACTCTTTTTATGCTCGCTCATACAGTAGAATCGATCGTAAGTACTCTAACAATACGTGAACTTTTTTTCCATCGTGGTTTCAACGAAACCAAATTCTTCCTTCACCTTGCGTAACGTAACGTTTCAAATTCTTTGGTAACGGGGAATAAAATAAAAGCGTAAGAGAAAAATAACGTTTAACAAAATATTCATTGTCAGGCGCGGCTGACTCTGATCGTATCTATGTATGTCTGCATCGATACGCATTCTAAGTTTACCGGACAAAGCGTGTAAAGGAACATACAAAGGTACAGTGTAAGATTCTTAAAGTGACCATTCGTATGTATCTACAAGTACGTAAAACAAAATTTTTGTAAACATCCTTTAGAGCTTTGAGCTTTTAAGCCACGCCGCAAAGCATTCTACGTTCGATATCACTGCTTCATATAGAATGAGAATTAAGAAGCTTTTCACTGCCGTCGTATGATTAGGATAGCATGATCAGTATGATTGATAGTGTTAGGGTTAGAATTTCCTGAGTGGGACGTGAGCTTGCGGTCGGTAAGCGTCGCGACGCCCTAACAGGGTAACATATGTGTAATATTGAATGAAATAATTCCTAAGAAAGACCAATTAGGCTAACTTTGAAATTCAATATAATTTTCAAAAAGCTTTCAAATTGGTGTGCTTTTCCGTTAAAAAAAAATGGTAAAAGCTCAGTGAAGTATTGTACAATTTTTGAAAATATAAAAAAAAGATTAATCTTCCCTGCTCTCCTCCTTTCTTACTTTCACAATTCCACGTTGAAGCTCACGAGAACCCAAGCTTGCAGTCGGAAAGCACAGCTCGGGAGAACCAGGAAAGCATTTGGGTAAAGGGGATATACGTGAAGCTCAGACAAGCGTCCAACTTTTCCTCGCTTAACGGTGTCAATCGAGTGAGCTTGCGGTCGCGAACAAGCTCTCCGCATTATCAGGAAAGCATAAAGCTTTTACATTAATCTAAAAGCTTTCCCGAGTCCCTGAAAGCTTCCCTCTCACCGAATTTAATACGAAGCTGGAGAGTTTGCGGTCGCATCCGCACTCCCCGAGCTATCAGGAAAGTATAAAAGCGAAAGTCATTCAGAAAAGCTCAAAGCCACCTCGTGAAGATCCGAATCTGGTGAGCTTGCGGTCGCCAGGAATCTGACGGCTCTATCAGGGTAGCATCCGCGGGTGGCTTAGAAAATTTAATCCATACGCGAGTCCGCTGCCCGAGCTTTCCCAGGTGATGAGCTTGCGGTCGCCAGAATTCCTGGCTGACTATTAGGATTCCATAACTACTGACCTAGTGGCATTTCAACCCTACGTGATCCGACTTTAATGACTGATATTGATTAATAGAAAGTACACGAAAAAAATATACACAATGACAACAAATATTTTTCAAAAAAATAATCAAAATTTACATTTAACCAAAATGAAAAAAAAAACTTTTTTAACATATATCAAATTTTTTGTCCAAGTATCAACTAGTCACGTTAAAATGGCTATTATATAGGGTGACGAGTATCGCGTGATAATGTTCTAGAAACGATTTGTCTAGTAGGAAAAAAAAACGTTAATTGTCAGACAAGTAAAAAAAGTTCATAGTCAGACAAGCATTCCTAATGAAACATCCAAGTCTGTCGTGTACAAGACCAGTACTACTGTGTCAAGTAGAAACGGTACAATCATGATCCACCCACCGCGAATCCATTTATCAAGAGATCATGAAGCACGTGGAGGATAGTGGCGTCGCGACGCCACCAGACGCTTCAACTCCTACGGCTGTGCTTAGAACCTCAACAGTGGCATATACTATACTAATTTCGTTCTACCGAATAATTGCGACCTACCATACGTAATTTCGAGTTCGATTTAACGCACCGATGTATGTACATGGACGTTAATCTCGAACTTCGAATACACTAAATAATAAGAGCAAAAGTGCTGTATCCAATTTCAAAATTGTTTATTGCCAATGTATATCTGCTAAAAAAATTTACGAAATCAACAAATCACCTTGAAAAAAAAGAGGTACAATAAAAAAAAAGTCAAACCACAAATCGTTAATCAGGACAGAACGAAATGCCTGCCGATCTGCACCCGGAAAGTAGTATAATTATAATAATAATGAGCATAATACCTTCGAACGTTACGCAACAGGAAATTGATAGTAACGGAAGTTCCTATCTCCACAGTGAATGTTCACGGGAGTGTGAACTTTTCTAAAGTTTCAAATAAACCTGCCACACCCTGTATACCTCGAACGGTTCGTTCACACCTCTCTCGATCCGACCCTATAAATATCCCGTCAATCCATTTACACAGTTTTGTATCAACCCGAGACAAATTCCATCCAGCCACCATAGAGATCCAAGGTGGACCATACGAGCACACTCACATACGCAGATAAATAAAATCATCGTCCGAATGAATCACAACACAGAACTCTTAAAGGTAGATACTAGGCCTGTATCTCTTATGGAGAGTGAGAAAAATCTCAATATTCAAATAAGTAGGTGGTATATGTACAAGCATACATACATATAGGTAGTGTGAAGATATTTTATGTACCGACAGAGAAAATCGACACCCAAATGGAATCCAGAGCTAAATATCCACATACGTGCATACGTATACGTACAGGTAGAATCACAAAGTGAAATAAAAAAGAAACGCGATAGATCGGCCACTCACTTAAGAGAAATCGCAGTAAGTATAGGAGATAGATTATTTGGGCAAGACGACACGGACCAGGCTGGATAGATAAATTTGAAATAAATTTGGAAGCCGAAGGATCCGAAGGTGCCTCCAAGTCGCGCGCCTTATCGAAAACGAGGATTAACGGGTTCCTAGTTGTACCTATGGATCTCCGGTTATCTGTGAAGTCTGTATAGTTATGGCCAATGTGTAATAGAGTAGGGTATATGGGAGTGAAAACTAGTGGGACACGGCGTAGACGAAAGGTAAGAATAAAGTGTGGCCGTCTTTGACTTTCATTCAATTTTATTACCGGCACTGAGATAACTTGGAAATCCCATCTTGCCTTTTTTTCCTCGATGTAAGAGACGATTTTTTGGTACCTATCCCGCTCCTAATACGCTATTAATCTTCTTTGAGATTGTGGTATTTCTTTTATAAAAAAAAAAATTTTTTTTTTTCTATGTTCAATATTAGATATTCCCGCGTGCTTCACCACTTGGATAAACAGGACACGCATTGACGCTTACCTGCTGCTTGTACCTGTGGACCACTGTGTAGGTTTTATTTCGGTCACGGTGTAGAAATTTGTGTTAATAAAATCTAGCGAGTGGTAGCATCAGGTTATACATGGTCCTGAGGGTACATTCATTTTAGGGCTTGTACGTACATTAGATAGTCCTTATGCGTTTGATAACCTAACCTATTCTTGCACTCATGGATTAGCACTTGCTCGTGCGGTCTGTACGTAATTTTGAAATAAGGGTTTGAGAAAAGTTTTATTGGAGAACGTTATTCAGCGATTTGTATATATGGATGGATTTTGTGGTTTGTGATGAAAGTATGATGAATCGAAAATAATTTTTTATGACAGACATAAAAAATTTTTCGAGGTAAAGGAAAAATTTTTTTATATCAATTTTATGGAATATATATATGTGAGAATGAAAATAATCAAGACGCTGGCAATGATTCGGCAAGGAGCGTGTTGTTCTGTACGATCAACTGGTTGTCAGTGTGGGTAGCAGCCTTTTCGAAATTTATGGGCACAACGACTCGGCGCCGCAAGGTGAATTTACATGAGGAAAATGAACGGCCAAAAATGGAGGAGCCCGTCTCGAGTCTGGTGGTAGTGGGCCTGATGAAGAAGCGGTAAGAAAGAGCCTTAAAAGGAATGACACGGGGCCAAAGCACTTTGGGTACCGGCGAAAAGAAATAAAGGTACCCTGGAATGGTGGGGAAGACTTTATGCCGAAAACATCGACCAATCATGGGCTGGTAACCTTTAAGTGGGCGTGGTAAACGGGTTCAGGGAAACCGAGTTGCACAGCCATCAGCCAATCCAAGGACTCTGAACCTACGCTGCCTCTGGAACCGACCAATTGTTGAGGAGGAGAACGTGACGCATGGTAAAAGTGATGTCTTGTGTATATAAGACTCGATATATCCCGCTTTGTTAACCAAGCAGTACGTATGGACGCGAATCATGGTGAATGTATGTTCCTGCTCTTAATTTAATAAATAAAGGGTCTGACGCGGATCAAATGCTTCAAATAAAAATTATGATTTTCGAAAATGTATAGAATCAAAATTTTATAGAAATTTCTAATTGTCAGGAAAAAAAAACCCTTGGTCTGTGAAATAGGAAAATTTTTTTTGGGTAACTAGGGAGGATAAGATATTTATTAATAATTTTGAAAAAGTTGAATATTCTGCTGAATATATTTTTCAACGCCCCCCCCTCCCCCTCCGTTCCTCCATATTAACTAACAGTATCCGGTCGGCATGATAATTGAAACGGCGACGAGGCAACTTTTGAAATCTCAGCGTAAAAAGTCTCTAATTTCCATGGCACAGGGGGTGTCTAACGTGAAATACCCCCCTTCATTATACACTTTACATAGGACCCTAACGGACCGATCTCCGATCCCCCTATGCACCTGTGCACCTGTGCATAGTGGGACCAAAAATACACAATGCCACTTGTGCCCCCTACGTCTCCCCCCAATGAGTCCCAAACGACAATAGGCCGCAGGGTTATACGAGATTTTTCGAGACCCCCTCGAAAAATCTCCCTTTCGAAAAGCGGCATATACAGGCACCCTTCGAAATTTCATATCCAAAAACCAATCTTTCGAATCACCACGAGTACAACGTAAATTCGAAAACGTCCTCGAAAAAAAAAAAAAATCTGGAACGCCATAGTCGCAAACTCAAAAAATATCGGCGGTAAAAAAATGTATAGCAATTTGACCTGTAAAAAAAAATTTCGAATAAAATCAATGAAGATCGTTATACCCAGAAGCAATAAAAAAAATCTCCAAGATATCCCGCGATCGCCATTGGCACCGGAACGTCCAAGTCCTGGGTGCCCATCCAAAGTGGTATAGCTATCGCAGGGCCGATGAAAAAATATCCAAAAATAAACAAGTCCCTCCCCCCCCGTAGGTCCCCGCACACGTGTGCGCACTGTGCACGATGCCGAAGGATGGTCGTGAATGTCAGAGGGGGTGCGGAAGGGTGGAGAGACGGGAGAGATCAGGCAGGACGAAGAGTGGCATGGCAGGCAGGGGAGGGGGCAGGGTGGGGAAGCGAGGGGAAAACAGCCAGAGGAGAGGAGAAAATGAAGAGAGGAAAGATGAGGCGAACGTGAGTCTCGGCGTGGGAATAAGCGGCAGGTGCGCGACGGCGCTACCGGGGAGCCACTTCAGGGGGCAAAGGCCTTCTCCCCAATCAGCCTGCGTCGCCCCACGAGGCCCCCCGACACCCCACTCATCCTACTGGCCACCTTATACAAAACTAATACTTTTGGACACCCCCCTTGACCCCCCCCAACGTATTTACTTATTTTACATGTTAAAAAGCATGGAATGCAAATTTCACCCCTATATTTTTAAGGGTGAATTTTTTTAGTATATTATTAAAAAAAAATTTATTTCAAAATTTGTACCTATATACTCTTACACACGTTGGAAGCAGTGTTCAAAGGGTTGTGTGAAAAATCGTGGGATACCATAATGGCGTCTGTAACGTATGATTAGCAATTTTCAATGGGACTTTGACACTTTATGGGATTAGTCACGATGGGCTTTTTATTTGTTTCGGTGGATCTGCAGGTATTTTCTGTACTACGGTTTCTTTGGCTTTCTCGGTAACCTTGGTAACGAGTAGGGTCAGGTGAGGTTTGGGAAGGCAGTCGTATATGCAGTGGTGGGGAAACATTGTCAGAGGCTACTATAGTGCGCATTTAATTCCTTATGGTTGTTATGGACGGAGGTACCATGAAGATGGGCTGGGGAGGGACTCGGTCGGATAGCGGGTAGCGAGCGGGTCGGAGAGGCCAAGGATGCGAACGTATGGATTTTTTTTAGAAAGGGTGCATCCGGTGCAACGTAGACTCTTTGCTCGAGGTGGAATTCAACGATTGCCATAAATCGGAGAGGTTATGGACTAGCGTCCATAAACTTCGCATGCAAGGTCGTCGCTGAAAAAGATTCGATTCCGAATGGAAGGACTATGGAATTAATTATCGCACGGTTCAGTAACGAGCCTGTGCGTTTCCCTCGATAACTCCTGCACAAAGTGCATCGCCGTCGTTGCAGATAAACATTGAAAAGTACCATAGGCTCCTACCGAGGTGGATTCAACGTGGATCGTCAAGCTAAATGCAAAACTTATTAAATAATTTTTTTTCTCTTCTGTAATTACCTAAGTAACCTCGAGACTGGTAAAGGTTTGATTTTTTTTTTTCCATCACGAAATATCCCGACGGATAAACTTTCCAAGAAAATCGTCTCGTCCTTAACTTCCGACAGGACGATTAAGGCCTGGTAATTACACGGCGCGCTAAGCGCGGGAATTACATCGCATTGGACCAGGAGAAGATTATATGGAAATAGATGAAGTTTAAGGAGAAAAATGGAATAACTGCGAAATCAGGTTAGGCTATGTTTTATAACGTAAAAATAACGAGATTTAAATCGAAAATCTTCTTTTGGGTTTCTCACGTTTATTTTACGTTACAGGTCTTCGAAGTTGACTTCGAGTGAAAAAAAAAATAAAAAAATTCTTCTTCTTACTTAAAATCTTATTTTTTTCTCTCGTCCCAATCGGAGAAAGTACCGATAACCTTAACAGACCCTACGCTTGATCCTAACCTCACTTTAGATACGAGGACCGGTAGGAGCTGGAGATTACGTTGTATACACACACCGTCGGATTTACAAACATTTGTTAAGGATATCCCAGGCAAGTTTATCAGGAGGCATTTGGAAAATTTCGATACGATTAACCTTAATTGATACTTAGCCAAAGTGTACCTACCGCCGTGAAAAGAGGTTTTACTCAAAGTTAAGGTTAGTAGAGTCGTGCGAGGTGAGCAACTTTGAAATAATTAAATTCATTGGACGAAACTTTGGAGCGACAATCTTAAAGGTGTAGGTGTCGATGTGGGTGTACGAGGCAATGTAGGAAAGTATCCCAGAAGCAAAAGGGCGTAAGTTTAAGGTATGTTAATTAAATAAATTAACGGGCAGTCAGGTAGTTTGTTAAATTTCTCCTTTATTATTCATCGTCTTTTTTTTCGAGCCGGGATGATAGCGAATTCTCCATTGGATTGGTAGCCGTGAAGCAATACCCCGGTAGATATAATAGCTCGGGACAAAATCAAGTACCAAGTTTTATAATTTTTTTTTTTCAGTTGCCCATCCCTCATCTCCGTACGTGCAACCATCGTTAAAAATATCCGGTATAGATAAAGTACACTGAGAAATCTTACTGCTCGGATTGAGCAATAGTTCAAAAGTTAGGTTAGGTACCACCCGACATGCAGCATTTCAATTGAATCAATAGGCTGTAGGCCCTGAGCGTATAGACGAAGTACAGACTAAAAATTACCCATAATACCCAAACTGGTTTACGAGTCAGACCGAGTCTCGTACAATGTAGACGTTAAATAGCTATGGTAAAGATGAAAAAAAAAAAGTGTTGCCGCTACTAACGCACGTGCAAAATTTACGTTCACAATTTGCTTCGCGATATATTTCTTGCTGCGGTTGGCTACCGTCCGAGCAACACCAGGACCACACCGCGCTTTATAATTTCAGGGCTGAATTAATTTCACCCTTGATAAAGAAAAAAAAAAGGCCGGCGATCATTGACCGTTTGACATGCCGCGACTGCAGGCCGAGCACGGCCGAGGATAGCCGAGGTAACCCGAAGTTGGGGTACGTATCTCGTGGGAAAACCGAGCAGGTGTGACTCGGTAGAAGCTTCCTGCAGTTCAGAGCGTGGCGCGAGTGTCCCGCGCACGCGCAGTAACGTACTTTTGTCGCGCGCCCGTAACAGTGCGCATGCGCTCTGCACGTGGGTCGCCCGGTTACCTCCCGTATACACGGAACGAGTATAGCAATGCGCATGCGCGCCGGCAGTTGTCGCCGCCGTCGCTCTCCCGGCATCCGAGCAAGAAGCGTGTGCGACACGTGGTCACTCTAGGGTGGCCGTCTGTGGGGAGCGGATGTCCACACGAAGCCTTCCCGACGCCAACGTAGAAGGGAGTTCCGTTATTATCCCGCATTATATCCCTGTACGAATTAATCAACGATTTGTCTCGCATGATATAAAAGCTCGGGACTTATCCCAACCGTCCTGGCCATTTCGCTGCCGTTTTGTCTCTGATTAATTACGACCAGATTTTTTCTTTTTTTCACTGGTTAACCCGATTCTCTTTCTTTGGTCTATCGTCATTTTAACTTGAGTCACCACGTAAATCCGTGTCGTTCATTTGACTTTGGTACTTTGGCGCCATCTGAAACATACCTCGCTATACGATTCGCCTTAGATGTATAGATATATAGATCCTGGACTAACTCGAGTCCCCGATACAAGTGGCGCCCCTTCGTGTCTTAGATATTAATTTCTTACGTAACTTCACCTCTTTCTTTCTTCTCCGTACCTTCTTTCATCCTGTTCACGTTACCTGAGAACACTATTGAGTCCTATGGTACGCGGATCGTGGGCGTGTGCGCATCCCAAATCGGGATCCGACTTCCGTTACTTTAGCTCGCGCATGCGCGTACCACTTATACACCATAGAAGCGTGAGAACAGTTTCACGGTTAAACGCAAAGAGCATTCTATATTGCCGACAATGGCGCAAAGGGTGGTTTTATACGCGCGTAAGAAAATGTCTGTATATAGGTATAGAGTGAAACGTGCGCCCTTTTGAAAAAAAAGATTCTCGTGGTTTTAAGGGCTTCGATCCCCATAAAGGATCTTGACCAAAAAGGGTCGTTTTAAAGGGTCGCATCTGCTATACGAATATCCATGGCTACGAGCGTTCCTCCGTAGATCCGTATGAATTTATTATCTTCGATTGGACCATAATATAAATCATTTTCAACGTTAACCATACTCTGTATCAACGTTCACAAGGTGTCGTAATACTTTCACGTAATAAATAATGCACCTCGTATAGCATAAGCGTACGTGAAAGGCAATCCTGGAAAAAGACAGTATCCTCCAGTAATTATTGTTTTCTCGGGTAGCCAACCCTGAATCATCGGATCTTTACTAGCCGATGAAAGTTCATCTTCGATCTTGTTATTTTTCACCTCGGCTATCGGCCCCGCGGGCTATATAAACCACACGAATGAATTAATGCCACGTTTTCTCGTACCTATTTATGGACGCGCAACAGGTTAACGCCTACGTTTCCGGAACGCTCGTTTAATCGCGCAAGGGCGTTTACACCAGATAGCCTCCACGATTACACCGAAGGGGAAGTAGCTTTTTATCACCGATGAATTACCACCACCTATACGGATAATTAAAGCTTGTTCTCTCTCTCTCTCTCTCTCTCTCTCTCTCTCTCTCTCGATGACCTGGAAGGGAGGAGGCTGTCATTTGCATTTATTACACCACTTTTTGTATATGTGTACACGTGAGTATAGCGGCCCTATACACCTTCGTACTCTATACTTACGCATAAAGGTAACACTTATAGCTCTTAAGATGTAAGTGTCGGAGTTGTAAAAAAAATTTTTATAAAAAAAAAACAGGAGTAATTATTTTTTGTTGAGATAATCTAATGACTTAACCCTTATCAAGATCTATGAGATAACCATTAATTACATACGTATATAGAATAATTATGAGGCTATTAATTTAAAACGTTTTAATGAAAAAAATATGGGGTTCGTAAGGATTTTGAAAAATGGTAATTTAAAATTTATTTTGAAAATATAATTTTCAAGATCATTCCTCGGATGGTAACGTCATGTTTTTTTTTTCAAATTCTTATCGTTTCATTCCATCCGTCCCGAGAGCGGATGATCAAGAACTGAGCTTGTTATACCGGTCCGTCGCTGATCCTGATTCTTGTATCGTCTATACAGCCTGGTACACACGGGACGACGTATAGACCGCTGAAGTTGCTACAGGTAAGTAAAGGTAGGTACCAACCGCGGTCTACAGTCGTAAGTAAAATCGTCCTTCTGTTCTTCTTGGGAACGCGTGTCCGTGCGCCACGCTAAGATTTCAGGGTAACGAGCTTCCCTTTCATAAGAGATGACGGCCGAGATTGGCTTCCTTTGAATTGCCAAGATCCCGCGTTGCTGCAGTGCGTGAGCTAGATCGCGCACGTCGATCTTACCGATCTTTTAGTACAGTCCGATACGAGAACGATACACCGATGCATCGATACAACGACGAAGGCGTCGCCTCCCGACTCGATAATGCCGACGCCTCGAGTGCCGTGAGACATTAATTTATTGGCATGCCCCGCGATCCCACAGATTTTTGCCGTTACGAATTATTCAAAAAAATTGCTATCCGATTATAAGTTATTAAACTCCCGAATAATTATTGGTACCCCTTGCGATACATAAAATTTCTTAATTAAACGAGTAAAAGCGATATTGACGAAAAACTAATTAATCGTATTTTTATACAAAAAAATTGGTCTCGTTATAACGTGCGTGCGTTATTCCAGTAATTAAAGAAAAAAATTAACCTTTTGTACAGGGGGAGGGGGGGGGGATTAAAAAATTTTTCCTTCATTGTCACAGTACTTCGTCGAAATCGTCATTCAGGCCCATTCGGTACACAGCGAAGCGGGACCGTTATACACTGACAAAAAGGGTACCCGTGTAATTCAGCATGGCGGCCATAGGCTTCGAAAGAAATAAGAAGACCGATGCCGGTACGTGTGGGCATTGAAGACCAGTGCACAGGTATGAAAGAGGAATTAAAAAAATGGGGAAGTGGGGGGGGGTGCACGTTTCTCGCACACGACCCCCACGTTCCGCACACGCTTCCTTCCTGCAACCCATGACGTATACGATTCGGAGCTTCCGAGCCGGGGCTTAGGCGTGATTACCTTGTCTCGGGTGAGGCTAGGACGAAGAGGTGTGCCAAGATGGCCTAGGGGGTGGTTCGGGCAGGGTGCCAGAAGCGTGTGGTCGTCCCTAACAGAGAGCGAGGACAGGTGGCGATGAGAACCAGGGAACCTCGGAGCCATCGAGTTCTCACGCGCAAAACTCCAGCTGCCAGGGTTGGCGACGTCAGCGCCACCACTCCCGCACAATCCTCAAACACGTGTGCCACCTTAACCCTCGGCACGTTATCCTCCCCTATGTAGTCTCTCCTTAGGTATGTATTCGGGCACCCTTGTGTATACGTATTTTTATGTCGAGCAATTCGGGGGGGCCCTAACAGTGAAACGGCCAACTTCACTTTCCTCGTACATATACATATATAGTCTATGTACTGATATACCCATAGTGCGGTGGGTCAGGAACTATAAATATTGTCGCACTGCACCCTTCCATCCCCTTCCATATTTATGACAGTTACATTCCATCCGCGCTTGACCCGGCCATCTTCAACTACTGGGTTCTGCAACCAATGACTTGTCTTATTGTACCAATAGATAGAATTCGTTAGGACGGTTAGAATGACGATTTTTCATGAAATTATTACATTTTAATTGTTATTATTTTTACGCGGTTTGATATGAAATTTAGGTAGGGGTACGTGAAAAAAAAAACATGATAGTGGGTACTGATTATAGTTTTTAATTAATCTTAATTATTCGTTATCCTTTGTATCCCATAAACGATTCCAGGTAATTGAGGATCTATCGGAATATCGATCTGCAACCGGAATATTGATCGATCATTATTTTTATTCATCTGTCATTTTTTTTTTTTCTTATCGTTTGTCATACAAATTAATCTCTTCCTCCTTCTTTTGTTATACCCATACAGCTCTCACGAAATTGAGCTGGTGGATATTTTTAAGCACTGATATCTGATTGGTAGATCAACGCCCGTGTCTAGGTGATCTAATAGTGGCTGACTGGTCGATTGGTTCCCGAGTAATGATTCGGCATTATCTCCGGCACACGTACTGCCCATCGACTATACCAATTCGACTTCGGCGTAACGTAATCTGATCGTAGGAGTGTAATTGCTCCCGGTTATTCCACTTAGTTTCGATGAACGTACTACTTCGTTTAGCTATCATGGATCTCCATGATGAATCGTTGCCCAACATATTTACACGTAGAGAGAGTCGAGTCGAGGAAGGAGTACGGTAACGCGTCATTAACGACGAACGTGGATAATTTTGGTCGAAAGTGTAAAACAAGTGTAGATAAAGAAGATGAATAATAATATTCCCGAAAAGATATGAAAATTAAGGTATAATAAAAAAAAAGCAATTATTCGGATATTTTCAGCAATGACAGAACGAATTTTTAAAATCAGTCACCTGTCCGTCTTATAGTCACGATCCCGAAAGCAGACTACAGGTATCCGTGCACGTATCAGAATATCAAGCAACAGGTTATCCTTTTCCAGCGATCGGTACTCGGAGTCCTGATGAAACAACCCTTCTGGGCCCAGGGCGATAAAACAAGTCCCAGTCAGCTCAACCTGATCGGTAAGCAGACCCGAGAGTATTTACAATTTTTCCTGATGCTATATCCCATAAGGGATCCCCGTGTATACTGCAAAGCAACTGAGAACCTTTATCCCTAGGGCCCGGCTCGACCTACCATTTTCTTTTTTCTCCTTTTCCTTTTTCTTTTTCTTTCCAATTCACTACACACTATATCCCCATCTCCGTGAGGACGGCATGTGCCGCGCTTGCGCCAGCTACCGTGCTGCTCGTGCTGTACACACGCCGAGGGAACTTTTTGTGCTTGGACTGTGTGTCTCGTCCGTGTAGGAGTCAAAGTAGGGAAGGACGCATGCGCGTACCGGTTAGAACCTGACGGCGCTTGCATCGCCCAGCGACGGGTATATAAGAGGCCAGAGCCAGACTCGGGGCGCATTCAATCACACCTACTCGAAGGTTCGGCACGCGGTGCGAACCGGCAACTGACAGTTCGGCACGTGCACACACGAGTCTCACGAAGTACATAGAGAAAACCGGTTCCCTCGAGTCCAAGTCAGGATGAAGAAGACCGCGATTGTTCGTAATCTGATCTCCGCTAAGAGGGCCAAGGATTCCCTGATCCTATTCCGCGATTGGCTGGCCAGGGTGCGTAAAGGCGATAATAAGTCCTGGAAAAACATCGAGGATCTGGAAAAAATCGTTAAGCAGAATTGGCAGAACGAGAATAGAGCTTCGGCTGATCTGGATGAACAGCGGAACGTCCTTAACGAGAATCTTGAGAATGAACGACGCGAGGCAGCCGGTAATGGCTGTTGCGTCATCCGTAAGTGCCATTCTTGTATCGATTGGTGACTCGTGATCATAATTTCATCCGGCTGAAGTCCTGCGAAAACGTTCCGGAGCTGATCTTGTGCCTGAATAACGACGGATGGGTTGTCATCGTCAATCGTCTCGTTGCTATTGGCAACATCACTACCATTATCATCATCGTCATCGTCATCATCGACATCAACATCATCACTGGTATACTCACTGTCAAAAATTTATTTGATTCAACCACTGTCCACCGGTCTACCACCAGCAACCGACTGACACGAGTAAGGCCTGATAGCCAATTGCTGCTTTGTAGCTTTATAATAGTCTGTAGCTTTAGAGGTTACTCGTTGAACCGCATTCTGCTTGACTTCGCTCGAGTTGTTTTCTGGTTTGGAGCTTTAATTCGGACACTTCGCAATTTAGTCGGACTCGTATTCGTAGCCCGTTCGGACTTGACGAGTGTCGCGATAGCAATTTATTCTTTTAGAATCGTTTGCAATATTCATCGAGCTTTAAATACTTGATACGATGTGATATTAGATATTTCACGAAGATACTGAATATATATAGAGTATGGTATATATTAGAAATAAGGTAGAGATTTTCGGAAAAAAAAATATTATATCGAATCTTATAAAAATAATTTTTTAACTGTGATAATAGACTTACGTAGACATTCGATTGTTTACTATTACTAAATAATTGTAGTTTTACGACTGCGAATCGCCATGGTTCGACGAATAGGCCGCCCAGTGCATATTATTTATCGTAATATGAAACGTCTGTGATACACGTTATAGAGTAATTAAGAAGAGGCAATATTATAAAATTTGAAAATATTTAGTTTTAACCTTTGCATACTGTGATAATTTTGGAAAATGTTCTTCCGTGCGATCTGTGATTATTTTAGGTTTAAGCTAGATGAAAAGTACGTCTGTGATCCGCTAGAGGTTAATTCGAATAAGTAATCGTGATATTGGAGTGCTTTAATTGCGTGAGAATTTTATTGAAGATTTTATTGAAAATTTTATAGATCATTTTGTCTTCCAACCTCCTGTGATATTATGCGTAAGATTTAGTTCGACATGGATTAGGAAACTGTGATACTAGATTAGATCGTTAATTAAGCGACGTAGGATAATTCTAGGATTACTTGAAGCAAAGCTCGAGCGACGTTTTGTGATACTTAGATTTTTCGAATGATCTTCGTACATTTTCGAATCGAATTCTCGCGTGTCAAACGAATTCAAGTTGATCGCAATTTTTTTTCGGGATGTTTCTTCTTTTGTGTTTTGTTCTAATTAGTGTATCATTTATTGTACTATGCGTTTTCTCGTACTCGCTAAGGATTTTTTTTGTTTCTATTTGTCGTATTTTTTTCATTGCACTTTTGTTTGTATTCATTTTCTTTGCATCTAAATATCCTCGCACTTCGTATTTTTAATCGTGTTTTTATATTTTCGGTCGTCTTCGTTTCGCTGTATTTTTTTGGACCGCATGATCCAATAATAGCTTTGTGTGCTTTGGCTTTGTAATGCATATGTGTTTGATCAATAAATTGTGTGAAAAATATCAAATTTGTATCTTCAATGGCTTCCCACTACCCAATCCTTCGAATTAAAAAATAACATATAAGAAAAAAATGTATTTTTTTTTATTTTGAAAATTACAAAATTAAATTTAACTTTGTCATTTGCTCATTCT
This sequence comes from Cephus spinipes, assembly GCA_963971525.1. Lineage (NCBI taxonomy): Eukaryota > Metazoa > Arthropoda > Insecta > Hymenoptera > Cephidae > Cephus > Cephus spinipes. The sequence goes on along the minus strand of OZ020580.1, from coordinate 5,363,339 downwards.
ATGTAAACATTTTTCTTGTTATTATTTTTCGATAGCTTTTCAAAATTATCAAAACAAAACCTGCCCACGATGACAGATCGATGGAAAAATTTTATTTAATATGGTTGCATTTAATAATATCTAAAAATATAATTCGTTTTATGGCTATCACGACCAAAAATTGAGTATCGACAATAATTGTGAATTATTAAATATAACAATATGCAAGAAAAAGAAAAGGATGAAGTATGTACTTCGTTAAAATCCCGTTGGTCCCATTTGGCGCTATTTATTGCCATGCAGCAAGTGCACCATCTGTTACGAAATCCTTAAAGCATCAAAGGGCAGTTTCGACCCTTGACCATAGATGGCAACCGATGCAAAAATACAACCCCGAATAAAAAGTTTCATCACCTTGAAATATTTTCCATTTAAATTTCGACTGAACCTGAGAACAATTTTTAATTAACCAAATACTTGAAACGTCAGGGCGATCAAGCATAAATTAATAAAACATAAAATCATCAAATGAAAATGCAACCATCGTTAACTGTACAAAGTGTATAAATATTCGAATTAAAAAAAAATTAATATTTAAAAAATATTTATTTATCGATACCGTCGTTTATTTACCATTGTTATACAGTCATTTAAAATCCGCCATCTTGCCTTTTACAATACTACATTTAATATCTGATCGGTATAGATTCAAAATAAAATCATGAAAAAAAAATCTCGCCAAGAATAAATGTCACTTTGACACTAAGTGCCTTACAAGAAAAGCAACCCTGTTTTTTCTAAGACATTTGACAGTTTCTTCCGAGCTGGATGAGATCGACAGGGAGAAGTAGAAGGGAAATGAAAAAAAAGAAAAGAAATCAAAAGAAATTTCACGAGCTCGGATTACAAACATTAAGGATCATTATATGGGTAGCCAACTACCTGAAAAGCTTTCATTATAGGCTGCACGTTTCAATACAATTTTCCATTTAGATTATCTGGCTGATCTGCGCAGATCTTTCCTCTATCTTAACCTATAAGGCTATGTCGAATGCTATGGGACTACCCCAGAAGTGCAACTCGACACCAGCTTGGGGTGAAGCCTATAGAAAAAACATCTCAGAGCCCTCGTGAATCTTACGCCACATAAAGAGGGATACCATTTCTTTATGGGCCCTGCCTAATCTTCTACTAAAGTGGCAGAGCGTTGGGTTACGTTTTCAAAACGTGTATGAAAATATTGTCAAATATTTGCCAGAGGAACCTTGCGGCTTCTGCATGACCCTTTGAACTTTGGGAGGGAAATTTTGAAAATTTTCACCTAGAGCTTCACGAAAAATTGAATAAATGGAGTATACATTTTTTTTTTAATTAAATTTTTATCGAGCGTATTTAATCATTGATCATTTTATATCGGACAAGGACCAATTTAAAAACAAGACTGTATGGGATGTGCTATTTTTTTATTATTAGAATTGGATTTATATTTTATAAAGTACTTCAATAACGATAAACATTTTTTTCTTCTAATGGATATATAGAAATTTTTCATAAAGGATATTGTAAAAGGTGGATTCAAAAGGCTCGGAAAAATCTATTACAGTCTTCATTCAAAATGTTCACTACCCAAAAAATATTTTTGATTCGATTCAAAACCGTTTTTCAAACGCCTGCAAATGGTTGACTCGTTTCGTTTTCGTTGAGTGAATTAGTAAATTCGGTGCCTCGGGCACTCACGATCCTTCATGATCCTTAAAGGACTTTCCTTTGTGACAGGCCCTAGCATTATGGACTGATTTTCGAGTTATTTCGACTTATTCATCACAATAGTAACCTCGATTCTCGATCTCTATTGTGAAGATGACCGAACATTGTCGTAGGCACGAAAAAATTTTTTCTCGAATTCTGTTGAAAATTTTTTTTTCTTTTTTCGTATAGAAAAAAGTTTATCCATTATAAAAACTATGCTTCCACGAATTTGACTAATATTTTAATTTTTTCTTTATTTTATCAATTTCCTACGTTATTCTAGTAAACAAGAAACGCGATTCGATCAGTTCCGAAAAATCTAATAAGCCATATCGAAAAACTGATTATAATAGGTTACAAGATACAATTATAAATTTTTCCAAAATTTTTTCACTCAAAATTTTACTTCTACATTCGTGGCTTAAACCGCCACGTTTCTACGCCAATGTAATCCTATCCGAACAACTGACTTGGAATTTGCCGAGCCATTTTCAAGGGACAATATCATAGGGAGACAAATTTCTTAAAAATGTACCTTTTCGACTGGTAAAAGGGACAATTATCGCATTATTTGACGCTGTTTAGCCCCTGACTCGAAGACTTGCAAAGAAGTCTACACTTCGAATCACATAGTCAATGGATTTCGCGTGAGCAGTACGAAACGTCATTGTAAGGATTTCGATTTTCAAAATCTCCCGAGACATTCGTTGTGTGGGTAAGGTTGTTATATCTGGCCAGGTGAGACCATGGCTTATTGGCTTCGATAATAGACACATTAAGTCAATTCCCAACGTCAAAATTCCTTTCTTAGTCATCTCAGTCGCCAGGTGGAAAAACAGGCTTTTCGAATTTTGTCATTTCACTAAAGGAAAATCAAACGAAGAGACAGGTATCGTCTTTACCTCAAAACCAAAAAAAAAATAGCAGTCGATTAATACCGACTATGCCAATAAACTCGAACGATCCTAAATACCCTTGAGAAAAATTTGAAAACTAACCAATCTCACAAAGGACATTGCAAATTTGACGTGAATTGAAAATTTTCACATTTCAAAAGATTCGCATTCCATACAATATTTTTCAAAATATATTCTCGTACTGTATAAAAAAATACTAATTTTATAATTTTAATTTTTTTTCTCCATAATCAAAATCATATTTCTGTAATCTATTGTCCAATTATTTTAATTCCTTCTCACGCACTGGACCAATCATCTCCAAACTCTCTTTTTCCATTCTCCGAGTCTCTCTCATCCCTATCCTCCGTTTGTCAGCACCGGCATATTGCGAAGATACCTTTTTTTACCCAAATTTCGAAAGTAAAAATACGACGGCCCTCAACTTCAAATAATTACATTGCAGTGGGCACCGCGTAGCCTCCCACCGAATATTTCGGCATTTACGTTTCAATTCTATTTCGAGGCAATTGGTGTTACGAGTTCTTCCTTTTTTTTTATTTGTAGCCGCCTACCAATCGACCGAAACGAGTGCTTGGTCAATTCCGGACAAAAGCGCGAAAAGTAGCCGCGGCGCGGCAAGTATAAGTACAAAAAGAGAGAAAGAGAGAGAGCAAGAGTGGAACCATAATAAGAACGTAAGAATGAAAAAGTGAAATGAAAAAAAAAAAAAAAAAGGAAAAGAAGTGGAAGTGTAGAGCGAAGAAAAGCCACGAGAAATCCCCTCGCACTTGGCTACACATCGGAACGCCTTTGAGCGAGTGATCCTTTGTGAACACGTGCACGGAAAATCGTAAATCTAACTAAAGAAAACCCATAGAAAAAGCAGCGGGTCTCTTGTGCTCCAAGGAGGGCTCGGAGAAACCTACACTAAGTGGATAATGGGTCAATGGCGCAGAGGCACGAGAGATTCTCGCAACCTCCCGTACCACGAAAGTCACGAATTTTCAAACTTTTAAATATCCCGCCACTGCCTACACCTCCCAGCCTCACCCCGTCTTCACGAACAACGTGCCATTGTAATGTGGGATTTACTGGGCAGCATTCAATAGCATTGTACCTAGCGGAGTGATAGAAATATTTGTATCTCCGCGCACCACAAACCCTGAGTGCACTCACGGATCCAAAGATTCCACCCAGGTCCGAGCCAAGAGTTTCCTGTATTTTCAAAGGACTGCGATAACGATCTCCCGAGGATTAGGATAGTCAAGAAAAAAATTAGGTGCGGAAGTGAAATCCTCAACTGATACGACATAAGAAAAAAAACTGAACTAGGTATATTGCGGCTAAAAAAACTCAGTATCCACCATAAGAAGCTTTTCCGAAAAAAAAATTTCAAAACTTATCATCTCATCGACTTCACGTACGTAAAGAGCTTACGTCAGCGAGGAGTACGATATTTCTTGGTTTCCAAAAATAGTCCAAAAAAAAAGGTGTTTTTTCTTTTTTTTTCCCCATTAAGTAGTCCACGTGAAGGAGTCCTTTCCGCAAGACACAAGTGTGCCTTGCATGGTGGCGATAGCGCATGTTTGTCCAGGGAGCAAAAAAAGAACGACAAGACTGGGGGATAGGAGGTGGCGGGGGAGAGGGGCGGGGGGGGGGAGGCAAGGGGAGGAAGAGGCTCTCGTATTTCGCCTTTCGAACTCTCGACCACGTGTGTCTCGCATTACGGATGGGCACCAGTCTCTGTTTTCCCTCATTCAACCTTTTTTTTTGCCTCTTTCCTCGTTCCTTGTATATTTCACGAGCTGACCAAATTTAGCGCACATGCCAGACCACCATTCAGTCGTGCAGTCGTCTTACCGTCCGCCATTACCGACTGACTGCCTCTCCGCTAATTATCGGTGGGACCGTGCCGACCACTTCCGGTCGGTAACTTTCTCATTCTCCCTCTCTCTCTCTTTCTCTCTCGTTTTATCGCGATACAGTACGACTGCCATTTTTAAATCCGTCTCCGCTGTGCGCTGATATTATTTCTCTTTGTGCACTTATCCGCGCACGAAATTACAGGAGAAATCTCGTAACAATGGAAACGCACGTAGCGGTCAATATGCGGTTGACTCGCGGAAATTATTTGTGCAAAATATTTAAAATACGGATCTTTTTTTTTAAATAAAATATTCGAAAACATTTAAAAAAAAAATTTTTATTAACGAAAAAAAAAATCGTAATTTCGATCGACAACAGAGATGCGTCATGAGTCACATGAGTGTCACGCTCGAGCAGTCCGCCCATATCTATTAATAGATAATCACTTCCAGCGTAAGAGGAGGGTAAGGAGGGCACGTAAGAAAAAATTGTGTAAAAAAAAGAAGTCTGGCGGTAGAAACCTCATGACAAAAAAAAGTGACTGACCACGTGCAGGCACACGTGACGCCGTGGGAACCGAAGGGGCCGCGAGAATGTTATGGTAGAAGAGGCATAGGGAAAAAAAGGGAGAAAAAAAGATAGGACAAAAAAAATAGACAGAACCATAACGTATCAGAGGCATACCATAACATTATTGCGAGAGCCCATCGCCATATTAAAATAGATCATCCACTTTTTTTTTTATTTCTGGCTTCCCCTTCTTGCGAACCTTGTACTACTTTTTTTTTATCCCACTTCTCCATGGGCAACCGCGCATTCAGGTAAGCTGGATTTTATGGGGGTCCTTACCTGGGCACAGGTGTACACACCGCTGTGTTTCTTCCTTTTATGGGGGTGCCAGCCATAGCAGGACTACAGCAGGTTCCCATACGATTTTTCTAATCGGGATTTTTTTTTTTTGAACCCCCGTAACACCTCGATAAAACTAGCGCCTCAGCTTTATCGATTTGAAGTGATACTAATCTTGGGGACGAGTTAGGTCATTTTCAAATTATAATTTTATATGGGGATTCCAGGTTCTTAATTTACCTAGCTTTCCGTAATTTTTTAATTGATACGACACAGCACTTAAATTTGAGTCTACGACTACTAATTAGCAATTTCGCAGCACTAAATTATAATAATAATTAAATTCTGTATGTCAAAGTGGGGGGTGCTAACTTTATGGAAGTCCCGGTACCCCCCTAATTGCTTTAACGGGTTGTCCCCGCTGAAAGATGCTGTAGCTGATTCTATGCTGATTTAAGTGCTCCGTCGACTGCCCACATAATGTATTCGGCAATGCTCATGGGGTCCGATTAGTCGGGCGAAAGGCGATATTTACCTGGGACCATTGCAATTTGAGAAGAACAAGAGGAACATGGGGTTTCACCCAATTTGAGTTTTAACGAGGAAATCGGATATCGCGTAGAAATTTACCAGCGGCCGATAGCGTTCGAATTTCAAGTCTTGCCGTAGTGGGCTACGGGGGAGTGGAACGAAAGGGGTGGAGGAGGAGAAAAAATATGGTTAAAAAAAAGTGATGCGATTTAATGAAGAAACCTGTAGCAAACCACATGCGTTATTGAATCACCACATCGAGAATGGGTTTGTACACTTTGGTTTCCGATGCTCATCCGTCCCTATGCTCGAATTTGATATTTCTCCAATTACTAATAGGATTGTACTTATTAATTCGTGAGGCAATTTTGGAAAAAAAAGGGGAGCACTCTACTATATACTCTGAGCCTTTTAATTGTGTACCCGTGGAACGTGATATTATTATCGTTTTTGAAATAACAGTATAGTATTACAATACTTTTATTCATTTAATAAAATTTGTAAACCCTCAAAAAAATGTTGAATCAAAATGAAATTCAATCGTTTCGAAAACGGGAATATCACGAAATTTAAACTTCCGTTGCAGTTTGGGGAATGAATAAAAAAAATTTTTTAATTCCATTTAAGCCCAAAAAAAATTCACCCACATTTCATACCCCTACTCCAGTCTGGTTAAACTCACATTCTACAGTCGTGTAGTCCAATCTCGGGAAGCTTTCAAAGTGCCAATTTCCGGTTTTACCATTGCGCTACCATTGTCAGTCTCAGGCAAGATTTTGCGAAATATTATACTCATGCACCTGCCCTGGTGGCTGACTGGGTGACTAGGCCCTCCTTTGGGAGATAGTTTCTTCCTTATGGCGTGTCGAAGAGAGGAAGAAGGTTATCAAGATGGAGGTCTCAGGGTGAAACGAAATCCAGCCGGTATCCTTCACTAAGTAGTGGAACCATTTTAACTTAGCACTCAAATTATTATAATTTTTTTTCGGGTAATCCTTTCTGGAGTCCCTCTTCAATGCCGCCGGACAGGAAGTTCCTTCAATACTTTTTTTTGCTTCTACCTTTTTTTTTTTTTTTTTTCTTTCCTGACCCATCCCGCGTCCCATCCTAAAACCTCAGCCCTCCAACCTTGCGCGCTCATTTGTATTCTTGGGCCCACCGGTGGGCCCAATGGCCTTCAGAAATCTCGCAAAAATCTGTAATCCGTCCATCCGGTTTCACGTTTCGCGTTCCCTCTCGCAGAAGATCGCATTGTCCTTCACGTCCGTTGTTCCTTATGGTGTCTTCAGCTTGATAAATGACTCCTACCAGGCCCCACTGAACGGGACACGAGTATAATGGGACACCGGTCACTTATATACGATCCAAAAAAAAAGAGCCTCAAACTTTTGAATATATGAAATTTTACGTAAATCCTAATTCTTGTGTAATACGAAATTTCGTACTTTAATTTTCAAATTATTTTAACTGAACAGTCCGATTTCCAAGAATAGATTATAAGTCTGTCTCTAAAAGCGAGGCCGAAATTTAGTGATACTTAATAAGCGCCCGACTTCCATAAAACACTTAATCGCCGTTAGGTTTCTAGAAATTGAGTGACGCGCAAGAAGAATTTTTATAAGGTGGAAAAAAAATGGATTAAAACCACTTCTACGGGACATTTGGTCGCGAGAGACTTTTCATTTCGCACTTAAGAGAATCTAGGGTACCAGCGATGGTAAGCGTCTTTAAGAATTCCCGGTAGTGTCTCTCATAAGAAATTAGTATCTTTAAGCAGATACCAATCTAGAGATCATTAGGATCGAATCGAGGTCCGCCAAATTATACATATTCTACCGGGTGTGTCTAAACAGTACAAATAAAAAATGTCACACTACTTATCGACGGGTATAAATTGCCCAAGTCAAAGATCCTTTGAGAAAAAAAAAAGTTCCTTGGCACAGAAGGTACAATAGATTGGGTATAATATTTTAAGGTGTCATACCCAAAAATTTTTGTCCAATCATTTTTAGTATCTCATTGATATCACCGACTGAGGCTCAGCGGGATGGCAAACTATTTTAGTAGTCTGGTACCATTCCGTTGCTGTTACTACCACTACGAGAATTGCCGGTTAGGCCACTTTAAGGGATACTAGTAGCATGCCTACTGCCGTGCCTGGAAAGTAGTTAAATGGATTTGTAGCCTTACACATGTTCGCGAGTGAAATAGTTGTCAGGAGTACGACTGAGGTGTATAAAGGAGGCCCGTTGTAAGGCCCATCAAGAAAATGGCACAAAGCATGGGGCTCGGTAAAATCCGATGGGCCCTATTTCGGTGCATTTCTTCGTTCTTCGTAAACCTACGGGGTATAGTCCTGGTATAGGGGTTGGTTTCCACTTTTCACGGCGATGGGGAAGCGAGGGGGTGTGTTTGGTTGTGTTTGCGCGGGCCCGCGGAAAATCCATTGAGCTGCTGGCCCAACAGAGCGACGAGGGCCCCATTGTGGGCCCAGGCGCGTTATTATGGTTACCCAAAGATCGAGGCCTACTCTGTTTTGGGGTGGGACAAGGGTGTTATGGCTGTGTTATGGGGATGCTACGGGGAGTGTTACTAGAAGCCAAGGGGCATAAGCGGGCGTAGTCAAATTTAAAATCCTAAGGACCCTTTTGTCAATCATGCCAATTCCGAAGGGGCCTTATATCTAGGTCAGACCCACTTTCGTATACATATTCATCGATCGTTGCTGATTAGGACCAGTGAAACGAATTGATTGCACTCAAGTTTTTTGTGCGAAGTAAAAAATAGTAAAAAATAAAGTGAATAAGGCCCAATTCGGCGTATCCTTACTGTACCTGTCGTATAGCTGTACCCACTAAAGAATTAAAATCTTTATTTCTCAGTAGAGACTATCGGACAACAAAATAAATTTTTCTAGTCACGTTCGCTCCCATTGGTCTCGGACACCGTCGAACTGCACGTTGTTTAGTAAAAATCAAAATGCATCCAATTCAGTCCCATTCGCACACAGCATACGGGACCACGTATAAATCCATGAGGTGTCAATGGAAACTTCACGCCATGGTAACCAACCACCATAGACTACCGATACACCCAGCCGATCGGCATTATTGGAGTCGACGTATGAAACTCGAAGATCTATTCCCATGGTGATCCTCACAAATGGGCCTACTAAACGTACTTTCCCCATACAAGTTCTCGCCCCCGTAGGAGTCCCATTGAGTTACAAACGATAGGAAAACTAGCGCTACGATGCACACGGGTCGCGTACGAAATAAAAGGCCCCAGAAACGCGGGCCCCATGGAAAGACCAGAACAGAAGATAGATTCAAGGAGACACATGGACGAGGAGGGCCCAAACGCGTAAGAGAACATAAAGAGGGCAAGAAAAAGGAAAAAAAAAAGACGAGCGCGTAAGGCCCCTCGAAGTCAAAAACGTCAACGAAGATCCTTTAGGAAGCAGAGCGCTCCTGGACGTCTCCCACAGGACAATACGGGACTCCGGGATACGGGATGAGTTCAAGACTGAGGGTGGCATCGCGGACCCAAAAAAAGGACCTGAAAGGGACCACGACGTGGCCACTCTCACAAAGATGTCCCCGGTGACAAAAATATTTAACAACAATCGGCATTGTCCTTCGCGCTGACGACGCTACATCTTTTTGGGCCCTTTTCGAAATTACGCTATTGTACCCAGCGAGGATGCTGCGTCGCAGAATGATGTCTTCTCGTAGCACCGAATGCGACCTCCTGACGTCTCTTCTACAACTGCCTCTTCCGTTCCTGGTATAACACTTACCCATTTGAATGTCCCGCCTTTTCATTCGGACAACACTTCGGGCGTCCTTACCGGATCTTATACATTATTTCAAAATAGTTTGGCAGCCCTTAAGAAAAAATCTCGTACCGTGAATATATTCGTATACCGAAAGGCAAAAGCTACCCTTGTTTGGGGACCGTACTAGTTTTGTTTGAGCGACCAATGTTTGTCCATTGGTGGTAGACCTTATTGGGGTTGGTACACACTCCCTTTGACCCACAGTCAAGATCAGTTTGTTACGTATTACTTGGGATGCTGGGTAACTAAGGTGCGAACCAGTTCGGAATGAAGATGACACCGGGTAGATATTTATGGGCCTCAATTTGTTACGTTCCTGACAACGTTCGGTGCTCAGGACATTTTTACCTGGATAATGGAAAATCTCGAGCACGAGATTAATATGGCAGTAATTTTTGAACAAAAATGTAAAACGACAATAAAGATCTACATAAAGTATAATGGCAATGATACGCAGCGTCCAACGCGTCTCAGTCTTTCTTTGAGCATCTTAAAGGGGCCTGATGCCCCTTGACATAGATTTAACATATGATAGTAGCCCGGTAAGAAAGATTTGAGAGATCTTGAGCCAAGTCTCGGATAATGTACCGGAGAACCCTTTCGATTGAAAAGCCGCCCCTAATCGTCCCATCTCCCGGCGGAGGGGTGGGCCGGGTTGTTAAAGGGATAGAAATTAGACGAGAGTAGAAATAAACTAGAGAAAGAAACTATCCATTTATAGGACAGAAGCCATTACTTCAGGGCTTGTAATTTCGGCTACCTGAAGCCCCTAATCGTGGAGGTTAGATCAGGCGGGGACTGACAGTGTCACTTTTCGTACGGACAATGAAAGAGGCGGGAGCGATCGTCTAATTTCTTGGCGAGGACAAAGGAGAACGTCACTTTTTGAAATTGCCGAGTGAATATGAAAAACTCGTAGAGGATGGGAGATTAGGTGGAGAATGAACGGTTTTTTTTTTTTTTTGAAAAACTTTTTTCAAAATACCTCAAGCGTCAGACAGTACACTCGAGGGCCCATTCTCTGCTGATTTTATTCAAGGCATTATTTTTGGTCTCCCGTTTTTTTTTTTTTTTTTTTTTTTGAAAAATCTTCAGGCGTTAAAGTCTCTCTTAAAATAATCCAGAGCCATCCGAGCAGGATTACGCGGTGGCAGCCAAGGCTGTTGCACTTGAGCGAAGACGCTCAAAAGACGCAACTGAGTCGGAAAAGAGGTAGAGGATCTAAGATGGGGCCTTATAACTGTGCTCGGGCGACTCTCGAGGGCCCCAATTATTTGGATATATAGTGAGACGTTGTATGGCCATGACGCCTTCCAGTTACGACAGACCCGAGGATTTGGGAGCGTGAAAAAGGTTCTTAGATGAGAAAACTGGCACCCGTCTTATGTGTGACTGGCTAATGTACACGGGACTTCTTGAGGATTGAGACACCCGATAGGATCAAACTTAAGGCTGTTTAGTCGGTTGAGATAAACATGTCTTAATGTTTTATCTCGGGGCTGAGCGTCGGAATTTATTTTTCTTCGAGCACAACGAAGGGTTGAGTGTCTCGATGGATAAACGTGGGAGTAAGATGCACTTACCATTAGTTTTGATAAAGGCAAAAGCAGAATTAGGTAAAAATAGCTAGATGAATTTTTAAAACGTCGACGTAATTAAATACGCTAATTAAATTTGATAAAAGGGCTGTTTTTAATTTTTTCAAAGAATGCGTGACGATAATTTAAAAACAAAAAGAGGGAAATTAGTCGTATCGAGTTAATTGAGAATTTTGAAATTATTACAGCATTTTTTAAAGAATTTTGACGATGTGGGTAATTGGCTTACGCAATAGGGACAATTATCACTTCCGATCGATAGGAAGCTGAAACCTGTTTGGAGATTCCGACCTTACCGGCAATCATCAAAGGCCACTGGAATTCGACTTCCGGTTGCAAAGATCCTCTTTTGGAAAGCGTCAAATTGGTGCGGAACCTTTCCGAGTTCCCGTTACGGAACAAAAGGGACCAGGACCGATAGAGGAACCGTAAATTGGGTATTGGGATCCTGACTATTCCTACACCCACATTTTCATATGAACCCTACCAACAGGGTCTTCACGGGATTTGTGGGCGGAGATGGGACTGCAGGACCCAAAAAGATCACAGGATACCAATAGGGCCTAAACACAACCGGAGCTAACTAGTTGGACGAGTGGAGGCAGGTGTTCCCGTTTTTTCGAAAAAAAGAAGAGTCCCTTTTTTCCATTCAACGGAATTATTGCACTTCGGTTGCGATTTCGACATAGTTAAAAAAAAAGGAAAAAAAACAGCCGAAAACACTTTAATTTGCAAATTCCGCAGGTCAGCCAATCTTCACCTGCTTCCGTACTTTCAAATAACCCGAGTAATGACGAGCGTGACTGGACCAAAAAAAATCGCCAAAAAAGCTAATAATAAATAATTTCGAAAAAGCCACGTCATGAATGAAAAAACTTTCTGTGTAAGAAGATATTTACAAAGATATCCGACTTAGATGTATATTGCGTAAATAAAATTCTTATTGAACTTTTTTCGCATGACTTTACACGCATAAAACGAAGGTGCATCTAAGTTCCTTTTGTCATCCGAAAACAGCATCCACTGTTCGGAAAAATGTGATGGTGGTCCTAATCCTAATCCGCTGCACGTTTGTAGGTCAGCTAGCCTTAGAGTTTGGTTAAGGTTGAGCCATTCTATTACTCTGGGACTTTTGGGTGCAAACAAAAATTTGGAAAAAAAATCAGCGAACCGTGACGTTTTAACGCCCTGAAGACGATCCGGTCACCATTACAATTCCATTCACGTGGATCCTTCGCGGATTTAGATCGGGCACGATTATGGCCGGAGACCTCGTAAACGATGATCGTCTCGGCCCGACACAAGATCAGTCTCAAAAATTTGCGCGATCCGCTTTTCCGAAATATTTTGGGACGCGACGCGTTTCACGCCTCGCTAAATATATTTAACGAGCCGAGTGCACGTGGATAAAAGGACTGGTTGCTTGTCTACCTGTATAAAGAGGTATACATGTATGGTACCTACTTAGGCGAAGAATTTCGTTAAGAAAGACCGTTTTTTGGAAAAAAAAAAAAAAACATCAATATTTCTATACAAAGGAGGACGAGGCGAGATTACTTATTTACGTTTTTTTTGTGTGGACCTATAAGGATCTAACAGCCTACTTTGTTGTGAAAAAAATTTTGGATAACGAGTAAATTATAAAACTTTTTTGAAAACCTTAGTTGGGTTTATATAACCGTTATAAATCATCGTTACGAGAGTACACTGAAAATAAAGATATTTACAGAACCAAGTGAATTTTGAATTAGGCATAAAATCAAGGGATCAAAAAAGGCTTTATATAATTTTCAAAATATACACAATGCCAAAGACAAGCAAGCGTCGATTGGTGGTAAAAAAATGTTGAAGTCAAGATTTTGTCATCCTTCTTGAATGGCGACGCGAATCGCAGAAGAAGTCCTCGAGTTCGCATTAGAGTGGCATCGTAAAATTCGTAATTTCGCGGGATTCCGTTCTAGATCGAAATAATTCTCCACGCAGCAACCACGCGATTTCCGCGGCGATTCGTTCCACGAAATTCACGTGTATTCAAAAGTCGAAAAAGATTTTCCACGGCTGCTAAGTCCTGACCGTGATATATATCCGTTTTCAAAAAGCCATCGCATTGTTACCAGGAAGAAGCGAAAAGTGTCCCTGAGTCACTATCGTACCCATTTAGTATACCCACTTCGTAAGAGAGAGCCGCGAAATTCAAAAAGAAAAATCGTCACGCCAAATTTACATCGCAAGTCGAATATCCATTCTGCCCGCGGTAACAAATACCTCTTTGTCCCCCGAGTCCCTGGTTTCTTTCTCGAAGTCGCGAACCGCCATTTTTTCTTCCTCCATCCCCCCCATTGGAAATTTTCAACGAACGGCCGATACGCTGATTTTCGAACTCTGTATGTACCATCCGTTTCTCTTTGAAAAATTCGACAAACACTCTTTGTCGTCCTCGCGTCCAGCAGCAGCCCTGGATAATTCCCGTGACGACAGATCACTCCTGCACCAGGTCCGCCAACCTTTGTATCCTTAAACGTTATTTATAACCCTCTTTTTTTGCCATCCTTTATCCCGTACGAACCGCCCTGAGACTTCGAGGCTCTCTGTCTCGTTAAGGAACTGGATCGACTCGCATTTGCATCGCTTTATCCGATTTCAATGAATCCTTCTCCTTGCCTGACTGTACACCTCGGATCTACCGAAAGATGCTACGATTTTCCAAAGGCGCACTGAGCACAGCTCGGTATTAATTCTATAAGCCAGATACATTTATAAGGTTATCCGATTAGAATTAATCGTGGAGACTCATCAGAAGTTCCTTGTGTATGTGGCGCAGGGGAAGATAGTTGCCTGTAGGATTTAAAATGTATTAAAAATATTCATCTTATTAATACTGAATAATACAGGGGAACTGAATGGATCTTTCTCATTAGCATAAAACGGTAGAAACGTCGGTAGATTTAATGAGAAAAATTTTTTAAATATATGTTACCAATGTACCTGCTGGGTAATTGTATTTTTCAGTCTTACCGAAGGACTGCTATGTATTTGCATGGAACATTGGAAATGATGGAAAAGATTGTGCGAATGAAAAAAAAAAATGGGAACAATTTGAATGGGGAAAAATTTTTGTTAAGGACACTTGATAGAAATTGTACTGTTACGTGAATGGGTCTAACATAAGTAATACGGGAGTATTTCCAAATGCGGTTGATAGTAGAAAAAAAAAGTGGAAGTTATTATGAAAAAAAAAGGTACGTCTTGGTCAGTAATAACTTAAAATGGGATCCGCTGGTTATAGAAAAAGAAATACGTAATTTTGGTGGCGCTTATAAGGGAACCGGTCGAGCACTAAAAAGTCTTGCTAGAGCGGAAATTGGCTGGAATCTCTGACAAAAAAAAACACGGAAAAGGACAAGAGAACAAAAAGTCGAAATTTCTAAAACCAAGGAAACAGTGCACGGACGTTATACGTGGTGGGATTAGTGACGTCGAAAATTTTGTGTAAACTAAATGGATCCTGTGACCGGAATCATCCTGCCGTGAAATGGCCCACCCAAAACTTACTCGAAGCACCAAGGAGTATATGGACCAAAAAAAGTCCCCTCGAAATGGTATATAACGGGGGCACAATTTTAGCCCCGAAAAATTTCTTAGCTACCGACGCGGCATCGTGGAAATTCATTTTGGGACGCGATCTACTAAGAAACGCCCTCCGAATGAATTTAGGATCCACCGGATGAAATTGGTCGCTCAATAAATACTGGGTGTTTTTCTAGGGAAGCTGCGTTGAAGAATGGTCACGAAATATTACTAGTTATAGGGAATAAAAGGATTTCGTGGTACTATTACGTTACGAAGACCAAAAAAAAATTCAAACCACTCTAAAATAGGCATATATCCCATTTCTTTAAAATAAAGGAATCAATTGGAAATTACCCGACTTATGAAAAATATAAATCCGAGAGATGCGTGAGAAAAAAATTCTTTTAAAATAATACCCATTTTTTACGATTTCATCAGCAATCCAAATCAATTGCATCGAAGTGGGTAATTTACAAAAAAAAAAAAAAAAAAAAAAAATTGATAAATTATAAAAATTATTTTTGACCAATTTTCAATCGGACATGCGACCGAAAGGAATTTCTATGAAATCGGTAGTAGTGTTAAAGAGAAAAGGAAAAATTCACTTTATTACAAAAGCATCAAGATAGAAAATTGACTTTTCCATAAAAGGGACGTGGGAGGATGGGGGAATGACATTTGGTCCACGCAGCGGTAGAGTCTAGTAATTCGGTTCTCTGAAAGCGATCGCGAGGAGGTTGAATATAATAAAAATAAAAAAAAAGCAGAAGAGAAATAATAAAAAGATAAAGAGAAGGAAAGATTAAAGAAGGGAGATCCAATGCATAAAAGATAGGGAGGAGGAGAGAGCAGAGAGATACAGTGGGATACCAATTTTCACGGATGGCTCGAAATCACCTTATAATGACACGGAAGGTTTTTGCCTTTTTTTCGACTCCGCTCAACACGAAGAAATGCTACCAATTTTTAGGAAGCCCTTGGAATCATTAGGTGTGGCGATATAGGTAGGTACCGCGGATGGGTCCGAACGGGCCCCGGAATAGGGTCCCTCCCTGGTGACTAGGATCCCCGATAGTTGCCTCTTTTTTGTAGCGCTAAGGGGTTTTATAGCGTTGATGGGCCACTTGTTATAGCGTTGGATGCACGTGTTCTAATGGGCATAGGGGAGCCAAAACAGAAAAAAAAAAGAGAAGAAAAGAAATAGGGAGCGGAGCAGAGAGCAAGGGATAAAAAAGGAAACGGGACACCTAGCTAGAAGGTGGAAGATCGGAATTAGGTTAGAAGCTGTCATAGATTTATCCATGATTTCTCAAATCCCCTAAAATCCTCGATCGAAAACCATTGTTGCAAAGAAATATCCGCAATGTCGATAAATTTTCAAAAACATAAAAAATGACGAAAAATCAATTTCTTAATTACGGAATTCAATGTAACATACAGCCATAGCAGGACAAGTCACTGTATCAAGGTATCCAATGAAGAAGGCTACAAGGTTCCAGAAATTATAAAAAATGATTTGAAAAAAAAAAAGAGAAATATTCCGAAGGCTGCGGCCCTGAAGGGACTTCTTCCTATCTCGACAAGTAATCTCGGCAGGGCTCGCACTCTTCCCCGGGCCCTTTTACTTGTCTCTTCCTCTTCGCCCTTAGGAGGTTTGAGGCTCACCGGGCTATGACTCACCCTTGCACGTGTTCAATTCCAGCCGAGCAAGCGAGCCCTTATCCCTGGACCCGTCAGGCCCCGTCCTGACCCATCCTGACTGTCGGACCTTGGCCCTTTGCTTCTGCCGCCCCGCCCACAAGCCACGGCCGAAGAATGCTAAAGCGAGAGAAAGGCCCATTCGGGCGGAATGAGAAGAAGGAGACGAAGAAAGAGCCAAGGTAGAGAAGAGTGATCATAAAAAAATGAAAAGGGAGGGACTGGTGTGGGCGAGAGAAAAAAAATGAATAACGTAAAATAGCGGTAGCGACCTGGACCTCGGCCACTGGTAAACGCATTGTTAATTCCTTCAACGTCCCCGCGTCATTATGCATTGAAATATATACGTATATGGGTACGTACAAAAGCGGCATCATACTATACTACACTACTCGTCTTTTAGTGAATCCCGCGTAGGCGGAAGGTCCTTGAAGGACCTTCCGAAAGGATAATGAACGGGAGGCTGTAACGGGCGTTTCGTGGGCCCGACACATCTTAAGTTCGAGTTGGCCGTTGAGTTTCGGACTATCCGTGCTGACTTTGTGCTGAGCAATGTTCAATTTTCAAAAGAGATACATTGAACAAAAGGAAAAGATGATGTAATAAAATTGGGCCTTAAGATTTTTTTTTTTTAATAAATGTAAAATTCCGATATTTATCTGTAAAGTTATTGAATACTTTTTACGAATGAACCGTGAACGTGCAAGCGCCAAAAAAATTTCCGCCACCCACCCACCGACCTACCGAAATGCATAATCGAAAAATGATGAAAGGTCCCAAATTTTTTTTTTTTTTTTTCCTTTATTCGTCTCTTTTTTCAGATCGCCTGACACAATAACCTCGGAGCGAAATACTGGTCAGGGAATCCTGTGAAGGACGAGTCAAGACCCGTATGAACAGGATACCGCGATGACACGGTGGGCCTAATCCTGCGATAGAAATCTGGGTGCGGAGCTACCGGTCACCGCGATCCAAGAAAAGGGAAACGTATAATTTATAACAGTAATCCCAGTAGCAGAAGGAATGAAGGATCCCTTCGCATTTCTCGTAGGGTCCCTTGTTCTCCTATAGACGTATAAAATGTATGGTAAAGCAGTCCTCATGAATTTCGTATCGATCACGGGCGCAAAGGACCCAACTGTATGGAGTTTGTTTACGTAGCTGCGGGCTCCGTGCAGTACAAAAGATCGTGACTGTTTACTTAGGACGATAATGGACGTATAGATTTTTGAAAATTCGACTCAGAAAGCTCCGTACCGTCGCCAGTCTTATATCCCTTCCGAGCATTGAGCGATTCAAAATCCCTTTTTTTTTAACGCGGGACATTCAAACCGCCATTTTTGGGACTCACTCGACTCACTGGTCGGATCAATATTTGACGTTAGCTCACTTCGAGCAAGGCCCTCGTTAGATGAGTGTTTGCCATCGAATTTATTTCACCGTATCTCAAAATTGTTGACCCAGGTCAAATTTGATCAAGGTTTTCACCTAAAGATCCTTAGCGGATAACTCGCGCACAATGGCAGATCCTTTGGATCCTCGAGATTATTACCCACAGCATTTGGCACAAACTACCAGTTCATCCCGTACCTAATAAAATCGCATCTGCCGAAGAAGCATCTGATCGTGCATCAAAAAATCTCAACTGGATCGAAAAATTAATTAAATACAGTGCCAGAAAAAAATTTTAATCCAGACTTCTACAATTATTCCACAGCCACGTATGTGTGCGTCTCCGACAGGGTTTAATGGCCTCCTAAAAAAAAAGGACCTACGGCAAAAAAAGAAATGCAATATGTATGCGATAAAAAAAAAAAGATAAAAGAAGGAAAGCAGTCCACGAGCTACAATGCATAATGTATTCTTTATAATTCAAGACACACGGTACAGTATCGTGACGTGCGTCCTGCATCCTGCGTTCAGCGCCATCTTCTCAACGCGATTCTTGCCAGTTCGTCATCCTACGGTCAATAGAATGACATTCTCCTTTCATTGAGAAAAAGAAGAGGAAAAAAAAAATGTTGCTCTCTTCACGTGGAAGTTTGCTTTGAAAAAGGGATACGTGCCCCAGCATCTGAAGTAAGAGTTAGTACCGAACCTAACCATAGTCCGCGCCACCGTAGATGCGCCACCTCCCTTCTTGTTTCTCAGGCGTCTCGGTTCAAGTTCGATTTCGCATTTCGCATGCAGCCGCGTAAGTTGCATTGAAAATTCAATGGCAGGTTTTCGTAACTGGGTTTTGTTGAGGATTCTGGGATCTCCACCTCCTGCATTATGCGACAGGTCCAGATGAGACCCGAACGACGCTTCGAGAACCTGTACGAACCTGTACGCCTCGTTCGAGTCAGTACGAGTAACGAAGAACAAGTTTGAACGTGCTCGACTTTGGGTCCTTTTGGAAAATCGGCAGTTGGGGATCTTTTTTCTATTTTTTTTTTCCTTTTTTCGGTACTATTGACATTTTCCTTTCGGGAAGAACTTCTTGTTGCGAAACCGTGCAGGCTCGAACCTGCACGAACCTTCTCGCTTCTCTCGACTATTGTGCAACGTCTTGAAACGAGACATTGCAAAGACGAAAAATCCAATTGAAATCTATATGCTAATTCTCGAACGAACTTAGAGTAACGTGACTGAATTCCGTGTGACGATATCTGAATAAAAAGAAATTTGAAAACGCTTTTTTTTCACTGTGAAAATGCGATTACAAATTTTTTTTTCTTAAAAAATTAATTAACATATTTTCCGAAACCTCTGAAATTCCACTGCATCTTTTTTGTGGTGAATCTTGTGGGTAGAAAAAATGTATCATATTCCTATAGGGAAAGACCCGTATGTCATCCCCATAGAAGTTACCCAACAAACTAACAGTCCCGCATTCCTACAGACGAATCAAGGACCCTAACCCTTTGATCCGCTAACCCAAAATCCGTTCTTTACCTGAGAACGGGTTAGCGGAAGTCAAAGGACAAAGGGTAAAAAGGAACTGTGCGGGTACGATTCACCTGTGAAAGGGTTAAGCCCATCTACAAAAGCTTCCAAAAGGGTTAACGTTATTGAGTGACAAGTGGCTTTCGGGTCAGTCGGACACTGGAAGTCGATTTCGAAATTCCAAAAATTCTTGACTAAAACTAAAAAAAAATTAATTTCAATAATATAAAAAAAAACCCTTCATATACGTCCAAAAAGTATCCAAGTACCTACCAGTCCTCACCTGCCCTATGGAAGCATGGCAGCTGAAAAAACAGTATTTTTCTCAATTCGCAAAGTGTTGTAAGGACCCCCACCATTTTACCTATTTCGTCTATTTTCAAAAATCGGATGCAGTTTCCCCTATGTTATACTATCCGAAAAAGTAAAGCCGATTCCAGACCCGGAAAAAGCAACCCTTGGAGAGACCGTAAAGAAACCACCCTTTTCAATGGAAAATTCAAAGCGATCGATTCATTCGATTTGGATCGTGAGGGTGGTTGGGTATCGTAAGAAAGAGAGGGGAAAAAAAGTAGAAATAAAAATGGACGATGTGTAGAAAGTACCAAAGGAAAGGCTGAGCCCGTACGATTGCGTCCATAGAATATCTGCTCATCCAGCACGCGGGGTCCTTTGTCACGCTTCTTGACCCTTTTCACCTGAATCTCAGGGTTATACGAGGATAAAGGTAGACACCAGTTCCAAGGGTCTTTCAGTGGGTACTACGTGTAACCCAACCTGACCTAGAACCTAAGCTAACGAAACCGTGTATGCCCCCCTAGCGTCAGACCCTTTTGTCTTCTTGACCCTTTTCACCTGATCGAGACCGGTACCACCCACCCCTAAAAATGAGTCTTAAACGTCCTATAGACAATTTTCATATCCCCGTACATACCCTATACCCAAATTCATTAGGTCTATATCTATACAGATATAATGGTACAGACCCGGACCCGATGTCAACATCTCTTAACGCAAGGTGGCAATTCGTAATGAAAATTATAAGGGTAAAAAAAAAGAAAATATATTAAGGAAGTAACCGGTGATAAATCCTACGAACGGGATGCAGCTGAGTAGCATTGAGTTTAATGCGATGTGATTTACTTGCAGGGGTGGTTCTCCTCGGTCTGGGTGTATGGGATTTCGTGCAAGGGTGATGCACGACTGCTTACTGGACAGGGCGAAGGAAACCCTTGCGCGCGGAACTCCTATTCAATTCAGTAGGGTTTCGGACCCTCGTATAAGATATGCATCTGGGAGTTTGAATGGGGCCGAAAATAACGAAATTCCATCGGAGATTTTCGTGATTTTGAATAATATTGCATCCCTTTTGGTACAGTTGGGACTCTTACAAAGGATCGAAAGGGTCCGTTTCCTTTCATTGGGCAGCCCTTTTATACGTCGATAATCTTCAGGACCGGTCCCGCACAAAAGGACAGGCTTCGCTCGGATCGAGACCCGACGATGGACAATCGGTCTCCCGCGCATAAAGGTTTCAATCCGACGAGGAAAAAGAGATGAAAAAAAGAAAAGGAGACTATCCTTTGGATTCAGCAGTGCGATCGAGCGGGTATTACTTTTTTCATGGATCTCGATCCTCGCGCACGTGAGGACATCCCCCCCCCCCCCTTCTCACTGCTGTTATTCACCTTTTTTTTCGTATTTTACCGATCTACTTTCGTTTTCGTTTTCTGGACACAGAAACGAACAATAAAAATTTTTTTTGTGCATTAGAAAAAAAAAGAATGGACGAGTTATTTCAAAAATTTTTTAAGTACAAGTACTGAGTATAGAATAATTCCGTAATATCGTTCTCCCACGTTGCAGAATATTATCATAATGTCTTACCTTGTTCAGGAGAGAATGTCCAGGTGGGTGCAGGAAATTTCTAAAAAAAAAAATCAAAAAACTAATAAACGAAGCAGTAAAAAATATTAAAAAGTTCATAAGAATATTTGATGCGTGTCTGTCACAGAATTCCGGAGATATTGATAATTCAAGAATTAAATTAAAAGTAATTGAAAATACCACCCTTTCAGCGGGTAGCTACGATAAACACTGAACTACGACGTTTACGTAAAATCATAAAAAAAAGTCATGCTGGGTATTTCCAAAAAAAAAAAAAAATTAGTTAAAAAGGGAATCCCCGGAGAGACCCGACGCGTTTACGTAACACTTCAGAGAGCCGTAAAATACTCGTTAGAATTTGAGGAGGAGGCGTAGTCGATTTGAAAAGCAATTCCGGCCAATTACGCGGCCGGGCCCCACCTAATAACCAAAAATTCATATAACGAAGGGTGGGCGTAAAAAGTATTTAATAAGCATAAAAAATATAATAGACCAGGACTACTCGTAAATTCACCCCTTTCCCGAGGGCCTCGATAGAACGAAGAGAGAGAGAGTAGCAGTCTCGGTAGAAAAGGTAAAGACAGAGAGAGAGAAAGAGAGAGGGAAAGATAGAGCCAAGAAATGAAGGGGGACCTGGAACAAGAGATAAAATTCAAATTACCAAGATCTTTATCCAAAACCTGAGGCTCTCCGGCTACCTGCCGAAAACGATTACGAGAACGAAAAAACGACTACGGTAGGCAGAGAACTATTTTTGGCTCCGAGCGACAAGTACTTTTTCTCCCAAACATTCTTTTTTTTTTCCATTCATTTATTACGGCCCTTTCCTACCACGAAGTCGTGTCTCATCGACCCTCGGTAAGTCACTATACGAGAACCCGCGGGCTGTCCACGTTCAAAAAAAAAAGTGCATCCTGACATAGGTACATTTTTTTATAGGGTTAACGGCCACCAAAAAGGTTACGTCATTATTAGACAAAACCAAAAAATCAGAACGAAATCAGTTATCTATTACGAAAAAAAAAAAAAATCGAAAAATCATACAATAAACAAATCCTATTGAAATTCACAAATATTTGGTACAATCCAAAAAACAAAGTTTCGATCCAAATTACAAAAAAAATAAATAAAACGCAAATCCGTTCTCAACCATCCAATTGGAATTTAGTGATTACAAACGTGCGAGTATCTCGAGGATAAATACAAAAGAAAAAGACGAGAATTAAAGGTAAATAACAGGAGTGCAGGTACCGAGTAGAATGCTAAGAGTTAAGAAAAAAAAAAAGTTAAAAAAGAAAAAAAAATGTACCAAGGCAAAATTGGTATACAGAGGTTATAGAGAAAGGAAGAATCAGTTAAGTTGCACCTGCCGATGACGTCAGGTAGTTCTTGTTTGGACCTGTGTTTCGCAGCCCCGGGGGTCACCACTACTGTTTTAGGTTAGGTTACACCACTCATCCTCCTTCAATCCCGCGGCCCTTTCCCTCCCACCCATCCCACTCCATCCCCATTTCATGCCTACGTAAAATCTTCATGCAATTTTCCTATGCCTTTATCCCAGTCGGCCATCTTGGAATCGTCCTTCACCGTCACGACTGACTACCAACATATTTGCTCCCTGTACTACGTCCATTATTTGTACGTTAATCAACACTAAAAACGAAAGTACCGTACGCAATGCCAAAGAACACGCGACTTCACGAATACCTGTATCCTGAGGTTGGTAGACCTTCCTTTTTTTTCCTCTTACCGCTCACGCGATTCTCGTACCGATAAAAATCGGTTAACGCGTGAGTTCGCGCCTGAATATTTTTCATTAAAATCGCCCGAACCGACGCGTCAGTCGTCATTGGACTTGGGACCGGCTGACGTAAACTTACACCGAAATACACGTGTCGCGAGTACAACAGTATTCGTAACGCTTTTGGACGCACTCGATACCAATCTTAGAACGAAAATATTTTTCATTATAGAATGGAGATTACTACACGTCCATGGTGGCAGCTAGTTAAACACTATACGAACTGGTTAATAGATCAACGTATCTATTTAAGTTCGCGACGCGACTAAGCCAGTCATGTTGTTTTCTTAGCGTCCGTTAATCGTTTCGAAAGGTAACTGGACTTATGCGTAGGTTACGAGAATATTTATATGTATACGACTCGAGTATTATTTACAGGCTATTTTTGTTTTCCTTATAAATATATAAACCTGTGGTTAAATGATATATTCAGTCGGTATACCCGATACACGATCGGTACTTACGGCGTAATGTATATTCAGTATATGAATTATTAATATATAACGTACTAGGGAAATCTAGTATAAACCAGTTTGCTGCGTGCGCAGGACGCCTCGAGAATCTTGATTTTCAATGCGAGCGACATGTCGCGGAATCCATCGTCTACGAATTCGAATTCGTCCGACATGTTTAACGCACGGAATCGATTAACGAATATGGTACGTCATTGGGGTATATGAATATGAAACCATAAAGAATCCTGACTGCGATACCGATTCCGTATACCACTATGGGAATAAGCAATTATCGATCTTCTACGGCGCCTCGTACAACGTATACGGGGGCTTCTGAATAATAGGCTCTTCGGGAACCGGTTACCGAGGATCACGTGAGGCTACGAAAATACATGAAAATATCAGCTTACAACAATTTCCATGGAAATTACATGATAAATCTATAGGGTGTCTTGTTATCTACCTCACGAGTATACCTTAACGATTTATTGGATTCAAGTATAATGGTACACAGCTGTGTCAAATTGGGCCAATTAGATACAGTCCTAATTAGACGTCGGTCGGAGTTACGAAAAAAATTAATTGACTGGCAATCATCGATAATGACGTAATTTTTGAGATATTTTAAAAATGTTTTTTTATCGATACAAGTAATCATACCATATATTGAAAAATGAATGGAGAGGGAGAAATTAATACCTTTGTGTTTTTGTAGAATTTTTTTGATTCTTGATTACACAATTTAATTTTTCACATTTTCGAAATAAAAATTTTTCCCAAACGATCTCGAGACGAAGACACGATTTTCTCGAAATTTTCACTTGACAACCTGCGTTCAGCTAACTGACCAACCTGCCGTCTCTAGACAGGTTAGGTTCAAGTGAAAACAACACGGTACCTGTACCTACCCTCGGCCGTGTACCTGAGGGGAATGATTCGTCAGGTTGGTCTAGGCTGGATCAGGTGAGGCTAGTACAGAAAAACAAACGACCTACCTGTAGCCGAAAGATTTTGCTTATTCATTTATCTGAGGTTATGAGCAACCCTCCTCATTTTACCCCAACCTGAGCCTCACTCAGGGGCAAACGCACGCAGCGACCCCATCAGCAAAGTTTCCCTGCTGGACCTGATCTTACTTCAGGTGCATCGCTTAAATAGCCTCAGAGGGTCACGACGAATCGTGTTTGCGCATTAATCTGCATATTTAAATAATTCAATATTGACGAGCACGTTCTGCCATCTATTAGCAGGTTCGAGGAAATAAAAGTATCTCTGTTTATTGATGTTCAGACTGCTTTAAAAAGATTCCAAAAATTTCAATTTTACCCTCGATTGAAATTTTATATTTTTTTTTTTACTTCATAACGGTTACAGGTCAACGTGTCCTGGATAATGTCTCGTCACATTCTAATGGGGGAGTTATGCCGAGAGCCATAAGAAATCTCTTCTGGAACAGGTTGTTGAAAAACTGCCCCCTGTAGAAAAAGGTACTCGGTGAAAGGAGCGAGGTATAAAAAAAAAAGAACAAAAAGTAACATGGACTTTTTGCCGATGATAAAATGGCGCTGTCGTGTGCTCGACATGTGTTGAAAATCAGTTATGGGGTGTCGTGTAAATTTACAAAAAATTTGGTCTTGGATCCCCTAATGAGTACAGTCATCAAGGGGACGACGAAAATGACGCTTTATTTGAGAAGCTACAAGGAATCCAAGTTAAGAGGACCCAATAAGGGATGCGAGGGTTAAATAAACTTTCGATTTTCCAGATTAGATTTATATATTTTTTTCTAGATTTAAAAAAAAATGTTTCAATATATTTAACGCACGATGAAGATACGAAAAATCAGATAAGTCAAACTTGAAGCTCGAGATAAGATAGACCCACGCCTATCTTATTCCTCTGTGCTAAGGATACCATGTATTCTCGATGGGAAGTAAGGATTCCTGAACTACCGAAGGGCTGTAGAATTCCACGGAGGTATTTTTTTCCTATGGGGTTTCCTGCTCAAGAGTAGGTATCCCATGAACGTATCGTAAAAGGTTACAGCGTTACGGGTTTCCTTAAGACGAATTTTTGGAGACACACGAGACGACATGGTAGCAGCATCCCATAAAGTAGAAACTACCATTACGCAAAGAAGGGTTGAGCTGGAGTTGAGAAAAAAATTTTTCCGAAAACTCCATAAGATTTTAAAAAAATTCAAAAATATACGAGTTTTTCAGATTAATTATTATCAAAATTAAAATAATCTATGAAAAAAATAATTTTTTACAGAGGATGATTATTACCCTTTTTTATATGGGGTAGGTAAAACAATACATCTCCCGATACCAGTCACAGCTTTGAATACGATATGCAAAAATGTACCAGGTGGTTACCTGTTTAAATGAAAAAATTATCAACTCTTACTACTATCAGCGATAGTACTAAAACTGATACCCCTGTGAGCCAAAGTAAATTAATCCATGCGCACCCCTATAAAATCGAAGGCAACCCCACAAGGAGTCTTACCGTATCAATCCGAGTTCCTCAATCCAACCGAAACCCCACGAACGTGTCGTAACAGGTTCCAATCTCCGTTTGTTGGGGTCCCCCACGTCTCTCGTTGGGAACACCAAAGAAAAGCACCCTTAGATCCTCATGGGTGGACTCTAATCCAAAAAGCGTAGAGGCAGCCTCGGAGTTCTTAGAGGGGTAAGAAGGGCTCCTAGAGAGACGACGATGAAAACTAAGAAAAAGATGAAAAAGCAATGGGGTGTCGGTCTCTGCGAGGGTGGCAGGGTCGTGATGGTTCCGATGGTTGGGGTGGCCATAGGCTGGATGGGTTAGGTTAGGGCGTAGAGCGGCAGATGGTCGGCGTGGACCCCGACGTGGGAAGCTCCGAATTCCCTGAGTTCCCACAGCCAAAGTGCACCTGCCTTCCCCACCACGTGGAGTCCTGAACTCCGGAGTGGCTATAAAAGTCCCAGGGTAGCTCGTTCAAGCATCATTCGCTCACTAGCGCCCCATCGGCCAACATCTCTCTCGATTGCTCGCTCAGTACATAACCTACATAAACACGAGACTCGATACGAGAGAGAGAGAGACAGAGACACAGAGATACCTAGAATCGAACGATAGAAAAAAAAAGGGAGCTTTCGAAGACGATTGGAGATCAGTGAAGTTCAGTTGTGACCTACAATAACCAAGCAAGATGGCCGCCACCGTTAGCCACGTGACCGAGTGGGAGAACGAGCTGAACGACAACCTGTACAACCTGAAGTTATCGGCGAAGAAGAACCCTGGCAGTCGCAGGGTGCGCAAGATCCTGAAGCCGCTACTGAGGCTCCTGAGGAAGAGCACGATCAGCAGGCAGATGAAGAAGTCGCAGAAGGCAGTGCCCCAGGCTGAGGTCTTCACCGAGGAGGTTGACAATCAGAACAACGCCAACGAGGCCCTGGAACGTAGACTCCTGGCAGACCTTCAGGACGCCGAAGAGGGTGCAGCCATCACTGTATGTCTGGATGGTCAGATGACCGTGGTTCCTGTGGTTCCTGGACAGTGCTACGTTCCGGTTCACTTTGCTCATACCCATGCCGGTGACTTTTACTGGACCACCCTCGCCTTGGACGACAGCGACCTCTGCTACAAGGAACGAGCCTTCTCGCAGAATCAACTTCCCGAGATGCAGGTCGCTTGAGCCCTGGACCAAGGGACTAATTCATCCACCTCATCGGGACAAGGATCGAGAATCGCTGATCTGGATCCTGATCATCGGGTATGAACTCGAGAATACGATAGCGAGGACGGTGTCTGAGGTCCTGGAAGAAGCAAGGCCATCCTGATGGACATCGCGAGCAAGAGAAATACAGTTGACAGTTCGGTATCGTCCCCCCTGTGAATCTTTGGGGAAGAGTTGGACTACCTACTGCCGAACTGATTGGCGCCAGAGATTTTTCTGCGCAGCTGGAGATCGATAGAGTTAAGAGATACTTTGGAAAAACTGTGATCTATTATTTAGGTTATTTTAATGATAAATGCCTAACGCGTCGACTGATTGTTGCTCAATTTTCCTCGGTTTCACGAGGAACTAGGAGTATTGATATTTTGAGGTTACGTGAACCGACTGATTGTTGATAGGTTTTATTTTATTGGCGATAGCTTCATCGCACATGTGATATTCGTACCTACCAGATTCGTAGCTTAGGTTCGTTATATTGTGATAATGGCTTTAACTTAATTGTGGCGACGCTGCCATAAATGTCCCAATGTCTTCCAATTTTGATAAATAAATTTTATTATTAAACATATACTGTGTGTCTTGTTTATAAATCAAATTACCATATCCTACCCGATGATCCTTTGGAACTTTGAATTTGAGGGGCGAGTTAAGGGTGAAATCTAAACAGTATAACGATGCATTGAGTACTGTTGGGTCTCATTTTCGACAAATGCGATAAAGTAATCAGTAAATAGTATAGAAATATTAAGAAAAAATCTTTTACTTTATATGTTTCCTGTACAGCCGGAAAAAAAATAGTAAAATTCTTAAATAGTTTGGAATTCAAAAAAAAAAGCTCAAAATGGCATTACACCTGCAAGCCTTCAAAAATCGTTCTCATTTCGTA
This sequence comes from Cephus spinipes, assembly GCA_963971525.1. NCBI lineage: Eukaryota > Metazoa > Arthropoda > Insecta > Hymenoptera > Cephidae > Cephus > Cephus spinipes. The sequence continues at coordinate 5,335,084 of OZ020580.1, read as the reverse complement.
ACCGACCTACCTCGACAAAGGTATTGCACCGCTAAAAGGGTCTGTTCGGACCGTGAGACCGGGACAAAAAAATCTTGGGCTCCTTTGAAATCCCGCATTTTGGGGATCGGGAAAGATCCCTTAAGAATTCGAGGGCCGATGAACGCTGTAAATGTTTAGTCCAGAAATTGCACGCAGCTACGTTCAAACGTGGACAACTATTTTCCCTTCTCGTTTACTGAAATTCTATCCGTCGGGTCTGTGGAATTCGGAAAAATTTTCTACCATCATCGTTTCGGAGAAAGAAACTCATTTCCTGAGGAATTCGAGTCAAGAAGATACAGAAAACGCTTAAAATAATATTCATTTCAAATAATTTTCAATATCTCTTTTAATCGTCATTACAACGTTATGCAAGATAGACGCATGACATTCTACTTGAAATAAAAATATTACGTATTCTGCGAGTATCCGAAAATTTTGGAAAAAAATTAAATTTAGTTTTAGCATTGGTTTGGATAAAATATTCTGTATTAAAAAACTGTTTAAAAAAAGCCACGCCAAATCATTCAGAAAAAAAAGGCAATATGGCCGGGTGAAGCTAACAAAAAGATAGTCGCATGCGAAAAATGCACGTAAGAATAGAGGAAAGTTGTGCACACGTGTTGTCCATATGCGACAAGCACATGTTGGGGTAAAGGGGGTGGCGACTAGACCGTGTGTGAATTCACATGATTTTCCATGGGGCTGTAGGGGTGAGCAGCCCCGCGGCTGGCAAAATAATAAAAGATTCGAGAGTAGCCGCACTGGCCGCATCCGTCCGCATCCGATAATAGAATAAAGTGGCCAGGGGTGAATATTTTATGGGTTCTTTACAGATAGGGTTAACACAATGTAACAGTGTATTTATTTACCGGGTTTCATTCTCCCCAGAGGATTCCCGACGAACATGGTCATGTTAAAAAAGGTCCATATTTAACAAAACGATATTTGCAATAACTGTAACAGCATATCTGTAAATAAATCAATTGAATGCAGAGATGAGAATTAATAAATTTTTAATTTTTAGTATTATTTTTCAAATTCCTATTCGCAGCTGACAATAGCAAAAAGACAAGATTAGGCAACGCTAGGTGTACTACATAAAACGTGTAAATATAGAAATTAACCAATTACATTTATTTTTTAAAAAATACGTATTTTTCAATACAATTTTCGCGACCAATAAAAAAAAAAAAACATTTAATCTCATCACGCAGTAGCATTATTGTAAGTTATAACAATATTTAAAAAATTGCTATATCCTGCTGTATTAAGCGAACGCAACGAAGCCGATGATAAACGTTAATGAACCTAATGTTAAGCAACGTTTAAAACTCCAGACGCCACATAAAAAAAGACTGACATGCAATTTTGAAAATAAAAAATCGACGTAATTTCGCAATATAAACGTCAACGTTCCACGGACAATACCCGACCCCAAAAAGCCAGTGAATCTTTGGCATAGCACAGAATTAAAATAATACAGCGAAAGAGTGTTAGCCATAGTAAAACAAAAATATTAATTATCACCCGAAGAAAACTAATTTCCAAAAAAAAAAATATTAGCGATACTGCGCGATGAAAGAAAAAGTAGAAAAAAGCCCGCGCAAACGAGTAACCAAAACACCGAATAGTTGAGCGTTTCGCCGCCAGATGGTCACCCAGTGGCCCACTGCCCTAAAGGCATGCAACCCTGCAGACCAGCGAGCATTAGGCCAGCATTTTAAGCTTAGCTGCTCGAAGGGAATGTCAGTGTAGTATAGGCATCCAAAACAAAATATGATAGAGACTTTATTACATTGTATGACGATCGATTACTTACATATAAGCAAATCGGCTTTCGTTTTACCAACGTGTCGAATGGATTGCCCATTTATTATTTATTTTAACTTTATTGCATGTACTCGCTTGCTACCAGTTTTACAGCTTTCGGTGAGCATAATGAATTATAAATATCGACAAGAACAGCAGTTCGTAAATCAAGAATGATGATTTTGGTAATTACGATGATTACGGTTTCGCTCGGTGGATACACGCCTTGACTCCTGACAGAATTTATTGTAATCACCTGTACGGGCTTTTTGCGTTCGACATAAATAATCGTGTCGGTTGCAGCGCGATTTTCGAATTTCGCTCCTGCCACCGGATGCAGACACACGACGTCACGAGATGACCGACACGAATGTGCCGTACGTAAATAAATTTCTTTTTTTTTTTGACAGATGGATTTTTACGTTGAGTTTAAAAAAATGGAAAGGTGACAAATCGGTAGAATTAAATTCGTCATTTCCGCAGTATTCCCAAACATACTACAAGGTACAGTCCATAAAATCGTGAAAATATGAAAATTAGTAATGTCAAATTGAACTATATATTTATAATATCAGCGTCTGTTTCGAGAGTTAAGAAAAAGAATAACAATAATAGTAAAAACCCAAGCAGGAAGGCACGTGGACACATTAAAAACCATTTCCAAGAGCCATTCCTCGTGCTCAGCAATCCAAGCAGTTACCAAGCTCTCAATTCCTTTTCCCTCTCACAACCACTCCCAGTCTCTCAGCCTCTCATAGAAAATCGCACGAGCGAGTTTGCGCTCGCTCGTGCCGAGTAGCGCCGCGACGTCCGTTCCCACGGCCCCGATATCTCATATACGTACCACGCGCCATTGCCCAAGTATGAGTACGTATGTACACCGCGGGCAAGTGCGTACACGCATCGCGTGTGTCGTTATACAGCAAGGAGCTATAATAAAGATAAAAAGTAAATAAAGTAAGAGAGAGAGAGAGAGAGAGCATGTTTAAAAAAAGAAAAGAAAAAATTCAACAATCACACTCATGCCCGCGCTGACGTCCGCAGCTGACTGCCACCGCGAGGCGCTCTTAGGATTTAAGTAGCGAAAGATCACGAGGAGTGGCGGAAAAGGACGAGGACACGCGAAGCGCGCCGAAGCGGGACAACAAGCGTTATTCGCTCGTTGCCAAGGGAGACGGAAACGGTTGAACGACTGACACGAACCAAGTCGAAGCCCGAAGAGCGCGCGCGATCGGGAACGAAGATACACGAAGGTACGGGTCTGAGATCGGCCTATCCGAACATGACCGAACTTGCCCGATCCTTCTTCGTCGTCGCGCCTCATTGCCGACGCGCTCGCGTCGTACTCGTGCCCAACGCGCGCCTCTCTACAATGCACTTGTGTGCGATCACGCGCCTCTCAATGCTACGGACCCTTGTCCGACTCTACACTGACTATCTACGATGCTTTTATACAGGACAGCGGGTACAGTGTTAGAAGAATTATTTTACGAGCTGCGTTCTATCGTCGACATAACCACGTACGTGTAACAAGTCTACGATAAGATCGTATATGATGTATGTACACGTAAGTACACGGTAAAAGGCACGACTACGAGACACGGGGGTAACCTTTGAACTATAAGAGGCAACATTACCAAGATTACTGCTGAAATTTTCATATAATTTCAATTAAACTCTTCTATCGGCATTCTCTTCGCGTAATAACAACGAAGGGTTTGATATTGAAAGTTTAAATTGATCTTTTTCTCTCCTTTCTACATCTATATTTCGTAATACTCTATAAGGCTGTCATCAAAGTCTTTGGACGCGACTGTACTCTTTCTTGCTCGCTTCTAAGCCCTCGTCCCTTTAACTCGTTCGCTTTATTTTAATCGCGCCGACGAAACCGGAAATCGAACCACTTCGCTCGATCCCTACTGACGTTCCGTGCATTTTTTGTCTACCTTCATTCTTTTCAACTGGACTTTCTTACTCCTATCTGTACGCGCTCGACATTACTCGGACATGTCACTTGCTTTATTTATCCGTTGGGCTTGCAGCCTCGGCTAGAGAGAATTAATTCATGGTATTCCTGGTAGCTCTGAGAGTTTCACGTGATTGAGGATGCCGCAAGAATCCCTCAAAGGAGCGGCCATTAACGACTTCAGTGTCAGATAAGATCCGGATATAAGGAAATTCGTCGTATTAATGTTCTTATGACATTCTTTATTTTTATTTTCATCCCACTTTCTCACCATTTCGAAAACTCAACCGAATTAATTCTTTTGTAAGAAAAATTCTTTTACGTTTGATCCACGTCGACAGATTACAGAGACATTAAATATATATATAATATATATCTATATATAATTAATTTAATGACGAATAACGAGGTCGCTTTATACCCGTCACAATCGTCATTTAGCAAAATGCTAGCATCACGGTAAAAATTTACATTGGAAAGTTTCGTCCAATTGAGATGCATTGTTATTATGCAAAAAAAATACATATAAGCTTTTATTTAACGAAGTCATTATATATGTACGTATATCTTGGAATAATGATACCGTTGATACTTACAATGACCTTAACGTTCTATTTACTTATATGTCATTTATATATTTATTCGCTCGACTACTGGACACGCAATCATTCCTGAATTAAATTATTTGCGAGAACACGCCGAATGACGCTCCTGCGTGACACGCACGAGTCATTTCCTTGGCGATGCTAAGAAATGATAAAATCACAGGCACCGCATGACTTCATTGGTCAACGTCGCCCAGTCGTTCGACGATCATCGAAATTACGCGAATAAACCAGAAACATAATATATAGATATACACGATCGATCAACCTCTAGCGAGGAATCATTAACAGTAACGAGACGCAACACCTCGATTGCCGAGCCTATTGACATCACGGAAGTGACGTCAATACCAAAGTATGTAGAAAAAGTCATTATCTTCGCGGAAATGATGTCAATACGAAAGTATGAAAAAAAAAAATCAAAAATAAAAACACTGTCGTCAAATCGTAATACAAGAAGCCCATTGTAATTTGGCAATTAAATATAATTATCCGTACGATCTGAAGATCGCAGTGAAATGCATTGACTAACGTGAAATAAATGATCATCGTATTAACAATGATTGTTGGAGAAATTTGGTGATTAAAGAAAGTTTCGAGACGATTTACTCGAAATTTCGTATTTTTTTTTTTTTTTTTTTTTTTACGTATCCTCAATTCAGTTCTCATTCCCACAGACTCAACTGACGTATATTGATACCTAATACCTATAGTCAGATTCAATGTGGCGTGACATACATACATGCATACGTAACGTGTCAACGTTAAATGTACATTTCGAAAAAAAACAAACTCGGGACGGTTTGCGAATTTGCGAATCGGCGTCGATAGCCGCGAGCACTGATGTCTACTTTTGATATCGGGCAGGCGACGACGTTCGGCGGACACCGCGAATCTGGGTCATTGCGAATTTCCATTGCACGGCTTACAGATTGAATATGGGATGTTTCGGAGGAAATCGGCACGTTTTGATATTCGAGCGCCGATCGATGCGCAAAAAATATTTACATGAGCCCTAAGTGAAATTCGCGACTATCGTTAACAGAGTTTGCGGCCGATTCGCATGTAGAATTTAGTATACGTATCGTTAATTTAATTTGCAATAATTTGTTCTGGGGGTGGGAGGGAGCTAAAAAATACCTCCCCCCCCCCCCCCCCCGACACCGACTGCAAATATAAATTTGGTCTGATTTCTCGTGATCGATCATTCATTGAGAGAAGAATATATCTATAATAATAACAACAAAATACGTTTATCATACAAAGGCGCAATTGCCGTAAGGTCAGGTACGTCCTACGAATCTGCACCGGGGTATCCATATACCTACGATAAGTGCGTAACGCATGCTAAACTTCCGCGCGAAAGGCACCTGCTGCTCGCGGAGGCTACCGTGTGGATTTTAAGAGAGCAGAACGACCCGCGTGCGCCCAAAGGAAAAGGCTGACGCACACCACTCGTAAATTCCGAATCAAAGATCCTGCTTGAAAAAAATAAAAGCAAAAAGTTAATGGGTGATCCTTCGAATAAATTTCAGGAGTAAGCATTAACGACGAGGTCGATCGTTAATAAAAGAAAAATAAAATAAAATAAAAAAAAAAAAAGATAATCCGTCGCGCAATCGTAAAGTGTCGTAAGAGCTGCGCAATCTCAAGCAAACTCCAAAGAATAAGTTCGCGAAAAGCGATCGAGCCAAAATAAATTTACGATAAATATTACCTCGTCGTAACTGACAGTAATTGTCCGCGTGCAGTTCCAGGAGGACCGGCAAAAATTCGGCAAAACTTCCGCGGCACGATACCCCGGCAAAGGTATCGACCGTATCGGCGCGTGCACGTGTACCGTAAACGAGAGACAGTACTTTTCCAGCTGCTACGGACGAACACGTATTGTCGCGTGGAGCGACTACACCAGCGCCACGACGACTCGGCGGCGGTTGGACGAAACTTAGGCCGGGTCTCTCGAAGCGGACCCGCGTGGGAACTTGAGACAGATGCGTCGCGCGTGAGAATCTCGGGCAGATGCGGACTTACGCACCTTCTCGGATACGTGTGCGTTGCACGCACTTTTCCCCCTCCCCCTCCATCCTTATTCTCAATGCCATCCTTTTGCCTTCTCTTTGGCGTCTTCTTCCTTCTGATCTAAGCTGTGCCTCCCCTGCGCCTCTATCTCTGTCTCTCTCTCTCTCTCTCGCTACTTTAGTCACTCCTGTCAGTCACCGTAGTAAGATCCCTTCTTCCTTCCTCGTGGCTCCCACAGTCCATGTCTCTCGATGTCTATGGCTCACTTCTTCACGTGGCCGTGATTGTAATGCGCGTGTGACGAGGCGTGTGCACGGATCGTGCACGGATCGTGCACGGAACGTGGCCGGCTTCTTTTCCTCCTTATTACCTTCTTTTCATACGTTTTCTTTGAAAACGGTATCAACCTTACCTGACCTGTCTATATACGGCTATTACCTCGACTGGTTAATTCAAACGTTTATACCAGTTACGTTAGTACAATCACCGGTGGATGGCCAATTAGCGTGACGACCAATGAAATTGGAAATTTACTCTTTTTTTTTAATTTTACAAATTATATATCAACTGTCTTCAATTTTATTTTCGCGTGATGCGGCTTCCGTGCGCGGATTCCGCGGTTCTTTAAAATATCGCGTTGCTCCCTTTATGTAATTCGAGACGTCAAATCGGGTGACGCGACACGTGACGTTATTGTTACGTGAAAAGATTGTACAGGGCTACGTAAGTGGGTTTGACTGGTATTGGTCTGAAGGTTTTGATCATTGTTTTTAATAAGACGGTGTTACGTTATGATACGTAAATATCTGTAATTACCAATCCGTGTCAATTGAAATCCTCGGATACATTCGTTTGGGACTGTTTGGATAAACGAACGGTATCATCTCGTTGAACCATGGGTAAACAGATATGAAAAAAAATTTAGGGAAAATTATATTAGTATAACTGAATTGCAAAAATATTTCATTAATTTTTTTACTTATACATATGTATATATCAGTTGTCCCAAAAACGCCTTAAACACATTAGGAATCTGCAAACTCTGTTTTTAAGTTAAATTTTCAAATTTGGACGCACCTAAAAAAAATAGTGATACCTTACCATTACTTTATGGCAAACGCGAAATACGATAGTTTCTTACAAATGAATGCACTTTTTTTTTCAACAATCAAAATCATTGAAATTTATCGAACCCATAGGTCATTATTTCTCTCGTAGCGCGTGGATTCTCATATCGAAACACCATTGTTCGAATGACGCAATTAAGTTTTTAGTGTTTATTGGACGTTATCAATAAAAAAAAAAAAATTCGTCAATCAACACTCAATCATTCAACAACCCACACGTGTGTCTCTGACACGTCGTACCACTATCAAAATCAGTCGAACCGAGCCTCATTTTCTTTTCATCTCAGTAATTAATAATTTCGTCGATTTCCAATTAAACCCATTAAAATATCAAAAGAACACAAATCTCCCCACGAACCTCTTCCCATATCGCACAGGATACACTCCGGACACGTAAAAAAACCATAACGAGATACAGTTCCAACGTACATCGCCAAGCGGAGCACCGATCTCCGTATCCGCTATAGAATCTAATCCCTGCGTTCCAACAGCCACTGGGCATACATATAAGCCAGAGTAAAAGAAAAAAAAAAATCAACATACAGGATAAGCCTCCCCAAAAGGGGTGACCAATTCCGGAGTAGGACACAGTGTATAAAAAATTAAGATTAAAAATAATAAAATTAATCGAGGCATCGATCCTCTTATTAATTTTCTCAATCTACGTCGTTCGATCCACTCGAGCATAGATAACGCTGTGAATGGACACCGGATCCATGCCGTTCACTGGTTCCCAAGTGGGCCCACTCGGGCCCTAGTGGGAGCTAAAATAGGACCTACCAGTAAAAACTCATATCAAGTAAAAGGTAAGAGGGCCTCTGTCTAATGACCGTACATCCGTGAATTGCTCGTGTCCACGTTGCAGGTGGTCTGACAAAACGGGTCTATGGAGTCAGGTACTAAATATACATATATACATGTAAACGTGCATACGGTATAAAGGTACCAAACAATGCAATGCCGTTAACGCAGCATCCTGATCCCCATTCTCACAGTAGGTACCTACCAAAGTGTAAACCCAATTCCGAGGTGGTATATTCCTTCCAGGTCTTCACTCTTCTCGTATCCCAACCATATACATCCCCCCACGTGTCCGTCCCGGTGAGAGAACAGGGTTGCCAACGAGGAAGGCGTAGGTGGGAATTGACCGATTTTTCAGGCGGCAGGTGTCACCCAGATTAACGGAGGATCCCGTCCAGTATGCTAAGTGCACAGGTCACCATGGTAGATCAGAAATGAGTACCCTAGGATGCGTCGGATGGGCAGATAGATAGATCGGATCATTTTTTATACGTATACAGGGTGATTAAGAAAAAGTTACAGTAATTACTGTATTCTGCCATTTTGCAAAATTCACTTTATTTTTCAACTGATATAATATTAGACATGACGAATCAGTCTGGAGTACCAACGTTCCACAAGACATGGTGGTGAAGATAATAAAAAACGAATTTCAAGTTGGTTACATTGGATTCTGATACTATCCCTTGCTTTGTTTTTTCAATGGCATCGACATGCTTGAAGTAATCCGCGGATGCTCACCAGATACCGCACCCAGGCAAAGCGTCGGAAAATTGGATTCGAGTAAAATAAATGCTACCAAAGTCCCTTGCAGTTAACGTCATTTCAGTTCCACGTGTTCCGCGCTGTCAGGTTGCACGAAGGTTATGTCAACGCATTCCCATATGTCAGTTGGGCGAGAACAGACGTAGGGGAGTCCTCGTGATCTTGCTATGGGACTCTATCGGGTCGAATGAATCCTCATGGATACATACGTCTAAAGTAGAGCATCGCTTATGAGATGTAATTATTATTCCAAAATTGAAAAAAAGTCCAAGTGATATAAAATCAAGTATCACGTGACTCGTCGCGTTAAGAGTATGGCTGAAGTCTGTCAGATATGTATATATAGGTATACCCGATACGGGGTAGACGTCCCACATCGACACAGTGTCAAGATTGTACTAAGTTTTTAATTAGCTCGTCATTCGGGTCTCTCGAAAATAGTATATCTGTTGCGTAAGAGAGTCGAATCGGTCGTTCTATTATTATTATTCGTGTCGCAAGATTATCGATAGACATCGATTAAAAGAAATGTCTGTCCGAGACCGGCGGATTAACAGTCTGATTAAAACGTATTAATACCTATTCGTGTCTGCGAAAGATTCATGAAAGATTTCAGATGGTGGTTTATCAATAAAGATTAAAATAGATCAATTAGCGTTACCTCGTGATTGAACGAAGAGCACGTCATCGATAAATTCCTTATGACGATCCATTTAGCTTCTATTCGAATGGTCCACGTCCGAGACGTGTAACAATGGGGATGAAAGATCGCATCGGGTCACGGAAACCCATAAGGAACCCCCTGAACTCGTGCAGCCCACGAGTCCTCTGCACATGCTCGATATTCCCATGGATTTCTTGCCTTATGGTGGCCGTAGGTCCGGTACCCTCCTTCCTTTCTCTCTCTCTCTCTCTCTCTCTCTCTCTCTCGAAACGCCATAAGATTTCCCCTCGGCACGAGTTCAGCGTGCGTAGAGGCACGCACATGTCCCGGATTCCCACACTCGGGCGACCACCACCTTATGGGAGATGCTTGGGAGCCCCGTGACACCCCATAAAACCCCCTTTCGCTCCGTGCCAACCTCAAGGAGGAGGACCACGTGTGCTCGCGTGTGGCCAAGGAATGCAGGCTTCGTTCCGTCTTATTGTTACTCCATACATATGTATACTTCAGCCTAACTCCAATTTTTACCCATAAGGGTCGGGGGGCACCCTTATAGCTATAAATGTCTATGAATAGCCCATAACAACAATAATACTGTAACGGCAATGGTCACCTTTTAAACTCGATCGATCAATCGCTAACGATCATCGATATAGATTTGACCATTTTGTCAATCGAACGTTAATCAATTATAAGGTCTGACTTTGTAAATAAAAAAAATTTTACTAAAAAAAAGTTTTGTTATCTATCCGCAACACTGTCTTTCTGCAGAAATAATTTTTTTAGGAATTATAATAAATTTTTTACGAACTGTCAAAGTGACGTTTTCACATTTATTCAATGATTCTGCGTCACGTGTCATAGGGCTTTGGTATGATTTAACAATTAATCGTTACTTAATGGAGATTCGCAAGAGACGAACTTTAGACTTACGTCGCCTGGCACGCGTCTGTCGCTTTGTTTATGTGTATATATATATATATATATGCATGTACATAACGTAACAATCACCGGGCGGTACCCAAACACGTGGACAAATGTGATCGGGCTCGTATGTTATCACGCTGCCTACGCTATAAACACTAGTACGGTATATCCACAATATACAAATTAAAGTGCAAGTTTTAAGTACATCGTTAGGCAGGATTTGTCACATCTATTTTCCTAATGCTTCTTTTGTACTCGCTATAATTAAATGTAATTACCAATGAGGTTGTGGATTTCCAACGTGAAACTGCGGTATCGAAACCCGGATTAGTATGGCTGCGCGAAGACACGTGAAGATTATGGCAATAATTGACCACGTGGACGAATATTAATAGCCATAATTGATGCATAAGTTAATAGTATTATAGGTGATTATAAAAGACTGTGATTCGCCACGATATGCACGAAAACTACATATCTCGGTATTATAGTGCGTTTAGTATAGTTCCGTCTATACTACGTACCCAATAACACTGTGTAGTCAAAATGAGACATCATAGATCGAAATATCGTACACGTTAAATGTAAGCCCGTAAGTAATAAGATACGTACAACAGCTCAGTATTCACAGCATAAAATTATTTTTAAAAAATCATCCAATTTACGAATTCTCTGACCCAATAAAATCGTCGGCTACTAAGATATCGTTGATCGACGTCACGTAAACTTAACGTGACTATGCCTTCTACGAACTACGGGTACACCACAGTCAATAATGATAGTTCGATAATGAATCAATTAATGACGTAACGTCTATAACCGTTCCGATAGACGTACGAGTCGATAAATTTCTGGATATTTAGATACGGGACGGATCACTGATCGATCATTGTACACGATCTATATCAGATCCTACACACGTGCGTATAGTAAGATTGTGCAGTACTTAAATTTTATCCATATATTTCACGGCAGATCACGTTCAGATCTACAAGGGATAACTCTAATCTACAAGATGAACCCAAAACTGATGTAATAATGATATTTCGGGTATAACGAACATAAAAATGATCTGAAAATGATCCAGAAATGATCCGTGCTCTGTTTCATTGATCTACGGAGAAGATCATACCCACATAAATTTCGGATTTAAGTCGTATTTATTGCACGGGAAAGATCATTCTCAATTTTGGATTCATCTCATAAACTGAAGATATACTTCGGAATGAAAGTGAAGTACGGCATAGTCCCGCTAGAAGCACCTGTGCGGGGTGTTATATGGACCATGTGAAATAGATGAATCAGTGATCCTCTCCGTATATAAAATTTGGACTCAGGTATTTTAAAAATCAACGTACCTGCGTTATCGCGGACGTTACTGATAAGCATCGTTCACTCATTGATAACAGTTAAAGTGTGATGTATGGTACTCGTATTACCTAGTACGTACTTCCAATTTCTCTACTACTCGTGACTTTTATACGTATACCCGTATACCTATATATTGGCACAGATAAAATTTTAAAAGGAATAACGCGACATGCGACAGAGACAGTCGCGTCCGACCTGTGGACTCGGCCGGACGGACAGATGAGCAGCCATCCGTGGGAAACCTCGGAGGCTCCTTGGGATTCGTGGTCGCGTACACAAACTTGCCCGACCATCTGCCCGAGTCTCTCACGACTATAGGACCAGCTGCCGATATCTTGGCACGTCCTTCTCCACCGTACGAGAAAGCCAACCCTTCGTGGACAGCATCAACCCCCAGCAATCAGCTTTTCTTATGCGTTCACGTATATATGAGTATATATATATATATATTATGTATATGGTTCGTAAAAGCTACGACCCTCGTGCTGGCCTCGTGCACAGCACGAGTTTGCCGCTTGACACTTTTTTCTTTGGGCCCGATGCAAGACAGTGTAACATAACGGGCCCCTGGGCCTTGCTCCACATACTCGAGTCATGGATGTCTCAATGGATTCCAGATGAATGATAAGGCTCTGGATTAAATTAGTCATACTAGCGATATCTTCTGGGAACTTTTTACTTATTGATACGTAGTCGAGGGATGCTTAAAAATTTTTTAATATTTTATAGGACCGTCTCTGTGCGTTAATGAGCGTCAATTGAATTTAACGGCAATTATTGCAAATCACAGTGAATAAGATCCGGCACTGATATGACAGCTACGCGACTTATTACGGAATTTTTAGCTGTAAATACATGGTAAACTAGCCGTCGCTGGAAGTGACCATCATGAGGTTTGCTCGGGATCCAAGTTCAGGTGGGTCAAAGGTAATGGTGTCCATATGCATAATAGAGCGGCAGGTAGGTACGTTAAGGCGATTTTGAATGAACGACAGGAAACTTCACTAGGTTTGCTATTTTACTATTGAGAAGGGTGAAAAGAGCTTGAAGTTGGTATAGGTATGTATGTAAGTATGGGGAGAGACTTCCTCTTTTTTTTTTTTTTTTTTTTTTGAAAATCAGGGTCAAGCAATGGCACCCAATACGGAAACGCGAGGACTCGTGCATTGCACGCTTCGTGAAAGGGGGACCTTCCTCTTTAATTCCATGGGGAATAGCATAGGGGTGAATTCTTATGGTGTTGCTTTCAATGGGTACCGAGTGTGGGAACGCGGCTCCCGCTGGTCCCGTTCGACACAGAACACCCATATGAGGTCCTGTTACGCTTATGGGGGCTCGTGCTAAGACCCTGCCACCGTAGGATTAATAAGAAAAATACAAGAGGAGTAACAGGACCTGCGTCGTGCCCTACCGGATAAATAAACCCAACCAGTCGCCAGGACCACAACTGGGACCTATACCACCCACTCGCTCACTCGTCACCCATAAAGGAAATGCCGTCGGAATCCAAGGAGCCATCGAGAGTCCCAATTAACTAGTGATATTTCGTAACCGGTTGCGATCGGTGTAGACGTACTCGTGAGATCGTATCGATATTAAATAATCGCTTCTTTGAAACCGTGAGAATCAAAAGTCGATATTTCTTTGATTTACAAGAAAAAAAAAATAGATCAGCCCAGCATTACCAAGCACGCGAATAAACGTATAACAGATTTTTGCCGATGAACTTTGGCGTGCGAGTGTATACCGATTCTTCCGGTAAATCTTACATGTGAATCTTCCTTCAGACCGGGAACCTGATCACGTGCAATTCGCATCTCATCGGCCACGAAATATCCTTTTCGCACGTAAAAAAGTTACTAAGAAGACGGTGAAAGGAAGAGGGAAATTTCTTTTTTCAAATTTCCCGCCATTCGAATTTTTTTTCTCCTTGTCAAATGTCACACCGAGATACCAGTGAAACTATATCTACGTAGTTTCCAAGTGTATGGAAACACTCGACTCGCTTCCACGAATGGGATCCAAACGGCGTTCTAATTAGCTAATGAATGGCTGGCTTTGTGTCCTTGCGACCGAGTACGCCAATTCTCTTTAATGCTGTGACGGCGGCGTCCACGTCCTTCCGAAAAAGCTCCTAAAACAAATAACGTCCCGTGAAAAGGTGCCTTGTCCAGGCGACAACCCGCGACACGTCGCCGCGGCCCAGTTTGTGAATGAAAGGACTTACTGTGACTACGGTGGTCTCATGCTTTATGCTAGGGCCGACGTTCTCAATAACCACCACGAGGATCGTTGCACGTGCGCTGCCACCACGTGGCTCTCAACTTTCGAGACTGATCGCTGACTTTTTCACTAGGAACCTATTTTAAGGGACATTCGCCGCCAACGTAAATAATACACTGGGCCTTATTGCCAATACATAAGTCACGTGCAATCGTCTACGCGGAACTGGACTGAGCGAAGCAAACATAAGAAAATCCAAGGCGGCTACGTTCAGCCACGTTGGCCAAACGTTCGCTTAGAGTCGAATCTGACTAAGAAAATAGTATTAACGTAGGTAAACGGTCGGAAGCGCATTTAAGCACCGCGCTAAGTACCTTGTGAAAAATTAACCCAGAAATTACTATAAAACGTGATTTCTCGTCGAAGCAAGGTTTAATAAATAGCCGATTATACGGTTACGGCTGAGCTGCCACAGGAAACGCGTTCTCGTTAATTTCGCAGGGAGGGCTTACTGCTAAGAAGAAACACACGAATTAAGCCTAATTAGTTTCGCAGAAATACCAAAACCTTTTAACGTCGACCGAGCCTGGATTTCGTGGAACGTTCGAATAATCCTAACCAGGCCTAATCTGGAGCCTGATGACTGGTCAAATTCCATGGCGGCAAATACGAAGGACGAAGATTCGCGAATGACTTCCCGGAACGAGCAGGAGAAACGGGATGAAAATCTTTGAGCAGCAGATTCGGCCGGTGTTGCGCGTCGATTCGTTAAATTGCAAACTTGAAACGTCATTGCAAAAAATTTCCCATTGGTCAGTGCCACGAGGTCAACCGGACCCGAGTGGAGGAATTTTTCGTGAAACAAAAAAAAAAATATTTAATTGTGCACACCTTCGATAAAGGATACAAGGGTCTACCAGGAAATGACGTAAGTGTATTTTAATTGTTTTCCACGAAAAGTCATTCTGCCAATGAAACGTGAATTTCTAAGCTCGTCCGATATGCCGAACGAAAATAATTCGTACAGTCCGGAGCGACCTAAACGATTTCTAATCCACGAAAATCCAGGAACCCACCTCCGTATAATTACCGATCGTAAAAATTTCGTCGGCCATTTACGAGGAACAGAGATTTCGTAAATTCGTCCGACTCCCCCGTAACTAGCCCGTTGCGCTGAAATCATTGACCAGATATAGGTTAAAGCTGTACTCGAGCAAAAATCGGTAGCAATGCTTACGATTTCAAAAAAAAAAGAAATCTAACGAGTCATTCCTCGCGAATGAATATAAAAATAAAGATAAAGAAAATCTTATTAATAAAATTATACCTAACCTCAATATAACAGAGCTGTTAGCAGACGATACATGTGTCAAGTGTTGATTATTATCGTACGTGCATCCGCCTATATATAGACTGATAGGCATGACGCGCCATAGGAAGCACAGTGGATATATTAGTAGTAAGTGTCCAGAGACGAGGACGAGGGTAAATAAATAAAAAGGATATAGGTATAAAAGGTGGCCACGTATAGAAGACCAGTAGAAGTCTTCGATGACGAAGTGGAATAAGAGTAAAATGAAGTGGTAGAATAAGAAAACACAACGATACACGTGAATGGCGTTGCCCGGGCTTCGCGTTCCGAAGCACCAAGATCTAACTACCACCTGCCTCATTTTCCCACGAGGCCTCGACGAGGCTCCTCGGCCTCTCTCGAATACCGATGAGCCGAACGAGGAGAAACCGACCGGTTTTGTAGCGAGAGCGACAGAGCCGGCCTGAGGTTTCTTCGACAGGGACTCCCCGCTTCATGCAATTTAACACGACCCACTACCTACTACATACAATATATATATATAACAGATCACAGTACAAATTCAGATCTACAAAGATAGCCAGGATTTGAAGGAATAAGAGGATATAAAAAAAATTCTATAAAATTACCCACGTAGTATAATCGATATGCATTACAAAATTGCGCAGAAATAAAAAAAAAAAAAGATTTTTTTAATCAGGCATATAAAAGTTTAATAGACAATTATTCACGTTTAAAATAACACAGGCTACTGTACACAGGGTCGTGCGTATAGAGTGTACGGATGAAAGGAAGGCTAACAATGGGGAAATAGAGATAGGACGTAAAGTACGTATCACAATAGGGAATGATTCGGAAGATTTAAGGATAGCGAATGGCGAGAGTAATGGCGTCGACGTAGGTAAAAAGAGTGAAAATAAACTAGAGATCGGTAAGAGTAGATGTGGCACCTAGTCGGTCCACGTTACTTGTATGCCTAATGCGAGAGCGAGATGGATAGAGATTATGGAGGTATGGCAAAATGGCAGTCAGGTATAAGCAGACAGTCGAGTAAATAGACGAAGGTAGAAACACGTGCTGGCACGAGTTGTGTATGAAGCGGGTGAGTCAGCGAGTGTAACTTGGGTGAACACAGAAATGCACGTTCGCGATCTTGTTTATCCGATTCCCATGGAGCCAAACGTCGAACCAGTTTATCCGGTCGTTCGAACGATTTTTATTTCGTCGAATCGAGGTAAGCCTCCAGGCTCGATGAGTAACGCTTCGATAAGTCTACAAGATGGACTCATTATCATACGTATAAAATGTAACGACTGACGTGTGGATTGGTTGACGTTTTTTGCATTTCCAGTTTTCGCATGTTTATTTATGGAAATTTCCAAAAAAAAATTTATTTCTTAATTCCCCTCGTTGCGCGTGTACTCCATTTTTCTTTTCTCTCGTATACCTTCTCTCGATCTTTAAACTCATATTTGACACTTCCTATCAATTTATTCATATGTGTCCATGCGGGTCCAGGTGCAGCGGTAACACGAGAATTCTTCAAGTCTTATGAAGTTTCGACTGATTTTTATATCCACGCCCACGTTCCACTTCCACGTATAGTTCGTTACGTGTGGATGGGTAATGGACACAGTCGTCTACTGCTTGAGATTATCCAAACGGCCTCTAAATCCCTTTTTCATTTAAATACACCATATAACGAGGAATCCCGCTCGCTCGCAATTACGGTGTGGTACAATTTGTTAGCCGTATAATAATAACAGTAACGGGCCCGAGTAAAGGCGATCCGACGTGAATGGAGCTGCTAATCGTAGGATCGACGTAAGGTACGAGCCAGCGCGACGGGTGGTTAGAGCGATGAAAAAATATGGCCGAGAAACTAGTCCGATAAACGAATAAAACCGTTTTCTAGTAATTTACGGAAACTGATATCGTCAGCCCGAGTATCCACTAAGTTATGTATAAAGTGATTGAAAAATTGTTGGGTTCGACAGTGGGTCTCTGTTGCGGTGTATTGGAAAGATCCATCGTACAGCTACGATTATCCATTGCTCGGAGAACGATGAGCGAGTAGTCGGAATATTTCGTAGGGGACCCTACAAAGTTCCAAGGACGATACGGATTTCGATAGCGTCCGTAAAGACACGTGTCCGCCTGTATTATTACGATTGCTCGTTCGTTCCCTATTTTTTCGCTCCCCGTCATTTCTTAGGTTGCATTTTTATGCGCTTTGTCACGAACCGCTTCGAGGACTCGTTTGGTGTCCAAGGTCGTAGAAGATCGCATTTCGACTGAATTCCCAAGAAGGAATTCGCGCGAGAAGTTTTCGTTATACGCGCGAAGACCATAAGGGCCGTTCCTCGGCTTTATGGCGTATAATGACCGTCGGAGCGTTATAAGGCCCATTTACGATTATTAGGCGACTATTTTTATTCTCCTCGTCGCAGCGAAGAGGCTACAAGGTACTTTAATTGTAAGCGATGAATGCTTGGTATATGCATGTAGATAGTCACGATTGTTCAATGGGTTAATTCGTGGTAGGTATCGGGGCCCAATGTTTCAGGGCCCGTGCTCGACACAATAGGCCGGGCGGGGCCCATCCTTTTCCAGTTTTCGAGGCCAACCGCAGCCGGCCGAGCGGGGCCTTACGGCGCGTGGGAAAACCGAGCACGTGCGCAATCCCGAGACCTTTGGGACCCACCCGACTTCGTCGGCGGAGCGATTATCGGGGCCTTAGGACGTTAGGACCCACCCGGCCTGCATGCTGCCACTTCTTCTATACAGTGCCCACTAACCTTTTCTTCTCATTGCCTTCGGCACGGGAGGACACGCTGCTGAAAATTGGGCCTGATCCAGGGCCCCGTGTACATTGGCTAGATTGTTTTATAGAATATTGGGTCCGATGATACAATCGCCTAGTCACGATCGCCCTTCGACATCAATAAGTCCCGACTGGTCATTCCCGGTAATGCTATTAACCTTAAATAGATCCTGATTAAGGCCCAATTCCTATTTTCACAATAGGAAAAATTTCAAACCGCCTTAAATTACCTTTGTTTCTCGGTATTGTTACCGCTGTCGCTTCGTCTCTCGTTACGGACCCAAATGGAATTCGAGGTTTTATATTTCTGACTCGAAGAAAAACATTCCTCGAAATTTCAAAGCCACGCGTAGACTTCATTGGAAACGATATGACAATGACGTATCGTTCTATAATTAAAACACTCGTGGTAGCCAAAGGCAAGATAATTACAGTATACAAATAACTCCTAACGATTAATTCCGAATTACCTGATCCATTCCCATAGAAATACAAAATCTACGGAGGGACGTGCGTATGGACACAAAAAACCGCACAATCGAAAAAAAAAATGTCGAATCGTCTCGGGTCACGCGTCAATCGGCCGATTAAGCTCTTTATCAATTAATACAATTAACCTCGAGATTCTCGAAGTCTCGAGTGATACCACAATGGCGACGCACTCATCGAAACCGATTGGCGGCACGTGCCCGTCAGCCCCGTTAACCTCGACGTTAAACCCGTATTCCATGAGAACGGCACGACATACTCTAAGAGAAACTTACGTCGCCACTGGTTAAGCGACCGATCCTCGATTGTCTTGTCGCGCGATAACGACTGCCAAAAATTCCCACGACCTTGCGAGAGTCCGCTGAAAGAAAATCATATCGCGTCATAAGAACTAGGCGCGATAACTCTCGATTAGCCTTAAGGCGAAATACCAAGAAAGTGAAATCGTCGTGTATTGACAGACCCGTGAAGTGATCCGAGCACGTGCTACAAACGACGTACGCGGAGGCGCCGTTCAAAATAAAAAAAAAAAAAAAAAAACAGACAAGGAAGCGTGAGGGTTTTTAAAGGTTATGAAAGTTAGGTCGGGGCGCCATTTAAACAGGGGCCATGACCGGGTGCCGACTGGCATGTGCTCAGCAGTTAAAACAGGCGCCAGGTGAACTCACCTCCGTGAGAATGCACCTTTGCCCGAACTGTATTCCATCCCGCATAGTGTTTGCACCCCACGAGGAACCCCATGGAATTAAATGACACCCCACGATGACGTATACCCCTCCCGCCGCCCCTTCGAATTATCAATTCTAACCTATTTGACGCGAGGCTAAGAATCGTCAATGTCCATATCGTACTCCCATGGGACAATGACAGTTTTAATGGTGGCTGATCACTAATTACCCTACCCCTATGCTGACACTCGGTGCTGGTAATCATTAAATTAATCATCGACAATCCTGTCGGATTCGTTGATTCTCTCACGCTCTTACACACGGCTTCCTTTCAATTAGGACCCAAAGAGACCCGCGGGCCGTATCGTTCGAACGGATGCTGGCGCGTCTGCGATCGCCTTTAATGAGGACAGGCCTTCTAGTCTTGTGAGTGTCGAATCGAGCGCGACTCATTGGCGCGAAACGAATATTTTACATTTCATGAGGCCGGACTGTGTTACGCGTATCACTGAATCTTGATAACGCGTAGCGACGCATTCTCGATCGCTCGTACATACGTGAAGATTAATGCGCGTTTCGAATAATTTAATAATAGACAGACGTATTCGCAGGCACTGTACGATTTACACGGCCGTATACGTAATAGGCTAATTATGCGTGTATCGTTAAATTTTATTGCGAATCCATACAAAGTGTATACTATCCGTCCGTGTGAGATAGGTGAAAGGTCAACTTCGTATATAAAAACTGTACAGATAATTTTTCAAAACTTTTTTTTTTTTTTTTCAATATTTTTATCTCATATCGCCGTTTATATACCCTTGTGCTGTCTGCGAATTTTGTTCGGTAAATTGAAAAACGGAAAAAAAATAAATGGACGGAAAAAATTGGAATTTCGTAAAAGCATACCGTTCTCACGGAACACGTGCTAGGATTAATAACGGCGATGGGGGGTGTCTCCTGGGTGCAGGTCGAGACCCAACTAATCGCACACAGGGCGCGTGCGAACGTTTCTCCATTTCCCAAAGGGGCTTTTGATGGTTGATATCAAATTCTGTCGGGGGTAACGCGGAGCCGCACTGGGGGATGACTGGGGGAAGGGAGGCCGGAACTCGATTCCGTGGCACGAGCCATTGGGACATATGTTCACGGACAGCTGATGTACTAATAAGACCGGCTCTCAGGCGCACGTGCGTCTATCGCGGGATCGTGTTTGTAACAGAATGAACCTGAGAACGTGGTGAGGAGGGGGCGGGAAAAAAACATAGGGATGAAGAAGATATATTTTCGCAAGTCCTCATTGAGAAAATTTTTCGAGGTCCGAAAAAATTAGCTCGAGTCATTGGCTGACAGAAAATTTTTTTTATTTAAAAAATAATTTTTCAAAATTTACATTGATTAATTTTAATAAAAATTCTCTAAAAAGTATATTCCAATATTACTTACGAAT
Source organism: Cephus spinipes (assembly GCA_963971525.1). Lineage (NCBI taxonomy): Eukaryota > Metazoa > Arthropoda > Insecta > Hymenoptera > Cephidae > Cephus > Cephus spinipes. The sequence continues at coordinate 5,314,040 of OZ020580.1, read as the reverse complement.
TTCCCATTGCATTTGCAAGGTTACGCTTCGTGGGATAAATTTGGAAAAATTTTTTGTAATTAACTGTATCACGATACGAAAATTTTATTTTTGCCAATTTCGTGACTCACTTCCGACGTTTCCACTTCCGTCGACCTTCCGCCCATCGAAATAGCCAACCGGAGTCCCGATAATCTGCGACACGTGCAACCGCACCCCAGAGCCACGTGTCCATGTGACACGTAAGTGCATATATGCCATAGGTGCATAAACCCCCGGAGTATAAGGGTGCGGCGTCGTGTACACGTGGCGGTCCAGTCTTCATTAAGGGTAAAACAGATATCCGCAAGGGGGAGTATATTTAATCCCTTATGTAACCGAGGATCAGTTTGGATATACGCGGCTTGCAAAATGCACGCGTGATGCACTCGCTTATGCACTTTACGTATAGACGGGGAGTAGCCATATACAGCGACACGTGCACTCGTCTGACTTCTTCTCAATTGAATGGGGAATCGATCCTATGCGGATAAATCGGCAGTTGCAATACGCAGACGTGGCCGCGGACAAAATGCAAGTGCGAAATTAAACATTTCACTTGCACCGTTAAGCGAGCATTATCAGAATGCAAATTAATACGTATGCTCGTAATAATTAATTGCACTTTGCATTATCGACGTTGCCGTACAAAATTCACAGAGGAATGTGGTCTTATTAATTGCAGAGTGTATTTCGCTCTAGTTAGACGTCCTACGGTAAGGTCGATTATCATTCGCAGTATCATCTCGTATATAATGATAAATTAAGCCTCGATTAAAATACGCTTACAAATCATTTAAAAAAAATGTTTGAAAATTGAAAAAAAAAAATATTTTTCCGACTCATCTCCTTCCCGCATGCGCGATGCAAATAAAACGCAATACAGCTCTGGTCTATACGTACAGCCATCCGAATGTATGAAACAGTGAAGTTCGTGCAGACTTCCTAACGGAGTAACGCAATAGCGCTGTTAATGGCACGTGCGAGTAAACTGACTTACCGCGAACACGTGTCCATTCATTACGCTAGACGTAGTGCAGAAAAGCACGTGGCTATTCATTACAGTGCACGAACTGTATCGTTTTAATGAACAACGACGATTGTTCGCGCGAACAATAACACGAGGGACGTACATATTTTTTCGTATCGGACAAAATGCACAGTCAACTGCACATCGCGCACCGTGACGTCAAGGACGTGGAAAATAATATTTCAGCATCCCTCACGAATATAAAGACGAGTGACGTAAAGGATCGATAAAATTTGTAAGGATGACGTAAAAAAGGAAAAAAAATTTTTTCAAAAAAAATGATTAAACAATAATATACATAAGCAAGTGCAAGGTAAATTTGTATGCACGAGGTGGATACGCGCGCTTAAATAATTGCATGAAGAAACCGGTAGCCCGGGATTCTCGGATTCCAAGTACGCAGGATAATCGGGTTAATTCGTATTCAGAAAGGAGTAAAAAAGGAATCCGAAGTCGGGGTGGACGCGGCGTGTAAATTCGAAGCGTGGAATTGAACCGCGGCGATGCCGATGCTTAGGGCTGTTTATAAAACGAAAAAAAGAAAAAAAAAAAGAAAAGAGTCTGGAGTGAAGCGGCAGAAGCGAAGAGTCCTGCGAGGCGACGTGCAATAAGGCTGGGGTAATTATTCGGTGCGAACGAGGCTTAAGTGCCGACCAGCTGGGTGGAGAATAAGCGAAACGCGCGAGCAATGTCGGGAGAAATGTCGACGGCCAATAAGTAATAAGAGGTAAAGGAGGGTTAGCTGTAACAAGAGGAACGTGGAATTTAACCGGTCGGCGCTTAACTATTCCCCATGTTTCTTGGCACGAAGACCCAAAGTCTGCGTTACGCGATTTAGCACAGTGCAAAATTTACTGAGAGATACAATCAACAATATCGTATCTCAAGTGATGCCAAAAAAAAAATACAGAGCTCGTACGATAAGGAATATCAAAGTTAATCGCGAAGCAGTTGATTATCGGTATCTTTTTTTTCTCGCGTGATTAAAAGGTCGAGTGGACCCACACAAGAGCATAGACGATACATCGTAGAAAAAGAGACTTGGCCAATCGCAGATTAGGGGATTAAGTGAAAGGCTAAATATTCAAGCACTCTTATCACGGCTAATCGCAGATACAAATGTACCAGGTCATTCGCGTGTAATATTATAATAGTCCGTTGCGCATGTCGCTTGTGGTGGAATATAAAATAATATGAAAATAATAATTAAATATACAATGCATTAAAATTAAATATTTTTCAAATATATACCCAGCCCGAAGGTATCACGAGATTCCATGATTAGAGTGAGGATATAGATATACACGCACAGCGTTCAATCCGGATCGGAAGCGTCGCGATAAATATCTTGGTTACGATCGACCCTGCGATCCTCAGCAATTACCTGAGTCGACTTGCGCCTAGCACGCTCCTGCCAGTAAAGTAAGATAGAAGATCGCCATTACACAGCGATCATCCAACATGGCCGAGTCAGAGGGAGACCGCGTCCAGCAAACGCTTGATCCGAGAGAGCGAGAGAGAAAGTGATCTGACTCAAGTAACTAGAAAAACAAGGAAGCACGGCCACTGGAGTAAAGTCCAGCCGTTAGTGCGAAAGACAAGGACAGAGTCCAAAAAGACTAAGGAGTGACGCCAGGGAGCTGTCTTGCTCGAGTGAGAGACGAGATATAGAGTACGGTAAGTGCGCAAGAGATACTAGACCAGGAGATCCAAGCATAGGTAGGCCAATCGCCAAGGTGGAGAAATGGCTAGAGAGAAAAAAAAAACTAGAAATAAGTGCCGAGCCTAAGGAGTCCACGGTGAAGAGTAGGAAGAGTAGCAGTGATAGTAACGTCAGTAGTAGTAGTAGTGCTTAAGAGGAGGAAGCGGGAGAGGTGGTAGGTATGGGTTATAAGGTGGCTGAGGAGGTAATAGAGGAAGAAGTAGAGAACTGAGATAAGGAGGGACGAATTCTAGTCTCGAAAGAAGTCGACTAGTTCCAGGAGAAGCTGAAGAAGGACAGGCCTATCGGTTTCTATTGCCGAGGACGGCGACGACGGCTCAGTGTGGGCGCGTGTCTGGCAGCTGCCGCTTACAGGTGGTGTGCTTGCTTGGGAACCAAGCTCCACGGAGCGTTCCCACGGAAGGCCCATCCCCACTGCCTGCCCTCTGTCGGCAGGAACGGACGGTATATAAGGACAGGCGGGAGTAGACCCACCAGCATTGCCGCTTTGATTTTCGTAGCGAGTTGGTCGCACTCTGCTTGCTTGCACGAGAATTGGCATTCGTTGAAGGGTAGATTTTTTTAAAACCTGAAAGGGTGCCAAGACAGACAGTTCGAGAGGAGAATTTTTCTTCGAGTTTTACGATAACACGGGGTTACAAACTTCACAGCTGAGATTTGTGTAGTTTTTTGTTTTTTAACCATTTGTGCGAACATTTTGTGTGTGATCAAGTGATTGGGATTTACGAGATGCAGATGCACGAGCAAATCATGGTCGATGGGCAGGAGCAACCCATCTCAAGGACCTATCAGTATAGAAAGGTAGGCATCGATTTTTTCATATTTCTAATACCTTACGAATTGTAAATTTTGGCTTTTTTCTTTATCGACGATGTAAGTGCGAAGTGAAACTTTTTGACACGGTTAATTCCAATGCTAGTTTCTTTTGAAAGCTACTGTCAATTACTGTCGGATCTGTTGGTTTTACATTTACTTTTTGTCTTTAGTGTACCTGTCACGCGTTTACAAAACTTTTGAATTTCACTCTTGCGTTTGAGAATAATTGAACTTACTGTGAAACTCGTTAGAGGGACGTTACCCTGAATTCAATGGTTGTTGCATTGTCGTTTGGGTGTGAAGTTGAAAAAAAAAGTTAATTATAAAGTTTTTCTAAATAATTACTAAAATTTCAGTAGTTCTAACCGTAGTCTATTTTTTGTGCTCCAGGTGATGAAGCCCATGCTTGAGAGAAAAAGGCGAGCAAGGATCAACCGGTGCCTGGACGAGTTAAAGGACCTGATGGTAACGGCCCTCGCTGGTGACGGCGAGAACGTCGCGAAACTCGAGAAGGCCGACATCCTCGAGTTGACCGTCCGCCATCTTCACAAGCTCCAGCGGCAGCAACGACTCTCGGCTAATCCAGTCATTGACTCCGACCGATTCCGTGCTGGATATACCCATTGCGCGAACGAAGTTAGCCGATGCCTCGCAGCGACGCCTGGCGTCGACGTCGCCCTGGGTACCAAGCTGATGACCCACCTAGGTCACAAGCTGAACTCCATGGACAAAACGGGACCACTGACCATCCATGTGGCAGCACCGCAGACCTCGCCGAACTCAACGACCTCTGACCTCAGTGACGAGTACTCCATGCCCCTGACGCCGGCGTCCAGTCAGCCATCTCCAGTCAGAACGGATCTGGAAGGATCGTCCCAAGAGCACCAGGGACTCCTGCAAGTGGCCAAGCCTGACGAAGCTGTGTGGCGACCTTGGTAGATCCTTGCCATCGCTGAGGTCAGATTACTGTGACCTTGAACTGTGCAAGAGGTTCCTATGGTACAGGAACACCAATTGCCAATTGGTATTTCCAAGGGATCTGATCAGGTTGGAATCCTCCAATCCCCACGAGCACCGATCATCGTGGGATCCGTTGAAGAGCATTGGGGTACGAAATTATTTCCAAGGTGGACCTGGATGATTATGATGGAGGATGATCAGAGGGCAGGAAGAAGCCAGTTGAACAAGATGAAGATATTTACACTGTGATCCGGGCGAGTTCCAAATATCTAGACTGAATAGACTGATCAGCTGGATGACGCGTGGATGTCGGAATTGGAGAAGGGATTGCGCGTGAAATGCAGTAGCGGAGTTTGAAAAAGAAAAAAACAAGGGAAACTCCAACTGTCAGGAGTGAAAAGTGAGAATCAAAAATGAAAGAAAAAAGGCTCGCATTCGCAAAAATCATTTGAATCGACTGACAGGACAGTCGGAAGTTTTTTTTTTGCGGGGTCTGATCTCAAATTCGAAATTCCACAAGACTGTGCAAAAACCTTTTAGAAAAGAAAAATTTTAATTTTGAGATGAAGGGTCTCTTCTTATCAGTTACGATAAAATGCAATAACGTTAAAAGATTCTACTTGCTCAATACAGCGACTGGCTCCATCTGCGTTATTGACGTTACGAATGTTTGTTTTATTCCTACTACTATCACTACTACTACTACTATTATTACTATAACTACTACTAAATACTACTGATATATTATTATTATTACTACCATACGAACTGGGTTTTTAGTTTCTTCGCAAATCTGGAAACGAAGAATTCGCAGACTGCCTTTGGTGCATTGTCGTAAGAATGTTTTATCGAAAAGTGATTTATGGAGTTTCCGGAATTGCGAAAGAATTTGAGATAATTCCATAACTGGCCAAGTTGATGGATTCTTGGCGAAGCTTTAATTTACTTGACAGTTAGATGTTTTCTATTGTTTATTTCATACTTTTATCGATTTTTTTTTTATATTTCGGTTTCTCGAACAAAGAACTCAAGTTCAATTAAAATAATTAACATTGCAACTTGAGTTCTCTGATTGGAAACGTTGTTATACCTCTTCCCGGCCAATGTACGTTTCTTTAATTAATTTTCGAGAAACTTTTGATAACGGTACAACTTGACCTGCCGACAACTGTCAATTAAGTAAATAACAATTTTGTAAAAAATTGTTTGAAAAAAAGAAACTTAGAATTAATTGTATCTCAAAATGTAAAATAATTATTAACGGCCGCGCGGAGGTTCTTGTGATAGAGAAACGTGTACCTGTGATATTTACTGTAGTAACTCTAGAAAATGATACTAGATTTTTAATAAACTTGAATTGACCAATTTATTTATACTTTTATAATTCCACCCATGTAATATAATCTCCATTAACAAATCCATACGTTCGGTGCTTTGAAAAATTGGAAAAAACACAATATAAAAGAAAAAGGAAACAAAATTCACCTTACAATAATCCACACGAAAAATCGTACGAACCCGAAAAAAAATATTGGTACTCACTTCAAAATGCATCACTCGTGTATTCAGAATAATTGGAAACTAAGAAATCAGACTTACTCAAAACCTAAAAACAAAAAAAAAGACACTATAGCCCGTATTCACAACTCGCTCTTAAAGTCACTAACAGAGTCGCTTGTAGTTAAAAGTCACTAAGAAAAAATTTAAAAGCGCGCTATTAGCACTAAAAGCGAGTTCTGAATACGGGCTTATGTATACAAACAGTAAAAGTCCTCATTTCCATGCTACATAGCCAATTAAATTGCGTCGGTAAACCGACCTGTCTAATTTCATTGAATCGTCGCGATATATTTTTTAAATATAAAAAAAACAGACGCCATTTCTTGCCGAAGAATTTATGATTATACAAAGGCAAAACAAAGAAATTAAATTTATACAGATTCGAACATCACGTCGAGTGTCTCTGGTTAACTGACAATGAGAAAACGGAATGTCTCTCGAGCCGAGATACGCGGCTAACAAATGTTTCTGGCGCCGATTCAACCAGGCAAGAATCTATTAATAGAACTGCGATAAATTTTCCAGAAATTTACGAAATCCTTCCTGAGACTAATTACGTGATTTCAGCAAATCGACGTGCAATTTCTATTCGACCTAATTTTTAGTGTTTGACGCTCCCTCAAGACTGTAAAGTTTCTATACGGATTGATTGGCAGTGTCGACGGATTAATGCACTCTCACGGAATGCACCGACGGCAATTATACGAGACTTCACTTGGCACCGTACCACTTCTGGTATTCGGTTACAAATTAAAAATAACGAGGGTGAAAATGACCGAAATTTATTTAATGATGTCATTCAGAAGATGCAGAAAAAAAGTTCCAATACATATGCAGTGAATCAATTTATAGGAAATTTTTTGATATTCGCATCTCAATAAAATTCTGCGATCAAATTATATTTAGAAATATTCATCTGTCAAATGATTTATTATGATCATTGATCAGTCGATTGATTCACAATGGTTGTGAAAAGTGTTACATTCGATAGCTACAGATTAGCATAGATTTTGATATACGTATGTATGATATTCTATTAGAAATGGTGCAGTTATTAAAAAATCATTTTAATTATAATTAAATTTTGTTAAAAGACTTCACACGTAAACAGAATACATATATATATTTATAGCAATGACCTTTTAGAGATAATCGTATTCAAATGCTATAACATCGAACAGTACCATACGACAAGCATTTATTTCGACGTTAGAAACAAAAACAAGATATTTTTCAAAATTCTACTTAACAGTGCTCGACAATCTGTGCAATTAGTTCCTCGTGCGTTGTGCAAGAAAGGGAAACAGGGTTAATGAGAATTTCGAATTTGTCTCTGCCGGCACTAGAAATACGATTGTTTCTCTGCTCGAACTAGCGCACGTGCATCGTGGTGTCGTGTAGCGTGTAAAACGCGGCAAAGTATTTCACATTCTAAGGAGCTATTAGATGACTTACCATGCATCAAGTCAATTTCATGACTCGAGGAATACACTGTGCACTATTAAATGACAAAAGCTCAACTGGAAACGTCTTTAAAACACAGTTATACTCACTTTTGCAAGAATAGCTAGCCGTAACACACCACCCAGCTGTAGCACGTGCTGTCACTACAGGTGACCGATCACGCTCCGCGGTCATCTTGCGGCGTTTTCACGAAACATTTCTACATGTTATTCCAATGATAAGATAGATTTATTAGAATTACGGGTCTGTTTTACCGACTGGCTTGTTCGTGGACGTCTCTTGACTGTTGCGTTGGAAATACTGAAATTCAATAATGGGAATGTTGCTATGACGATTAAAAACACTGTGATGATACTCATGTGACGATTTAAACTGCTTAGCTGTCATTACGGCAGCTAGTATACCACGGAAATTCACATCTCGTTGAGCATAAAGCTTGCAAGTGATATATAACTAATAAATTTTGAAAATTTCAACATGGGACGGAATCAGCAAGTGTATCCTACGATGCATTCTACTTACTATCTCAAGCCTGGACAAACGTTACAAAATACAAAGGTGCCAAGTATTATTACTTAATTGGAGATAAATATAATTCATACTTTACGAAATATATACAATATATAGATATCAGAGCGGCCACTTGTATTGGTGGCTTCAAAAAGCGCTTACAATCGCATGGTGGATTATGCAAGTGAAAACGAAAGAAAGGCTATGATGGCCGAGAAAGCGGCAATTAAAATGGCAAAACTTAGACAGGCAACTTACGAAATGTCCAAAAATTGGGATAATACAGTCGAGGTACTACGTACATAATAATAAAGAAATATTATCAGAAAGGATTAATCTAAATAATTGACTATACTGTACAATTTCGTGCATGCACTATAGAATATAAAGAAAAGACGCACCGAAGAACTTCTGGCAAAGAGAAAGGAGGAGCAAGCCGCAAGGGCGGATTTTATCAAAGAGATGGCAGCGAAAAACGCAGCAGATCGAATGGAAGTCGTGAAGGAGGCGAGAAAATTACTCCTTTACAAGAAACCACAATGCAGACTTATTCTCGGTGCTCTTATCACTTCTGAGGTATCTAATTTGACTATTAAAGAGTAACAATAATAATAAAAAACGGCGAATGATTTAACATGGAATTCTATAAACAGTTTTTTGAATAATTAATGCACAGTGTTTCAGAGAGAGGGACGCGCAAGTGGCTTTTCAAAAAACAATCGAAAGCGTTGATAAAGAAAGAGACATGGAATATGCTAGCCTTATTCAAAAAGATGTTATTAATTACCAAGAAGAGGAACGACAAAAAGCTGAGGAACAGGCTAAAAAGAATAAGGAGCACGGAATTCAATTAAAGAAACAGTACGATTTTAATTGTGGTTATAAAAAATATGCATATTAGATTTTACTAATAATTTTTTAGAATAGACCAGATGGAAAGAGATTTGAAGAGGATGCAAATGAAGGAGCTGGAATATGGGAAGAAGAACTTGGAAAATATAGCCAGAGAATTAGAACACATTAAAAAGTGTGAAACGGAACAGGTATCTTACATGATTTCATCAATTGATATAATAATTAACTAAATGCAAAATATTGTACGAAACATAGTAGAAGATACAAACTTAAATCTGCTCAACTGTGACTGTTCAAAGATACAAAGCAGAAAAAAGAAACTAACGCAACTCTTCACGGAAGCAATAGAAGAGAAGAAACGTTACGAGCTTCAAATGAAGCAAGAAGAAGAATGTGAAAATCGCGCCCTTGAGATTCTCGCCAAAGCAAAGAAGCGTATTGATCAAATTCACAAACAAAAGCGTCAAGAAGAACTTAATGAAAGAGCAAAACATGCTGCTGATATTGGTAACTAATAAGTTCAACAACCGTATAATCAGACTTGAAATATACGTATATTAATTTCAGCAAAGAAATGTGCAGCAGTTCGAAAATCGCGCGAGGCGCAGGAAGAGGAGAGTATACGAAAAGCATTGGAGAAAAGGGAAGCAATCGAGTTGAAGAAAATAGAATCGCGTAAAAAATATGAAGAAGAATTACGTATTGAAATGGAGAAATACCAAGCAGAAGTGGAAGAGACGAAAAAGAAGCGGGAAATTGATAATCATATTTTGAAAGACTGGGAGAGATTTCAGAGAGTCAAAAGAAATGAATACGATGAGAAGAAAAAGCAAGAACTTTTGGAAAGAGAGCGAAAAGTTAAAATTGAAAATGGCGCCGCACTTCGTAAACAAATGGTAATGAAAATCAGTTTTTGTATGAAATAGAAATTACATTTTTTTTCTTTTAAGGCGGAAAAAGAAGCTGAACGTAAAAGAGAACTTATGCTAGAAGGTAATTCGACTCATTTCAAAGAAATGATTCAAAAAACCAATGAAAAAATTCTTGCTTATGGAGAAGAAGTTTTGAAGGAATCTGAGGGTGTAAGACCTCTATTTCCAATTCTTAAAGCTATTCAGGTAATTGTTTGTCGTTGAAGTTGGTAAAATTGATTATAATAAAGTTTATATTGCATTACAGCAATTTAAAAAAGATAATAATCTGTTACCACCTAAAAGATATGAAGAAGCACCGACTCTGGTGGAGAGACGTCGAAAAATTCGTCCACAATGTACAAACTCTATCCCAGAGGAAAAGATACATTATTTATAAAATTATTCAATGTAATAATCATAAAATATCTTATTTGCAATACAAAAATATGTTAACGCCTTACAGATGTATTGAAATTTTTAACGAATAGAGTAGTTCATCTTTAAAGTTATAGAGGCGCCAGCATCACTGTCATATGTTTATACGAGAAATCGATCTTTCAATTGACTTTATTACCTAATACTTTTCATAGAAGTTTTGTATACTTGATATCAATCGTACATGTTTTATAAATAACTTTAAATTACCGGTATACATTATAACAATTTATTGTAATAATAACTGTCAATTATTTTCTTAAAAAATATTTTATTTAGAAGGTTAAGCATGTCTGACAAGAAGAGTGATTCAGGAGATAAATCATCGAAAGGGAAACCACAAAGATTGCCACCTGGCATTAATTTCTTAAACGCGGGTCTTTCAGGGTATCGTAAAATTCTTCATAGTTTAATTACAACTACCAGCTATATTTTTGATTTAATGATACTTTGTCACCTAATGAAAAAAAATTTATTACATGATTCATATCTACCTTGGCCAGAATGTTCGCCACATGTTTCGTTCATCCAATGGATTTACTGAAAAATCGTATGCAAATGAGCAAAGATCCGGTTGGAGTATTCACGATGATCAGTCGAATTTTTAAAAACGAAGGAATTACAAAATTCTATGCAGGATTATCAGCAGGTTTACTTCGTCAAGCTACCTATACTACAACCCGTCTTGGGATATACAATCAACTTTTAGATAGTTGGAGGTAATTACTTCAATGATTTTATTCAAATTTGGATACAATAATCTTTGATTAATTATTTATAACGATGATTTTTCAAATTATGCAGAAGTCAAAATACAGGAAATCCAAATTTTGGAGTTTTGGCTGCTATGGGAGTAGTTGCTGGAGCCTGTGGTGCTTTCGTTGGCACTCCTGCTGAAGTAGCACTTGTTAGAATGACGTCAGATGGACGATTACCAGCAGGTCAATTATTTTGTTTCATTTATTCATCTAATCGTAATTGACGGACAAATCTAACAAGGGAAATCCGTGCGTTATTGATATTTATGAAATTAGATCAAAGAAGAAATTACAAAAATGTACTGGACGCTTTTATTCGAATTTGTAAAGAAGAGGGCGTTACAAATCTATGGCGTGGTAGTGTCGCAACTATGGGAAGAGCCGCCATAGTTAATATGTCACAATTAGCAACTTACAGTCAAGCTAAAAATGTTCTCGCATCAAAATGTAAATTTACAATTAATTCCAATCATTTATACAGTACGATTATTTTTATGATTTATGTTCACAGACAATGTCAAAGATGGAATACCTTTACACTTTTCTGCCTCCATGTTTTCAGGACTCATCACTGCTCTTATTTCAATGCCCTTTGACATTGCCAAAACAAGGTATTAAATGTCTATTACAACACATACCACTCCTTCGACTATTTAATAAAATTATTTTATTCTTTTGACAGAATACAAAATATGAAGAGCTCTGGAAAAACTCCTAGTATGATATCAATAATCTACTCTATTGCCAAAACCGAAGGTGTTATCGCCCTTTGGAAGGGTTTTTTGCCAACGTATTGCAGAATAGGACCTCACACTGTACTTACCTTCATTTTCAATGAACAATTCGCCAAATTTTACAGACAAACTTTTATGTAAGCTATACTGTAACTCATTGTTATATTTAAACGAATTATACGAATTTTATATTGTAAAACGACAAACAATTACGAATGCCAAGTTTCCATGTACAGTTGACTTAATTGCTCCATACAAACTAGAGTGATTATAGTATTCGGGCATATTCTTGCATAATATGGTAAAAATCCTCGCCACAGTGTCAACAAACCTTCCATCCTAACAATATCACTGATAATAGTGACAGCACTGGGAGGCTTGGAAGGATAATTCCAATTTTGTATCCTAAATAAATAATTTTATATTGCTTAATCGTTCCATAAAAAATACATCATTTCAATAAATCATTAACCTTGTCTTTGCCACATCCACAGGAAGTGAAGAGATTGCTGTCACTAATCCAGATATAGTTGATGCTCCAATTTGTAAGAGTACACCCTCATCAATAACACCTTGAACAATAAAGTGTGGTTACAATAAAATTAGTATACTTATAGGATCTTTGAGATAGCAGATATAAAAAAGAATATTAGTGACCAGCACCTTTTAACAAAATTTTGGATTCAGAATAAGTACCCAATTGTACTCCATTCCCTATGGCTGCTCTTCCCATAGTAGGAACCGCACCACGCCACATGCAGGCAGTGCCCTCAAGTTTCAAAATTTTATTCAAACCCGCAATAGCGTTTTTATAATTTCTTCGTTGCTCTTAACCAATGCAATTATTAAATTGGCATTGGCACTTCGATAAAATATAAATTTATAACCTTTCAAAAATTTACCTGCAGGTAATCTTATATCTCCTATCATACGTATCATAACCACGTCAGAAGGCGTTCCTATAAATGCTCCAGTTACTCCAGCAATCATTCCTAATACTATCATAGTGCTATAACTAAGTTGGCCAAATTTTTCTCTATATTTAAAACCATTCGTATTATTTAGTATAATTATATTTAATATTTTTTGTTAATTAAATCGGCTTCTATAACTAACTCGCTAAAATCTATCAAAACGTTGTATGTTCCCAATCTAGCTGCCGTATAGGTTATTTGCCTGAACAAACTGGCTGACAATCCTGTATAAAATCCAGGGAGACCCTCAGCTGCAAAAGTATGCCGCATTGTTTGGGAAAGAGAGACCCTTGAGATTTGCATACGAATTTTTATGACATCCATTGGGTGCGTTACCAATTGAGCTACTATTCTGTTGACAGTGAAAAAATGATTATATATTATGGTGACTATTTGTTAGCGACAGTAATAACATATTTGAATAATATTTTAGCACATTTTTGAATTGCGTTTAATTACCCGGCTGCACCGCCAATTACAAATTTTGCAAAATTCGGTACCTTCACAGCAGCATTATGTTCATCTGACATTTTCTAAAATTCCTGCAATACTTTTTTTGTACTTTACATCGTTATCCATAATTTACCTCCTTTTGATCTATTAATATATTTTCTATAGCAAAGGATACAATTTTTTCCAATATATAAAATCAACTGTACTAAACTTACACGAAATTATCGTGTATCGTGTATCGAATTGATTCGCTCGTAATTATTACTTTGAAGTTTGCTGTGATTGAGAACAAATTATTCTTTTTCTTCTTCGTAACAACTAGTATACATTTTAAAATAAAAATTCTCCTAATTATCTATGGTACGTTCATAATTCTTTATTCTATTTTACGTTTCGAAACGCCGAACACCTGTCCATGGTTACGCTTCGGTACTCCAAGGACAATTTTTGGAAAAATTTCGCAGCCTCCATTATATTTGTATCAGGTTTTCCTTCTCTTGGTTTCCGTCCAAGAAACTTGGCTAACTTTTTCAAATTCGTCCCTGTCGCCGACAATATCGTGTGCATACTTGAACCGATGACAACAATCATAGCATCATTTTTTTGTTCGCCATCATGAAGTATGAAGTGAGAACCCTCCTTGGTATAAGCATTATATTGAATCTGCATATGTGAATTTATAGAATAAGTTAATTATATATAAAATTGTATATTAATATAAAATTACAAAATTCTGTCAATTGCTTACACCACAATTTTCAGTAATATCTCTAAGCTGGTTCCAACTATACCGTGGAAATCGATTATGATACAAATGGCTTATAGCAATTCCATATCTTTCAGTGGTCTCATTCCAATTAAAAATTCTTGTGGTCGATGGAATCATTGATGCCTTCCGCTTTCGAGCTTCAGGAAGAATATCGACATCCCCATCCAATGTATTGGTTGACGGTATGTATGTACCATTAATAGTGAACAGCATCCAATCGATAAAATGCTGAGCTGGACCATAAAACGGATCTACATCCACCACAAGAACAACAGTTCTATCCTCTTTGATGTGAGGATAACAAAATAGATCTATTGATAAATGACCAAAATATCCTTGACACTGTAAAGCCGCAGCTAGTCGATTAACAGTTGGTTGTAAGTATCTAGTGTCTACCGAAGTTTGTGGAATCATGTAGCCAAATATAGTAGAGGCAGTAGGATCTAAAAAAAAAAAAAATAATAATTAGGCAGATCCAGAGATATTTTCGGCTTATTGGGAGTATATATTTTTTAATAATTCAACGGGAATACCTAAATATATTCGATCTGCAGTTCCTATAATTTCCGGTGGTTGTCCAGTATTGTGCGCAGGCACAAAAAGCATCACTGTTACCGACCGAGCCATTTTTTCATTAGGGACAGCTTGTAATAAACAGCCATATTTATTAATATGACCGCAAAATTGTCTCCAGCTTTTGTAAACTGATGACAGTCTTGTCACGACTGAAACCACCTGAGGTAAATGATGCATCATACTATTTAAAAAGTCCGTTCTAAGTTCCGGGTTGTTTTTCCACTCGTTGCCAAAAGAATCTCGTTCCTTTCTCAGTATTGGCATAAATGGAATACTGATATGATTGATAAGAAAAACTCCAGTTTGTCTTCCAGCATCGCCCAGATTAATTTTAATTAACCAAAGGCAGATTTCAGTATGGAGACAAATTAATTCCGCCATTTTCGTACACAGTGTTCCATAGTCTCTAATATTGGTAGCGTATACAGGTTGTTCCAACTCTAATTCCGTTATTAAACTAGCCATGTAAGACTTGTTCAATAATTTATTTTGAAGTTCCATTTCAGGAGCAAGCAGTGGAATGTTCATCAGTCCTGCCAACCTTATTTCACATTCATCTAATACCCATGGTAAAAAATAAGCTGGCATGTTATCAATCTTTTTTGTTATTGCGTCCATTGTGTCAACAGAACAATAAAGATTTCTGGATACATTGAACGAACAGGATTTAAAGGTTTTGGCTTCTGACAATTCTATGTAAGTTACTCGCTTCTGGAAATTTTTTTCTGGATAGACAGATTCGATCAGATCATGATACATAGTTAAGAGATCTTCGTTTGGAGACACCGGAAGTACGTACAATACTTGACAAGATGGATTTCGTAAAAATGATATTTTCAGTGCCATTACGTTTTGGTACACAGAAAATTCGGCCGATGGCATTAATTTTCGCAAATCCTTAAAAAAAAAGTTTTATTGGCAACAAGTTTTTCTAAAGACTTTTTTAATTCTCTAGATTTTTTTTATTAAAGTGATAAATACCTGTGGCAGTCCCATTGAAGGTAAATGAATTACACAATGTGGTTGCTGAATAAGACTTTTGTAATCGCGGCTAAAAGTTTCAACCAAATCTTTAGTGACGTTTGCATACTTCAACGTGCTTTGTAAATAATTTATATGCATCTGCCTTTTCTTCTTCACCACTATCCAGCATGCCCACAATACACTGGCAGCTATATATTTACAATCGGATTCGAACATTTGTTTACGAAGCTATAAAGATATTATAGCATGATAATAAAATTTTCTATGTAATATTACATTCATACATACATATAAATTACAATTGCGCTAATTAAAATAAAGATCATTAATTGAAATAACCTTATGGCCACGCCAGTATTTCTGTATAATTCCAGCAGCAATATTTTTTCCATGTATAGTCGCGAATTGTGGTTTCCAGGTGGTTAACCAAGCAGCCTCTTCAGTTTGATTATCCAATAAAGAAACAAGATCGTCTTCATGCAGCGTAAAATTGATTCCATTTTCTTTGATCATTGAGAGAAATTCATAGGTCGTCACTGGTACCAAGTGCAGTACTGGTATCAGACGTTTTCTTGTTATACTTTCTATTTGTGGCTGCATGACAAATTGCCATCTTGATCTAAGCTGCTGACCACGACTATCTAGAAGTTTTAACCAAACTTCGCAGGTTTTGAACTCGCCATCAACAAACTTCAAAATGCCGACACGTTTTAATTCAGTTTCCAATACAGGTGGAGCAAACGAATCGGATAGTGTAACGATTTCGTCGAAATTTTTTCTCGTTCCTGAACGGTATCCTGTTTTTTGTCTATCCACTATACTTGCTCTAATGAATCCATCTTGCAATCTAAAACATTACATATCGGCAAATAAGTGTTCGTTGAGCGTTAAGAAAAAAGATTAAAAATACTCCCATTGTTTAAGATTTATTGAAATATTATTTACCTGAACCTTTTGAAATTTCTGGACATAGAAAACAACTTAGTTCTCAACTTTACCATGTCTTGTTTGAATTTCAAATCAGATTCATCGAATTCGGAAGATGGCGGACATTTTGGCCGGTCAATAATGTCTTGTGTGTATTCTAGGTTGTATTCAGGAATGTTGGCCCAGAAACAATTACATAGGTCAATTCTTGCTTCGACATCATTAGATTTTTCTAAATGATTCTTGCAGTAGGTAAAAGCCTTTTTGAGTTTTGATTGGGAAATATGAAACGGTGGCTTTGTGCGCAGTTCGCACTCAATAGAAGAATTTATTTCGTTGGAGATTTTATGTTCTTGAAATAACTGCTGGATTGTGGATAATTGACGGAAAGCATTTTCATAAAACTCCTTTACCGATTCCAATACAGATATTTTCTTTGGATTTGTACAAGTTCTAATATATAAAACGATATAAGTTTAAGTAGTCAATATATTAATATAACACATAAACAATCAGTCCCTACTGTTTTTAAACGTTTAATCGGTTTCGCACATTCACCGAGTTCCTGAGACCGCCGAGGAGATACCATACTTTGTATCTTACGACTAGTGGTCATATTGGGTACAGGAGATATGCTGGACCAGCAAAGAAGTTCTGGAGAGAGTTGAAATATCATACATTTCCTTTCAGACACAGAATACATGGAGGCTAACCATCTTTACCAATATCTCCTCGGCGTTGAAACTCAACAGTAAAAAACGAGGATTAATAGAAACTAATTAAATTAGTTAAAATTATTTTTAAAAAATAAACCTTTGACACCCGATAACGTCCTTAATTCGTTCTCCTACATATTCCTTCACATCTTGCACTTGAGTATCTAACATCACGAACCCTTCATTTAACCTATGACAGACCTCGGTTTGGGCATCTTTGTAATTCCACATTTCGTTTTCGTTATCCATTTGGCTTTCTTTTCGGTTTGCAATTATAAAAAGAGGAAATTAAAATAAGGGTGTAAACGTATTTCGAAGTTAAAAACCTGTTTAGCATGTACTTTAATATTGGCTCGGAAATACAAGTTTAAAATATTACAGTTTACCACAAAATGGTAAAAATACTAAGCCGAACAAATAAAATGAGATATTTCAGCTAACATAAGTTCAATATGGCCTTGTAAGATGGCAGCACGGTGAAGAATCCACAACCGCAAGATGTCACTAGTTATAACGAAGAATTCCATATTTCCAGATCAGCTGACACACATGCTAATCACAATAATCGAGTGGTTCAGTGGCTCAGGCCAAAGCCTGCTGCCGGTGATAGTTTGTTTCGCGTTTGAGAACCAACTCATTGCAAGTTGAGACGTGGCGGAAAACACTGTGGAGCAGAATTTAAATAAAATTTTCTAATCACTTTAACGTCTTGGGAAATTTTCCACCATGTCCGACCAAAAGACAGTGCCTAACAGCATTAAGTTCCTCATTGGTGGAACTTCAGGGTAGGTGTAACCATTTTTTTCTTTATTTTTTTTTTAAATTTATTCTTTAGAACTTTAACTTCAGTTATTGAGATCCTTCATTTTCAATTAGATGGTACGTTTTTAATATTTTTTTGGAGATCAATATTGTTTTCTGGCGATTTTTTGTTTGGAGGTCAAAAAGGTCATAAATTCAGAATTAAACCATTCCAACACTCTTGGAGTTTTTCTATCTATGATCAAATAGATGGCCTTTCAGATTTAGAATTTTTGAATGGTATCTGATGCTATACTCAATTTCCCGAACTTTCACTTTTACAATGTTAAACTATATTGATTGCAGCATAATGAATTTCTATTGTATATAGTTCTTTGTAATATAGAATCAGAAAAACAGTTATGTTCGATGAACACTACAAGATGCACGATAATCGTATATTGCATATTTCAAAACTCGATTTCTCAAGATCGACAAATTGATTCGATTATTTGGACATACAGTTACACATTTCTTTTTTGTTCAGTTTTCAAATTATTGTCTATTCAAATTGTTAAACACGTACACATCACTGAAATTGTATATAACTAAAGATACCCAAATAAATTGATAAGATTAATTTATGATAATGATTTATGTAATACACAATTGCAGTTTCGTAATAAAGTGAATTCACACGCACGTCACTGTATGTGCATATATTTTCCATATCCACTCGTATTGTTATCTCGACTTTTTAATGCTAAAAATTGCGAAAAATTCGTACTATTATTCACTGCAAATAATCTACATTCCACTAAGTCATAATTCACGATATGTATGAGATAACAAATTTGAGGGGAAAAAACTCAAACATTTTTTTTTTTTATAATTACAGAATGGCAGCTACCTGTTTTGTACAACCATTAGATTTAATAAAAAATCGTATGCAACTCAGTGGCACGAAGACATCCACACTGTCTGTGATTTCGTCGATTATAAAAAATGAAGGCTTTTTGGGAATGTATTCGGGCCTCTCCGCGGGTCTTATGAGACAAGCCACCTACACGACCACTAGGCTGGGAATCTACACTTGGCTCTTCGAATTAGCCTCGTGAGTATCATGAGGCAAACTTGTGTTCACTAACACGTGTGTCCTTGCCTCTGAATTTGAGCTAATTTTATCCATCAACAATGCAACGTGCGACTAATGAGTCTCGCAAAACTGTCATTCGTTTACCCACAGTATTGGCCTTACGTAAATCAAAACTGTATTCTTATCAATGTTTCATCCACTTTAAATGTTTCATTTAATATTTGTATCGTTTTTTTATGTGTATAGGAAAGATGGGCAACCTAATTTCCTTACAAAAGCTGTATTAGGTATGGCAGCTGGTAGCGTTGGGGCATTCGTCGGGACGCCTGCTGAAGTTGCACTTATTAGAATGACTGCTGATGGAAGATTACCACTAGGTCAGTTCATCATTAATTTTAATTTTGTTTTCATTCACTTGCCATATGCAGGTTTCATAGTAATGTAACAATTAGTTTACAATCATCATCCTCTTTCTTTCTGCGGTGCAATGTATATTTTTGCGTATGATGTATTGGGTCAATGTAAGGAGAACATTGTCTTCTAATTTTTGATGTGCTAAAGTAATTTACAAATACCCAGCACATACTGAATTATTTAACAGTCATATAACAGTATGTGATATCTGCCATTCAAACTTGTACACCGTGACACAATCAGCTTATCTTAGATGGTAAAGACAACGGCAAATATTTACAGATTGGCAATATGAATATTAGAGCCATTGATGTTGGTCAATGTGCTTAAGAAGGCATCAGCATTAACATAATAATATTATTCTTATTTCTGTCAGTACCCTGTATATCATTCATTACAAACATATTTTCTGTGTAATATATTTTCTCTAGCAAAAGTGGAAGCACAGAGATTCAATAATTTTTAATATATAGTGCAATTTCTACTATCTTAATTCTGTATGATGATCAATAATACTGAAATTTTGTTCAAAAATGTGCTACATCATACTGAACAGCATATTTTCATGGCAAATGTTAATCTTTTACTTTTAATTAATGCAGTAGCTACCTTAACTGATAGATTTTTGTGGAATCATATAATCAAATCTATTATTTCTAGACAAGGAAATATCTTAGAATTATTAATCGCATATTATCATGGCACATATGAAGGATCACACATCTTTGTGGAATTATATTAGGAAAATCAATAGATTAGTAATGATAATTTTTTGTTTTTCAGCTGACAGACGTAATTATAAAAATGTTTTCGATGCTTTGTTCCGCATTACCAGAGAAGAGGGAATACTTACTTTATGGCGTGGTGCCATTCCAACCATGGGACGAGCTATGGTAGTAAATGCAGTTCAACTTGCATCATATTCACAGGCTAAGCAGGCCTTGTTAGATACAGGTAATTTGAAAAAACTGTTCTATTATGTCGACATTTGTTTAATAGTTGTAATAAAAAAATGCATCCTTTACATATTAATTTTTGTAAAATGTATTTGAATATCGAACGTGAAAACCACGCAATTCTTAATTCAACGAATATCTCAAGAGCGTTATGCAATACATATTTGATCTAAAAAAATCAAATTTTATATACCTCGAAAGACTATCTAATTATATCATGAAGTTCTGAGCTACTAGAGTGTTTATTTATAATTCATACCAGTTATTTTTGTGCCAGTATACAGCAGTCGACTTGTTCTTTTTATATAAAATTTGAAAAGTTAATTTATGCACGTGGGACAATACTTATTAATATATTAATCTTTATTTAAAATATTTTGCGCCAATAAAAATACTATGTAGCTCAACAATCAATGATTCAATCAATTATAAATGATTTTAATAATGCATGGCTCCATTTTTCTTAGGATACTTCGAGGAAAACATCGTTCTTCACTTTACCAGCTCAATGATTTCCGGTTTAGCCACCACTGCCGCTTCAATGCCAGTGGATATTGCCAAGACTAGGTAGGAGCTTTTAAAAATTTTGCCAAATTTCTCCAAATCTTGACAAAACATTGCATCGTATCACATATAGTTTTAACAATAACACTTTATTGCTTAATCACTGAACAAAGTTCCAGTTAATTATATTTTTCTCTGACCTGTTTCTAATTTCTGATTGTTTTTACTTCCGTTTTATAATTATAGGAACAACAAGCAAATATGTAGACCCATAGGCAATACTAATCTAATTAATGGTCCTGCTTTATGATTATGACCTATAACCTTTGTTACTAAATGTACTTAGAAATTCTTTCCTGTTCGATACTGTCTAACTAATTATTCCATTTTTATTTATCTTCTGATCTTGTATTGCAAGTACTTTTATCCGTGGTTTGATATTTTTAACAGTGTTCACAAAGATTGATTCTTTTCAGAATCCAAAACATGAAGACGATAGATGGCAAACCCGAATTCAAGGGGACCATAGACGTGCTGACAAAGGTTGTACGAAACGAAGGAATCTTCGCACTTTGGAAGGGCTTCTTCCCATACTATGCACGTATAGGACCTCACACCGTACTGACCTTCATCTTCCTGGAGCAAATGACTTCAGCCTATAAGAAATATCTAGCTTAGACAAATCTTCGCTAGAAGTTAATTATTTCCGTGTTCGTGTAGATAAAAAATTCTCTAAGATATAATAATTGGCACTGATTCGAGCAACACTCAGTGCCTGGAAAAATTTAGAATGTTTTTAAACAAAGAATTAATTTTCATGGCACATCATGGCATCTTCATGGGAGTTATATTGAATTTCTAATTGAGTAAACTCAGCCATTCATTTAGTTTGCAAATACTTGCACTATAAATACCAAAACATTATCGTTCCAACACAATTCGTTGACGTCACTTGTTTCTGTTTTCTACACTCCTCATTATGTAAACATAGGGCCTGTTGCGATTTTTCACAATGCACCAGAACAACACATTCTAATAACATTCTTTACAGATGGAGTACGGCTGGCTCGGCTCCGAACTTTATACGCGTTATTCTTTTAGAACGTCTATTTGTTGTTACAACGTAAAAAAGTTATATGGCATAAACAGGGTGGCGCTAAGAACAGTATTAAGAAATTGAATTTTAAAAGGTACAAGACAAATAAATACTTATAGGGTTTTATAATATACATTTTTAGACTGGCATATCTATGTATTGGAGGAAACATGCATAAGGAAAGGAAGAAAGGATATATCTTTGGAATTTGTCGAATTTTCGATCCCGCTCTGTTTTCTATTTAATTGTACGTATAATTGTTTTGCGCCACCCTATAATACTTGTAAAGTCCGTTTTGTCTAACGATGTATTATAACGGTGTATAATATACATTTTTATTTTATCAAATTGATAAATTAAATCGTCGCAAATCAGTCGAATGCTTGATACGTTATGATCTTTTATGTAGGGTCCTTAAAAAAACTAACAGTATATTCTGAAAATGTATTATACACACAAAAACTCGTTATAAACATTATTGTTATACAGTGCTTAATTTTCATCGCCGCGGCGTATTTAATAAACGTCTATCATTACAAACGTACATATTGTTCAGCGAATTTATATCGTTCCATTTTTTACGTATTTGCGAAAAATAAAGAATCAACTTTTATACGAATTCAAAATTATTAAATGAAAAATTCAATCGTCCTCTGCATATAAATTATTATAGTTGCGTATTGTGCAATTCTATTGCTGAATTGTCAGTATTACGAGATAAGTAGAAATCTACTTCATCGATGTCGAAACTCTATGCAATCCTAACCTGTTTTAACGTGAGATCGCGGGAAACAATGGGTTTCGGAAAATCCTGTGATAATTCTAGTAATCGTAATTTTTATGCGCGTACGAAAAGTCTGTGAATAGTGTCGGATTTAAGAATTTGAGAAACAATGGAATTACTTTTTACCTATGAGAAGAAACATTTCATAAGAAAACTTGATTTTAACCAACCTAAATGATGGAGACGTCAATCGTACGAACGATTGAATAAAAAATATTAAAATGTCCAAGAGAAAGAAAAATACAAACTGGGGCGAAAATGGCTTTGAGGATTGGGTAAACAATAAATAATTTATACTATTTTTTACATTGTACTATGTTTCTGTCCATACAATGGAATTTATCATGTACCCACGTACAAAACTTGGCGGGAATTGTTTCTGTTTTATCCATTGATACAAATATTTCTCTTTTGAATATTAAGTGTGCTACTAATCGTGCCAATTTTGGTTTATTGAAATTAATTTAATGTGAAATAATTAATTAATTTATATACAAGTAAAATTGTGTTATATAAGATATATAACAATTTTTAACGTACAGGGTGGATATATGGAAGCGAAAAAGGCCAAGCTAGAAGAACAGTTCCAGATAATCGCTTCTACGGAATTTCACAATGCTTCAACTCTCTTTCAAGGAATAGCAATATTTGTCAATGGCTATACTAAACCTTCGGCGGATGAGCTGAAACGATTAATGATGGCCCATGGTGGAATTTATCATCACTATATGCGACCACGCATTACAACACATATAATAGCATCAAATTTACCATACTCAAAAATCGTCATGTACAGGAAGAGTCAACATCCGGTCCCCATTTGTAAACCAGAATGGATTTCCGATAGTTTGAAAGCCGGTCGCGTTTTAGATTATCAGCAATATCTATTATACACTAATTGTACTGACACACAGCCAAGACTAATGTTCAAGGCTGGTGGGACAAATGAAAAATTGACAATTAGTTCAAATAATGGTACGAAGGATCAAAACTGTCTAAAATCTTTATCAGAGACTGCTAAACAATCCATTAAAGATATTGCCACGACTTTAAGTGTTATTAAAAATAATAAACCTTCAAGCTCAGAAGAAATCTTGAGTGAGGACGATCCATGTATGCTGGATAATTGTAACAATGAAGAATTTACAAAACCGAATTCTGTTACATTTAAGAGTATTAATGCTGCAAGAATAGTTTCAACGTCCGTCGCAAATTCTTCAATTGCACCAGAGCCTACAAAAGAAAGTGCAGTGAATCAGAGACAAGTTCAAAATGCACACTCAAAAACTAACCACAACAATTCGACGCAGAATGCCGGTTTCCTTACTGAGTTCTATAACAATTCTCGACTTCACCATATCTCAACAATGGGCGCCACTTTCAAAGACTATATAAACGAATTGCGAGATAAAAGCGATGGAACTTTTCCAGGATTAGACCGACTCAAGTCCACAGTCCGTAAAACTCAAACAACTGTTTCTTCAAATGGAAATGGCTCCGATTCGGATACGGAAATTTTTAATGTTCCAGTTAGTGATAACGGGAAGAAATCAGTTGGAAATATTGTAATGCATATAGATATGGATTGTTTCTTTGTATCTGTAGGTTTGCGAAACAAGCCAGAACTGGTTGGTCAACCAGTTGCCGTTGCTCATGCTAAAGGAAATCGTAAAACACGAGTACCAACAAAAGCTATGGAAGAGAAAGCCAATGACGATTCTGAAGCTAAAAGAGAAGATAATATGGAGGACGATGATTTTGGTTCTATGTCCGAAGTGGCGTCTTGTTCTTATGAAGCACGCAAGGCGGGAGTCAAAAATGGAATGTTCCTCGGACAGGCGTTAAAATTATGTCCAAATTTAAAAACCATAAAATACGACTTTGAGGGCTACAAAGAAGTTTCCTATGCATTGTACGATACGGTTGCATCATACACATTAAAAATTGAAGCCGTCAGTTGTGACGAAATGTATGCTGATTGTACTTCAATCCTAGCCGAGACCGGTTTAAACCCTATGCAATTTGCAAAAATAATCCGGAAGGAAATTAGAGACAAAACTGGATGTCCAGTTTCCACTGGTTTTGGAAGAAATAAATTGCAAGCTCGGTTGGCCACCAAGAAAGCTAAACCTGATGGTCAATTCTATTTAGAACAAGAAATGGTTCGATCCTATATCGGATCACTGAATGTTCGAGATTTACCAGGCAAGCATTAATTTTATTAATTAAATTATTGTTTAATTTGGAGATACTGAGTATACATTTTTACAGGTGTGGGTATGTCTACTACTCACAAATTAAAGGGTATGTTGGTACAGACTTGTGCCGAATTGCAAAACATCTCTTTAGCTTCTTTGCAAAAAGAATTTGGCAAGAAAACCGGAGAGATGCTCCACAATATGAGTCGAGGTGTGGACAATTCGAAATTGAATTTGGAACACGTAAGGAAGTCTGTATCCGCGGAAGTGAACTATGGTATTCGATTCAGGAACTCAATAGATGCTGAAGATTTTTTAAAAAAGTTATCAGTGGAAGTCTGTGCACGAATGAAGAAAGCTAATGTGAGGGGTCGATCTGTTACCTTAAAAGTTATGGTGAGAGCTAAAGAAGCACCTATAGAAACACCAAAGTTTATGGGTCATGGTCTCTGTGATTATTATACCAGATCCAAAAATTTCATTGCAGCCGTTGATGATGACGTCATCGTTACGAGGTGAGTGCATTTTTATATAGGAAGAAATATATATAACTAGCCCATAATACAATTTTAAGTAATTTTGAATATATTTAAAGGGAAGTATTGGCATTGTGGAATCAATTGCAACAAAAGCCAGAAGAAATTCGAGGAATTGGAATTCAGATTTCTAGACTAGAATCATTGAGATCAAAGGCCGGTACCACGAATATTTTAAATTTTATCAATAAAATTAAACCGTGTGATTCCGAAAATAAACAACGTGGATGTGATGAAAATGAATTACTTTTGAACAATATTGAAGTAAATTCAATTTCCAAAAAATCAGATAGTGATAATGGAAACTCTGAAAAATCAAAAAATTTAACAACGTTTTTTAGCAACAGTGTGAAAAAAGATAATCTTGATAGGCAGCCTACTCGCGAATATTCAGGGTTAAACAATTGTAAAATAGACGATAGTATACTTCCTGCGTTACCAGAAGATATTAAGAATGAAATTTTGCATGGAAAACACAATACTGTCAATTTTGAACATAACAAAGAGATTCAACAACCTGGACCTTCAAAAATGGTTACTGCAAGTAAATTAAATATGCTTGGAAAAACCATACAAAATGAAGAATCTTTAGCATCAAAGACTAAAAAAGATGCGTGTCTTTCATCCGATAATAATGTTTCTAATATAAACACTTTGGAAGAAAGACCAGCATCCAATTTGCAAAATCCTTTTATGACATCAGACCACAATAATTCTTTGTCTAATCTTTTAATGGAATCTGAGACTAATCAAGAAACAAATATTTTACAATTAACCCAAGATTTGGATGAAGCCGTATTGGCAGAATTACCAGAGGATATAAGAAATGAGATTTTGTCTGCAAAAATAATTAAAAAAAACAAAAATGATAAAAAAGACGATGAATTTTCAAGACCATCTGAAGCACTTGCAGTGGATGAGACATCAAGTAAATCATCCGAACCAGGACAAATATGCATTTCAGAAAAAAAATCGTCATGTAAAAAAATTCAAACTAGTCAAGAATCGTATTTTCGTCATACAAAACCAAGTACATCAAATTCAACAAAAGCAAAACTGCCACCAATAGAACAAATAAATATGGCGGTTCTTGTGGAACTGCCTGAGGAAATACGAAATGAAATTCTCAATGAATATCGCATGAAACAGCAAGAAGAAACGTCTTCTTTGGGAACAAAAGCTGAAGTGGCTCTTCAAACAGAACATAATATCGCAGTCGGTATTGCCAACGTTCAAACTAATTCCAATATGAACTCTGATTCGACGAAAACTGATTTAAATGTATCATTTTCACAAGTAGATCCAGAATATTTGGCAGCTTTGCCTGTAGAAATAAGAAACGATGTCAAGCAATATTGCACAACAAAGAAAATAGAAAAAGAAATGAAAATGAAAAAAAATCAACCACAAGCTACAGTGTCAAAGGGTCTAATCAATTTTTGGAATAAACCAAATGCAAATAAGAATTCGAATAAACCTAAAACAGTATTGCCAAAAGGTACCAAGAAAACAAAGAACACGAATACAAAATCTTCGAAAACAACGAAAAACTCAAAATTGGTAACTGAAAACAAAGAAACGTCAATAAGTCCAACTTATGAAAATGCAACAAAAGCAGTTACCAATACGACTGCACCTAATGAAAAAATAGTACCATCAGAATCAGAACCAACTCCTTTCGTGGAAAAACCAGAAATGAATGAAGAAGAGAAAATATTAAATACACTTGTGAATCGATTCCTGAATTTACCGCTTAAACAGGTAATAAAAAGTTTTCTACAAGGTTAAACAATATTACAAATATACAACATTAATAGGTCAACAGATAAACTAGTAATAAATAATTTTATTTCTGGTGTACATTCGTCTACATCATTATGAATCCTTCATTAGGAATCAGTAAAGCAGGAAATATTAATATTATTCCTATCGAACCACATTAGATATCAATTGTCTTAAAAAAATAAAAGAACCAACCCAAGGAATTTTCTTAGAATCTCACGTTTCACAGGTAAAGAGCCAAATACAAATGTGGATATCCTCAAACAACGACATAATTGAAATCGATGTTTTGTCGCTCATTACGTTTCTCAGTTCTCTCCCGGAAAGGAGACGCTTAACGGATCTTCATATTCTCTTAAAAATGATGCACAGGTGCGTATAAAAATCTCGCAAAGTTATACTACCGTCAAAAGACAGCGGGGCACTACGAGTTTTTAAGGATAAGAGATAAGGTCGTACAACATAATGCAGATAGTAAATGAGAGTAAAGTTATATTTTTAGCATAAGACATCATCGATAAAAAATGACAAAAAATTAGGAACGAACTAGCGCAACTAATCCTAGCGCGTTTACGCATTTTCAGATGCATCACCAGAAGCGGAAATTGCGTCTGGCACCGGACGTACAAGAGAATCGTCGAGCATGTCCAGAATTCAATGCGAGTAGAGTACAACAGCGACTTAATTCTACCGCCAATGAGGTGCGAACTTGCTGAGTGCGAAGTCGCCCCGTTTCATGTATAAATTGTCATTGTTATCATGGTCGTTTATCGAATAAATAATAATCGCCTTTATACAATTTTCCTAGTAAATTAATCGGTATAGAAAATAAAAGGAGGGACAGTATATATATTTACAAGGTGATTATACTTACCTTCCGGATCCATCGCATACGCACCGGCTTCGCGTCTTAAGCTCTTCGGTGTCGGTCGGTAATAAGTCACAAGGCTTTTACGTGCTTTTGGATGTTTTTGTAATATATATATTTTTTTAAATATAGTTTTTACTTTTTTTTGTTTGTTGTTCTCGTTACGCGCAGGGGTGGTGAAAAAATAGAAAGGGGTGAATCGGGCATGAGCATTCACTACTCCCACTCGGTGGTGCCCGGTGGTTTGGACGTAAGATCATATAGAACACGCGAAATACCGGGCACCGTCAATATCTCAGCCACCATTTTCTTTACCACCTGCAACAAATTTTATATTACTATTTTGTAGGAGTAGTAAATTTTACTATATTGTATATGCAATGTAGTAATTAGTAATAATATAATAGTTCAGTTATTACCAATGTGACTCTATGCAATATATATTTATCAAATGATAAATATAAAATTTATATGTAAAATATAACTGCGATATCATTGAACATACAAAATAAAAATTAATAAATGAAATAACACTATGAACATTTATTTTACTGTAAAATATATAATTTCATGGCTATTTCCTTGTATGATTGTAAAATATGATTAAAAATAAAAATACGAAACTTACATGCACGGGCAGTTCTATACCCGGAATACCCGGAGTTCCGGTCATGAAGTCCCGGGAACAGAAGGGCCTAAGAACAACTGAGCGCTGGCAAGATGGCGCTCTGGATACGGTATCTCGGTCAAAATGTACCGGAATAAGGATAACAGGCATTTGGCTGATGGCGCCCATGCAACCGTTCGAGGCTAATACTTGATTAGCCAGGTGATCAGCCTGGCGTAATGTGGCGATGACGTTTGATGTGAGATGAGTTGGCGTGATGTCAGTCACAGGATGTTGCACCAGCTGACCGAAGATATAGCACACACGATTTACATTGTGGCAGACACGGGGAATCAGTCGCGCCAGGAAAAGTATGTCTTCCCAGTCGACGTTATCCAAAGAAGGTTCGTCGCATGAGAGTCCCACCACGTAGCTATAACTCCGCCGGTCACCCTGGACAAAGATTACAAATTTATTAGATCTCATATAATTTGTT
Source organism: Cephus spinipes (assembly GCA_963971525.1). NCBI lineage: Eukaryota > Metazoa > Arthropoda > Insecta > Hymenoptera > Cephidae > Cephus > Cephus spinipes. The sequence goes on along the minus strand of OZ020580.1, from coordinate 5,284,786 downwards.
ATGCTATACGAGATAACCATCCTACCTGGACACCGACACTGCGAACGGGCAGGAGAGTTGCGGCAACATGACGGTGGCTTGATACTCGTCGTAGATGCTGCCGTTCAGATTCACTGGTAGCACCCTCCACGCGGTTCAGAAGGGCATGCTTCTTTTGAAGCATTTGCTCATACTCCGCTATTATCTTAACTATTACCTAAAGATTCATACAGATTTTGGCAAGATTGTTCTTTACTGTACGGCGTAGATAAAAGTTTCATACAAAATTACCTGTGTTTCGGAGAAATCCTTATCCATGTAAGGCTCATCAGCGCAAAGAATGCGAATAGCGAGTCCTGGACCAGGAAATGGATGGCGGGCTACTAGTGGAAAAGGCAGACCGAGGTCGCAACCCAGCTGCCTAACCTCGTCCTTATGAAAGTCCGTTAATGGCTCTACTACTCGACCTTGCTCTCTAAGTGCTCTCACCAATTCGCTGTCATTGTGATGTGTCTTTATCGCATCTGCTTTACCTGAGAGGATTGCACAAATGTACGTCAATGAATAAACGATAAAAAATCAAACGATAACTGAAAATGATAATCATTTAATACAAAAACATTAATTACCGCTAACTAAAGAGCTGGCACTTTCAATGAGATCTGGCCTGAGTGTACCCTGACCGAGAAACACCTCTTCCGGTTTCAGTCCCATCTCAGTCATCGCTTCGTTAGCTACTCTGACAAAGACATCTCCGATGATCTTACGCTTCTCTTCTGGATTTGTAGTGGCACAGAGCATCTTCGTCAGCCTTGTCCTCGGCCCAACCACACTGATTCCACTGAATGTTTTATTATTTGTTCCCCCAGAATTTGGTGGTACACCGATCGTCTCCATTGGCACAGTAGTCTGGCCTTCCATGAAGCTATGTGCTGCTTTCACAACACGAAGTTTCACACCTAGTTGAGCTAAACTCTGCTCTACAAATGGTGTTTCACCCTTGCGCATGAACCCGTTATCAATGTGAAGTGCAATTACTTGTTCCTTACTAAGCGCCTTGTGTAGCAGTGCGGCACATACAGTGGAATCTACACCGCCGCTAACCAACAACTGGAATCAACAATAACAAATTCATTGTATAATCAACCACGTACGAATCGTAAATAACTTATTCCTAATAATAAAATTAACAACTGATACTCACCAAAACTTTACTGTTGCCTACAGTTTCACGAATATATTGAATGCATTGAGACTCTCTACCACGCAGAGTATAATTACCAGTAAGACCAGCGACACCAAACAAAAAATTGTGTAGCATTGTTTTACCGTTGGGTGTCAGATCGACCTCAGGATGAAACTGCACGCCGTAGAGGTTCATCTTATCGCTGGCTATACCAACTACGAAATTGGAGGACTTGGCAGTGGTGCGGAAGGTATCGGCGACCCTATCTATACTGTCTCCATGGGTCAATAGGACCATTTGATCTTTTTCCAAGCCCCTGAATCAAGTGGAAGATATAAAAATTTTAACATATTAAATTATTGTATTATGTAATTCATCAGCGTTCAGACTAATAAAACTCGATACCTATATTCTAAGACTTATCAATTACTTACTTGAATAAAAGGCACTTGGTATCAACTTCTACAGGAAACTGTCCATCTTCGCGTGCTTCCTTTCTCATAACAGTACCGCCGAATTCTTTATTCATCATCTGCATTCCATAGCAGATACCTAATACGGGTATGCCTATTCGAAAAATATCAGCATCGTACCGTGGTGCGTCTTCTGCGTATACGGAGCTAGGTCCACCGGATATAATAATAGCTCTAGAAACAAAATATAAAAATTGAATAATGTGTACGTCACCCTGTACAATTGATTAACGGCACAATACATACTTGTAACCCTTTTCCTTAAGGGTGAACGCAGGCGTGTCAAGTGGTAGAATTTCACTATGTACACATAATTCACGAACCTTACGGTCAATCACTTTACCGTACTGAGCACCTGCGTCCAGTATGGCTACTCTTTCATTTGCTCCTACGATGCTCATCACACTATCGTCTGCACCGTTGTTTCTTTCCGTGCGAAACAGTAAACCATCCGCGTTCTTCTCCATGCCGTCTTCGTCGCCTCTATTGCTGTGGCTATTTCTATCACCCCAGCAGCACTGTAAACAAATTTTATTTACTCGACAGATTACATTTATACGTTCTGAATGAACTCTCCTTGAAAGGGTGATTACGATACAAGGATCTAGAATGATATTCATGAAGTATTACACAAGAAACGTTATGTGAGCATCATTGAGAAAAATAGTCTCGTTCCTGATACATATCATTAGAAGCTATTTACATTATTATTAAACTATTGCATTAATATTAATTAGCATTTTTTTCAGTTCATATGTATAGTATATATATACACATTTTCTAGTATGTACCATATTTCCACACTTGTGTATTGTTCGCAGCAACATTTTATAGATGCATTCTATTGTCGGATCCGGCCGAAATATTTTTTTGAGGAATGTCAAAACTTTTAGTCCTAAGACATATTCACAGAATGTCACACCCGTTTATTCGCACAGACAACGCACGTTTATCTCAGTTGTTAAGCTAAATGTTTTCAAATCTCAGATTAGATGCGTTGATTAGGTAAGGTTACCACGAGTCACACAGTTATGATTCTTAATCGGCGGAAAACAATTTTATTTCGCGTCGCGCTTCAATTGGCCTGTTGTTATATAGAGATACAATTATTGCAATGAGCATCCGCAAAAACTTTAGTACAATTAGAAAGTTTAATACTCGGCACTTAAGTGTCGAAACGACGATTGACTTAGAATGCTGAATGAGGTAGTTATTTATCACTTGATATGTTATTAAAGTTAAGCAGCTACGTTTAGCGTGACGTTTAAAAAACTTTTTCCTTGTTTCCAAAACTTAAAGGCTTCCTCTTTACTCGTACTATTTGCTAGATTCACAAGTGTACTCGCTTCAAGATCAGCGTCAAATGATTTTACGTCGGCAAATGCGAATCTCAAATGATCCGTCAAATTTTACGGATTGGCTAAACGTCATAGCGAGCTAAAAATATCACGAACTGAAAATACATTCCACGGAAAGGTTGCGGATAGTATCTATTATTAAGCTCTTCTCCAATGCGATATGGCGCGCTTGCAATTTTCCATCGCGCACGCACAATTTCACGAAAGATTGTCCACGCTGTTTTAAAAGCGCGTGAGTATAAGACTATATATATGTATATATATATATATATATAAATTGTATACTTTTCTATATCGGCAATAGTTAACTTTACGTTATGAAAGTTTGACCCTTGACGTCCCAGAATGGATTTGGAAATTATCAGTTTAATCTACACGCAATTTAACCTTCGATAACCCCTGACGCGGATAATTATCGATTTGATATAAATTGCAAAATTATTTTGAGCTATATTACAAAAGTTGTCTTGTAACTCTACATCAATTAATTGCTAGAGTTTTCATAATGAATCGATATGTACCACATACGTTAGACATGTTTGTCGAAATAGCTGAAAGCGTGTAAAAACAGAAATTAAATTATCACGTTACGTTAATTACTAAATACTATCTACAGATACGCTGATAAATATTATATATATATATCCATTTAACAACCTTATATGATGCTTACGCGTTATGTAAATCTGAACATTCACCAAGGAGGTCATTTAACCGGTACTACCGTAAAAATCTGTTAGCCGTTATATAATAATAATATTATGGGTAAAAGACTGCAATTATTAACTATCAAGGAGAATCTATAAAGTAGCTTGATTTTCTATTTCAATCCTTTATCCATACATATTATAAATATACAATTACAAATTATTTTGCTTTACGGAAATATAACATTAAGTTCAATATCATTTGGTATATTTCCCTATCTTTGGGTATTTGGTCAATTAGATGGACTTTCTTAGATCAATTTATTTATACAAAATTATAAAAGTGATACTTTATATCGTCTTTAGGTTTAGTGTAATGATTAAACAAATAACAATAGCAGATGCATGAATTGACGCATTTGATAAATTTACTATCATTGCCCTATATTTATTATAACAGAAAATGAAAGATTTATATGTGACAAATTCTATTACATGAAAATTTGTATTAACGAATAATTCAAACATGATATTCTAATGGGTTTGTATATAATCGTGTATATAAATTTCAATGTAAAACAGAATGGTTATCTTGCTACATATGAATTAGAATAATATGAAAACTGATTATATTAATATAAAATACTATGCTTTGAATTTATCAATTTGATTTTTTAGAATTTGACGTAATTCTAAAAAGTTGCTTATTTAATAAAAATTTGAATGTGATCAACTTATATACTGTTTCCTCTCTATACACACACACACATACACACATATACATATATATGTATATATATATATATATAATTTACAATTTTCCAATGGTAATATCACAATGCTCCAAAAACTCTTTGTCATCTCACACTGGTACTACTGCAATGCAAAATATGAAATTACAAGGTAACCGAAACAGATACCAAATCATAGCAAATAACCAAAACTATTTAAAGCAATACTCCAAATGCTCCAATATATTAATATAATAATTCTCACAATAAAAACTTCCACAGTAATCAGTAAAAAGTCCACTTCCATATTTATATAAATAATACCACACAACACTATCTTTTCACTAGCGTTCTATGCTACAACTACCTAGTACTACCTTTACATGTTCATCAAGAGCAATAAAGTAGAAAAGTGCAAAGGAGGGCAATGACAGCGACCTCCGTAGAAATTTCACAAGATCAAGTAAAAGCTTCTTTCAAATCTGAAATTTGGTGCACAGAAAAATCCAGAATGAATCTAGGAATGATAGACAAGAGAAGCGACCAGATTTGATGATTGCAGATTGCAGATAAAAACAAATCGCCGGCCAAGTTTCGGAACACGTTCCTCGAAAGGGTACTTGATGAGCGCAGTGGATCCTTTGGAGTTAAGAGGTCATGAAATTCACTTTGAACCTGGTGAAGATGGACTTACCGAACGAAATGGTCCGGGGAGCGTTTCGCCGCGAAATCGCCGGAGAATGTAAAATTAATTGCAGGAAAACAGAGTATGCACACACTGGACGAGGCGGCCATTCATTCGCCACGATGCAATGATTACTCGGGTGACAACCGTGATGGTGGACTTGAAACTTGAAGTTGGATGTCTGGTGCTGTTGAATGATGCTAATGGCGCTGTGTTCTTGTTACCGATGCAACATAAGATGACAATCCAGAGGGCCTTGCATGTAAATTTACACTAAATTACGATTAAATTAATCACGATCTAAAATAATCCTTATTTATTGGAATTAACAATTATCCTTGGTCTACGCAATACAGAATAATCTACTCTATTGATTATACGCTGCACGCCTGCTACTACCGAGCGAAAACAATGCTGACCGTACATATCTTCTTTATCGGCATAGTATATATTTCTATGAAACACCCTAAACCTAAAAAGGTGCGACTTACTTATAATATTTTGGAAAATAAAGTTTTTCAAACGTAAATGAAGAGAATTTTTTTACTAAACACAGAGATGAATAGGGAGATGCTCAACGCTACAGTTTTAGGCGATACCAAAATCATGGCGCTAAATCGTAGCGGCGAGTCCGGAAGTAGCATTTTGTAATCATCGCCTCCGTCGATAATGCGTATCTCGACGTAACCGAACTGAACGTGATCATAAAAGTGTAGCTTGGTAGGCAGAGGTTCTCCGCTACTCACCGGTAGTTCCCAAAGCAACCCTTAGAACGAGACCGCAAAATATAGAACTCTTCAAGAACTATTGAAAAAGCCTAACAATGAAACGTTTTCCGAATACCGAGGTGGCAATTTCATACCCGTGTAGCACCGCAATTTTTGAAAAATACAAATTTTAACGATGTTACGTAGCAGAACTATTCTTAAAACCTATCAGGAACTATAGAACTCCTGGAAAACTTTTGAAAACGCCTATTGTTTACGAAATTGCGTTGCCAACTACACACGCGTATAGCACCTCAATTTTTGAAAAATACATATTTTAACGATGTTACGTAGCAGAACTATTCTTAAAACCTATCAGGAACTATAGAACTTCTCGTGAACTATTGAAAAAGCTTATTGTTGTAACATGTTTAAGAAATTGCGGTGCCAACTTCAAGACCAGGTAGCACCTCAATTTTTTATAAATGTTTCATCAATAGGCTTTTTCAATAGTTCTCGAAGTGTTGTATGCTTTCTGATAGGTTTAGGAATAGTTATTCTACGCAACATCGATAAAATATCTGGTATACTAGTGGCATCATACGCTTCAGTGCAGGCAGGCGTGAGATGCTGGCTTTCAGTGTTGTTTTCCAATGTGTTCCAAACAGTTCCGGGATAGTTCTCTCTAGTACTCAATGTTGGGACCATAATTTCGCTCTAACCTATTGTTTAAACAATGCTGGAAGCTGGCACCGCACTGCTGCACTCCTCAGTGCAGACAGGCATGAAGTGCTGGCTTTTGTCATAGTAATTCTTATCGAGCATACACTGTTTGCTCGAACTTAAGATTGTAAAAAAAAATATTTAGGCAATATCTAATGAGCGGCCTCGTTCGAAGTGTTGCTTTGGGAACCAGCGGTAAGTAGCGGAGAACCTCTACCCGCCAAGGTATAATAAACGTTCGTGATCACGATCAGCTTGGCTACGACGGGATACGCTTTATCGACGGAGGCGATGATCACAAAATCCTACTTCGGGATTCACCTCTACGATTTGACGCTGTGATTTTGGCATCGCCTAAAACCATAGCATTGCGCATCTCCCTACTTATACTGGCACATGTCCCCCATTTGGGGATACAGCCACAAGGAAAGGAAGGAAGGATCTCCCTACTTATCTCTGCTGATCAATTGTCTAGCAGTTTATACACATACGTGTACATCACTAATTTATAGGTTTTCCTATAGTAGACGACATAGATTAATAATATCTCAACATTTTCAATATAAAGATCTGTTGAAAATAGCCAACGAAATCACAATTTATTCAGAAAATAATAACCAGTTTGCAGACTTTAATGTGTTAACTAGTCAAAAATTTACAATGCAAATGTCAAGGCTCCCAAGCAAAAGATCGCGGAAACATCGCATTTGGCTCGTTTACGAATGCATAAGGACGTGACTTTTGAAGCGGTCAGGGGAATACGACGATAACTTAAGGATCATCCAGAAGAGTATAATATCATTAATATACCCAACAATGACTTCATAGAAAAAGTTTAAAAAGTTGTCTCCACAATGAACAAATCCGCATGAAAGATGAACGGAAAGAAATATAAGGTTATGTCGTCACGTGAGTATATCCTGATTCACTCGGGGATCGGTGACAATTATGACGGTTGGGTGTAGGAAGTCGTCGACATTTCTCACTGTTCCAAGCATCATGTCAGCATTCCATCCAAGCCGATGTTCATATATCAGTGGTGTTCATGCCATTTCAAGTAGAAGGGAGTGTTAGCAGAAGTTCACTTTCTGCTAAGCAGTACAACAAAGCATTGCAATGAATTGACCACCCGATTACATTAAAAATTTGAAAATCAAATTCCAAATACAAAATTACTTTGTATATTCTCAAAATCATACAAGGAATCAGTTTATTGATTTCAAGAATATATTTATGTAACAAAATTCGATGCCGGAAATGTCTCCTTGTATATCTAACATAATGACAAAGTGGGAATGTAATCTTTCAAAATTTCAAATGGAGCATTGAGTGCAATTTTTAATTAATTCAAGAATGAAGCGAGGTTGAACTTTTGAAATGGATGCTGTAACACATCATATTCATATGATATGACATACATGGCATCTAACGAATCCGCCTTTTCCTTTGTCAATGCAAGTCCGGCTGACACCTAGCATAAAATGATTTACACACCCATAACAACTCGTAATTTATCAATAAATCTTTCTCACGACATTATGCCACTGCGTAAAAAAGTATACGAAAATTTTTAATGTCACTTCAATGGCATTTTTATCCTTTGAATGGATGACAATATCAGATTTCATATACCTCAATAATATTTACAACAGCAGTAAGACGTTTTTTTCAGTAAGTATGTTTTCAGTAAAACAGAATTTTTAATAAGGTAGTACAGGTTACTCAACCGAATAGTGCAAGATAACAGAGATAAGCATACGAATTAATGAATTTATTAAGAATACTTTACTCCTAGCATTTTTCGACTTTCAAATCACTTTCTTTTAGCATTTCGAACTGTGAAATGTGGGAACCTCGCCTTATAATACGAAATGTCCGTAGTTTCTTCTTCATTGATATTTATGGTTTAGGCGTTTTTTCCTGTTACGCTCGTGAGAATCTGCTATCATCTCGAAGGCTTTATAGTTCTTTTTTTACACATTTTTTTTAACAGGTTCCTTTAATATCTTTGCGAGTGACTTGATTGATGTTTCAAGATGTACTTAGAAGAGCCACTCACTTTCGGGCGATTAAAAGTGCCATGGTCGTCAGGTTATTATATTCGTTTTATTCTTTTTTTTTCCTATTTGTTCCTTTCATACTTGTTTTTTTCCATTTTTTTTTCTTTTCTCCGTATCAAAATTCCTAAATGTGATAACCAAGCGCCTGCGTAACTCATGTATTCGTGAGGCTCCCGCATAAATTGTTTCCCGTGTTTCGTGTTTTTTTTTATATTTACAATTATTTTCACTTCAACAATCATAAATATTCTTATTTATTATAACATCGTTTCATGAATAAGTAATTAACCAATGTATCAATCAGTGTAACGTTAATTAACAATTGTATGCATAAGAAATAGTAAAGTTTGAAATTAATAATATTTCATACTTTTTACATGCAATTAATAATTCATTTTTTTTAAATAAAAAATTAGTATTCTTATCCCGATTAGATTACAAAAATAAAAGGTTAGTATACTGTATACTTTTTTAACCCTATTCCTACCAGGCTGTGACTTTTGATCGCATTTGAGGTTTAAGTAACTTTAATTTCCGTAATCACATTTATTTAGTAATGACATTTCGTATATTTTATTAGTTGATATTTCCAATATGAAAATTAATTTTTCAGATTTTTATACTGTGGCTTGAATTATTGTCATATAAAATGTCAAAGTCACATAATAGCAGTCAACGTCGAAGCACGGTAGAAATAAGATGAAGTACATTTACGCTTTATAATAATTGCCAAAAAATAAAATCAACATTTTAAAAAATACTACAAATTCACAAGTATATGAAAGGCTCGTAACATTGTAAGAATATTCTCGCATACTTAATCTGCCTGATCGAATTTCAATGTGGCAATCGTATAAGTTTTCAAGTAATTCCAATAGCTAAACGGCTACATCTTTCATGACCCTAAACCGGTAAAACACCATCTTTCAATTATATAAAAAATGTTTATTCCAAACTAGTTACAACCGTCCAACATCTTACAGTCAAAGCCATAGACACAACTGATCTTTTTTTTATTTTTAATCTCTTCATCTTCTCGTCTCTTTTTCGAATACAATTTGATCGACGATCATTGCAGAACTATAGAATTCAAATTCTGCCTCGTCTACTGACTTTCTGTATAGTCTAAACGGGACTGTCAGAATTCCGTAAAAAATGTTGTCTAACACCACGCATGAAGTAGCATAGCACACATAAAAATATATATACAGGGTTAGTCAGTAGAAACGCACCAGCAAAAGTTGGCCGCAAGTGACCGACACGACAGTGGAGCCTTTTCAAAAAATGATATGTGACTGTGACAGATTTCCATAAGCGAAAACTGACAGTTCGCATAACAATAAGGTTTTTGAAATAGTTCAATAGTTAGGTTACTGAAATAATTAATTAATATTGTAATGACAAAATGTAATGTCAGTTAAGATTTATTTTCACAACAGATTTTTTTCCTGCACTTTTTTGCTACAAAAACATTTCAATTAATTGATTTTTAAATTAATTGCAGCATTGTATTGCAGAATTGCAGTTGTGATCATTATTTACAAATATCAAAATTGTGAATATTTTAAACTTTACATTGTTTTAATTGCGATCTGTGGTGAAAATAAATCTTAACTGATATTACATTTTGTCATTAAAATATTAATTAATTATTTCAATACCCTAACTATTGAAATATTTCAATAACCTTATTGCTATGTGAACTGTCAATTTACGCTTATGGGAATCTGTGACAGTCACGTGTCACTTTTTGAAGAGGCCACGCTGCCGTGTCGGCCAATTGCGGCCAACTTCTGCTGGTGCGTTTCTACTGACTAACCCTGTATACCTTTAGGTATAAAATTAGTATATAATATAGTATATAATAATATAAACAGTATATAAATGCATACTTGTTAATGCCATTGTATTTTGAATATGGTATATATTATCTTACAAACTCGAAAACATTATCTAACTTTACATACGAATCGTCAATCATTTTTCAACCATGTATACTTTTACTTTTATCTGATTATGAGTGAAATTTACACGAAGCACGCCTCTGGTCGCTCGAGGATATTAGCATTGATGATTCTGATGATTTTTCCGTAAAAAATTTTGAATGGTTATTAATACTCATGGGCTAAGTGTGGGAAGCGTGATGTGCGTTGACATTTAATTATCCTGATCTAAGATATATTTATTTAACTTACGCCAATATTTTTCTGTGCCGTCTACTGCAGTTTGCGTCGTGGCGTTAAACGACAAAAAATGAAAATTTCGATTTTTGAGAGAGTTGATAAAGCTCAAATTAGAATTGAAGTTTTCTACTTAAAAGTTTCTTCGATTCATTTTTTCGAATGTATTTCATAATATTAATAAACTCGAGTCTAATTTTTTATTTCCAAATTTTTTTTAAATTTCGTTAACATCAGCGACATCAACGACATAAGAAACTAAACTTGTACGAAATTATTAACTCATTATGTTTGACTATTCCTCTATTGCCATTTTGATATTATGTAATTTTAAATTAAATAAAGATAACATCTTACAGAAAATATACTCTTTATTCATATTCAAAAACAGTGAATAAGGTACACAGGTATTATTTCACAATGGTAAGATCAAATTCATTCATCCTTATCATAGTAAGAAGTGTCCGTGAATCATATTCCTAAGCTTTAGAAATGTATGGCGGTCTTCTGGCTAACAGACGCGGCTACTGCTGGGATATGATCACCCACGGGCTGGAATCCGTTTTCGTCGGCAACGTAGATCACTTTGTATGTTTGACCGTTCGTTTCGTCGACGTAACTATAAGAACCCTGCGCTACCACAGCGGGTTCACCTTTGGGTCCAACAGGTTTGAGAGCTCCGCTTTCCTCAACGGAAATTCCATTCTCGGTGTCAAAGCCGTACGTGTAAGGACCTTCCGGTGAAATGTCCTGTACCTGACGAACAATGGCAATAGGTTTTCCAGGTACATGCTGACTCACTGGATTATATTGTGCCGAAACAGCAGCCACCAGGACAAAGCACAAAATCTGAAATTAAAAAAATGACATTCATTCCATCAGCTAAATAAGTTTAAGATACGTTATAACATATCTGTTGCCCAGATACATTTCGCAATGTGAATTTATTACTTTATTATAATTGGCAAAAAAAAATTCTATCAGCATATTTCTACAATAGCAAAGCCTCAGGATGACTTTATTTGCATCCTTAAAAAGGGCAAACACCCACGTAAGACTCCTGACCTCGTATAAGTTCATTTTTTTCCCAGGGGCTGTTAATAACGTAGTTCCATTGACGTAAGTCAAGTATAGGAGCATCTTCACGTGGAAGATGTCACTGTAACTGTACCGACGAAAAGGATGTTACAATAGTAAAAATTAATACTTAAAATCATAAAGTCTCAAAGACTATTTGTTTCGCAATTTTAATACCACGTGTGTGATTTCCATTTGATATCCAGTTTAGGATAATTTTTTAAAAGAAATTTAAAAAGGACAGAATGCTATGTCCAGAACTCACAAGGAACTTCATTGTGTTCGGAGATCAGATTCTGAGACCGTACTGACAATTCTGAGATGTCCGGTGCTATTTATACAGTCATCTTTCTAGCCCTGCTAAATATAATGTCAACAACTTTGATTTCTATAGATTCTGAAAAAAATCGAGATATATTTAAATGTCTTTACAAAAACGGTCGAAGGATATTAAAATGACGTTTTCCTCCCGCTCAACAAGGGTGTGTCGGATTCTGACTGTGGCGTTTACATAATCGATCGATTTAGTCGGCGTAAAAGGTCAAAGCGACAAATAAATTTTAGCAGAAGAATCTTCCTATCAGATTGTCCGATTTTTGGTACCCCCCACAAGCGAAAGCCGGGATTGTTCGGAGAGCTGTTGGTATAAAAGACACCCAGACCCACACTGAAGTCAATCTTATTCCAAAACGCATCTCCATTCCGGCTAAGCGTCAGGCTCTCTCCTCCATCTATAGAATGAAGTTCCTCGTGAGTTAAAAAATCATTTATTGACATGTGAACAGGAGAAAAAAATAGATTTGATCATTAGAAAGCGATCTAGAAATTTTCTATCTTCCCAACAATTGGTTTTGTGACTGTTGTGATATATATATTCAAGTGTTATATCGTGCAATGTATGGCTATTATTGATTGAAGACTATTTTTTCATAAATTAATTAATCATACTGATTTTTATTATGGCTCTATACTAATTACTTAATCAATGTGCAAATCATATTATTATCCCGGAGAGATCGATAGATCTACCTTAAATATTTGAATTTCCATATTCATACGTACTACACAATTAACACTTATAAGCCTCCGGCATTAAGAAGCACATTAACACGATCATGTGATGATGATTATAGAGAGATGTCCCCTACAAAAATACATTTAACGTGTTGCTGGATTATAGTTAGATCGAATAACATTTAAAAACTGGTATTTCGAAAACATCTCTCACGTGAAATGGCCAAAGTCAATAAAAAATTTTTTTTAAAATCAAAAGGAATAAAAATATTATTACGACGCAATTACTCGGAGTAACAATCAAAATAGACAGAAAATCATAACTAATACTCATATATTATTTCAGATTGTATCTCTCGCCCTGGTGGCTGCAGCTTGCGCTCAGTACCAGCAACCAACAAAGCCAATTGCCATTCTCCGACAGGCCCAAGACATTGCCCCCGATGGTTCTTACTCCTACAACTATGACACTGAGAATGGAATTTCTGTCGCGGAAAATGGGGCACCCAAGGCCGTAGGACCCAAAGGAGAACCTGCGGTAGTTTCCAGTGGTCAATACCAGTATACCGCCCCCGACGGCAACGTTTATCAGATCACCTACATCTCTGACGAAAACGGATTCCAACCCCAGGGTGCTCACCTTCCAGTCGCCCCACCGGTTCCTGAGGCCATCCAACGCGCCATTGCTTACAACGCTGCTCACCCAGAAGAAAATGAATACAATCCCGCGGCTACACCCGTATACAGGCGATTCTAAGATAGATAACGTGAATCCTGCTACACTTTAAGGACCTTCCTGTATTTGTATAATATATAGAACTTCATATAAAATTGTTTAAGCAGTTTTTATTCTATTTTTCCCCTTTGACGACCGTTTCTTCCTATTTCTTGTATATGAAAAAACTGTATTGTACAGTTCAACTAACTCTGTCTCAGTTCCCATGTTCAAGATTCGCCAGAGGCAAAATTATACCAAAATCATTATAGACTTTTGTAACGGTTATTTTCATTGCATGAGCCTTTACAGACACGTGTCAATAATGACCTGACGTAGCATCAATTATTTCTCTTCACGTTGATACGCAATATTTTTCTAGGAAATAAATCTCTTTAACATAATTCCATAAGAAAATACTATTTCACAAGTAATGTTATGCATAGTCGATATTTTTATAATTACATAATTAATATCAGTAACAAACCATTAAGGAGTATAGTCTAATGTTCACTATTGTTCGTGATATACTGTACTATGTACATAGCCGGGCCGCGATATCAATTCTTTTTTGAAGGGACTAATTTACGTTTCGTTTCCTAAACAGATGGCCTTTCAAAGTCGTGGCTCGACTATGCCTCTGTTATCATTGTTAAGCAGATCCGTTTTATTTTTCAAGAAATATTTTTAGATACTCCAATGGATCGTGGTTATCTTGTAAAATATTTTTACCATTTCTATCTCCATATGTAATTCATAATTTAATCTCAGGGTGGAGTTCGTAAGGTTAGAATAGTGGTACTCGTTTCGCAATGCCAAGTCGAAGTTCACAGAACGGGTGTCAGGTATTGTGCTACGTATCCCTAGTGCATTACGCAACGATGAGTATTGTTTGATACAACATAACATAACTAACTTGAATACCGTAACGATACTTCAATTCGATAGTAGCGAATGATAAGTATCGTGCTACGTGTGTATACGACAAAGTAAAACAGCGAGTCTAGCGAAACGATAGTAAGATATACACGGATGCAATAATTCCAGACGGACATGATCTAGGTGTTGCCACCTGTTGGACGAGCTATGCAACTATTTTGTTTGATCATTGCGATCAAGTTGGATTAGGTTAGGTTGACTATTATATAAGAATTGCAGGGACATTCGAGTGCATAAAGTTTTGAAAGGATTCAATGTTTGTATGAAATTCGGTTGGCGACATCCGTTTCACTTTGAGGGGACTTCTTTATGTTTCGGTTCGTAAGAACATGGCCCCTCTCAATTTGAAACTGATATCGCGTACAGACTATAGAATGAATATTCTTGTACGCGCGTTATGTATTTGCGAACATTTAAACGAAAGTATGCTTCTATATATGTGGCTGTCAGCAGGTAAATAAACGGTGAGCGCCATTTTCGAAACTATCATTAGGCGGTCTATCATCGGCCTGATGATCATTGACATAAAGGTTGCGAATGACTGGTCAAAAAATGTTTGCCATACTTGGAAAGGTAATTCGATGAGGCATCTATGGCCAATGACAAACGGAATGGGTTAGACGATAGTGAATTGGCTATTTAAATGTCATCAACGATCAATGGCGAATGAACCATATGCGGTTTACATTTTATAATTAAAAAAAAAAATGTAAATCTGAAACGATAGTGAAGCTCGCGTGATCAATAGTAATTTCCGAATTCAAGATTTTTTGAATGTCAATTATGTAAGTTATAAATTTAACATGAATTTCTAAAAATGTTTTTTCAATCATTGAATTTAATAATTATTTTTTGTAATGTCCTGATAATAATATCGTAGCTTTAACTATATGTGAAGAAATAGATACGATTGTGAGATAAAAATTTTAAAAACTGGTAGAACCGGTTTTTCAAAATTATATACCGAATCGTGTCCGCGTATTTCGACGAAATTTCGATAATTACAACAATTACGAAACAAATAAGACAGAGGGTTCTTTCTTGAGTAATAAGTTGGCATAACTGGGAGGTTACCTTGCCTTACCTTACTTTTACATTAGTTTTACGTACCTACTCCACCCTGTTTCCCACCTCTTATTTCTGCTCATCGTCAGCATCATCATTGTTACCAACAACTGAACACAGAAAGAATAGTTTTTAATGTCAAGGCGTCTTTTGTTAGAGCACTCCCATAATACCCTATTGCCATTATGGCTATGGTATAACTCTTGCAGCAATAAACTAAAAAAATTGGGTCGTCAATTTATTTACTCTGAACCGGCCTCTATAAAAATTTCACGGTTTTTCGAGTAGATAAGAATTTACAAGCATTTCAGACTGAACGTATCCCGGTACTTGAGGTAGTCTGGGATCAGTCATTAGTAATGAGTATCGTTACGTGTACGAGTACCTGTAAAATGGTGTAATTCGCACAGGATAATATAAATCGAAGAGAAACGCAACATTTTTGCCAAACCAGTCAGATCGAACGTCCGATATTTAGTAATCGGTATCGTTCGCAATTAATTTCCTTGAGAACAGACCTTGCCTGCCGTTTCTCAGGAAATACAATGGACTCTCTTATCGGTGACAGGAATCTGCTTCGTTAGCGTCACGCCGTTATTCTTTCGTGTTCCTGGCTTCACAAGTCTTGTGTTTTACGGGAGAGAAATTTATCGCCAAAATTCTATGTTCTATGCAAATTTATCGTTTTATATCACACGAGATTCAACCACGAATTCTAACCTGTGAAGATAAAACGCAAGGACATTCGAAAATATTTCGCAATATTTCGAATCGTGCCGTACTACCTAATACAATATGCAATATCAAAACCCCTAATTAATTATGAAATACTTAAAACCAATAAAAAAATAATAATTCGTATATAAAAGCATAACGAATCGATAAATCGAATAAGAAATATCATGATCGTATAGATAAAAACTTTTTTTTTCTATTCAAATCCTTCGCGCCCACCATTTACCACCTACGTACATTTAATCGTGTTGAAAGATGCGCAGGATTTTTTTTCATAATCTTGCAAGCGGAATATGAATTATCCTTCGTGTGCATAATTCCCACGCATTAAAATCGTTGCTTCGTCAGTCTTCGAGAATCTCGAAAATCCTCCTGTACTATTTTCTCAGCAGTGCCATCAAAACGTTCAAATACGAAAGTGAAGTAATTGTAAGAAAAAAAAAAGTTAAATTTTCAAAACTCGTCCTTTTTCGATCACCGATACGTAAATCTAATTGATCTCTTCTGCAAGGACCCTCGGATAGTGAATAATGATTCTGGATCCATTGAGTGAAAGGAATACGCCCTGTGGACGATCCATAACGGATCCAACAATCTGAATCCTGAGGTCGCTCATAACCCGCAATCCCAGATAGGCCTCTATAGACGGTCTGGCCATTTACTGCACGTTACTACTGCCGATCCTCATAATACAGACAACGAATCACGAATGTAAAGGTGCACGAGTACCGATTGTGAGACGAACTGCAACCTACAATTTAAGCTGAGTAGGTAAAATAGACAAGCAATCGTGTACGTCTTTAATAAGTGCACACGTGATATATGAACATGCACCTTGTGAAGGCGCAACATTATAATAATAAATTTAGATGTTTAACTAACGAGGAGTTATTAAAACCATTATATATAAGATGAATAAATTGTATGAATAATAAAATGAAATTAAACGCTCTTTACCTAACTATTGGTAAAACAACCCAAAACGCGTATTGTTATCATGTATTATATACGTATCGAGTGGAAAATAGTGTAGTAATACATACAAATGTATCTTACAAGACAATCCACTCTATATATATACATGTACTTATATCTACATGAATGTTAAAAGATAATACCGTATCATTTCGTAATATGTTATTTGTAGGTAACAATATATTATATCGTTAAGGTTAAACACGAAAAGTGATGTCTTACTATCAAATCCTTGATATCTCATTCGTGAAATACGTTTTAAGCAATAATAAAAGCTCCATGTCAATATATATCATTTTTACATAATTATGGGATACGAACGTTCCATGGGGATCAGACGACTATAAACAGTAATTTTGACTTCTGGTTAATTAATTGCCAGCGTTACATGTGCTCCTTATAGCTAATGTCATTGGATGACTTTCACTCGTGTTCCACCCTCTATTTTTTTTTTCGTTTTAGTCCATTATCCACTACCCGTGCAATTATTTGATATTAATGTGCCTATAATATGTAGTATTTACCTTGTAAAGGAATCTTCGTATGTAATCCAAAGTGGCAACTGTCGGATAGGTCATATCGTCAGGTCACTGAAGCACCATCGCAAGTGCCAACTCGATGGAAGAAGTTGGGAATCGAGAATCAAGAATGTAGGGAATGACGTTAGAACACTGGTGGTGGGTTCACTGAAGTGTACAGGGATCCCATAGTCTATCGTAAGATGAGAAGCCATGGTACCCCACTTTAGGCGAGGAGGAGTCCTTCCAATTGGTCGCTTCTTGGAAATAAGAAGGAAGAACCAGAGCTCCATCGAGTATAAATTCTCCCCAGATCTATCTCAATGTTCATCCACGCGGTTACCAAGAACGAGCTTAGACAGCATACGGAAAGGTCCTGTACCATCAAAAAGGAATTTTTAAACAATTCGTACCTACGTCCATACGTGATTCGCAAGAATACATCATGAAGATACTCGTGAGTGTAACAATAAGTTATCGTTCCTATCAGTAAAAGCGGAAAATATAGTTGCATTACCTTGATTTTAATAATATTTTAAAAAACTAAAATTTTCTTCCTCTTTGTATATTACTACTTTCTTATGTACAAGCAGAATATTTTTTTGGAATTTTTCATCATTTGAAAGGGGGTGGTCCCTTTTATAAATTATAGTATTACTCGTACATTAGTGTATATCATGTGTAGTGATAGTTGATAAAAAATTACATGTTTAATATTTGTCGCATACAGCACTCATTAAAATCAATTAGAATGAAGTTTACGTATTATCATGTCCGCTTTCTGAATTCCAAGGGTAGCATGCGGCATGACCATTCACTTCTGGCGTATTTATAATACTGACAACCATCAAGGGAACAATGACTGAGAAATAACTATTAAGGATGACAATGACAATGTAACCACGATTAATGTTTCAGGTAGCAATATTGGGTCTGCTAACGATAGCTCAGGCACAATTCAACAGATACCCTGATTATTACGGCAGACGTATCGGCATTCTTCGACAAGCTCAGGACACCTCGGTTGATGGTTCTTACGCCTACAGGTAACGATTATTCGTTTCTAATTCGCACACGTTATTCGCATTTTGATTTATTACCCTAACTTCCCACTGCCAGCCATTCATAACGTTCCTCTTGGCTTAGCTCGAATTTTTCAATGGAAGCGCCAACACCAGAAGACAATGGCAAAGAGACCATTGTTGTCTTAATTATCAGATTGGTGAACGCGCGAACTTTTTGATTTTGATCGGTTAACGTGAATATTTTCTAAGCATCATATTGCCAACGATACAAGAGTTTGGTTGGCAGCGATGCTTAATAATAAGCTACATTGCTATCGTACATAGATATCTATATGTATATATGGATTGTGATGGAAAAATTGTTCATTTCATAATTCGTGAATCAGCCATTTTTTACTCCACAGATATTAACACATACTTCTATTTGCATAATACATGTGCAGCCATGACGAGAGCATAACAGAACGGATATCCGGAAGATCTAATCGCTCTTGGTACTTAGTTTAAAGTTAGATATCAAACCTACTACATAATGGATACCCCGGCTAAAATAGATTCATGGAAATTATTTGGCATACGAAAAGAGTACTAAGCACCTCGTCATACGAAGTCTTAGAAATACAATTGAAAAAAATATGTCTTTGTATCTTTGATAGATAGCTATTATTTGAGTACCAAATATGAGGAATATATATAACAAAAAACTGAATATTAATATAAGAAAATTAATCAACCGATTCTGCCGTTCCTTCATGCCTTCAATTCGTATGGTATTTTGATTAAAATATGTATTTTTGTTCAGTTAAAAAATATCGCTCACTTAAATAATTTCGTGCTCGCAACCAAAGAATTATGAAGATCATGCTCTCGTATATTAATGAATCAAAAAAAGTCGGGGGCGATTGTTACCTCCGACGGCGACTCTCACAATGTCGAAGGATTGCGAGACGTTGAAAAAAGTAGCGACCGAGGGAAGATAATTGGCGTAGATGTTAATCGTGCGCATTACACGCTGCGCAGTTCGATGCAATGCCGTTGCATAATTTCTCAATTACAATTAACCTAGCTGCCTACAGTCTGCAGCCAGCTCTTCGGCATCGACACCTTCTTCCGTTTTCTCCATCCATGTCCGGTGATTTCTTCAGGGAACGAACGCAGCGCCTTCTGGCGGCGAAATCTCGAAATACGTCCATCTAGAAATAGCCAAACTGGCATGTATGACTGGCAGGTAACATAAAATTTTTTTATCTTGTGTTTTAGTTACGATACCGAAAATGGAATCTCCGTGGCTGAGGAAGGCCGTCCGAAGAATCTTGGTCTTGCCGGACAAGCGGAAGTTGTTCAAGGACACTTCAGCTACACGGCACCAGGTGGCATACCAATTTCTGTAAGCTACATTGCCGATGAAAATGGCTACCGAGCGAGTGGTGCTCATCTACCAACACCACCACCAATCCCAATCGCCATACAGCGGGCCTTGGCCTACAATGCTGCTCATCCTGAGGAAGATGAATCTCAAAGGAGATACTAATTCTCTGAAATGATTTATTTCTCAACATTTTAGACCATATTTGATAAAACTGTTCTTTTGTAACCTTGATATGCAATCCTTATGCAATCCCATTACCTTAAAACTTCGCTGTACTCCTCTATTGTAATGTAAATGCCTTACGGTAATAAATTAATAACGACCGATAAAAATACTGGTTTTTCTTTTTCTTATTATTTAACAGTTCAATTGTAAATGCTAACTTTCAATATATTTACCTCATTCACGGATAAATAGTACTATGTATAGATTTTCTATGTTTGCATACGTTTTTGGTCTTCTATTATCCTTTTGGCAACTACGGTGTCATCGGTGGCACGCTTACTTTTCTGAATTTTAAAAATTTAGCGGTATATAAGGTAGGGCTGTAAATTCTAAAGTACCATTGTTTTGAACCAGATGGAAGCTAGAAGTTACCATATTTAGTGAAAAAAGTCATGTTTTCCTTCTGAAATTACATCATAGCGACAATGGCAGTGTTTGGCAAAAACATCGCTGAGAGCAAATACGATTGATTGGTCATTTGACCGTTACAGACAGTCGTGAGATTTGACCAATCAAACGTATTTGCTCCCTCAGCGGTGTTTCTGCTGAACGCAGCCAATGTTTCCGACAACATGCCAACTTGCCATTACGCCGTACGTGATAGTTAAGATCCTTCTCCTAAGAGATCACTACACTCCTCATTCATGATTACGAAATTAATGATTTTCAGTACCAAAAATGTTTATGTTTACAAAAATATTAAAATCATTACCGTAAGGTGTGTTATATTTTTATTTATAACAGAAAAAAACGAGAGTTATTTTGAGAACCATTGCCGACTAATCTATAAATCACAAAGTTTTGTATAATAATTTGAAATAAGAATCGTAATTCAATATTTCTCTACGTACCAAAACATAAACCATCGACTTTACGCGTGACCCAAGCGTAATTTAACGTTCATCGAATAAAAATATGATAGCAATTAAGATTGTGTGCAAGCTGTGTCGTTGCGGCACTCTTTTGACGCTGTATGGTTAAAGAGTCGGTCAAAGCGTTAATAATCATGAAACAAAATTTATGAACCTATGGAGACCATTTAGCATAAGGAAAAGCACAAAATTTCAGAGAATCCGGTTATACTATCGTTCTGTTACATGTAAATTAATAGTAATCGTAATATCACGGTAAAGGTGAGCCAGTGAAAGCAAATCATCGCTTGCCGGCTTCGTTGCTTGCCATCCGTTAGTTGCGCAACACTTCGTGAATCCGCGGACTCCGCCACCCGTCGATTACTAATTGCTGGCTAATTGTTCAATGTACTTGTACAGGTCGTTCCAATCGATACCATCAATACGAGTTACAAATTAAATGCAAACCAATTATCATAAATGCAATTATAGGTTACCGTACATACGTAGTTTCAGACTTGTGAAAATAGCATATGCTGAGAATAGCGTATAAAAGTAAAATTCACTGCGACTCACATATTCCCAACGCTGATATCAACAGGTTCACTGTATCAATTGAGGTTAGGAGTGCGCCAAGTAATATCCGGTGATCTCCCTTAAGATCTAATGTCGAAATTAAGAAAGGAGGAATGCAACAAACAAGATTAGAAGGGTCCGGACACTACCGACACGAGTTTCATTCATAGTAAAATGAATGGCGATGCACGAAATAATGAGTTTGCATACAATCGCGGAACAGCCTAATAGTCACGCTTGAAAAATACTGGTCAAGGCGTCTCATATGGACAGACGTCGATCTCAATAACGATTTCGTCAATTGATCATGATTGTTAAAAGATGGAAATGATTCTTCTGAATTCTAACCTAATTCTTGCGCAGGAATCCAAATCATATGGCTTCCGACTGATGAAACGGCCGATATCGAACTGCTTCGCCATTACTTCATCCGACATCATCGCATCTCGACCACGCCAACAGAGAACTTACACTTTTCTTTTAACACAACACCTGCAGAGATTATGTTTATGCATCGCGATCCGCCTGTCGTTACTCGTGGTGAAATATAGAAGATAAAAATGGATGTTCTCATCTCTGGTATGACGCGCTCTTAAGATACCCTGTAATTGGCCGTTGCGCTACATACATTGGTTCTACAGATATGTCAGGTTTATTGCTGGGTCGATCGGTACGCACCTAGCGGACGATGTACGAAAATACTTGTGAATGCATCGCCTGTGGGTTAAGGAATTATCCTCTTCTTTTACGTGTTTACGATATACATAGTTGATGAAATATTACAGTTGCTTGTACTGCGTTACAGAAGGATGCAATTGAGTGGGATAAATTTCAATTGCATATCGGGAGAATGGCGTTTAGGCATAAATGGAGCGAACAGGATAAAGTGGCATCTAGGATAAAGATGGAGTCACCGTTAATACTAGGCTTATCGATGTAATCTATAACAAAGTATATGGAGGATTATGAAAGGGTAGAAAAAATGTAGGAACTTCACTGGCACTTAATATATTCTACAAATTCTTATTAAGACGTGTGTAATCATGTTATGTGAATAATCGGTTAAGGGTTGGTACGATAGGCGTGCTATTGCGACGTTATTTGTAATTACAATATAGTGATTTTTCAAGTCCTAAGAATCGAGAGTGGAAAGGTGAGGGTGAAAATAAAGGTCAGGCAAGACAAAGGAAGAGGAATCCTCGTGGTGAAACTTCCCACGTAAAAGCTCACTGGAAATATTACAGGAATGTGAAAATGTAAATTGTATATTTTTTATTTATATAATGCTTTATACTTAAGACGATTTTTTTTCTCTTCAAACTTATTAGAATATTATTTTAAGTGCAGTTCACACATTGATGGTCGTTTCTAGGGATTTGCTGTCACAAGTCCCAGGGTCGGTAAATGGGAAGTTGTAGATTTGAAAATCGTGGAGATGCAACCTTTTTTTTTCATGTAGATAACAAGATGGAGGATCACGAAGATTTGTGTTGGTGCAAGGATAGCTAAGGATACACACTCAGAGGCATTCCAGGAGTTCTAGATCGCGCTACAACCGGGACTTAAGAGTTACTTGAACCCGGTCTGACCTTTCCGGCTTTATTAGCCGCGGCGTCGGCTTGGGTATGCCTCATCATCTTCGCAGGCTTACCAACACGAGGTCTCGCATACCTCCGGGGTCCTCCTGAGAATCATTATGGGAACTTTGCGTTCCTGCTTTTTCGCCAGGTCGAGATGCAAACTATTATTTTAAGTTCATAATCGTACAAAGTTTTTTTTACTGATTCACATCATGGAATTATATAAGAAATTGAATTATTTTTTATATACGTGCACAGGTGTAAGTAGATATATTAGAGTGCCACCAAAGAACAATTAGAATTATAGAAATTAAAAGACTCACTGAGCTGTATGAACACTTGTAATTAGTCATAATGCAAATGAAGTATAATAATAGAGTAACAATAACGTCACTGCTAGAATCCCTGGAATAGAAGAATAACAAAAATTACAGAAGACAAATGAAAAATAACTCTGAGGCATGGTACGTGGGTCTTCTGCTGTACCGAAGATTCTTATACCATCCCAGTAAACTAAAATGATAGAAAAACAAATTAAAACGTACGAAAATGTCAAATTTTATTTTCCTTAATTAAACAAATATTTGTATCATTGAAATTCCTAGTAGCACATGTAGTCAGACGGTAATTCATGTTCGAATTACTCAACACTTTACAAGCAAACTTTCATTTTTCATTTCATACATGTCCAAAATAACATAGTCAATAACCTATCATTAGATTAATTTTTGAAAGCCTCGTTCTTACAAGGACCAATGAGAAGGCAACGAATTTGGCAATAAGGTGCCATAGAAGAAGACGAAATCAATAATGGAATAATACTTTAAATTACTTATATCAACTTTCATTAAAGGAGTTTATGACAGACGCAATATTATACTGCGTCTTATGCTAAAACGGTCACTCAAGGACCGGTTCTTGAATATCATTTCTCAAACGGCCAACAATGGTATCGTTGTTCGTAAGTGGTCAATGACGAAAAAAAATTGGAAAAAGGTGGCAATCTGAAGAAAACAAACAGGCCAAAACAGTACGGGTCTATTGGCAAAATCAATGAGAAAGCTATGAACACTGTTGGTTACAAAATTGTAATTTACCTGTAATACTCGTATGGAATTATTGTAGGGTTATTCTACAGGTCCTTTCAAAACTGACAAGTTCACGTTAGACAGATACAATTTTCAATAAAAGCTACGTAAATTATTTTACATCTTCCTTTAACTTACCAAAGTCATAGGTTTATCGTATAGTTACTTATTTTCACAGAAAATAATTTCATGTAAATTGTACAGAATTCACTTTTGAAACGAAACCCTTCTACCTTGAAATTTTATATATGCTTTCCCATGAACTCACATTAGACATTTTTATACATGGTAGGACTAAAAATGACAGCAATAAAGTGTGTAAGACGTGACAGGAATTTGTACAGGTCACTCTGTCGTTTATTCCCATATATGCTCTTGTATAATACGACTTTATTCAAAGTAGCGTCTCTAGTAAATGCGGTCGAGAAACTTTGAAGTAAAAATTAATAAATAATTACTTTTTTTACAATAACAACCGACAGATTGATATAACGTGTATACAGATTGCTAATTCATGTTGTATTATGCTCGTCCATGTTTAGCGCTAGGAATCAGTATATATATATATATATATATATATATATATAGTACTAATAATACTGTAAATTATTGATGGTCCATCTGTAAGTATTACCCACGTTCACCGCACTTACTAAATTACGCACTAATCAAAACTTCCATCACTGCTATTTTTTAAAAATAATTAACTACAGTTACTTTATTATCAACGTACTTTAAATGACTGAAATTTGAATACACTTATAAATTATTTCTCTAAATCTCTGTAATGAATATTTAAAAACCTCCCCACTAACCATAATCAATTATTAGCTCATAAGCCACCCACAGAAATGATAAGCTTACTACTAAACCCTATCGTTACGTCACGGATAATATAATAAATAAATCAAACTCTATATGTTCATTATGCACGTGATTATGAATCAAACGAAAACTCAGACTGAGATGGCATTTACATATTGTAAATGACAAGAAGATGACCTCTTCGTCAACTAATACTTATATCCATTTCGAAAGTATTATACATTTTTGACTTTACTCCAAAGCCAGTTCCACAGCTTTGTTGGACCAGTTATAATTAAAATATGGAACTCCAAATTGGTCAAAACTTTCAAAAGGAACAATATTGACTAATAAGAAAACAATTTTTTCGACTAATACAATTAGGCCCGGTAAGGCTATAAAAATTTCTCAATGTATTGGCAATTAAAAATTTTTTGTCAACACTATTCAATTTTCATATTACTTAAGCTCATCACTTCGAATGGCATCGTTTGGCATTTCGCAAAAAGTTACCTTCACCCACGTACCTACCACCTAATCTGAAATCCTGATTTAACATGATCGGTAAGATGTCATTCATATATCTAGCATATATATATATATTACGTGTGTGTATATATCTATCTAAATACAAACTAGTGATGTCACACCACGGACAAAGAAAAGCCATATACCAACTGTGTAAAAGTAAAGTACGAGTGGCTGGGTAGCAAGGAGTTACACTTTGTGGAAGGGATCATCTGCCAGGTTTTGTATAAATGGCGAGACGATCCATGCAGGATCGCACATTGAGTTCAAGTCGCTCCAAGAGCCCCTTACCAAGTGATCAGTCTTCCATCGGGATGCAGTTTTTAGTGAGTTTCACGTGATCGACGGGAATAATAATTTTTCTTGTTTTAACAAGCTCATTTTTTTCAGGAATGAAATTGACATTCATTATACCTTTATTATTCATTGAAAAGAGTGACGAAATTTATTTGCATTGTATTATGGGCAAAATTTGAGAAAGTTTTATTGGATAGGGTTGGGGCGGGTACGGGGTTGGAGGGGGGATTGGGTATTTACAGATATACCTGATTATAGATATATCATACTTTTTTTTTAGATTGTGTGTTTCGCCCTTGTGGGCTGTGCTGTTGGGCAATTTGGTAATTTCCGTGGATACCAAAATCAAAATGTATTTCCACAACCTGCCAAACCGCAATATCAACCTCCAGTTCAGCCCCAATATAAGTATGGCTATACCGGTTTATAATTAGTAATAAATATTTGACCTATACACAAATCACTTAAACTAACCAGATTAGTACGGAGGGATACTAATCTTCATACTCGCATAGTCAGGATAACATTCTACTTGGCTAATATAATTTTAATAATACGAACGACAGTCTTAAAACAAACATTTCATTAATCAAATTGATCCTGATTTTATAAAAAAAATTTCAACCCAGCACAGTTACCGTTTAGTAGAGAAAGTATCACGTGATAGTAGTAAAGTAATACATGAGTCAACCCCGCATGATTCAATATCTAACAAGCTTTAAAGACCCGTTCACATTGCACTGTACATACCCGGTTACTCAGTCCAAGCGCACCACTTGAATATGGCTTTGCTATAAAAATCAAACGATTAACGCTAACTTCAGGCGATACGTTTGGACTGGATAACTCGGTATATTACCACCTCCTGCTTTTCAGCTCATAAGTATACTTGTCATATCGGACAATTTGTTACGTCGTAATGTTAATTTCACACTTTGTATGGTAGCAGCTGATTAATTTATTACCTAGTCAATTAGCAGAAGCAGCGTGAAGCATTCAATGCAGTATAAATTTATATTTAGCGTGTCTGGCTACATAGTGATAATTAATGTTAACAACCCTGATATAAACTTTGGCAATTTATTACTTTAAATACAAATTGTGATATAATTGTTATTAAAACTTACAGTCCTGGCCAACCGCAAATACAAATCCGAAGCCAATCGAGCGATATTTCTCCGGACGGTTCTTACGCATGGAGCTACGAGACCGAAAATGGAATCTCAGCCTCTGAGAGTGGTTCGCCTAAGGCTGTACCTGAGGGACAGGCAGAGGTTAATGAAATTAGTGCATTTTTATATGATTGTTTGACAAGTGTATATATATATATATATATATATATATATGCATATTGATGAAGTATACGTGACGGCCATTTTTATTCTTCAGGTCGTCCAAGGTCAATATTCTTATACGGCACCCGATGGAACCCCCATAACCGTGAGGTACATCGCTGACGAAAATGGCTTCCGCGCCGAGGGAGCTCATCTACCGACTCCACCACCAATTCCAGAGGCGATTCAGAAGTCACTTGCTATTCTTCCTAAAACTGCCGAATTTCAACCAACTTATCAACAACAACCGCAGCAGCAGTATCAACCGAGCTTCAATCAAAATCCCTATCGCAGATTTTAAATCGAACTTCGCCATGAAGATATTGTCCTTATAGACCGTGTTGATGCTACCGGATGTCTCGGCTGACTTCCGGTTGCGCTTACGGTCGTGCCGTGCTACCGTTAACCTGTGATTACTTTGTTGAATACGATAAAGAGTTTACGGAAATATATAACAATGATTTTTTGAAAAGTCTGTCTCTTTTTTTCTTTGTCTATGCACATTTATCTTCTAAGTAAATCATTCTCATTTACGTATTAGAGATTATTTGATTTTGTTTTAGCTTAATCTTCAGCCTGGAAGGTACTTTGTTTTCGAGTAATAAAAATTTTACAATTTTTTTTTTCGACTTTTAATACGATACGAAAAGGTTATGCTGGTTAGGTATTTACATATTTATTATAAATGTATGATGGATCGAATTTTTTAACTGTAATTTCATATTTTTTATATGCTACATCTCGATTGATTTTTTTACCTTGTTATTTATGACGTATCAAATTCGACCGTTTTTTTCTAGTAGAATGTTACTAGACAATCCAATTATATTGTACAGTGAAAAAAATTGAAAAGAAGGAACACACGAAAAAAAAGGAAAAAATCTGGAATTTAGCTTTAATTAATTTAATTTTTTTTATGAATGCGGATCCAACACGTATATTGGGGATTCCCATATAAAATCCTACCTGATGATAGACCTGTTTATGCAAATTTATACATTACGTCATGCGAGCAAATACTATTGTGTAGTAGAATTCGACAATAAAAATTTAGATTCAAAGAATAATCCATTAGTAGCAACATGCCAAGCAATTTTCAAAAGAGAAAATCATTTCCTCACAATGATATATGACGGTCACTAGATATTACGTAATATCTCAAAATTTAGCCAGCATTAGAAATATATTTGGAAACTTTGAACAATAAAAAAAAAGTAAATAAATAACGAATGACAATTATTCCAATATAATTTTACGAGGCAAATCTATAAAGTTCGATATAAAAAATCGATTAATAATAAATCCGTGCGTTGCATAAATATAAATAAAAAAAATTTAATAAATGTTCACTGAACTTAAATAATTAGTACTTTGGAAGTTTCATAAAACATTTCAAAACTAATAGCCATCCATGAACTTTCCTTGTTAGATACCCATACGAATAACAAAGTGGATTCTGCCATTTTTCTGACAGGCAAATTCACGCTTGATTACACTTCGTGATATTAAACATAACATTAATATATTAAACGTAACGTTTAACATTTAACGCGAAGGTTTTCGCGTGCCCGTTGTCGTATCTGATAAAAAAATGAATCTCGCATCTCTGCCGATACGTAATCGTGAATGCTGGTCAAACCTTGAACTATAGCAAACAGTGTTTAACGCTCACCGACCTGTAGATCGTTACTGCCTGACTTTTGACATCTTTATTAGACATTCTGTCAATTCGATTGACTATCACGATACGAGCCACAAGTGGTGGATGATAATTCGTAGGTAAAATCCTTGTAGGAAAAAAACGTAAATAAAATCCTTGTACAAATATCCATCTAATAAAGGAACCTTGTATAGATATATAAGCCCGTATTCACAACCGCTCTTAAAATCACTAACAGAGTCGCCTGTAGTTAAAAGTCAGTAAGAAAAAATTTAAAAGCGCGCTATTAACACTAAAAGCGAGTTTTGAATACGACCTATAGAATATACAATGTATATCATTGTATCTATAGTAAATTTGTCTAGTAGAAAAAAAAGTTCATAACGCACTAAGCTACTCAAATTATTTAAAATATTTTACCCTGGTCCAAATTTGTTTTACGATTATTAAACTCTTCAATGTATAATTATATTCACTGATGATTCAAATTTCCCGCTGATATTTTGTCTCGCCCTACCAGTTTTCTTTACTATTTACTTGTATCTAATACATTAAAAGCATCAACTGATAATTTAAAGTGCTTAAACTTGACTGTCCTTGATGATTTGTCATTAAATACTTTGAAAAATTTTTGAGTTTTCTATCATTAAATATATATATATATGTATTATCATTTTTGATTAATAATATTTCATACAGCCAACGTGCATACAGAAAATTTATTATCTTATCCAATGATTTATATTTTTACAAATAATTTTGCCTACTACAATGACTAACCAGTCGTCAATTTCATTCCATTCGGTAATCCAATTATTGTTTTCCTCTATTTTACAAGCATGATCCAGATACGAATGGGTACTGTGGGGATACAAAAAATGTATATAATTTTATCGAATCATCGAACAAATGCCAATTCACCACTAAACCTTATCCCTACTTAAATATTTAAGTATAAGGCACTGTCATTGATGATAGCATCTATACTGTCTGCATGCTTATTCCTACGGACGAGAGACTTTATTGGATGACTGGTGCAAATATCTCAGAGCAGTAGCAGATTTCGATGCAGCTTCCGTTATGTCAGAGACTAGAGAATTTACCATCAGTCACGATCTGCCTTTAGGATCGATGAAAGTCATGACCGGTAGACGTAAGATGATTTTAACAAGATAAGTTTACTCCTCGCTATATGATTTTACGTGACGTAATGTTTCGCAATAACGGTAACGATGATTTAAGGTAGTTTTAATAAGACGTGTAATAAATAAATGTGCATTAATATCGATAAGCAAAGTCTGGCAGGCATTTGCAGTTTTGAACATTAAAAATGTGCTGCTTCGTCTTCATCCTACGGTGATTCTTAAGATCAAGAGTTCACAACTGAAACGTGATGTGGCATTTGATCGCTGTGCTATCCAATCGGAGGATCGAGACGGAAAGTTCTACGAATCTTTCCGTGGATTTGATCAATCAATACAATTCAATGAAATCAATAAATTAGTACAACGGGATTTAAACCCAGACGGACACACTCAGCTTTTTTTTATATTTCAAAAAGTATACATATCTGCAACTATGAAGATAAGGGATTTTTTTAAATGCCATGTTTGTAAATAGTTTAGAATATTATTAATTATATACTTATTTATTTGTTGTTAACGTTAATAATTTTAAAAACAGACAAAGTAAAAAATACTCATTCGAAAAGTTCCAAAAAAAATGACACACATATCAGCTACTCGGATGAGAATTTCGCGATCTTAAAATTTTTTCTCATAGCTCTTAATTTTTGTTTTCGACTCTTAGAAATAAATTTGACTTAGCTGAGATTCGATCGACAAAAAAAGACACCCTGGGGTCTTTAGTAGCATCGAATAAATTCAAAATCTTAAATTTTAACAGTTAACCACGAACTGGGACTCTCTCGTTAATTATAATGTCGGTGGCATCTTTGACTAAAGATGCAATTTTCCATTGCTATCGATCCGATCGATTACAATGATTAATTAGCATTAAAGTATCATGAATAGGCGATGAGTACATCCAATCATAGGTATCGCTAATTCGATATGATTGATGATGATTGGTAGTGCATTTGTATAAGTCAGTTGATAATAATGATGTACAAAATAAAATCAACTACTGTCGATATAGAATGTACTGGGATAATAGATTGGGATGAAGAATAAGGTGAAGACTAGTGGAGGGAAGTTGAGACTGGAGTAGTGTAAAGTGCAGGGCATGGCATGGGCGGGTCTTTCAGGTGAAAGTGCTCTACGCATCTTAGCATCCTCCGTTATTTCAAATTTTTATTCAAGATGCCGGTCAAGGACTAATCAATATCTATAGCTTTTAGCGTAGGCGGACGCGTGTTACCAAAGGTTGGCCAATGATCTAGGATCTTTTTTTTATTCCTGTGTTACATCAATACATAATCATATGACGCTATTAAAAAAGATGTCTTTCGCATAAAAAAGAGTGATCGTTTAGAAATAGGGAGACCTATTTTATGGCTTCAAAATGTTGAATTATATCAGATTGACCGGTATTAGATTTCTCTTTCGTTTCTTTGCATACAAATTAACTGATTATATCGTTATTAGCTTATTAGTAATATTATTAACGTTCATTAGTCGGTCGGGTGTCTTTCTGCTCGTTAAAAAATATATTGTCCTTTCAAAATTGGCAGCGATGTGTCGAGTGGAATCTAAATCTATATGGGTCAATCATACACGAGTTTAACATGTGGCATTATTCAGTATAGAGGTTATTCGGGGAAAGTTAAACGTCACCCTCTTGTGTCTGGTTTCACATAGACTAAATTTCCACTGACACAGAGTCGAGTTCAAATAGAGCTGAAATAGAGTCCAGATTTTTTACCTTCAGCCGTTTCCATTGTATTTCTACTAGGCGGAGTTCAAGCGTTGATCTACACCCAACGATTCAAGTAGAGTTGATGGGGAGTTGAGTGGAAATATCAGTTATACCATCAACGCTTCTTATTTGTCATTTCTCTTGGATGATTGAGCTCAAGATCATTAAGACTGACTTATGTCATCGTGCTCTTCGTACATTTTTTCAACTAACTGCTTATAACGTTTTTCAAGTCTATACTGGTTTTTACGGTATAAATCCACAAGATCTACATGTAGCATCTTTTAATACATTTTAAACTGTCAGTACTACATAGTTGGCAGCACCACTTACACCAGTTTCCGCTTTCCAGTTCGACCCCAGATGCGCGTTTACACCAAACCTGATTTCGCCCAACCCAGAATCATTCGTAGGGTTAGGCCTAAAAATGAGTTTGGCATTTTCACCACACTTTCAAGTTCGATTCAATTCTGTTTCAACCTTATTTCAACCTAACACTTATTGCGGTGGAAACTAACTCATAGTGAGCTCCTAGGTATGTCTTATAATTTAGTTTTGCTTTTGTGTATTGATCATGTAGTGTTTTGTCGTTATTATTGACTGAGCGTGCTGCCTGTTTTACCGGTAGAGTAGACCTTTCTTGTGCTATGTACCAAATGAGTAATGGTTCTTTGACGAACTTAATGGATATATTTGTAGTGTATCTTATTGTAATGAAAAAATTAAAAAATGATTCATTTTTAGATATTAAAGATAGATTCATAATGAACTGATATAACTTTGAACATTTTTATTCATCACTGTTTTGCCGTGGCAACGTTCTGTCTATTGACATCACTTATGACGAGTACTTCAGTATTTAACCAACCACGTCGCTGACATCTTGTCTTTGGAAATATGTCAGATTTTTAATCTGGGTTGACTTTAATTTATGACTCGAAATTCGCTTGTAATTGAAAGGAATCATAACCAAAGGAGAAGCGTTGTGTGACTTATTAGTTACTGACGATTTAGTTGTCAAATCTGAGGTGAAAATGCCGGATCATTTAGGAGACGATATGCGCAAAGTGAAAGGAGAAGAGGAAAAGGAAGAGAAGGAAATAAAATGTTAGAATTAGAAAAAAACCATAATGTACAACGTCTAACCTTTTTTTTTATTCATTAATTTTATACTATTATTTTTCCAGCTCTGGATGAAGGAGACATTGCACTGTTGAAAACCTATGTAAGTATATTTTCCTTGTATTTAATTAATTTAAAATATTTAATATCGTAGTTTCAAGCTGCTACATTTCAGTAGTCGGATATTTCAATATGAATATCGAATGCTAGTCTCTATTACAATTTGTGATCGTTGCTTTGTTTCAGGAATACTATATTAAATATGCTTTTATCAATATTTATCAATTTTCAAAATGGTTATTCCTGATTTATTCTTATTTCAGGGTCAGGGACAATACACAAAGAGTATCAAGGCTGTGGAAGAGGATATACAGACAATAATAAAACGTGTGAATGAACTTACTGGCATCAAAGAATCAGACACTGGTCTTGCACCTCCAGCCCTTTGGGATCTTGCAGCCGATAAACAAACATTGCAAAATGAACAGCCTCTACAAGTAGCACGTTGTACTAAGATCATCAACGCTGACTCCGATGATCCCAAGTACATCATCAATGTCAAACAATTTGCAAAATTTGTGGTTGACCTGGCAGATTCAGTTGCACCAACTGACATTGAAGAGGGCATGCGCGTTGGTGTTGATCGGAATAAATATCAGATTCACATTCCTTTGCCACCTAAGATTGATCCCACCGTGACAATGATGCAGGTTGAGGAAAAACCTGATGTGACTTACAGTGACGTTGGAGGTTGCAAGGAACAAATTGAAAAATTGCGAGAAGTTGTGGAGACTCCTCTGTTACACGTAAGTTAAATAGTGTAATTCATTGTTTGCCTTTAGAATTAAATCCTAATAAATAAGATGTAGCGTTCATCTTATTTCATTACAAAGATATAGTATAATTATAAAGCATTTGTTGGTAGCCGGAGAAGTTCGTAAAATTGGGGATCGAGCCACCAAAGGGTGTTTTATTATTTGGCCCACCAGGAACTGGAAAGACCTTGTGTGCACGAGCCGTAGCCAATAGAACAGACGCCTGTTTCATCCGTGTTATCGGTTCGGAATTGGTTCAAAAATACGTAGGCGAGGTATGAAGCAATATTTTGCATTGTATAAAGTGTAACAAATTATCTCCAAAATCATAATTAATATTCTTAATCCACGACTAGGGAGCGCGTATGGTAAGAGAATTATTCGAAATGGCGCGCAGTAAGAAAGCCTGTTTAATCTTCTTTGACGAAATTGATGCTATTGGTGGTGCCCGTTTTGACGATGGCGCCGGTGGGGACAATGAAGTTCAACGAACTATGTTAGAACTAATTAACCAACTAGACGGGTGGGTTATCAATCACGTAATTAATCATTTCGCATAATCAATCAGTTGGCTGTGACAAAAATATGTCTATTTTCTTAACAGATTTGATCCCAGAGGTAATATCAAGGTTCTTATGGCGACAAATAGGCCGGACACTTTGGATCCGGCATTGATGCGACCTGGTAGATTAGATCGAAAAGTCGAATTTGGTTTACCCGATCTAGAAGGGCGTACGCACATTTTCAAAATTCACGCTAGATCAATGAGCGTCGAGAGAGACATCCGATTTGAGTTGCTGGCACGACTCTGCCCGAACAGCACAGGCGCAGAAATCCGTTCAGTTTGCACCGAGGCTGGAATGTTTGCCATTCGTGCTCGACGCAAGGTAGCTACTGAGAAAGATTTCCTTGAAGCCGTTAATAAGGTCATCAAGTCTTACGCTAAGTTCTCCGCTACACCTAAGTATATGACTTACAATTAAATATTTAGCATGGCTCGAGTTGTTTTTGAAACATAGATTTCGCGCCTGTCTTCTTTGATAAAAATAAAGAAAAAAAGTATTAAAATCTTAAATCTTTCTTGTATTGACACTTATTCTATTGTATTTTATAAAATGTTCGATAACTACAAAATGTTTGGCATAGCAATGCGAAGCATTTGATAAGCATGCTTTAAAAGATATATCTCTTATTTTTATGATTGGCTTCTTCAGTCCCTTCGAAGGAAATTAAGTTTAACAGCTGAATCTGGTTTATTGATTAGTAACGATTTGGAATCTAATGTTTTTCCTTCCCACGTGAACTTCAGCTCTCGGCATATCTGAAAAATGTTCGTGTTTCGTTAGCGTTAAATAAATGTTGATAAATCATTCTTAAAATTATACGTACGCGTAACAAAGTGACTTGTATATTCTGTTCGGCTAGACGTCTTGCAATACATGACCTTGGTCCATGGCCAAACGGTAGCAATAAATAGGGATGTACAGTTTTGCTATTACTTGAAGATTTTTCTTGATCCTCCTTACGGCTCTCTTCGCGGATCCATCGTTCTGGTATAAATGATTGGGAATTTTCGAAATACTCTTCCAAGCGACAAATCACTTGATTCTGAGTAACTACGACGGTCTAAAAATATTCCAGGACTTAAATAAGTTATACTTTGTTTGTTATTCCTAGATACTTTCTCAAAAGATTAAATGAGCCACGTGTACGTACTCCTTTGGGAACTTGATAGCCATTCAGAATTACGTCGTTCTGTAAAATTCGCCCGACACCAACGGAAATTGGATTCAATCTCAAAGTTTCTTTTATGATCGCCTTAGTGTAACTCGCTTTTCCCAAAATAGTGGCGTTCACCGGATCCTCAGGATTCTCCAATAATTTTTTGGATTCTTTATAAAGAACTTCCTGAGTTCTTGGATTATTCGCTAAGTGATACAATGCAAATGCTGTAGTATAAGTAGTCTGAAAGTAAATCATCATAAATTAATTCGATTCCGAATGAGCTCTCTAATTTTAAATTTAGACTCATTTTCTTACCGTATCTATACCAGCGAGTAACATGTCGCAAGCCATTCCAACTACATCTTTTTCGTCCAATGCAGGATTTTTTAAATATATTTCCAAAAGGGACTCTGTGTCTTTCGAAGGAATTTGATTCATTCCTTTTATTTTTCGCGATACCATTTCGATGGCTACCCTTAAAAATAAAATACTTTACATGTAGATATACGAATTGATAAGTAGTAGAAAAGTTATTAGATAAGCAAGATTGTAAGCAAAACGACTTACTCCTCCATACAGTTTTGTGCTTTGCATAATTTTCTATAGAGAGGTGTATTAAAATATCTCCACAGTCTCAGACCATTATCCAACGCAAGAATTGCTTTATTAGTTGACAAAGCAGCTTCTATCAATTTTGAACTTCGAGAACCTTCCAGCATCTCTACTTCTGAGAAACTATTTAGTTTTACATCAAAAGCTACCAGACACGTCACTGCGTAACACACAACACATTTTAGACATATGCAAATTTAAATTGTATCAATTTTTTGATGAATGTAATCAAAAATTCTTAACCGAATGGATATAGAATTTTTAATCGTTAAGAAAGTCCTACATTCCAGATAGAGACGCGACAGCAATGGTAAAAAATTATCAAATTTCTCTCGGGTGCAAATTTTCAAAAATTGCTTGACAACCATATCAGTGTCCTGCAAATAATTCTTTACATTTTGCGGTCGACTTATGGCCTTTTGCAGTTCTTTACGCAATCTCCACCATTCTGGTCCATTTCTGTGAAGCATAATACAAAGTATTTAAATTCATTGACAATGAGATTAATATAAAAAAAAAAACATTTAACAGTGCAAATATTTTAATTAATTAATTACGTAGGCAACAGTCCTCCACTGTTATAAATATGAGGACGATCCTTTCTATATTTTGCAAGAGCAAGATGGCTTCGTCTCTCTGGATGCAAATTCATTTCAGCCCGAAATATTTCAGCAATATCTTCAGGTCTGAAGATCCAAACCAAATGAACACCCGGTACAATTTCCTCTCGAACCAGTGGACCGTACCGAGCCAATTTTTTAGCTCCATTCTTATGTAATCTTTCAAAATTATATTCACCTACAATTAATTTTAAAAAACTATATACTTTTTTAGAATTATCCATTATCAATTCTATATTAGAATTTTTTTTTAAATTCCCTCTCTTACCAGGATGGTCAGAATGAAACTCATCCTTACCAACAGCGCAAGAAAAAAAGTAAAAATAAAAAACGCGACTTACCAACCCAAGGAAAATACTTGTACAGAGTACCAATAAACGGCAGAGACTTCGGACCTGGAATATCCTCGAATGGTCGAGGACTGAGTTTATTCACCCGTTTCTGATTTGTGACTGAACGCTGCAGACTTTTTAGACATTTTTTTAATACCGACAACATCCTGCTCTTCGACGAGGATTCACTAATCGAATATCTTTTTCGAGGAATTATAAAAAAAACTAACACAGCAAGGTTTGGTACTTTGAAATAATGTGGTTTAACGGTTTATCTCTTTTTCACTACCTTTGGATCAATCTCGTGAAATGGTTCCTCGTTTACATTCATGTATCAAAATCGTGAGGTCTCCTCATCCTTCCTTTATGGAACACCGATGCTGACTGAAGTCAAGGATTATCTGAGTCCCATCTTCGACCTGGGTCTTTTCTCATCCCCACTTTACATTAAGGAATTATTCTGTTGTCGCTAGGTATTCTGTACCGACTATTGAATTTCAAATGAGTTGCATTTATTTGATACTTTAGATAAGACAACCGATCATTCTTGCACTGTTTCCTGGTTTGATGACGGATACAGTACCATGATTTGAAATTCGATCCGTTAGATTTTCTTTTAATATGAAACGTATACAATTATTGTATTTCTAATTTAAGTTTTTATTGATATTTATATATTTTTGAGCGATTTCGTACTCGGTGTTTTAATCGGGCATGTGGAATTTTTCATGAGGAACGGTTTCCCATCCGTTTAATCAGATTCGCTTCAATAGATTTCACAAAAGATTCCAAGACCATAGTCTCATGTTAAATTCTTTGTTTCTTGTGTCCTTGAAATGCTTAATTTAATTCTTAGAAGTCTTGCGTATTTTTTGACAAGATCTTTCAGATTTCATAGTAGAAAGTTACAGATATTATTAATGAATGACTTGCGTGAAAATATTTAGCCGATTTGGAGACAATATATTGTCTTCCGGCCCTTTGAGGGTTAATAAATTATGGAAATTCTATTAATAGAAAAGACATAAGTCGTCCGTTTACTTGGTTCTAATTATAGTAAATGTCTCTCTTATCTGTGAAGTGTCTGATGCCACAAACTTTTCACGCAACTTTACATTCTGACATTAAAATATAAAACAGAATTCAATAAGTCAAACACTGCTGTTCTCCCAAAGGAATAAACGCTGATTTTGACATTCTTGAGAATCATTAATTCTCTCAACTTATTCAATCAACAATACCAGCATCACTTGCATTTATTTAAACTAATAAATGACAATTGCAGATAAAATTTTTGGTGCCCTGAAAATAATAATTATACTATACATAATATAGTTTAGATCTTGACATGACAAAAATTTAATAATCAATGATCAATCAGTATCAACATATTTATCTAAATACTTCTGGAGTTTCGTTTTAAGTATGAAAAGAACTTATACTATACTCCTTCAAATGTTTTCATATCATTTGATAAAAATCATAGACATTAGTCGCAATATGTCTGCCTGATAAATATGGTATAGTCTGTCCCTTTAGACAACATATGCGAAGCTCAGGAGTCAAGAATCTGTGACTATACACTTCAATATTCTCATCCATCCTCTCTGGATCCCTTCTCTTGGCGAGACTTATAGTGCTATAATTGCGTAAGCACTTTGTATTTTCAAACGCAGTTGCCACAGGGTTATCGTGCTGGCAACAGCAACGCCCAATATACAGTTTTTCTGGAGCGCCATCCATTTTATTTAATCTGATTGACAGAACTAACTTTCTTTATATCAGGTGCGTGACTGATTTGTGATAATCATTTAAGAATTCAGAAGCGATTGTAACCTTTTGAGTGAAATTTTAGAATTATATTGAAAATATTGTGAGAAATGTGGCCGTTCAGTACCCAGTGTCAGAGCAAGGTGCGTCTCGTTGGCAAGACCGTTATTATCACCGGAGGGAATACCGGTATCGGCAAGGAAACCGCTAAGGATTTATACAGAAGAGGTAAATTTGAATGAACTTTTTAAAAAATATTTTATATTATTTATTTTTATTGGATTTGTTAGATGTATAGATACAACAGACATATCAATATCAGAAGTAAAACCGTGAATTTAGAGCATATAAATCTTTAAATAAAATTTGTATGATAAGATGTGAACGACATTTCTTTTTAATAGTTTCTTAACTCTTCGCTTTTCTGTCAATCGTAATCATACTTCTAAGTACGTATGATTGGTAAATGTAATATACAATACGATAGTATACAAATAATATTCAAATACAATATATGGCCTTCAAGTATTATAACTAGTATGCGTTTAAATATATGGTATCGCGTGTATAGTTTGCCTTGAGTGTATATAATACAAAGAGCAAAAACAGTGTAAGGATACTTATTTTTTTTTATTTTTTATACATCTTATTCTTTTGGTTCAAAGGTGCTCGAGTCATTCTCGCCTGTCGGGATCTTCAGAAAGGAAATGAAGCCGCTGAAGAAGTGAAGAATAAACTGCCGTCCAAGTAAACAAATGTGCATAATACACTAGAACCTTGGAGAAAATATTTGCGTGGCATACCTCAACAAATTCCTATGCGAAATAACTAAATATGCTTAACATGGAGTATCTAGTAGCATGTTCGTGCAATACATTCTAACATCTAGAACTTCTAGTTTTCCGCGCCGCGAGTCATTCGTATCGTATATCGCCAATGGAAACTTCGGATGACTTAGCAATAGATTGAAATAATGAAAAATAACCTATACAGTACAAAGCCTTGAGATACGTTCTAGAAATATTGTTAAAACGTATCTGAATGTTTTCTGCTGTAGAAGAATGTCTGTGACGAAGCTTGGTAAAGATTTAATATCAATAATAATATAATGATTTATATCCACAGACCGCAAAGGGAACAATTCCAGGGCGAACCAGGAGAAGTTCAAGTATGTCGTCTGGACTTGACTAGTTTGGCTAGTGTCAGAGAATGTGCACAAAATCTTCACGCAACGGAAACAGCTGTGCATATTCTCATCAACAATGCTGGCATAATGATGTGTCCCTTTGCAAAGACCGAAGACGGTTTCGAAACTCAGTTGCAAACCAATCACCTTGGACATTTTTTGTTCACGCTTCTACTTCTACCGAAGATTCGTACTTCTGGTCCTGGCTGTCGGATTGTTAATGTATCATCGTTGGCTCATATAAGTGAGTCAAAATACTTTTTTTTTAAAGTTCGTGTGGGTATCGTATAAGATAAAAATTTTATTTTTACGTTCTATAGTGATATTTTAAGTCAATAATGGGTAATTTAGATTATAATTGAAGTGGGCGTACAATATTGAAAATATTGATACTAAAATATGAAAATAAACTACACTAGCTTATAAGCTTATAAGTTAGGTATTTCGTACGTATTAATTATTGTGTTATGAACATTATTGTTTGAACAGATGGGGACATTCATTTTGATGATCTGAATTTGGAAAAGTCTTACTCGCCAATTAAAGCTTACGCTCAAAGCAAGCTAGCTAATGTTTTGTTCACTAAAGAATTGGATAAACGTTTGAAAGGTATTTATAAACGTAGTATTCGTAATATAACTAATTAATTTAGAATATATCCAAGCCATGTGTTTCTTACTGATCGTTATTTAAAATCCTGCATGATATTATAACATATTCGAATCACTTTTTTTCGTTGTTATTTCACCTATTTTGTGTATCACCTAATACGTAAATATTAAATCATTTGCAGACGCTAAAATTGATAATATCACTACCTACTCTCTTCATCCTGGTGTTATATCTACCGAATTATCGAGGCATTTGGATTCATCATTTTTCCGCGGAAGTCGATCGCTCTTCTCGTTTTTTTGGGGACCATTCATGAAGACACCAGAACAAGGTGCACAGACCACTATCTATTGTGCAGTCGCTGAAGAATGTAGTAAAGAGAGTGGACTTTATTATAAGTAAGTATATTTTCCTATTTACGTATATGGATTAACCTTAGTAATTATTGATTTTAAGTGAACCGGAAATTTACAGTGAGGAAGAATAAATTTTCATTTTTTTAGGGAATGCGCAGTCAATAATCCGTCTAACAAAGCTAAGGATGCAAATGTAGCGAATAAATTGTGGAATGAAAGCATGAAGATGGTGGGGTTGGAGCCTGAAGATAACATTGAAGAATTATTGAAAAAGATTGAGAAAGATATTCTACCTCCTCTGCAGAGCATATTAAAAAATACAGAGAAAGATGTTCCATCGTCAAATCCATAATTTTATCTAAAACGACATTGTTTTTATGGGTATCAATATAATTATCGAACAACTACATAATTGCTTCATATAATGGTGGACATGTCCTAAACATAAGTATAACTTTGATATTTTTAAAGCTTTGTATCTAATTAATTTTGCATTTTTTTTTATCGAATTCTGCACTCATTAAGGAAGTTTATATATTTAATTTAATAAAATTTTCTTTGATATGTTTGTATATTAGTCAATGATGATCATTATATGGCTAAATCAAATGTTTATAAATAGTATAATATTGTTCAATACATTTATTAATTTAAATAGTCGTACGTATGAAGCTTAAAACGTTTAAAAAAGCTTTAAGTATCAAGACATATACACCATATCTACATTAAAATTATTATTTTTATTATATTCTACACATCGATCAATGTAGTCTTATGTATGCCAAAGGTAGAATCAGGTAGAATTAAAATGTCTGCCAGTATGGGTTTAGTTCCTTCTACCAATGGGGCATATAAAGAGGTACTAGTTTTTCGCTTTTGAGAATGTGAGAAATGATTACTGGAAATAGCATTAGGTCAAGAGTATTAACCAAAGCCAACAAAAATACCCATACACAGACGCAAATCTCATAAGAGACACAGAGAAGCTAGAGGCTGAAGTTGATTTAAGCATTTGGTAAAAGGCGTACAAGCTAACCAATACTGGTGGGGATTTACAAGTACCAGTGGAAGATAATTTTAAATCTGACGTAATCTACAGCAGCGAGGAATTTCGTGTTTGACAGTTAGTTGTCACAGAAGATATGCTGGAACCAGCATAAAAGTTTTGGAGGTAGTTAGAATACCATGCATTGTTTAAAACACAAAATACTTGGGAACTGGTTCTCTTAACTAATTAGTAATTACCGTTTTCCTATTAAGGCATAATTCTACACACTTCGCCACACTTTCAGCACAGATGGACACAGGTATGTTTCTTTTATACTACGAATCATGCCTAAATCATAAGTATCCGTTGCTCTATGCGAATGGACCAATGGTATAACGTTTATGCCTATATAAGAATGGCTTGAGGGAAAAAATGAACTACAAGTATACAAGTGTGTCAAATGTGTCGTAAAAGAAAACGCCCAATATCTCCTCAGTATTTACAAATTGCCAATAACAGGTTATGGGGAAAGCAGTTGAATGCTCCAGGATCCAAAAATACCATGTTCCACCTTATTGCCAGTATAAAAATAACACAGTTCATATTACACTATTGTTTTATTGGCAATATACTGCCATCACTGAATTATAGTTTTAGACTACCTGGAACTTAAAACATAGAGCTACGGAAGGAGTGTCACGAGTGTAATTCTATTCTAGAGATGGTTTATGGGATCATATGGGATGACGTATATTTATGACGTAACGGAAGTAAAAAAGTAATGCGATATTTGAAAAATGCACTTTGCAGATTCTGAATTTTTCTTAAGAGTATTTATATAATCAAAGCACCTTCGATATTGCATGCATATCTGTACTTAGACACATAATTTACTAGGGCCTTATTCCTTCGAGGTTGTTTAATACGTAAACTTTGTTTCTCCTCAAAGTGAAAGTATTTGATTGGCTAACTGTGCAGTTAAACCAAGTTTAACCACCAAACTATGTTCGAGGAATCGAGCCTAGATATTTCACTATGACAGTTTTTTTACATACATGTTTTTTGTTAAAGGGATAACTTGCTATTTTGTCAAAATAGAAATAAAATCTTTATTTTCATCCAGATCAAGGTTATAGAAGCTAACATGGAAGTAACATTTTTATTAAGTTTGCGTGTATGACAAAATATTCTTACGTGTGAAAAATAACTCAAAATTTTCCATAACATTCCCTTTTCGAGAAACCGCAAACGCAGCACCTTATTTATTCTTCAATTTTCCAAAAATGAACATAACTAACACGTCTTTCTTTATACGTAACTGAGACGTTATAGCAAAGATGAATGTTTTCAATTTTAAAATGCATAGAGGCGCTGCGCTCGTTCTCTTGATAGCTCCTTTTATGACGCGCATGACGTACTTCCGTTACATTAATACTCCTTTATAGTATACCGCCCTTCTTTATTTTCTTGATGCAAAGACCTGCAAGGAGAACAGCCATATATAACGATGGAGACGACCCAGGTCGAGAGAGATACTTGCAGAATATGAATATCCTATTCGTTCCTAACTCAACTATCCTCTTTTTGAATCGACTATACAAATGTGAAACTTTTGTACCTAAAACGATATGTCCATAAGCAGAGTGTGTAAGAGAAAAACAGTAATTGAAGCGGTGGGCGAGGGGGAGCCGTTCTTTGGTTATCTATATATATTTAATCTTCTGATATGACTTCCTCATACAGCTATTTGAAATTGAGAGCTTCGACGGATTGTTATTGAGAAACTATAAAATATTTTTGTTAGAGATTTGTCTTAAATAAAAAAAGTACTGTGAACAATGCTATTCAATACATCATGCGAGAGTAAAGAGCGGCTCGTTGGTAAAACTGTCATCATCACCGGAGCTAACACCGGTATCGGTAAGGAAACTGCGAGGGATTTATATAGAAGAGGTAAATTTTTTTCACCAAATATTTTTACCTCCTGACGGTTTTTATTTAAAGCCAGCATTTTAAAAAAATTTGTTTAGGCGCTCGAGTAATTCTTGCGTGTCGAGATGTTCAGAAAGCAGACGCGACTGCTAAAGAAGTAAAATCAAATCCGCCGTCGCAGTAAGTATTAGTTTCACATACCTATGTACTGTTAACTTTTAGTATATATATGTGGAAATGTATAAATGTAGAATTATGACTACAACTGACACTTAACCTTTCACACTATGGAATATGCGTTAATTATTTCGAATGCAAAGCTCTAATAGTACAAAAATAAAATATTAAAAAAAAAGGATAATACTGTCCTAAGTTTTAGTTTAAGTTGAATTATAATTTTGAAGCTTGAATA
Source organism: Cephus spinipes (assembly GCA_963971525.1). NCBI lineage: Eukaryota > Metazoa > Arthropoda > Insecta > Hymenoptera > Cephidae > Cephus > Cephus spinipes. The sequence goes on along the minus strand of OZ020580.1, from coordinate 5,240,323 downwards.
TTAAAATTAATATCTTGTCTTATTTATGCAGACCAATCAAGGAACAGTTCCAGGGTGAACCAGGGGAAGTTCTGGTCTACCAGCTGGACCTGTGCAGTTTAGCTAGTGTGAGAAACTGTGCAAAAGATATTTACGAAAAAGAATCAGCAGTGCATATTCTGATCAACAATGCCGGCATGTTCATAGAATCCTTCGGAAAAACCGAAGATGGTTTCGAAACTCAACTACAGACCAATTATCTTGGTCACTTTCTGTTCACGCTTCTATTATTGCCAAAGATTCGAACTTCTGGTCCAGGCTGTCGAATCATCAATGTATCGTCTCTGGCCCATCATTGTAAGTCAATTTTTACTATGAAAAGTCTAATCGGTATCCTAAGCTGATAGGATATCTGTTTAGATATTCTATCTTATCAATATCATGGTTCAAGGTATTCCGAGCATGAATTACATTTGTATGGGTGTCTAAGAGGCATCCCTGACATTGTCGAGCATATAAAGCAGTACTGTAGTGAAACGATAGAAGACTTTATGGAATTCTTTAATGCATAAAATATGTGCAATTCAGAATTGTAAATCATTATCCAATTTTTTATTTTCTTTTGAAAATCAAGTCGCGGACGACGGTTTCAAACGTATTTTCGCATCTTTCGATAATATTTTCTTATGAAAATCTTCGTCGAAAATCGCTGAAAGTATCTGAAATCCATTGTAATATTTTATACTTTCGACTTCAAGATGATTAACATGAGAAATCTACAATTGAAACGAGGTCGCGTTTTATAAATCCGTAATCGAGCCTGATTTTTTCTAACAAACATCGTTACATGATGAAATTATGGTATAGGAAAAAATTATTACATTAATTTCTGCAGACTATTGTTTTATGCTTGGAATACCTTCTTTATAAAGTATTGCAGTTACGTTACATTGAGAATGTAAAGCTTTAAGATAATCAATATCTAATAAATTATGATGAAATATTTTATAGTATGTCATTTGAAAATAAATTTATCTGACTTGTTGATTTCGCGAACACCAGGCCCTCAATGAATATATTTATTTTGTGTCTGTTCTTTTTCCAACAGATGGGGTTATTCATTTTGACGATTTAAATTTGGAAAATTCGTATACGATGAAAGAAGCTTACTGTCAATCCAAACTGGCTAATGTTTTGTTCACCGTAGAATTGACCAGACGTTTAAAAGGTATTTACTAATGACAAAAATAAATAATAATAAAACAATGCCAAGAAGTAAATATTTATTAAAAAAATTAATGCAAATTCTAATCAAATATATTGTATATAATTAATTTTTTTGTTCACTTTTATATACAGTAGACCCTCTTTATGCGAACGTTTTTGGAGTTGTAGGGGAAGGCAATCAGAGGAAAACGATTACTTAATGAGAACCCCCTACTTTATAGTAATTCTTTAGCAGAATACGTTATCTTTATTTGTTTTCTAATACGGAGCTCTGTATGCTTGTATGTCGGTACGCTTGGTAGTTGATAATGGGGGTTGATAATCTCTCAATACCCCGCAGACGCAAGGGATACAAACGTTTTAACGGGAGTTTACTGTAATAAAAAATAAAAGTATTTCTGTAGTGGATGAAGATTATATTAAACGATTACTTGTAGAGGCCAACATCGATGGTATCACAACGTACTCCGTTCATCCTGGTATGGTGAAAACTGACATATCGAGAAATATAAATTCATATCTACTTCGCATAATGCAAGTAGTGTTGACTCCTTTTGCGCCACTGTTTGTAAAAACGTCCGAGCAGGGTGCGCAAACCACGATCTACTGTGCAGTCGCTAAAGAGTGTAGTAAAGAGAGCGGACTTTATTACAAGTGAGTAAAATTTTTAATTTTCTTCACCTTCAATCCTGTTGCGGTTATAGATTGCGGATAAACGAGGTATAATGAATGAGGGTGAATGTATTTCCAATTTTATTCTTTTAGGGACTGCGCGGTAGCAAACTCGACAAATAAAGTTAATGACACAGAGTTGATTGCCAAGTTGTGGAATGAAACCATGAAGATGGTGGGCTTACAACAAGAAAACAATCTCGAAGAATTACTCAAGAAGATTGAGAAGAATGTTTTGCAGTCCGTAGATGAATCATTAAAAAATGCTGAAAAAGTCATTCCACCGTCAAATCCCTAATTTCTGTTGAAGAAACAGAATTTATTAATATTGATATCAATACAGTGATGAAACACTTTAAATTACAGTGAACGCACGTCTGATATCAAAAACTTGTATCATAAATGAAACATACTCTACATACAATTGTAATTGTGACAGTATTATTTTGCTTTCAATGAGTATTCTGTATTCCTTGCAAAACTTGTACTTAATCAATAAAACTTGAAATATATACGTATACACATTCAATTGATTAATTATAATAAATGCGTGGTTGTAAAGTGAAATGTAAAACGCTCACAAGTAAGAAAATATGGTTCAATATATTTATTGAGTTAGAAGGTGTTGTATATAAAATTGAAAACATTTAAAAGGGCCTTGAGTATCAAGACATTCACGTCATATCTACATTAAAAAATATTATTCATATTTTATCTTAATCATAAATCCGATTTTAGTATGGTGCGGAACGGAGCAGAGGTGGAAGAGGAATATCAGCAAGAATGGGTTTGTGTGTTTTTACTACAGATGGGTAATCAAAGACTGGGGCTGGGATTTCTGGAGCATAAGCGGATTCTACAAGTTGAGGTGCAGCAGGAATATGGGGCAAAGGTGCAGGAATTTCTGGAGCGTAAGCGGGTTCCTGAAGTTTAGGTGCAGCAGGGATCTGGGGAAGAGGAACGGGAGGTCCATAGATAGGCTCAGGCTGTTTGGGTGCCTCGGGAATCTCAGGAGCATATACGGGTTCAGGAATTTCTAGGGCGTAGACTGGTTGAGGTAGCTCGGGTGGTTCAGGGATATCAGCAAGAACAACGGGAGGACCATAGACTGGTTCAGGTGCTTGGGGTAGCTCAGGGATTTCAGGAGCATAGACAGGCTCAGGCAGTTTAGGTGCTTCTGGGATGTCTGCAAGAACAACGGGAGGACCATAGACTGGTGCAGGTGCTTGGGGTGGCTCAGGGATTTCAGGAGCATAGACAGGCTCAGGTAGTTTAGGTGCTTCAGGGATGTCTGCAAGAACAACGGGAGGACCATAGACTGGTGCAGGTGCTTGGGGTGGCTCAGGGATTTCAGGAGCATATACAGGCTCAGGCAGTTTAGGTGCTTCTGGGATGTCTGCAAGAACAACAGGAGGACCATAGACTGGCGCAGGTGCTTGGGGTGGCTCAGGGATTTCAGGAGCATAGACAGGCTCAGGCAGTTTGGGTGCTTCTGGGATGTCTGCAAGAACAACGGGAGGACCATAGACTGGTGCAGGTGCTTGGGGTGGCTCAGGGATTTCAGGAGCATAAACTGGCTCAAGCAAAACTGGAGGAGGTCCGTAAATAGGTACTGGTGCTGGTGGGGGTGGGGGTGGGGGTGGAGGCGGTGGTGGAGGTGGAGGTGCTGCAAGAGGTTCAGGTGGTCCATAAACCGGTGCAGGTTTTGGTGGAGGAGGTCCGTAAACAGCTACGGGTACTGGTGGAGGTGGAGGTGGTGGTGGAGGCGGAGGCGGAGGCGGAGGTGGTGCTTGAGGTTCAGGTGGTCCATAAACCGGTGTAGGTTTTGGTGGGGGAGGTCCGTAAATAGGTACGGGTACCGGTGGTGGCGGCGGAGGCGGAGGTGGTGCTTGAGGTTCAGGTGATCCATAAACTGGTGCGGGTACTGACGGAGGAGGTGCAGGATCCACTCTTATCTTTGGCGGTGGTGGCAAGTTGGCAAGCTTTTGAGGTGGTCCGTAGATGGGTGCCGGTATTGCTGGTGCAGGATCACGCTGGATCTGAGGTGGTCCGGAGACAAGAAGACGTTCTGGTGGTGGTGGAGGTGGAGGTTGTACAAAGGTCTTGGCTCGATTAACAAGTTGAGGAATTCCATACACGGCATGAGGTACGATTACTTGTTGCTGAGGACCGTTATTCTGTGACAATCCGCTATTGAGATCTGGTTGATCTATCTTTTGCGTGTCAATTGGCGCAGATATCAGTTGAGGAGCATATGGGAATTGCTGAGAGATCCTTCCGGTATTAAAATCTGGCAGGTTGAATTCCTCATCATGATGAACCAAATTATTGCTCTTTTGGAATGCAATTACCGGCGGTGGTAGAGGTGGTACCGGTTGCAAGGGTTTCTTCGCTGTTCTTGGGTCGGCTAATGTGAAGGCCACAAAGGCCAGCACTAAAAAGTACTTCTGTAATTGAAAAATTAAATGCGAATTAATCGGTAGCTCAACCTGTGATTAATGATTAATGATTTTTTGGATGTCGTATTCGCAATATGATGATCAATTATTGACTTGTAGAGTAACTATACTGCACAGTTTCTGATTATGACAATTGATTGATTGATTTTTCATTGTTTATTTATAGTATAATAATCCCACAATTTTTCACTGTATCTTTTATTATTTATCGATTTCACTACTCGATTCATGTAATTTTATAATTTTTCTTTAAACTTTGGATACTTGATTTCTCTTGCAGCTGATGGTAAACTATATTCACTGTATAACTTACCATATTTGGTGATTTGACAGTGAATGTCGAAGTACTGTACTGACACTGAAATGCATTCTAGCTTATATACTGAAATCCGAAAATGAAAATTGCCCCAGGAAATTTTATGTTTTCCGCTCCAGGCATAGTATTTCCAAATGCTGTCGTTGTTATGTTTTCTAATACTTCATATGTAAAAGCCCACGCGCATTTATGTGCTGTGAATGAACATAGAGGACTAGAAAATCTTATTCAGTGCTCAGTACAGTACTAATTTGAGAAAAAAAAATTGGAATCCATTTCATCCTAAATTATTTAGAAACAATATAAGATCATTTGAATGAATAATACAAAGCATTAAAGGACGAAATCCCTGTACACGTACAAGGACTGTTTATATAGAAATTATATTTCTTAGTATGTGGTCATTGGCAAATATAGATTTTTAAAAAATTTCCACAAAAAGAATATTTCATTGGACGTTATTAAAATTTGCCGTGGGCACGTGCCTTATTAAATTTTTTATATACAAAATACAAAAAAAAACTCGAGAAAAATTGTATAATTATTTCCACTATTAAATATGTTATATATATACATTTTTCAGCCTTTTACGGTCATTGCTTATATCATCATAATTGGAAGTCGGGTCGAAGTCGCATCCGGTAGTTTTCCCTTGCCGACGTTTCGCAACTGCAATTTGTTCCAACTGAGCTTGGAATTTACTTCGATATTTCAGCATTCGATGGTGTAAGTCGATAATTATCGTTCTTGACTTTTTTTTAAACAAAATCGACCAAATCGCCGGAAAATCTGATAAAAATCCGACAATCACTTCCATTTCCTATTGACGACTGTTTTCGGTTGCAATTTCCGTGAAATGACAGAAGGCATTTCATAAAAGGCCTAAGGCTCCAAAATCATCTGGCAAGACGATAATGTATTCCGCATTCTTGTATAACGACCGCACGACAATTCCTCCATTCATTCGTTGCCCTCTAAAGCACTCGACACGCGGATCCAAGCACAGAAAGTCATTTTAGGCAGTGCAATTATTTTTCAAATAATCGTGGCTGACGTTTCTTGTATATTGTTCGTCCAGAAATCCTGAAATTAAGGTATTAACGTGAGTAACTAAAATTAAGGCACAGAAACAAAAACAAAACGTTAAAATATGAACTAATATTATCATCGACATAGAAATTACTACTAAACCCAATAAATATTTTCAATGCACCCCGACTGTCTGTTTTACCATCAGTTCTGTTTCTTCGAAAAAATTCAAACCTTCGCGCCATATAAAGTATTGCGAAATCCTACTTTTCTGACAAAGATAAATCACTGTTACGTACCTGGAAAAAGAATACTAATCAGTATATCTTGGAAAAATTTATGGCTGACACGTTGAAACGCAACGACATCCCCTTTTTGTGTATCTTCTTCGTGCATCCTCCGTATGTCCACCTGAGAAGAAAAAACAAAAAGAGAAAGACTGTAAAGAGAGGCGAAGGTACTTACAGTGAATCTCGTTAGCTCGACAAGAGCATGCTCCCTATTTGGTCAGCATCGTCGAAAAACGTAACCGGAGTAATGACAGTATATCTTTTTTATATGTTTTCATTATTTTTAGCAAATCAAGAGAAGTAACTAGAAAATAACATAGCAGGACAGATACAACATTATCAAATATAGGGAGTGTCTCGTCCAGTGTGGGTTGAAATCCTAGTCGCAAGGAGCCGGACCTGACTGAACATGGCCGCAAGCCATTAAATTACAAAAAAAGGATGATTAAAATAAAAATGAAACTACAGTTTTAATAAAAATCTAATTACGAATTCAAAATAACATTCGGAGCCCATAATTCCACTATGGTAGATTTATCCACACGTAATATCCCATAAATAGCAATACGCGTTATCGTAATGGCGATAACGGTAGCCATTAAATTACAAAAAAGGATGATTAAAATAAAAATGAAACTAGTTTTAATAAAATTCGAGTTACGAATTCAAAATAACATTCGGAGCCCATAATTCTACTATGGTAGATTTATCCACACGTAATATCCCATAAATAGCAATACGCGTTATCGTAATGACGATAACGGTAACGATAATGATAATTATTCGCCTTGTACAATCTTTTTCAGTCATCAGTTCCTAGTATACCAATAACTGATATATTCTCGATCATAATTATCAATAGGCGAGTACCGTACGGTATGATGACCCCTATGGTAACGTAAGAAGACAATGCGGGTCTGCACTAATGGTAAATAAATACTTAACATAATGTCTAGTTCACATGTCTGAATAACCTGTATAGAGTACCTCTACTATATTGACTACGTAGATAAATATGTACACTCGTAAGATCCTACTAAAAGCATCTATGAACGTTCGATTATTTACGAAGATGTTTCATAACAAAATTCGCCATCGAGAATCTACTAGAAATACTATGATCGGCTTTTGAGGTCATTGAACTTGATTTTGCGAAGGTGGACCCTGAAGTCGTAACGGCGCGTTGCGCGTAGGGAGCGACGCGATTGAATATGCAACTGGCGCTGTTTATTTTCGTGCCCACCCTTATATGTGAGAATACGTGGGCTACCAGGAAGACAATTGGACTATTCGTGAAAAGGGACACCGGTAACGTATGATCTACCAGAGTCCCATGAAAACGTCAAGATCAACGATAACGGACTGGTATGTTTTTTTGTACTTATATACGGTACCAACATTAAAATCGAGCAATATTATACTAGATTTACATTTATGCGTATTGTCCCTCTTAATCTTTTCCGCAATGATTTTATGCGTGAACAAATACTTTGTTTACTGATGAACGATGTGGTTTTTTTTACGAGATAAAAATAATTGTTTGATCATTTAATGGGTGATGTACGTAATTGTTGTGTCACCGGTAACAGTGAGTCATATGAGTTTTAACGGAATATATATTATGAGATTTTTTAAATAACAATTCCTTGAATGACAGTTCGATTACCTTTTATGTGAGCATATTAGTATGATGTGTCAGGAATCCTGCGGAGTCCTTGAAAATATTAAATAAGTTTGTAATTAATTAATAATGTCGCGTTTTAACGGAGGTTACCAGGAAGACGATACTTGATTGTCTAACAAGAGCAACGTCCAGAACAAGGATATCGTCAGAAACAATATGTAAAATTTGTATTAAATTAATGAATATTTATTAACGAATTATATTTATGTAAATTAATTATACATTTTATAAAATTTTTATAATTTACAATTTTTAAATTCCATTTTGATTACGTAATCAACTAATCACTTTATGTTCAAAAAACCAAAAGTTTAAACAAATTTTTGTTTATATCTGTAACGGGTCCATAGCAAATTCATGACCCTCGTCGTGCTATCAAGGGACATCAGCGCGCTAGGAATCGTCGTAATGGCTACATTTCGTTCTTTCAAATTCTTTAATGCAGCATTACGCAAGCAACGAGGTAGCCGCCAGCAAAGATCATGAAACGATATGTTAATACAGACGTATAAGAAAAGATAGCCGAGTAGGTACGTATACCTGGGACTTATTCTCTGTATATAGATACGCCTAGTTGGAGATTCCATTTCTTTTTTTTTTAATTTTCCCCTATTCCTCTATTCTCTTTCTTCCATCTTGCCAACGTGCACTGAGTTCACATGGCTTATTTTCTTAATCATAAAGTACAGTATGTAATATTTAAACTAGAGATTTACGTGATGGATCAATAAGAGATCTAGCAGGATCCATATTAGTCTGGATAATCTCGATGATCTTTGTACAGTAGGTAAATGAAAAATTTGTTCATGCAAAATATCATGGCATGTTATGGTCGGAATATTTAAAAGGATGAAAGTAAAGAAATCAATCGTATAACTTAAGTTTAACCTCAAACGCATAACTAATTTCAAAGTGGTCGTACGTTACGTAAAGAATATTCGATGAAATTTATTCATTGCTAGGAACGAAAGTTCTTCGGAAGCTTGACGAGTGTGAATATTCTTAAGATCGAGGATCGAGACGAATCATAGATCATTTTTTTAGTTTTCACTCTCGTCCAAAGACTTCCGGTAGAATAAAATAAATACCAAGCACCTGTTACTCGTACGAATGAATATTTTTAATTATTATTGTATCATAAATATTGGTAGAAGCCTACGTCAGCATTGTTTAAAATATTCTGATTTAATTACTGCTCCTTTTAATTATTGATAATCGAAATAATAATTCATAAGGGTCGCGGGAAAATTTAATTATCATAATTAATTCCCAGATTCTTACGACTAATTAAAACTGTCAATTGTTCTTTGCTACCGATTATTGAAGTATATCCGGGTGGGAATAATGAATATTAAAAGGTACGACATATGTGGAGGAACGAGAGGTGGAAATTCTTTCTTCTAAAGATTGGTGTAAAGAATTGCGAAGGCGTCCACGTATCTGGATTTATCCCCGTTCGCTGGAGCAAACCTAACAACCAAGCGACGCCTTTTGGTCCAGTTGGTGGTTGAGTCTTGATCTCTTGTTACTTCAGTGGATCGACACGATTAGGCGCGGCTACTTCGGCTACTAAGGGTCTGTCCGAACTATCTTTGAGTCTCTTGTGAATTAACGTTAGACAATAATTAGTTTTTCGAATCGATCGAACCGACCTGGTCGAAGGGATATCGACTGGTCAGTGTTTTTCGAATTTAAAAAAAAATATTATGCAGTTTTTTTTCTTTAACAACATGAAGAGACGATTCAATGGCCTACTGTTTTTGGTGAGTCTTATCCTTGCTTTTATTTGGAAACTAATAAGGGCTTTTTTGAGTTATAATTAATTACTGTTATTCACCCATGTATTTTTCATTAACAAATTATGGATAATTTATTAATTAGCCATGAAGTTAGCGATACTGATTGGAGGTGTTATAATTCATGTAACGTCGAACAAATTTAATGTGTTCTGACTCTTGAATTATTATATGATAATAAAAGATCAGATTAAGCCGTGTTTAACTGTGAGAAAAAAAATTCATAATTCAGGTAAATGCTGTTGGAATACAAAATTTTATCGACCTTTTTTTTTCAAAATTCGATACAGTCCAACATATTTTTGCGGATGCAGAACTCGACGAGGAGATATTATCTCTTGGCAAAAACATGTCCATATATGAATAACACGTCTATCTTGAAATGCAACGAGAACTCGTTCTCGATTAAATTTTTTTATATCAAAAAATTTATTCCAATCATCCCATGCGAAGGTATTGTAAGATTTATATATTATATCCACACGATGCACTGCGAAGGTTGAAATAAGTATAATAATCGCACGCTTTACCAATGTCAGGCACGATTGCGTTAGCATAGCAGCAAGAGATCGAGATGGAGATCAAGATCGAGATCAAGAAAGTCGTGCAATTCAGTCTCTAATGCATTTGGCATGAGTTTACACCGTGATCCCATTTTTCATAAATGACTCGACCGAAGATGCATAAAAATCCATTAGAAGTTAGTCCACTGATGCAGATATATGGAACTTTTATAAATGACGTCATCAACTTTCTTAATCGTTCTTCCATCAACGTCATCAAATCCGGATGTATTGATTTTTTTGTCGTTTATTAGTGAATCGTCACTACGGACGTTGAACGTGCCTGACAGAATTTTTACAAACTTTCGAAAATATCCATTTTTCCACCGTGTTGGATGATTTTAGGAAGTTTGCTTTCTACGCCGTAGGGGTTCACCGAGCGCGCCGGCAATAAAGCATTAATTGCTGAAAGAATCTAAGGAAAATTTCCAGTTCACCGAAAACGAGAAAGGTGACAACGGCGCCAAACGACAGACTATTACTGAACTCGATTGTTGTTTAGACGCCATAATTAAAGTGAAATTTCATTAACCTTGATAGATGGTGTTTCGTAATTTGTTACGTTATTACATTCGCGACGTGTAGGTGGGAATGGGCGGTTGTCTTGATTTCTAACAAGCGATCGCTTCACGAAAGATAAATAAAATAAAAATGTTCAATAGGAACATAAATCAGTTGTATATTCAAAATAAAATGAATTTTGCAAAATTTTTTTTCTTTATCGCGAAAATACTGCTGTGGTTGTATGATGCGAATATGTAATATACATAATTATAAATGGATATTGTCAACTCGGTAATAAGCTATTAAAATTTCAATTTTGATTATATAATTTCTTTTTGCGTAACACTGGTGGACGTCATTTGTAAAGTGTCACCTTGAAATATACCTTTCATAATCAGTTACATTAGGCGTAATACGTGGGCGGTGATAATTAAATGTTAGGTATGCTCTTAATGAATGAAAATATTTTTTACAATTATTCACAATTTCTTTACCTTAATCTGACAACAAATATTATCTTCTGTTATGTATCTCCTGTATTGAGCAGATAATAAAGCTACTAATTTTAAATTGGTTGCGGTAAGTGCATTCAAGATTCTGATTGCATTTTCATATTTTCAAGGGTCCAAGAGTAATCGAAAAATTTGCCTGATCGATTGAACAAAGAATGGCGTTCACGAGATTAACATTCTTATGTCAAAAATGGCCGTGACGAACTGGACCACTGTAAAAATAAATGATTGCCCGCCGGATGAAAACAAGGCTACGCAAATTATAATAAATCACGTTAGCAGATGTCATTCTTCAAGAGATTACAAAATTATTCATAGGGACATTTGCTAACTGGAAAATTCGTATTCTACAACACTTTAATATTTATGGAAAAACTAACCATAGCATATATTATATTGTCTAAAAACTAGTTTAAGATAAATTCAGATCGAACTAAAATGTCGTTAAATATTTTATGAAAGTCTTTGCACCCTTAAATACATACATACATGTTTTGCAAAAAACCATAGAATTTTTTCTCAGTGGCAATACGTCGCTACGCAACGTGCGAGCGTTAAATTATTTAGTTATTTCAATTACCACGATACTTATCTACAACACCGCAATTTCAGGTCAAGTTAATCGGCCAGAGCCTCATTGCAATCCTTGATCTTACTGGGAGGGTCCTGAGACTCTGAGAAATATATTTCGAGGTCCAATGAATAGTAAAAATATTCACAATTCCACGTAGGATCGATCCTATTAAAGTATTATATTGTATCCTAAACAATATATAGGTATACATATACTGTACGCGTTCCTGATGGTTAGATAGCGATTGACGAGCTCCCATTGCTCAGCCACTCTTTCAAGATACTCATAGTAAAAGTGAAAGCAGTACTGTACGAATATCGTACAGCGAGAGGAAAACACGTCAGTCCATATAATTCGCTGTGTAATCCAATCAGCAAACATGAAAGTCATTATTTTAAGTATCAACATAACTACCGAATAATATCGAAACTCTAAGTGGAAAAATTCTTCAAAGATTCATTAGGAACGTGATTTCTCATTAAAAAGTAAAACAATACGAGTTCAGTGTCACGTACACATACCACTGATCGAAAACGTATACCGTCTCTTGTTATTTGTGGTTCTTGTTATTTTTGTTCTTCCGTCATGTCCTCGGTGGCCGTATCGTAAAAGTGAAAGCAATTCGGGTCAATCGTAAAAGCAAGAGGAGAAAAGAAGAAAGAATATCGTTGACAGCAAGCACGAAATGCACGTGGCTCCGCAGTGGCCAGTTTTAGTACCTATGAGCCCATTGGCAGGCATAGACAAACGCAGTCGTTGGTCGAATGGCGAATATCCAGGGCCTCGTACGTATCTGTCCAAGAGAGCAGGAAAAAGAGAGCTACGAGAGTGCTCCAAGAGAATCGAGTACACTCCCACGCCTTTTATGGAGCCTGTGTAAAATATCGCTGGAAAGATCTTTCAAGACAGTGGATTCGTTTATTTCTTTTTCTCATCTTACACGGCGTATCTGTGTTTCACTCTCTTAAGGTTTTAACTCTCGCTAGTCGATAGTACAGTGATGAAAAAAGAAATAGAATTTAATTCAGTGTCACTCGGTACTTAGGTGCGTCGAAAGTTAACCTAACTTCATCGGTCATTTTGACAGCTATAATATTTTTTAGAATCTAATTTTACACAGATTTGGAATCGTGATCCGGTGATGGTGGTTCGTACGTTTCATGTATTTCGTTGCAATCCAGAATATCAGTTCTCTTACGCATTTAGAATTCTGTTGTTTTACGCTTCGCGGAGCGGAAGTCATTTTATACTGACTGCATGCATTGCACATACTGCACGTGGTCATAACTGTGTCAGTAAATCCTCATCTGCCATAAAGAGATGTACGCTCGTTTCCACTGGGAATGAAGTTTCTTTCGTCTCCCTTAAGGGGTTATACTACCCAGCCAATTTTTTTTTTATTTTTTTTTTATTGGTTTAAATGATGCATAAACTATCCAAGAATGATATGCAAACACTATTTTGTCTGGGAAAATTCAATAAACTATTTTTAACAAGATAACTTCGAGCGCTCCTAAACGTTTAAAAAGGCCGCTCACCTGCGCACATTTTAAATGTATTATAGCTTGTTGGTAATCTTTGTCGGTACAAATCAATTTAATTTCTTCAAAATACAAATAGATTGCGTTAATAAATCTCAGAGAAGCCATATTGGACGCTACAATAACCGGTAGACTGCGAATAAACATGCAGTAAACAGTTCCACGTGCTACTCCGAGTTGAAACTTTAAATGCGTTTTTCTCAAAACTACATTTTTTAAAACTGCGTACACTGTAACTCGCTCAATTTTTGTCGGATTCACTTGAAATTTTAACTGTAACTTCTTAGATAAATTATTTAGGGAAGTACACACGCTTTTTAAGATTGATAAACAATTAAAATTGTTATGAACAATTTAAAATCGATTTTTAGCAAAAAAATGAAAAAAAAAAGTTCAAACTGACGCCAATTTGCGAATTTTCGATAAAAATATATAATCGTGGGTACTTTCCTAGCAAAACTAATGTAGATTAACGACAAATTTTTTTTTTGCTCTACGTGCTGTTCGGAGAATGTTATGATGTACGCAGATTCGCTCCTCGGAAAAAACACATGTTCCGTTTACCACTTGCCAAGACGCCATTTTGTATCAAAAGTTAAAATAAAAAATTTTTTTTATATACCTTAAAACATGTATAATAAAGCCTCAAAATTTCATTTTGATCCATTGAATAGTTTCCAAGAAAAAAATTCCCCAAAAAAACTTCATTTTTCAGTGCGCCTGGGTAGTATAACCCCTTAATACTCTAACTTAACCTAGCATGATACCGAAGAGCGTTACATTGAATACTGTGGGATAATATCGCAATATCTATCTCACGTGCAATATTCACCATGCAATACATAACCTCTATTGGAATTTCACGTAAGATACTTGACAAGATCGTAACTAGTATTTAGTATCTTCGTGTACTTGAACTAACTAATAATTCATTGTACAATATAGTATCCATAATACCTCGTGCAGGAGTGCGCTAGATTTATGATGCAATTGCAGCAGCCACAAAGACGTCGCTGAAAAAGTATTCTTTTAAAGTTACAAATATTTCTTAGATAATATTCGTTTCTTGAATTTCGTTTTAAATAGAATGAAAAATGCTTATTTCACGATCAGTGCTTATCAGCTTCCGGAAAGGTAAGCTATTTACAAGGTAAAAATTTTCTGGTCAATTTCGTGAAAATTAAACGGTATACGAGATTGTTATCATTATGGTTATTGTTATCCATATCCCTTAGGCGCTTAACATTATTTTCCAGAATGACGCGGACGCACTCGTGCATCTCCAGACGTTCGGGGAATCCCATTAAGGATGCGCGTACTACACTCTGCTTTTACATTCTGGTTATTGAGGATGAAAGTTATATTCATTATAAATAAAGTGCAGCGTCAGAATGATTCTCGTTAAACAAATTATAACTGGAGTAAAGTCAAGGTAGTCATTTATTCAAAATCTGGATTTAACATAACCTTACTTATATAAAATTCATGCAGAAAGAACCTTGGTTTAACATCTAGATGGAAAATGATATTATCAGCAGCCAGTTATGAGTGTAAACAAAACGCGTTGAATATTATTCAACGAAGAACAAGGATAGTATAAAAATGTCTAACCATAAAAATACCGAGTGTGGAACCATTAACCATGTTGCCAGGCTCGTTTTCATCGCCATCTTGAATTCCTTGAATAATACGATCAGTCTACTGCTACGAGGTACAATAGGTAGAATAAAATATAATTCCATGAAGAGCGTCAGTGTTCATATGTAATCTTTATACGGAAATACGTGACATGCAGCGATCATCAAAATGACTTATCTATCGATGATCTAACATCGTCCCGTTTGCTTACACATGAGGAACATACATAATACTTCCATATATGGAATTACTCGCTACACATATGACACATGACGTCATCTAATTCTCGACCATCCTCAGTACTGCTGATGAGGGTGTAGACATGATTTAAAAAAATCATTAGTAGTTCTATTGCTATTTTTTTTTATAATGTATCCTTTAATCCTCTATTCTCGCCACCCCCACACATTTTCATTAATTCTTCCTCAGCCTTCAAAATATATTGATAATTATTCAATCCAACATAAAAGAAAACAATTCTTTTGTCATTTTAATTTATACATAATACCCTCCACGTGGTTCGTAAACGATTGTTGGTGTAGGATTTGCGGAGGCGGCGAATAGAGTCAGCAATGATCTCAGGCGACTGGTATCTCTACTGCATTACTGGCCAATGTCTTGCTACAGATTTGTACATACGTAGGTAACCTTACTCTCGGCGAAGCCATATTTACCAGTAACTAAAAACTGTTGAACCAGTCTTAAGGACAGTGGGAGAGTCTTTTATGTTTAAACAAAAGCTTCGTGTCCGAAGTTGAAAATTGCGAAGGTGGTGAATGCATGAATGCTCTCCATATAATAGCTCTAAACAATTGGCAATTCCTCAACGCATTACAAACTGTTTCTACACGCTCTTACATCTCTTTGGTACTACTTGTACGCGATAAACAACAGTGGCTATGATGTCATCTCAGACTGGACTAATCGCCATATTAGCATATACGTAAGACTGATACATTTCCCACGCATTAACGCTTTGGTTGCATGAAATGTACGTAATTTGAATTTTTAAAAGTAAAACAAAAAATTAAATACAGTTGCGCAGGTCGAAATAAACATTAGATCAGGAACTTTTGATGAAAGGGGTAGAGAGCTTGTTAGATTCTGTTATCAAATTTCTGATTTTTTCATAACACAGTATTGTCTACGAGTTTTGCAATGGTTCTTGTAACCATGGGAACGTTTTTATCGTAAACTTGTTGATCTCTGAATATATTTAAAATGTCTCCAGAGGTGGTACGTTCAACTTAAGAAAAAAGTGACGTTCCTCGAACGGAAGTCAGCCCAAGCGGAGGTGGTGTAGGTGAAGGTGTAAGAGGTGGAAGTAAAGAAGATGGAAGTGGCAGTGGAGGTAGAAATGATGGGAGATGGCGAAGGAGTCTTCTAGTGATAGCCAGGTAAATGGCTAGCGTCACTGGTTCTCTTAGTTCGAATATTGCATCCGCTCCTTTAGCCTCGACGGAGCAGCTCGTCGACGGATTTCGCGAAAATTTTATTTCGCAATATTATTTCGGTACATTGATTATCATTTGGTGATAACGTATGCGAGATAAATTTTACAAATTTTTTAAATATTATTTCTTATTGGATTTTAAGGTTTAGTTAAAATCGTCAAAGCCGGCTCGTGTCTGTGAACTTGACATTGACTTTAAGTAGTGATTCACTTAACTTGATCTTGACTGGAAAATAATTGAATGGAGGTCAAACGAAACGTGTAAAACAATCTACATTTTATAGGGAATAAAAGCGAAAGAAAATTTTGAATTTTCTTTGATTTATGTAATTGTGATATATCGTTTATTATACGGCGATACAATGTCCATGGCTATTTGGATACTAGTGTTTCTGCATTGTGCTACGGTACGCATGTTTTTTTTTTATTCTAATTTTGATTTCTATTAATGGTTGATATTTTTTATTGTATTTCTTATCATTATGTATCGATTAGGTACTGATAAGGTTCAAAGACTTTTTAATGAGTTTTATTTAACTGTTCAATAAATTTCCAAAATTCACATAAATTGATCACTCTCTTATTAAGACCTAGAAAATTAAAGGATCATTGACTTTTTATTATCACGAGATACATATTGTTACTATTGTTACAATAGATGTAATTATCTGTACGTATACAGCCACGTGTACAGCTAAATTACCGTAGGCTACAGTAATCTAGTCAAACAATGGAAAAGTGAAGTGTGTCAAAATAAAACAACTACTTAATTACTCTCGTGCCATACTATAGGCGAATTCGTTTTGCCATCGAATGCCGTTCTAAAATAGCGAATGGAAATGGATGATTTCTATGCCAACGTGCGAAAAATTTCTCAAAATAAAAATCAAGCGTATAGCAATCAATACCGACCCCATAGCACAATGAAATTGGATTGAGCATACCGACACAATAAATCTAAACGGGATTAAAAAAAATATAATCTGGAATACCGCGAATCCCTTGCAATACAAAAAAGTCCCGTTAGAATTATAATACGCTCGAAATTGCAAAAAAGGAAAAAATATTTTTGTTTACAGTACCAGAATATCCATTACATTTTCGTGAATAAAACATAATCCGAATATTCATATATAACCTAGACTTAATGGAATTGTGCGGAGATATCGACCAGTCATTCAAATTCTAACAATAGCAATTTTTTTATTTAATAATTTTTCACCGAACGGTAACAATAATAAAGATTCCACGACAATACCAGGATATCTTTCGGAATTTCACAGTTGCTTCTATTCAGTATGATTACCCTTGAAATTAAAAATTATAAGTATCAAGATTACATATACTCGGAAGATCGTCCAAGTAAATGATGTTATCTTAATATTATTTGATAAAAAAGTCATTGAGTTTTTTGCTAGTACAAAATCTCATGCTGTATTATTATAATGTGAAATATCAATTCCCAAAATGATTTTCTCGGCATATCAAGCTGAACGTTTTCAAATATTTCGACTGACCTAATGATGATTTTTCAATTAATATTGACACCATTTATATTACACGTATAATTGATCGATTGATCAATTTCATTGTGACTACTTTTTCCACTATGAATTATCCGTCATTTTTCGTCGATGACCGCGTCGCTGAAAAAATCGTATAGAAAATTATCTTTTTCTTCATTAACACTGTTGATGTAATTGCAATTGCTAAGCATGACGTACTTTCATTATCAAGGTCACGGCATGTATGCTGGAAGGTAGTTATCTATCGATCGAATACAATCATCACCATACCATAGAATGACAGGTCGTTAACTGAATACCAAATAGTACAATGACATTGGAATCGCTTGACTCATTTACTTCGAATAATAATCCTGACAATGACGTCCCACTTTCTCACGGATCATTGATCAATGATATAAATAAAATTTCCGATATAAAACTACTAAATTATTTAATATAAATATTATTACCATTTATAACAATTTTTTTGACAGCTACTTATCAGGTTGCAAAAAAAGTTCCAAGGTTGCACTTTTTTTCTCGTACCTGTTTTCAGCGCTCACTTTATAAGCACAATTTCTTGGTATATTAGGAGTTTTAAGAATATAACCAAAACCAATCAAAGTAGGTAATGCATAAGCAGTCTCGAAATGGCAAAGTTAAAATCCAACAAATACCGAGGACACTCTAGATCGTGATGATTATCAATATCATCGATTGCATCTTGACTCGATCAACGCGCCGGTACCTAAAATTAGCATATAAAATAACAAAAACGTGAATATATCATTGTAAAACAGGTATATGGTAATGCGACAATCTTCTTAGGTTATCCACAATTCACTAGATGAATTCACAATTTTTTAATCCCGTCTATACTCACACGTCAAGCGAATACAGCGCAATAAAATTCATAGATTGGGACTTGAAAAAGTAAAAGTAAGATTTCGCTTAATCGCACTGAGAGGCTTTCGATTTCGTACGACCATTACAGCACGTATATCTCAAAGCAGCTAATATAAAAACCGCATTGATGTCGCGCAGCATAAAGGCGGCCTCGTGTCTGGCGTGTGGACGCGTCTCATTAGGACGTCGAGTACGCTTTCCTTTTGCTATTGATTGCCAATCGATTATAACCGCGCTCCATATACGCATGTATATGCGCAGGTTGGGGCAAGCCGAATAAAAATTAATGACGTTTCTACGTATCTCATGGTGCATTTTTTTTATTTACTTTTTACATTACATTTTTGGTATTAGTTTTAAGCATAAACTTATATCATACAGAGATATATATGTGTATAGGCGAAAAATAAATTTCTGCACTTGGTAGCCGCTTGTACTCGTAAATACAAAAAAGGCAAAGAAAAGGGAAAAGAAGCAGTTACCGTCGCTGACCTCTTTTCTTTCTAATGACAGATCTAGGTAGCGACTGATCACTGGCGTCAATTGTACGTAAGCCTTAACGATAACTGCTATAGGGAATTCCACGTCGCATTCTTGTAAAAATACTTATTCGTCTCTTTGGTGTTGAGTAGATAAATAAAAAAAGAAAAGAAACAGTAAACACATGATCTCCGTAGTGAAACAGGAAATTCAATAAGAAGTTGAATGGAATTGCGTTAGAAATTCGTCATTGTAAATCCCAGCGTACAATCTACGCGTTTGTTCATTTACATAATGCATTATTCCGGAGGCCGTGTTATATAGGAATTGTAGAATTTTCGTTGGCGCGAAATTCGAATCGGATTTTCTAACGAAAGCTCGATGTTCAGGCGTTCACGGTACGAGACTGACTTGCTTTAGCCTTTTTTATCGGAAATTTGAATTTTCTTTGTATCGTAGCTATATATACTTGGATCTACTGTACATAGCTCGCTCTACTTATACTATATAGACTCTTTATAGCTATACTGTGTAATGACGTCTTGTACCTAGAATCGGGTACAATACTAACGGGCGTCATGGCAATTTCACTTTCACGCCGCCGGAAACGCTCCTCTTTTGCTTCTTTTCTTTCCGCAGAGGGCATTATCGTAATCCGGCAAAAATCATTATTGTTCCGGTACAATTTTACGAACGTTGAACCCCTTTCCTGCCACGTCACTAAGTGTCCTGGGTATCCTGGACTGTAACGTTGCTGCTTGTACACCGGTATACACTGTGTGTAAATAAGTATTACAGCGTTATAGGACAGAGCCATTCGTGGTAACTTGAGAATTTCTATAGTAGGCTAGATAGCATGGAATTTCTAGATGACGCAGTAAAAGTGTCCTTAGAAGAATTCCAGTGGAGAATCTAGCATCTCACATTTCCTTTTGTCTCGTACAGATAAATTGAATAGGTTAAGAGATACGTATATTCGCTTGTTATGTATATGAGGGAATTGTAAATGGAATAGATAACGAATACGTAATTAAGCCTAATTTGTCCAATCAATTTTAATTAAAGAATTAACATTTCAACACCTTAATCAATTCAATTAAGGTTATAGGGTATCGATGAAACTTTGTTGTGTGGAATTAAAAAAAATGTGAGGTGAATTGGAGAAAGTTTTTTTTTATCGTGCACTTCTCAATGGATTTCACAATTGTATTGAATTGGCTGGAGTTCAAAGTTCGTACGTTGACTTTAGGAAATTCTTAATACAGACTTAAACATGGTGTAATGGTGAATTTGTATATTTATGAACCAATCGATAATTTTGACAGAAGCGCAGGAACGTGAAATTATTATAATACCGGCTGATGATTAATTATGAAATTACTGTAAAAAATTTTATTTTAATAATTACTTCATATAGTTCGGTATTTATTGATTTGAGTTCCATACGATCTGAATTTATTATAAAGAAACGGAAACGTAAATAGTAAACTATTACAGCTCATCGCTCGAGAATTTTACGTCTTTTAATTACATTTAATCAATATTCATTTATACTAATGAATGTCTCCGCTGTTTGTAAATATCATTGATCCCGGTGGATATACGTAATGTGTAAAATTATGATAATGTTCAGTGTGCGTAGAACGGAATCTTCTTTTTCGGAAATTACGTAAACCTTGCAAAATGACGTTATTTTTTTTCTAATCACAATGTCAATGAATATATATTGAAAGATACGCAGTAGATAAAAATTAATTTGGTAAAATTGTACGTGCAAATATTATACGTAAGATTTGGAAATATTTAAGAAAAAATGAATTAAGGAATATATTTTGAATATTTTTACTGTATTTCACTACTTTTATTATCTGCGGAATTTCAAGCACGTTGCGGTTTCCATTGTCCATGCATCTTCATCATTATTAATTAATCCTTTACTCAACTCGATCGTTATAATTAGCGAATTATTCTATGAAAACTGTTCTGCTAAATGGACTTAAGCGGTCACGCACATTACTGATTCCATTTCATTTAAATAAAAAAGGAGTAGATTTAACAATCAGTAGAAAAGTGCACGCGAATCTATTCCTGAGAAATCATTAAGTCACTATATAAATTAAATATAAGATTAAAAATATTTACCGATACGTGGTAAAGGCTAAATTACTTTTAGCCTATCCCGTCAAATTATCAATCCAGAGACAATAAGCAACAGCAATAAAAATTATCATCATCATCATCATCATCATTGCAATCTCTCCGAATGCATTTATTATTGAAGTATAGCTAATAAGATAAATGACGTTTAAACAACACGATTAATAATATCTCGAAATTAATCGTTACGTTATAAAGTACTGTCTCTGGCTCAAGATGAATGATACTTTAATTTTAGCAAATCATCACGAACCAGATATAATTATAATTATCTACTTTATAAAAATACTTTATAATATCGTCGTACCAATAAAATAATCCTTTCGTCCAAAGGCTGTCTCTCTTCGCATCCAAGATGAGACAAGAGGATTGTAAGTTTACAAACGCAGAGTCATTCAAAGTGGCGCGAAGTGAGTGTCATGGCGACAGTAGAATGCGTGGGATTGGAAAAGCCGACTCTCGAGGTTCTGCGCTCCTTATTAAGAAATCCCCGTAGCGAGTCCCATGGCCTCGTGAAATCCCGTACAAGATCCCCATGTAATCCTTTACGTAAATCCATATTATAAATAGTTACAGTGAAACGAAATACAAGACAAAAATTCAAACATAACCTGCATGGACGAGAAAAATCATAATATTCATACACACGCGACCTCGTACAGGTAAGTTGTCACGGTTGTCACAGAGATAAAGAACGTTGCAAAATATATTTGAAATTCTAGAACTAAATAGGACGTGTCATTTGATATATTTCTATTTGTATATTTGGCAAACTCATGGTTATAGCAGTTGGGAGGACTGGTTTGTTACGTAGACTGCAAATTATTGGGAATAATCAATTCGATCGACCGAATACAAGGTTGCAACCCGCAACAACAATTTCGAGGTTATACTCGCCCACCTATTGACAGCCTACGACATTCCTGGCCAACTTGCTACCGTTTTCATTTCATTTTTTATTCGAGTAATTACCGAATTTGCATACTAGTGCAATCAATGACTGGTGCATCGTATTCGGACAGTGAATCCATTTAATTTATGGGCAATTTATTAGGATACACCTGTGAATTCATATTTCGTATAATTGGACGTATTACTAGTATACATTATAGTATGCGACGTAACCTAACGCATAATAATTAGTGCTTCGCCTTAACCAAGCCTAGAGAACGGTACATTACTTACATTATCAGGTAATTAGAATGTTTAATGAATCCGTGACCAGGATTATAGGCACGGAACAACTGAACAATACCCTAATCATTGTTAGTTTTGCTGAAGATAAATGAACATTTTTTAATCATACACAAGGGCGTAATGACTAAAGGTCTTGGATCGTTCGCTCAATGATACTCCCTCCAAGTAAATCGCAAGTTATTTGTTGTTTTTGGTCTTAAATGGTACTGTAAATATAAATGCTATAATTTTTTAATGAAATACAATTTACAATTTTACCATATGTTTGACGTTATGAATGCTTATATCTAAGGAATTAAATTTTTGCAAATAATTGCAATCTGAAACTAGCGATAATGTAAGAAATTCTTAAGGTGACTTTGTATCAGGTTTGACACTACAATTTTGAAAATTATAATTTTTTATTTTCTTTCTGAATCAGATTTCTGTCTTTTGCTTGACCGCGGATGAGATCGAGGCTCAAAGGAGCGGCTGGGATGTCAGTCCTAATACGCAATACCACATACAAACGGATGAGGGTCCCGAGCGTTACTTCCGGTTCCAGACACTCAGTGGTCAATACCGGAAAGAGAAGAGGCTCGAAGATGGAACAGTCGTTGGTACAGAAGGCTGGCTGGATCCTCTAGGATATTTGAGAATCAAAGATTATGTTGCCGACGATCAGGGTTTCCGGATATTGCGGTAATTAATTTAAAACAATATATAAATTTTATAACGTATATCTATAGTATGCCAGCATACTAAATTTTTAATCGATCTTCATGAGATTCTTGGCACTGAAGATTTCCTAGTATTTATGACATCGCACAAACGATAATTACTCTACAATTAGGAGGTACTTAAATACTTATTTTTATGGACATTAATTGGGAACTTTATTAGCTACAATATAGGAATAATAATAGGAGCGTAATTACGTTGCCCGAGAATGGGAACAGTGTTAACCTTGAACTAGTGACAGCCTGAGAATTGACAATAATCTAAACAATAACTGTTGCATTGAATAATCTTATTGTCATTACTTTTTTCTACATTTTCATTGTGGTCTGAATGTCAGTAGTCTTTCTTTACTTATAAACTTTTACTTCCTTTATTTCACTCTAAACCACTGATTACTGCTTCTCTACCTGATAATAATATTATTTCGTTAATGTCAGATCCAAGACAGTCTTCGTCGGCAAGGACAGACCCATTCAAGATGCAGTTTCAGCGTCCAAGAAAGTACCAGCTGATAGTGGAATTTTGGTGAAACCACAGAGACCACCAAATCCTTTCAGGTAATAAAAAATTACTTGTTTTAGAATATTGTGAAAGCTATGAAACAAAAAAAATATTGACAGTAACCTTTTTAGATGTATCTAAGTGTAAATTGAGGAACTGTTTCATTATTTTCCAGACAACCAGAATTGAAAGACGTGCCAAACAGCATAGAAGCGAACACAGTGACACCTTTGAGATCATCTACGACATCCTTGGAATCATCAAATCATTATATAGCTCCATCGAGTACAGCAGTTCCGTATACTGCAAGCATTCCAGAATCTCAGTACGAAGATGGCTACCTAAAACCAAATACGAATTATCTATTACCAGGATACCAATTCCAAAGTCCTTACGTCAGTCCGTACAGGAGTCCTTATCCATATCATATTCCACCACCAGCTGTACTAGTTCAGCCACCTGTTTACGACGAAAGCAATGGCCAAGCCAGTCAACAATTACCTGTGCAAGTCGTGTACCAACCTAACAGTTTGAATTCCTCAACGCAACAAACCAATTACAATCCAGCTGGATATCAAGAAGTAGCGCCAGTACAAATTCAGAGAGCAGGAATTCCAGGATCACAGGAAGCTTCAGCCAGATCTCCTATTCAAGCATCATCTTCAGCAGCTTCCAATTCTGCAATATCCCAACAACTCCCATTGTACGACGGTGTCCACTCAACTGCCAATGGTTTCCAGTATTACTTGAAATCTCATTATCACGAAGAAGAGAAGCAGCCGAACGATAAGAAAGTTGGTTCGTTCGGGTATGTCGACCCTTTCGGCATCCGAAGAGTCATCTATTACAGTGCAGATCCACAAAGTGGATTTTTACACAAAAAGAACAATAGATACGTTGGGTTTAATGCTAGTCCTTATGATCCTTTGCCGCCATCATCGCATTAAAAAGTCAAATAACACATAATTTTGATGTAATCAATAAGATTAGCTAAGTATTCAGCTAAGCTCTGATCCTCTATTTATTTAGAGGAGTGCCACTTTTTCGGAATTCCTTAATTCCACCGACTATCTTACATTTAAAAAAATTTTTTTTTTATAACTTTATATATACTCAAAAAGGAATTCCATGGAGATCAACCAGTTAGTCTTTTTTTATCTTCGTTTCTCGACTTCTACATGAGATTCTTGTGTCTGTGATCTAAATTATAGAAACCAGTACAGATCCGGTCCATACACAAACATTAGTACTTTGGAATATGTATTTACCAGATTAAACGAAAGCGGACTTTACTTACGAAATCCTGTCGTATCGCCACGAAGAGTCTGCGAGTAAAGTCGGACAGGCACATTAAATGAAGTGCTGCATGAAAAACGTGGGTGTCAAAAATCGGACTAGGCCCACGTATTTTTATACAGTCCTTAATATAAGATTACTTCCTAATCGTCTAATCTCTAATGTGTGCCTTCTAATACGTAAAAGGTTTCTCGGTCTATGTTCAAGGTGGTAAAGTTAAATCACCATAAGTAGCGATCAAGTATCCATCCATTAACAATTTCTGGGTCAGTCGCACCTCCCAAGACACTGATTACAGTCCACTGCATAAATTATTGTCAACGTGGACATGCTAGTTTCTCCTGATAACTTACTATTAAGCTAATGCCCATTTTGCATATGTCCATTAGACTTCATCTTGGATTTAGTACGGATACTAACACAAAACTAAATAATTAGTAATAAGTAGACTAACATTCGATGTTTATAATTGTGGGCTCATTATGAAATTTTAACAATCAGCATCATTTTTAAATTAGCAAAGTTCCAGTCTGGAATCTAATTTCGCTAATGTCTTGCTGTGGTTTATAAGTAATGGTATATTGTAAATTTTTTTTAATGGAATCGAATCATGCATCTATTTACCAATTTTATATTGGATGACTAATCAGTATCCTATTTTGTAATTGTTATCGGTTGTGATCGCATGGCTAACCGGATTTCTACCCACGCTTTGTCTCGTATTCTCTTATCGCACTATTATACTTATACTATATTATGAGAGAACCGTTATAGTTTTTGGAACCAGTACCAATTTTGGCATGAGTGGAATCGATCAATATCTAATCATTTTTCACGGAATTAATTACGCAGTGACGGATTTTTGTAGAACACTCATTTACAGGAATCAAAAACATTATTAATGATCAAGTGATTAATTTAATCGTATAATGAAATTCTCGATTACTGTACCTTTGAATTCGCTCGTTATTTTATTATTCAGATAAGTTATTCCAAATTTCGTAAGTGAAACGCTACCAGGAACATTTTTTGACGAGTTGCTATTTGCTATTTTTTTTTTTATAAAAAGAAGTCGAGCTACATTAATTAGGGTAGAATTATCACTGGCTACGATGATTGGAAGTATACTATTGCCTTATATCCGGTTCAATCGAAATCTAATCGTTTCTTTATGAGATAATTAGGTACTACTAATTTAAGTATGTATTGTTGCTAATATTATTAACTATGACGGCACAGACACTGCCCTGTTGATCACGGTGAATTGCACTGTGCACTTCGTAAAGGATACTTAACACATTAGTGTTACCTGAATTTTTGTAACAACTATATTGAATAATAATTTTGCAGATTTGGCAATGGACCCTGGTCGCAGGGCTGACGAGAAAACGTGCTTGTAAATAAATAAAACGATCGTGTTTTACAAAAAGAGAAACTATACAATTTATTGTGCGTATAATTACATGGTGAGCAAAACCTTTTTTTCAAAGTAAGAATCAATAGTCTTATTTTCATTAAAATATACACAATTCCTAATCTACTTGATTCTCGTGTTACATGAATTGTGTTGTGTTATTTATCCATTGTGAAGGCAGCAGATTGTTGTTGTTTCGAAATGTCTCTCATAGATGTCACTAGATTCACTGAATCTCGATTAACTTACGGAAGTACGAGAATTTTCTAGTTTTTTATAAATCGTTTATTAGAGTGTGGTTTTTGTTTATTTCGATATCTGTTCTATAAAATGGTAGAACCATCCACGGATACCGTAAATGTCGCAGGTGAAGAAAATATAGTTCATTCGGCTATTGACGCTTTAATAAAAGAGGTAAACAATCAGTAAACAACGTTAAATTTTTTAACGTTTAATTCGAATTAATTTACGTAATAAAGGATGCCAGACTCAAAGTGGAAACTGAAAAAGTCATGGAGACGAAGAAGAAGTGGAAAACACAGTACTTCCAATTAGAACGAAGTAATTCTTACCTAGCAGTAGATATAAATAATGAGAAAAAAGATGCGAGTCAGCTCGAAGAGAAAATCAAACTAAAAACTCGTGAAATTTCCGACCGAGAACACGAAGTTTCTTTAGAAACACAACGCAGTATGGAACGCAGGCTGAAAATAATGTGACATATTTTTTGTAATATAACATGACGTAAGTAGATGAAATATTTTTTAATTTATTTCGAGACTATCATTTTATAGCAAAGATTTTGAGGACAATGTCACACAACTGGCAACCAAAATTCAACAAGCGCAGAGTGAATACGTAAGTTTAAAATGGGCGATAATCATCTTTTCACAAGTGGTTGTAATTGTATATCGAACGTCATATTGCAGTGTTCCAAAAATTTAAAACAAGATTGCGAGACTTATTGTATAAGATACAAAAAATATGCTGAGGAATTACAAAATCTTCAGACACAATTAGATATTCGAAAACAGCGATACGATTTTAATGATCGAACGAAGTTCGACGAAGGCAATCTTCTGATTAACTTGCGAATATTGAAAGAGATTTTGTAAATATTTATTA
Source organism: Cephus spinipes (assembly GCA_963971525.1). Lineage (NCBI taxonomy): Eukaryota > Metazoa > Arthropoda > Insecta > Hymenoptera > Cephidae > Cephus > Cephus spinipes. Next base: position 5,212,782 of record OZ020580.1, on the reverse strand, counting down.
CATAATTAATTCTTTCTTCTACTATGTAAAATTATGGTTCTGTATTCTTTTTTTGTTTATTATCACAGAATGGATGATAGTTCTCTAGAGAGAGCTACCAGATCAGGGATGCGTTTAAATCAAGAATTGAATAGTAAAATTAAACAAACTAAAAGGAGATTATCAAACCTCTCCGAAAAATAAGAAAATAATGTGATACAACATTTTGTGAAATATTAATGTCTACATAATATAAAAAAGTTTACTATACTATATCACGTTATCTGTTTTGTATGAAATAAATATTTTTTTTTTTTTCTTAAATAACACTACTTAATTAATATTTAAGAGTATTAATAATTATTCGCTAGTGTCGCGAATAATTTCTTAACGATTCAAAAGAAAACTGATTCCCGCATTTTTCCCCTCTCTTTCACTTTTTGCCTGCAGTGCCACCTGATGAGCAGTGCTGGTTACCATCAAATTGAATTTACGAAAAAGCCGGTACTTGTGCAGTTATGTTTAGAATCTCCGGCGTTCCTGGATATTGAGGTGTTTTATATCAAATTAGTTTGCTGAATTTTACCTAGAATATATGAAGAATGGAGCTCACCGATGATAATCTATTCACTCTGAACGAGTATCTGAAACACACGCTTAATCCTGATGTCAACGTCCGGCGACCTGGTAACTTAACCTAATAAAAACTATTACGTTCTGCCTATCTAATATGAACTCCATCAAATCAAATCTAGAGTTATTTATGTCGGTGATAGTCATTAATATTTTACCATACCATGAAATTATGATTTCTTTTATGTATTATACTTACGTGCAATATGTAATACTAATGCAAGTATAACATAACATAACCTCTGACTTAACTGTCCAATTTAGTTCGCATAATTTATTGTTAAATACAAGTTTATTGTATTTTGTTCATTATTATTTTTTTTCCCTGATAGTCAATATCGTGAAACAATTTTTTTTAGATATTGATCTTCAAATATTTAATGCATTCAAAATACAAAGCATTATTTACTGAATATTAATTTTCAGATTCAACTATTTTTTTTATTACCGCAAACTATTTGTTGCAGCCGAAAAATTTTTGGAATCCGTTGAAGTCAATCAAAATTATCCATTACTACTGCTACATCTGGTGGATAAATCTGAAATTGATATAACAATTCGAGTTGCTGGAGCTGTGGCTTTTAAAAATTACATCAAAAGAAATTGGAAAGTGGTCAGTATCGATTATGAAGTATGAAAAAAAAAAGAAATTTAATATCTAACGGCACATTTTTAATGGGACCAAAATCTTATATTTCAAATTGTGGTAGTCATTAAGTTATAATTATTAGTTCTATTTCAGGATAAAATGAACCTTATTTAAAGATGTTTATTTCTAAACCTTTTAGGAAGAAGATACTGGTGATCGTATTCATGCACAAGATAGAGATGCAATAAAAAAATTAATAGTCAATTTAATGCTCCACTCTCCAGATTCTATTCAGAAACAACTGTCAGATGCAGTTTCAATAATTGGCCGTCATGATTTCCCTGACAAATGGCCAGAACTCATTGATCAAATGGTTGAAAAGTTCAACACTGGTGATTTTCATATTATAAATGGTGTTCTGCATACAGCGCATTCATTATTCAAACGCTACCGTTATGAATTTAAAAGTCAAAGTCTCTGGACCGAGATAAAATTCGTTTTAGAGCAATTTGCCAAACCACTAACTGATTTGTTCGTAGTAAGTGACTTTAATTATAAATATTAAATTTATTTATTTTATATTTTTAAGACATGTTTTTGGCACACTGAACCATATACAATGTTAACAATTATTATTGGTAATTTTAGGCTACTATGAACTTGACACAAGTTCATGCAAACAATGTGGAGGCTTTAAAAGTTATTTATAATTCATTAGTTATATTGTGCAAGGTTTTCTATTCTCTGAATTTCCAAGTGAGTGTTACTCCAAAAAAAATATTTATTGAGCATTTTAACTAGAATAATGTAAATGATAATTTTTTTAGGATTTACCAGAATTCTTTGAAGATAATATGGCCATTTGGATGTCCAATTTCCACACTTTACTCACAACAGAAGTTTTACCATTACAAACAACAGTAAATATACATTAAAAATGAATACATATGTCGAATGTTAAACTAACAACATTGTCGTTTCCAGGATGACGAAGAGGCTGGAGTAATTGAACAATTAAAATCACAAGTATGCGACAATGTTGGCCTTTATGCACAGAAATACGATGAAGAGTTTCAGCCATACTTGCCGAATTTCGTTACAGCGATTTGGAATTTATTAACATCAACGGGTCAGCAGCCAAAGTTTGATGCGGTGCGACAAATTTTTCATAAACTCGATATATATCACAGAATATTTTTTAAGTCAGATAATAATGATTTTCATTTTACTATCATAATTGGAGCATTGTGTATTTATATTTATAGCTTGTATCGAATGCCTTGCAATTTCTGGCAACTGTAGCAGACCGTGCTCAATACAGACACTTGTTCGAAGATCCATCAACGTTAGGCAGCATCTGCGAGAAAGTTATCATCCCCAATATGGAATTCCGACGTAAGAATCGACTCTTATATCTTTGTTTCACATTGTGTAGCATTTTCCATTAACAGCAATGTCTCTCCTATAGAGTCAGATAACGAATTATTCGAAGATAACCCTGAAGAGTATATTCGCCGAGATATCGAAGGTAGCGATGTGGATACTCGTCGTCGTGCAGCATGCGATCTAGTTAAAGTTTTATCAAAATACTTTGAAGTGAAGATCATGGAGATTTTCGGAGCCTACATTCAGGTAAGGCAATAAATGAGTACAGTAAACCCAATTTGTGACTCACATAATGTAATATAATTAATCATTATAAGTTGTTAGAAGCAAACAAATGAGTTAATATTACCCCATAGGTAATGTTACAAAATTACGCTGAAAAACCAGCAGAAAATTGGCGCAGCAAAGATGCTGCCCTTTACTTAGTAACAAGCAGTGCGAGCAAAGGTCAAACCCAAAAGCACGGTGTGACACAAAGTAGCGAACTGGTTTCATTGCCTCAATTTGCTGCGCAACACATCCAACCTGAATTGGAAAAGATAAATGGTAAATCTGATACATTATAAGAGTAATAGGAAATGATCTTACAGATATTAATCGTAAACTGTCCTCTAAATTCTTTCAGTTAATGAGTTTCCTGTGCTGAAAGCAGACGCCATTAAATTCATTATGACCTTCAGATCCATACTACCCCGTGAACTTGTAGTTGGCAGTTTACCACAACTCATTCGACACCTTGCAGCAAGTAGTTCAGTTGTACACAGTTATGCCGCATGTGCAATCGAAAAAATCTTGGCCATAAGAGGACCAGACAACAAACCCATGTAAGAAGAGTTTTAAATTTATAAAACTTTCATTTAGATTACGTTTTTTTGTTGTACGTCACTTATGCATTTATGTTCCTTGGTTACAGCGTCAAAGGAGAAGAGCTCGCGCCACTGGCTGCTAATCTTCTCAAAGGGTTGTTTAACGTGTTGATCATTCAAGGATCTGAAGAGAATGAATATGTTATGAAAGCTATAATGAGAAGCTTTGCTATTCTACAAGAGAGCGTTGTTCCATATTTAGCAGATTTATTACCAAAATTAACAGAAAAGCTGACAATCGTTGCAAGAAACCCAAGTCGACCCAATTTCAATCATTATTTGTTTGAAACACTAAGTTTGTCCATTAAGTGAGTATTAAATCACATTTTCTGTAGCGCAGACTGATCATATCTTATTGTTCTACTAACCTTTTGGATTTCAGAATTGTTTGTAAAACAAATCCTGAAGCAGTTGCATCATTTGAACAAGCTCTCTTTCCAATATTCCAGGGAATCTTGCAACAAGACGTTCAAGGTACATTTTAGTTCATTAAGATTTTATTTTTATCGAAATTCTTTATCACTAGTGACTGAAATACTATTTGATACCCATGCCTTGCAGAGTTCATCCCGTATGTCTTTCAAATTTTGGCACTGTTACTGGAGCTCCATACCGGCAATGAAGTTCCAGAAGCTTATATGGCACTTTTCCCATGTCTATTGGCTCCAGTCCTATTCGAGAGACAAGGCAATATCCATCCTCTTAATAGGCTTCTGCAAGCTTTCGTTCAGCATGGAGCTCAACAAATAATAGCACAGGACAAACTCAGCGGACTTCTTGGCGTGTTCCAAAAACTGATTGCATCCAAAGCTAACGACCATGAAGGTTTTCTACTCATTCAGTGTATCATTGAACATTTTCCACCGTAAGTGAATTTCAGTTTGTACCAAGAAGATTTTTTAATATACAGTAAAACCTCAGTTAGCACTTTGGATACGATCTGAGATTCTAGAGCGCTAAACGAAACAGCGCTATTACGGGCACATGGTACGGTAAAGCGACAAATTCGGGAAATCGGAAGAAAAAAATGTTTTACAAGTATTTGTAAGAGTATTACTTCTTCATACTTGTCGGCGTTATGTCCTTAGGAGGCAAAGTACCAGTGCAAATGCATTTAACGTAGCAGCGTTAACCGGACTCTGAGCCTACTAATAAAATCGATTTAAACAATGCTCTGTTTTAGGAACATCTTGGAACAGTATATAAAGCAGGTCTTTGTATTGCTATTTCAAAGACTGTCTTCTTCCAAAACAACTAAATATGTCAAGGGCCTCATAGTTTTCTTTGCCTATTACATTATACGCTATGGTTCAAGCAGTTTGGTAACTATTATTGACCAAATACAACCACAGTGAGTACAATCTCAGACGTAAAGTACAAATTATTACAAGAACTTGCAGAATAAAGTTCATTGTTTTATGTTCTTATCAGGATGTTTGGCATGGTCGTCGAGCGCGTCCTGATTGCTGATTTACAAAAGGTGTCTGGCGTAATAGAACGCAAAGTTACGGCAGTGGGAATATCAAATCTCCTAGTAGAATGTCCGGCAATGCTAGAGGCACCATACAATGTATATTATCCTCGATTATTGGCAACACTTGTCGAATTCTTTGAATTACCTCAAGACGAAACTAGCTTACCGGAAGATCAACTCTTTCCGGAAGTTGAAGATGCGCCTGGATACCAAGCAGCATACAGCCAACTAGTATTTGCGAGAAATCCTAAAACAGATCCTTTACAAGGTAAGTTTACGCACTGTTTACATCGTTGGCTGATTAAAGATTTTGCTAACGTCTTCATTCACAGGAAATATGTAGAAATTATAAACTTGTTAGTTTTTTTTATCCGTTTCTTTTTCCGTCTAGCCATCGGAGATGTTAGACTACATCTGGCTCAAGGTCTGGGAAAACTCTCTCCAGGGCAACTACCGGGACTTCTAGGTCAAATTCCAGAACCTAATGCCAATCATCTGAGAAACTACTTGCAAACGGCCGGCATAACAGTTGCATAATACGAAATAGACGTCCGCGGCAGACTGAAAATTTATTTGATGGCTCGACGTTTCAACAATATCGAGCTAAATAAACTGTCGAGTTAAGAAATGAAACTTCAATTCGACAACTAAGTTTTAAGAAGTGAAAATTCGTGAAAATGAGATTACGATTGTCGATGAATCACTTGTGGCGCCAAATTTCATTGTTTGTTGCGGCACTTTTTTTTCATATTAGACTTCTTGATCGGTCAAAGTTTCCAAATGAAGTTTATATGACGTTAGAATCTAATTTTTTCAACGATAAGAGATAAATAATTATATTCTTCTCATTTACGGGATTAATATCGTGGTTACGAAAAAAATTTGCTAGAGAACGTCGTTGGAGTTTACCAGTGAATTAAAATCCTGGGTATAGGTCGGAGTATGTATCGATTACAGGTAATTTTTGCACATAAATTTTTCATACGCGAAAAAAAGCCTCGCTGTACAGTTTGGTAAGACACTCCACGATTTTATTCGTTTTTCAATATGTTTTTTCGTAACCGTGATAATACATGTAATTTCCTGCACATTTTTAGAATCCAGTGAAAGAAAAAACAATTGTTAATAAACATAGCTACCATTTTTTATCAGTCTGCCTTTCAATCGTTACCAATATCTATCTCGTAATATTAATTAACAATTTATCATCATTTTTCACTTAAATACTTTAGTAGTCAATATAGTGTATCTCTGTAAATGAGGAACGAATGCTGCGAGTCAACTTACAGATGCTTCACCGATAATTCATCCATCTGAGTTTAAAAGAATGTTATCCGTTCAGACCATTGACAACAGAGATGTCGCCATAATCGTAAAATTCTCGATCATTCATATACAAATGCCTAAACTCGCGTGTAAACGTAAATTTCCATACGCCACGGCAATAATTAACATAGCTTTACGGAGTCTCGCGTTAAAATATGCAAATGTACTGCGCCGACCAAAGATCTTTGTACCAGTCGCTGAAATTGAACTTTGGACAATTTCGCTCCACATGACTGCGCGACTTTCGTCACACCAAAACAAACAGTATACACAGTTCGTGTCTGAGGCTCTCGATCCACTCCAGGAGTTCTTTGACTCTAGCGTATCTCAACAACAAGAGAAGAAGTTGCTTCTTTAACCAACCAGACATCAGTCTGATAAAAAAAATATCTTTCCTTATTCTTCAAAATTTATTGTTACAGCTTCTTAAACATTAAAACTAATTTCAATATTTTTAGGTCACCAATTCGTTCCGTACCTGTTCTCCAATGATTTGGAGCGACTTAAAACATGGCTATTGTTTTTTATGACGCTGTTCACGGTCATCGACGAAAGACGAGGAAAAATCACTGCATTCAAATATCCTTAAACTATGTATGCAAATTATGCAGATAGTTAGAGTCGCGTAACCTGCCGTTTAACTTAATAATAATTAGTATAAAAGCAGGTAAAGGTCCGCTGCGTAGATACGCCAGTCATTTACATGGTAATTATTCATTGAGAGACGTCAAAACGAAATGTTCTATATTGTATCAGAATGGTCATTAAGCATTGTGGCATGTCCCTTGGCACTGGCTACTGCATCACATTCTTTTAACACGTGGGAATTATTGATTCCTTGATGGCCGATATTTGGAAGTCATTTTGATTTCAGTTAACGACGTCAATTATTTGCATCCGCGCTTCGCATTTGACAAGGATGAACACACTCACGGACGTCAGAGATTCTGAGGATGATTAAAGTCATGGGAAGTCTACTAATAGTTTGTGAATCGTTATGATTATAATGAACATACGTAGATTATTCAAAATTTGTTAGCATTGAACGCGCGATGGAATGGTGTGGATCATTCTCGAACCTCATAGTGATAATTTAAGTAAACAATAGGTATAAATGCCGTGTGTACTAATAATTCAATTATGACGAATGGTCTGCCACGATACGGAATTATAAATTTAAAAAAGAACTAGTTCTTTTGTCAAGATTTATCTCCAATAAATTCGTCTGTTGTACAGATCCGTGATGCAGTTATGGAGGATGTTAGGAGTATTTAAGTACAGTCATTGTCGAGATAAATGAAGTAAATTCAAGAAAATAATTTTTTATTATATAATATATAATCTGTCATCCATCAACAATATCTTTTGTAATGGAGAGATGTTAACGACTGAAAGAAATATCAAATCTCAAGTATTATAGTTATCTTATTGAAAATGATATTGAAACGTATTCGACTGATGATAATTTTATTTTGTCAACTAATAAGACTTATTGTCAGATATGTAGATATCTTAGTCTACAAATATGAGTTATGTCAAAAAAAGTGGTATCATTTATTATTCAGGGTCAATTTAGTGAACTTTGATCTACATACGTTACCTATCTTTCGACTTCCACTTCCGGTAAAAGTGTCACAGCTATTCGCGGTTTTATCCCCACCGTTTCAGAATTTTAGTTCGCGAAAATGCCGATAGATCATATAGACTAAAGGCGTGACGTTACAATCAGTTTCAGTTCCGAACAGTTCGTCAGTCTGTTCAGTTCTCTTGAAATAATTTGATTCATTCCATTCAAGGGCTTAAATTACGATAAACTTACGTTCTACTGTTAAAGTAGATTCAAAATATTAATAAAAAGTTCAAGTAAGGTGAATTGAAGTTCATCTCATTTACTAATTCAAGAAATTTTGATATAACAGTTAAAAGTTGACTTTTCAAAATGGTCTACGCTCCAAATAATAGGACAACCGCCGAATCTGCCGTTATGGCGAGGTAAATATAAAAATCTTATCATTAAATTATAGCTGTCATTAATTATTATTGTATTGCTCATACAGAGAGATCACTGATACTCTCTATTCTTTGAGCATGTATGAACCTTGAGTACAATGACGAAAAAGAATTTAATCACACTAAAAATAATAATAGAAGGTCACGTATAAATGAAGTGGTATAAATATTTCTTCTTATATGAAAGGCTGATAACTAGAAAATTACGATCCTCCCTTAAATTATTACTTGGACATATATTTTTACAAGCATTTATTCTTTTGAAACATAAAAATGAAACATGAAACATTTTTATTCATTTTTATCCACATTAATTTAAAAAAATGTTCGGCACCAAATAATATTCAAACTAAGCATATTTCTAGTCTTAAATAATATATTGTTCATTAGGCCACACTATGTATACGTAGGTGACCTAACATATTCCTGGTATCATTTCGTCATCGTCTGATGCACGTATAAGAGTCGCTGTAAAATTGATACCAATACACTCATTATCGTTAATGCTGCAAATCTTATCGTGTCAATTAGAAAATATCTGAATAAGTGCATGAGGCTTTTATCAACGGAGCAATTTAGTAATTGCACTTACAAGTCGTTTCATATCGTTCTATAAGCCGCTACAAGAATATAACAGTTAGCTAAGACATGCCGAGTGCAGGCGTCCGCGGCTCTCTGAAGAGCAACCCCCGCAATCACGATACACCTGTATAGTTGCAACTAGATTGTGGTGGGGGTCTGGCGTGTTTCGGCAGAGCCAATCAGAATCTTGGATTATGGTCCGACTTCGAATCATAGATGGGAGGTCGCGCGCAGCAGTGTTAGAATGAGACCGGCAGCTCAGGGAGGGGATATATTGGCAAGCTGGGTGCTGAAAAAGCGAGACACGGGACGTACACGAGGTCGATGGTGCTGCGCAAAATTCACGTGGGAAAACGTTGCGACTAATGGCAGAAGACGAGGATATGTGTATATACAATAACAAAGAGGAAAGTCTTTAAAAAAAATTATTACTGAAATTTTGAACTAGAAATATAGATGGAATGGAAAGACCGGAATTTCGGAAACTATCGTGACTGCAAGCTTCTAGATAGAAATTGTGGGTCGATATACTACATCCGAAGAAACTCCCACTTCGTCGACTTTGTTATGCATGTAATATATAGGTTAGGTTCAGGATTGAAGGTTTTTACAAGTTCCAACTTATGTACATTGTTAATTATTCACATGTACTAGGCAGGGACATTTTTTTTATCTGTTCTAACCCTTGACTCTTTTGCAATACTGTGATAATTTCGGTGATCGATATTGTGTATGCCAGGGTAAAACTAAGGGCCTACGTTGCAGAAAGATATAGAGCATAGAAATTGCACTTCCGCAAAATTAGCAATAAAAAGAATGATTACAAAGAACAATGTAGTCAATCGATTGATCTGGATATTTGAGGAAAAACATTGCAATTCCGAAAAGCTGTAGCTTCATAAGATAGTGGTGGGGAAATAAGACAGCGTACAGTGCCGTGACGGAAGACAACTTTCGAGCGTACTTACTGTAAGAAAAATCTAAAAGAAATTTTGCAACAAATTATAGCTCCCAAAATACGATGACAATCTTAATATATTATTCTTTTTTACCATTAACCATTTTTGTACTCCATCGTCCATCGGGAAAGTAATATGGGTGGCGTTAGTGTCGCGGCTGCCGGAGCCTCGTGCCCTTCTTCTTCATCCATCTAGCAACCGTTGATATAAGCGGCGCTTGCTACGCTGCATTCGCCTTTCAAGCACGAAATCAGTACGTGCCCGACCGTCCACTAGTGTACATTGCGTCAGGTGGCTTAGCTGATATTTCACTCACTTATTTTGTTTTCACTATTTATCATCGCGAAGGTGCTACTCCGTGTATTCGTCTATAGTACGTGTTCAACTAATTCAGTGCTAAAATGAACTACGGTGATCTCTCTGTTAGTAACGTGGAGAACAGCAGGTTTGTAGATATAATTACTATTTGAGGATGTAGATTGTCCATTTTTTCCTTGTAATATATGACAAATGTGGCTCTCCCACGATGTACTCTGACCATGCGCTAACATCAGTAGAAACACCTAGTGAAACTTAACGCATTGCTGGTACTGACTACATATTCCCTAGTGAATGTCTTTTGGACGCTCCCTGTCATGTGGCCATTGCCAATCTGTTCAATCATTCAAGTCTTATTGAGTGCGATGAAAAATTGATATGAGACTAAGTGTGCGGATTGGAGAAGCTTTCTGGAAATCGTTATGTGAAAGAAGTATCCAGTTTGTAATTTAGAGTGTCCTAGTAAGATATGGTAAACGCCCACTGTCATCACAGGAGACTCTTTCGTTTTGTATGTCCTACCAGATTTGCTTGATAAGTAATTGAAATTACTGAGGAACTATTCAATAACTGAAAGCCGGGCGTCACTAGGAGCGTGGCAGGGGCGGACACGAGGGGCGGTTTGAATTTACAGTGTTGCCGCTTGAAGCATATATTTTTGCTCAAAATCTTTCCTCTAGTATACATTTGAATCAGAAATTCTATTCTTGCTAGTTATAGATAAAGTATTTTTGGATATGGTCGTACCTTGGAGTCGTTCGCCACGTGAAGTCTGGGGTCATTGCTTCTTTTATTATAGCTTTTTGGTTTTTAAAATAAATATCTAGTATACGTGCTTCGCTCAGAAGCATCGAATAAAAGGGCGTGTAACTTGTCGAATTTTTGTTTGCTGATATTACTACAACGAATAGAGAAAGTATATTTTGTTGTCGGCTGTACAAGTTGGTGGGTACGAGTAAATGAGGAAATGATAACACGAACGCGGTGATAGTGCTCAAAAAATCACGTAGCCCATCTGTGCAGGCCCTTGACCTAAATACGATACGCACATGTCAAACGTGCGTCGAAATATCCTGAAAATAAATATTTCAGTGCCTCGTCTCGACACGGTTTAGAAATTTACCACGAACCACAGTAACGCACAACAATTTGGAACTGTGTATTTCTAACATTTAGCATTAATTTCGCTTTGCCCTATGAAGAGAGGCTCGTTTTGTCGTTTTTAGTTGAAATGCAACTTTTAGCTAACTTTCAAATCCAATAATCGCGAGGATCTTCGGGAATTTAAGTCGTTGACGAAATCAGTCAGATATTTAACATAACCTCAAAGGTACATGGCTTCATTCTGAGATCTAAGAAATATCAGAAAAATGAAACGATCTTATTCAACATTAGATAAGATTGCTAGATCACGATGTTAAAGAATTGGATAAAGTAAAACAGCCTTTTTTTTGTGAATGACGATGATCATTAAAAAAAAGTTGCATTGACGCACTTTGAATTTAAATCAGATACAATATTTACAAGTGCGAATCGAATATTAATGCTAGTTAGGAAAATAAGTCGGTGTTGTTTTATAATTTCAGTCATGCTTGTTTCCTTCGTGTACTTGTACCGTGTTCCAACCCAAATGTACCGACTGAAGTTAGCGCGTTTCTTCGATTCTTATGGTAAAACGATGTTCAGGTAGTGCGTTCGGGCGGAATAAACCGCGTATGTATACCTTGCTTATATTCAAGGAAGTGTGATACCGTTGTTGACTTTATTGCATCATTGATTTTTTTCTATTGAATTACTTAAAATTCTATTCATACTTAAAATATTAAATGGATCAATAATTAGACGCATTGCACATATAGTGTGAAAGCAAATATGCAGATAGAAACCATAAAAACCACTGACGCGAAGTTAGTTCTTGATGCAGTGTAATATACAACCAATGGTTTCTACACCAGATAGATTGTATTCAGGACTTTCCAGAACAAGTAGCCTTTCTGTTATGTAACTTTTACTTCTAGGATAGTAATATACGCGATGACTATGCGTTATATAGGAATTGATACGTAAATGTCATTTCAACGGTTAATACTAAGCACTCAGAAATTTTAAACAACAAAAAAGTCAATGGTACAATTTATTATACAAAATGGGAATATGATTGAGGTTAGAAAGGACTTGACTTTATCGTTCTAAAAATAATCAAATTTAGAAATGTGTACCTGTACTTACCAGAGAAAGGCTTGTATTCCCTAACCTAATTGGAAACAGTTACTCGAAGCGTGTCGAGTTTCTTCATTTTTTTACCTTCATTGCAAGACGACAATGATGTCACGACGAGTAGCAAGATATTAAAATTGCACTTTCTATCGCGACGTTCGTTATTCGAAGAGCATTTAAAAACCCCGCCAAAAGAAGGGCGCGAACATATTCGAAAATGTAATATGGCCGTCCCTTAACCGGCAAAAGTATTGATTGCGTCGGGTCGACACCCCTACGAGTAAAGCCGAGCATAGGTCAATGTCGGTTGTATAGTTTTCACAACACAAAACTGAACTCTGTCGATAACCTTCTAATTGATATTGCAGAGGCATAAAATTGCTTTGATATTTTACGTCATTTTTGTCTGGTATCTATCACAGATCACAACACTGACGTTTGCATGCTGATTATAAATTGTAAATAATACTAAACTACCAGCTAATTCAAGTACAAATTATTCTCTAACGTTAGTTTAAAATTAGACATTTGGTGACATTTGACGCCTCAAACACGACTCTTGCACAGTGTTTTGTCTAACGATTGACTTCCGCCGTCCGCCATTTCTCTCTAATATTTTTCAGTCGCCACAAAATTTCGGCATAACTAGATATACTCTCTATAAAGCGTTTTCTTTGTCTCTGGTCGTGATTTCGGCTTTTGTTTTTTCTCCCGAAACCCCGAGAGACAAAAAAGAACAGGAGGACAATACGGGAGGTGAATACGAATACAAGGTATTCGCTCGAAGAAAACGTGTAGGATATTTTTAGCTTCGTTCTTACACCGAGATATTTATATGCGTTCCTAAAGTAAACTCAATTTGTACGAATTACTCTTGCATCGCGTAGAAAGTGTTTTCAATGGAAAAAAATACACATTCTCTCCTGAATAACCGTTTGGCTCAAGTTCAACCAAATTCGATATTTCTTTTTTCACATTCATTAATAGAATTTAGAAATTTGTATACGCTATCTAGCACAGTTGCCGGACGTGTAGGCGAATGACTTGTGAGACGAAGCCCAATCTTTGATCCACGAGAGGAACGGCTGTCTACTCTCTACAGGTGGACAGCTAATGTCATATGTATACATATATATATATATATATATATATATATATATATACTAATGTGCGCACATAGCGATACATACGATATGCCAGTAAAGGAGTCGTATACAAAGGATAGGTGCGAACGACCCAGAAGAAGCCAGAACCATGCCAAGAGACGATCGAAAGGTTGCTTTTCTAATTGAGGAGCAGTAAGGTACGGAAAAGAAATTGAGGTCGCCGAATCACAGACGAATAATAAGAGACAGACGCGGTTATACCAATAAACAATGCATTTGTTAATATCGAGTAACGTGTTCACGTAGCTACGACCTTGCCGCATTCCGAACCGAAAGTTTTCCCTTTCCACGGGTCATATACGGGATGACCTGTTCCGCGTGAGTTACATACCAATCGTCTGAAGTCGGTTAACGAAATCAATCGACCTACATATCGATATAATCTGTCCTCATTACGACCCATATTTCAACGATTGTATCGAAACACACGGGCATCATCCGGCATTTGCATAGCACGTGGCGTAGGCTCTTTTTTTTTATTCCATTTTTTTTCCTCCGTTCGTCGTTTTAAGATGACGACCGGTGGTGGATTCTTGGACCCGTGAACCTTCAGACGTTTACGAACCCTGATAACTCCTATCTTCCTAGAACTCGAGCTTTTCGTTAAACACTCTCTGTCAATGTACACTCTACGCGAGACGTGTTTGTCATGCAAACAACGACTGTCGTACGATACACATATGTATACAAGGTGTATTTATAAATGACCAAAAATTGCCATTTTTGTTATGTATATATAGCGTGACTACTCATGTACATAACTATTACGTATAACGCGTACTGTACCGGCATGTAGCACGACCTTGTGTCGTCAACGATAATGTAATTACAAAACGCGATTGGCATAACCTTTAAGTGCCTGTGAACGTTCCAGAACCTTTATGACTTTGCACCGGTCTTGCGACCTAACCGCGCGTGACAGGTGACGCAGTTGCATTTAAATTACCCGCCCTAATGGGATATACATAAGTGTGCCTACAAAGGAGCAGTGTCATTGTTTGATTTTCATCACTTTGCTTCGTGCACGTTTCTTGGAACGGAATTCGCATGTTATATTTGCATTGCGGGGAATTTCCGTATGGGTTATCTTTATTTGTTTTGTTTAATTAATTTTTTTAAGGTAAAAGAAGGCCGTGTCCTCGCTTATTTCCCGGTTGAAGAGACTTTTTCTCTACCGACTTCTCGTTATATATATATATATATATATCCGTATTAACACCTTACTTTTTGAAACGCTTTGAACTAAAGACAAGGCCCAACGACCAATCGCAGTCATCTTTTCATGGAATGCTACCTTTGATTGGCCGTTAAGGCGCTCTTAGTTTAAAGTCGATCTGTATAAGCGAAGTTTTAATATGCGCCATAGCGTCTGATTCGGTTGAGATGTCGACTTTTATGTATCTTTTTTATCACCATGTTCTACTTGCGGACTATTTCGATTTGCATTAGCTTCATTTAACTGTAGACTTTTTTTAACCGTGTACGGGAATTTATATTTCTTGTTATCGACGAGATTAACGTTTGTCTCTGGGTTCCTGAATGAAAAATGACATGCAGGATACACGTGCACTTTGAACTTTTTTTTTTTTCAGCTACGACGTAACCTGTATGTGGAATAATGTGTCGATATTTTTTTTTAAATTACAATTTTTTTCTAAGACGAATGACTTGTTACTGTCTGCCAGTGTCTCTCTCTTTTTTTTTTGTCGCACGGAATCATTACCTGCTGATTGTCATGTGTAAACGTCATTGCGCATTTATTTATCGTGCATCAGCTGCTCAGATGCAGAAAAAAGAGACTACAGAGAAACCATTTGTATTTACGTCTGCCAGATAATACTGCCAGACTGTAATTACACACGAATAATCTTTAATGTGCTAAATTTAGGTACTCGGTTAAAAATTAATAAGACATTCGCCTGAACTATTAATAATTCAAGCATGCTTAACACGTGTTCTGTTTTCTCGTGCAAATATTAAGTAAGGTATTTTTATTCATGAAATTAGAGGATACCGGCTGTAACCAGATTTACGTGAATATGTATTTACATGAGAATATACATATATACTATCTTTAATGTATGAACTCGAACAACGTAGCGTCATGCTTCGAATCCTAATTAGTCTGGTGGGATTCACAGAAATGACTTGTGCGGTCGTATCTCAATGATGTTCGAAATTCTTCTGTTATCTCGCACGTGTTACCAAACGAAAATCCCGAGCGTGTCGCACATCGGTTGCGACGATATATTTACTAATATACGCAGGCATCCACGGTTGCGTCCACGTCGATTTTGTAATAAGACCAAGAGGAAGACACGTGACTCGCACGCGTTCAACACAACGTCGACCGTTGGTTCATTTTTTCTATCTCTTCCATAATCCTCTCTGGATGGTTTCATCCTAATCGTAATTGATATCTGCCATATCATTTTCTTTTTTCTTTTTTCATATTCACCCAATTGTATCGATTTCCTCCGCTATCACGCATATTACTCGTAACCGCGTTCAAGGCTGACCCAACCTAGAAAATTTTTGCGCGGACGCCTTGAAGATATTTTTTTCGTTCGTTCACAAGGTTCCCGATCTCTTTCGATAATTCAGGGATTTTAAAGGTATTTCAAATATGCGGATATGTATGTTTCATTTTCAAATTATAAAATTCCTGTAACCTCCGAAAGGATGTTTCACGGATGAAGACAAGTGAATTACTCTTTATTTTAGTATATTGGGAGCTGGTGGGCGTCGCGACGGGCTTTTCGAATCCGGAAACACGCGGATACTACGTAAATTAGACGTGACTCTAGGTTTGATGAAGACTGTGATTGGGCTTTTTCTTTATTTGAACGGAATTTGAATGTTATATCATTTTGATGTAAAGTACTTTGTAAGTGGATCTACATAAGTAAATTGATAGGAAGCTAGTTTGATTCGAATGAGTGTTCTTAGATAATGTTTGATGATTTTAATGATTCTGACTATGCATGGAATTCAAATGAGATAACAAATTAAATAATCTTTATTGTTATGCAACGATCACGGGAACCGTGAATTCGCCTTTCTCTCAACGTAACGATTTTTTTCCCTTTTTTTTTTCAATTCCACGTATACACTTAGTTTTTCCTCTTTGACTTTTCCATGCGTCATCACGGACACACAAACCCCCATTAACTCTACAATATTATTTGCTACAGCGAAAAATTGTACTCATGCCTCTGGCATGCGCGACGTTCATATTTCTTTTTCTCAAGGACTTCGAACTGAAATTCCCCTGAGTCTTGGCTACTTTCGCTTTGCTTCGAGAAAATTCGGCTGTACTCTTCTTGCGCGTTAGCAGTAATACTTTATTTTTAGGAAATATCCTTAGTTTTTATTATTGTTTCACGACAATCATAGGGTTGCTTTCGTTTGTCAGAAAATTGTTATCTAGAATCATCAAATTCCCAGAAACGGCAGCTGCCCGAACGCCATTTGTGTTCACGTTGCTCCCGACAACTGTCGATATAGCAGAAACCTACGTTTATCTATGCGACTATACCTACTGGCCTGTCCTGCTGCCGTAAGCGACAGGAACACCAAGCAGCGTTCTAGCAGTTGCCGTTTCTAGCACGCGACAGTAGCCCCAACTGTAACATCAATGTTTCACTTTTGTCTTGTCTGATTTCAACGTACGTAACCAACCAGACGCTATTTGTTTTCGGTCTTTCATTATTATACTGTCGACGCACAAGTTATTGATATTTACCGGTAAACGGATACCGCGATGGTGGTTTTGATGCAGTCATCAAATTGCAGGTTTTTACCGCTTCAAGTTATTTGTAAACAGTACGAATTTCCAGGTTGCATATTTTCTGCAGTAGTTGCTAATCCTTGTGGCTTGATGCACGCAACACTTGTCGTTAAGGAGTTTGATTACGTGGAACTTATCTAATAACAACTTTATCGATTCAAAGACTGCTATTGTATAACCTTACAGACAGTCGTTTAATACCACGTTATCACAGGCAGCAAGAAGAAACTGAATAATTATAATTTCTGTTTCGGTCATACCTTTATGTAAACGTATAAAATGTTCGATTCAATTCGACTAACTTACAGGGACATCTGCTTAACGCTCGGTCCACATAATTATTAGCCATTCGCAAAATCTCGGATAAACGTAACGAGAGAAAGTTTCATTTCGAAGCTGACTTTCAAGTCTGTCATCAACGCAAAGCGTGAAAAGATTGTAAATAGCGAAGAGAGAAAATGTCTTAATTCGTTAATTGCGGTTATCGCTTGACTCGAAATTGAATCAATTATTGATAGGGTCCAGACGATTAAAGTCTCTGAAGTTGTGCTCTGGGGGGGGGGGGGGGGGGGGGGGTCACTGTATTTATAAAGTGTTTCGTCGAAAGTCAAATGCCATCAACCTGGTTCTAAAATGTATAATAGCTAGTAGTGTCAATATGCTTTAACACTTGATTACATTAACGTCAAGGTGTAATTATTTAATAAAAAATTACAATCTTCATGAAATATAGATCGTATAGTAAATTCGATGATTTGCCTATACGTACAACAAAACACCATTTTTATACTACCTTGAACTAATGGCCAATTTACCAATAAAATTTATCCAGTCATTCAGTCTTATTAATGACCGAAATGCACTTTGTCTTAACTAATAGTTTCAATAACTCCCACCAATATCGTATAATGTCGAGGCGCCACTGTTTCGTTGAACTTACGATCCAAAAGGGTAATTGACATCCGTTCAAATACATTGAATTATCATATGAAATGTTTCTTTGACGTCAATACTCCAGAAAGGTTTAAGGTTGAAGGTGGAAGGTGGAAGGTGTAACGTGAACAGTTTGGAATGAGGAAATGAGGCACGTGGAAAACAGTTGAAAAACGCACAAAGGTCGCTTGTGAAATGATACAGAAAAATGGGACTTAATATTTATCAAAGCCAGGAATGATATTTGCATTGGTTTCAATTACTTACTTTGCATACAATAACGACGATACGTATGCAGGAATAGATACGTAAAAACTTAGCATCTTAAATTAGAAAGCAATGCGTAAACGCATTGGACCGTGGACGTTAGTATTGAAATTTGAACTCCTTTTTTTTCCTATGACTCGCGCGTGACTAATTATAAATTGTTGAGTGACTATTAAATTTTTTTAATTTTGTGCCGTAGCTAACGTAACTATGCGTCACGGGCGATGGAAAAGATTAAAAATATTTGCTATCTGTCAATTTCGCTCGATCACTTTTAAAATATATATTCCATTACGTCAAGCGGTCAAAAAAAAATTTTAATAAAATTATCGTCCTCAGATACGAAGTAGCGTCAAACGCTAATGAGCTTTGTAATTATTTTGTTTGCTAGTAGTGCTTTACGATGACAGATGGTTATTCGAAATCGCGTTAGGGTATCGTAACCTATACTAATTTTCTATGCTTAATTCATACGTTCGACGATTATAATGAATCCTTAAGTTGAAGCGCAATGACGGCAGCTGCAAATTTTTATTTCCTAATTTAACCTTAACCCGGGAGTAGGCGCGTGGGGTGTCCGAGACACCCCGAGTCAATGCTTTTCAAATGGGGAACAAAATGGCGCGACCATTCCCGGGTTAATGATGAAAATATTTCCCGATGCTCTTTCATATTATCAAGCTGCCACTATGCGCCCCGTTAATGGTTACGATGATCACGGTTGTGAATGATGACGTTAGCCACGTAGCATGACAAATGTCAAGTATGAATCGAAGATCTATTGACGTCAGAGTCATCGAGTCATCAGTACGAATAAATTTACGTAGTCTTTTCTATTTCTCGAATCTCATGCGCAGTCGCCATGTAAGTGCAAAAAAGCACGTGATCGCAGAACCCGTTTCTCTTAAATTTGTTTGCAATATTCATTTTTTAAAGGTAATTCCACATTCATACTATGCATACATCGACAAGGCTTACACCTGTAATAACCTCATGCCAAGTATCGCGTGCTTGATAATTTACCAAATACTCTTATAAAAGTCTAAATGTTTTTCGAGACAACGATCGTCATGATACTGCAATATTATAATATGTTTATGAAACTTGTATGCATTTAATTTTCCTAAATATTCGTGTTCCTGTTACGTTTCTGCATTAAACGCAATGACAGGGTATTCCTGTAGTCAGGTATGATGCATGATAAGAATTATTGAATTATAAAATGATTTAAAAAAGTGGAAGAGAAATATTTTGTTTATGATCATGAATTGAAGTCACAGAGTGGGAGAGACAATTAGTTTTCATTATCGATATTGGGTGGATCGCAGTGTCGCTAAGCAATTGCGTCGTGTCATAAAGAGTGAAGCGGTAAACGTCAGGTTGAATACGAAGGCCAGTTAGTGTGATATTGCAAAAAGGGGGTCAAGAAGCGTGTCGTAAAGACAAATATTTGCATGCAACAACGATATCCTCTGTTATGATGTGTCTGACGCGCGAACAACACACCGTCACTTGAAAAATAAATCCAATAAAAATATCCTAGTGTCTTAGTTTTTATTTTTACCGGAGAAAGAATTTTTTATAACCTGGTATTACTTTCGTTTCAGAACGACCCTGCGGAGGATCGCTCGCCATGAAGAACCAGAGTTCAGCAACGCGAGCATTCTTAACAGCATGGAGCGTTTCGTACGCACCGTTAATGAAATGGAGGAAACAATCTTGGTACCAAGTCGTTTGCTGGACCTGGCCGTGGGTGATGCTGCCGACACCATTACCATGAAGGGAAAGCGTGGCGCCACCATTAAGGACACCATGGCGAACACTGATCTCTTTCGTCTGTATAACATCGTCAACAGGACGAAGGTCGAGCTCCTCTGGTCCCAGGAACCCGAGGAGGACGATATCATTGCTGATATCGAAAAGGAAAAGAGGAGACCTGCCACTCTAACCCGAAGACCAAGCACTACATCCATGCAGAGCATTCACAGTGCTGCCTCCATCAGTTCAAATGCATCGACTACGTCATCATCGTCGGTCTCGTCCTCTGCATGCGATTCGGATTCCGATACCGGAATTGAAAATGATTCTGGTCTTGAGAACGAGGAACCTAGCGACAGGCTGGCCAATATCGCTGCTGATAATTTCCGAAGACATCTCAGGGGTCTTCATCGCAGCATTGAAAGGATGACTGAAGCCGCTGCCTATCTGACACTCAGGTATCAAGCTGATGTCGGTGGGCAGGTTTGATTCTCCCGTTTTCTATCGCGTCATTTTACCTTCCTGTTAAGTTACTTCTTATTATTTTTAATGTTATTATTATTAATATTGATCGTGCATTATAGACGTTTTGCTACACGAGCTTCTCGGCTTTTGGCAATGTCAGAGACTTTAGCCAAATTCTTCATGATAAGATTGCGTATTTGCGCTTTATTAGCTCATTAACGCGTGAACGCTCCTCTTGATCTTGATGCGCTATGAATAATTCTTTTTGTCTCTATTGAACTTGCCTTATCGTCATATTCTATGTGCGTGTCAATGTTTCGATTAGTGCCTGATTTAGATTGTAATACCGTACCTCTTATTGTGCAAACTCTTGTGATGATGGTTAGGCGTTTCATCAATGCTTAATTATTCGTCGTTACTGGGACAAATATTTATGTTGACAATTATTGAATTCGTCAATGGTATTCTATGTTCATAATGATTGGGTCTGGTTCAGAAACTTGGGTAACGTTCTCGCGTGGTCGAGGAACGTTTCCTAGTGGGAAAAAATAATTTCAATAAGGACGTTAAAGAGCATACGCGAAATAACGATTGTTTCTTCAATAGATAAGTGGCATTCTTCTTGGATTGGGAAAAAAAGTGTTTCGTGAGTGAAGGGAGAAGTTATTGCAAAAGCATGTTTGCTCGGTATAATGTTTTCTTACAAACATACGGGGTGTAATATTTCCGTTTTTAAAATTTCGTAAGGAGTTCTTATCGCCGAGGCCATGTTTGCACGCCAGGGGAATTTCATAAGACCTGAGGTCGAGATATATTTTGAATCGGACGTACTTTATGGGTTACGGTCAAAGTACGTGAAATCACGTTTATCAACAGCCATTAACTCTTTTTCCCAATTTTCATTTGTTATTTGCAGCTTGTTTATTTTTTTCATTACTTTTGTAACTCTTGGATAAAGTGCCAAGGAGTGTGCAGTTGCCATTGGGAGTGTCGAACAAAAAATTATGTATGTAGATAATTATTGTCGACAATCTTGTCGATAACGTTCAGGATATTGAAAAATTTTGATCCAATGTCATTTTCCACCTAAGGTTTGACAAATGAGATAAGTTTACTTTAAATTAGTAAGAAAAGATTGTTAAATGCATTTCTTGATTTTCATAATGGCGCATCAAGTTTTTATGTTTCACGAACGTTAGAGAGAGAAAATGAATTTCTAGAAATATCATAGACGCACGTGATATTGGAATTTTTCGAAAAATATTGCAAGACTGAAAGGAGCGTGCACGGGGAGTAGGCTTTCCGAATTTTGTTTGGAGATCAGAGATTAACTGGGAATGCGAAGATTTTTTTTATGTTATGGCAAAGAAAATATAATGAAACATTTGAAGAAAAAAAATAAAGAATTGCGATAGTGGAGTATACATTTTTCGAAAAATACCAAATACGAGTTAAGTGCTAAGACTATTGAAGACGAGAATTGTTGAATATATTTTCGGGATAATAACATTGTACGACATCGAGCCCGGTTATTGAACAACACGAATATAGTACTGAGAATTTTTGAAAAAACAAAATAAAAAAATAGTAAAATCCAACAATCTCTTGCATTTTTAAGATCGAGTATTAAAATGGTCCGAATCCCAAGAATTCCAAACGTCGACCTATCCATGAAATATGTAAATCGTGATTCAAACTAAAATATTCGTCTCTTGCATCTAGTAGAAAATTAAAAAAAAAAGAAAAAAAAAACGAGAAAAGCGAGTGATATTCTGTATATACGGTTCAGGTCTACGATTATTTATTTTTTACTACACTGTACTCTTAAGCGAGCAATGAATCTATATTTATAGTCCTTCTTCCCCACCTCACAAAACCTGAAACAATTATTCAAAGCGTACACATTTCTGCGATTTGGAACAAAAGAAAAATATTCCCCAATCCACAATTACATGCCGTAGTCACTCGATTTATGTATTTTTGGTGTACTCTGTCAACTTCAAAATGTCTGTGCATATTCACAGTTTAAGGTGTAATCTATAAAGCAATATTATTTCACGATAAATAAGTACAACCACCGATTATCAAAATTGTCCTGTATGGTAAACTTTATTCACAATGCTTCTGATAGAAACTACGAATTAGAGCGTCAACTAAACGAACAAACAACTGTATAGAGAATTAATGCAAAATTACATTCTACTGTTGGAATTTATTGGGATATGACAGAATAAGTAAAACTTTTCAAATTGGTGACAGTTCATGTGTCCCAAAGACTCCACTGTCGTATCGCTATTTCTTTAGTAATAATAGTCATTGCGTAAGATTAATTAGAAGAAAATTTTGGAAAAACAGTAAAACACCGAAAGAATTTCTCCCTGTATATAATTTGTACATACGAATATACGTGTAATATAAATTATATAGGTGTTAATAATGATGGCTTTATATATATATATATCTATACATTATTAACCAGTCCTACGCCACTGTCCTCAACAAACAAAAAATTCCAAAATGTATGCAAAATTTCGAAAATATGACTTTTCACGATTACTTTTCGTATATTTGACATAAAGCAATTCCAAGTCCTTTTCAATTGAACCATCATTTAAGAATGATTAGATATGATAGTTTAACAACTTATGTTAACGTGTTTTAATTAAACTTATTCCTTGCGGGCATACTTTAGACATAGAGTGTGGGTCAGCAGTTTCGAAATGTTTTTTTCTTCATTCACAAGTCACGCAACGTTCAAGAATGCAAATGAACAATTATGGAATTCTACTCGAGCATTGTGAGTCTTAAAAATTATTTTGTCTTAATACAAAATTATATTAGATACGTAAAATTGAAAAGAGAGCACGAAAAAGATATGTTATAATTATTAATACAAGTTTACAATGTTTCGAGGCATTAAAATATATATAATCCCCCTCCAAAAACGAGAAATAAGCGAAACTAATACGAATTAATCGTAATACGGATAAATTGAAATATTCGTCTAACTCATTAAAGAATTTGCAGGAGTTCGGTAATGAAGAATATTTAGTTAAATGTCAAATATGGATATATATATATTCACACAATTGTAATTTTTTTCAGATTCAGTCACGTAAATCGACTTTTAATATTTGGCCCAATAGATACCGTAATATCCGCATTCAAATCATGACTCGATACTCGTCAGGAAATTTATGATAGTACGTAATACACATTTCATTTATACCGTAGACAGCTAATGTCGTAACACATGTGTATAATTCATCGAGTTATGATGCAATGAAATTAACGTGGCAAACTGGAAATACTTTTGCGTTGAAAAAGTACAAAATTGAATATAGATTTTCGAAAATCATAAATCGTTTGTTGTATGTATGTACAAGAAATTATGCATTGTTAAATTTTGTATAATGAACAAAAGAATTTCCCAACAATGATTGTACAGCAGCATAACGTAAAATAAATTTATCATTGTCTTTTTATTTTCGTTTCTTTTCTCACAAGCGTCTTACACCATTTCAATCTTCTTAGCGAACATTTATCTTCATATTACCGACATCACACGTTTCGTCATTACTGCCAAAACAGCGAGAATCTCTTGTATATTTACACACCGTATTATCTTTATATTGCTTAAAAATCCAATAAATGGCACGTAATCACGAATTATTGTTGAGACACAAGCGTGCCTACGTAATTGTAGATAATTGGCACACGTACACAATTTGCGACATACAATTTTGAGGAAAGAGGCAAAGGAGACGTTTGACATTGTACTCGTTCTCCTTGTGGCATTATCTCAGATAAAACTTCCAGATTCTTTATGACTAAAGCTCCTCCTGAATGCTTATAGTATAGGTTCGACTATCGAATATTGATTGAGCATCAACTGATATCGACCGCCGACACAAGTTCCTTTATGTTGGCATATTCCGGATCGCTACTGAAAATTTCCAAAAGATCCTTAAACGTTGGTCGATCCTCTGGCAAGTAAGACCAGCAACTTTGCATCACCAGATACACGTGCTCAGGACATTTCTCAGGCTTCTCCAAACGTTCTCCTTTTTCAACGAGCTGAATAACCTAAAATCACAATATAAAATTGATGCAAATGAATTTTAAGTTTATATAAATAAAAGAAAATTATTTTTAGGCAAGTACACCTGTAAACACCATCGCGCTGTTATATCAGCTCTTAACCTTTTATACTAAGTACTCCGAGTAATTGTTTTTCTATAAATATATTTTAAAAAATAATCGCTAAATGTCCACTAACGTAATAAGAATGGTAATTTGCCAATTAGAGATTCAATACAATACCTAAAATCATACGGAAGCGAGTTTTACGAAAGAAGAAAAAATACTATAAATGGAAATTAATTAAAATTAAACAATGATACAAAAACTATAATAAAGAAATAGTAGAGGCATGAGCAGTCTCTCCTTTGCGTGAATTCTCACCGTTACACAAGGAATTTATATAGCTCCTTCGTGCTGACTGAAATAAGCACTGAAAATATGAGTTGCTATTAAGGAGATGAAAAAGAAAACAAAAAAACTGGTTCCACGTTAGAGGTAAAAAAAATTGTAACAATGGAAAAAAGGATTTCTTAAAAACTTTGGGAAACTAGATTTTATCAATAAAATAAGTGCTGAAGTAATGAAATAAGTCAGGGAACAATCTATCTTCGCCAAGATAGTATATCATAGCGATGTTACTTAGTGGTATTACAATTTAGGTTTAAATAAATCTACGTTATTATGTGAAATAGTCACTTGCTAAAAAGTAACATTGGTATAAATACAAAAGATGGTGAATAAACAAATCGTACGAATACGAAAATCCAACGAAAAAAGCCGGATTTATAAAAAGATTTAGATCATTTACGCACAAGGCTTTATTATAGATGTTATCTGGGTACTTTCGATATTTCTCAACTACAGCCTCGACTTCGGTAATGCTAAACTATACTTAATTTACATTTGCACACGATACGTATCCACAGTCACTCGGTACAATTCAATTGCTTCTTTTGTGAACCTGTCTACCCTTCATACTATTCATGGAACTTCTAGTTCGATTTATACCTTTATACTGTAATACCGTAACATGTTTTTCTGACTATATTGGAAATATTGAATAATGTAATTATTATAAACTATAGCAATAATTAATAGTCAATTACTCACATCAACTCCACGCCTATCACCATAAGGTTGTTCACCATAGGAAAACATTTCCCACAATGTAATGCCAAAGCTCCATACGTCACTGGCATGCGAGAATGTTCCAAAATTGTAAGACTCCGGAGCATACCTTGAGAAGAGGAACAAATAAGTTTTTATTGAGACCAACATAAATAGTACAGAATCCTTGTAACAGTGAGTTATACCATTTTATTGGCCATTTTCCACCTTGCGTAGCTCTATAATAATCATTTGATCCAAACGTTCTGGATAATCCAAAATCACTTATTTTTGCTTGATGCCTGGAAGCTAATAAAATGTTCCTGGCAGCCAAATCTCGATGCACAAGTCTCAATTCCTCTAAATACTTCATACCTTAAACCAATGAATTGGAAATTAATATTTATAATTCGTATAATACATCAGCAGTTAATTAATCGAATCCTTATAGATTATTTTACGTATGTGTAAACTATGCATAACCATCTATGTACGTGTGACATGACAAAGGTTTCATGTTCTCTCATGAGCCGTGCAGCGGGATACAATTTCATTGGGCAAGTAAAAGGAATCCTTATCGAATAATGAAGATGGTCAAATTACTCACCACAGGCTATCTGGGAAGCCCAGATCTTTAGTTCATAATTGGCGCTGACTCTGTCTGGAAATTCAAGCAGATAAGCCAACATCGACCCCATTGTAATCAATTCTTGCACCTGAAAGTATTAATTTAAAATAATTATTTTTATATCATTTTATGTATGTACGGAATATCATACAATTTTAACTTGAGCGTAACCTTGAATGCACGAAATGAAAATCTTGATGTTAATCTATGTAGTGCATGCAGTATTAAGGGAGATAATAATAAATAAAACGTTCCTCTTTGTATTTACCATTAACAACGGCGGACCTTCTGAGAAACCGATTAACTTGACGATGCAGTGATGATTTAAGGTCATCATAAGTCGGGCTTCCCTTAAGAAATTTTGACGAGTATCCTCATTATGCGACTCTCTTAAAGTCTTTATGGCTACGGGTTCCTGAATCCTACTAGGTGACTCATAAACCCCTTCGTAAACTGCACCGAATTCTCCCTCGCCGAGAACTTCTCCCAATATGAGATTCTTTCCGAGGATAAAATCTATTTTCAAAGGTTTTAATCATTTATAACCCGGATATTCTTATTTCTGGTGATATTAAGACAGTTTACCTTGAGCTATAGGAGGTTCGTGTATTGAATCACAAGACAATTGACCTGGTTCCGGGTTCTCATTTATGTCATCGGCTGGATGTGTTGGAACCCTCATCGGAAGTGCTTCTTCTTCCTTTCTTTTATTAAGAGTCTGCTTCTTTTTTGTGAGGGTGTTCTAAGAAAGGAATATATTTGATAAAATCATGCTTATAAAGAAAATAATGTTCGACAAGTCTTCATAATTAAACGAAATACAAACTCCATTAAAAATTGACGCTGGCATTTCCGGGATCGGAGGCCTTGGAACCGGAGCAATGGGATGATTTAATGGTCCAGGTAAACCATCGGGCATACACTGATAATGTTCCACGACATGTTCCAGAGATGAAAGATAAGGCCCATTATCGATAAATAAAAAGTCCCTCTGTACTGATAAAAAATTTTGTTACAAGCGACGAATGAAATTATAAATCCAATTAGAACGATCCAATTTGTTTCAAATCATATAACATTCGCGTGCTTATTAATATTCTTTAGGAATGTCTGACCTTTTTCTGTATTTGAAAATGATAAGCTTGTCCGTGATACATGACAGTAAGCACGTAACTACCGCCATGGCGATCGCTAAATCGAACCAAGAAAGAACCATCTATATTTCCATGTTTCTGTAAAAGAGCAATAGCTTCCGAGCGATCCAGAGTTCCATGATACCAATCACTACGCTTCTCTTTTGGTGCTGGACCTTGATAGTTACCTGCGATAAATCAGTGAATTGAGAACAAATTAGGCTATGATCGTCATCCATGAAATAATTTGATTAAAAATAAAGTTTTTAAGATAATACGTACGAAGCAGCTTGGCGCATTCTAAATAACCATTGCGTTTTGCCAAATCTGCTGGAACGTCATCAGCCAATGTACGTGGATTAACTGGTGCATTCATAGACAATAATACTTGAATCACTTCTTTGTGACCACGGCTGGCCGCTTCGTGCAGCGGTACCATTCCTAGAAATAATCAATAACTGTAATCTTGGTTCTTATATTGTTTTACAGTGCTTTTATGATACTTATAAAATTATTAAAAATTGTTTATGTACTATTAGTAGGTTTGGGTTCACATTCTTATATATCATTGTGATATTTGGTATAAAGACACTGGTAGCTGCTACGAATTTTAGAATTTTGATTAAAAGTTCTTGTTTATTTTATTAGTATTTTAATAAAATGATGTTCATTAACATTGAACTACTTACCAGTTTCTGTGTGTCGGGCTTGGACATTTGCTCCTCCAGAAATGAGTATGCGCACAGTACTTGGTAAGTTACTTTGACATGCATACTGAAAAGCCAAACTTAAAATTAGTTCATAAAAATTTAGAAAAGAAAATCCTCAGATCATTGTAGCTTTATCGAATATACCTCGATCCTTGATAAAGCAGCATTTCAGCATAAAATGTTAATATTAAGTAATTTTAATTTATTAGCTGATGTAGTTAAGAGTATTGATAAATTATAAAATTATAATTGGGTTAATTATTGTGACACTCGTGCAAGAAAACTACTTATTAAATCTCCATTGCGATATTATAAACACTTACATGAAGCGGTGTGTAACCAGCAGAATCACGGCAATTCACGCTGGCTTTACTTTGTATCAACTTTTTGAGAATCTCATCAGCACCACCTTTAGCTGCCAAATGAACAGCAGTCTGACCTAATTGATTTTTTGCTTCCAAATTTCTGTATCCACATTTTAGCAATTCGGAGACAATTGTATAGTTACGCTGAAAATATAGGTTGTAAAAGTTATTAACATTTTCTATTTCGAATGAAGAAATAGGAGTAAGGCAAAGAATCAAGAATTTATTACTTGAATTGTAGCACGATGTAAAAGATTTGTACACCCATGCCTACGAGTGTCATGTGGTGGTGGTTTTCCTTTACATGGTATCTTTAGTTTTGTTTCAAGAGCATGATTGTCCTCCTGATAATACTCTATCAGCGTGTCAAGGCCATGTATTGTGGTTTCATCATCTACAAAAGTTCTATATTTTATATTTCCAAAGTTAAGTAAAATATTACAATTTATAAAAATGCATGAATTTTAAATAAAAAGAACAACATACTGAGACAAATATAAAAGTAAAAAGTATCATATCCAAAATAATGTGAGTACCTATGGAAAAGAAAGCATCTTCCCCATGTTTTCGTATCTGATAATGAATTACTTCTCCGTTATGAAGTACAGATAATACGTAATCTCCACATGATGTACTGCTCTCACGAACTAAAAAAATCCCGTCTTCCTGCGACTCTATAAAAACAAACGACATTGTTTTCTTAATCCATAACATGGCAAGCAATTAAATTCCAATAAATGTCGCTCTGATCATAGGAAATGAAAGAAATAAGAGATAGTTGGACTACCTTCCTTAAGTAGGTTCTCAGCACCTTCTCTTGATAATTTACCATGATACCAACAAACATTATCCTCTGAAGCCATTTTCAAGGACACGGATGTTAATTAACGTTCTTATGATCGATTTTCATGTCTTCATCTTTCATTTATGTGCAGCGCAATACATTTTAACTGTTAAAAGTTAAATAATATTGGTTTCTTTGTTTATGTCCCTTAAATGGTGGATACCAAAGTTCTCGTGAAACAGATTGAATCTACTGAACATCAAAGATAAAAATGACATTTATAACATTAATAATAATAATAATACTACTCCATAAACAATGCTGAAAACATAGACGGTCATCCGCAAGAAAGCAGAACAGAGATGAGTAGGGAGATGCACAACGCTACGGTTTTAGAAGATACCAAAATCATGGTGCCAAATCGAAGCGGCGAGACTGGAAGTAGGATTTTGTGATCATAGCCTTCGTCGACAATGGTTGCGTTCAGCAGAAACACCGCTGAGGGAGCAAGTACATTTGATTGGTCATTAGATCGTTAATCTTGAAACAGTTGTGAGATTTGACCAATCAAATGTACTTGCTCCCTCAGCGGTGTTTCTGCTGAACGCAACCATTGAGAATCCCGTCGTAGCCGAGCTAAACGTGAACACGAACGCGTAGCTTGGCTGACAGAGGTTCTCCGCTACTCACTCCTGGTTCCCAAAGCAACCATTAGAACGAGACCGGGTAGTATAGAACTTCTCAAGAAATATTGAAAAAGCCTATGGTTGAAATATTATTAAGATATTTTTAATAAAGTGCGGTGCCAACATTTTTACTAAATATTATTAGATCTTGATTTATCATACAAATTTATTCAAAATATACAATTGAGGCTAAATCAAAATCTCGCAGAATATACGGAGTAGATAAATACTGAATTGAAGTTGCAGAATATCGAAAATAAATTACGTTCAAATTGAAATATTAATAAATTAGGTGTTTGGAACATTAAAATAATTAATTAAATCAATAAAGTAAAATATTAACACTTAGAAGTCGGAAATTCTGGACAAGCATATTTAGAAGTACTGGAAGTTGCCCAAAATTGTGTGCGCGCAAATTCGTCGCGCAGGACGCGGCGAGTGGGAGCAGGCGAATGGTGTGGGAAGCGCTCGAGGCGGTGTCCCGACTCGGAGCGCTCATTCTTCCTCGAGCCGGTCTCCTATACTGATCTCTTGGAAACACCCCTCATATCCAACCTTCTTCTTCTTCTATATTTATTTATTCTTTAATTCCTTATTTCTTTATCTTTCATTCTTCACTTTCTTATTTATCTCTATCCTGATTTCTTCTTCACTTTTATAACTCTATTCCTATTAATTATATAGTAATTCGAAAATCAGCTGTATCTCGGAAGAGACTGGTACAGATCAAATTGCGATAGGGAACTTTCAAAAAATCCCTTTACTTTTTGCAACTTCCTGATGGAATTGAAGTAATGACAGAAAAAATATAGCATAGCCGAAAAGAGGTGTAGCAGCATAAGGATGGACGAGAAGCGAAAGGATACTGTTATAATGGAGGAGAGTCAGAGAGAGCCAGAACTCACTCGTACTCTGGGATATTTGCATAGTTTGGGACCGTGTTTTTTTTTTCTTTTTTTTTGAGGAAAACCCCCGAGTCCTGTGGCTGTCGCGCACAGAACTAGGGGGGAAAAACCTCAGGAAGGAAAGGAAGTCGGGTCGAGGGACAAGAAAAACGCACAAGGGGGTAAGGTGAAGTTAAACGCGAAAAGATTAAGATAAGTTAAACGCAAAAGGGACAAGTTAAACGCGAAAGGGTTACCCCTAGTCAAGATTCACCGCAACGAAAGACCGCGGGCGTAGCACCCGGCGGTGTCCTTGCGGGCACGCCAGGACGTCCCGAGGGACGATATTTAACGCTACAAACTCCGTCCCTTCCCACCGAGCAAGCTCAGTGAGTTAGACGTAAGGAACCACGCCCACCGCCGGCGGCGGGCCCCGTTAGCCATCGATCCCCGCGCAAAATGTCTCCGACAGAGGGTGACTTTATACTAGCAGGTGCTCAATAGCACCCGCACCTACCCCAAGTGAAGAAGACCCCCAAGCACAAGCACAAATAGGACTTTACCCAGAGCCAACGGACTACCACACCGACCTCCCCACCCCTATAAAGCTAGCAGAGCAAAGTTCCCAAAAATGACTTTACCATATACAGAAATAATGTGCTTTTTATGTGCTAATTTCTTGCTAAATTAAAAATTTTTGTGCTCCTTTCGTTTTTCTGTAAAATCAATTTCTAAAGTGCTCCGCTAGCTTTACATAAAGGTAGCAGAGCACTAAATATATCTTCGATTTCGTGGAGTCAAGTCACACTGAAATTATGTGCTCTTTATGTGCTTTAAGAATATCCAAAGCACGCACCCCTAAATCAAGCACTTCTGCCAATACCACCCCTAAGAGGCCCAAGCTAACTTCAAAACTGAATTTCGTCAATTTTCTCAATAACTTTGAATTAAAATGCAACACATTTTTGTGCTCTTTATGTGCTTTAAGAATATCCAAAGCACGCATCCCTAAATCAAGCACTTCTAATGCCTAACGCTTCATGTATACGTTTGTACTTTAGTATTTATAGATAAGACAACTATTTTCTACGTAGTAACATTTCGGTTACATTCTCTTATACATTCTACGCGAAAACTTCAAATGGAACTTACTATACTGGGATCGAGAGAGTCTAGTCGTGAAGAGAATAATGCCAATTTAATCTATTGGTGTGAACTAAACTCTGCGACAGAGAGAAATTGCACTTATAAAAAAGCTATATTTTTTATTCTTGTTACGCAGTACAACACAATTTTAAATTCGCGATTTTTAGATGATTCAGCCTCCTTATTGAGTACTTGGCGCATACATACATATAGCCCGTTCACCTACCTTTCCGGGAGAAAATTTTTATTTGGACGCCAATCTCGCATCTCATTTCATATTTACTTCTGAGTGTGGTTCAAGTCTGTTAGGGGTGGTTTTCTGGGGAAATTTGCGATTTAAGGTTTTGTATTTGACATTCTCAAAGCACATAAAGAGCACAAAAATGTGTTGCATTTTAATTCAATGCTATTGAAAAAATAGACAAAATTCAGTTTTGAAGTTAGCTTGGGCCTCTTAGGGGTGGTATTGGCAGAAGTGCTTGATTTAGGGGTGCGTGTTTTGGAAATTCTTAAAGCACATAAAAAGCACAAAAATGTGTTGCATTTTAATTCAATGTTATTGAAAAAATAGACAAAATTCAGTTTTGAAGTTATTTCGGGCCTCTTAGGGGTGGTATTGGCAGAAGTGCTTGATTTAGGGGTGCGTACTTTGGATATTCTTAAAGCACATAAAGAGCACATAATTTCAGTGTGACTTGACTCCACGAAATCGAAGATATATTTAGTGCTCTGCTACCTTTATGTAAAGCTAGCGGAGCACTTTAGAAATTGATTTTACAGAAAAACGAAAGGAGCACAAAAATTTTTAATTTAGCAAGAAATTAGCACATAAAAAGCACATTATTTCTGTATATGGTAAAGTCATTTTTGGGAACTTTGCTCTGCTAGCTTTATAGGGGTGACCTCCCCACCGACACATAGGATCGTCTCTACCCACACAAGTGCCCAAGGGTCAACGACATGTTGGAGTGTTTTTAGCAAAGCGAACAAATTATACTAAATACGCGAGAGCTAGACACCTGGTTAGATTCACTATACGAAAGACCATGGCCGTAGATACCCTAAGGGGGCTCAAGGCCCCCGTCGGGAGACCCATAAGGTCCTGTTGCGGCCACAACTTGGGCCCGACCCACTGAGCAAGCTCAGCGGATGAGGCGGAAGGGCAACCCCCGACACCATGGTCTTTACGTGTAGCCGCACTAACAGGGTGACTATTCTTATATGACTACTCGAATGAATATGCTCGACCCGACCAAGGAAATAGGAAAAGTAAGACAAACACAATGGAAAGTGAGAGGGAATAGAACGAAACAAGAAGAAAGAAATGAAGATAAAAATAAAGAAGTGAAGAAGTTGAAAAGTAAGGAATAGAGTTATAAAAATGAAGAAGAAATCAGGAAAGAGATAAATAAGAATGTGAAGAATGAAAGATAAAGAAATAAGGAATTAAAGAATAAATAAATATAGAAGAAGAAGAAGGTTGGATATGAGGGGTGTTTCCAAGAGATCAGTATAGGAGACCGGCTCGAGGAAGAATGAGCGCTCCGAGTCGGGACACCGCCTCGAGCGCTTCCCACACCATTCGCCTGCTCCCACTCGCCGCGTCCTGCGCGACGAATTTGCGCGCACACAATTTTGGGCAACTTCCAGTACTTCTAAATATGCTTGTCCAGAATTTCCGACTTCTAAGTGTTAATATTTTACTTTATTGATTTAATTAATTATTTTAATGTTCCAAACACCTAATTTATTAATATTTCAATTTGAACGTAATTTATTTTCGATATTCTACAACTTCAATTCAGTATTTATCTAATTCGTATATTCTGCGAGATTTTGATTCAGCCTCAATTGTATATTTTGAATAAATTTTTATGATAAATCAAGATCTAATAATATTTAGTAAAAATGTTGGCACCGCACTTTATTAAAATTATCTTAATAATATTTCAACCATAGGCTTTTTCAATATTTCTTGAGAAGTTCTATATTACCCGGTCTCGTTCTAATGGTTGCTTTGGGAACTAGGAGTGAGTAGCGGAGAACCTCTGTCTGCCAAGCTACGCGTTCGTGTTCACATTTAGCTCGGCTACGACGGGATTCTCATTGTCGACGAAGGCTATGATCACAAAATCCTACTTCCAGTCTCGCCGCTTCGATTTGGCACCATGATTTTGGTATCTTCTAAAACCGTAGCGTTGTGCATCTCCCTACTCATCTCTGAGCAGAATATGCATTACTAAAAGAAATGGTACTATGCAATAGTAGGTAGTATCGATATACGCCACTCGTGGCGGATGTGATTGGCTGGAATAATATGGGAGGGACGAATAAAAAATGTAAAATTAAAAATTACTATTAATTACTTATTTCGAACTATATTATACATATATCAAATTCAGGTCACGGAATAAAACACAAAAATAGCGTGTATAAAATAGTATATTAAAATTGCTAAAATTATATATGTATATTCAGTAACAGATTACGTCGTCAATCAATAGAATTTTTTAGGATCCGCTGTCCCCTCTGATCCAAATAACTCACAATACTTTTTGAAAGTCAATCTTAATAGTACAAATTACCTATTAATACAATTTAAGTCAATTTATTCTGGGTTCAGACAGTGTATTTAATTGTATCCATGTTCGCAGCGAAAGGAATAATATTATTATAAAAAATAAACCCTTTACACCCCATATTAAATGTAGCTAATTAAATTAGTCTGAATATTTATATAATTTTCATTGTACTCCACAACTCTGAGAATAAAATATAATTTCCTAAATAACCGTTATCTATACAATCATATGATATGCATAGTACCTCTGTCCTTAGACAAAGGAGTCGTATTACATCCGAATTAAAAAGTTTTCTTTTTACTAGTAAGTGATATATTCGGGGCAGTCAGACTATCACTAGCATCCTGTAGACTAATAGCTGGAGAGTTCGATGTGCAGGAGCTAGATTTTCCTGATGAGGAATTAGAGTTTTGAATGTTCGGCGTGGATGTTCTTCCTCTAAGAAGCACAGCTCTATCAGTAGACTTGCTTGCATCCTTTATTGAGATCGAAGAAACATCACTGAGATCTGGAAGACCACCAACGTCTAATTTAAGTCCTGGAGATATCATTCTTCTGGCAGTGTTCATAGGTGTCACATCTGAATTCGAAGAGGAACTCAAAGCACTAGCTTCTCTTGTTTTTTTAAGAGTTGTTGCTGCCCAACCAAGACCAAGCTTCTTCAACGTCACTTCCATTTCTTCAAGTGTCGATGCATATTTTAATACATCAGATGACGGTGTACTAGTTATCTCAGATATTCCAGACAGTGCAGAGAAACTGTTGAAACTTGTACTAGTTATTTTATTTTCACGATTAGCTGCACTAGTTGAATCAGACTGTTCTGATCCTTGTTGGATGTTCTGCGCTGATAGCACTTGAGATAATGGTCGATCTGAATCAGTAGATTCAAATTTACTCAACTCTCCAGAACCACCACCGGACATACGGCGACTAGTTGTTGGAGACGATTGTTTATTTTTCCGTGGGGAATCCTGCGGACTTCTTTGTGGTGATTGTTCAGTCGGCAGGGGCGCCACATGCACGGATGATTTTCCTATTGTTTGGGATGTTTTTCGTCCTTGGGATTCTTCAGATTTTCTTGTTGAGGATTCTAAACGAGTTGGAGTCTCTGATTGTGACGCATTATCCAGCGCCAGGCTACGTCGAGACTTACCAGTTGGACTTCTGACTGAGCTTTGACTTTTGTTAACTGTGTCTGGTGTATCAAGTTCTACGATTGTTGATAAATCATGACCGGGTGAGACTAGTATGTCAGCTCTAAAATAATAATTTGATTGGTCATCACACAATTCTTTGTAATAGAATTAAGTTGCGTTGGTCCATACTGTATGGATTATGTTCAAAGTACCTGTAACCGTTGTTACCCAAGGTAACTGGTGGTTTTCCTCTACCATTTGAAGATCGTTGATTTTCTTCAGGACAAGATAGATTCCTCCGTGAAACTTTAGGTATTCCAGCTAACACAGGCACAAACTCTTCTTCCTTAGTAGGCTGTAAAAAGAATTATATATTATGTCTGTTGACTTTTAGAATTCACATAATAAATTACCACTGTTGAACATAATATACAGCATTACCGTAAAATTCCAGGACATTTGCCTATTTCCAGGATTCGAATTTTCATCTGCAGAAGGCGCTACTGTAGCAGAATCAACAGGTGGTCTTGTCGGCGACAAACTCTTTCGTTGCTCATTCTCATTAGCCTGGATCCCTTCGTCCTTGACTTCTGATTTATTCAGACTTTTGCTTTGCTCCAAAATTTCTTTAGACAATTTTTTCACCATGTCTTCATGTGGACTCGAAGAAGTCGGCCACGGCGCATCAGCAGCACCAATAGGTGCAGAACGTGGTGTTTTTAATGCGCGCAATCGTCCTGGCGATAGATTTACAGGCTCGTCGCTAATAACTCTAGGTTTCGCTCTAGTTTTCTCATCCTTAGTATTCTGTTCACGTGTTTCAGCTTCCTCGGTACTGGCGCTCGTGGATTCCTTAGTCACTCGGGAAGGACCAGGTTGGGCAGCTTGTAGTGGTTCATTTCCAGCAATTATTCGTTCTGAATCCATCAGAGTTTGTGCTAGTTGGCTATGAATAGCTTCAATA
Organism: Cephus spinipes; assembly: GCA_963971525.1. Lineage (NCBI taxonomy): Eukaryota > Metazoa > Arthropoda > Insecta > Hymenoptera > Cephidae > Cephus > Cephus spinipes. The sequence goes on along the minus strand of OZ020580.1, from coordinate 5,175,853 downwards.
CTGTCGACTAGTCTTCGTACACTATAAAGATCACTGCGCATGGGTCGCGCTGGTGGAAATTGCATGAAACTACTTTCATCACTTGGTGTCACTAGAGAAAAATCCATTCCTGAAAAGCAAAATCATTAAATTTCGATTATTTGGTTTATACAATATTATTAATATACGTGTTGCTTGACAAAAATCTTGTCTACCTCTTTGATCATTACGAACACGCTCAATTAAATCGCTCAAAGAAGCAATGCGTTCGGTGCACATATGTTGCAGATCGTCATATTTTTTAAGAATTTCGGGAGAATTCTTTATAGTCTCTTCATAAGCTTCAAGTTTCTCATGGATCAGCGTGCAAGTAGGATTTCGACAGATGCATCTTTGTTTTTGCACTGGTTTTCGTCTCACCCGCCCTGGTGACCGTATTTGACTTTTTTGAGTGGAGATTGTCTCTGTCAAGGTTGAACGGTCTTCACGACCAGTCTGAGAGCTGGTCGTGCTAGTTCCTGTATACTGTAGAACCATGTTAAAATGCTCAGGACGAGGAACATTGGATGGTAACATCATAGTCCTTGGGGATGGTGTTTCTGGCGATGAGACGGGACTGACCAGTCTTCGAGGTGGGCGTTCCAAAGATGAATCCAATAATTCCAGTATAGGTGTACTATTATTCAACAGTCTTGCCAACATAGCGGGAGCTGATGGTGGTGGACTTGCATAGGAAGTAGATGTGTCTGAGGTTTCTCTGATTTTTACAGACCTGCGTCTTGATAGTCTTATCGGACCCGCAGTCGTACTAGGTCCAGGTGCAGGTCCTACTTCAGTAGAAACACGTTCTTGGGTCTGTTGATCGGGAGGAGTCTGATACGCTTGTGAACTCTCCGTACTAGAATCCACTTGGATTCTTGCATCTATCCGTTTTCTCAAAGACGTTTTCTTCACAGGTGTTTTTCTTGGAGTTACTGGTGCAGATCTTGCTGCTCTCTTTGACGGAGACCCAGTCTTACTCGATGGTGTCGAATGCGCTTTCGCTAAAAATCTAGGTGAACGTCTTGACTTTGTGGATTTTTTCTTTTTTGGAGTCACGCGAACGTATTTTTTATCAATATCAATCACTACTCCCGTTAACATCGACCCTGAAGAACTACTGTCTTGCACAGGACTCGCCAGAGATACTTTAACTTGATTGTTAGAACTATGTCTAGACTGAGGATCCTGACTATTACTTCCACGTAAAGTCTCTTGCTCCGAATCATTTTCCTTGGTAGGCTTTTTGTCTGGTACTAACTCAACCTGGACAGACTGATCACGTGCTGCACCTATTTGCTCCAGAGTGGAAGTCTGTATGGCAATTTCTATTTTTCTTGGCTGCTGTTTCTTTTCTTTCTTACAACACTCTTCAGGATTAGACAGATTGATTACTTTAATCTCAGGCGAGGGAGGCTTTATAGGTGGAGATTTCTTCGAAGGTGATTTTCTTGATAATGACCTGGATGGCCCTGGCTGCGGCTCGTCAAACAGTGGTCGGAGGCTGGCATTCAAAACTTCATTTGGTAAATTAGCGCCAAATTCTCTCAGTAAAAGACGTTTCTGCCTTTCAACCTTTTTCAGCATCTCCAAAATTTGCTCCTCGCGAGATAATTGTTCACCTTCTTCATTCTCTTGCTTTGCACGATCCTTCTCAGAAAATGGCGCATCCTCCCATACTGGAGATGGCTCGCGAGATCGAATCTCTCTAGGTGGTAGAGTTATAACTCTTTCAGGGATTACAGGCGATTGATGATGTTCAGCAGTTTCATGCATAAGTTCTTCGAAAGCTCTATCCATTTTTCGTTGACGTTTTTCTTGGCATTCTTTACGTCGAGCTTGACTCATATGAATATCCTCAGTCTACGTAAACATTTACATAATAGAAAACCGTCAGGTAAATTATATAAATGTTACAGATATTGTTGTATAATTAAAATGGGTACACTCACGGAGGGACTATGAATTTGACTAGCACGTAATTTACGTTCTTCCCTAGAGAGGTGGTCCATGTTCTGAATAAGAGTTTGATAATCTCTTCGTACTCGTTCTCTAAGGATGGCATCATTGCCACGTCTCTGTGCAGTAAGTCTTCGACTCTCAGCTAACTGGGTCTCGACACTTTCAGATTCCTGAACTTCGCGTGCTAGGTCCTCTGCATTCGGCTGTTTCACGATTTCAATTTAGAAACATTAATCTTGTAAATAACTGATTATACTTAATTCGAGTTTTACTTCATTAGCAAGATCCACTCGTTCCACCAATCCAACAGGCCTCTCATAAGCGTTTCTCTGTCTAGTACTGTGATCGTAAACTTGCACTTTGCTACTAGCAATAGATGTGTGATGTTTTGGAGTCTTCTTTGTTCTACGAGGTTCACTGCCGCCATCAGAGAAATACGAGGAATCGTCACTCAATGAACTAGAACTGCTACTTGAATCCTGTTTGTAGTCATCCGGATTGTACCTTAAAAAAGTGTAGTATATCTTTAGTTTAATTTAGGTCACTTTTATGATAGCAGTAAGTATAATACAGATAGACATTATATTTTTATTACCTAGCAACTTTATCGGCTTTGGACAGAATGCTGTTAACGGAGGGTGCCGATTTACGAGGTCGTTGTTCATCGGAATCGCATGCGACCGAAGTGTGTGGAAGCTGTGAAATATCTGTAACGCCTTTAGATTGGACACGTTCTGGTGTTCGCTTTTGCTTTTGTAAACCGGATGGTCCTGGTTGTGGCGACGATGGTGTTTTTTCTTTAATTACATTTCGTAACGGTGACTTTGACTTTTGCGATTTTGAGGATACCGCACTGACGGGTTGCGTCTGCTTCTTTTGCTGCACCTATCGTTTAAACGTGTGATTGGTAATAAGATGTTGATTATTGCTAATTGATATACAAAATTAACAAACTTCTGCTTTCTTAGGGACCGTCTGTATAACTACCTTAGAAAAGTTTTTGCGTTTTTCGTTTAATTTATTTGAGTCCTTATCTTCCATTTCATCAGTATCAGAGGAATCTGTGGCTGAGTTCTTTGCCTTATTGGGTAAACTTGCAACCATAGCGGATCTTACATTTTCAATTTCCCGCACTTGACGAAGTCTTTCCTGCTGGGCGACATGTGGGTCTTCCTTCTGTTATTGTGGAAAAAAATTGTCTTAAGATTTTAAATATAAATACATCCAAAATACTATAAATATTGTAAGTACTTTGATTAATATTTACGAATTAAGATATTTTAATAGTCAATACATTCTTATTGATGCAATAGAAACAGTTCACGATTTACTTTAATTAAAAATTACCTTTGACAGTTCCTTTGTACGTTGCATTGCTTCTCTTCCACGTTCCATAGCTATAGCACGATTTTTCTTTTTCTCAGCTTCTACTGTTGCAAATACATCTGCCTGTAATGCAGCTGAAGCATGAGCCATTCCAATGTCTTCCATCTCTTCTTGATACTTGGATTGTAGTTCAAGAATCTTTCTTTCATGAGCCTGACGCAACTCTGACTTGCCATCTTTTTCAAGTTTTGATAATTCTTTCTGTGTCAAGTTCTTTGCTCTTTCTAATAATCTATTAGATATTTCTTTAGATTGCTGCCTGACCTGAAAAAAATATACTATTTACTAAGCTACCAATATTTCTGGATCCATATTTATAAAAACAGAATTATAAAATAGATATTAGATGGAAAATTTCTTTCTTCATTCAAAGTAAAACTATTAAACTAAAAATGCAACAGGTGCAATAACTGAGGGAGAAAACACCAAGAATATAGACAGAGTAAGATATTAAGATTGTTTCAGAAAGTTTGTCATTCCAAAATTACATTCACCAGTCAATTTATTATAATGAATGTAAGCATTACACAATGTGAAATGGCTTATAATTTGTGCTTGAATGTTACCATGATAAAAATAATTAAACTAATCATTTCCTGATACAGTCATAATGCATATAATTTCAGACTTTTAATTATTGATATAAAAACATTAAACATATTACAAATATTAAATGCAATAAAAAAATATCACTAATTGCATGATGAAAAAGGATTCACTGTCAGTGTTAATAATTCAGTTGAAATTGGAAAAAGTGACCATATACAATAAAACTCATTAGTACAAGTACAATGCATTACTTGATATATCTATTTAACGTTGCAATTTTAAGCAAGAATAAAAGCAGTTGTATTTTCAATGTTTTTAAATATACTCCACCTGTTCGAGGCGTAACCTCCTTCGCCGATCCCTTTCATTCTGTTTAATTAGATCTAAATCCGACAGTACCATTCTTCTTCGACGAATACAAACTGGATTTCCACTTACAGTAACATTGATAGACATATTTCAAGTTTAAAAATTCTGTTTTGTCATAACATTTTCCGTTAAGACTTCTTCCCAAGTCAAATTCTAATAGCGGCCATTGACTTTTATCCGATTTCTCATAGAGCGTCAGCAAGCTAACATTTTCGCGATTCAATTATCGGTAAAATCACTCTACGAACAGCTTTGTCGATAAAATCATTTCCTTTAACCTATGAACAAGGAACGCAGTATAAGCGCCATCTTCTAGAAGCTGAACATATATAGCATTTCTGTATATATATAGCGTTCCAATGGAGGCTCCAAAAGAAAGTAAAGTTGATCTTCATAGACTTTTAATCTATGGTTTTGTAGATGACCCAATAGGTTAAATTATTATTTTATTGATGAGGAAAAGAATGCATGATATTATGAAAACTAGTTTATTATCATACTCTATATAATATTAAAGACACAAATTAGTTATCCAAGAGTGGATATAACTATGCGTACTTACAGTGACGAATAGGATAAGGTTCAATAAAATGTATATCCAAGTAACATGGTACTTATATAAGTATATATATATGTCCAGGGGCAGTTTGTGGGACATTTTCTAAACCGCATAATTTTAAAACTTTTTTGATAGTTTATACCACTCTTAGACCAAATCTGGGAGATTTTTTTTCATGATTTAATTCTACAAGTATATATGAGAGAAAAGGTATGCATTGATAGATTTCAGGACTTCCAAACAATTGTCATCTTCCGGGACACTTTATAATGAAAAGCAACCACTGACATAGATTTTCTTGTCCATTTTATTTTATTGGGACTGTCCTTGAAAACACCACTATATATCGGAAAATCTCTTTCGGGTCATGACCTGAAAAGTATCTATACGTATTAAAAATTATCAAATAACAAATGTCTATAGTAACAAACTATTTAATGTATAGAGAGAGAATAAGATAGTTAAAGTATAAAATTTTTGACTGACAGATATAACCTGTTTTTTCGAAGATCATTTTAGGGTTTCTAGAAATTCATTCATATTTTTAATTTCAAAAATAATTTTAGGTACCGAAAAATGCCGGTATGTAGTATTATAATAATGTATCTCAGCTTTCACAAGGATTTGCTGGCAATCAGAACCTTTCAAGTCAATATTTATTAATGATAGGTAAGTACTATGTTAGTTAAAAACCATATGTCACAGATGATATAAATGTAATTATGTTAACACAACTAAAATTCGATATCTTTCTATAAAGAATTATTTAATTCGTTTTATTACTTCACAACGAGTTACAAATACTTTTCTATAATTAAAAAAAGCGTGCTAAATGAATACAACATGAACCAAACAATTCTTTGTTTTATAAAATTGATGTTGATATGTACGAGAAAAAGTATCCACAGGCACATTTCAGGACTTCTAAATAATTGGTGGTTTTTAGGACTCTACATGAAATGATTGTTTTCTGGACTTCACTGCTAAAAAATAATACTATATGCAACTACTACACACCATAATGATGATAGACCAAATTAACGATGGACGAACAAATGGCTGATGGAATCAAACTAATTTCTAATTTTTTGTAGAATCAGAAATGTATATCGTCACCTTTCAGAATGTAGATGTAAAAATGTCTATGATTTCACGAAATATTAGAAATATGCACTTATCACATCAGCCTGTGTAATTATGTATACATATGCAGTAGATATACGAAATACTGTTTTTTTTAGCAAAGGAATTCTAAACAGAATCATTTTTTATAGTGTCCTGAAAACTGCCAATTGTTTAGGAGTAGTGAAATACGTCGTAATTTGTTGGAAAGTCCTAAAATATGCCAGTGCATACATATTTATATCGTAACGATACAATTTAGCTAATCCCTAGTACTCCTGTTCTTGTTCAAAAAAAATTTCTTATAGTGAGTACGCACAAGAATAACAGTCTAAAAGTTCTAAATAATAAAAGCATGTTTCTATTATTACAATTTGAAGACGGGATATATTATATATGTGGAAAATCGCGCATAACCTCTGGAAATGGCGTTACTAAGACAAAGAGAGATATATGCGACGTGCGTGGTGGCTAGGAACAAATGTCCAGCGTCTAACGCATTGTGAATAGGTGCGATTCAGGGACCTATTGCCGTTTCGCTTACACTCGTGCTGTGCAACAAGGACGCACCGAGTGACACTCTGGCATCTCGCTCTGTGCGTCCTTGTTGCACAGCACGAGTATAAGCGAGACGCCAACAAGGCCCCTATGCGCAATAGGGAGCTGCTGGGGGGCTGCCCGTGTCCGGGCGCACGCTCTTGCTCTCTCTCTCTCTCTCTCTCTCTCTCTCTCTCTCTCTCTCTCTCTCTCTCTCTCTCTCTCTCTCTCTCAGACTAACGCTTTATGACGAGAACAGCTACTACCCCGATAAGAAACGAGAAGGAGCTACGGGACTTTCGGTAGTGGGAATGAGATAGACTTTTCGATTATCCATTCTCGTCAAACAGCGTTAGTAAGACAAAGAGAGATACATGCGACGTGGTGGCTAGGAATAAGTGTCCCAGCATCTAACGCATTGAAGCGTCCTACGGTGCGTCCTTGTTGCACAGCACGAGTATAAGGGAGACGGCAACATGAACCAAACAATTCTTTGTTTTATAAAATTGATGTTGATATGTACGAGAAAAAGTATCCACTGGCACATTTCAGGACTTCCAAATAATTGGTAGTTTTTAGGACTCTACATGAAATGATTGTTTTCTGGACTTCACTGCTAAAAAAATAATACTATATGCAACTACTACACACCATAATGATGATAGACCAAATTAACGATGGACGAACAAATGGCTGATGCAATCAAACTAATTTCTAATTTTTTGTAGAATCAGAAATGTATATCGTCACCTTTCAGAATGTAGATATAAAAATGTCTATGATTTCACGAAATATTAGAAATATGCACTTATCACATCAGCCTGTGTAATTATGTATACATATGCAGTAGATATACGAAATACTGTTTTTTTTTTAGCAAAGGAATTCTAAACAGAATCATTTTTTATATTGTCCTGAAAACTGCCAATTGTTTAGGAGTAGTGAAATACGTCGTAATTTGTTGGAAAGTCCTAAAATATGCCAGTGTATACATATTTATATTGTAACGATACAGTTTAGCTAATCCCTTAGTACTCCTGTTCTGAAAGTGTACTAGTTAGAGACAATCACTAGAAGGACAATCGTGTTGCACAAATAGCAGTTCAAACGCCCTGTTGAATCACGTGACAAAATAGCCCTCGAAACCTGATATTCGGTACTAACGTCTTGCGGATTAGTGAGTAAACTTTAAATAATGTCTTATAACGCCTAGAGTCCCTCTAGTAAGAGTCCGGCCAACACCCAAAAGGGACGCCATATTAAGGGCTTGTTTGGCGCCACCATGACATTGCGCGAGACTCGGTCGAGTCTCGCGCCAAGTACAGGCAACCCGCCGTACAGGGCTTAACCCTACCCACACTACAGAATGCGAATCTCTCCCATATACGTATTCACACACACCATTCTATTCCGGAAAGAGCCCATAATATGGCGGAGCCAATCACTAACAAGCCCCACCGTTGGCCGGACTCTTACTAGAGGGACTCTAGAATACGAGCATTCCTGATTGGCTATTTGGCTATAAATTAAACTCCATATAAGGATATGAGGTTTGTGACGTCACGCCCAATCACAAAGTGTTTTCGCTCCCGCGCTTTATAGCAATATTTTAGCAAATTTTAATAACGATTTTCTTAACATTTAAGTAATAAAAAAATTATTTAATCACAGTTCTGGCATTTTACGATCATATTCTAGTAAACTACTTAGACAGTTTTTGAATTCCCGTCGCAATCCAGTTCCCCATTACGTGCATTGGCGGTTACCGGAACAGGAAGCGGCCATATTTTTCTACTGGTTTGGCGCGTTCAACTAGTAGGGCCCATTGTGAAACCCACGCTTACGAATTACACTTGCTTCGTGTGCTACATGCTAAACAAAAGTGAGTCAAAAGTTATAGTGAGTATGTACAAGAATAACAGGGTAAAAGTGATAAATAATAAAAGCATGTTTCTATTATTACAATTTGAAGACGGGATATATTATATATGTGGAAAATCGCGCATAACCTCTAGACATGGAGACACGTGCTGCGCAAAATACACCGATGGCGGTCGATATCCCGCCAAAATACTGACTGAGAGTGGTACGTTACATTAATAAACATTTAAATATAATAAGTAATATACACAATAAAATTATGATTTAAAGAAAATAGGTCTCAGATATTTCTTATTGTCTTTCGTTTATGTTAATTATTTGTATGGGTACTTACGAAACTGATTTACTTGTTGCAGATGATTATGAATATCTTACACATCTTAAAAAAAAAAAGAAGAAAAATTGAATACAGTGCATTCCCCCATTACTATAGCCTCACAAAATGCTAATGCTATTAACAATACCTTGATTTGTATTGAAAAAGATTGTTCTGAAAACTGTGTTGTGTTCAGTATTCCTGCAGTTGAGGAGAAAAGAAATGAACATGTACCGGCCTGTTATTTGTTGCGCAAATTTGCCGAGGATTCAGGTATTCATTTTTTAAATAAATTAACTGAAGCGACGTTAAGGGGTTACTCTACTTTGGACGCATGAAAAAAACGCTATTTCTATTAATTTTTTTTTTTGAGAATACTTCATATTTAATGATATATAACTTGTTTAGTTTAATAAAAATATTCGTAAATTACAACAAAAAATTTTATTTTTTTTATTTTAAACACTTTTTAATTACAAACAACGGCAGTTAAACAGGAGTCCTCAAAAAGTAGATAGGTCCGCGCTGTTGAAAAAATCTGAACAACGGTCCATCTGAAACGAAAAAGTAAAATGGTTTTAGGTTTATTATGGCAATGGCTATATCCCGTCGCAGAATTATTAATTTTTATGCAAAAATAACAAAATGGCGGTCAAAAAAAAAGAAAAATGCGAAAAATACATGTTGTATTTTGCCATTTGTATCCGCCATTTTGTTATTTTTGCATAAAAATTAATAATTCTGCGACGGGATATAGCCATTGCCATAATAAACCTAAAACCATTTTACTTTTTCGTTTCAGATGGACCGTTGTTCAGATTTTTTCAACAGCGCGGACCTATCTACTTTTTGAGGTCTCCTGTTTAACTGCCGTTGTTTGTAATTAAAAAGTGTTTAAAATAAAAAAAATAAAATTTTTTGTTGTAATTTATGAGTATTTTTATTAAACTAAACAAGTTATATATCATTAAATATGAAGTATTCTCAAAAAAAAAAATTAATAGAAATAGCGTTTTTTTCATGCGTCCAAAGTAGAGTAACCCCTTAAGAAAACATGTTGCAACAAACTGTATTAACCTAATCTTGTCTGAGAATTAAGTATAAACGATGTTGCAAATTTTATAGGACATGCAGATAAGATTTACGAGTACCTAGAGCACTATCGACAGCCTATAGCAGATGGCGAAATTTTAAAAATGTCTAAAGTTTTGGAATTGGCACAAGGAAGTAATGAAAACGAGCAGGAGACGGATGATTCTGCAGACAGCGAGGACGAAGAAGATCAGATCTTATAAAAATGAAAGTCACAAACTATTTTTATTGGCGATAGATCCTTTCCAACAGAGCAAGTTATTGAATTTTAAAAATAGTTACGTGTTCTGATAATGTGCCATTACGTAGTGCACTAATAGTAGTATGTATCGGTGGTTTCGAGGACCATATCAATTTCAAGAAGGTATTATAGCTTTTAGGTATTATTTAATTATCATTACTATGCTAAACAGTGATGATGTGTTACAAAAATGACTAACAAATCAGCTAATATTTCATATTAATGATAATTTTAGCACTAATAAGTTGCATTAAATAAGAATGTCTTTACAAACCTACTTCTTTTGATATAGTCTCTTGATGAGGAGAGTTAGGTTCAATGAAGCAAAAAAAAGTTTTCATTTTTTTTATTAATGTATAATCTTTTTCTTGTTCTGACTTAAATTTACCATTATACATATAACTTTTTTTTTTTATTAAATTTTAGATATCACATATATCTATCACATCTCTTGTTAGCCCTTACATAAATCTGTTTGAATACTATTTCTACGTTGCTTCTTTTTTATTTCGTTTGAGATCCACGTTTTAATAACTGTTGGAGAACGTTCTTTGAAGCATGTATATTGACTAGATAGAGTTTGGATAGTCTTAAGCGAGGGATAAGTTTGAGTCTTTATATTAGTGCTGAACAGTTTCATAGCAACATTCTTCTCTTCATCAGTCCATCGTTTCTTGCTCTTGACTGTACCAAAGGGTGAAGCTGGAAGGATGTATAAGGTTAAGAATGTATATGATTTCATATAACAATTTTAAAAATAAATTTCCTTGAACATAGCATATCCCAAAGATGTAACTAAATGTACATAAATATATTAAATATGTAATTGAGAATAATAACCGATTCAAATACTTACTTGATCGTTTTTTATCCTTTGCCTTTATACTTTCGCCAAGTGCTTTTCTTTTACGAGATATATTTCCTGCGCCGTTTATAGATAGATATTCTGATAGATCCTTTCCAACAGAGCAAGTTATTGAATTTTAAGAATAGTTACGTGTTCTGATATGTGCCATTACGTAGTGGACTAATAGTAGTATGTATCGGTAATTTCGAGGACCATATCAATTTCAAGAATGTATTATAGCTTTTAGGTATTATTTAATTATCATTACTATGCTAAACAGTGATGATGTGTTACAAAAATGACTAACAAATCAGCTAATATTTCATATTAATGATAATTTTACCACTAATAAGTTGCATTAAATAAGAATGTCTTTACAAACCTACTTCTCTTGATATAGTCTCTTGATGAGGAGAGTTAGGTTCAATGAATCAAAAAAAAGTTTTCATTTTTTTTATTATTTATTTATTTATTTTTATTCTCAGATAAGTTTAGATTAATGCAGTTTGTTGCAATATGTTTTCTTAATGTGGTTCCAGTTAATTTAGCTGGAAAATCAACACCTGAATCCTTCGCAAATTTGCGCAATAAATAACAGGCCCATAGATACTTGTTTCTTTTTTTCTCAACTGCAGGAATACCGAAGACAAAACGATTTTTAGAAGGGACTTCAGCTTCGTCCCGATACTTTAAAAGTTTTCATTTTTTTTATTAATGTTTAATCTTTGTCTTGTTCTGACTTAAATTTACATATAACATATAACATATACATATAACTTGTTTTTTTTAATTAATTTTAGATATCACATATCTATCACATCTCTTGTTAGCCCTTACATAAATCTGTTTGAATACTATTTCTACGTTGCTTCTTTTTTATTTCGTTTGAGATCCACGTTTTAATAACTGTTGGAGAACGTTCTTTGAAGCATGTATATTGACTAGATAGAGTTTGGATAGTCTTAAGCGAGGGATAAGTTTGAGTCTTTATATTAGTGCTGAACAGTTTCATAGCAACATTCTTCTCTTCATCAGTCCATCGTTTCTTGCTCTTGACTGTACCAAAGGGTGAAGCTGGAAAGATGTATAAGGTTAAGAATGTATATGATTTCATATAACAAATTTAAAAATAAATTTCCTTGAACATAGCATATCCCAAAGATGCAACTAAATGTACATAAATATATTAAATATGTAATTGAGAATAATAACCGATTCAAATACTTACTTGATCGTTTTTTATCCTTGTGTGGTTGTTTTGGTCTTTCTTCTTCACGATGACGCAAATGTTTATTATTTTCTACATTCAGATGATCTTCTTCGTCCTCGCTATCTGCAGAATCATCCGTCTCCTGCTCGTTTTCATTACTTCCTTGTGCCAATTCCAAAACTTTAGACATTCTCAAAATCTCACGGCTTACTATAGGCTGTCGGTAGTGTTCTCGGTGAATCTTATCTGCATGTCCCATAAAATTTGCTACATCGTTTATTTCATTCTCAGATAAGTTTAGATTAATGCAGTTTGTTGCAACATGTTTTCTTAATGTGGTTCCAGTTAATTTAGCTGGAAAATCAACACCTGAATCCTTGGCAAATTTGCGCAATAAATAACAGGCCCGTAGATACTTGTTTCTTTTTTTCTCAACTGCAGGAATACCGAAGACAAAACGATTTTTAGAAGGGACTTCAGCTTCGTCCCGATACTTTAATATCATTTCAATGCAATTCAGTAACTCCATCGATAATAAAACAGGCACAGTTCTATTAAGTTTTCCTCGGATTACAAAGCGTACATATTTTTTTGCAGCTGTTTGAGAATCACTAGATAAATTTTTCAATAAATTGGCATTGATACGCTCGTAGCTTTGAAAGTCTTCAATAAACATTCTTTCTATTTCACCAGCTCGACGGCGATTAAAAACTTGAACTGATGTAAGTGTAGTTTGTGCTAGCATAAACCATGCCTCAAGAGTAAATTCTTTCTCCAAGCTTTGATAAGCTGAATTTCTTTTCTCCTTTAAATACGCGAATAATTTTTTGATATCCTTGAAAGATGGAAGTTCAACCTTCTTCCGTCGTTTCTGTTGAGTCTGTGTCTCTGTAACAGTCTTGTTAACAGTATGGCATATATCCTCTACAAGAAGTTTCAAAAAATCTTCCGCATTTGTTTTTTGCGTAGCATCATGCCTCTTGATACAGTCGGTTACCAGCAAATTGCCAATTTTTTTAATTAGCGACCCCATATTATAAGCTGTCGATGGTGCTCTGTATGTATTTGTATTTTCGTCAAATCCAGCGACAATATTTATTGCCATAATGACGGCATCATAAAATTTGGGATCATACAGAGTGGTAAATTCAGTGATATCATTGTCAATATCCTTTAACGCAGCCAAAAAGCGTCCTAATAGTCTTAAATTGGCCCTAATCATTTCATGCTGATGTTGTAATCGGTATTTGCAGCACATTTTGTTTCCATACAATATGATCAACCTATCGTACCGTATAAGACGTACGATTGCATCCTCGCGTAAAATAGGAAAGACTTCTCTTCTTAAGCACTTGGATGCTTCAGGATGGATACGTCCAACTATTTTACGACCCATTATCATAAGAGATCGGGTCTTTTTTCCATTATATCCAAAACAACGTTGAGCATGATGCCTAATATTATTACTAGAGAAAAACCCTTTACAATTTTGGCATACTCGAAAATCGCCAGCAGTTTTCTTCAATTTAGAGTTAGGCCTTCTGCAGACAAGTAATTCTCCGTCATTCACGTTGTTATTAGTATTGAAATAAAAATTACAATTTTTCCTTATTGTGTCAATGATCTTTTTTCTTTCAGAATTTTTCTTTGGCAAGACAGAAAATCGTTTTACATCTTCTATATCGTGATGAACGTTTTCAAGATGACGAGCGAATTTGCTTTGCAATTTTTTGCAATACATGCAAAAAGTTTTTTTTGATAGACCTCTTTTACCGTCTGATATGTCAACAAACATGTCTGCATCGTCACGTATGTATCTTTCAGGTGTGTTTCCTTTTGAGGAAATATCGAGACATGAATTTCTCGACGAAGTTTGGTTTTGTTTTTCTTCAATTCTTTGCTGCTTATTTTCAAAATCAGTGTCCTCTTCTGATGTATTGCCTATGGAGATATTTGACTCTGATGGCTGATATTCTGACGCACTTTCGCTACTCACTTCCGCACCTTTAATTGTAATAGGGGAGTTAAACTATAAATATTGCATGAAGGAATCTACAATTTGAGATTAAAATTGAACTTGTCTTTATGCTGTTTTTTAAATGTTGTTTTAAAGTGATTATTAAAGTAGAAAATGAATGTTTATTAGGTAAAAATCTTGAACAATTGTACGAAAAGACACGTCAACATAATAAATGAAAAACTAAACTTTTGCAATTATACGTACCACCTATAGGTATTTCTTCGAAAGTTACGGCTCTTTCTTGTACTGGCGTACTAGTTGCAGCTAAATTACAATTACCTCCAACATTTTCCAAATCGAAGTTAGATTCAGTTGTATTATTTAAGATGACCGCATTTGAGACTTGAGCGTTAACGTCAACATTTTTGTTAGAATCATTACCAATCGTCAGCAATGAATCGCTCGCAATCGAATTTCCTGACAGCCTTTCAAAATATAAGTCACTCACATCATTCAAAGTACAATAAGAAAGATTAGTAAAGGTGTTATCAGTATCGGTTTCTGAAATATGAATTATATCGTTAGAGTCACCTAGAGCTGTGCTAATTGACGCCTCGTGTGATAACGTGAGAAAATTTAAAAAATCTTGCAAACCAGTTTTTTCTGCATGATTATTGTTAAGATCAATTTCTGCTGATATATTATTAGATCCACTTTCCAAGTCTGGGTCGTGTTGATGTACAGTGAATGTCACGTTCGAGTTTTTTCCAATGCAAGTTAAGGTATTGTTAATAGCATTAGCATTTTGTGAGGCTATAGTAATGGGGGAATGCACTGTATTCAATTTTTCTTCTTTTTCTTTTTTAAGATGTGTAAGATATTCATAATCATCTGCAACAAGTAAATCAGTTTCGTAAGTACCCATACAAATAATTAACATAAACGAAAGACAATAAGAAATATCTGAGACCTATTTTCTTTAAATCATAATTTTATTGTGTATATTACTTATTATATTTAAATGTTTATTAATGTAACGTACCACTCTCAGTCAGTATTTTGGCGGGATATCGACCGCCATCGGTGTATTTTGCGCAGCACGTGTCTCCATGTCTAGAGGTTATGCGCGATTTTCCACATATATAATATATCCCGTCTTCAAATTGTAATAATAGAAACATGCTTTTATTATTTATCACTTTTACCCTGTTATTCTTGTACATACTCACTATAACTTTTGACTCACTTTTGTTTAGCATGTAGCACACGAAGCAAGTGTAATTCGTAAGCGTGGGTTTCACAATGGGCCCTACTAGTTGAACGCGCCAAACCAGTAGAAAAATATGGCCGCTTCCTGTTCCGGTAACCGCCAATGCACGTAATGGGGAACTGGATTGCGACGGGAATTCAAAAACTGTCTAAGTAGTTTACTAGAATATGATCGTAAAATGCCAGAACTGTGATTAAATAATTTTTTTATTACTTAAATGTTAAGAAAATCGTTATTAAAATTTGCTAAAATATTGCTATAAAGCGCGGGAGCGAAAACACTTTGTGATTGGGCGTGACGTCACAAACCTCATATCCTTATATGGAGTTTAATTTATAGCCAAATAGCCAATCAGGAATGCTCGTATTCTAGAGTCCCTCTAGTAAGAGTCCGGCCAACGGTGGGGCTTGTTAGTGATTGGCTCCGCCATATTATGGGCTCTTTCCGGAATAGAATGGTGTGTGTGAATACGTATATGGGAGAGATTCGCATTCTGTAGTGTGGGTAGGGTTAAGCCCTGTACGGCGGGTTGCCTGTACTTGGCGCGAGACTCGACCGAGTCTCGCGCAATGTCATGGTGGCGCCAAACAAGCCCTTAATATGGCGTCCCTTTTGGGTGTTGGCCGGACTCTTACTAGAGGGACTCTAGGCGTTATAAGACATTATTTAAAGTTTACTCACTAATCCGCAAGACGTTAGTACCGAATATCAGGTTTCGAGGGCTATTTTGTCACGTGATTCAACAGGGCGTTTGAACTGCTATTTGTGCAACACGATTGTCCTTCTAGTGATTGTCTCTAACTAGTACACTTTCAGAACAGGAGTACTAAGGGATTAGCTAAACTGTATCGTTACAATATAAATATGTATACACTGGCATATTTTAGGACTTTCCAACAAATTACGACGTATTTCACTACTCCTAAACAATTGGCAGTTTTCAGGACAATATAAAAAATGATTCTGTTTAGAATTCCTTTGCTAAAAAAAAAACAGTATTTCGTATATCTACTGCATATGTATACATAATTACACAGGCTGATGTGATAAGTGCATATTTCTAATATTTCGTGAAATCATAGACATTTTTATATCTACATTCTGAAAGGTGACGATATACATTTCTGATTCTACAAAAAATTAGAAATTAGTTTGATTGCATCAGCCATTTGTTCGTCCATCGTTAATTTGGTCTATCATCATTATGGTGTGTAGTAGTTGCATATAGTATTATTTTTTTAGCAGTGAAGTCCAGAAAACAATCATTTCATGTAGAGTCCTAAAAACTACCAATTATTTGGAAGTCCTGAAATGTGCCAGTGGATACTTTTTCTCGTACATATCAACATCAATTTTATAAAACAAAGAATTGTTTGGTTCATGTTGCCGTCTCCCTTATACTCGTGCTGTGCAACAAGGACGCACCGTAGGACGCTTCAATGCGTTAGATGCTGGGACACTTATTCCTAGCCACCACGTCGCATGTATCTCTCTTTGTCTTACTAACGCTGTTTGACGAGAATGGATAATCGAAAAGTCTATCTCATTCCCACTACCGAAAGTCCCGTAGCTCCTTCTCGTTTCTTATCGGGGTAGTAGCTGTTCTCGTCATAAAGCGTTAGTCTGAGAGAGAGAGAGAGAGAGAGAGAGAGAGAGAGAGAGAGAGAGAGAGAGAGAGAGAGAGAGAGAGAGAGCAAGAGCGTGCGCCCGGACACGGGCAGCCCCCCAGCAGCTCCCTATTGCGCATAGGGGCCTTGTTGGCGTCTCGCTTATACTCGTGCTGTGCAACAAGGACGCACAGAGCGAGATGCCAGAGTGTCACTCGGTGCGTCCTTGTTGCACAGCACGAGTGTAAGCGAAACGGCAATAGGTCCCTGAATCGCACCTATTCACAATGCGTTAGACGCTGGACATTTGTTCCTAGCCACCACGCACGTCGCATATATCTCTCTTTGTCTTAGTAACGCCATTTCCAGAGGTTATGCGCGATTTTCCACATATATAATATATCCCGTCTTCAAATTGTAATAATAGAAACATGCTTTTATTATTTAGAACTTTTAGACTGTTATTCTTGTGCGTACTCACTATAAGAAATTTTTTTTGAACAAGAACAGGAGTACTAAGGGATTAGCTAAACTGTATCGTTACAATATAAATATGTATACACTGGCATATTTTAGGACTTTCCAACAAATTACGACGTATTTCACTACTCCTAAACAATTGGCAGTTTTCAGGACACTATAAAAAATGATTCTGTTTAGAATTCCTTTGCTAAAAAAAACAGTATTTCGTATATCTACTGCATATGTATACATAATTACACAGGCTGATGTGATAAGTGCATATTTCTAATATTTCGTGAAATCATAGACATTTTTACATCTACATTCTGAAAGGTGACGATATACATTTCTGATTCTACAAAAAATTAGAAATTAGTTTGATTCCATCAGCCATTTGTTCGTCCATCGTTAATTTGGTCTATCATCATTATGGTGTGTAGTAGTTGCATATAGTATTATTTTTTAGCAGTGAAGTCCAGAAAACAATCATTTCATGTAGAGTCCTAAAAACCACCAATTATTTAGAAGTCCTGAAATGTGCCTGTGGATACTTTTTCTCGTACATATCAACATCAATTTTATAAAACAAAGAATTGTTTGGTTCATGTTGTATTCATTTAGCACGCTTTTTTTAATTATAGAAAAGTATTTGTAACTCGTTGTGAAGTAATAAAACGAATTAAATAATTCTTTATAGAAAGATATCGAGTTTTAGTTGTGTTAACATAATTACATTTATATCATCTGTGACATATGGTTTTTAACTAACATAGTACTTACCTATCATTAATAAATATTGACTTGAAAGGTTCTGATTGCCAGCAAATCCTTGTGAAAGCTGAGATACATTATTATAATACTACATACCGGCATTTTTCGGTACCTAAAATTATTTTTGAAATTAAAAATATGAATGAATTTCTAGAAACCCTAAAATGATCTTCGAAAAAACAGGTTATATCTGTCAGTCAAAAATTTTATACTTTAACTATCTTATTCTCTCTCTATACATTAAATAGTTTGTTACTATAGACATTTGTTATTTGATAATTTTTAATACGTATAGATACTTTTCAGGTCATGACCCGAAAGAGATTTTCCGATATATAGTGGTGTTTTCAAGGACAGTCCCAATAAAATACAATGGACAAGAAAATGTTTCGGGACGGTCCTGAAAAATACCAAGTGTCCTTGTAAGATACGATAGTTACCACAAAAAGTCCTGAGAACTGCCCCTGGACATATATATATTTATATATTTATAATATGTATATAATAATTAATAAAATATAATGTTTAATAATGTTAATCGTATGTCTACAATATATATATTATCATCTCGGTTCGTCAAGCGTCGCCGTCGTCGTCGTCACTCGTAAAAACTATCATTCATTACAATCTTATATCCTGGATACTCTTAATAATTCCAATACAATTTTCTCTGAGAACATCCTGTTATAATTAATTGATAAAGCATATAATTTAAAAAATATCTTGGGCACATAGCAAATGCGCAAAAATCATTTACGCAAGGATTCTATTAAAACATATTAAATATAAATAAAAAAAATATTCAGAAATCATTTTAATTTTTAAATTCAGTGAAATTATGTCGCATATCAACGTTGTAGCGCCACAGTTAACGTGGCATGTTTAAAATGTTCAAGGATCCTAGATTATAAAACGCAATAGCCAATTAATCCCAATTGATTGAAAAAGTCGAAAATATTCGATCCAATCGTACAAGCAGCGTTGGAACGAAGACATTCTCGGACAACACTCACAACAACTTGATATCGAAAGCCTTACACAAAATTTTCTTGATGCGTAATGTTAGCATTAGATTGTTTTAATTAAATTAACGAATTAACGTCCGAGACAGTCGTGGCGTGACGCGAACATGAACTTCAATTATTCTGAAGTATCGAGATACGTCGCGCGCAACGAATTCTCCTCCAACAAACACATAAGAGCAGATCAGTGATGGACCCTTACTGGTCCACCAGACTTACCAACGGACCACTAAGAGTCGAGAACTAAGTCTCTTTTATATGTTAGTTGGGTCACGTAGTTACGGGTTTAAAACCACGCCTAATTAGTCGATAAACTATTATTCTTGCTGTCACTTGCGTCGCCGTGAAATTAGCGACGCAAACGAGTTATAAAGAGAAGAAAAAAAAATGTCCTCTGCCTCTCGATAAATTGCTGAATTAAGAAGCTGTCGCAAGTCCGAAGATCAGACGATTAATATTATCAAATGTTATATTCAAAAGTACGTATTTCAAGGTTCTTACGAATATGAATATTCTCTTAGACTCGCGACACTCTCCCGTCTTACGACAGCGCTTTTTTATCGATACTCTGTATTTGATTATCTATCCATTGCTACGAATTATTATAGGGACGCCACAGTAGCGCCGCCGACGGATTTCTCGCGAAGCAACGGCGACGACGACACCACCAATTTTTTCATCTCGAGGAGTTTTAGTTTCGTGAAAATATTGTAAAGCGGAAAGAAATTTAAACAATGAGTAGCTCCTTCGCGTGAGAAAAACGATGGTGCCGCAATTGGACCGAGCACCAAAGGAAGAATCTCGACCGATGAAATATCGCTTACTATAATTACGTCTTCGCGTAATACGTATAAAGCGTCGGAGGATAGAATTATAGAGAGGAGAAAAAGAGTTTAAGAGAAATGAGTTTATGACATAGAATAAGGAAGAAGTTTGTGAGACAACGAGGGACAACGGCCGAGATGGGACACTCGGTTCTTCGCTAGCAGTGCCATCTAACGACTAAGACTCGTCGCTAACCTAGCCACTAACTTGTTGCTACATAAATAGAAAACACGGCTGGTAAAATTCGGTCGGTCTTGCAGCCCTCTAAAGGTACCTTATACTGATATTGATTAGTGGGTACATGCGCCTCCGTCATTTCCGATGCGTTTTCCCCTTCCTATTTACCCGGCAGTCGAAATATTAGAGCCTCGCGCCGAAACTTGAACGCACTTTGTGGGTTATTCGTCCCCATTGAAAATGCGCGAGGCGTTTATATGTGTTATAAATATTATATGTATAAATATATATATATCCATATGTATATATATTTATATATGTTTATTACACGAATAGCATGAAATCTCAATCGCGGTATACACGTTGAACCCAGGAGGACAAGATGGCAATTTTCGTCTCCCGTAATTTTGTCATAATTCATATAACCTCCAATTATTACCGATTCCACTCATCACCCGATATACGGCATTGGCTTCGCACGGAGTATTGCAGCAATACCAATTAATATTTAGTTTAAAATTCATTGTGAAGTAAATAAATGATATAATAATATAATGACGTAATTCACTATTTGTAAAATTAATAATATAATATATATATAATATAATAATCAATTATATAATAATATAGTAACGAAGACGATGACGATGATGATACAATATAATAATAATAATAATAATAATAATAATAATAATAATAATAATAATAATAATAATAATAATATGTCTTTGCGCCGTACGGTCAACCCCGAGCAAAGATCCTGGCGAGCACGAAAACCAGGAATTTTCGGTTCTATCATCATACCAGAGATGTAGAATAATGATTAATCTCTACTATGATGAATATTGTATTATTCGGCTCGTAAGGGCGATAATCCAATGTGTCAGGCTTGTTCGACCTTAAGAACCGTTAACCGTCGACCGTATGGCTTTAATTGCATTTTCATTAAAATGATGAGATCGTTTGGTATGATGTGTATATTGTGTGTGTGCCCGAGCGCACGCGCAAATGTACATTTTGTGTTCTTGTTTATGTGAATGGGAAGATATTTATGTACAGTATATATTATAGAAGGTTACTCAAGCCAAACCCGCCAACTGGACCAAATCGTACGAATCAAATAGACACGCTATCTACAATCGGTGCGATCGGCTTGAATAACCCCGCGAATATACTTCTACGTAGACACGTGCAACGTATTTTTCGTTTTGTCTGTCTCTTTGAATTTCTCATCAGTAACCGCTTTTCTTGTCAGTAGTCTTTTCTTTACGTAGCGATTTTTATACTTCATACGAATATCCAGTAAGAACCAGTTCGAATTTTTCAGATTTCGTATCAAATACTTAAAAATTTTCTTTTTCAACGAATACAACAGTTACTGTTGAGCGCGGACTTGTCTCATTTACTTTTTTTTTTTTTTTCCTTTTTTATCATAACTCGTTACTCCGTGTTGTCAGTAGCACGTCCACTCGGTGCATTCAGATTGAGCATATGATGTGCGATATTCGTGATATAATTTCTCACCCTTTGTTTTCTTATAAAACATAACCCAAAAAGGTCTCGAATTTCATTGAATCACAAAATCTTTCATAGTCATTCTCATTCTGGCGCAGGCACGCGTGATACTCAGTAATCAAAGATGATATTCCATTGTGGCACTCGTATGTACATTATGCCTTATATTCTATCGCTACATTAGGTCAGGTCACGTTTACATAAAAAGTCGAGCTGACGCAGATCGCGCGAGCGATTTAAATTAGTGCCTACTTTAATCCCAAAGGCGATTGTAGAAATTTTTGATCTTATTATCGTTCATCGCGACGTTTTATGTGAAACGTCCCTTAGGGCGGTAGTAATTGCCATTCAAGCTACATGCGCCATTTGCAAAAGTGGTGAGAGAGCGCACACGATTTTAATCGCGCTACTTATATATTGCGAACGCACATTACGGCTCGACTTAAGGTAGGCTCGCAATTAGCCACGATTACCGGTACGCTTATTGATTTTTGTTTTCTTTTTTTTTTTCCTTCAAAGTAATTGTACTTGATCTTAGTCGTACTATTACGACATATATTTCTCCTTTTCGTCTCTTCACGACAGTACTGAACTTTACGACATTTGAGTGGTTCGATTTACGACACGGGAGACTCTCGAGATTAAGTGTTGTTTCGTAACAATTAGATGGGCGATTTTCATGAGATTTTTTATAGCATTGTTATCGATGGACGTGAGAATCTACAACGCGAAAAATCGGTAGTATCGTATAGGTCGCAAACTTGTCTGTCATGAGGATACGTCATTCTGCTTTGAGCACTGTTGACCGCTAGATGGAATCATATTAAACTGTTGACATTTAGCCGATTGATTTCGATCTTTTCGTTCGCGTGATTTCGCGCAACAATTTCGCGTGTAATTTTCGCCCGCAAAAATGACGATTGCGCTCGACCTTACAAAATGACGTTATAGGGACGTGCTAGTTGCGCGTGTTACCCACGCTGCCGTATAAATGTATAAGACGACGCCTTAACACGTTAGTTGCCTATGAACCTTGAACAACGGCGTCATCCGTATTTCTTATTGTTTGTCTGGCAGTATAGAATTGGTGTATAAAAAATTTTTTTCGACTTTTTTTCGCTATCGGTGCGCTTTTCATCCGATATAACGGTCCTTCTTTTTTTTTCAATTTTTTTTTTTTCTTTTTGCGAACCGGCTCAACGGACCCGAATAATTTAGATAAAATATCACAATTAGCTCTTTATCGTTCTTATGCTTCCTAATGTCACTCATTGGCCTCAAAGAGTTATTCGATACAGCGCAGACATTTTTTTGAAAAATATTTCAAACTCTCGAGACGCTGATGTCGAACCGCGCCAGGCGCTTAATAGGAAGAAGCTCATTGGATTTCGGTACGAGCCTGTGACAACCAAGTCCCCGCCAGCAGATACTTGAGTCACGCTCGATTTGTCCGAAAATTCATGAACTGTAATTGGAACACTCCTGGATTGCTCCTCGTCATTTTTGGAAAAGCAGAACGCTGCCGTTAATTACATCGGTATTTGTAGTACTGAATATTAAGACACCCCAAGCCTCGTTTTCCGCAGCTCTGAGACTATGACCTGGACGCAGGACCGGGTCTGGCCGAATTTACGTGATATCCATCCCGACAAAGGCAATTCCGACGGGGTCGCTTGAGGGCCAGCCCCAACCGTCGTGAATCCGTCATGGGATTAGACTTTCCTAAGAGAGGTGTCCGGCGGCTCTTAGTCAAGGAGTGGACAGCATTCGTGTTTAAGCGAAGGACCGAAACCCTTCGAATGAAGAATAATTAGGCTGGGGAAGGGAGTGGTCGATAAGTTCGAGGTTGGGCTGGCGGAAAATACCATATATAAGAAGGTGTTCTTTCAGCCATGCGAAAGATTAGTGCCGCGAGCGGCCGTTATCGGCCGCTGGTGCGGCGGCCGGCGCAAGATGGCGGCCGGCGGGACGTTCAAAGCCGGCAAACTCCTATTAGACTTCTTTTTTCTTCTGGCCTAGTCGCCGAAGCGACTGCAGGCCTTCTTCCACTTGCACTGGGTGCACCAGAGGTCACGATGCTCCATACCGTAAACCTTTCGACACTTTTTTGTTTCTCCCCGAATCCGCCTAGGTGACGCTGGCATTTTCGTCGACACTGCCAGCAAGCCCATGTTAGGCTGATACGTAAGCTGGAACGGCCGGGGCGACAGTTTGATGTGCTTACTTGGTGTATTCTGGAAAATAAATATCACGAGAGTGAATACCAAGAAAATCTTACGATATCGAAGGTGGCTGGTAGTACTATACTGATTACTGCATACCGGAGTGGCGGAACTGATGGTATTGTTTTTTTCTCGAATACCGACGGTGACGAGGTTGTCGGTAAGAACGGAAGATGGACTCGCTTCGAGGCGCAGCTGCTTCTGGTATTCAGGATCCTCGTGAGGTGGCCTTGCCATGTCCCGATGGGACATTGTCGGCGGAGAGCTCATGTGGTTCAGTGGAACCTCCTGATAATAAAACTCCTCTTCGTGGTCAGACATGACGTCGTCCTCCTCGTTGTCGAAACCTTTTGATTTCTTAGGACTGTTCATAAAATAAATAATCGGATTATACAATGTTATTAGAATTTTTCATTTGGCCTAGAAATATCAGTCGGTAATGATAACGTTCGATCAATAAATTACTTTAATATGTATCCTATATATTTGGACTGAGATCTCTTCTCTTTTGTTTATGGCTTGTTGAACTTCCTAAGTTATTTGGATCAGCGTCTTTTAAGATGTTCCTTAATTATACACCATCAAACTTTATTTTAAGGATTGGTAGCGATATATATACATATATTTGAAGCTAAAAAGATATAAGATATTTCATTGGGAAAACTCACCCTAAGTGAAGCTGGCGTACGTGTTCCTCGATAAGAGCACAGGTGGTTTTAATCTCTGAGCATCCAGGCCAGAAGCATTTGAAAACCATCGTCGGATTAGCCTGCAACGAGGAACAGAAGAAATTTTAACCACAAGATTATAGACGAATGAATTAACGTAAAAAAAAAAAAATCATCGCATATACTGCGCTGTATAAAATTCTATCCGATGAACCTGTTACTCTTTATACGTGGCGCCATCTTTAAACTCAGCGGATAACCCCATCGCACGAGGAGTCATTGGACCAGATTAGGTGGTATACTCGGAACGTGACTCGGAATAACTCGAGTATCTCCGGCAAGACTCGGCCGGTGTCGGATATAAAAATCGATGAGGCTGGCCTGCCGGCTCCATGCTTCTTTGTTTATATGCTGAGACACGTGTTATTGATCCATGAGCAATTCTTGTCATTTTGTCTCACTCAAGGCACAGCGGATCACGTCTTCGAAACTTAGTCAAGCCCTTGACTCTCGAGATACCGTATGATTGGACCCACGATGAAATTATCGCCATCGGCATTGTCTATGAAATTATTATCAGAGCTATGCGGGTCTGAACAAAAGATAGGTTAGGTCCTCGAATTCCCTTAACTGGTCTAAACAGAGGCCACGATCACCACGATTGCCTGAGTGCAACGACCGAAATTCAACAACCTCAGCTCATTTACCGTGCAAACGGTCAGGCTATGGACGCATTCCTGCGATATCGGCCTAGGAGCGTCATTATCAACGACGCCATTATGTAAATCTGGTAAGACGGGAAAAAGAAAAAATCACGGCATTATTTCGAAATTCTAATCTACGTTCATTACAGAATCTAGCGAATACTTGAATATTTATATCTTTTTCATATCGGGACCCCACTGTCTCATTGCGTTACTGAATTCATGTTTTTGCATAATCTGCGTATTGCGCAATATTCCACGCTTTCCATATCCGTATACACACATTAATGTCACCATTTCGATTATCAGTACACAAAACCATTATCGCTCTCATCGAAACGAATATAATGGCCTGTCAAAAGTGCGCGTGACGCTCGGCCGGCGTCACGAATTGGCACGACGATTCATTCCTACCGCCATTGTTATCGTTAATTTTAAAAGGGCCTGGCTCCATCTATGTATCTGTTTATCTCTTTCTCTCTCTCTCTCTCTCTCTCTCTCTCTCTCTCTCTCTCTCTCTCTCTCGGAGCCACTATCCCTCAAGGACCCTGGCTGTTTCGTGACATCACCACTGAAACAGTACACGCGGGTCCGAACGGGACGAAGTCAGCCAAGAGCATGGCAGCCATTGCTGGAGGTCACAGACCTTCTATGCCGACTGCCAGCCAATGCTCCCTCTGGCTCACTCTCTTGTTCTCTCCCAATCTTCTCATTCCTCTCCCTTTTCCTTTGCTTTGCTTTACTTTGCTTTGCTTTACTTCAGACGAGCAACGTTCCCTTCGAGTCTTTGCCGTCCTTCAGCTATCCCTCTGGCAACCGACGCCTCTCAATGCCATTCCCAATAACGAGAGACCCACGCCAGTAGAACTGATAGGTGTTCTCAAATAGAACGGTTGTCTTCCAGAAGGATTTTAGCGACTCCGATAGACAGAATACTGTGAATATTCAAGAGGAACTACGGCCTAGAGAGAAATTAGTGAAATACGTATCTACTTTATGTGATAAAGTATCTACTTGTATGTGATAAAAGTGCACCGTGCCTTTTGCATTCTTTTGTATACAATATTTCTAAGGCGTTCCTGGGTACGAAAGACAGAGATCTTCTATCGTAAAAGAATGGGAAATCCCAGGAAATATATGAATTCACTCGTAGATGATGTTATTATCAGGATCCATTTATGCTAGGGTGTTATTTATGTGCTATTGTATGTACACTCATTATTTATGAATGTAGATATTCATGCGTATTCATACCTTACCCGCTAAGGAGCTTCTAGCGAAACTAGCGTTGTGCGCCTGCGCTAAGGTAAATACTGGAAATCTTATTGGAACTGTTGCGCCATTGCGCACGCGCATAGAAATTTGAAGTGCGCGCATTCTCCGATAGAGGCGCGGGAACATGAAAAGTACGGACGTTGCGCGTGATACGTATACTGGAGATCTCTGATTAATCTATGCATCCACTAATCGGGATTCCGTGAGACGTAGTAGCCGAGAAAATTAATGGCAACGCTGATGAAAATAAGAGGTGTATCAGTAATAAACAGCGGCCATCCTGGTAGGGACAGCGATGACCAAGAATAATTTCGATGTGGCAACATCCAGGGCTTAAATAACCAGGCGATCTATAATTCAGCGCGCTGTACATAGGGCCTATTACTACCACTCGTGCTGATGCAAGGGTATGTGTATATATATATATATATATATTATATATTATACATACGGACGTTCACGTGCGCGCACGCTTCTCTCTATCTTTGCTACGTACTGGTGCACGTGTTCGGACATGTGTGCAGATACGCGTGCGTTACACGAGTGCCGGTAGTGGTATATGCACACACACGCCATGTATCAGCATTCCGACGGTAAGAACATCGTACTGGCGAAATCGGCCGATCATCCCCGACAACGCCCGACAGCAATCGAGCATGCACGATCATTGGCGGAGAGACACGATTGCCGGCGGAATCGTACGAATTAATAGACGGAGACTTAAGATCAGCTCGAACCGATTGTTTTGAATTGTCTTTGGCCTCCATATTGTGCATCCGACTGCCTTATGATTTCATGTTGAACTGATATATGTACGCAGTTTATTAACACGCACTAGCATTTTCTGTAAACAAGAAGTACTCATAGACAGCCAATTAGAGAATTCGATAGACCTTTCTTCAAGTAAGTATAACATTATTTTCGTCTGTTAAGAAATAATTGAATATTCTTTATTAAGGAAAGTAGATTCTTTTTTGAATTTCGCAGAATGGTCAATTATAAACGTATTAAATGGTGACCTTCGAAGGTTCTACGTTCCAATTTTTCAAACGATTATTAGCCCAGATACTATCAAAACAAGGAATGCCTTATCAGGAATGATTCGACGTGATACGACGTAGGTCGTAGGTTCTCAAGGCTTTGCAATTTTCAAGCACTACAAACAAAGAAGACGATCTTAACCACAACCACTCAAGATTATACCTAGCAGGTTTCAGATCTTTCGGCGAACTGGTACCTCGGCACATCAACCTCTCAAGGTTGTTAGGTCGAAACTCTCAAGAGTCGTGAGTCCTGACAAGATTTTCGATATTATCGGATCAGACGAAATAACGAACAAAAATGCAATACAAATATCTAAACAACTCCACGCTGAAGGCATATACTTTCATATCATCGTCATAGTACCAAATAATGAATTAAAAAACATTTTCTTTCTAGAAACTTCCACGATACGCCAACGAAAATTCGTTTCCTAATAGCACCTAACAAAGGACCATTATCCCTTCGATTTAACCCGACACCCGTTAGATCCACATTAAGCTTCAGGGACATCGAAATCCCTGTATCACAGTGGATACCACAAAATCTGTACAAATCTGCATAATCTCTGGATATAGCAGCATCCAAGTACCATACAGGTCTATATGCGCAGTGAACAAAGAAGACTAAACGAGCAATCGACTGCTTTGGCTTCCCTTTGAACTCGTGAAGTCAGAACTAGGAGTGGTAAAGTATCTAGTCCCATACTACATAGTAACAGTACCAGTTATACCGTGAGCACAGCTTCGGGATCTGGTCGCACATGGCGATGGTTCATGGGCGATGGTCGAGTGTATCGTTGCTGTTCTCAAGGGAAGTAGGTAGTGGATTGGCCAAGTAGTGATGAGGGCTAAGGATGAGGTATCGGAGGGGCGAAGGGAATCGTGGCTTGGTGGCTGTAACGGGGACGAGAGGTGCAGGAGTGGCGGCAGCACTCCGGCGAAGGGATGACGGTGCCGGGAGGAGCAGGAGGAGGGAGGGGGGTCTAGAAGGGAAAACAGGCAGGCAGGCAAGCAAGGCGGCAGCAGGGGCTGCATGCAGGAGGAGACTCAAGGTAGAGGCGCAAAGAGGGTCCAGGGTAACGCCCGGGGAACCAAAACAAACCAGGCGGCTGTGTGTTGGCTTATACACGCGCGACGCGCTGTGCCGTGTGGTGAGGGTCGGACGTTGACCCTTCTTAACACACCACTGAATCGCGCACGCACAGCGTTTTCTACGGGGTGGCCCCAGAAAAATGCATTTTCGGCCGGCTGGTTTTATTCCTCTTTTGGGGAGACAGTAGGGAAATTTGTTAGAACTATAAAGTTTGACATTTCTATTGGATTAATTGGATTTCGCATACTGTTAATCATTATGGATTCTTGTTAAATTAAAATATAAATTTAGATATTATATTTTGAAACATTGAAATATTCATATGAGATTTTTGAGGTATCGGTTACTTTGTTCATTATTATTTTTTAAATACTCTTAGGATGATGTAGCCAATGTCTGAGTCATCTTTGGGATTGTTAGAGATATACTTGGTGCTGGTATTATTATTTAGTATCACTAACAGGGACCTAGGTAATTTTTGTTAGGGGTCAGAACCATATTTTACTACAGATGATTCTTGGTGTAAATATTGTCGACTGAGCGTAGTATTTTTTTTTAAGGATTTTAAAGATTTACATTCGGATGGGAATTTTTTGAACTTGAACGATGTAGATAGATAGGTATAATAAGTTGGTAATATCTACGCGTCTTAATCTTTAGGTTAAGTGCATTCGGTTTCTGTATGACAGGAACGTAAGGGACTACAGGTTTTGGGAACAAAGGGACAAAGATTCTACTTCGGGGTAGTCAACGTGGTTTTTGGTGATGTGCACGGTTGGGGGAAGAAGACTAGAGAAGAATCGATGCAAGAGGGAAGCGAGTCTAACAAAGAAGCTCCGAATCCTTACCGAGGTTCGATGGCGTCCTCACCCGGATCCTCGTTCCCTTTGTTCTTCCGGGAGAAACGTTTCCCGCGGCTGAAGGCCGTCGCGTCGATCGATCGCCATGTAAACTCGCCCTGTTCTCATGAAAATTGGTTGGACAGCGCAGAGTACACGCGATAAAACAAAGAGCAGAGACCACTTGGTACTTTCGGAAAAGCTTTTTGGCAACGTGTCCTTCACTCTAGATTTATGCCTTTCTACTTCCTGGTTCGCACTGTATGTTTGATTTTTTAAATATTTATAGTCCTTGAAGAATTTCGATGAATTTTTGTCGTAATTCTTTCGTTGAAAAAAAATTTATTTTTCAAGACGTGTTTCAAGTTCGTCAACGACTTCCTGTTTTTGTAGATACCGTAGGAAACCACAAGGAAGTGGATTTATTATTTTTGTGAGGTTTGACGAAAATACCATAAAGACGATAACAGAGTCTTGGCCAAGGATTCAATGTTTTTGGTATTGATTTTCAAAACGCTAGATTTCACCGAGTCTTTTAATTTCTACAGATTTCCGCGGAATCTCCAAACTGTGGTAAATCGGTTAGTATTATCGGACCGGAAGTCAATGATGCCCGTTAGCTCGGTCAAGCTAGTCGACCAAGCGTTGCGAGTTTCCATTGGTAATAGCAAAAGAGGAAAAAAAAAGTCATAAACCCGAGTTGCAGTACAGGATTTAAAAGAACCATAAATCGTTGCAGCGATTTGCAGCATCGAGCTAAGCGCAATGAAATCAAAGGCACGCAAACCGAAGTGTTCCTTGCATCAGGAATTTTTGTATTTTCACTGAAAATATCTATCGTACACGGGCAAAGTGCAATTTGAAGCGCGTCACCGCTTTCACAGTGAATCGTGAACAGTCGAGATTAACCGAGCGTCGCACGAAGGTCACCGAAGGGTTCCGAGTGCTCGACGCGCGGGAGAGAGTTGACGCATGCGCAGTGCCCTTGTTTACATGGTCATTACAACTCCGAACGCGGGGCTGCGACAAGTCAGGAGCGCAGGACGACCAAAGCGATACAGAGAAACGAAGAAAACAAGGGAAGCAAAGTCAACCAGAGGCGCAAATTGCTGACGCTGAATCACCTTAGCCTCGACGACTTATCGCTACTTATATCTTGCAATCTCTCTCCTAAGGTATGTAGCTACATAGCTATGCCGCTCTCGACACTCCCGATTATCCCGTCGGATAAGAGACGGTTGCATTCGAATTGAGCGCAGTGCGCGATTACGCCGCTACGCTCGCAATGGCGCTGCACCGAGATTTCAATCTCGCCAGGTTAGTGACAGTACGATTTATGGGGATTGTTGGAAAATCATTAGTATTTTAATAAAAAAATATCGTTATATTTTCTTCCACGGAGGACCGCGACGAATGTGCCCTAAAACTTTACTAGTGTAATCGCTCGTTTTACGATCAGTCTCAAAAACAAAATTACGCGCTATCTTTCATTACGAATCGGTTTTTTATCTTCAACATGAATGTATCCTATACCTTTTACTTTCATTGATATCTTGAAACATTTGCGATCGCTTCGACGTAAATACGCAGCTCTTCCACGAGGTGACGTTAATCGTAAACAAACGTGGCGTCGCGCGCAGCTTACGCGCGTCAATATTTTCAATGAGCACGAGCGTCGCCAGTTGCTGACGTTACTATGGCCCGATTCTATTTCTACACGACGCCTAGGAAGTGCGATGGGATTTCGAGGATATTATGACTCTAGGTCACTGTCATTGTGACTTGTACGCAATGGAATGCTAATCGCTACCATTTTGGTATGTGCGTAACACGCTTCCCTCTTCACCATCTTCGGCGAACCTGAATAACGTATTTTGATCCCTTGTTCACGTAACGTAATACAAATGATTCCGTAGGCACTATAAACCTTGGTACACCATAAATAGTTCTTGGAACGTATAGCACAATTTGTATATCAGCCGTCATCTTAACCATCAGTGAGTCGTCATATGTTGTTACAAGCTCGTACAAAAAACCATTGAATGCTATGTCGCATAGAATTTTCGAATAATTCATTAAAAATTGTATATTCAAATTTTACTCTCTATTTAAAGCGTCTTGAAATGTCCTACATCCCGCGAGCGTTACAATCTCAATTGTTAAAGTAATTATCTGAACCCACTATCGTATACGGTATTTTCTAAAGAAACGTTTATTTGGAAAATAAAAACGAAAATTCGTATACTCACTAAGAACGGTATTTTTTTATTAAGAACACCATTGTCCTTTGCATAATAAAATTATAATAAGAATATGGTAAAATACGTTTAACGGTGTATCCGTCTGCGGATGGACAAAAACAGTAATCCGAAAACAAAAGCAGTATGATTCAACAGGACGAGCCAGCAAAACAAAGTCTTCACATTGGCGCGTTGGAGCAAACACGAATCGTAAAAGACGGTTTCTATTTTTTTCGAACACGCAAGTGACGCCGTTCAACGTGCGTCATTGGCGATCCGTTGATCTGACGGCTTCTGCGTACCGTTATCCACCTCCGCTCTAAGCACAAGGTCCAATAGCAAGCTATGATGTCAGAGTAGCGATAACAGCGAGGAAGTCCCGAAAAAATTGTAAAAGATTTAAAAAGAAAAAAACTCCCACATCACGAGTCAAAGTATTTGTTTATCAAGAAATCTAAATAAACAGCCTACACCACTAAGTCGTATGCATACTGGTAATGTCTGTTATTGATACTGACGTCATCATGGGAGGCCAATCGACCCTGGGACCAACAGGGAAAATTCTGATAAGCAAATCAATACCCGTTAACAGCGATAAACAAAAAAACGTAGGAAAATTCATTAATTGTATAAATTTAAAAAATTACAAATTCTTTTGGGTATGAATACCTTGTCAGACTTAACATTGAAATCTCACGCGAGTTCGCTCGAGATATTTGTATAGGCTGGTTAAAGAAAAAAAAATCGATCAAGGTTTAATACAGCAAATGATATTAACCAACGTAGATAAACAGGCAATGTGTACTGTTATCGTTACGTAAACCAAGTCCGAAGGGCGCTCTGGAATTTAGCGAGTCTCGGCCTCGTGCGTTTGCCGGTCGGGTATCTAAATAAAACCGAGCGAAAAAGTATCCAAGCATCGCCGGGCCGCGTCTCTCGGAGCTTAAGTCTAGCTTAGCCTTAGGCAACGTTTCCGTCTACCTCCCACTCCTCCGCATCAAGCCGAATCTCCATTGCCAGTCGTACCAGGGACTCCGCTCGCTCATTTTCGACCCACTGGCTCACCTCCGCTCCTCCTCCGCGATGTTTCTCGACTATCGTATCATCGTACTCTGCCTAATTTTTTATTAGCAGATACTAGATGCGTACCCACTCACACGCGAACCACGTGTTAGTTCGTGCTCGTATTACATCACGTGATTCTTTTTTGCGCGAGTAACAAAACTTTACTGTTCGTTCGTTGATCTTCCTGACACGGACCGTACGATTCTGGGACAATGACATTTTTTATTTCAAACTGTCGATTGACGATTGCTCAAATTTTTCATGTACGCCAATGACGAATACATAGGTATACAGATTTTTATGAGCTTTCATAAAGGTCGCCAAGGTACGAAGGCTGATACATTTAATTGACCGGATGTCGTTATTGGACATTGATTACATTTCCGGGACAGATCTGGTACGTCTATTTGATTTCTATTATTTTCAGTGTTATTTTATATGGAATTCTTTCTTCACAAGCTTTTGCGGTTACACGATGGACGCTTAGGTATGCCGTAGTGGGAAATTATTACGGATTATATGAGAGTGGCAAAAAATGAAGATTGGCATAGTAAGAAGCGCGGAATTGCTTACGCATGGAAATTTATGAGTATTATAGGGGTCAATGCTCGTATTCTTAAGTATCCATGCGAGTAATACAATAAAACTGTCTATTTAGTTTTCGTATGTTACTCGCTATGGAAGCACGTATGTTAGTCATTATCTACGTTATACGCCATCTCTATTTTCCTTTGTCTATTTTTTGTCACGCTGTTACTGAAATGAATTAACATCGTGATTATCAGCTGCTAAGCCGAGGAATATATAATTATTTAATATTTCGTGTGTCACGCGTACACATAATTTATTTTCAAAATTCTCGAGAGCTCAAAAATAATGGAGCCGCCCGTGTAAAAATGAGCAGATCTCTAGAAGCTATTTCATCGATTGATCCTAGATTGATCATACATAGATCTATGACAGCTGGCTGCTTTAGATGTATCGTGAGCATAAAAAAAATCGTGCTCGACTATATTTATTAAAAAAAAAAAAAAACTGTCAACACTGTCGACCGTAATCCAAAGACCGATTAATATTTCAAAATAGGAAACGTCTTGTGAAAAAAAATTCCGATAAGTAAAATTCATTGCTGGGGGCTAATGAACAAAAAAATTCAGGTCGATCCTAACCTAATACATAATGGTCATTAGGATCGAAAGTGTAAATAGACAGCGTGATGCTTGACAAGAGGATTAAAAAATTTGGAAAACAAGGAGAAAAAGCAATTATCTAGTAACAGGCTGAAAATCGTTTAATGCGATAATATTTTTGAGGACAGAAAAAAAGAAGCCAACTACGTATACTAACGACGTAATTACAAGAAGCCACAAATATGTGTATATAGGTATAGCGTACAAGGCACAAATGCATATATACGTATATGTTTATATTGAAAGAAGATATCGAAGCTCCAGGCCGGCACGTTATCACCCAATTGGCCAGCGACTCTCGCTCCCGTAATCTATCAGGCAAAAAAGGTCGAAGACCCAAACGAAGGTCACGCGACGACGAGACTGACGACAGCGTCGTGAACGACGTTAATGATGACACGTGTCGCAATTTTATTGTCGACGAATTCGAAACGTCGCAAATATAAGTTTCCGTCAAAAATACATATTTTTGTAACAAAATTTTATTCGTGGCCCAATCAGATCACAAGTTTTTGGAAAAAATTGATAACCAAGAGTGACGTAAAATTATGTAGCAGCTCTATAGCGCTAACAAAGATTGCATCTTGGACACGAGAATAAGACAGAATAATATCTGATATTATCCCGATGAATTGTTTTTTTTATTTTTTAATACAAAATTTTGAAGCTTAAATTCGTTACGAAGAATTTGTGCAGTATTGAGAAATTTGTAAATACCATCGATTAGATTATAGGTCGTGCCAAATTGACGACGAACCAGAAATTTAAGGTTATGTCATTACGTAAGTTAAATTTCTCTTTATAGTCCCAGCATACATGATTTTTCTAAGTAGCTTATTGCGCAATAACATTTAACTTGTAAGACCTTGCAGGAGTACCTAGGGTTATCCCGGCGTTCGAAATTTTTTATCAAGGCTGCTGTTAGCCGGTACGGCTGTTATACCTGGTTGATAATTTATCTGGTATCTTATAATTTTTCAGTTACGAAAACTCCCAACTTCGCAACCGTCAGGACAAACACGGAACGATAACATTCTCTATAAACACGCTGATATACGCATACTACATATATAAACGTACTTGACAAGTCTCCGCATATTCGCATAAACATATTTTTAATCCCTTCCGGAATATAGGTAGTCAAATGCGTATTTGGACGATCGACAAACAATAATAAGATAATAAAATTCATAGAAGAAATAACGAATCTTCGAAGTGGAGTGCTACACGTTCTAATTATAAAAGTCGTGTGCGTACTACGCGTGTGTTACAAGTGACAAGTTCACGTAGAATCGACTGCGCGTTTACCGCCATCTGGTATCGCGAATAGGTAATACAAAACACAAAGAATTACTATCGAGATAGTACGGCAGTTGTAGATCGCACACTTGATAGTACAAGGTTGTACACAATAGAGTAGCGGTTAATTGTTTGAAATAGAAGTAAGCTTAAAAAATGTGAAAACAATAAGAAATCTACAAGAGGTACAGAAAATATGAAGTTCTTATCAATAAGTGATATAGTTCAACTGTCCTCGACCGGAAGTGAACGAAGATCGAGCGATGAGGGATTACGATGACGAAAGTCCTTCAAGGTCAATTACCTTATCACCGTACCTAAGGCTTAACGGTCGATCGACGGATACCCCCCCACCAACCTAACATAACCTTAAAAATTGAATTTGCTCGATACGTCGAGAGCGAAGTTATCCACAAGGCGCTTGAGAATTCACGTAATGCCACAAATGATAATCAGGCGTATCGAATGTAGTAGACAAAACATTTCGGCCAGACAGCCGACTCTGCGTGCTCGTCGCTTGGACCGGTGTAAAATTGTTACTCGGTCTCGCGGGGGACTATTCAAGTTCAGGACTTCGTTATCCGTCAAGCCGCAAAAAAAAATGGAACATAAAAAAGTCCATTATAAACCAGACGCGAAAGCGTCTGACTCCTCAGACGGTTTGTCTATATCGATCGTTAGAGTACGTCAAGTCAAGGTTATCCAGGGCCGACGCGACGAGATCTCAATTTTTTCGACAGTGGCGCCCTCACTCGCAACACTGCGCCCTCTGGCGCGTCCACCTCACGGCCGATTCCCCACCAGCTTCCACTTGCGACGAGCACACCGTACAAGGAGAGGGGACAGCCTTCGCAAGGATAACGTTAACCTAGGGCAGGACTATTGCGCGGCGGGCCTTTCGCGAATTATCTAACAGTCGACCCGTAACCTAACCTAACCCAACGCCTCGTGCAATCTAGATCCGCCGACTTTTGCCGGAGCAATTTCAGCCGTGAGCCGTATCGTCGTATCGAACGGACGAGTGTGAGGTTAGGAGACCGAATTGTTATTTTTCTTTGTACGGTCAAATTGTTACAGGCTGGGTAGGAGGGAGGAATGATCTTTGTTGGGTCTATCTAATCTGTGATTGCGTAAGATATATTAACGTGCAAATAATATACCGTACTGATAAGGGAATTTTGTTATTGGCAATAGTCACGTGATATTTTGTATCGTGTTTTCATTTCAATTTGGCTGTTTTCGATGTCCGGCATAATCTCAGGGAATTTTGCCTGTTGCGCAGTAAGGACGACAACGCGTTTTCACGGAGAATCCGGGTTGCGATATATCCTGTTAGTTCGGCGGGGCTCGCTGGAATTTTTACGCCAGTAATTTTGCACGTTGCGTAACGCTATCTACAGCCTCGTAGTATTTCGTGAATCGGCTAACCTGAAATTCTAACGCTCCTCGCCGTTCGCCGTATACTATCTCCATTGACGATGATACTTGCCAAATCGTTGTTACTATACCGATAATGATAATTCTTAGTGACGTTAGTGGGCTACTGTCGTATTCTGTACTAGGAAATCTCTTGTGACGTATATCGCTAAATAACGTTATCTAGAGAATGTTTCTCTGTCGAAATTCGTCAAATTTAGGATCAACAACTCTGACTTTTAGATTAAACAAATTTTCCCTGTAATACATGTCTTAGCTGGTGATTGATACTATCATACTGTACGGTATCCTGATCTAATGAAAAATAACCACCTGATATTGTCGTATAGCGATAGCCGTGCCCAATTGTCTAACGAGAGTCGATTTATCGTAATACAAAATCGTGATACACTTTACGCATAAGACTCGTGACCCTGTACATAGAGGATATTAACCCCAATTAAAAAAAAAACGACTAAAATAATTTTTAAATTGCTATTTTTTCAATTTGCATTAATAATTTGAATGTCAATTTTTTTCACTTCATTTCAAATAATTCGTCACTTTATATTCGCATCGTGCATGTTTCCAGGGACGAGGAATATCAGCTGATAACACATAAGATCAGATGTTCAATAAAAAGTGCTAAATCAGACACCCCGTTGCATAACATTCCACGTATTGACTCTCCCAAAGCTCTACGACCTTATCAGCGGCTAATGGTCGTTGCAGCTGTGACAGCAGCGACGTCCAAAAGCGTCCAACTCGCAGAATGGGAAGCTAAGAATTCGGCTTGGTATTCGCTGCCAAAAAATGTAGGCCGAGTAACGCGATTCTAGAGAAAGTCAGCTGGCTGTGTCGAGTACCGATGTCGACATACTATTTACGCAAGAGGCTCGCGCGAACGCGGTTACTCGCGCGAGCGACTAATTCGTTAACACG
This sequence comes from Cephus spinipes, assembly GCA_963971525.1. NCBI lineage: Eukaryota > Metazoa > Arthropoda > Insecta > Hymenoptera > Cephidae > Cephus > Cephus spinipes. The sequence continues at coordinate 5,138,159 of OZ020580.1, read as the reverse complement.
CGACGAATAATACTCAGTTATTTATCGACTCCGCGTTATTCGACAGTTGGCAACGATTCGAAGAAGAAAAAACGAAGTAACAACGGACATAATTCCTAGCATTCTCTTTTAAACGCCATCGAATAAACCGCCGCGCGTTGCAGGGCCGTACCTAGGCGTAAAGTCTCCCCGAAAAATAAATTCGAATAAAATCGTTCCCCCGTCACGTAATTGCCTGCATCATTCCTCTCTCTCTCCTTCCCCTCTCTCGTGTCCGAGTATCCTCGAAAAAAGCGAAAGTACATGATTTCACCGTAATCCACGATGATCACGGTGCCAGTGCATCCTTGGAGTAAAAGTCTAGCCTTAGCGTAGCGTAGCTCCAGCGCCTCGTCTCGCTGCGTTAACTTTCTCATTTGACTTTCGTATTCTATGCGCAACAGTCACGAAGTCCCGAGTTACCGAGGGGCACGTACAATTTCCATTCCGAATTACGGAAACGATCAGTTTCCATGTATCGATAATATAATCGAACCGGAGAGTGCTTGACGGACGAAGTTGCTATAAAGCGTATCCGTAGCGGGTGCTATAGGAACGCGCCTGATTCATCGACAGGAACGTCCGCAACACGATAATCGGTCATGAGAACGCGCCGGTTAAGTCGGCTGTTCCCGAAATAGAAGCGTTATTTTTGGTCGGCGTAAGTTTATCGCGATTATGCTAATCGGTCCTGTATATTTAGCGTGTCCGCTTCCTTGTCGTGTTACGCGCTCTGGCCATGTCGCGGATCTTGCCAAGACGGGATGAACCAGAATCCATGCACCCGTATTATTGTCAAAGGTCAAAGATCACGCTGAAGACAAGTACAAAGCGACTGCAGCCAACATCCTCTGTATAAATACGGAAAATTTGGCCCCCAATAATTTTTATTCTCAAAATGCATCACCCCACCGGACTAATGATTTTACCTTGGAAATGCATGGGGGAATAATAACGCGCATGCTTGTAACGAGTGAGTACCGTTTAAAGGATAGGGAATTAAGACGCGTCTCCACAAACTTGGTTTCGCAGGCTGCGCGAACGTTTTGAACGAATAAAATGAACGCTGCAATATTTAACCCACGGGAACGGTCACGAGCGAATTTTACGACTGAGGTTGCATGCAGCGGCGCGGAATCAGGTGGCCAGAAGGAGAAAAACCGCGGGATCCTTCGGGCAGGATCAGGGATCCTTTACTGTAAGTCACGGCACTGAGGAGAGACAAAGGAATAAAAAAGATAAGGAGCAACCAGGACCTAGGATAACGAACAGCCCGGAGTCGTATATAACTTCCATCTCCATTGGCAACGGATTCTTCATCTCCCCGTCGTGCTGCCGCGGTCCCAGTGGTTGACTGCTGAAATTCGCAAGCGCGTGACCTTGACTCTCCCGTGCGCAAAAATTCTAACGGTCCGCCTAACCTAGCGCAACCCAACCGAGCGTGGAAAGTTTGCTACTACGTAATGTATGTGTATACAGGGTGTTCGTTATGAAACGGACTGTAGTAACACCGTTACATTCCTTTTCAAATTCTAATGAATATGTGTATTTTCATTTTTTATTTCATATATCAAAATTTCGAGATAATCAAGGTTGAAGTTGCAGTAATGCGACCAATCAGAACGCGTTTACACGGAGCGTACCCATGTGCGAATACGGGTATACTGCCAGATCTACCTATACGGCCCAGAATTGGCACTACCTTGTGTGCCAAGTCATGTTAGATAGTAGTGGCCCAATACCGATATATATTATTGAGTCAATATTGTGGTAATACAAATGCGCAGTACTTCGAAACAAACATATTTGGGTCTCAGCTGACAGTCGTTTCCGTACTGGGCCGATGATTAAGTTTCGTACATCAGCATAATATTTTGAATGTGCTCCCACAAATTCTTTCAATACTGGTTCTATGTTAGGCTGATACATATTGTATTATTTACCATAAAACCTATGTTAACAAAAACATAGTTTTTATGTGCGAAACGTCGCATTACTAGAAACACTTTGGTTCGTGGCTCAAATTCGTACTTGAAGCTAACCAGTACTGGCGAAGTTCTTACAATTACCCGAGCAGAAATTTAGTCAGGCTGCCTGATGTCGTATCAGGTCCGAATCAGGTATCGGTATGGCAGCATGCCTGATCAGGATAGCCGGATAAGGCCCAGATCCTGCCCTGATCATGCATCAGTACAACATTTGTAAATGTGATCAGCCTGAAATATAGATCCTGACCAGGATCAGTTCCTGATCAGGCAATGTCACAGCTAGCCCTATTACGGAATGCCTGACTTTCCGAGTGGAAATTTATTCAGGCTGCCTGAGTTTCCGTCAGGCTCGGGTCAGGTTTTGGGAAGGCTGGCCTGTTCCGGCTCGCCTGCTCTTAGCCTTATCCGGCCCTAAACTAATGTCGGTCCGTTTGCCTGATCTGGCTTACCTTACGTCAGCCTCGTATACAGGGCGACAATTATAAAGTGGACACCTATTATTTACGTATTTGCACGGTCTCTCTGGGTCATCTAATGGAAGCTTCTTGATTGATTTTTCAAGCACTCTTTAATGGCACAATTGATTTGGCGCTGAAACGCATACTTTTTAAAGGACAGAAATATTTAACTCGAAATTTTTTGAAAAATATATTTTTTTTATGGATTCATAAAGTTTATGAAAAGCTGAATTCGGAACACCCTTGGGGCGATGGATTCAAGGTCATTTTGATGGAGATAATTCTATTCGAAATTGCTACTTTTACCAGCCGATGCACGACTGGCACACGTAAAAGCGGAATTGGACCGGCGATTCGAACGCGCATGCGTCGTGAGCATCGTAAGTCGGCTGAACGCCTAACTGTCAAAAATCATGGCTATAGCGGTAATCTGTCAAAACTGAAATAAACGAGTTCGAATCGCCGGTCCAATTCCGCTTTTACGTGTGCCAGTCGTGCATCGGCTGGTAAAAGTAGCAATTTGTAATTAGCATGTAATACAACCACCGGCCACCAGAGGGACAGGGATTCCCGCAAGCAAAAGTGGGTCAATGAGCCGATAAGCTCCAAACTTTATAGAATTCTGTAAAAGAGACGAAGAGGCGATAAAAGCTACTAACTTGCAGCACCTAGCAGTCCTATCCATCTCACTGCTTCTATATACAATTTTTTAGGATCAACAAACTAATTTATAATTTGCAGGAATCCTCCTACCTCTTGAAGGCAAGGCATAATACGTCACACTGAATTATTCCAATACCTACGATATTTTCAAAAACTGTTATAACAGTTCCGGCTGTAATCCGACATGCAGTCCGGCCCGGATCAGAAGCCTAATCAGGGCCTGCTTCGCAGCAGCGTTACACCCCGGATAAGGACCTCGTGAATCGGCCTTAGCAGGGCCTGGTGCCGTTTTAAGGCACACTTTATCAGGGCCGCATCTGAGCCTAAATAAATTTCCACTCGGGTAACTCTGGCCCAAAACTGGGCACCTGTTCTGAGCCAGAATCAGTAACCAGTATCGTCCTGATTCTTAATGCCTAATGTTGGACCGGTGTTAACAACCCAAGACTGTCCCAGTATTTATTTTAACTTTAACGAGTATTGGCCCCTGACAATCTGCCAGTATTGGCAATTCCGGCACCAGCACTGAGCCATGTCTAAGCCAATCTGCAGTTCGTACATGGGTAGATGACGTCGCGAGCCAGCCCGCAAGGCCTGCTTACAGTAGACCAATAACACTACGTCGTAGTGTCTCTGTTTATCTGCATGTAATTGAGTAAAATACAAGAGACGATACTTTTAGTGTTATTGGCCTACTGTAAGCAGGCCTTGCGGGCTGGCTCGCGACGTCATCTACGCTCCGTGTAAACGCGTTCTGATTGGTCGCATTACTGCAACTTCAACCTTGATTATCTCGAAATTTTGATGTATGAAATAAAAAATGAAAATACACATATTCATTAGAATTTGAAAAGGAATGTAACGGTGTTACTACAGTCCGTTTCATAACGAAAGCCCTGTATATATATGTACGTACTAGCGTGGTACCATTAGATTTGGAACAGAGTGGTGACCCGTTCCAAATCAAACGTATACGGATACTGAGCGTGCGAGCCTGTGGCATCGGTAATAATTAATCTTACGCATTTGCACACGTAATGGATTACGAGACTTTAGGTAACAGACTGGACAATCTTTTTCGAACGATAAAAAATGTCTAGGTCGATTGGAATGAATCGTGAAAAAAAAAAGGTACGATCTCAAAGCTTCAAGCATGGTACACACAGTGAGCGGATATTCAGTGACGTCTCTTGATAACCTTCATACGTCAATTTTATTACACGCGATAACAGAATCCAATGAAATTGAGATATGGAAGCAATTCGATCGCACGGTTCTGTGCATATCAATCAATCGCTACAGTCGCGCTGGCTGATATCGTGTGCGATCTTGAATTTTGAGAAAATAAAAAATTTTTATTCCTAAAAATACCCACGTGAAAAACGCGTGAATAAATAATTCGTTGTGCACGATTGACGCGAGCATGGGTCTTTTCGACCCGTGACGCAAGTATCTGCCTACTGCAGATACCTACAATACCGACCGGTCTATACTAAATATACATATCCGAGTTGATGCCACGTATAAACAATATCAATTCAGCTACATAGCTTTGACATAGTTTAGAAACAATATCAATATACAGTAACAACAAACCACCATAGAATTGCTATGACAACGATACAACAATATCAAACAAAATCTTGTTTGTCATAACCAAGAAAACTATCGGACAGAGAACGCGAAGCGGTGTCCTATAGTAAAAAACGATGCGGACGTAGAGCGACGCGAGCGTCGAGACGTCCGGAGTGGTATAGGCGAGAAAAGAGAAGGAGATACAAAGCCAACGCGCAATGGTACGATGCGATAATCGTGTACCTAGAATAAAGGGGAGTCACGTGTTACGCAACGGCATCGACTCGATACCACGTGAGGATAGAAATATTTACACCGAAGGCACTATAGGCGGTAGAGACAGAATCGAGTACGCGTCTACGGGATAGCGTGTAGTGTTGGGTAGAGATGGGTTGGACGAAGACGTAACGAAACGAGGAAGAAAGAGCGAGACAGCACCATAGGGCAAAAGTTAGGTCGCGACAGATGCTAGAGAGCCAAGAAGCGTTTCCTATCTGCGCAACTTTGGTCACGGCCAGCGAATAGCGTCACGCATCTGCCCACGCTGTGAATTGTTCTTCTCTCTCGCAGTCACTTCGCACGAGGCCATACTTGGACCTGGTGATAGTGGAAGGTTAGCAGCGTCGACTGCTGATCGACGGGCGTCCCACGGTGCTACAAGTGGAGGAATGATGCACCCAAGCGACGGTCATGATCATGCTGGTGTAGGGGTAGCCAAGCCGACGGCGTTCGCGTTGTTGGTTCTATGTAGAGGGAAAATTGCGAAAACCTCGGAAGAGGAGAGAGCCACGTGACGAAGGGTTAGACGAAAATAAAGCACCCGGGATACATTACCCGGGGCCGAATTACCTGCCTTAGCTGGCGCGTGCGTATTTATAAGAGTCCGCTTCTCGGCTGGCCAAGGCCAGCACAGTGAGCTCATCTTTGCATAACCCGACCTAACGCGAGCCAAGTTAACCCGACGTGGATCCGCGCCGTCTCGGTGCCGGGCTAGTTTCGCGAAATCTACATTTCGCGAATGGCGGGAGCGTCGAACCTCGACTACCGTAACTAGCGTTCCTACACGCGGGACATCGAACGTATGTAGGAGCAGCTGAGAAAATTCCATGAATACCACACGACGTACGAGAGTTTGATTAGGATTTGTTTTTTTTTTTCGCTCTTTTTTAAAAATTTTTTTTTTTTGACACTCATTTCTATTCCGTTACGCATGCTGACAGCAGGAACATTGGGTTGGCGTTGCGCTTTTTATTATTACTCGATTTCTGGCGGTTGACAATGTTTTTCTCTTTACAATCTTGTTACGCTTTTCTTTTTTTCTTTTATTTTTTTATCTTTCGCTCGCTAGCAAAATGGACGCACCGATGCCGCGTGCACGCGCGTCCACGGACGCATGCATGCAAGTCCGTCAGTCACCTTGGCCCTGCCCTGTTGCCGGGCGCGGAAATATGTGCAGCATGGTATTGCAGCGAAGCACGTGGTGACGTAACGCGGCCGGTTACGTAACGCGGTTTGCAGTGTCATAACGACACAGCGAGGAGCGAGGAGTCGCGTAATCGAATCGAACACTGTTTACGACGCGAGACCCGGCATCTCGTTTTCTCCTTTAAAGAGTGGAAGCTTCGACCAAGGTTCTCGCCAGCACGAAGGACACGGAGGTTTACATAGTTATTTCTTTCTCTCTTTTTTTTTTCTTTCTCGCCGTGCCAAGAGGTCAAAGATCCATAGGAGAAATCATACCGTACGATCTACGCAAGACCGTCGAACGCCTCTGTTATTACGGTTTGACGTATGGGATCCAGGCCGCGATCCGTCAAACGAACGATAAACAAAGACTGACGTCCACGCGACAAGGAGCAGGTTGCCCGAGACGGCATACATTTTCCCATGCAATGCCCAGTGGCGTCCAAGAGACTTTTACCCTACTTACAGAAAATCATGAAAACTAAAAAGCACGAAATGAGCAACTCGACGAGAATAGGGAACGGCAAGGCTGAAACTTTCGCCGTAAGTGCCGTAAACATTTATTTTCCATCTCCATGGTGGGAACGTAGAAAAAAAAAAAAAAAGGAATGAAGACGATCTCTCTCGGTGTAACTGCGTAGAAACCACCACTCGCCGACCCAGTGAAAGGCTTCTTCTTTGATCGGCCACTCATAGAAACAGCCCAATTTCCCTTCTACACCCGTGAACGAAAAGAGGATCCCGTTATAACCCATCCGAATGGTCCCGAGTACCTCCTGTACCGGAAGAACGACGGTGCATCCCGATGCATATGAATTCTTTGAAATTCCACGCGAGCCTCTAACGAAGGTCAGAGTGAGCAGCGCTTTCAGTGCGCACCTAAAATTGATAATCGGTCGGACCCCGAGTGATCCGATGTCAGAGCCAGTTCGCAGCAAACGTTCCTAGACCAGGTCGTCGCATAAAAGCTTTCCATCCTATCGCAACGTTTGCCACGTCGGGAGCTACGGCCAATTATAGAAATAAATCGCACGCACATGCAACCGCGACTCGCATCATAGATACGTTATGCTTGTATACCACGCGGCATGCAGCGCGTGCAGTTGTCAGGGCCGCGGTGACCTTAGGGCCGCCTTGGTGCCGCGTAGCCTCCTCCCCGACTCCGTCGACGGCCGCGGGTTCCGACGAGGACCGAAGGTGGGGGGCCACGTGCCGTCGGTGACGTCACGACGCCTCGGTGCATACACACACACAGCCAGCGAATTGCACAACGATCCATGGATACTGCATCCTGGCACGCTGCTGCGCCGTCCCCACCTCGGGCGTCCTCCTCCACGGTCACCTCCTCCACGTGGCGTTGCCTTATCGTTACAGATACTAACCTACATACACTGGGGACAGCCTGGCGCACTTTGGAACTCCACACGTTAAACTTTCTCAGTTCCATGCATTTTCCTGCATCCTAAACGCAACCGACGTGACCTTGATGCATTTACGTCTAGGCACTCTTTCCGCACCGTGCTGGGCCATACCGATGTTTAAATATGGCTGAATTCGCATTAGCCGGAGCCTGGCTTATTTACAGCGTCTACAATTTGCGGTGTTAACTCGTGGGGAACTATATTTCGTGTATAGCAAGGCCATAGAGATGCGTTCCGTTATGCATGTCATATATATATATAGCGAACCCTTACAGTGCATAGGCGATTGATATGCTGTCGTTGGTGCAGGTACAGTGCGTGTAGAAATTTCGTGGGGACGTGCGCGAGACTGATGATTGCATTATTATTTAAGCTCGTGCACTCTGTGCACGGAGTTTATAGCCCGGTGCACCATAACATTCTGTTTAAGCTATCCGCTTATTAGCGTAGTGGCTTTCGCGAGTATTATTTATTCATGCTTAAAAATACTATGCACCGAGTATATAGTAGTGATAATTCTTTTTTTTTTTACTATCGTTAAACACTGTCGCTACTAGTTTCCCATATATTGATACGTTCAATGGCTAGTCGCGGTAAGATTTTAATTTCACTACCGGTACGGTGTCACGTGTACTATGGAGGATACGCGTGACGTTCTTCATAATAGCAAAGAGTGTAGTGGCATAGAGGTGTTGTTGGCCAGGAAAGTTTAATCTCTATGGCACAGCAAATGAATATATAGTACATGGGAGAAATATTCGTGCCGCCATTAAGATGCCAGTGACGATTCGTGTACATATCGGAGGATGAAAGTGTTCGAATGCATTGAATTATTATCGATTGGTATTGTAAGGTCGCGAGTCCCGTATTGCGATATACGTACAGAGTGCACATAGTGCGTCGAGCAGGAAGTGTGTCGCAACTGTCGACTTGGTCGGCACTTCCGGTATTCATATATCCCCCCCCACCCTTATATAGTGCTATTGCACAGATAGATGCTTCGTGCGAAATAATCGTTGCAGAACTATTTCAAGGATTGTCAATATCACTGATATTATTAATTGGCTTTTTAAGGAGGATGACGTTTAATTGTTTTAATTTTTAAAAAATCTAGACCTGACAATCGCGAAATGAACTCTTTCGCCATTTCTGATCTCTATGGGCACTTCCGGTTTATGGTATAAGGGCGATCGTGAACTTTGAGAAAAATTCAAGTCGGGCTTTTTTATTGTAATACAAAGTTCGATAGGCTATCCAAAATCCAGGTTTTCTTTATCGACGTGCCTTTGTCACTTTTTTGATTTTATCGTCCTATCGGTGATTCTAATTAGAGTGAAACGTGCTGACTTACCTGGTCGCTTTCGAAGGTCGAGCAGGCACTGGTTCCGTCCTCGATGAGATCCCGGTTGACCTTGGCTCGAATCTGAAAGGATAGATAAATGATAGTGTCAGTATAGTGATAAGTGCAAAATTTTTTAATTCTCACTGCTCCGTCATGATTTATTACATAGGCTTATTATCATATGTTAAAGACGGTAGTACTACTGGTACCCCGTGTTACGTAATACGTGTACTTGGCAGTAGCGAGCAAATTTTTCATTTCACGGTTCGAGTTTATCAAACAGGTAAATACTTGGGTAGTAGGTAGCCTATGGTGGACGGGGTACGACGCGAGAGCAAGATTACGAAACGGTCGAAAGCGCGCCTTCCTTTTTTATTTCCCCACGGCAACGTTGTTGAAAGGAGAAAACTAGTTTCTAGCCGGTGGATCGATCGATAAAGATCAATTATTCTAGATCCAGTACTGCACCGTGAACGGATCTAGAGTGCCAATCTTGATCGGTTGCGTTCCGAATGAACGATCGCAATTTACTGTTTTATAAAAATTTCTTTTTATTCGAGGATCCTACTATACACTTTGTGTCTCGGCTTTTATTACGGAACCAATTTCCTTATGGGAGACCAATTCCATCGATATTTACCGTTACGTGAGATGGCACTCGATTAATATTTTATGTATTTCTTTTTCTCTGTTCTCAATAAAAAGACTCTTAGTTCGAGTTACAAAAAAAATATATATAAACGTTGGAAATTCCCCGAGCCTCGATCAACCGACTTCAGATCTGCCTTAATGTAATTCAAACGAATTCGGAGCGTGCGTAGGTCGAGTATCAGGGTGCAAGGTTACCAGCTAGTAGACAACCTTTGTCCCTAAACTAGCAGACCTGCGTAACTGACGTCTGCATGATTATTATAATTAATTATAATTATTGCTGGTATTATTCTCATGGTTATTCTTATCATTGTCGTTAACCTTGTCTGCGATTAGAGTCATTCGACAATTGGCGGTTATGCAGTTGTTTCTCATTTGTTCTTCGCTGCGTTCGCGAGATGACACTGGCATTGATAACGATTCTAATGTTAATTTCGATTCTCAATATAGGTAATGGCAGACAGCGTAACGATACTGGCGTCGGGGGTAATGACGATCTGTATATACCGATACCCTTGATATTATTATTATCATCAATAATTATAATAATTATCTAACGGTGCAACGCATACTCTCATTACGGAGAGGATCGAGGAAGTCGTAGTAAAACTTGGCCTCGAGTTTTCGTCATCGCGCAGTTGGCTGTCTTAATAAAATTGGTTCCTTGGCATCGGTAGACCAGTTGGCAGTGTCCACGGTTCCCATTTGGATTGAATGCGGCTCTAATAATCCTTACTTCAATTAAACCAGGATTCCTATGATATTTAGAATTCGCCATAAATGTCTTTATAGATTACAATATAGCTTGGCAGCCAGGTACGTGTGTACTACGAACCTTCTTTTTACGTGGATGATGTTCCTCGAGGTAGTCAGGCACGATACCCTCGTCCAGGGTGGTCGTAGATCCTGGTGTACTACCGGACGAAGAACCCGAGGCGTTGTGTTGGTACTGATGACGATGACGATGATGATGATGGACAGTAGCCTGAAGCCCCGTGGCTGCGTTTGAAGGGTGCACGGAATGGCCGGTGCTCGATGACGGCCATAAGGAATCGGTCGTTGGAGCACCTTCGTCGCTCAACGGCGGACTCGGTGTTCCACTCCTCCAGGAAGCACCACTGCTGCTGCTGCTGCTGTTCGACGTGCCTCCTGCACCTGGTGAACCGACTACGACGCCACCTCGTCCTCCCCAGGAGCCTTCAAGATTTTTGAAATGAAAAAATAATTAATTCTTGCAATCGTGATACGGATTTTTCTTAATTTTATTTGCGAAGACAATTTTTGAATTATTATTACGTCCTAAAGCTCTAGTTGCAATGTGGCAGTCGTTGAGATCTTAAGAGGGTAATTAAAATTTAGTGATTAATTGATTTATCAGGTTAATACAAGAAGTTCAATAAATTTACTCAACGTTTGGAGATATTTTGATTTTTTTCAATTATTTATGTGGTACCGTTGTGGATATCTTTTTTATGAAATTCAATAATTAAATTTTTTATTGCTTTTACGAGATTTTATGAAACTGTCTGTAGCTTTCTATAGTGCGCTACTGCGGTTCAAGGAAATCCGTGCTTCTGCATAGTGGTAGACAGTAATATAATCTTGTAGATAACGTCTCTTGTCAATGTTCCCAAAACAGAAAAATTATCACGGCGTTCCTAAAAGTCGATCCACAATGGGGTCAAAGTCTAGCTTGACTAGTAATTTAATAGGCACTAATATAACATTAGCCAAACAGTACTCATACACCTTTTTAAAGGACATTTTGAAATACACGTAACAATCACATATACATACGACGGTGGGACAATGCATTATTTTCAATCGGCACGAAGTAATCGATTGGCTCGAAATCAATCAGTAGCGCAAATGATCCTTGACCTTTGATTCACAATTCGCGGAAGGTTTCCAGTGCCAAAAGAATCTGAAGGGATTCGTTGGCGAAGCAGATACCTTTTATCCCTTTAGGCGATTTTCACGAAGTAATAAACTTCCTGTTGATCCTTGGAATTTGAGGTGGAATTTTTATTAAACATTTTCCTGTACGAAGATCCATTACTTTTTACCCTTGTATTAAATTTTTTTCGAAAATTTCTCAAACAATCAACGACTACAATAACTACGTGATATACGCAACGAGCTCTGTACTCCGCGTGAACAAAGTCCAGAAAACAGTATAAATAATTTTTACAGTCCGTCGCAATCTTCAGAAGTCACTTCGCAGAATCCCAACTCGGTCCCTTTATCCATCCACTGTCCACCTTTATTTACCGCAAGTAGGTTGGTGCCATAATTTCCACAGTACCAGCTCTATCATTTTCCTGGTTCTTCACGCGATCTAGTAATAAATTCGAAAATAATCTCTACTCAAGTATAGAGTCTCGCCTGAATTGGCATCAAGTTCTAAAACTCCGACTCTCCTTATTCGTTGTAATTTTCAGCCGTTTCTTTGGCTGCTTCCAAGTTATCGTCGGTAGGACCGAATCGTAATAAAGTATCCTGCAAGACAGCTCCCAGGCTCGACGGTGCTTTTCCAACCTATAAAAGAAAGTGTCCGTACCATGCAACCGATACTAACCATAGTTTTGCTGGCAGTGAAGTGGCAGAGGGTTGTGAGGACTGTGAGGTGAACACGATAGCGACATGAGAACAAGGGCTGCCGTACACTCGTCCATGCAATCACCGCGTTCATTGGTGCGACAACCCTCGCGCCCACAGCCATGAGGATTCCATCCGATGTTTGTAACACCGTGAGGTCCACTACTTCCGGGAACGACCCCTCCGATATTCCCTGAGCCTAGACCCATGCTGATGCCACCTCCGCTACCACCGTACGAACGCTCCGAATCATTGCTGGAACTGGGACGTCTTTTTCGGGATCTAAAACATTGTAAGACGAAATTATTAGTGAATATTTTTGCGCAAAGAAAATTGGATCGCGATAGAAAATAATTTTTAGTCAGTTTCGACACGGGGCATTTTATAGTCCTTTTACAGTATAAGCTTCTATCGTGACGCGTAGCACAGTTCTCACGTTTGTCTGAGACACTAAAAATTCATAAGAATTCGTTCGGTGAGAGTAAAGGGAATTTAAGCGAGGTCAACCAGCCTAAGCACTAGAACGTGTAGGTACATGTCGCAACGTAATGACGATCGGCAAGGTGCAGCTAATCTGTCATGAGACAAGACCGGTGCAGCCCTCAACCGCAAACAGCATACAGCCTTAATGCTCGGTCCACTGGTCATTCGGGTCCCGTTTGCGCCAGAACGTTCTAGACCCACATAGAGATCATCATCGGATCGCTATGGAATCGATTCTAACTGCACAGTGCTGCCCTTCTAACCTTTCGTTTCGAAACGCCACGAGCGCCACTGGCGGCAGCCACGGTTACTTCGCAGCTAGCCGTACCGAGGGAGTATTTTCTCTGTCCTCTTAACGATTCGTTCACTCTGATTTCTTGGATGATTTCTCACCCTGGATAAGAATGCAGGTCGCGAGTTTGCTCCATTTTATAACCCTGTGCTGCGGCGACGGCTGCTTGGAACGGGGTTGCTACTCGTGCCGCGCATGCGTAAACGTATATCAAATAGGTTAGGTCTCCTCTTGCCCCGCAACTTCCCTCGCGTTCTCTCTCACGCTTGCTGTCACGTATCGCCGCTCCCGCTTGCTGACACACTTACGCGTCCTTTGTTATGCTTCGTCGCAACCGCAACCGTAGACCGGTACGCCTTCTCCATGGTGTTTTACTCCATACACCAAGTATTTTCATTTCGTCGTTACGTGTCTTGCTAATAATCCTCCCTTTAATTCCTCTGCGTCGTTTCTTAACATACCTTTACGCACCCTGCCCATGATTGAAGGTCTTTGCGATTTCCATAACGTGACAATTGGCTCGAGTAAGTATGTTATTTATGGTATTATATTTATTTTGGAAATTATTTTTAAAATTTGAATAATTTTCTAAAAAAATTTTTCAGCAAGACTTAAAAAATATAATTTCATTAAATCGTACTCGTAGATTTTTTTTTTATTTTTCAGCAGATTTTTTTTTAAATTCTCACAACACCTGCCATTCCCTACAACAGGCATGTAAGATTAAACAGGTTTTTTCTAAAAATATATTTCTTTGATTTTTGGAAATTGACAAGCGATCAGCGGTGTTTCAATTCTTTTTTTTTTAATTCTCGTTTTACGCATCGGTAGTTTCTGCCTTCGTTAAGGCACGAACTTTCAGCCAAAAATATCCTCCCCCCTTCGCTTCCCTTCCCACCGCGGAAGTCAACACGCGCGAATTAATTTACCCGAGGAGTCACGTTTGCGCAAACTAAAAAGCCACGTGGCAAAAATACTAATAAATGAATAACGACCGTGCTGCGTTTACTTTCGTGGCTTCAAAGAGAGACGGAAAAAGCAAAAATCTCTGATAAATAAAAACGCGACAATATTGGCGTTTAAATTCATCTGATTTGTGTAAGTCCTTCCAGCTCGCATATTAGACAGTTAGGTACCAGGTGCACTCAACTAACAATAAGAGCCAAACGTGACGCATGTCTAAATTCGGGCGACCGTTCCGAATCGAAAAGGTTCCGAGTCATTAGATTCGAGACTTTCTTGAAACGGATCATTCTCCCGATCATTGGCCCACGAGTTAGCCATGGGACTTTCGCTAGCTAGAGACGACTTTCCGATTTCTTAAAACTACATTAAAACAACTCCACATTATCACGCAACACAATGCGGAAGTGCAGAAACGATATGACTTTTGTATTCAATGTTGATATTAATGATTTATGCTAATAACGATCAGTATTAATATTATCTAATGAAATTATTACAAAAAATTTTTTAATATTCATCGATTCACGTATCATTAATTTACACTACGCATACGCTACTATACGATAAATTAACATTATTCTACCAAAGTCAAGGATATGAATATCATCAGCACACAAAGACCTTTGAAGCTGAACGTTCAATGAGCAAGAAAAGAAATGATCGGCATTCGTAAGGCGTATACGCGGAATGTACATTCCAGGCTGTTTCGAGGATACTTTAAGGAAGTCAAGGCCGCGTCGGTACAAGAGCAAAGTGAAACGTTAGCGACGGGGATGACGCGCGAAAGTAACGCCGACCCGTTCGAAAGTGACTGCCGTTTCGAAAGTGACATGCCTCTCTGTTTCTCCCCATATTTTGTCCATCTCTCCTCCTCGCTCCTCCATATCGGGAGGCGCAATTTAACGCCAGGCTCGCGCATCCTCGAGAAGATAACACGAAACGAAATAATCGTGAAATCGATAAGGCCGATGAGTAATAAAAAAAAAAAATTGTCGAAAAACCTCAAAGTATCCAAAAAATAGATATTTTGAATTCCTCAAAAATATTTCTCAAACAATGCCCGAAGGAACTCCCCATTGAAAAATTCCAAGTTCGCGTATCATCCGGTCCACGGGTACAGATGACCCGATAGTAACTGGGTCACAGTTTCTCAAACTGGGTCACTATCTGGCATCGAGTATCTATAAAATGGCTGTCCGTTTCGCAGAAATCTTTTCTCACGTGTCTAGTGCAATGATACAAGCCCCGCAGCCTCGGTTAATATCCAATGACAGCGATCGCCTTGTCCTCGGACAACAGTGACCAAAAATGGACAGCGTGATTTCACCTTTCGTAAAAGAACTTTGAACGTGCACTATAACTTTTAGAGTTCAAAATTTTTTATTAAAAAAAAATTTTTTTTTTTTTATGAGGCCCAACAAAGATAAACTTTTTCTTCCCTCTATACCCAGCGCAGTTCAACAACACGATATCGAGTTAACAGTTGGCTGCACTGTGGTGCAAAGCCTTTACGGAAACTCGCATCGCCAGTACACTATCTGTACAGTACTATATCTGTGTAAATTGCGCATAACAGAGCTTCAGGTGCATCTCATCAATCACGATGGCAAGTATCGTTTGTTTATGCAACGACGTGGAAACCTATACCGTCCATCTTCCGTCGTCACTGTTAGTTGAAGTGGATGCTCCTTAGGTATCGGTCATGGAGAGGCGCCAAAAGCACGAAGCCACGATATACCACCATCGCCATACGGTTAATATCCTGTTACAGAGAGAAATTGAATAACAAACAAAGTATATGGTGTGTATTACGTATCAGAGCGGGAAATTCAAATAGTCACGATGAACGAGAGGAATTTTTCTTTTCCCAAGGAAATCAGAGTTCACGAGCTGTGCGCTTAGAAATATATCCTGGACTGAACTGTCGCATCAAATTTTATCTCCTCGCGCCATATATAACTCGGAGCGTATGTGTGACCCACGTATACGAGCGATGGCTACCGACCAAAGTCCAACAGCCGAAAGCGTTCCAGTTTCCAGTACCAGGGAGAAGGAAATTGGGGCGCCTGGTCGATCTGGAATTGGGCTATACTGGGTGACGGGGGGTGGTGATCATCGGGACTGGGGAGGACTGGGACGATGTTGATGCTGAAGTAGACGCGGAGAAGGGAACGGCGGTGGTTCAAGCATAGGAGGTCGACCGTGCCAGGCTGGGTCTGCTGCGGATCGAGGTCGATCGATGCAGCTGGAGAGTCGCACCGTATAAATGGGTCAGGTACACGGAGCCATGTTTCTGCCCCCTCTACACCATCCCTTATCCTATCGTGGGCTTTATCCCCTTATATACCCTACGGCCCTGCCGACCCCCTTCGTTTCTCCTCAGTCACGCTACCCCGAAGCTACTTGTTGAGGGGACTCCCTCTGGCTCGACCTCAGAGAATACTTTTTTTTTTATTTTCAACCACCTTTTCAGGCATTTTTCTTTTCTTTTTTCTCTTCCCAACTGCCGAGAGTCGGTTGTTACTTTGCCGAGGGTTGAATTTCTTTATCGCTAAATATATCAACATTTTTATTCATTTCAGGGTGAAGCGACGCGAGATGACAATGAAACTGACAGAGGATCGAGGAGTGCTAATTTTCTTTGTAAAATAATTGTTACGGCAAGAGAAAAAATCTTTGATCACGGAGAATTGCTTTTTACGAAAGAATATTTTTAGACGCGTTTCATTGCGTTTTGTGCACGGTACTCGTAGTTCTCTTGTGCACGAATGGTAGATTAGGTATGTACGTTGTACTGGGGGAATTTTCGAATTGGTTTAATTAAAAATTCGAAATGATTTTTTTTTTACTGAAAAAATATCGTGTCCTCTCCGAACGCAACAGTGACCATGTTCACCCAGTTTCCGGCAGTATCCAACAATATTCCACTGAATTCCACGGAACCTAGTGAATCCAGGGTGCCACCGGGTGAAATGAGGTCGCTCGATGGAGGCCGCGACCCATTTCCCGCAGGATCTAGGCGAAGGCAGGACGCTGTTATACGCTTGTCCGTAACCCCGTGACAACGTGAACTTTGTTATATAGGTCAGGTCGCGAACGAGCCCGGGTAACCCGGATCTGCAAGCGACTCCTAGGAATTGGAAAATATCTCAAGATTTATATCACAGACCCAAGCACATAATATACCCATACACGACACATAACCTAGAAAATTGCGCCTTTTTTTGTACAATATAATATATCACTAAAAATCTTGGAAAAAAAAAATTTTAATTTGAATTTCTAAATTCCCGCCAAATCCTATACGACTGTCTCTAAATACTCCTAGTGAAAAAATATATCACCATGACGTAACGTACAGGACATCCTACAAGAAGGGATGGGTGTATGATTTATCGACGGAATTGTAATTCCGAACGGTCTGGCTTTGATGACCTTCCTTTTCTCTTCCTACTTTTCGCTTCGGGACTAAAGAGCGTAAACTGCATTTGCTCGAATTCGAGGTCATTTTGTAATTTTTTTTTTTTTTCCCCGCCAAGGACCACAGTGCGAACAACTACCGGTCTACGGCTTGTGTGTGCATATAGATACACGTGCGTCTAGGCTACTGCAATTCGTCCGAACAGTCTGTCCATTCGGATTTATGCAACTTTCAAGGTTGTCTCGACAAATTCGGCCGAACTTCGATTGGCCCAGGCTGGCTTGTCTCCGCTTTATGCACATTCAAGGATCCGCTCGCGCGGGATCATAGCTAAACGATCACCTGAGTAAACACATTATTTATTGAAACCTGACAAAGAATTCATTGTCCACAGTCTAGCATGGAGAATAACAGTTAATTTGGGATTTTTTTGACAAAAAAAAAATCAATGTCAACAGTACGTCCGTTGATTTAGAACAGGTATTATTCATTCCAAAATACCGTGTAAAATAACTGACGTACGACAGTCCGAAACGACTGGTCATTGATATAAATACGTAACTGACGTTGCAGCGTCATTAAAAGTTTTTCGTGTAAAAGAAAAAAAATTTTTCATTAATAAACATCTCTCTCGAACTCGACGAAAAGAAGGCAAGATACCATAACGGCGTCAATGTTCCGTGAAACTTCTCTGACAAAAGACGACTGCTTGCAGGCCCAATTAAAAGTAAAAAAAAAAATTTATTAAAAATCAATGAATAATGAAATTCCTTCGACAAAAGTAGGTCCCTTATTGGCGAAAAATGTCTTGTTTACCATTTGACGACGCAGCTTGACGCAAGGGACCTTGAACGCGTTGCGAAACGAGCATAAACAAATTCCAACCTCCGCAAAGCGCAAGGGACGCAAGAGACGTAAGAATCTATTCCGCCATTAAACAGTCAATATCAAGATATGCAACAAGGTAGGAGAATTCAAATCATAAGGATCGTTAAGCGCAAACGAATTGCGGAAGCTCAAGGAGAGTCGAAACTTTGCTGTATAATATTGATACCTATAATGCATATATACATATATATATACGCATACGTACATGCCCATATATATATTACGTGACCAGCATACATTCTCAGGCACTAGGTGGAAGATTCTATTCTCCTGATGGTCTAACCTAACCTATACGCCAGCATTACAGCGAAGCCGGTGCTTGCCTTGTCCTCTTCTAGGCTGACGCTTTGTGCGCCAGCAGTGTGGTGGTTGCACCTGACCTATACTCGGGATCCGCGGGTCGAGTATTGATCGACCCAATTCCAGAAGACGAGCCTCCACGGCCGAAATTACGCAAGCTAACCCAGTGACTAACGACGAAAGTTCCGTGCATGCATTGTACAGCAAACTATAGATATATGTATATCTGGAGTGAACCCAAGACTTTTCAGCAATCTCCACGCGTCCCCCATGAATTTTTCTCTCGTTCGGCCTGAATTTATCCCCTAATTTTGACGTGACAAGTTACCGCGGTAAAAATTAAGGTCCGTGACTTTCTTTTGCACAGGGGAAAGTCCTTGGTTGATTTGACTTTCGATTCCTTGGTACTTGGGAGTTGTTCGGCTTGAAAATGACCCGTGGGCCCGGGTTGCTTGTCATTTTTTTTTTTCTTACGAACAGGTAAGTAATACGTAAAGCGTATTTTTAGGCTTTATATTTTTTATGGGTTGAGGATGGAACGAAGGGGCGATTTATATGGTGTTTGGAACACATTTATTAGCCGTGGAAAGTTGGCCAAGCGTACTGAAGCTATCACTGTATATTCTTCAAGTTGAACAGTTATTTTGGGAACGGAAGAAAAATATTGAGAAAGTTCACGGAGGGGATGGTTGTCTTTCTTTTGGAATTTTGAAAATACGTTAACAGATTTACAGGTATATTCAAGTGTTACGCGGATATTATTTTCTTTAATTTGTATCTGCATTCGCGTTGTTCCAGAACGTTTTCTTCGTGTAACCGAAAACTGGCTACGTGCTCCAAAGAATCAGGTGAAATCACGCAATGCAGCGTACGGACTCGCGGCCGAGGTAAAAAGTTGGAAATAATAATTATTGCAGGGAAAAAAATGCAAGCCTTGCCCAATCGGCAGCGTCAATCACCGTAAGGACGCGTTGCGTGTCTTCGCGAGGAAGGACAGGTTGGCCAACGTGAGAACACGATCTCGCCTTTATGAGCTTCGAATTACGAGTTTTGAATTTCGAACCGACGATGACTCAACAGCCTCGTCAAATAGAATAGATATAAGAAAGAAAGAAAAAAAAAGTCAAACAATTCTCACGAACTCATGACTAACCGCAAGTGTCAACGTCATGACGGATCCGCCTTTTTCATTTACACCGCAGTACAGTGAAAAGTACGTAATTGTACTTGGAACAAAATTTCACTGTTTCCAGAAGCGTTTGATCCATCGTAAAGAAGGTAAGAGAAAAATTTATTTTTCATAATTTTTTTTTTTTTTTTTTTTTTTCCCCAATAGGCCAACAAGCCAACAGTAGGAAGAAAAAAGCAGAACTTCCAGCGCGGTATCAGTAATGGGAAGTCCAAGAAAAAGGGTCGATCGTTAAGACATAATTGAAATGAAGCTGCTGTCGGGACTTGGCGCTTTTAATAAATGCATATATCTCAACGTCGCCTTGAACGTTGGTCGCAAAATCCGCTCGTCTGACGTCGACAGGAGACGCGAAAGCGTGGCGACGGGATCTACGCGGAATGTTTTTGCCGACTAGAATCGTAGGTCGAAGGTAATTATGGCCTTACGTCACGTTGAGACTTCTGGTTCCTAGTATGTAGACGAGAAAAACATTAAGCCGACCTCGAGACTTCCCTGAGCGACGGTCGCGGCCAGTACGTCGTACCATGAGATATTCGACTAATATGAAGTTCAACTACATCGAGAGCGTATTCCCGAAAAAGATTGCGTCATAACGAAAAATCGTGGCAAATCTTCAAAGACGGGGTAAAGGTTCTAACCGCGACTTTAATTTCACCACGCAGCTAACGAGCTTCCACTGCGACCTTGTATCCAGAAGGTGGTAGAACGTCCTGACGTAGTCGCTACCGGTACTCACTATCATTATTGTTATTATTATCTCTAGAATTGATATTATTATCGCGAACAACAATAAAACGGCTATTATTAACGACAAAGTATGGTTCGAGTACGAGAGAAAAAAAAAGGAAAATTAGGTACGTGCAAAGAATAAATTTCGTATTAAAAATACATTTTTTTTCGTATAAAAATAGAATCAACGAGTAACCGGGTTCAGCTGCCTATTGGCACGAAGATAGTAAACAGAAAAAAAATCTTCATTCAACACGAATTTGTCGGTCGTACACGTATGGATCAAGAGGGAGATTTCGAAAAATTTCAAAATACCTCGGGCCTTACGGTCTCTCTAATCTTCCTTTAGGCCCAACGTGACGTCAGTCTGTTTTTCTTCGAAGACCTACACCCATTGGATATACCAAGTGACTCCAGCCGGCGAGTAAACCATTGGCTGCTGTCAGCGAATGGGTCTTGCCCGGTCCCATGGGGCCCCACTAACCTGTCCTTTCTTGCGATCGACTTAACTCACTGGCATATCTACGTACTTCCATCTAGAGTTGCCTGTTTTATTTTTTTTTTCTTTCTCGAGACGTCGATCCCCCTCCGCATGTCTTGTTACTTCATGGCCGTTAAACTTTACGGTCGACCATTGATTTGAAAATGGCGAACACGTTGATCCCTCCTGCGTACCGGGCTCTGGGACTTGTGTATACGCACGTACATTGATAGATATTCCAATTGGGATGTATTTCCACGTGGGACTCTTACGCGGGGCCCAAAACTGTTTTCCCATACATAGGCTCGTAACGGTGTTACCGGTTCGAAGTATATGGTCATGGCCAATGCAATCATTTCCTCCGTGTAGACACAAGATCCACGTGTCAAGTATTATTGAATTTCGTCATGCTTGTACTTTTCTTCGTGAACGTGCCAGACTGAATGTCGACTGATTAAACGCTGTCTTCCGCCTGTTTAGATAACGGGTATTGAACGAGATAAAAAAAAGCATATCAAGTAGCGATAAAAAGAATATTTTAATCAGACCATAAATTACTTCAAAACAATTCTTCTTCGACAACGCTTCATCGCGGGCGGTCGTATATCGATAAGTTTGTTCCTAGCAAGATTTTATTGGGGGTAAGGCCCAAGGGACTGGCCCACGTGACCTCCCCCCAACCCCCCTCTCAGGGTGTTTAAATTTTTTTCTATCACGGACTATCCGACGCCTGAAAAATGGCTTTGCGTCTTGCCATATGGGAGAGTCAAGTCTGTATATGGTATCCAGGGCCCTTTCCTCCCTTTGTTCTCTTTTGAGCGTGAGGCAGGTCACGCAGGACCAGGTGCTGGGGCCCAGACAGGTAACTGACCTGGGCCAGACGTTCGAGGCATTGGCCAGGATATTTTACGAAGGTCTAGACACCCTTTGTGGGGGGACTCAAGAAGGAACAAGGACCTCAGACCCTTACCACAACACGAAAATTCAAGAAGGTCAATGTCATCGGTATGGGACTTGAGGCCCAAGTGTTAGCCAAACATAATACAACCAGCACATAATCGCGCATTGGTGATCAGTGAATATCAACCTGTACAAACACAAAGGTCGTCGACAATCTCTAAATTCGTTCTAAGCTCGATACACGTTAAGAAAAAATTTTCAAAAAATAAAAAAAAATCATTATTCCCAATAAACACTGGCATCTCGGTGATTAAATAAAAATATACACGTTTTTCAATTTCATCGAATTTTTTTTTTTTTTCAAAATTATTATCCATCTGCACCAAAAGTCCACTACGATTAAAGGAGACTCCCGAATGCTGACGATGACCTCAGGAGACACTTTTCTTGCTTTAAGGCTTCTGAGGGGCCCCGGGAAGCCAACTCACAGACAATAAAAAAATTCCACGCGCGCTCAGGGTACCGGGTCCTTGGCCCTTGGGCACCCTACAAGGGATTCATCGGTTTTTCGGGTAAAGGTGAGAGACAGGTGTGCAGCGAGGGTGTGTTCACGGTCTGCCAAGCCAATCACGGCCCTTCGAGTCCCATGTCCACCCTTGCCCATCGCAGCGTCCAACGATTTTATCCCAACCGGCGACTCAGGCACGAAATAAAACTTGGCTGAAAGTCTTTCGACGCTTCATGCAGTCAATATAAAACAAAACGGAATTAACCAACTATCACCGTAAAGACACGCGTTTCGGAGTACAGGCTAATGCACGTATTTGACTGTGAATATGCAATTACAATTTTTTTTTTCAAAAAAAAAAAATTTTTTTTTTTTCAAACTGATCAACGTTACTCATAAATTATTAAAAACAATTTTTTGTCCATTTTCCAATTAAATATTTTGGACGATTGTAACGTTAAGAGTGGTGCAACTTTGAAACATACTTGTACTATGTGCCAAATGAATATGTATCAACTTTTGTACGCGTATCCATCGAAGTGAATTTATTCATGCAGGCAATAAATATTTAGAATGTTAACGACCTCGACATCTACATAAACCTAGGTGGCTGGCTGACAAGCTGAATCAATACCTTCGAAAGGGCTTTGTTTTTGCTTTCCACGAGCAAACGAAAGTGGTCAGAGTCGACGAGTAAATATTATATACGTATACTTACACACGTTCTATACCTATATCTGTCGCCATGCACGTACTTAGTATCAATGTACTCACCCGATAACATGGGGCACGTCGATGGAGTGCGAGGAGGCTCTTTTACGATCACCCCCGACGTCGGCCAGTCTCGCGAAATTTGTATCTTGATCTGCGAGTCTGGCGCTTTTGCGCGACTCCAGCAGTCGAACCTCGTCAATACGTTTCGTGAGACTCATGGTGCCCTGAAACAGAAGAAGCAGAAAAAAATCAAAATAACAATAAAAAATTCAAACCTAAACAAGACTGCGACACATTTACCCGTATTCCACGTAAAACGAAGAGCGATATTTCATTAATCTCAAAATTAAAATTTTATCAAATTATTTTTGTTAAATTATTTTTCTATTAAAGGTAGAAAAAAAGTGGCCCTGACATCCTGCGCGAATTCCAGGAATGTTCTATTAAGTTGAACGCAGGATTTTCGCTTTGTTGCACGACTATTTTTTTTTATTGCTCTATTTTTCATTACCTCCCTTTTCATCTGCCAAGCCCCCTATCGTTTTAACGGCTAGAGCGCCATTTTTTTTATTGTTAACATATTTTTCCAGCTCCCCTCTATTCCTTCTGTCCATCCTTCCGTCACTGTAGGCTTTGTCAATTTTGATAGTTAATTAAATAATACAATGGACACTTATGTGTTTAATTAGACGGACATTGTATAGCATGTATCTACGCGATAGGACTTTCCGGTGCAGTTTGCGAGTGACGCGACGCCTCTTCGTTATCGTTTGACGCAGACTCGAAATAAAAGAGACAAAAAACATACGGAGATATAAAAGAAAACGAGAGAGCAGAATGAACGACTGGGAATTTCGTTCGCTGACGTCACATTAGTTTTCCCCGTTATCGCGAGGTTACGTCGATGCCCGCGTTAATCATTAGTCACACTTGAATTACAGTAAATTCAAAAGAAACGAGACATCTCGAGGAATCCCGAAGAACGAGACCGGAAGTACGTTTGAAATTCATTACTTTCCTCGTCGCTCCTCGCTGTCGGAAAGTTTCCCACGATTTTCGTTGAAAAGTTCTACGGGTGCAAAGTTAAGATAATATGAGCATACAATAAATGAGTCATTGAAAGTAAACTTTATTTTAAATTTCAATTACTTTCCTATTCTTATTTCCTTACCTTTGCGAGAACTTTTAAAACTAGCCTTGTGCTTTATGTACCGTGTAAATATATATATATGTATATTTATATGCAATATAGAAAGGTATACCTGGTGGGATACATGGAGATACCTGTTACATATGTTTTACCACGTTAGTCACACGTGGCTGCATAATTGCGCATTGGGAAATTCGAGTGGTGCCTCTTAATATTAATATTTCACGGTACTAGAAAGCAAAAGATTATCTGACACTGTGATACTAACACCTCTTGAACATTCGTTGCCTACTGTATCTCAGCTAAGTTCATCCTATACATAGTACAGTACTCATTAAATTTTCTATTTCAAACACACAAATCTAACGTTCACAGTACACATTGAATAATCAAGAAAGTTCCTACTGCGCATGCGGAATGCGGGATAATTTTTAAAATTTTTCGGGCATTATTAATTCTCAGATAGAATTAATTTTAAGAGGGTGCCTAGTGCCATTGTAAATCGTATAAAGTAATATCGAAAAAGAATACCATTTAAATGCACTACATTCGAGATTCCTCTTGAGAAATTCTTCAACCTAGTATGGATTTATTCCTCATAGCGGCCAACAAGTTCCAGAAAGAACACCTGAGACAGTTTACTACAAGCTTCGTGGAAACTCGGGTAATCTCGGCATGACTCGGCAGCACTCGGCCTCGCTCGACACTAAAACCGATTCGGGCCGAGGACTTTCTCCGACTTTCAAATTTCCACGCGTCTCTCGGCAGCGGGTTTCTTCCTGGATTGCGATGAAAGTTGTTGACCTTACGCGCCACGATCGCGATTCGGCACAGCAAACGCCATGACTGGTGACTTTTCCTGAGGTTATGTAACACCCGCGCGCACTAAATCACCGAGTAAACCGATTCCAGTATATGCGTAGGCGCATATCCATACGGTTCCACCAGTGTTCAAGCGGTGTTCAGAAACGAATCTCAACTGATTTTTGTCTACTTAAAATTATATACCGTAGACCAATGGATTAATATTATTATTAAAATTTTTTTGCTTCAAAATAGATATTTTTATATTTCTACCTACTGTTATTTCATGCTCATTGACACGAGTCGAAATCGCTGTGAAAACACTTTCTCGGACGTGTCAAATCGAGCAAAACGATCTCCCGTTGCTTCTTTCACTTCCTTTCACTCTCGGTCGATAAAATCGGGACCTAAGCCGATAAAACTCGTAAACAGTACTGAGAGTCATCCCACTCCAGGAATCTTACTACGCAGTTGGGTCCTCGTCGCATTGCAATTGCGAAACCGACCGATAGGTGAAAGTGCACTCGTTACATTTCACGTGACGCCCGCGCAGATGGCGCCAAGATCGTTTTCGTTTGTCCCCCATAGACACGAGCTAAGAAAACCGTTGAGAAAATTTGTCAACGATACCACAAGACACGTTATTTCCGTTAAGGACTTTTCATTGAATTACCGTAGTGAATAACAACCAGTCGAGAATACCCTGTGACTCGCCAAATGCGGGTTCACTAATCGGAACGGAACCGCTGTACACGTTCGATTCTCAACCGGTAAAAGATGGCGGCGCTAACCGTTAGTTCTGGATAATTAGATCAGTTGCGCATGATCGTGATTTACAATATCTACAGGAGCTGTGAATATCTAACAGAATATACTAAGCCTGTAAAATAGTCTTTTTAACAATCCCCGTAGAACAACTATTAATATTACGACTATGTATCGTCCAGTCATATTTCTTTTCCTCACAGACCAACCGTACGAAGCGTCACTCGGTCGCGCATGCGCAGTCGTAAACTGACAAAGATAAGCAAAACAAGCACAGTTAATTGTCCAGATAATTGAAGCGGTGCATCAATTATCAATGTAAACGTTTGTCCAATTCTGATCAATGATTTGCACCCGACTCGTTCCGTGAGCACGAATAACCGATAGCGACGCGACGAAGGTTCAAGGATGGCCTTTGTCATTGCGCCGAGCGTTGCGACAGTGAATCAGCCGGCGAGAGCTCACTCACCTACAACGACAACTTACCGGAAGGTTACACCGTTCGGTCTACGTAAAAAGACGTAACGCCAATTGACAACGTAGAAGTAAATTGAAAATACACAAAGAGCATGAGAGAACGTGAAATCACATGAAAAATAAATCGAAGATACGAAGCGATCAAGACCCAAGGGGAATTCCCATAACACATGATACCTGAAGGATAAATACTACCATTTATAAAAATCGGGTAATCCCACAGTGATAATTTAAAAAAAAAACATCAAATCCACATCGGCCTTCCGTGACTCGTGAAATATCAAATTTACTAAAATACTGACCCACCTGATTAGCAAATTAATAACAATCCCACACGTGCATCCTGACTAATAAAATCCCGTGTCCTTAAGCATTCCCCAATAGAACGGCAATCTTACTCATTTCCAGGTGCAGTTTGCACGTGTCCTACCCAGATTACTAGTAAAACCGGCTGCCGGAGAGAAAAGACGTCCAAGTAAAGTAATACGGCATAGAGAGGCTAATCGTCGTACGGCAGAACAAAGAAATCCTTGAAGACATAAAATTGCATTGTCCCCTTATCGCGATGAGGTGTACCATATCTATACTTAAAATAAATCCATACTTAAAGGGTTTTACCCAATAACAAACGAAGCCGATGACGAACGACGTATATATACGATCTGGACATAAAGGAAATTCCTTAACGGTTGAGAATCACTGACGTCACCAGCAACGTCATCGTCATCCTTCCCGTATCGTTTCCCCGGGACGCGGAACTTCGCCATGTGGCGTAACGCCGTGACATTGAATGAATGCGTCGCGTATCTCGTTGCTGTTCCTTTCACTTGAACACGGGGAAGGCACCGGTCACGGGAGAGAACGGCAACGAATCACGATGAAAACAATGTACCGCGATGCCCGGGGAACAGGATGGCCAAGAAAATTTTAATGGGAGTTCGGGCCGAAGGGGAGTCCTAAGAGCGCAGAATAAAAAAAAAACCATTGCTTACGCGCAGCCACGAGGATCCCGACGTACGTAGAAAGTCATTGGAAATATAATGGAGTCCCGATAGCGACCTAAGGTCACCTAGAAAAATCCGAGCCAAGCCTCACGACCGATATACCGAGGCTGCCTATATCCGTCCACGGTCGATCGGTTAGCGTTTCGTTAGGCCGCGAGGCCGTGGATGCCGTAACTGGTCTCTTTACCTCTTTCGCTCATTTTTCGGATCGGATGTATACATTGAGTTCTCTCAATGCTCTTAAGGATCCTGAAAATAGGCAATGGATGTTAACTAGATCGTAGCGTGTGTTGTAAGACGGTAGCTCTTTCTTCTTATACTTATATATATATATATATATATATATATATATATATATATATATTATTTTCTACGCGCTGTTGGTACCACTGCTAGTGGCGCGTGTGACGTGAATGTAATTGGACCTATTTCTTTCTATCAGCTCTCTCTCTCTCTCCCTCTCTCTCGCTTTTTCTCTTCGTTCGAGATCGTAATACCCACCACCGGTATTACAGTATTATTATCCGCTAATTAGCAAATAGTTGAGTGCGTGTACGTCACGCTTCATGTATCTGGTCCCTTTCCTATGGGCGCAGTTACTATTATTCCACTTGCTATTGCCGCTTGCGACTGACTGCTGGTAATATTGTCGTTGCTCGATTGTACCGATACGCCGCATATCTGCATAAGATGAAAATGACATTTGCTATATGGTGTAATGCGATACATTAACGATGTGTATATATATACACACGCATGGTTGACACGACGATAACCCAAGTAAACAGTATAGTAATCTACATCCGCTAATCGTTGTTATATTGACTGTAAAGAAATCAGCAATTCGCAATATAACAGCAAGCACTGTCAATGTATTCAAGCTTAAGTGCCATACAGGGTGGCACGAGTAATTTAAGATTTGAAAATGATGATCTAACTGCTTACGTCATTAAGGAACAAGTTCAAATCGAATGAGTTAATAATTACCGGTAGAATGTATCCGGTGGTAAAAAAAGAAATGGAAAAAAAAAAAGGAAATTATAAAGTAAAACAGAAAAACACAAGGATATACAAGAGCGAAGAATACGAAGAAGCAAAAAGGCCATGAAGACATCTGTTGGAGATCCAATCGGTGTCACTGTGTCGAGCTGGCAGTGACGTCACCGTACAGCAACGCAAGAAGGAGCAGCGATAATCTCTGGAGGCTGACAATGACTTGTGAAATAATTGTCAACAGCGCGATGCGGATTCTTTTTTTTTTTTAGTATTTTCGGAGTCAAGAATTTTCTATCTTTCCGGGAAAGCAGGTTTGGGCGAGGCGTATTAACCGGGTCACGTAAGATAGCGGTTATCCGCCAAAGCATATGTTGAGTACACGTGTGACGAACACACGCTTCCGGTTTTTGTCTACGTCGAGGTATCTTCAGTGACCCACTAGAGAGACGTGGAGTAGAGAGATAACGAAAGTGACAGACACTGTGTCAATAAGAGAACGGCTATTAAGGTGCCCTGGAAACAATGAGCACATAATTATCCCAGTAACAATAAAAAAAAAAATTTTTTTGAATGCCACAAAAATATGCTGTTTAAAATTTCAAAATTTTATCAATTATCCATTACCGAGGATTAGAGTGGTACACGTTGTTATCGACGTGTACGAATGTCAGCATCGAATCGGACTCGTAAGAATGTTCAAACAACGTTCCTATTGAGAGAGAGAGAGAGAGAGAGAGAGAGAGAGAGAGAGAGAGAGTCCTTGGCCTGCTCTAATTTAATCGTTATAACCCAAAAGGAAAGTACCGTAGCGTGGTAGCGAGTCGCGGTCACACAATTACGACCGAGCGAAAGTGAAATTTGAACGACATCGAAATAGCGTGTATCGAGCGTGTAAACGGCGTAAGCCCCGAGCGCCGTGAAGCATGCTGAATAAGACAGTAGAAAGAGTGCCAGCGAAGAAAGAGAGTACGGGGGGGCGGCGCCACGGTGCGAGAAAAGTTGGTACTGACGAAAAGAGGTATGGAGGATAGTGGGGCGTAAGACTCCACGACGCGATGTAATACCAGCGTGGAGGGATTGCTGAGTGAGTGTGACGAGGTGCACAGGGCTCTCGTGGATTCTAGGCTGCGACCCACTTCGCGATATCATTTGAGTCATTGCGTTATAGAGCAGTAGCTGCGACGGCCCGGACCGAACCAAACCGGGCGAGAGTAACCTAGGCCCAGTTCCCGGTGAAATTCAAGCCGCGGAGCTACAAAACGCGTTTCACCCGTTGGCCGGTTACGCGCAATGTGCGACTGCCATACCCGAGCCACGGCATCGGTTCCACATTGAGGTGGCTTATTGCGTAATTTATGATTCGGTTCGTAAGGAGATGACACCTCTCAAAGTAAAACTGATGTCACGAGTACATGGTACTGGTAACATCGTACACTGTGCAATGTGCATGCATACAGCGACAAGGGTACCATTCCGTTGAAGCATTCTAATGTTCCAGGTCAGGCTAATCACAGTGATACCGCATTAAGTGAAAATTGTTTAGAATAATTAAACAAAATAATTATAAACACCAATATCGCCCGTACGATTACGCTGCTGTAGTAGTATAATTACATATTACGAAACTTCAAAATTAGTAGCTCTGATTGATAGCTATAATAGCATGGCTATCGTGTACCATATATACGATGTTGTCATGCTATACTGATATCGCGATTTATGTACACAGAAATATCTTATGTTTTAAGTTAGCTGCTCGATCAGCTGTTTTGCAGTCAAATGACAATTAGCAGCGAAAGGTTTTTTGTTATTCGTAACACACCATAGAAATGAACCTTAGGTTAATGTGTAAACGCATCTACCTGACTAGTGGCCGTGGTACTTGGGCCGGTGGTGCTATATATATATATATATAATAGGTGGCACTGTGATGACATCGATATAAATGTCCTGTTAACGTATGGCATTGTCATATGTCAATGAATGTTGTTCCAAATTCATATATCCAACCCGAATCGATGTATTCCCACGCTGCGATATGTATATATATATATATATATATATATATATATATTACAGCGTTGCCAGAGTATTTAGGGTTAGCGCGCTTAATTTCGTAACCGAAGATTGTTTAATAAATTCATTTCTCAATAAATTGGAAATGGCTGGACGGATTTTCGTCTGCGAGGTCTTAAAATGTTGAAAAAAAAGCGCTACATTTTCTCATACCAACAGAAAATGATGTTCCATTAAAAAATAGCGCGTAACCTGATATATCTCGAAATAAAATGAATTAAAAAAAAAATTCATCTGGATGAAAAATCGAGCCCCTTGAAAGCATAAAAATTTTGAAACTTTTTCCCGTATCTTGGATAGTAACGGAAATAATCGAGATTCGCACTTTCGGTGAGACACCCTGTACATAGTGCATATACGTATATCGTACGAAGGCGTGTGCCTTCCACCCGGGTTCTCTACGCGCCTCTAGCGACAGTCCAATGTTATATCACACGCAACTATTGCGTAAAGCACTCTCTGTCAGCAGCCAGCCACGCTTGCCGCCCGTTCGCCTTTATCCCTTCTTTCAGTCCATTCCGCCATCCTTGCACCACACTGCGCGGCAACATCGCAAAGCGATCGACCCGCCATCTGCAGAAACTTTTCTCACTAACCGAGCACAGCTAATCCTAAGCTTCTCCGGTGCCAACAAGGAGCGTCTAAGCGAAGATTCGTTGAATGTCCAAATTGAAATTCTCGTGGAATTGAGAAAAAGTATATTTTTTAATTAAAAATAAAATAAAAAATAAAAAAAAAAGTTACGGTCGAGACCTATATTTATGCGTCAACACGGAGTCAAATGAACAAGGGAACACGTGCGCGTGCACATGGACATCGACACGACATACTTTTCTAGGAAAAATGGCGACCTTACTCTCCTACCAAGAAAAGCCGCGACCACCTGCCTAGTTTCCTGGACGAAATCGTTTGCCTGGAAAGCCGTGTTTTCGCACCCCTTCCGATAACCATGCCAGTGGCGATGCAGTGTAGTATAGATCCGGTGTG
This sequence comes from Cephus spinipes, assembly GCA_963971525.1. Classification (NCBI taxonomy): domain Eukaryota; kingdom Metazoa; phylum Arthropoda; class Insecta; order Hymenoptera; family Cephidae; genus Cephus; species Cephus spinipes. Next base: position 5,106,848 of record OZ020580.1, on the reverse strand, counting down.
TACAGAAAGAGGGGAGGTGGGAGGAGTTTTACCCGATACACGATACTGATAAAAATCAATGATCGCACCACCGAACGGAATGAATATTAATTTGAAAAGAGAATAAAGAGCAGCAGAATATTTAGCGGCGTTATCATAATCGCATATCTCAGACAGGCATACAGTCAGCGATTAATATAATTGGAAAACGAAGGTAGAAGCCCCCCTGGAAAAATATTTTGCATCGAGCGTCATGAACAAAGCGTCCATTGTCAATTATCGCCAGTGACACCAGCAATGACGTACCCGTGCCTTGCACAATTTTTATTTATCACTCGCAATGACTTTTTACGGAACTGATAAAGCATCGTTCGCACGTTGGGTAGCCGTACGATAATAGCAAGGACGAATATTTAAACTACCACCCGGAAGTGACTCGGTGGCGAAGGTATAGAATTTTTCTTCCTGGAATGTGCATTCCCTTGCAGCTCCGCGTGGCAGGTTCCTGACGTAAGACACTTGGGCATCGGTCGCCACCACCGGAAACGATGGTCGCGCTTCCGCGTGGAAACGGCGCGTGGCTTCTGGAATTCAGGACAGCGGACGTCACAGTCCCCGTGGTAGAGTCGTCTCCACGAATATTCCTCGTGTCCACGCAGCCTTCTTGCGCAATCGGGCATTCGCAAATACCAAAGCGCACCGGCTGCAGTTCGTTTAATTGAAATCGTCAACGGGTAGCCTGCTTCGTACCTGTGTGTATACATGTATCGGCCAAGAGAGCCGGTGAGCAAAGTGGAGTAAAGTAAATCAAGGCGAGGAGAGTGGCGAGGGAGACCCTGGCGAGTTTCTAAGCCAGCGACGATTTCGACATACCGTTTCGTCCGGGTTCCCGAGGTTCTTCGCTTTGCCGTTCTGCATCGGGTTAGAAAGAAAGAGAGAGAGAGAGAGATTGACCCTCTCTACGACCACCCACTCCTATACCTATATATACGTCCCCTTCTACCCGCCTTCGACAAACACTCCTAGGACTCAATGCTGCTACGTACTACTGCCGCTGACGCAACCTTGTACTCCTGCGCGTGCCGCAAGAGGATCGTGTATGCAACGCATGAATTATGGAGCTACCATAATGCTACGTTAGACTTAGTTATTGTGCGCCGAATGTGGATGCGGCCTTAGAACTTCAGTGCGAGCCGATGAAGATGATTTAGACTTGATATGTATTCACCTGGTTCTTGGGTATGCGGTGCATCTCCTTTCACAGAATTATATGGATCAGTTAGGTGACTTAAGGTGAAGCAAGATGATACGGACGGATGCTGAATGGGAATAAATAAATGTTATTAAAGTTTTTCTTTATCAAAACAATGGATCGCGAGGATTCTTTTAAGAGTATACTATGTGCTCGACATAGAAGGTATAGTCTGGTCGTATTTATAGGCGCTGTATGATATATGGGCCTTGCACCGTGGAATACGATCCCTATTTACATAATGCGATGTCTTTTAATACTCATCGAAATTCTTTGCCTGTCCATTCACCCCGGGTAATTACCTGTTGGGACTGACTCCTCGTGACTGGGCCCATTGAAATTCGCTACCTGCACATCCATCACGGGTCGACGTACGCGGGGCATATTTAGAAAACGGTCCCAGACGATGCTATCGAGATCTGCTACTTCGTACGACTCTGCTTCTGGGTCAATAAACTGACCCAAGTTCGATACCGGGGAACCTTCTTTCTCGAGCTACCAAGCTTTTGTTGTAACGAGTCGTCATTGTGGACGGTGTTGTATGCGTCACGATTGACGGCCATGGTGAACACTTGAGAGTAATAAGTACTGCCGTTACACGTGGCAAAGGGCCCAGGCTCTTACGATTGGGGACCTCTTGACAAATACCGACCGCCTTTTAAATGACTAGAACGACGTTTGCAACTTTTCTCAATGGGTCCAAACTACTAAATATTGATTTAATCGTGTTTCGTAAGGTTTACGGGAGCTTGTGATGGAGGGCCTTAATGCCCACGATGAATTTCTTCATACCTATAAAGGGCTTTCTCGCAGGTACGTACTTTATAGGCACCGGAGTAGATTGGACACGAAAGCCCAATAAGGGCCTTACTACGCGACTAGGGTGACCTAACGTCCAATAAGGCCTAACTCTACGTACACGTGCATCGCTTCCTGGAGGGAGCCTGATTTCCAACTACGTGCTAGACTAGCTATCGTTCCCACGCAATCTCGCACGTGTTCTGCAGGTAGACTCGACGGCATAAAGCTCCGAATTCCAAATGCGCCGGACTCTGTCCAGCATGTATTATGCACAGGAGTTCCATTGTTTTCGAAAAATCCATTCTCCTTGTCCTTCGGCCACGTTAAACTAGACCTCCGGATCTTTTCAAAGGTGAGGAGTAAAATTGAATATACAGAGAGCCTTTTTTTTACCCGAGTTAAAAGTTGTAAACAGTTACTCGCGGAATTCCTACCCTGCACACCCCTAGGACAGTGCATCCTTCGGTAGAAACAAATATTATGCGTACAAACAAGCTAAACTGAAATTAATGTCTTCCCGGTCGTACATTGTGAACAACGCTTTAAATGCTATAGAGTCTAAGCGGCATCCAGCTGGCCGTTCTAGATCGGAGCCACCTACTCTCACTTTTGCTTCGCATCGTGGCCGACCTATGTCGGCTACGTCCTACTTAGAGTTGGGCACAAGAAATTAAGAAACGATCTTCGTTCAATCGGCATACAGTCTGCCGAATTCACGAGAGAAAGTGGAAAGTCCTCGATGCTCGTCATTGTAGGCTAATGCCGTGCTTTGAAGGCGAGTCGACTATATCGCTCCTCTATAACATTACGAGCTACGCTGTTGTAACAGCGCCTATACCCCCAATGCTACCGATTGAGCCCCGCGCCTGTAAATTGCACAGAGCCATGCTCGAGCGACCGAGCATAATTTCACGTTTCAGGATATCAGCATGAAATGGGAAGAATTACGAGAGAGAAAAAGATAAGATTATATACGTATGTATACAGTTTACAAGAAAAGTATGAACGGTCAAAAGTGACAATTGACAAAAAAAAAACTAGTACGATGAATCGCATGCGCCATTGTTTCCGCCATTTCCTCGAGGCACTAAATCGTTGAGATAATACTCTGTGGTAACCCGGCAGCGATCACTCTTGCGTAACCTATTTACCGTCTGATCGTAAGTGGCAGTGACATAACCTCGTCTGGCAGATCAGCGGTGTACGAGAGGATGCGTTAGCTCGCGACTGAGACTTCTGCGCATGCGCACTTAATTCATCCAACATGCGCACAACCAATAGAAAAGTCATTCCGCGCATCGGAAGAAGACGCCCGGGTTCCAACGGCCGAATTCCAATTTAAACTCACGATCGCTAAGAGACCGTTGCCATTTACCATTAAAGCCAGGCAGTATCTGATGTGCCACTAAGGGAGAACAAAACCCGATCGACTTGTAAATAAATATCATGCATCGTTAGTGGGCCAGACAATAATAACGAACGCGTTGCAGTATTATGCTCCTTATTAACGATAACGAGTGACATTAATATGCATTATGGGAAAAAAAAGGAAAATATCTCTCTCGCTGATGTACTACTATGTTTACAACCTAACCTAACCTATCGCCAGACAAACCATCGCTAACGCCGCAGCACCAGCGAGACTCTTACTGGAACGATAATGCAAGAGATAGCGCAACCTCTCGCTCGGATACTCGAGAATTACCATGAGCAACGATCATCGCTTCCCATGGTTATGGTTAACGAAGAGAATTCAAATTGATATTAACAACGATACCTCGAGCGAGTAATTAATACCTGAAATTGGTACGTCAAGGATATCCGTGCAATTGTACTGCGAGAGGCAAACCGGCGGAATGAAAGTCAGGCGATTCAAAAACAGGACGCGAAGCCAGTACGGCATCGTAGTTCGTTTAAATGCTGCGTTGCGGTGTTCCTGGATATTCAGTTGATTCGGCTGCTCGGTCTCTTCTGGTCGCGTGACGTACGACCCACCGCGCATGCGCCCAACGTTGTTTACGTCGGCCAAGTTGCTCCGCCTATCTTTGGCTCCACGCAACCAGATCTTACTCAACCTCGCACGCGGGGAACTCTGACACCCTTAATACCTCTCATAGTGCTACGTAGTAATGTAGTAGTACGGTGCTATAGTATAATAGTACGACGGAACAGCACTATCCCAGCGTGCATTACAGTAATCCAAACTATACAGCCGTAAAATTTACTCCCATCGCTACTATTGCTGCTTCATACCAAACTGTACCTACGAGACTTGCTTGACAGAGCGTGAAGTGGATTTGCCAAACGTAACAGACAATCCGGACTACGGTAGCTTTCTGGTTTTACTGTACTTCATTTTTTTTTTCTGTACCGTGAACTACGGGTTTCCCCATTTCAGATACACGATACCCGGTGTACTGATTGTTCCGGTAAACGGACTGTACCGGAATTTTTAGTATTTAGGTACCGCTGAAATTTACTGTCAATGTGATTGGCAGGGCGATTGCGTGGCTAATGGAAGGGCATGTTCCGAAATTTACTGCCAGTACTGCAACCAACGCTGTTCTTACTCTTTCATACGTGTCTGACTGAGATATAATTCCTTTTGCAGTACTTTCAGCAAATTTCGGAACACACTTGAAATATTGACGAGCGACGGAAGAAGGAAAACGACGTGTTACACTCGAGTGACGTCACGGTTCTTTTGAACGCTTTACATGACTCTTGTGGTGTATTTGAGGACGAGGGTAACGATAACAACCAATGACTTAAGATGCCTAATACTTTAGTAGGACTGTTTTATATTGAATTGTCGTCGACCTATTTTTTTTTTGTAGAATAATCATGCGGTAGAAATCTTTTGGAAATAAACCGGGATAACCAGTGACGCTATGGTCAAGTATTCTTTGAGCATGTTTGTCGTATCACTGACGAGACTCTGTAGCAACGCGCTTCATACCTATTACGAATCTAGCCGCGCCCGGTTAGCGGGATCCGAGGCCACGTAGAGTATAGGTTTCCATGTTGTTTTCATAGTGTGTCTATAGGATGAACGACAACGTAACTTTACTAAACCACAGAATAAGTGTGTGAGGAAGCCTGTTGTGAAAAATCTTAAATCTAAGGTTTAATGTTATTTTTTTGTTATTTTCCTCGTCTATGTCGAAACGGTAATTTTTTATTTACGGGGGGAATGTAAAAAGCTATCGGTACGTATGACTTGTCATATGGACGATGCTGGAAGCGAGGAAACTCGACTGAATACGAAATATTAAAGGTTTCAATTTTTATAGTTCAAATCCAGCAGGGAAAAATATCCTTTTTACGAGTTATGGGTTGGCGATTCTGATTATAAATGAATAACGCTGTAATTAGTAGAAACTGTTTTTTCCCTCACGATGCTAAACGATAGCTACGTACCTACGGACCGGCAATAGCGGTAAATGGTATTATTGTGTACGGCATCGCGTCAGATGGAAGGACTTGGCCAACTAAGTTACGCTACATCGCAGAAAATATTTGAATTAATTTACACGCAAAACGAAAAAAAAAAAAAAAAATAGAGAAAACTGAGCCGCGCGTACCATCTGTTTATTTCTGTGTAAAAGCAACCAGCGTGCGGAAAGTGCAACAATTTCCAAGTCGCAAAATTCTTGTAATAAAATTTTTTTTGATGTTATACTTCCTCGAGAAATATAAAGGCAAACTATTTTTTTAAATGAGGATTACCACAAAGCATCCCTATAAAATTTAACGTAACGAGCGTCTTATCCAAATTGTTTAAATGTCATTGTGGAACGGCGTTGTTTGAGAGCGCAACAGAATAGCTGCATAAAACGTAAATCGTCCCGACACAAAGAGCGCAGTCTGCCGAAATTCCAAAGGCAATGACTCTCATGCACCCAACGACTGTATCATTTACTTCTCTTTGTTTTCAGCTGGCCTGCATCGCTCCTGGTCTTTCCCCTAACCTCCATAATCTCCTATGAGACACACCGTCGATACGCGCATGCGCGTTACAAACGAGGACGCCCATTTGATACACTTTAGGAACGAGGTCACGAAAATTAAATTTTCTCATTAAATAGTCGGTCCCTCCCTCCCGGCTCGACGGACGATTTCGACACACGGTATGCAACCACGTAAATCCAGGAATTCGTACAAGAACGAATTTCTCACTTTTTCAAAAACAACCTCAAAATCAACTCGATGCACGGGTAACACAATTAACAGTAAACTTTGAACGCATATTTTATAACAGGATGTCACTCCAAGCACGTAATAAGATACAACTCGATCCCACAATATAACAAATCGATTCTTTTCATGAATTTCTAATCCCAATTTCTCAATTCCACACAATCGGCAACTGTCATAGTGTCTCGCGTGAATCAGCACTGGCAACCAAAGTTTGTTGGCCTTGCCGCACGAGAGCGCCACTTCCGGCGGGCTAGGATCATTCGCCGGGCGGGCATTGGCATTGGCGGTTCACGTCGGCGACGACGACGATGACGACGATCGCCGGGCTGACGGAGAGAGCACCAGGTGTAATCTCGCGCGATAAAATGGCACATGGTACGCTTGTTACGCCAGTTACCGTTCTCTCGTATGTATTAATAGTAATGGGAATGATATAGCATCGTTTCTAAGCTGGCACGGAATGATCGTAAAAAAACAAATACCAGTAACCAACCGTAATCATAGTAACTTTTGAGATACCCTTTTGACAGTTGCGGTAGACAGTGATAACGTAATGACGATGACACGTGGACAAGAAATTACTTACTACTATTACTGCCCTGAACATACTATTGAATTATTATCATTAAATGTGAGACGGTTATGAGTGCCGTGACATACATGCTAGTCGTAACGTATATATGTGGGTCTCGAAAACATTTGACATGTGGACGAACGATGACTGTTGTTATTTACCGCGATGGACGTAATGGCGGGAAAGTTATTGATCCGATTCACTTATTATTTTTGGCTCATATTTTTTTCTTCCATTATCGATATCCTATAGATTGGGTATTTAACGAATTATGACAGTTGAGACGGTGGTTGCCAAGGTAAGAGTTTCAAGAGCGTCACTATCATCGTCATTACTATTACTATCTACTCTACTCTCTGTTACGTGAATGTCGTTCAGCCAATGGTGTCCGCTCGAACGCGACGAAAGTAAAAATAAACATTGGGCTGCGTAGTACCGTATTGGTATTTAAGACAGACCGTTACTTCGTTCTCTTTAAAATGCCGAAAAAAGTTTGCCTATAACCGTTACCGTTACTGTTACAACGAGCACGAAAAGCCGGCTACAGTATCTTGTTTATTTTTTCACTATAGCAAAATAAGACAAAGAACGCCACGCTTTGCTACTAGCGGCGACGCGCGCAACTACGCTTTCTCTATACAATTCTAAATCAGAGTAATGTCGTAATAAAAATATAAAATTACACAAGTGCACAGCGAAAACTGCTTCAATGCAAAAATTCATACACAAATGTATCACGAATGAAGCATCGACGAATTAAAAAAGAAAAAGATCGTCCAAAATCAATCGGTGACACGGTCATAAATAGAAAATGAAAGAATGACGCTCCGGCTGTAGCAGAAACAAAAGAGCATGGGTAAGTGTCACAATAGTAAAGCCGGTGGCAGGTATTTATTAGGAGTAAGAGACTGTTGGTGCAAACAGGTAAGGAAACAAAACACAGAGAAGAATGACTGAACGATGAATGAAAGTAGTAAAAATGTGAAGCCGACCTCTTGACCATTGGGCGCAATGATCACGTCAACCTCGTCCAAGTGCTCTCGATGCTGAGTAACCTCGGCGTGTATCTCCCGTCCGTTGTAGGTGAGATAGACCTTCTGTCCAGGTACGAGTATGGCTGCAGTGACAGAACCAAAACCAGGTCCAATGAGGTCCCTGTCAGAGTACTCGGTACTTGGACTCGGCGGACGACCACCTGGTACCGCGTCGAATCTTACAGAGTACCTTGTCTTGGGAGTAATGCTAAGTCCAGATTCGGCAGTAGTAGTCGCCGGTGTTTTCACTGCGTGAATCACGCCACTGTAGTATTTACCGTCGTTCCCGGGGGCGCAAACCCTGGTGCCGATGATGCTACGCTTGGCCAGTCTCTTGCCCGTCGACATGGCCACGCACTTAACTACCACGCGTACTACTTAACTAATCGGGGTAATAATGCACTGCACTGAGAACCACTGGTCCTTAGGTCATAGCCCAGGTCTCCGCTGAGCGTGCTCGCCGTTAAAGGAACTCCTCACAGAACGCACAAAGCGATGCGGTGGTATGCCTCGTCTCCTGGCGGACAGCATAATAGCAAGGGAAGTGCCCTCGAAGTAATTGGCTAGGCGAGCCGTTCCGTAGGAATTCAATGATTTAAAAAAAAAGTATTGCTTTCAGGCGAATTACGATTTTCTCGATGACGCAGTTTGTTAGATCGAACCGCGAGCGGACATATGACACGGCACAGCTGGCCGACCGGCTGGGACTGAGGACCGGGCGGCTTTCACTGCGCCGGCCGGCCGCCCGGGAAAAACAGCTGATAGATAACAACAAACCCACGTGATCTACTCCTCGACGCTCATTGGCTCAGCGGCTGACCTACATACTCCCATTGGCTCGCCGGGCGGAGGACAAGAAGAACGGGAAAAAATGTGCGACTGGAGACCGTCAACGCGAAGACCTTCCACTGCGCAATGTTCATACGACACTCTATTGTGACATTTTCGATTTTGTTTAATTGTTCGACAGTACGATATAATAGGTTAGTTTGAATCTTTGATATATTACGATTTAAAATCGCTCTGTATACCGTAGATGTATTACGAAGGCTCTTTCAAGTTATGCGCCCGCTGTTGCTCAGCTGTCACAACGCGGCGGCCATTTTGTCATCAGCTGAGGAAGCCGGTGACGAAATGCCTGAGAGTGGAGTCCTTTTTAAGGCTCGTAAGATCTTTGGTCAAAGCCATTAATCGTACAAGACACTCCCACGATGTGCTCTAACATAATGTTCTAAATATATCAGTAAATACAGTGTTTTCGTGAAAACTACGAATTAAAGTATTTCAAGTAATTAATTTATATACAAATACCAGAAGATACCCTTCGAATGTTCTTACAAGTATAAAAGTAAATGCGATTCAGCTGTCAAGCACGGCGGCCATTTTACATCAGCTGAGTCTACCGGTGACGACATTACGCGAGTGGAGTGTCTTTCGTTTTAAAAAAAATTAAACATCCAACCGCATCCAAAGAGTTTTACCCGCCAAGACTGTTCACCGCCAATGCTCCCTGTAATTTCCCGTTGACTCTGTTTGGAAATTGACAGAACTCATCCTTTGTCTCTGCGTTCTGATTTCCGGGAAAATGGCGGCCGACTCGTCGTTCCTCTTTGTTCCATTATTCTTATCTTTACCATGTATCTTTTTTATTTTCTAATCGTATACTATTTTTTTAACAATACCTACCAATGCCCCACTATCTTTCTCGTTTCAAGTGATTCTTCGCATTCTTTCACGAATTCCCATCTCGGTACCGTTCTTCGCTCAGCTGTCAGTGGCGATTTCCAGTTTGCATCAGCTGGCCGAGCCAGTGACGAAACGCACGAGTGGAATGTCTCAAGCAATCACCTGTCTTCTGTCAGCTGGGCTCGGGGACAGCCAGGAACGCTCAGGGTCGTCCTTTACTCAAGTTAAACATCACTGTCGTATTTTTCTTCATCAACACCGCACTCGTACCTCGAATTAGCCATGATGCTATCCGCAGCGATTTTCTAACCAATCCTGATTGTGTATTAACTCGACACAAGACGTATTCTCAAAACACCCAAATTCAAGTTAATAAAATTGACAGCACAAAGTAAATTATATTTTAGTACATATCGATTACTACACTAGAACTTCGACAACTCGAATCTCAAGGAAAATGAAATAAGCTTCGACTTATCGTAGTTTCGACCTATCAACTTTTTCAAGTTATAGAGAGGTGAAGCATTAGAAAATTCGAAGACCCATAGTCTTATAGAGGTTTTTGACTTAGAGAATTTCGAGTTATCCAAGTCCCATTGTATTATCAAAGATAAACTTATAGTTATTAAATTTTCCTGTAATCTCTTGATATTATCAAAATGTAATATTATCATTATTCTTCGCTGCTCTCTTAATATTTGTTCGAGACCTACTAACATTAAAAAAACTACTGATAATCAAACACGCTCAGATTGTCAGACGTGTACGAAGAAAAATGAGGTTTTAACTTCAGACACAAAAAGCCCCAAATTTCAATATTAAATTCCCGAATCGCATGGTAACTTGAAAACACATGAAGATTATAGCAATAATGGTGGTCATACTTAATGCATAAATTAGCATATTTTTTGCTCGTTGTCGTAGACCATGGCATTTCATGATAACGAAACTTCATTTTTCTCAGTGTGGATTTAAATCCTATGCTATACCTTTAACGTCCTTTGACGTTTGCCATTTGCTCATATCGGACATAGAAACAATTTGTGTTATGCGGTCGGCGATATTCCTCAGATAAACACAGCAAATACTGATTCCGTAGTCCGAGGAATATCTTGAACAATGCTTGGGGATTGAAAAATGTAAATGGGAGCTTCCAAAGTCTAATACGTTAATCATAGAGATATTTGAAAGTGGCGGTACTATAGTCTCTGGATATCCTAACTTACATAATGAATGCTACAGTTACATGCATATCCTATTTATGTATACAAGGGAATTACAGCTGATTACAATACTTTATTGATTAATCACTATTAAAACCGTATCAAATATATATATATATACGTCATTGATAATTATATTATATTTTTCCTAACTTATTCCAAATGCATTAACTGTACTTTAATGTATATATAACTACCGGCTACTAATGGCACCAGTTGCTCACAATATTAAGACGCGTGTATGCTACGTCCACAAGTATACTGTACACCGTGTGCAGTAGATATATTATATCCTGCATCTGGATGGAATATATACTGGGCACGATATATGTAAATATATCATTGGTCAATGTTGGATACGCCTAGCTGTACCTACCTGTATTTCTATAGCCATTGTGTATACAGATATTCGAGTATATGTCTTCATACAGAATGTATTATATCGACATTCACGTTTTACAGTGCTCTGGCGAAAAAGTATGCTGCGTACGTATTGACCGGTAACCGGGATGATCGGTAACGTGTGTGAATCTCAACTGGGCATGTTTACAGGTGAGCTTCGTTTGGAATGTAAATTGCGTAAAGGAACTTTACCGTTAGTCACCCATTTCCCTTGGACAAGTCGTACGGATTAGAGTGGCTTGGCGGTTAATGAGGATTCGTGTTGCCTAATGGTACCTGATATTGTATTTCTTGTTGAGGGAACCCTTCTTGGGTTATTACGTCACGAAAATGAATCCGCCATTAGGGATTGCGGCATTTGGTTTCTGCAGGTAGAGTCGTGCCAATATTTTTTCGCGTGAATTTTACGAATTCGTTTCGTACTATATTATGGAATTAATTTGCAATCGATGATCGTGAATAGGTTTTATTATCTGATAAAGTGACTTTATGATTTCTTCGGTTTCTTCATTTGATAATTGTTTATGGTTGTATCTTTTACGAAAAGAGTAATTCGACACGAAATTTTGTATGTGAATTTGAGAATTCCGAAAAATTTTGGGTTGATAATTGAGAAAATGGTGTCAAAATGATTAACCTTGCGGAATATGCGCTGAACTACAATTTGAGAAGGAAGCTCTGTTAAAATCCTGTGATTTACAATTTTCGATGAGATTCTACTCGCATGGTAAAGAAGAAATCTGGTGTTCCCTAAAGTACCGGATACAGTTATTTCGTGGAGAATGGGGTCCCACTCAAAATGCTGATACTAATGGCGACATCTACATATATCTTGCGTTGATAATATCGACTGAGCATTAAATTACCTTGTTCATGTTGACTGAAGATAACTAGACTAGGCATCCTGAATCTTCCGTATCGCATGAGTCTGATATACTTTGTGAACCATATCTTATGAGAATCCACGTCACGAGAGCACTGTCGGGTAGTTAGCGTCAAAAGGTAAAAATGTATGTTTTTAAGAGAGACTCGGTTTTCACAATGGTGAAAGCTTGATTTTGGTTTTAGTTTTCGGTTTTGAGTTTTTCATTCATCATTTTTCGTTTACCCTTCTCAGTTTCGGTTTTCGAATTTAATAGATTTCGATTTGGATTTTAAAAAAATACAGTTCTTGGTAATGATTTTTTATTTTCTGTTTTGCCTTTTTTCGTTTTCAATTTTCGGCTTCCAGGTTAGGTGTGTTTCTACTAGAGATTAGTAGGGAGATTGCCAGTCGGCCGATTTTCTTGAAACCAATTTTATTTTGGGGTTGAAGCGCAACTCGAGCGGCGAGCCGTCGAACCTTACCCACGTTTTTTGATTAATCGAGTATATATGTTGTAACGTAATTCTTTTCCTTAACTCGACACCGATAGCAAAACATCCGAGAACGAACTATCTTCAAGAACCAACCTCCGTTACCTTCGGCCTTCCACCCATCGTTCGCGCATCCGCAAGCCAGGCGGGCGCCAGTCAATTCTTTTTTCACCGGGAACTGACGTGCCGGTATGAACTGGGAGTTGGGGTGGAACAGGCCCAACTCCACCAAAACGAGAACTCTGACGGAACCTATCAGACGAGGCGATAGCTTAACGGATCCTGTCGATTTTTGGGGTCGTGTAAAATCAGCAAACGCAACTGGAAGCATCAACGGGAGCGGACGGTTACGGAAATGCACGGCCGCTCAGGCTGCTATGTTTGAGGTAGAGAGGGTCGGAGTAAGAGTCCAGCAAATAGTGCGAGAGACAAAGAGCGACGAATCGAGACCGTACCCGAACGAATCTTAACTATCTATCGAGATCCCTGCACCAATTAATAAATTGGGAGACTCACCAGAGCTGGGGAAGCTAATCCGTGGAGGCCGAGAACTGGATCCAAAGGACCCTCTGGGGGACACTGCACTAAGGCACAACACTACACCTCCGGAACACTCACAGGAATTCATAGAATTCCTGGATATCGCGAGAACAACGCGAGAACTGTACGAATCGAGAACTTGCTATACCGTAGCGAAACACGGCAAGAAAAAACTATCAACAGATAGCACGGGAGCACGAGCCAGCTCATGACACCTCGGTCGGTGCCCCGAGACAGACTGCTTTGACAATAGCCAAATCCGAGAACTAATCATTCTGATTGGTCGAGAGCCTTTTAACCGATAACTCTTCTATCTCCTTCGAGTCGTCCCTTTAAACCAAATCGAGAGCGTTCCTTAACGAATCGGTACGTAACTTCTGGAGATCCTCCACGGCCGCTTCCCCAGGGCATCGGGCGACAGCTGCGTACCACATCCTTAATAGGGATTACATTCTTATATAGATTACAGAATTGCCAAAAACCACAAATTGCGATATCCGTCTTGCCATCAGGAAATAAGCAGCTCTAATTTAATTAAACGTTAATATTTTTAATTAGCTACAAGCTGATATGGGACTAACTAAAATGGCCCTCCTCCACCTCAGTCAGTTGCCTTTCTACAATTGATAAGGATAACTACATTCCAACGTACAAGTTTCTAATGAGGAATGGCAACGCTGCTAAAAATTTAGTGTGGCGTTTCCTCTAATTTCGTAACATCCAACTGCGCATGCGCATTACTGAATTTATGGGAACTTTTGCTTCTCTCTGTTTTTTTTAAATATCCATTCCACGTCTTAATTACAACGTCGCCGTTACAATTCTGCAGCATCTGCTTTCCAATAATCCCTGTATTAATAATTTTGCACTGTGCATAGGGTGCTCTTTTATTGTTCACACTATGGCTGACCTGTTTATCGACGCTACAAAGTTATAACGACATGTTTGATATATGGCAAAAAAGTAAAGAATTAAAAAATTATAAAATAATTATAAAAATATTATTTTATTATTTCAAAGCAGCACCGAGATTCGAAATGAAACGTTTCGCTGTCCGTTCTCTATTATCTCCTAAACCCTTTAACCGATCTGAACTTAATCTTGCATAGGAACTCTCTGTGATCCTGTGGAAAATACTGGCTACTACAGAAACAGGACCCTCGACCTGCTTCCCTTGATTGTTATTATTTGATTGTCACATGTTCGAGATTTAGGAAACCCAGGCTGTTCCGGGCAGTGTAGGTTAGGAAATAAATAAAATTAATAGTCGTTAAATGCTATAGTCCGTTAGTATTAATACACGGTACGTACACGCAATTATAATACTAGTAATATTTGTAATTAGTATAAAAAGATAGTTTTCATTGCAACAATTCGGAAACCCGATATGAATCAAAGCCAGTTCGCGTTTACATTGTTTTCATCAATACCAATGATAACACTTATCCTCAGGATTCATTGGGGTTCCTTTAGGACATTGGAATGCCTCGCTAAATCCTGGTGTATTCGACACAGGTCCAACCACCCTGAGTCGTCCTACACTTATTTTATGACTTGTTAGGTCATTATGGAAAGGCTTCACCAGTTCCAAGGATTCGCACCAATTCTGTAAAACAACGAAGAGTTGAAAACAATCCAGATATGTATAAAGACTCACGAGGAATTCTCGGTAGGTATGTACATCCTACTTACTCCTACTTGACCACTTTAGAAAATATTGAATAAAAATACAAAGAAATGGGAGTCAAAAAATTATATAATTGCTGGTAATAAACCAATGACATTTTCAAGCACTCTTTTATTTCCTAGTTGAATGTTTAAATAATTGGCGGCTACGCGATGCATACCGAACCTAATTAACTATAGTCGGTTCTACTTCTATACGCATATCAGGAGAAACGATTACTCTTTTTGGACGTGTCTTGGAAATGTGTTATTTTTCAAAATTTGTTTTCTTTCTATATACTTACGTTGGCGAAAGACAAGAAAAAGATTTGTCCACTACTGAAATTCTCAAGTCCTGGAAGTTTGTCCTCTCTTATTCGACCAACTGCTAATTTCCATTGATGAGCTTGATAAGCAGTCCGAACTTCTTCGACGTCAACAATAGATCCAGGAGGATATGTATAAGATTCCTCCTAGATTTTCCATAAAATACAATGATTAGTCTTTAATGTCTGTGAGAGCGTAATTTAGAAGTGTGTCTCGTGAATACGTACATAACCAGTAATGTTTAACCTTTCGAACACTTTTTTTTGGAAATTTTTCAATTTTTCAAGATAGCACATGGTCCGGGACACCGCACTTTCTAAAATGGACAATCGTCAATCATTTGTTCGAAACAAAATTTAACTTGTTTACGTAAATATAGGGAAAAGATGTCTGAGACAGCATAGCGAATAACACGGGAAAATGCATGACTTCTCAGACACCTTTTCCCTAATAGTTGCTGTAATACCGAGATCGTCAAAGGGTTTAAGTAACTCATGGCCAATTATAGTTCCAAGAGCTCCATAATTAACAGCGCTGAAATAATAGGAATTGTGAACATTTTTGAAATGTATGGAAGCTGTATAGTTATTGGAATTCGTTTACTTGGGCCGAGATGCACCGAATAGTGGAAGCTGATGGGACGTCGCTGGGAATACTGTAACGCAATAAATATTTTTTATGGAATAATCGAATCAAATGCGTTAATAAATAATTCCACTCACTCAAAGAGTTTTTAATAAAATCACGATATACGTTCACCGTAAAAGGATCTACTAGCCATCTGCAATAAAAATACAGTCAAATATACATTTCGCACTTTATAAGATAAAATCAAATTTTATTACGTGTTGTCTATCGGTTGTCGCAACTTTCCCAAATTTTTTCTCAATGTAAATTTGTTGGAGTTTAATATATTACCAAAGAATGACGGTCCCACTCTCAGCTGCAAATGTCAATAATTATAAATAAAAATAACAAAAACGTCAATTATCAAAAAGCACAATACTCACGTCCTTGTAAAACTCAATATTTGCTGAAGCATTATTGAACCAATCAGGAAAACCAATGAATTTCGACATATGCCAAAATTTCCTCCTTAACTGAGATTTATACTTGGCGCCCCACCAATAGGAGTTCGAAATTTGAATTTCGACTTGATCTTGAATCCCTTTAACCATATCCAGAACCTTAAATCAAGATAAATAAATGATTTTACATTCGACCGTGTAATCACCCAATATCTTCAAAATTCACCTTCTCTTTTGAGTTTTTCGGTAAATATTTATGTATAATCTGATACGACACAGCATCTTTCAATGGGTTTTCTGAGATACACTCCTCCCATCTGCAAAATGTAATAAACGTTAATTGAACTGACAATCAACGTGATTCTTTTAGTTTCCCTTTCCAACATCAGATGTCAGAATACGCATAAGGAACAACAATGATAATTGTAATGTTGAAAAAAGACACAACGAATTAATCACTGCGCGTTGTGCAAAGTGCAGAATAAAAGTCAGTTACGAACCTTGGTTTCTGTTTCGTGACACCGAAAATAAACTTATTCAGTGAATAGTTCATGTTCCTCATTTTCTTATTTGTGTAGGGCATCATCGCGCTCACAAATTTCCAATGAAGATAGTTGACTGAAAGAAATGTTTAAATATTTAGACTGAATGCGTGAACGAAATTATAATTTACATATGTAATTTACAGTAATTATTTCAAAAACTATACCGATCGTTCTTTTTGAAGTGTCATTAAGGATACGAGCAAGTCGCCTAATATAAACATAGTCTGAAACCAGAATCCTATCTGTTTCTTTCACGCGAATGTCGACATGTCTAAACAAATTTCGAAAAGTCTTCAGCCAGTTTATCTGCAGAAATTAGTAACACATGAGAACAATGAATAACTGAATTTCTCAAAGATTTCGCTACCTTTGCTTTTCCACTTTCGGGTACTTCTTCGTTGTACGCACTTTGCATTCCGTGTATAGAAGTCATAATAAATTGGTCACCTAGGCTATAATGGTGGAGCTAAAAGAATGTTATAACAAATTAACGGATGCCCGGGTGAAAGAATCACAATAATACAAAATAATGATAAAATACCTCATACAAATTTTTCTCAAAGTCAATCATATCTGCAACGTCCTTGGATATTTGTTTCCGACTCACATTCGAATTTCTGGACTTAGCAAACGTCAATGCAATATCCTCCACATACCTAGCATAATAAGAGCTTTCGTTTGAAGCATTTTCAGGATGAATTAGTTTATCGAATGATATCATTGGATTTCCTAGCTCCAGCTATTAAATGTCACACTTCATTAATGTTAAAATTAAATGAAACTTTCTCAATTC
The DNA here is from genome assembly GCA_963971525.1 of Cephus spinipes. Taxonomy (NCBI): domain Eukaryota; kingdom Metazoa; phylum Arthropoda; class Insecta; order Hymenoptera; family Cephidae; genus Cephus; species Cephus spinipes. The sequence goes on along the minus strand of OZ020580.1, from coordinate 5,089,443 downwards.
AAAAAATTTCACAAGCTACTCAACGCCACCTGGTTGATACCATAAGCATACCATACCCATCCCACACTAAGTAAATCTTAGATAATTATTATAATTGAGAATCGGCGACGGCTAATCTAGCTGAATCAACTAAATCATAATTCATACTAACCTTTATGACATTAATAATTCGATCTAAATATGCGTCTACTGTCACAGTGAACAAACTTGCGTTTCTGCTTAATAGATGATAATTCTCATGAATCTTCATCCAGGATACGTTTCCGCTATTCCATTCTGATTTTTCCATAATCATCGGCCATCCGCCGTTTTCTTCCAGAATCTGTTCGAGCGGTTTTATTCCAAATTTTTCAATGGCATCTAGAATCAAAATCAGGTATTAGGTAATGTCAAAGTGCATTCGTACTTTTCAGTACTACCAAACATGCGTTACCACAGACCACAATTAACCATTTTCTAATAATAAAATTCACGCAGATATCGAGGCTGTAGTTCCGAAAACCGCATATCTTCAAATAATATGGTTTTTTGTATTCTGGCGTATTTTGACGTGCTGATGACGAATATAATAGTGAAACTACTCGCAAAACCAATATAAAAAATGGCGATTTAAAAAAAAATACTTTTTTAATATTTTGAGAATAAATATTGATTTCAGAGAAAAAAATTTTAAGTGAAAATTGTAGATTGTAAAAAATTACATATTTTATAAGCTACGCATTTTCAATGTAAAACTATTATTTTTCGAGAAAAATGAGATAATATTCAGAGGAACAAATATTCGTAGAAAGGAATCGTAATAGAAAACAATAATTATGATTGATAGACTTTGTTACTATTATGCCATTAGTTTCAATGCATAATTATCCAATTACGTAGTTCACTGTGGGAAGGTTGAAATTTTGATTTTAAAGTGTCTTTTTTCCTTTTCGTATTTTTTCGTGCTTTTTTGTGTGTTGAACAGTATCTTGTATTTGGGATTACTTTCATGTCGCGTAACCATTGAAGAGTGTCCTTGCGGTCTTGCAAAATTGGACTTGACGTAAAGGTGTTAGAAATTTGATTCATTATGATTGAGGTTTAATGATTTGTATAATTTAAATGATCTAAATGAAATATACGAAGTACCGCTTTTTAACGTGACTATTATTTTTAATATAACATTAATTAGAGCGACTAGCTAAAATATCTGACGTGGAAGCTGATACTGAACTTTGGAAGTTTGAAATATTTCACTTGAAATTGTTTTGTGTGCTTACTAGCGATCTTGTGATTGTTTTGAGTTTCTCCGAGGGTTGTAAATTCTGGTATGCTGTGTTGCGACTGAATAGAATGGTGCAGGTTGCAGACAACCTTAATCGGTTACAACTGGTTTCGATCACTTGGGTTGCGTTGGGTTTCATTTGGTTTTGTTTTGTTAGATTAGGGAGGATACTTGTGAGTGACGTTTTACGCTCATTTAACATTATCTCATTTTTCTCGAAAAATAATAGTTTTACAATGAATATGCATAGGACATAAAAGATGTAATTTCTTGCAATCTACAATTTTTACTTAAAATTTGTTTTCTCTAAAATCAATATTTATTGAAAAAATATGAAAATAGCGTTTTTTTAATAGTCATTTTTTATATTTATTCTGCGGGTATTTTCACTATTATATTCGTCATCAGCTTATCAAAAAAAGGCAGAATACAAAAATAGTATATTACACTACAAGGGCAGAAAACTGAGCTTTCGGCACTGCTCGATGAATGCCCGAGGCGAAGCCGAGGGCCTTCTATCGAGCAGTTCCGGGTGCTCAGTTTACTGCCCATGTGATGTATACTATTTTTCTTCATACCATGGTCGAAAGTACATGATTGACGCATCAATTTCAGTGCAGAAAACCTTGGATTTTTGCTGTGCTCCGAAAGTCGTTTATTTTTGGGTAGAGAAAACGTACTGACTGAGAGATAGAGAGAGACAGAGAAACAAAACAAAGTTTGCAATTCTCCGATAGGGGTCTCCAATAGCTACACAGCAAAAATCTAAGGCTTTCTGCACTGAAATCAATGCATCGATCATGTACTTTCGACCATGGTATGAAGAAAAATAGTATACATCACACGGGCAGTAAACTGAGCACCCGGAACTGCTCGATAGAAGGCCCTCGGCTTTGCCTCGGGCATTCATCGAGCAGTGACGAAAGCTTAGTTTTCTGCCCTTGTAGTGTAATATACTATATTTTGGAGGTATGCGGTTTTCGGAACTTTATCCGATATCGATTAGCAGATGTTTCGAATCTAACAATCTTGTTAATATTGAAAAAAAATAGTATATCAGCAAGTTACTTTTTCAACACAGTTTGTCGCTGCGCCTGGATGTGTGCAGCCAATAGATTCTGTCCACATTAACTAATGATCTAACATTGAACACAGAAGATCTTGCAAAGTCGAATGATTAATATCGATCCAATGATTGGTTGCGATCTCCCTACTATAATAACTAATAAGTGATTGATCATACCTAAGTCCATGCACGATTGGTGAAATCGTTTGGCGGCCTTCACAGCTGCAGTGTCACTGTCCTCTTCTGGTTCTTCCAGGATTTCTAAAGTCAAAAATGTACAATTTATTTGTTTCTCTCGTAATATTTTTCTGAGCACTTTCCTTCCTTTATCTTTGTAATTAGTGCCTGTACCTCGTATACGCTTCATATTCCTTCTTTCGATTTTTTTTAATTGAATCCAGACGTCATCATTAGCTGGCATGGGATTATGTTGACTCCACCCGCCGCATGCATATTCGTAAAAATCCTCGCAAGGATCAACGGACTGATTGAGGTTCCTCAGGAATACCTGGGCTGCAAATAAAAGTATCAGGGATAGTTCAGTCACGCTCCACATCTTTTTTCGAAAATGTCGAAAAAATAATATTGCAACGTTTTATGATAATTTACAGTATCGTAGCTGAAATATGGACCCAGGAATTGAGGCAGATACTTTAAAGGATATTTTAAGGAAATGTCCAAACATTTTGAACCTACCAGTACGGCGACATTCTTTACTTTGACAAACTTTTGTATGACCCGTTCTTCGTGGAAGACGTTCTACTCCAAAATTTTCAGAAATCCGCTGGTTGTCAATAGATTCCTCCTGATTTAGCCGTGCCGCAATGTTATACGGATTCGACCTTGCTCTTGAAGACACGAGCAGCGCCCCGAGGAAGACTATCAAGTGTAGTCTGAAAGGAATAAAAAATAAAATAACATCCAATATCCTAAAAAATACAGTATCATAGAAAAGCATGAAGAATTAGGTGAAATAAATAAAAAGTTGTTCATTCAATATTAATGAGCTACGGATAAAAAGCATAAGTTACGTCTCACAAAAAAGAGAAGCTAAATTATTGCGAGATGCGTATAAAGTAATAAAGACTTTTCGAAAAATAGAAAATTTAAAATACTCTCCAAAAAGTCATTATTCAAATATTAATACAGAAATACGCATAAGCTTACAGCAACATTTCTATGAACGTGTTTGAGAAGCGAATTCCCCGAGGACCAGAATCGTACTGAGGTGAATAGAGGATCTCGTCTATGACTTTTAAGCTTTGTGACTACGATAACGCCTGACCACAATGTTCGCATCCGGTTACCTAGCCTTGGAGCTCTGCACCTTCCTGGCCGACACGGGCGAAATTATACCTCACGACTTGTCAAGCGTCCCAGACCGCTTCCATTTTCTTCAAGAAACGTTCCAATTCCATCAATTTCCATGTTAGATTATAAAATACGGGTTGATTTATTACCCGATGATAAAGCTATAAATGTGCAGTATACTCCTAAAAGGATTTTCCGTAATTCCATAAATCTGCAAAGTTACGTCCTCTTTTCACAACAGGAACGGAACTTCGATGCTGCTCCCTGGCGACCCTCGCCGAAACACGTGCATTCTGGGTTAAAGACAATGCTAAACACACTGCATTTTATCTACCTGCCGTAATTTTCAATAAAGATTCAAAACCATCCCTGTGTACCAGCAAAGACCTGGGAGAATGTTGGGCTTGATCTGGCAACTCTTATCACAGTGATCTTGCTCTGTACCATCCCATACGAAGTTCTTCTTAAATTGGAAAGACTTTACTACAGAACTCCGTTTAAACGTCTGTTACCTGACGACCCTTGTAGCACGAGGGGTAACAAATTATTTGCTTCCCTTATATTCTAGATATGCTTGTAATTATTTAACTGATTATGTAGAAGGGTGTTATCACGATTTTTGTGTACGAAACCTCATTAAGATTGCCGTCTACGCAATTCTCCGATACAAGTTGCGATGTAGAGAATCGCTCGAGATTACACATTGCCCAAAACCACAAATTGCTATAATATATACATCCTCCCGTCAGGAAACACGCGGCTCCAAGTCAATCAAACTTCAAAATTTGAAGTTAATCGAAAGCGGATGCAAGACCAACCGAAAACGCCTTCTTCCGGTTCCGACAGTGCCTTTCTGCAATGGGCGTGGGTGGCTCTACTGCAAAGTTTAAGCTTCCCATGAAGACGGACAACAACGGTAAACATTTCGCGTGGCGGTATTGGCTTCCGCTAATTTTGTTACATTCCAGTGCGCATGCGCATTATTGAATCCTTACGTAAAGGCCATAGAACTTATACTCCTGGAAGAGAAATGGCGCAGTTAAAAGGGTATCCAACATGTTGAGACAGAGATATATCTCTTTCTCACTTCGTAACGTCCAGTTTCCCTCACTGCGCAAGTGCGCTATTTTACTGACCTAACGAAATCTAACCAATCTAACGCGTAACGCGAGTTACATGAAGACTGGAGGAATTCGATTGGAGGCAGCCGTTGTTGTGATGCAGTGTGCGCGTGCGCAGTGAGAGGAACTGAACGTTACGAACGAAGAGAGAGATATATCTCTGGCTCAACATGTTGGGGCCACTTTCCACTCATTGCTAGAGTGGACTATTCCCCTTCCAAGCGTATAAGTTCTATGGTAAAAGCCCTTTTGTTGCCTTTTAATATCGACCATGTGCTCCTACGCGAAGCATTTTTCAAATTGTATGAAATTGCGAATTCTCCTGCTGGCATTGCCATTCCACAGTAGGTATGTCCTTTCGAATAACCAGTATACTAATCGCGTTACTTTTATATTGAAAACCAATTAATCCATTTCCACGTGAACTAATAAAGATGGAGCCATTTCTGATATTATGACTCATCGACTTATTAACGTTATGAACTCGTACAAGCATATTTGATATATGTGGAAACAATGAAGAATTCATGAATTATAAAACAATTATAAAAAAAAAGGATATTATTTTAAAGCTGCATGGAGCTTTGAGATGGAATGTTTCTTTTTACCTTCCCTATTAACTCCTTGACCCTTTGACATATCTGGGCCTAATCTTGCGTAGTTACTCTCTACGATGTTGCAGAAAGTACAGGCTGCCACAAAACCTGCACGCCCCACTCCATTCTTTAGATTGTTATTATTTGATTTTTCACATATTCTAGGTCTAAGAAACCCAGGTTATGCCGGGCAGTATAGGTTAGGAAATAAATAAATTTAACAGTCGGTAAATGCAATAGTCCGTTAGTATTAATACATGTTAGGTATACGAAATTATAATACTAGTAATATTTGTAAGTAGTATGAAAAGATAGTTTTCATTGCATCAACTGGGAAAACCGATATAAATCAAAGCCAGTTCGCGTTCACATTGTTTTTACCATTTCCAAAGAGTACACTTATCCTCAGGATTCATTGGGGTTCCTTTAGGACATTGAAATGCCTCGCTAAATTGTTGTGTATTCGACACAGATCCAATCACCGTCAGTCGTCCTACACTTATTTTATGACTTGTTAGGTCATTATGGAAAGTCTTCTTCCATTGCAAGGATTCGCACCAATTCTGTAAAACAACAGAGAGTTGAGAACAATCCAGATATGTATAAAGATTCCCAAAGAATTCACGGTGGGTTAGGAGGATGTCCTCAGGTGGATGTGCTTTGACTATACCAAAATCTGCAATATTATAACACAACTATCAATTACTGATGCACTGGCTGATGACTGGAACAACCAGATTAACCGCTTTACAAAATGTCTAATCAAAATACAAAGAAATCGGTGTCAAAAAATTATGTAACTGCTGCTAATAAACCAATTACATTTTCAAGCACTTTTTTCTTTCCTAGTTGAAAGTTTAAATAATTGACTGCTACCCGATGCATATTGAATCTAATTAGCTATGGTCGGTTCATTCTCGTTTTTTCCTTTCGTCTCTTTTGCGGCCACAGCAGTAAGTAAAGTTGCGTTGCTATTCGTATCTACTTCTATACGCAGATCGGTAGAAACGATTATTCTCTTTGGACGTGTCTTTAACTGTGTTATTTTTCAAAATTTGTTTTCTTTCTATGTACTTACGTTGGCAAAAGACAAGAAAAAGATTTGTTCACTACTGAAATTCTCTAGTCCTGGAAGTTTGTCCTCTGTTATTCCTTCATCTGCTAATTTCGATTGATGAGCTTCGTAACCAGTCTGAACTGCTGCGGAGTTCTGCGCAACAATAGATCCAGGAGGAAGTAGAGAAGGTCCCTCCTAGATTTTCCATAAAAAACAATGATCATTCGTTATTGTCTGTAAGAGGAAAATTGTATGAGCGTGTCCTGTGAATACGTACATAATCAGTAACGTTTAACGTTTCGAACACTTTTTTTGTGTAATTGTTTAATTGATCCCGATAGCATCTGTTCCCGAAGATCGCATGTTCTAAAATAGAAAATTATCAATTATTTGTTAGAAACAAAATTTAACTTGTTTACGTAAATATAGGGAAAAGATGTCTGAGACAGCATAGCGAATAACACGGAAAAACGGATTTCTTCCCAGACACCTTTCCCCTAATAGTTGCTGTAATACCGAGACCTATCAAGGGTTCAAGTAACTCATGGCCAATTATAGTTCCAAGTGCTCCATAATTAACAGCGCTGAAATAATAGGAATTATGCACATTTCTGAAATGTATGGAAGCTGTATAGTTATAGGAATTCGTTTACTTGGGCCGAGATGCACCAAATAGTGGAAGTTGATGGAACGTCGCTGGGAATACTGTAACGCAATAAATATTTTTTATCGAATAATCGAATCAAATGCGTTAATAAATAATTCAACTCACTCAAAGAATTTTTAATAAAATCACGATACATGTTCGCCGTAAGAGGGTCTACAAGCCATCTGCAATAAAAACATTCAATTCGCAGAAATATTCAATTCATCCTGTATAAGATAAAATCAAATTTTATTACAAGTTATCTATCGGTTGTAGCAACTTTCCCAATTTTTTTGTCAATGAAAATTTGTTGTAGTTTAATATATTGTCAAAGTATAACGGTCCCACTTTCAGCTGTAAATGTCGATAATTAAAATAAAAATAATAAAACAGTCAATTATCAAAAACCACAATACTCACGTCCTTGTAAAACTCAATACTTGCTGAAGCATTATTGAACCAATCAGCAAAACCAATGAATTTCGCCGCATTCCAAAGTTCCTTCTTAGCCAGAGATTTAAACGTGTCGGTCCACCCATAGGTGTTCGACATTTGAATTTCGATTTGATCTTGAATCTCTTTAACCATATCCAGAACCTTAAATCAAGATAAATAAATTATTTTACATTCGACAGTGTAATCACCCAAGATCTTCAAGATTCACCTTCTTTTCTGATTTTTTCAGTAAATATTTATGTACAATCTGATACGCCACAGCATCTTTCAATGGGTTTTCTGAAATACACTCCTCCCATCTGCAAATTTATTCTTTTAGTTTCCATTTCCAACATCAGATGTCAGAATGCGCATAAGGAACAACAATGATAATTGTAATGTTGAAAAAAGACACAGCGAATTAATCACTGCGCGTTGTGCAAAGTGCAGAATAAAAGTCAGTTACGAACCTTGGTTTCTGTTTCGTGACACCGAAAATAAACTTATTCAGTGAATAGTTCATGTTCCTCATTTTCTTATTTGTGTAGGGCATCATCGCGCTCACAAATTTCCAATGAAGATAGTTGACTGAAAGAAATGTTTAAATATTTAGACTGAATGCGTGAGCGAAATTATAATTTATGTAATTTACAGTATTTATTTCAAAAACTATACCGATTGTTCTTTTTGAAGTTTTTTCAAGATAACGAGCAAGTTTCCTAATATAAATATAGTCTGAAACCAGAATCTCATCTGTTTCTTTCACGCGAATGCCGACATCTATAAACAAACTTTGAAAAGTCTTCAGCCAGTTTATCTGCAGAAATTAGTAACACATGAGAACAATGAATAACTGAATTGCTCAAAGATTTCGTTACATTTGCTTTTCCACTTCCGGTTAATTCTTCGTTGTACGCTTCTTGCAGTGTGTTTATAGAACTCATCACAGAAGATCCTTTTAGGCTATAAAAGCTGACCTAAAATTTGTTACATCAATTTAACGGATGCCCGGGTGAAAGAATCACAATAATACAAAATAATGATAAAATACCGTATTCAAAAGATTCTCAAAGTGAATCATATCTGCAACGTCCTTGGATATTTCTTTCCGACTGACATTCGAATTTCTGGACTTAGCAAAAGTCAGTGCAACATCCTCCACATATTTAGCATAATGAGAGCTTTCATTTCGACCTTCTTCAAGAGCAAGTATCATATCGAGTGGTATCACTGGATCGCGTGGCTTGAGCTATTAAGTGTCACACTTCATTAATGTTCAAATTAAATAAAACTTTCTCAATTCAGAAAATTTCATCCACTAGTCCACCACACCTGGTTCATACATAAATATACCATACCCATCCCAAACTAAGTAAATCTTAGATAATTATTATAATTGAGAATCGGCGACGGCTAATCTAGCTGAATCAACTAAATCATAATTCATACTAACCTTTATGATATTAATATTTCGATCTAAATCTGCGTCTACTGTCACAGTGAACAAAGTTGTGTTTTTGTTTAATAGCTGATAATTCTCATGAATCTTCTTCCAGGATACGTTTCTGCTATTCCATTCAGATCTTTCCATAATCATCGGCCATCCGCCGTTTTCTTCCAGAATCTGTTCCAGCGGTTTTATTCCAAGTTTCTCAATGGCGTCTAGAATCAAAATCAGGTATTAGTCAAAATCAGTCAAAGTGCATTCGTACTTTTCAGTACTAACAAACATGCGTTATCGCAGACCACAATTAATCATTTTCTAATCATAAAATTGACGCAGATATCGAGGCTGTAGTGCCGAAAACCTCATACCCTCAAAAAGTATGGTTCTTTGTCTTCTGGCGTATTTTGACGTGCTGAGGATGAATATAATAGTGAAAATACCCGAAAAATCAATATAGAAAATGGCCATTTTTCAAAAACAACTTTTTTGATTTTTTTTCAATAAATATTGATTTTAGAGAAAAAAAGTTGTAAGTAAAATTTGTAGATTGTAAAAAGTTACATCTTTTACATTCTATGCATTTTTATTGTAGAACTATTATTTTTGCAGAAAAATGACATAATGTTCAGAGAGACAAATATTCGTAGAAAGGAATCGTAATAGAAAACAATAATTATGATTGATAGACTTTGTTACTATTATGCCATTAGTTTCAATGCATAATTATCCAATTACGGACTTTACTGTGGGAAGGTGGAAATTTTGATTTTAAAGTCCCTTTTTTCCTTTTCGTATTTTTTCATGCTTTTTTGTGTGTTGAACAGTATCTTGTATTTGGGATTAATTTCATGTCGCGTAACCATTGAAGAGTGTCCTTGCGGTCTTGCAAAATTGGACTTGACGTAAAGGTGTTAGAAATTTGATTCATTATGATTGAGGTTTAATGATTTGTATAATTTAAATGATCTAAATGAAATATACGAAGTACCGCTTTTTACCGTGACTATTATTTTTAATATAACATTAATTAGAGCGACTAGCTAAAATATCTGACGTGGAAGCTGATACTGAACTTTGGAAGTTTGAAATATTTCACTTGAAATTGTTTTGTGTGCTTACTAGCGATCTTGTGATTGTTTTGAGTTTCTCCGAGGGTTGTAAATTCTGGTATGCTGTGTTGCGACTGAATAGAATGGTGCAGGTTGCAGACAACCTTAATCGGTTACAACTGATTTCGATCACTTGGGTTGCGTTGGGTTTGGTTTGGTTTGGCTTTGTTTTGTTATATTAAGGAGGATACTTGTGAGTGACATTTTACGCTCATTTAACATTATCTCATTTTCCTCGAAAAATAATAGTTTTAGAATAAAAATGCATAAGACATAAAAGTTGTAGTTTTTTACAGTCTACAATTTTTACTTAAAACTTTTTTCTCTAAAATCAGTGTTTATTGAAAAAATATCAAATAAGTGTTTTATCGAAAAATAGACATTTTTTTATATTGATTCTGCGGGTATTTTCACTATTATATTCGTCATCAGCTCGTCAAAAAACGGCAGAATATAAAAAATCATATATTTTGGAGGTATGCGGTTTTCGGAACTTTATCCGATATCGATTAGCAGATGTTTCGAATCTAGCAATCTCGTTAATATTGAAAAAAATAGTATATTAGCAAGCTATTCTTTCAACACACTTTGTCACTGCGCCAGGATATGTGCAGCCAATAGAGTCTGTCCACATTAACTAATGATCTAACATTGAACACAGAAGATCTTGAAAAGTCGAATGATTAATATCGATCCAATGATTGGTTGCGATCTCCCTACTATAATAACTAATAAGTGATTGATCATACCTAAGTCCATGCACGATTGGTGAAATCGTTTGGCGGCCTTCACAGCTGCAGTGTCACTGTCCTCTTCTGGTTCTTCCAGGATTTCTAAAGTCAAAAATGTACAATTTATTTGTTTCTCTCGTAATATTTTTCTGAGCACTTTCCTTCCTTTATCTTTGTAATTAGTGCCTGTACCTCGTATACGCTTCATATTCCTTCTTTCGATTTTTTTCAATTGATTCCAGACGTCATCATTAGCTGGTATGGGATTATGTTGACTCCACCCGCCGCATGCATATTCGTAAAAATCCTCGCAAGGATCAACGGACTGATTGAGGTTCCTCAGGATTTCCTGGGCTTCAAATAAAAGTATCAGGGATAGTTCAGTCACGCTCCACATCTTTTTTCGAAAATGTCGAAAAAATAATATTGCAACGTTTTATGATAATTTACAGTATCGTAGCTGAAATATGGACCCAGGAATTGAGGCAGATACTTTAAAGGATATTTTAAGGAAATGTCCAAACATTTTGAACCTACCAGTACGGCGACATTCTTCGCTGTGACAAACGTTTGTATCACGCATTTCTCGAGGAAGATCTTCTACTTCAGAATTTTCAGAAATCCGCGGGATGTCATTAGATTCCTCTTGTTCTGGCTGGGCCACAATGATATACGGATTCGACCTTGCTCTCGAAGACACGAGCAGCGCCCCGAGGACGATTATCGAGTGTAGTCTGAAAGGAATAAAAAATAAAAAATGATGAAATATCTCAGAAACTACTATATCATAGAAAAGCATGAAGAATTAGGTGAAGTAAATGAAGAGTTGTTCATTCGATATTAATGAGCTATGGATAAAAAGCATAAGTTACGTCTCAGAAAAAAGAGAAGCTAAATGATCGCAAGATGCGTATAAAGTAATAAAGTCTTTTTGAAAATTAGAAAATTCAAAATACTCTCCGAAAAGTCATAAATCAAATATTAATACAGAAATACGTATGAGCTTACAGTAACATTTCTGTGAACGTTTTTGAGAAGTGAATTCTCCAAGAACCCGAAACGTACTGAGGTGAATAGAGGATCTCGTCTATGACTTTTAAGCTTTGTGACTACGATAACGCCTGACCACAATGTTCGCATCCGGTTACCTAGCCTTGGAGCTCTGCACCTTCCTGGCCGACACGGGCGAAATTCTACCCCACGACTTGTCAAGCGTCCCAGTCCGCTTCCAGTTTGTTAAAGAAACGTTCGAATTCCATAAATTTCCATGTTAAATTATAAAATACGGGTTGATTTATTGCCTGATGATAAACTTATAAATGTGCAGTATACTTCTGAAACGATTTTTCGTAATTCCATAAATCTGCAAAGTTACGTCCTCTTTTCACAACAGGAACGGAAGCTTCGATGCTGCTGCCTGGCGACCCTCGCCGAAACACGTGCATTCTGGGTTAAAGACAATGCACGCTGCATTCTTGTGTTTCAGCAAAGACCGGCGACAATGATGGACTTGATCATCAGCCGTGACTGCTCGGATTTCCTAGGGGATGATAGCGTTAGATCCAAGCGACCCCGCAGAAGGAACCCTTATCGCAGTGATCTGGCTGTGTTCCATCCCTTACGAAGCTCATCTTCTTGAACAGGAAAAACTTTACTGTAGGATACTATAGGATAGGTAATAAATTATTTGCTTTTCTAACATACTAGATATGCTTCTAATTATTTAATTGATTGCGTAGACGGGTATTATCATGAATTTTGTGTACGAAACCTCATTAAGATATCCGCTCTTGCGATTCTGCCATTAAGGTGACTCGAGATTACAGAATTGCTCAAAACCACAAATTGCGATATCCGTCCTCCCATCAGGAAATTAGCGACTGTAATTTAATGAAACGTTAATATTTTTAATTAGCTGAAAGCTGATACGGGACTAACCAAAAACGACCTCCGCATCCAAGAATTCCGTTTCTGCAATGGATACGGATAGCTACGTTCCAGCGTACAAGTTTATAATGACCTAATGACTTAATGAGGAATGACAACACTTACGTAACATCCAACTGAATTAATTCGTTTAATCAGTTCAATACTGAAGTCAATTGTCAATTTGCTACTGAATTCATGGGAATTTTTACTTCTCTCTGTTTTTTAATATCGACCGTGCCCTCCTACGTGGAGCACTGGCCAATCGGTATGGCATTGCGAACTATCGTGCTGGCGTTACAATTCTACAGTATCTGCTTTCCAATAATCGTTATATTAATAATGTCATTGGTTTTGCCCGATTTCTTTTCGCATTTATTTTCTTAACTATAGCGTACCCTCTGAGCGTCAGTTATGTGATTTCCCTTATGGCATAAGGAGTAACAAATTATTTGTTTTCCTTATGTACCAGATGCGTTTATAATTATTCGATCGGATGTTTACGTGTGCATTATGGGTTGTGTATACGAAACCTCATTAAGCAGCCGTCCACGAAATTCTCTGATAAATGTGGCGCTATAAAGAATAGGCCGAAATTACACAATTGCCCAAAACCACAAATTGACATATATTCGTTTTGTCATCAGGAAATACACGACTCTAATTTAATCAAACTTAAAAGTTTTTAATTAGCTGATAAATAATTCGGGACCAATCAAAAACTACCTCTTCTGGTTCCGACGAGATTGCTAAATATTGTGCACGGTGTTAATGGTTTCCTCTAATTCTTTTATACCCAACTACCCATGCACATTACTGACTTCGTGGCACAACTGGAAGAGTAATTCGACTCGTAATTTTTCGCATACATCAAATTGGCGTACAAACTTTCGTGTTCGATTGTTCTTTCAATTTTGGTTAATTATTGCGAAAGTCGTATTAAAATGACTGTTAACCTTATAGAATGTGCGCAGAACTCCACTTTGAGTAAGAATGTCAAAATCCCATTATTTTTACTCCCATGGTAAAGAAAAAGTTCCGCTGTTCCTTATGATTTTTTAGCAATTACCAACTGTAGTGCATCCCCGTCGTCAGTCGCATTCTACGTTATCTTCACGTCAAGTTCGTGGATGAATTTTCCAACGTACCCAGTGAGCTGCGTCAATTTCCAGGTAAACTTTTCCAGATAGTGCTGCATCCTCGCTGTCATCGTTCAAACGTCCAAGTCATATACGATGACCTCCAACAAGATTCATCGGACAGTTAAAAAAGAGAATTCAAATTTCTCGATTGAATCATGTAGTAGCTAGAGCCTCGATGAAAATACATCGTAATAGTAATTACTATTGCGACTGGCAGTAAACCAGCACGAAACAAACCGCGAAATACAGCATGCAAAATAAATGTTCAAAAAATAGTTATGAAGTCATTGACTCAAATGTCAGAAGATAAAAACTTTCATTAGTCTTGGCGCAGCGGTAACTCTATTTAGAAGCATGAAAATCTTGTTGTAACAAAGAGTATTCTCAGATTTAGCTTTTCTATAGAGAAAATCTATAGAAAAGTGCAAAGCATACCTAAAAGATATGTTTTACTGCATCGTAAGGTACTTACAAAACAAGAAGCAGCCATATGTATTTAGTCTAGCCTGTAGACAGCTGCCAGTCACGCGACTCTGCGCAGAAAACGGTCGAAAATGAACTCTCGTATTAGGGCAATACGTCAGTAGAAGAGGTTCCATTGCGTATTTCAATAGGTATTACTGGAGGGAGAAGAACGGTTAATGCTAATGTTTCACTACGAGGTGTCGCAGAGGTTTGCGGTTCCGCTATCCCGCTCAATTCGAATGACTCCCTGGCAGCGCATGATATCCTGATAGTTAGATTCATTTTCGACGATTCTCGACGTTCCCGGACGTACTGCTCGTTAACCGATGGACGGGTCGCCTACATGGAGGCGCACCAAAACGACAGGAAACACGAAGAAACCGATAATAATACAGATTCGCATCGAATCAGCCGCGACAGTTTATCAATCTTCTAATGATGAATTCGTGCTGCGATAACGGGAGAACAGGAGGTTCCAGGAGATACGATTATTCCTTGATATACGCGAAAGTTACTAGACGAATTTTCAGTTTTGCTATCCGGACACCACGCCACTGAAAGAGCTCAACATATTGATGAAATATACTCCTCCGGGAGTTACCAATGAAATTCTTACGTTTTCCTATCAGGATATCATAAGCCGGCCATGAAAATCGTCTAAACACTATTCTAGACAACTGTCGTTGACTCTTTCGAAATATTTTTCTAGATATTATATCGATGCGAAATATCACGCGATTACGAGACATCGAAGGGTAACGTCAGGATTACAAGAATCATTAGTTTTTATTTTTAACGTTTTACTTCGTTACAGCAAATATATCCTTGTACGAACGTAAGTACAAACTCTCTAATATGTAACTTCGTCATATCTTCACTTTTAATCAATTATCCTTCGCACTCGGATTCTTAAAAATTTCATTTTCACGAGAGGCAACAATCATTTTGAACAATGATAACGCGTAATGATAAATACACTTGTATAAAAAAATGTATTAATTCTATATACTTAAGTATTTCTTATGTCTACGTGTACATAGGTATATTTTGATACGCAGATGCATGCATATATGCTTACTCATTTACAATGGTCGCCATTATTTTCGAATTGCCATTCCAAGTGAACGCTCTGTATTCAAGTTTTTACAATATACAGTCAATCACAAAGAGTGGCGCGTCATTTGAATTCGGCGGATGAGTATCTTACAATGCCTCGTTATAATAACAACCGATGAATTTACTAATCGATCGTTAGTTCGATTAGTAATCGATACTTAAGTCTACTGGACGGATAACACTGTAATTACATGGACGCGGACACTTTATACGACTTGTAGGTCAACTAAGCTATACGATTATAACAAAGGCACTAAGCTTAAGTAAACTAAGATAAAAGATGCTTAATTAATTATACAAAGTGATTACATCTGTTCTATTCGAGGATTTAGAATTCAATGTGCCACGAAGAAGAAACCGAAATTAAATTGGATGTTGAATGAGTTAACGGAAATCCTCTAATTTATTACGAATTCATTGCTTCGCGGTATACTCAGTTCTAAATCCTCACGATATAAATTCTTAAAGACAGTACATCGCGATTGACAATCGCATAATTTATACTCGCATTTATATGACAACGCGAGTTATATCACAAGACACGAACAGGCTCGTACGATTCGCTGTTAGCATGAATCTTTTTTCTTCTCCTTTTTTGTCTACATGACAGTCGCGGGGCATATTTCTCGTCGTATATCTAGGCAGTGTACGATAAGCAAAACTTGTACAATGAATAGTAGCGATTAGTCGTACTGTACGGGTATCTCATTATGTCTATGTATACATTCTAGATTCGTGTAACGGGTAACGTAATTAGAATAATTAGTAAAATCATTCGTCAGTAACCGTCAGTGACGTAGCTAGGAGGAAGGGAGCGTCCACGTTAATGAATCTTTAATTGTTAGATAATATAATGCTAATCATCCACAGACGAAGTTTAAAATCGTTGAACGAAAAAAAAATAATAATAAATACGCTTATTGTATTCCGTACTGAAAAAGCTCGATTTTTTCTACTGTGCGCTACTTATTGAGGTTTGTCAAAATGTCATTTTGATGATAACCTAGGGAAGTGTACCTATTCTGATATTATACTTATATTCTGTTTCTGGTGAATCTCTGGCAAGAGTTCACCGAGAAGCAGGTATACAAGTAACAAAGTGTAAAATGTCAAATATAGCGTGTGATATTTTGGATATGTGAACGTTCCACGGCGAGTCGCATATCCAAAAGTGTGATATTAAAAATGAGAAAACGAAAGGAATAGACGATACAGAAATAGATAAAAAATTAATTATAGATTTATGAGACTGATGAATTGTATTCTTAAACGTTAAGATGTGAACTAGATACTTTGTATGTTCGTTCTGACTGTGATAATTAAAGAATGAGATCGGTGGTGCATCGAACTAATCAAAGATAAACCACATACTGAATCAATATAAATACCAGGAATGGCTCGATCGATATTATTTAATGTATTTTTGAGTAAATAAAAATAATTGCTGCTTGATCTGACGTGGTATACGAAGACGAAGAAAAAAGAAAAAGAAACACTGGTATTCATACTGAAAAAGTATGTCGTTATCTTCAACTAGATTTTCGTTAAATAGGTCAAAGAAAATCCGATGCGATTCCCAGTAAAGACTCAAAATTTGTAACAATCATATTTCATATGTTCATCTGTCACTAGAGAATCTCAGTTCAGTTAAAGGACGCTAATTGAAAAATATATCTTTCATAAAAATAAACGTCACAAAACACTAAGAAGTCTTAATTAATCTTCCTTTCGTGCACTATCGATCACCTTGTCATCCCCTTATTAACACCACCGTATTACGTTAACTTTCATGTTGAACTGATAATGCGTATCTATAAAAAATCAAATGTACAGTATGTACTTCCTCGTTTGATTCTAACTGATACTAGGAAAACTTCCTAAGGGGATTCCTTTGTTTTTGTACTTTCATTCTACATAGCCGTTTCTAGGGGCTGACTTTTACTTCTAGCAGCAGCAGAGAGCTGAGTGAGTTCCGTCGGCTCGTTAGGAAGGAACACATCGAAATTGGTCTCAAGTAATGCTTCACTTTTTGACCTTAAAGGCTTCTCCTCGGCGGTATCAAGATTTGTTTCTAAGAGGGCTTCGCTTCTGGGTCGTTCCTCGTAGTAGTAAGGATGTGGAAGTGGTGGACTAAAGTACTCCGGTACTGGTTCCGAACCAGGAGTCAATGGAGTTGTATCATACGTGCCGTATTCGGTTGGCGTATATGCAGGTGTAGATTCTATATCCCGTTTGAGCTCACTTATTGAGTCTGTTAACGCGATACTTGAATTTAAAGGTAAAGTAGATGCATTGTTTAGATATGAAGAATCGTGAATTGGATCTGGAGGACTTTCGTCGGGTGCAGCTTCGCTGTTGGCTGCGGACGGCCAGTTGCTATTATTCCTAGACGTAAATGTCGAGTGATTTCGGAAGCCTTCGTTGCGGTAGGCTAAATCGAACGCTGGGTTATCTGCCTGAGCACTTGGATACTTTTGATTGGTGCTCTTGAATTCACTTGTACTTGGCGAGTAGCGGGGATTGTGCGCCTCGTAGACGTCGTAGCTTTGGTTGTCCTCCATGGAAGAATTCAGTTGAGATTTGTCCATGCTGTCAATGCTACCTCCGTTCATCATCTTCTTGTAATCCAGAGATTTTGAGTTCAGCGTGTCGGTCGACTGTTTTGTCTGAAATTGTAGTTTTCGTTGAATCAATTAAGTGCCGTTTTGTATATTACGAGAAAGCTGCACATTTACTATTCTTAGATCCCTATTGGATCCTTATACCGAATATGGCTGATTATTTGGAAGCGTTTTGTAATGATCGTAATAAGTGGTAATTTACTAGTAATATTCTAGGGATATACTTTAACGAAACTAGGATATTTAATGATAATTAAGAAGCTTGTAGGTGGACAGAGCAACACGGTTTACATACAACATTCATTTTTGTAATATTGTCTAACCTTCATAGGTGGTACCAGAACCACTCTTTTTTCCCGTTTTGGCCGCTTTCGTATGGATGGACAATTAGAGTCGTGTTAATTAATTTGGAATAAGTGTTAATTCGTCATATGACCTACCCGGGAGAGTTACTGTACCATGTATACGAATTACTGTGACGTGAGCTTATAAATAGTGAGCTTACGAGACTATCTCTCCCAGGTACATTATGTAAGGAATTAAATAATCGTTAACACTTACAGCAACTGGTTTTCTTCTGTATGCTAATTCCGTAAAACCGGAAGTGGAGCCAACGGATCGCAAAGAGTGTAGCGATTGTCTTATCGAGTTTCTTCTGTCTAATCGTTCGACTCTTCTTCTCTTTGATTTTGATACCCAAAGTCCGATGGCGGCCGCCAAAAGAGCTAACGCTACTCCAATAGCACCGAGGACTCCTACTGCTACTATGTCCCTTCTCCAAGACAATGGATCAATGTTAACTCTAGGATCTAGGAAAAGACAACAATTAATTTCGCTCTTAAAATTATTTTTTTTTTAAATAAAACTAGACACTAATGAAATTTTCAAATGCATTACCTATTTCACAGACGAACGGACTCGGTTGACTGCAGTGATCAATCTCAATTGTTTGATACGCAAACATAGTGCACTGATCGACTCGTTCCAATTGTTGGATCCAAACTCGCCATGAATAATCAAAACGCTCCTGCTGTCTACGCAAGAACTTCCACAGTTCTATGTAATCACCCATAATGAAGGGCATGGATGCATTGGCGGACTAGAAATATAATACCGATTAGAAATAATCATACATTTTTCAGTAGATGAAAATTAGTTTAACTTACACGACAAAAGTCACGTGCACCATAGAAGTCCATCGGAGCACCAATGTATATATAACAAGTGTCGCCAACCAGTTCCCAAGCGGGAGGACACTTTCCATTTAATACGGATTTATTGTTCATGTGGAATGGTTGATAATCAACTTGCAATAATTCAGGGGAATCTCCGCGGTCCCGGATTCTTCCTGATACTGCTAGAGTCTCGTTATATCCCCACCAGTTGTGTCTAGCGTCCACGTGCGATCTCCACATTTCGAGTTGGCTGTTGAAAAATTCATTTTGTATTATACACCATTTCTTAACCACAATTTGTTACAGTGATTCGGCAAGAGAGAACGGATCTCGACAAACATTTATAGAAGCAACAAAAAGCTTTATCAATAACTGAAGCTGTAAGCTTTCAGGCACAGCGACAGGAGAGCAAAGATTCACGAGATAATTCGTAATGAAAATTGCTTTGCCATAAGATTCACATTGTAAGCTTTGCACACGAAAAATACAATTGTTTTGTACTCGTGTACTTACTTATAATACCATTCCGTGTCGACAACGCTGATATATATACATATTTTATACATGCGAGAATCGTATATGAAAGGAAAAAAATCATAATAAATTAAGAATATATTATAACATTACGAAAATCTGCTTCTTTAATACTTACAGTGACCTATTAACCGTAAGCATTTCGTAATCATTGTCAGGATTGAAGAAGACGTTGTCGACGTATTGTTGTCCAGGAGTACCGGCTATTATAGTACTACGACCTTCTCTATCCACAGCATAATTTCTTAAACACGTAAAAGAAAATTTTACATATATTGTAACGTATCTATTGCTTCATTTTTTTAATTAAAATAAGCAATCAATAGTATACTTACTTATAGAAGCCATTGTGGGAAGTACTTTGATAAATTGGTAACCGAACTCGTTCAAAGCCCGAAATTTCCAAAAGGTGCATCCCAAGATTACCGTGTAGGTAATTCAGGGTCATGTTACTGACAACTTGTTTCAGTACAATGTTATTGTCATATGGTGCGTTGTTTTTAGTGAAGTAATTCCGGTATATCGTTACTTCTTGATAAGGACTGCTCTGACGTCCTTCAACGTAACTAAAATATTTGAATAAAAGTTAAATCTCCATTACACAAAGCTAAGTTTCGTCTCAATACTCACAGTGCTGGTTTATTAAGATTTTCTGTGAAAAGATTGTTCTGAATCCAACCTTTCAAAGAAGTAGCAGATCCTCTCGAATCTGCACGTATTGAGAGACCACCTTGATTTCCTTTCACTAGATTGTTCTGCAAGATATAATTTGGTATAACAATCTTTTTTATATTACAATAAATTAATTAAACGAGAAAAATGCACGATAGTTACCATGAAATACAGCGATTGAGTATTTTGTACGTCCAACCAAACTGCTGACTTGCAGGTAGAAAAGTTACCATAAAGCTTTCCACAGTTATTTGTAAACTGATTACGCTCCAGTGTTATTATAGCATTGACTTCGCCTGCACTCGCATATTTGACAGCCCCTTCGCGACAGTTTGATATTATAGAATAAGAAACATTGTGTCGTACGTCGCGATCTTTAAGAAAATTCAATATTAATAATATATGAAATTACAGGAACGTGTTTTTGAATTATTTAAACTAGTACTTACTGAAGCCAATAGCAGAAATGGGCAGTGTTACAACTTCCGCTATAAAACCGTGTGTACTGCTTGCGCCATTTGCAAAAAGTCTTATGCTGAGACTTGGACCATGTGTGCGAAATAATTTTTTCTCATATGTACTGTCCATTTCCAGATGTCCTATCTTCCTGGCAGTTACGTTATAAATATCGCCGTCGTACAAAGTTATACCATCTGCTCGTCCTGGTTTTCCAGTGGAATTGAATAAGTTGAATTGTAAGAGCCTGTATGAATAATATGATAATTAAAAAGACTTCAAGAAAGTAAAGACTGAACTTTCATATGAAATTTTATAAAGAAATTACCTAAATCCAAATGGTTTGGCTCTGTAAGCACTTCTAAATATTTTCACACAATTCACAGGATTATTGTCATACTTATAATACACGAGGACTCTCTCCTCTATTATTATTTCTTTCGTAGTGTCACATATGTCGATCATGCTAAATAAATGATAAGGAATATTTAAATCCTTGATAGGTGTAAAGGAACTCTCTTCGGCTTCGCGACCTTCTCCAGTTATCGATAAAATATTTACGCCATTACCAAGGACATTTTTAACCTCATTAAATAGTAATTTCACCTGAAATAATATTAATATTAAGTAAACATGTGATATAGGGAATTTTATTTGATAACTATTATAGGCTACGTACCGTATTCGTAGGAGATATTACATTAATTCCATGATATGCACTTTGAGTGATATTAACATGACTGATTTCCGGGGATTTCATGATTGACTGTACAGCCGCTGATTTTTCATTATGCAAAATACCAGCACCAGTGATATTAATGAATTTAAGCACTGATTCCACCCTTTGCACCGTCTCATGTGTAACTACATCATGAATTCTGTGTTCGTAAAGATGATGTTCAAATTCACTATTTGCAATACGTATTCCACCCCAATAATCCGTCGAAGGATCAAGATTTCTTTCGCCGCAGTGTATAAATACAAATTTCCCATCCCAAGGACATTCGTATCGATGACCGAATAATTGACCATTCAATCTGATTTGACAGTCCTCTAGGCTTTCCTCACTACCGGAGCACTAAAAATGAGCAATGCATTAAATTTCACATCAGAAATTGATATCTCGTGATTAAATTAATAATTAATGTATTTTTTTCAGCGATATTACTTGTAGTGGTTCGGGCCAGGACCAGATCCTGTACAAGGATCCCGGATGAAGTTCATATCGACGATCACGAGCCACGTAAACGTTCAAGGGATCATATCCTAGTTGCCTGCAGGCTACCTGAGCGTTTCTTTCGGTGAATCGAGAATCGCAGAGAGGAATCCATTGCAGGGTCGTACGATTAAAGAATTCCAGGAAACCTAAAAACAAATCGTCATTACGGATACAGGTAAAATGACTTTTTATTAAAAAATTCCAATTGTTGTATACCTTCGTTAGTCGACGACGTGCAATTTCCATCCTTGCAAAGACGAATCGTTTCCAATGGCGGATCTCTCATCAAACTCCTTTTACTGTTAGGCTTAAGAGCGATTGAGCTATCCCCGCTAAGTGGCTTCATGATGATCTCGTGACCTGCAGCGCCAATGGCTTTCAGGGTTCCAAGCACCAGGATACCGACGTTAGGTGCGAATTGCATCACGACGTCCGGATAGATATACAAAGTCGCTTCCGGCATCACGGTAATGTCAGATCGGACAACGTAAGATTCTGACCTGGGGTACAAAGACAGACTTTCCAAGATACGTCCACCCAAATTGTTCATGTCAACCTCAGTCTTCAATTCAAATGACGCCGAAATCGATGAGTCCAAACTGTCAGTAGCCAAATACGGCCTAAAATTCGCCACCGCATGATCATTCCAGTCGTCAAAGTCGAAGATTTTCTGCCTGATTTGTGCATCGTCCGCTGTTCCCCACCAATTTTCGGACACGTCCACCACGTTATTAATTTTAGCCGTTTTTATGCCAGCTAACAATTCGTAGTCCAATGAATTATCGCCAAATAAATTTCTGTTCACCCGCACTTTTTGAATACCATGAAATCCAACTACGTAAGTCGGTGTATTGTACATTTGATGAAAGCCACGACTAATGAGACCATGATGATTTTGTTTAACTTCATTGAAAAAAAAGTGAGCGTGAACTTCGCCTAAAATTTCTGACTGACTGTCAGCCTTAAATTCCACCATGTATGTTCCACTGTTTTGCAATATTCGATTATTATTAATTCGCATTTTCTTTTCCATTCCACGGATTGATATTAAACCAGTTTTGCATCGGTTACTATCAAACTGATTGTGAGACATGTTCAGCATAGCGAAGTGGCCGTCTACTACAAAACTGAAATGGTTGTTGTTTTGCCAAGTATTGTTACCAAAGTACAGAGTGTGAGTGAAGTTTTCATTGTACTGCCAAACATATGGTAGTGATACTTCAAAGCCACCAGCTTGATTCCTCTCAATTGTGCTATCTTGCATAATCCAGTGAAATAGATTATTCGAGTGTCTCATATCTCTACTAAATTGTAAAATACCTTTACCATTGTCGGTAATTAAGGTATTGTTCACGTGAAATGATATTTCGGATATATTCGATTCAAACACGTTCCAGTGAGGAGAATGTATGTGAATGGCCTCCTCGGTATTATGCGAAACTTCGCAATTAATTAGACGAATAGATTCATTAGCTTTTCTCAAGTAATGATCACCAATCTCGTCTATGTAACGATTATAGTAAGAGGCAAGAATTCCTTTCTTGTTTCCTTTGATTTTTACATTTGACATAGTTAGCGTCGGAATTGGGCCCTTGACAATTTTATTACGAATATCCTGCAAACGGAAAAAAAAACATTTTTATCGATAATTTAATCGCTAGTGAAAAACGTTATTAAAAATTGTATTTTAATTACCTGCACAGGAGCCGGAAGTGCTGTGAGAACCATGACTGTACCTCCTAGTGCATTGCTTCCGCTTCGATACTCCAGTATAACTACGAATGAACTGGACGCTACTGGAAATACAGTCAAGTCTCTTTTAACATGCCAAATGTTCCCTTTGTGAATGATGTGTTGCGAATCGTGAAGAATTATTTCTTCGGTGCTTCGATTGTGAATGGGATTAAGAAGTTGAATCCCAATAACGTATCCTGGAGTGCACTGAAATTTGCATATAACCACTGTTACAAGTCTATTCATTATGAGAACTATCAAATTTAATAATTGTAATATTATAAAAATAATACTCACGTGTATATTTATACGCCGCTCAAGATTTTCTCCAATGTACTTGGATGTTACTAAATATTTTGTTTCTCCCGTAGATAATTTAATATCCGTACTACCATCTGCTGGTACTATTATGGGATTGTAGGGTGTATCAACTGTCATATCCGGCGATCGTACAAACCATCCAGCTAATTCTCTCTGCTGTACCGCAGAGAAAGCTGGATTATGCCTGACCCCGGCGATTTTATTATTTTCAATTTTTGAATTGGTAATGCGAAGACCCAACTGCTTGAAACTAATTCCGCTACCGCCATTATTTGAGAAATCACTATTTTTCACAGTGTTCACGGCGTCGGCCGAATAAATGTCAGAGTACAGAACACCTAGACCATCCTGTAGATTGTTCACTACCTTAATGCCCTCCAGGGAGTGACGAGCAAAGTCGATTTGCAGAGCTACGAATCAAAGTTATTTGTCATCAGAGATAATATTTTAAGTAAAAAAAAAAATTATATTTACCTGGTTTAAATGAACTCGTAGTGTAATCTAGTAAACCAGCTTTCTCGATGGTTATGTATTGCAAGTCGCTTCTCTGCGCCAAAGGACCTAATCTGAGTCCGGCCCATGCGGCCTCCGAACATCTGACTCCGACATCGTTGTCGTGTGTACAGGAATTCTCAAATTCTCCCTGACTCTCAGCTTTGCACTTAGATACGTCAATGTCATCGTCAGTGCATTGCACATTGCTGAGAATAATATCCTCATTCGTCCCGGCACTAGGAATCTGAGATCGTTCCATGAACCAGTTATCTGATTCTAATGTGAGCCCCAATTGATGACACACTAATGCTGCGTCACGAATAGTCCAACCATAATTACAGACCGTACCCCATTTTTCACCAATTCGAACCTTAACAGTAACAGATACGATTGAATAAATTTATCCAGGTACATATAAACATTTTAAAACAGTAATACCAACCTGTAAACGGCCTTCCAGGTTTGTTTTACCACCCAAAAGTCTAACAGGTACTGAATCAGCTTCGTCGAGTCTAACCATTTCAGCAAGTGTTTCATTTTCAGGTTCTATTATAATTTCTTCCTTGAGGGTCATAAGAATATCGCTGGGTCCTTTACCACGGGCGTCCAATTTGCCAGCCACCATCATTCCCACAGCTGGTGGAAATCTCAAGGTAACTCCTGGCTGAAGAATAAGTTTACCACCTGGTCTAATGTTGATATCCCGCCTGACGATGTACTCTCCAGCCTGCAGAATTTCCTGTCCGTCAACCTCACCACCCACCAAATTCGTTCCAGGCGTGTTAAACTGGGCTACGAACGTTGGATTCGAAATGATCGTATTGGCACTAGGATTGCTACTATGCAGTAAGTAGGGTATATATTCAATTTTTGCCAGATTATATCTGTCTTTCCTAAAACATAAAAAACAAATGATTTAGTAAAAAAAAAAAAAACACATTTTCATAGTACCACTACTATACCAAAATACTGTGCGAAATATACCTATGAAACAATCTCTCAAATATTTTCTCTTCTTGAGAAAAACCAAGCCAATTGTACGTACAATTGATAATTTTACTCTGGTCTTCTAAATGGGAGCCAATCTCGTACTGGGAATCGAGATTGTGCAATATGTTTCGAAAAATATGAACATTACTGGATGAGACAACAACAGCCGCGGAGACTCTTGATCGTGGAATTAAACGTGATCCTTGTATATCACTGTTGTCAAAGGGTTCTCGTACACGATTGTCACGTACAAAATTTCTTGTAAACAGTAGCTGCTGAACGTCGCTATATGGCGAGAGTCCAATACTGACAACGTACACGCCACGATTATTGTAAAACTCATTGTGCTGAATTACAATATCTGCCGGCAAAATATTGAATTCCTCGTAGAGAGGATTCTTGACCAATATACCGCCATAAGTATGTTCTTTAAAGTGATTGTACTCGACGCAACCCTTCATATTTAAAGCTGGACTCAATTTAATACCCAGCTTTGCATTCTGAATGAATACATTATGGCCAATTTGTAGCCACAATAATCCTTGATTGTATCGCCAACTGGACTCTACCTGTACAGCTGTTTCTGTGCTACTGTTAAACCAATTTCCCGTTACGTTTACGTAGGAATTGCCTGTAGAATTCCCGACCTGCAGCAAAACAATTTTCATACAGTACGCCAGCAACGATATACGGTTTGACTATACTGATAAATTCTAACAAAGATCTCTTACCAAAACACCAATATCCTTGTTCCTAAATATCTCAGAGTATTCAACAACAGTTGTCTGATTAAAATGAATATACTCAGTATAGGAACTGTCATTTAACCATACAGCAAAGCCATAACCCTGATTGGAGGATATACTGGTACGTGAGATATTTCTATTTCCTCCTATGACTGTGATGTTAATTCCGTCGCCTCTGTTGAACGAAATTCGGCTTTCCGTAACGTTCACGTCGACAGCGCCACCAAGGACGTGAACACCACCAACGTGGTTATTATTCGACACTGAAGTATCATGAATATGAAGCGCTGAACGAAGTTTCTCAACAGCAATCCCTCTTCCGTTATTATCAGCAATTGTACTGCCGGTTACATTGAGGTCGTACATTTTTTCTGTAAGAATAGCCAATGATTATGAACCATAAACAAGTAAATTACAATCCAGCTAAACTAACTAGAACTTACTGTATCCCGAAGAAAGTCGTATAAATGCGATCATTTGCGTGTAAGATTGGGCATTAAATTTTATAAATAAATTCTGACGAGTTGTCGTCACACTCTGTGGTAAAGTTCCATTTCTAACGCTGACCCGAGCCAGGAGTCTTTCGCCGTTACTTACGCCATCGTAAACTTCTATGGTAGCACTGTCATTTCTGTCAGTTTTCATTTGCAGGAATTGCAGGGTCAGTACGTGGCCGGGTTGGGTAAAAATATGCTAAAAATTATTTTTAAAAATATGTATATAGATATATCTGTCTAAATAATTAAATGTTATAATATACGTAATCCTAATTCGTTACTTACCTGTGGGCATCGTTTTGGATTTGGCGCATATTTATTTTGCTCCATAGAAATTGTAATGGGAAATGTTTGGCTTGTTGTTGTGGGAAATGTGCAGAGGTCGAAGACATCCGCCCGGTCAAGCTTGTCGTCAGGTCTTTCGTCATAGTGGACATATTTTATTCCATCAGCTCCATTATCAAGAACGACACAGTTATCAATGTGTGCTAGTCCAGATGAACTATTCATGTAGATTCCATATCCTGATAACAACAGACAATCAATATTCCAGTTACCATTGAATATACATACAATATCAACGGTCATACAAAATAATCATCCTCACCTTTGTTACTACGTATAGTACAGTCTTTTAGAATAATTGGAGCGTCCGGAGAGGTAATATTTATACCCGTAAATGCTGAATGAAGTATCGACAAGGATTCCATCTGGGGTGGTACACCCTCGATATGAAGAGCGGAAGTGACGTTAAATTCTCTTCCGGTGCCTGCATACCTACGAATACGAATTATAAATTATTTCAGTCTGTAATTAATTTCCATAAATAAGAAAGAAGAAACCTACTTGATATCGACGTATCTCAGAATGGACTTCGACCTTTTAATATACATTGTATTTTCTTGTATCAGAGGCTTGTCGTAAACTGCACCTTCGAATCTGAGACCTCGCCAATGCCTAACGGCCTGAGTCGCACCGTCATGATGTGGAGAACATGAGATGCCAAGGTCAGGATGATAGTCTATCAAACGCATATCGAATCATTCAATACTGTTTCAATTAATTTTCATATTATTAAATAATTATAACCTTACCACAGACTCCAGCACCGAGTTGCCTGTTAGACCACTGGTCGCAACTTTGCAGGGATTCCTCGGTACCTCGGCACTGCGGTTGTTCGTATAGAAGACGTGGTTTGGCTGGCCATTGTCTATCCATCCAGCCTACCCATCGGCCACCTTGTAGACCCAATTCGCGACAGGCAGTCTCCAGATCGGCACGTGTCCAACTATCAATTAATAACACGCATTAGAACAGGCTACGGCTTGAAGAAACTATTATTACTTGATACAATAGTATAGAAATGAATTTATTGATATTGAGAAATTATTTGACTCAATAAACCTCGAGTGAAGGACAATTTTTTTTTTACTTACTTTCTTGAGTTTGTACAAACAGCACGCCATTCGCCCTGGTGAAGAAGCTGAAGTCGACCTTCCAACGGACTTGGACCATCCACCAGACGAATAGACCTTGGCTCAGGTTGACCGGACGGAGTCTCTGCACTCGTTAATATTATGGGCTTCTCTGGTTCGCCCTGAAAGTATAAAGGATTACTTTAGTAAAATTACTTGTACGCATTGGTACATGAATGAATCTTAAGTCGGAGCACATGTGAAGATTTAATGTTCAGATAAAATTCATATTCTTTTTTGCCATACATACAAGGACAGTGATGTTCCTTCATTTCAGGAACAGGTCAAGCGCTTAATTTAATTTTGATTATTTTATCAGCACGAAGAAATATGAAGGATACAGAAGAACGTGCGATGATAAGAAGTCTGGTGGAATTTTTTGAAATATTTTGGAAACTATTAATTTTTCAATTAATGAAATATTTATTAATTCCATCACGAATAATTTGATTTCACGTCACGAATGAAAGTTTAAATATCGCAGCTCACTCGATCGAAGGGGAAAATTCGTTACAGAGAAACGGAAAGTAAGAAAAGAAGAAGTGCCTCAAGAACAAAAACTTACCTATCCCATAATCGAGACTCGAATGACGAGTCTCGACTAGGAACATGCCTTTATAAATACTGTAAATCCATATAAAAACTATACCAATTCCCGTTTGAACTGAAATATTTCATTGTACTGTACTGACCGCCAGATAAGTCTGTTTAGATACAATAGTCAATCGACTCTACTACGAACGTGTTTAGCTACTGTACGTCACCAGTGTACGATGCTTAGAATATTAGAAAATAAAATTCATTCGAATAAATCTAATTTTTCACTACACTTTTACTAATAAAAATTGTGTGAATCATCCACCGATAACTTACAATGTACATAAAGATACGTTGCGCAGGCTGTACTGATAAGCATGATAAGATTCCCACGCGATTTCAAAAGCACTATAAAAATTATAGGTATTCCGCATTTTATAATATAGCAAAAGAAACACTGTATACCGCAAGAATATATTTTCCTGATATAAATAATGATTAAACGATGATATTCTATGAAGAGGTAAATCTTGAGGAATAGGGGACTTTCTAACGTTGAAGTGCATAAGAAGATGACCCCTCGGAAACGCATTTCATCCGTGTACCAACTCCATATACCCATGTAAAATAAAAAATGAATTTACGTCATATTTTTGTTATCGGCAGTTATCATGCCCCGATAACTGATAAAATTAGCCCATGACAAAAGATAATACACTAAGTGATCTACAGTGTGATCAAAAAGTTATTATCCACGGTACTCAAAAAATCGTGTCTGTACCTAAGGATTCTAATCTGTCTGAAAGACGAGGACGTGATAGGTCAACACATGTTAACTGGAGTCGAGAATGACTCGTTGACCTATGACCTGCAATGTGTCGCGGAGGCGGCAAAGTTGATTCACCCATTCATAACCCCAGCTTCCCATCGTTAATTAAGAAATTAGACAAAGCCCAGTTCCTTGATCGTTCGACCAATTAATAATTGCATTAGATAGGTTATGGAGAGCAATAAAAAAATACTGAATGGATCTTGACTTTTCTTTCTCTCTTTCAAATACTACAACCTTCGGCGTCGTACGATTATCAGAGCAAAGCGTGGGTCTGCTACCCAATCCTGCACTTAATGGTCCCCAAGTTCATGGTACTTTAATAGGGCTAAAACACAGCCCTGCGCACGCACTTGCCGACACTTACGCACTTTACGCCACCCACGCAAATTTCATGTTTTCGTCCTGGACTCACGTGGGAATTATAACAATTAAATCTAATTACCGGTAAAATCCCTGGGCTTTCTTCTACGCCCTTAAACGGAGGGACGAGCGCACGTAGGGCGTACCATGAAGAATCAGATAAAACGCAATGAATAAATTTTACTTAAATCGTAACACGGATTTCAAATCTCTCAAAATTCTATGCTCTATTAAATATTCACTGTATCGTGGAGCAACTTGTATAAGAATATGTCATAGAATAATAATTAGAGAGCTAAGAAGAAAATACACGAAGAAAAATGATTGTACGAAAAATAAGAAAGATATACGAAAACGAAGTGAGTTAACGTAATAACCAAGACTATCGATCGTTATACGGTAAAGTAATATATTTCCTAAAACGGCTTCCCTCTTCCGGTATCACGAGTAGATGGGCGTGTCGAGTAAAAAGGATGGTCAGATACTCTCTTAGTTTATACATTATTCATAGTCTTTACGTGGTGCGATCAAACCGTAACGTATTTTATGTCGATGCATATGATATATATATATATATATATTCCTTTCACGTAAGAAATTTTTTAAAATACGAAACTTTCCACCCTCAATAATATTCTGGACTCAACTAGTCTACTCCGTTCTTTCACGGTACGAACCACACGGTACCCACTTCCGGTAGCTTCCAGGTTTCGGGCCAGTGATCTTTACGGTCAGGACTGGAGAGAATTGAATCATCGATGTGCCGTTTCCTCGAGTTTTGACTTGGAACGGTAATTCGGAAACGTTTTAATTTACCGTAAGTTTCGCTCGATTAGTCGGTTACGTTAGGGCGTGGACGTAGTAGGCTAACGTGATATAGATCTGATGGTGGTAGATCTGGGTCAGCCTAAAAAGTAAAGAGCTTTATATAGACACGAATTTTTTGTTTCGTTTTTATATAGAATTATTTTATACAAATTTTTCTGTAAATGATTAATCATTTGTCACGAACGGATTTCCTTGAAGGGACCATTGTGAATGATGGGTTGTATTGTTTACTCATTGTGATGACGACCACCTGTTCCTATGATATGTTGTATGCATGTTATGCACCACGGGTACCATAAGTACCCCATTCACGCATTTCTGGTATTTCCGGTCTGCGAACCATCTCTTTCTCCATTATTGTAATTTCACAGCATCGTTCTATGATTAGTATTAAATATATATACATATATGTATATATATGTGTTGTACAATCTGTCTAGAAATTAATTGTCTATACAATTAATTAATTGTATTTGCAAATATTCATTAACGAAATCATCTTCTATTGAACCGATAACAATGCTAATGTAGTGACTCTCTTTACTATGCTAAGTGACACTGTCCTTATTTAATCACGTTACCGGAGTAGATTGCTTAGAAAATTGCATTAGGTAACGAGACATTACCGTCAATGATAAATTGACTATTTTCTCCTGTGTTTAATCAGGGAAAAGTGGATCTAGTTATGCAATAGTAAATTTAGAAAATCCTGAAGCAATACTATTGTCATCATCATCATCATCACAAGCACTAATTTGAAAAGATGATTCATTGATTTATTTATTAGAACATTCTAAGCTACATTTTCTAATAAAAAAAAAAAAACTGTAAAATTGTTCAGCTTCCAGTAAAATTGAAGTGGAGCTGGCTAATTATATGATGCATCCAATGAGTGTAATTAGGAAACTATATCTATAGCATGATAACAAACTTTTTGCTCGGGACACGATTGTACTTAACCATATCTGCGCTATAAAAAAATATTATAAAATTGTATAAAAGTTATGGAAACATCTATTTGGAAATTTTGAAATTTCTTTAGATCAGTCTACAGTAATGTAACTAGATGAATTAGAGATCGTCTTCTAGAATTACAATGCCAAATGAAAAATGCTATTAAGTGTACCAAGGCATGTAAGACTATGAAATTACATACGAGGATAATAATTTCTTATTTGCAATAAAAAAAATTGCATTCGACTCTCTACATTGATAAAAAGAAAATCAAGTGTTTGTAATTTTCAAAAATTGTTCTAGCCCTTTGATATAATCTCTCATCTAACTTCTTTATCAAATATCACTGTTCGTATTATTTGAACAATATAATTAACAAAACCAGGGTAAAAGCACAGTGGATATTTCATACGTTTGCCATTACATAGTCACTGGCATCTGGAAGATACACGCACAACACGCAACTGTACATAGGTTACGTTGGCGTCCTCCTGACTGGTTTGTGTGACAGAGTCGAGTTTATACGGCTACATAATTTATGCGTATATGCCTGAGAACATATAGTACATAGTTCAGGTACATAAGGTTCACAGAGTTTCTGAAGAGTAACGGCAAAACCGTCTACAGCCATTAACAAAAGCAACTCTGTTTCTAAGCGTTACTATAGGAGAGTTAGATTGTTCTATGATAATTACAAAAATAATCTTGTAAAATAATACAGCAGTGATATCGATTTTCCTAATTATACTTTAGCCATGCACTATTTGCATTTAGATGCTCCATTAGTTTTCCTTTTTCGTAGATACCCTGTGATACCGTTCAGCTGTGTTATTGATTTCCAAAGCCTAATCCTATATTACCTAAAATCCTTGAAAATATAAATTAGATTGATTGCCCGATACGTTATATGTCATGCTACCTGTTCACAGATTTTTTAAAAATAAATCTATATAACTGTCTGACCCATCTTCAGCAGTACAATTATAAACTAGGCTACACGAACGTGACTCATAACGCACGGAAATATGATTCATATTGGCCGTAGCTATGTCGTAGTCATCAGCAATTTCGCAAGAATTAACATTCCAAAGTGACAATTAGTATTATGAGCGTGGAGTAAATTTTCGATAATCATCCGTCGGTATCAGGTGCTGATATTTTTCAGCAATGAAATTCGCCTGTGAAATACAGAGAAGAGTAAGTCAGTGCGCGTCAGGTTTAAAGAGATAATTCGTGTTGGTAATACCTGTGGCACACTCGGGTCTCGTGCCGACCGATAAGATAAGCCCATTTTGATAAGACCTTCTCAGGTGCATAAATACACAGTAGTAACGTTAGAATGCCTATTGTACTCTAGGAGGAGTCCAATAGCAATGTAATTTACATACGTATCTCAAAATTGCACATGCGTGTCAAATGCTGTACACGTGTTCTCCAAAATGGAATTGTGGTAACAGGTTCCCAAGGTAATTCTAGATAATAGGAGGATATTTATGATATATCAGAAAACTCTTGGGATACTGGGACAAATTATTGAAGGGTTCGTATTCCAGGACAGGTTGCAGGTAGATGATATTCAGTCCCTCACGCACGCTGTTCCTATATGTACCTTGAGCGTGTAGTATATTATATATACCCACGTGTGTGTACATACAATAGAGGCTATTAGGCTGCCAAAAAGTCAGGCACCCTTAGAGAATGTTTTATGCGAAGAATAGGGGATGCTAGCGAGGAATTTTTTTCAGAAGTTACAGGAGCCAAGCTGACTGTGATCAGAGTCTTTTTTACTTTCTCATTCTCGTTATATTCTTCTTGATTCGAATTCTCCTTCTCTTTCTATCCGAATGGACAAAGAACATTCTTCCATCCGAGCGTCCGACGTCACGACGCTGCTGTCACAAAAGCATCCAGAATGCGATAAAACGAAGAATATATTAAGAATATAAAATTTCTTTACCTTGGCAGTAATCACACCGCGGATGGTGATTCCTATCATAGGGGCAAACCGGATCTCGACACCAGATTCTACAACGAGCTCACCGGCACGCTCGACGAAAAGATCTTCACGAAGTAAGTAAGGACTTCGT
Organism: Cephus spinipes; assembly: GCA_963971525.1. NCBI lineage: Eukaryota > Metazoa > Arthropoda > Insecta > Hymenoptera > Cephidae > Cephus > Cephus spinipes. The sequence continues at coordinate 5,055,478 of OZ020580.1, read as the reverse complement.
GACCTTTCCAATAGCCTTTGACCCTTGGTGATCCGACCTCCAGGTAGTTCAGTAAAATCCTGAACTCCATTTCCACTACTGGAACCAACAAAACTGGGCTCTGTGTAATAAATAGTTGGCTGATCTGTCGAATCGGATTGTGATTGCGACTTCACCAGAGTCAAGATACTCAGGAGAAGACATATGAAGGATAAATTCATTGTCCAGGACATTCTAGCGCACGATTAAACACAGTATAGATTCACAGGTTTATCACATGTAAACACAGATATAGCAAACGACTTGCACTTTCCTTGATAATTATCACCAGTTTCAAATTCCAATGCAGGCAAAGGTATCAGGCTGAGTCACTATACTATCCTGGGATTATTCGCCAGATATAAAATGTCATTGCTTAATCAGCCACAACTGTACCATAATTATATATTCACTACTCCAAAACAATATAGAATCCTGTACCAATATCATTGTTAGCTAACAATTTAATCCTCAGAATATTTCGCAACATAGCGACTATACTAAAAACATTTGAAGTATTTTTCCCAATTTTTTTTAACAAATCACAGAATAGACACCTTTGATATCTTACTAGGATACCATAAGAACACATAGCATTGTTCCAACTGGATTTTCACCACAAGAAGACTCTCACTTCCATAGTCTTCAATGAACACTTTATGGTCACACAGTAGACTCCTTATAACACAACAAATTGTTATAGCATAAACATTCACTCACTATACTTAACCACATGAAAATTCACTTTTCACCGTGGTACTACTACGCCATACCTGCGTCACCTGGGATAAACCATGTATCTCCGTATAACCATCGTTATGGATCAAGATCCATGGATTTCAACACTCGCAGAAAATCGTCGCAATATGACGATCTGATATCTTTCATGAGAAAGATCAGAAATGCAGTTCGCCTTGGAGGAATGGCTGAACGCTACTACGGTTGCATGGTGCACTGTCGAGGATGCTTTGCGAGGGGCGCCACGGCCTCCTGGCGTTTCATTGGGTGCGGTTTCACTAAAGCCTGATGCTCGCCGCTTGGCTCTAGAAACGAATGCTTTCGAAAAGTATCGGCCGTCACGTGACTTCTACGTCACGCAGGTTGTGAAACAGGTGAGTAACTACCTTTTGATTCCCACTACCTCCACGACGCTGGCCAACGGTGTGGCGTCTCACCTGAGTGTTCTCCAGGCGAGTTTGAACGCTGGTTGCCGTGGTAACGTACCGAATAGTGGGTAAACATGGTAACTGTATTTGAACTTCTTTCGTCCACGAAAGTATCGCGGGTTGCCACTCGCAAGGCGCAGCTTAAACAAATTTAATATTTAATGGAATAAGTTATACAAGAGAGCCATTTCAAGGAATATTAGTATCTTTGAATTGATATGGAAGTTGGTATTTTAAACTTGTCCATTTGTTATACACAGTTGTTCGATTTTAGTTAGTTGTTAATTCGCCGAATTTAAAGATTGCTTGTGAAGACTTTAGAAAGATGGCGCAAAAATGTAACTGCTATACCGACGGTTGCATCGGTGTCAGTTTACGTCAAGGATTTTACTTTTATAAATTTTAAATAACAATTTGCTTAGGCAGTTTATTGTGTAAACTGCTTATATGAAAGGTTGAATGGAATTTATTTTCTTGAATATTACCAACTAGATTGTGGTACTAGGTTTTATTTTCTTCCTGAATGTTTAATTAACTTTATAGTGAAAATGAGTTCTTTTCTAACCAACATACTCCTTACAGCAGGTAACGAAAAAGTTTATTGTTTATTTGCCTTTATTATTATTAAATTTATTGGAAATACTATGTAATAAAGACTTACCTATATGTATAATAGGGTATTTGCTATACGCTGGAATATATTGTTTGCTTATAAAAAAAATTGATATTAAATGAATTCTAGGAAACAATGAAAAAATTGACCTCAACGAGAAAATAAATGAAATAAAAGAACGAGTTTTAAACCTTAAATATGAGGTCAAAGACTTTATGGATCACAATTACATTGAATTTACTCCGCAACTTAAAAGTAATGAAACCCTGGCAAACAAAGCTGAATCACTTATTAATGAAATGAATATTCTTCAAGCACGGGTCGATGGACAAGTACGTAGCACTTATTGTTAGTCTAATTGTGCATTTTGCAGTTAATAGTAATTATTATATTTTCAGATTAAAATAGAGCTGTCTGGATCCACAAGAGAGTTACAAAGTTTATCAGATGCTTTAAAAGAATCTAGTATAAGCATCAAGCTTTCTAGCCAACTCTTAGAATTGCATAATGGTTTAAGAAGCATCGAAACATATAAGCAACAAAAACGTTATGTGGATGCTGCAAGAACTATTCGACATGTCCAATTGTTATTGGAGAGTCCCGATTGTGACTTACAGAGTGTGGATATATTTCATTCGATAATGAATGAGTATGGTCAAGTGCATAGCTTGTTTCTTGGTGATATTTCTGCTCTTTGGCAGCAACACATTAGTTGGAATGCAATTGAAGAGCCATCTAAAGCATTATCTGTTACTCTCACTATACAGTGTAGATTAGAAGAAATTCAGGATCTGATCCAGGCATTACATTATGTTGAAAATCTCACTAATTGTCTGAACAATCTTGCAATGAAGCTTATGAATCATGTAATTGGTCCTTTAATTAATTATGTATGCGATGTCCATGTACTTGATGAAACAGTCTTTAGTGTGAAAACAATAGACAAGAAAAACAAGCCCTGCTATGAAAGTGTCTTGTACAATCTGAAGCTGCTCTTCCAATTCTTACATCAACATTTGAATGTAACCCTGGAAGGAGAACAGAAATTATTGGCTGAATTTCGTAATAGCGTACTCAAACCACTTTCTGACATGTTAATAAAAGACTGTATAGCTAACACAATTCCTAGTTCAAGTGCAGAGCTTCAAAAGTTTGGACCTGTGGTTAAAGCTATTAATGAATTCCAGGATTATCTCATTGAAATTGGTATGTCTCCATTATTATTTCCCTGTTCAGCTATATATATGAATTAATTTCAATAACAATGTGAATTTTCAGGATTTATAACTGATCAGCAATTGTTCTTGTCTGATTACACAAAAAACATAGATAGTTTATTCATTGATAAGATATGTCAAGATCTACTGGTCAAAGCTCGAGTAATAATGAAGAAGGATCTTCACGATTCGATTAAGCATGAACCTCGGGTATGAATGTTATTTCGATATTATCATTTATATATTTCATACTTACTGTGTTTTTTTGTTTAGGAAGCTTTGCAGTTTCCTGAAGAAGCTTTAGACGATTATGGATTAGAAATAAACAGAAAACTTAGCAAAGTTACATTCCAGTTACCTGCATGTCAAATAAGGTAAACGCACAGTTATCAATTAGTACATTAACACAGTTTACTAATATTTAAATTTATAGTAAAAGTGTGCAAGAAATAATGGAACTGGTAAGGGGAATCTTGGAAGAGGCATGTTCGAGTTCAGAAGTTTGTTCAGTAAGACTCTTCTATACCAGCAGAAATGTATTTGAGATGTACGCTGGATTAGTACCAGAACATCATAAAAAATTCCTGGAGACTATTCCCCAACAAGTTGGTGAGTGCATACGCCTCCAATTTCCAAATTTTATACTTAATCCATAGAAACTTACCAGCCATTCTATGTACGAATTTTCATACAGCTCTCTTCCACAACAATTGTATGTACCTTGCACATAACTTGTTTACATTGGCACACAAATACAGAAGAAAGTTGCCTGAGCTGTTCAAGGCACACAATTTAACATATGTAGATCTGCCTTTACTATTACGTACAGTTGGTATGGAGTACTTCTTAGAACATATGAAATATCAAAGAAATATTATTATTGACATTATTCGAGATTCCGGTAACTATTTCCACATTATTGATTACTATGAAGAATCTTCCTTCATATTCCATTTGCTCTACATCGCTAATAATCTTTATCAGGGCTCTCAACATTGGGTCAAACTCCAGAATTACCCCCAAGTACTGAACGCGCCATGAGACAATGTATCAGACAATTAGAATTGCTCAGAACTGTATGGCTTGGTGTATTACCTGTTAATATATATTGCAGAGCCGTGGGTAAGTTCCCGTAAAAATATTATTTGCATTATTAGTATAAATTACGTAATTAACGTATTAATTGGACGACAGGTTGCATAATGAATTCAATGGTGGAAGACCTAATAACCAAGGTTACTAACGCCGAGGACATTCCTGCAGACGTCGCGACAGAATTAGTCACGCTTTTGAGCATGATAATCAAACGAGGACCATCCATATTTCCGGTAAGTGATAACAGGAAGTCATTAATCCACTGAGGTAACAATATTAAATTGAAATTTCAAATGAAAATTACAAATTAATTTTTTTATTGATTACTCTGTGTATATACGATACACTGAAAGAAATAATGCAGTTTACGCCGTTTTAATATAATATATCCCATACTGCCGATTCTCCCATGTATTCCTGTAAAAATGAAGAATGTAGAAGACATTATTCATACGGCTTCGTGTACGACGTTTTGGAATTTTATAGAATTTCTTCTTATTTTTCAGGATCCTGATTCGGTGCAGCGCCACGTGCGGAAATGGCAAAAGCTGACTGAATTGATAAAAGTTCTTGGAGCATCCTTAAAAGAAATTGAAGATAGGTGGGAAAATGGTAAAGGACCTTTAGCACGTGAATTTTCTAACGTTCAAGTAAGACAACTAATAAGAGCTCTTTTCCAAAACACCGAACGCAGAGCTATCCTGTTGGCCTCTATTAAATAATTCCAATCTTTGTATATATAATACGAATAAGATAATAAATAAGAAAATTATTCATTTTTACGTATAAAAAATGGTTTTTTACTCGTACCTCTGTTGCATATCCTGAGGTTTCATTACACTGAAATACTTACGAACAGTCATTCCACAGTATTTAGAAATAGGTGTCGAACAATGGATATCATCTGGTAGCTACGTACTCTCCGAATATCTTTATAGAATTTTCATCTTGATGATCGAAGGTGAATCTCTGACAAATATCTTCTTGATTTCTGCACTGGGCGAATTCATCGGAGTCTTCACTTCTTATATGTATTAAAACAGAGACTGTAGGCAAAGAGTCGCACGGGCGGCGAGGCAGACGAGCGGGCAGGCAGGCAGGGTGGCGATCAGTGGTGAGCGCAAGATATTTAATTATTACTCCAATCTCAAATAATTTACAGAAGAGTTAAACATCATTGCCAAATTCTTGTGTTTTTTAGGGTATCGTTATATGACGGTCTCACGTAACAAATCGATTTTATCTGAAACTTGATGGAACTCAAATTCTCGTTTCATAATATGGAATTCTCATTATTCCAGCAGTTTGATTTCCCATTAATTAGGATTTTAAGATTCGGTACGAAGACGTAGTTTAGTACACGTTTACATGCGTCTATTTTCTTTATATTTAAAAAAAATGAAACACCGCTATCAATAGAACAGAATAATAGTAACTAAACGCCAGGCGTTTTTTTTCTTTTTTTTTTTTCATTTTTCTTTTTACGTAAAGACACAGTGTTTGATAATCCTAGATTATCGCACTCTAAACGCTGATAATATTCATAGGATCGAAAAAAAAGGAATATCTCATTATTATTGACTCGATTATAAAACATAAAAAAGGCAGCCAATGAAAAATACAAAAAGAACCTACTGAGGGACACTGGCTTCTAGTCACGCTATGTGCGCGTTCATTTTCACTGAATTATAATACAATTTATCATCAATGGAATTAAATGAAATAATACAAAATAAAAAAAAAAGGCAAAGCTTTCTGCCATAATTAATGTGGATTTTAAACGCGCTAATCAATTGCTGCTAATCATCATATTACCAGTTAATATACGAGTTAGGAGCCACGTAGTCTGTCAGTCTTTCTGTAATTTTCGTTTTTTTAAATATCGGTCTTCTTCTCGCTAATACCTCGGCTCATATTTTTAAAAAATAGTCATCACGTGAGACACGGAGACACCAGAGACTCCTAAAAGTAGAATGACGTATCTTTTTAAGGATACGATTGACTGTCTATAAAAATCGTTATTCGTAGAGTGCGAAAGAATATGCTTTAGCGTAAATCGTTATAGTAATTCTTGTAATGTATATGTACACGTCGCTGCGTAGATTGGACAGAACGAAGTCGTCGTGGCGGGTGGCTGATTGGCCCGCAGTTCAGATTGGCAACGAAGAGCAGTTCTTTTATGTGCATTCACGCAGATGACGATGACTGTGAACATGGAAGTGCAAAACAGGGTTTGACATTACTTTCACTGCCAGCACCCGGCGACGCCGGGCGTCTCCGATCGCCGAATTACTCGATCCGCTACGTCCGTGCATGCATCGGCCGTGCATTAACATTCCAGCGCTCGCAATAACCAGACTTAATTGAAGTCTCATGCATTTAAGAGATTTTGCGGTCTGTCCTTGTCAGTCGACGTTGGGATACTCGAAGTATGGCAAAAATCATTTGCCTCGTCGCGTATTTATTTCATTAATTATCATTATTATTGTCAGCTTCACAGATATGAATCTGCCAATGTGTTCAGTACCAGAGTATGTCTTATTTTGTTCTTCCATTAGCGAACGTTCGAAGTACACAGCCCGTAGAAGGATCGGATCGTATTATATCGATACGAAGATTACATATGCGACGATTAATCGAAGAATAATTCGTAGACGAAGCGCAGTCTATTTAGAGTTCATTAATAAAGAGCAGCACACGGATGTGATTAGCGCTTCAGTGGTTTTTGAGAGAATTAATTGAATACGGTGGATATGGCTTATCCCATCATGGTATCCCTTTGAAATCGCGAAAATCTCTCGGAAGGATGTTTCAATTTCGTCGATTAATCGGAGTGGCTTTAACTTCGATCCTTTCATTGATCAATCAAGCGTCGTTCGCCGTTTTACCGGCATCCCCGCGCTATTCGCTACGGGTCTTGGGTAGATTTTAGAACGAGGATTGGGTATCGTTAGTACCTGCCACGACCAGCCGGTGAGCGGCTGCGATACCTCGACGATCCGGAGTCCTTGCTGGCATAGTAGTCACCGCCGCCATCGCCGCTGGCTGTGCTGTAGCTGTCACGTGAATAGCTGTCACGAGAAGCATAACCACCGCTCCGGCTAGAAGAATAGTCGTCTCCGTAGCGGCCTCTGCCCCTACTCGTAGCACCTCTACCAGCGTAGCTTCCACCGCGATCACCGTATGATCCGCTTCCTCTGTAACCGGCGGTACTTGGACCACGGGAACCAAATCCTCTGCCACCAGCTCCTCGGCTTCCTCTGAAACCTCCTCCACCGCCTCTGCCGCCGCCACGACCGCGACCTCTTGATATTTCTACTCTTAACTTTGCACCCATTATCTCTGTGCCATTCATGTTGTCACAGGCTACTTCAGCTTCATCCTCGTTAAAGAATTCAATGAATGCGAAGCCTGGTGGATTAAAGGCAACCCAGACCTTGTTCAACTTTCCAAACTTCTCAAATTCCACCTGCAGATCTTCCTTCTTGATGCCTTCGTTCAGTCCTCCCACGTAGACCCTTGTGTAACCCTCCGGAGTCATATCTTATCTGCGAAGAGAACATAGAGCAGTGAGATTTCTATGCTTTATTATAATTTATTATTGCACTGCTTACTTTATAGGGTTATTTCAGTGGTATACACGCGCTTATTATTCAATATCTACAATTTCCTAATATTTACCAGGAATATGACACAGCACTCCAAAATGGATGGTAGAACCATCAAGTAATCCTGTCTTCGCTATATTTTTATTTCCTTGAGCCCCGAGTATCTTCTTACTATTTATAAACAGTTAAAGTGTACTCACCGTTTTTCAGCACAATATCTTCCCAAAAATAAGCTTCCTCCAACCCACTTTGATAACTTCCACACGAAAATACAAGATGACGCCGGGAAAGATGCGCGCCGCGGAATCAATAGCACAGGATCAGCCGGGGTCTACATACACAGAAACCATACCGAATATTTCAAGACCTCCAACCCAGACGCCCGGAACTGGAAACTTATTTAAACAAATTATTTTATTATGATGGGAGTCATAGCTTGTTTTGAACAAAGAAAGATACGCATTATATTAAAAAACTATTTATAAAAGCTCTAATATTTTCTTTCCTTTGTTTTTGGCAAGTAAAAGCTTTTCTAAAGATACAAATTTGACAGAGAATGCCCGCTCGATTTTATGACCTATCGATACTCGAAATGAAAGCTGCAAGAATATATATAGTTTTTCTTGAATTTCATATTTTATATATCGTGTATACAAGAATTATTGTCCGTGCTTAGTCATGTTTGTTAATAGATGAAAATCATTATCAATAATATTTATAATGCTTTAGCTAAAGGAAGAATATGCACCGATTGTATAGAATCGATCGGATCTATGTTGTACATGGTTGACAACATATTTGTATCGGCTACAAATGAAGTTCGCCCGACCGTAGTTAAACTTGGCCAGACTGATTCATACAAACAATAATGGCGTATTCCGTGAATATTTCGGTAGAAGCACCTATTGAGAATCAAATACAAGAAATTACGTATGATGGACAAGAGATTTATCAAGCGTAAGAATATTTCTATTGCAGTAGTCCTTTTATGGCGCATTAAATTTATTCTCTCTTGACTTTTTATAACGTAACGTAACCTACATATCAGTTTACCTGTACCACATTTTATTCCATTTTTATATATTGTAGGCCTCTTACATTGTCTGAAAACTTGGCAAAGATAGCCCAGAAAATTGACTTTACTAAGACTACCAATGGGGATGATGTTAAAAAGGAACAATCAGATAGTAGTGAAAAGAGTGAGGATGATACGAAGGACCCTGCAGCCTTTCAGTCATCCCTGTGGCCTTGGGATAGCGTTAGAAGCAAATTAAGGTTCTACTTTTTTCTTCAATAATTTGTTATAGTCTTTAAGCTAAATTGAACACTTATTCACATTACATAAATTTTAGGAATGCTCTGACAGAAGTATGTGTATTGGCTGATGTTCTAGCAATAGCGAAAGAAAAGAGGTACATGGTATTGGACCCTGTGCCCCAGGAGGCTGCTGAAGTAAAACAAATTGTTCAAATTTATGCCAGAAAAAAGGCCTTAGCTGGTGCTGCATCTGTACTTATGATGGGTGCTGAACGGTTGAGAAACTGTCAAAATGAATTGGCAAGAAATCGTTCCACACCAGATTTCCATATTGAATTGTTAAGACTTCGTCAAAATTGGCGGCTAAAAAAAGTATCTAATTCTATAATTGGTGATCTTAGCTATCGTACAGGTATGTAGTGTCAAAATAATATATATATCGCAGCACCAAAAACTAAGTTAAATGAATTTCAGCTGGCTCAAAATACACGCAAACGGGAATGTTTGAAGTTACAAAAGCTGAGGAAGAAGAAAAGGCTAGTACAAGCCCACCTGCTTCTCCTAATCCTAATGCTACTGTGGCTTCGGGACAATCTCATAGTTCCTCAAATACCAAGGCATCTGCACTGCGAGTTACAATTCCAAGTGAATTACAGGGTGTCGCATATATTGAAGTTCTGTGCCAAAAAGGTAAAGTAAAACTATTAATTATTGAAAAGAAGAAATCTAACAGTAAAATGAATCTTGTCAGACCAAGAAGACTTATGCAGCGCAAACATTAGTCTCCTTAACAGCAGTGCTAATAGTTCAAATGCAGATATGCATTGGCAACAAAAATTGGAAGCTGCACAGAACGTTCTATTTTGTAAGGAGCTCTTCAGCCAACTTGCAAGGGAAGCAGTGCATCTACGTGCACCTATACCACATATGGTAGTAGGAAATCAAATAATGGCTACTGTAAGCATAATAAATATTACTATGTACCTTTACATCTTTTTAAAAATATATGATCTACGGTACTACGTTTTCAATTACAGGTTCTTCCTGGAATTCAGCTTATCATAGGACTATGTCACAGTACTGGAAATGATAAGAAACCTTCAGCACCACCACCACATAAATCTGATCACGATCATGTTCTCGAACATTCCTTACATCAATTATTACGTGAAGTACATCATAAAAACACTCATCATCCATTTCCACATCCGTCATCAGGTCCTCTTGGTCCCAGTAAACGTAGATGCTTGGCTGGACCAACCGCAGCGGATAGATATGAATTAATTGAGATGACAAAAAGTCAAACTCTCCTAGAGCAGATCATCCAGCAAGCTCAACACTTCTTTATGAGGCTACGCACAGAGTATGTCCTCGACACAATAGCTAAGGAAGTGAAGGATCCTCTGATTGTATCTCACTGGAATGCGCTAAACTCTCCAACGCAATCTTGCGTGAAGATCAATATATTGACACATGGTTATGATATTGTCTGCCGCACTTCCTTGGTTGTCCACGTCGGCGAGAAATCATTGAAGTGTGTTTGTCGGGATGGCCGTGTGATGCACATGAGTTATGAACCACAGGAGTTGCGAGATTTGATTTTCTGCCAGGTAAAATTTTTGACAATATCAGGATCACGTATATTAATACTTGGTAATACTATAATGTAATTAATTAATTAATATTGTTATTTTCTAGATATACCAGCATCAGATAACCGCCGTTCAGGCACTGGCCAAATGCATGGGTTGGCAGTTCCTGGCAAACAGTTCTCATCTTGGTCTTGGCGCTGTGGAGCCTCTTGGTAATGCTAGTAGTTGCATCCTGGCTTCTCCCATTGGTGACAGGTAAAAATACCTCAGAAAGTTAATCAGAATATTTTCCAAATTTTATCATGTCATTTCTTCCCAGGATGATTGCAGTAAGGTGTGAGCCGCAGACAGGGGTACAGGTGGCAATAGCTCATTCCCCCAGGAAGGACTTCTTTCCGGGTCAATTAGTGCGGGAAAGAAAATGGGAGAACCTGGGTGGTTCATTCAAGGAAGTACGATGGGACAAAATGGAGGGGAAAAATTTTGTTAATAAAATGGAATTGCTCATGGCTTCCCTTACCAGCTCATAGACTTTTGTAAGAAAGTGTCATTTGGTTGAACAGATTTTGGTAAAACCGTGAAACAGGGTAAAGATCAAGTAATCAGAACCTTCGTCTTTGTCTTCAGGAATTTTCATATCTTCCTACGATATAATATCTCTTCGTGTCGATATATTTTTTCTTTTTATCTGGAAAATCATCGAGGATAAAAGGACTTATTGGTACCGCTAAATCGGCAAAAAAACATCTTTGGTCTCTACGCTTCTACATTCGAATTCTTAAGCTTAATCGTAATTCGAATATCGAATTTGATTTCGCTCTAATCTCGAATAAATATAAAGCTTGTAGACGTTTTGTACGAATAAGATATTACGTTAAATTTAATACTCGTACAATACTTCTACTGCTTAGAAGCAATATTGCGTAACGGTGTCTGTATTATAGGTTGTTTATTGTTTTCATAATAAAAGAAGTGAAAAATAAATAATCTCATTCTTTCTCTTATAGTTAAATGTATCCTAGAAGAGTGACAGAGAACTTGCATAGAGATAAACGCTCGTGTTGCATTTTCCTTCATTTTTCACCTCATTTTTTTTTTATTACAAAAATGATTTTCATCGAATGACATAAAATGTAATAAGAATTAGATGGAAAGTGGATCACAAAAAGATGTAAAATATACATGACATTTTATATTCACCTAAACTACATTCATCAACAGGTTATTCTCTCGATACAAAAAGTAATCAACAATTCCTTGTGGTTTTGAAAATCCATTCCAACAAGTCATTTTGATATTTCCTTTTTTTTTGTGTTACTTGAATGAAGGTAACAATAATAGTAAGGTCTGTTATGATTGTTATTAATGTTATTACCATATAACATGTAGGAATGAGTGAAGTGAGGCAACACCACATGTACACATATATGTTTGTATAAACATATACACATATATATGTATTATTTTCTATCAGTGTTCCTTTAATATTGTACCAGGATGCTATCAATTGAATTGCTTTTCTTAACGAATCACCATTATGTTTATTTAAAAATTTAATTCGGCCGTATACCTGCTTTTATTTAAAGGGACTGACTAATGGCTCGACCAAGGTAGCCAAAAGATTAAAACTGAAGCAGAAAAAGATGCCGCAAAAAGGACAAATAGCATCACTTTAGAATTTAGCTCGTTAGAACTTCATATTTAAAGATAGCAAAGTATTATGCACATAAATGCGTATTACAATTGATAATGCTGAAGAATTTGCGAATTTGGTGAGCGGTAGAACAGACAATTGTCTTTGGCGTCCCCTTAAGTTTAGCAATAATCAAAATGTATAAAATATAATTGCTAATGTTAAATTTCTAGCACATACGTTACAAGAGGTTCTCACATATTGACGAAGACGATAAATTTGGATGGAATATCATGATCCTTATCATTATAAAAAGGCGTTTCCAATCGACGATAAAGCACATTGTTAATGAAAACATCGACAAAGCACCTTTAGGGAAAGTTAATTCTAAAAGCCTAGCCATTAGTCTTTTGTTTCGTTGTGTCCCGTGTATTTATTTGTCATCGAAAATAGAGTAATAATTTAAGTTGATCATCATAATTTTCGCGATATTCATTTTGCCCATTTCCATAGTCAATATGTATACGTCTTGAGCAGTGTATCCACTTCTATGAAAGGAAGCGGAATGATTTTCGACCCTGGGTCGATGTCGCAACGATTTAAGAGCACTCCAGATCGTTAGATTAAGAGTCGGTGTAACATTGAGTAGGAATGTGAACGCTTTTCACTCTCGGTTCGCCAATCGAATGAAAGTCGGCTGCGTGCGAAATAATAAATAGTGTCGTGTCTTATTATTCTAATTAGAAAAAACATAGCATAAGGATGACATCTCCAACGCAATTCTCTTTTTGAGGCGATATCCTTTTTAATATCCATTTGATGCGATTCAATGCCCTGAAAGGCATTAAGCGTCTCGTTTTGTAATTGTACTAAACGCTCATATCGATTTTCATTTTCTTATGAAGCACTGTGTTATATTACGAGCCCTTCCACCAGCTACTCTAAATGCGAGAACAGCTGTTATAACAAGAACAGTGTATACAGAGATCAGGCTAGCTGCATAAGTCTCATATCGGTTGAGCAGTGTCATACACGAGGCAAAAAGATGTGAACCAATAACCCAGGTGACTAGACCCCATTTCTTGTGATCGAACGCAGAGAAGAAAATAATACCCCAGAAGGTATGGAGAAAAATGAAGCAGAGTGTGGTGGCAGCAGATATTATAAAAAAATATTCTGAGCCTTGACGAAGACCCATTGTTCCAGGTCCTACAGCATCAGCCAGCACATTGACCAGTGCAAAGGCACCACTCATAAACCCGAAACCAAGACCACAGACATATGCAAAGACATGTCTACTGTCAGCAACATGTGCAGTCGTTACTCTCTCCAATCCACGCTCTGCTTTCCGTAGCACCCAGTACAATAGATATCTGAAGTACAAAATTAGATATATTTAATCATAAGACATATACATGCAGTTTTTAAAAATATAGTGTTTAAAGGATAAAGATTTACCTAAAGGCTTCTTGAAAAAGTACTGAGAAGACTAGACCAAAAGCCAGGTGGTCTTGAAGTGGTACAACAGCATACCAAAGTGCTGAGGAAATGAGTAGCGAGATTAGCCAGAAAAAGGCACTGGCTATTAAAATTATAATCCTTATAGGTTCCACAGCTACAGTGAAGGTGAACATAGCAAGTGGTGGACCGAAAGCCAAAAAGGCGCAGCCAAAAAAGTCCATAACTGTCATTTCTAACCGATGTCGATACACAGCGTTTTCTAATATTCCTTGTATTTCCAACTCTTCTGCTTCACTGTTACGTGACGCTGCTTAGCTCTACAGTCAGTCTTTCAACACAGTGTGACAAAATTCTATTGAAACACATTTATTTCACAAATTATTCTCTAATAACACTACGAGTTATAAAGGAGAGATGATAAGAAGTAATAGTTGTGACAAATCAGGACGACGGCAATGCCCTCTGTAACTACCCTACCTTAAATCCCTCCAATAGCCTTTTTATCTCACAATAGGCCCGTTCGTGCACTCGTTTTAATGTGCTCCGAACACTGAACTCTAACCATACTCAATGCATACGCCTGTATTCGGAGATGACCCGGCGAACGCGCAGCTGTCTCACTCATATCGTGGATGAGATTGTCCTTTTCGAATTAAACTGCGCATGCGATGTACAAACCCTAAAAAAATGTTGTCCCGCCAACAGATCAGTGCCAGCAGTGGTGCGATGAAAGGAGTATTGAAATGCCAATACATATAAATCCTATCTAGGCTTCATGATATAAATATAGAGCCTTATAAAAACGAAAAAAAAATATTTAGCGATCTTCGAAATAAAATATATGTGCCACTATTTCTCATTTTTATATTGGCTTAGTCCTATCCACGGTCTTGTATACACGTCTGGACACTTTCCTATCCTCACCCCGTTATAGATTGTAAGCGTTAATTTGGCTAGTTTTGCCCGCAAGCGCTAGTTTCGAAAAAGCCTGTTGACCTGCTGACATCATAGGCTGACATACCGTAGCTAGCAGGTGCTAGGCTCTTTCAAACACTATCGCCTCTTGCGGCAGTGGCCACCTTATCGTCACGCGTTTTTCGCCTAAATGGCCAGACCTGTGTGTAAGACTGTGGTCCTACCCGTACGCACTGCTTTATCCCAGCTTAAACTTTTTCACAGACTGTACAAATTGTGATAGAGACAGGCTGCTACATTCATTTATTTCCTTGCTATCTCTCTCTGCACGGTCCCCACCACTGCCGTACGGCTTCCAGTTTGGTTAGAATTCAGTGGCTCCGGAGCACTATAGGGTGTGTTCGAAAATGAGTCGAGAGCAGAGAGTGCATCATTGCTTCTCTGTTTATTGCATATATGATCGAGACGATCGAGACACACATGCTCTTAGCGTTCTCTCATTTACGAACCAGTTACTAGCTCATCTCCTAATTGGAGGAGGCAGCCATAAGGAAAGAAAGAAAGGAAGGAAGCGTTCTCTCCTCATTCTCAAGCACATCATAATGCTTCGGAGCACGTTTACGCTTGCACGAACATATCTAATTAAATTTGTACTAAACTTTCGCGTTAATGCTCTTGATCGATTGGACGAAACCAATCTTTTGCATAATGCATCGTCATAGCACCGTATAATTTAAACAATATTTAGGCAGTAATAAAATCAAAGCCCACCCTGTATAACATATAGTAAACATAAAATTGAATTACTCGAAACTCTTATAAGTCTCAAAATAAGAAATCTGAATTCTTAGATATTGAAAATCTTGATGGATATCTTATATGTACAAGATATTATTAGAAAAATTTATTATAAATGACACTCCGTACACTCCTACTTATTCAAATTTCATGCTATGAAACGTAATGGGCATATGCAACAATATTCACTCCGCTCCTCAGAAACTTTATTTCATTCAAAATTACTTTCTCGTAGTCAACTGTTTGTGTTAAAAATTCGTATATTCTAACAACAATATTTCTATTCTGTGATCCAACAGTGGTGTTTAACAAGCATTTGATATCACTGGAAAGTTTTGTCAGCGCCGAACTTCAGAGCGTTCTGCTAGCCGAGACGTTTACTCATCGTTGACAATACCTATACATTTGTCATTCCTGTTCATTGCTTGACAGACACTCATCTCTCTACTGACCACCAGACATTCATTAGCGTATCCTCATTACGGTCCAATATGGTACGTATAATTCAAACTATATTAAATCTTGATGAATTTACATTATTTTTACGAAATATTAAACAATTTTACTGACAACGACGCGTTCTGCCCCGTTGCACGCAACAACTGTTACAGTATTTCTTCAGTAATTTAAAATATAATGAATTGCACAGTTATTTTTGATGCATTTAATCTATCGATTGTCAGGTTGTGTTTTGTCTGCAACCACAAATGTTTTCTGCAATTGGAGCAAGTTGTATTTTTGGGTGTAAAAAGACCTGCATTCTTTAGGACTATCCGAGAGCAATGCCGCGTATAAAAACATTTCCTGTTACGAGCAGACGGTCCATTCAAAGGTCAAATGAATCTTTCAAGTCTGTCAACTAGTTATGCTCTCAATTGTATAATGGAGGCATTTTTCTTTGTTTCTTCAGACATCTGTGAAAATTTGTGATATTGGTGATGATGTTAAGGATGCGTTAAAGGCTTTTCGTTTCCGCAAGAGTCAAAAGAATGCAGCATTGATACGTGAGTCGTTTATTACCTCAATGTGATGTATAGACATCTTCCTGAGTATCGCATTATTCACATGATTAATTTTACAGTCAAGGTCGATAAAGAAAAGCAGAGAATTTGCATTGATGAACAGATAGAGGTAGGCTGTAACGATATTACTGATATATTGTGATGATTATGTATATTTATAAGTTAATATATATTTACTGTGTGCATAGGACATTGAAATTGATCAACTGCAAGACTGCATACCAGCGCATCAACCACGGTATATTGTGTACAGCTACCGAATGGAACATCAAGATGGTAGAATATCGTACCCAATGTGTTTCATTTTCTACACACCCAGAGATATTCAGATGGAATTACAAGTGCTATATGCTAGTATGAAATTAATACTGCAGAAGGAAGCTGAGCTTACAAGGGTTTATGAGGTCCGTGAGCTGGAAGAGCTTACAGAGGATTGGCTTAAAGAAAATCTCAGCAGGTAGAAAGTAACTTGAGTTATATGATGGACCTAATTTGTCATCTTTCTATACATTTTTATGATTTATGTACAAAATGGAAGGTGGGCTTTTCTAAACAGTATGGGGAATTTATAAACGTAATATTCATGATTGTGGGAACCATCGATTATATCTATGATCAGTATTGTATAAGATAACCATAGGAGTCGTTTTGAACAAAGTTTACACTGCAAGTATTAAGAATAATGTATTATATTCATGCTTCAAAACATCCAACAGTTTCCAAATTATAATATTGGATCGATTTCTTTAAATTTCATATGTCCTTAAGGGCTATGTTAAGTACCAGCTAGCTAACTTTTTTATACAAGTTTTACAAAAAAAGATTACAAAATCCGTCAACACAAAGAAACTAGTTATCGTAATAGATATATTTATTCAATTTATATATTGTCATTTACAACTATCCAAAGAACTAGTCAACATAGTGGGAGACAATACAACATTTCAATCATGTTTAAAGTACACCAGTGGGAGGAAGAATAAAAAAAGTGATTGATACTTATGTATATATCCTTTTTCCAACTGCAATCTCGTTTATTATATGAAAATATAAAACGTACAGTCGGCATGGCATTGGATTTTTGCTGACACCTCGTTAAAAAGTACGTCCGTTCAGTTCAGATAAACTTAGAAAAAAAATTGTTCGAAGTTCCTGGTACTCGCATGTCGTACACAACAAGGTCAACTCAATGAAGTATTCTTGGACATTCAGAAACTAAAATAACATTAGTAATACATCGATACGATGGAGTTACCTAATAAATACTTGGATACAATTAACTTCCCATTTGTTACATGTTCTTTCTAAAGAAGTAAGACTTCCTTAGATATTTCTGTTGGATCGTTAGAACTATAATTTATTCTTGACTTAAACCTTTTTGTCAGACTATTTTTTCATAAGGTATGGTACACCGATGATGCAAATGTATGAATCCACCTTGACATAATCCCAGACTGGATGCAGCTTGCGAAGATCTTTAGTAAGTTTTTAGGACATTGCAGTCTCAGTGAATGAGAGAACTGATCATTCTAAAAATAAAAGGGACAATCTTTATAAGATACTCTTATATATAAAATTAGGGTTTTACAAATAAAATATTGAATGATAGCTACAGTGATTAAGTAAAGGTGAACATACCCATAGAGGTAGTAGAAAAATGAGAGGAGATAAAAAGCCATTTTAATCCATCCTTCCCTTTGACATCTTGTTAAATCATTTGCATTCATAATACTTGTAGGATCATATAATCCTGGACCAGTCATGACGGGCCTATTAAGGTACCTATTTATGTGGTATGCAATCAATGGAATATTTAAAAATAGTGAAAACCATTCTCCACTTATCAAGAATAGCAGATTTGACAAAATGTGCAGGCCATACTCTGGGAGAACAAGCTGAAATTTTATGAACAAGTAAATAAGAAGAACTTATGATCGTAATATGCAAAATATTCTAACAGGTATGTCACAACATTTTATAGATTGTCATAAATCTTACAGGATTTAAACTATTGCATTGATCAATGGGATTTTTCCATTCTGTCCTGAGTTCGTCAAATGCGATTATCTGAAAAAAACAATTATGTTGTATGTATTAGATATAACGTATCCGAAATATTATAATCATCATAGTGATAATGCGGTCAATGTTATTTTATGTTTGAAAGATTCAAGGAAACTTGTAAAAAATCGATGTCACGCTATGTGAGGTTACGAAAGTTATGTTTGTAAATAATAGTTATTGCATGGGCATAATTATTTTCATGTGTTTCTACAACATTTAAATATATTATGATACTCACGTGAAATATGGAAAAGAATATTAAAAAGGCGTCAATAATTAACGCTATGATATAAGAAAAAGCGGACATATTAAACGCCATATTGAATGTACTGTTCTAATGGGCGCAAGCGAGATACTGATTTCCGTTTTAAAAACGTCACTGCCTCTACTTTTCAAGCTGTTCAAATTATATTTCACTTCAAATTATATCATAAATCAACAGAATAATCTCTCCACATGTTTATCAGAAGTTCCATGTATTGTATAATAGACCTTTTACAAAAACTTTGTCTACAATACGGTTCAATATATCTATAAAGTATAATAATTCTCGTCTACTTTTTGCGTTACAAGCTTTGTTCTTTTGATTAAATAAAATGTTACAATTACACCTAAATGTCTTTTTTGTGGAATCATAAATTACGTGGAATCATAAGTTATGTCTCATTATAATATACGAGAAACTTAGTAAAAAATAGTGTATGTATACTGCTCATGAAAATATTCATGTTTGCTCTTCTATATATTCCTTTGCAAACTTAAGTTTAATATAGCAATTAAGCCTCTTTGCACGTCTAGTCATGAGAAAATATTATTACATGATATTATCATAAATTTTAAGTGTCATTTTAAATTAAAAGACATCTTCCTACTGGAACATAGATTGTGGCTCGTTACTTGGTTACTAATATATCTCTAACCCTTATTATTTTATATTGAATCTTTGACTGGGCTCATTGCTTAAAAGCTGAAAGACAATGAACGGAAACAATATACCTCGAGGAAAGTTTGATTTTTAAACGAGATTTTAAGATGTTTCCATGTCCCAGCCTCTACTTGTCTGCATACAATTCAGTTTGAACATGATTTGGGGTTGTTATACATCCCAGATGATACCGTTATTCGCGCCGTTGTCACATACTTCTAGTAATACCAGGACTTCCATAATTGTGTTCTTGTTCAATTTCCGATCTAGTCATTAAACCTTCCTCGTCTTGGGAATTCCATCTTGGATTGTAGTTTGTGACAAGATCTCGTTTTGGTCTGAGCATACCCTGAATGTCACTGTATTTGATATCCATATCCTTAAAGGCATTAAGCATAAAAATAGCAATAATGACAGTGAAAAATCCACAAAGTGATCCCAATATATCATCAGGTTTCATGTGCTCCCATTCACGAAAGAGAATTGCTGAGGCCACTATCACAAAGGTTGTGAAGAAAACGTAATAGACTGGAGTGACTATGCCAGTATTAAATAAGTCCAATGACTTGTTCAAATAGTTCATTTGAATAGTAATGCATAGGATAACTGTGAAGAGGAATATCCATGTCAGCCAATTTCCCAATTCATTGGTACCATGTATGGTCTCTTTTAAGGCTAACCCAAGACCTTTACAACTCATTACCGTTAAGGAGCCTATGGATGAGCACAACAGTATATATACTACTACATGGTGTCTTCCATAGACAGGACCATACTGAAAAATTATTAATATTGCAATAATTATTATGATTAAAATATAAATAATAACGCCTGGGTCTCTTAGTTTTGTTAGTAATACATCCAGACTCTCGATTTCCTCCTCTTTAGGGGAATGAAGGACTATCATTGTTGATCCCAGGATACATAGAACGCAACCAATCTGTAGTATAAATATTATTATCTGTTAGGAGTTATTGGAATATGAGTTATTAATTATTTTTATAAATATATGTATAATACATACTTTTCCCAACAAATTCAGCTTTTCATCTAAGTAATATGAAGCTAACATTGCTGCTACTAAAACACTGAGTGCTCCTAATGGAGTAACCAAAGATGCAGGTGCAAATGCATATGCTGCAAAATTTGCAGCTTCTCCTATTCCCACTAAAATAACATGAAGAATTACTTACTCATAGTTATTAAAAGCATAATTACATCTGAAATAACGATTCCTTATCTCTGTTTAACTTAAAAGTAACCAAAACCCACTGGTGCTTGAGTGAATTTTCGTTACCAAAACTTTGTAAATTATTTTGAGCATTTGTTGAAAGTTATACTAACAATGAAACAACCTACGAAAATGATACAATCTAAAAGCTCATTTTCAGAGTTTCATAAGTATGTATACTCTATTGATAAGTAACATTCCCTGTAAAAAAATCATTCAAAGTCAAGCCCCCTATGTTCTTTCAGAATAATTGTAGTAATTTTTCAGTTAAACAAGTTCACTAACTGACCAGTATGCTTTGATTTTTTTGGCAAAACCAAATTCGCTAAGATAATATTAAAGAATCTGTGCATCACCTATGATAGATATATAAAAAAATTTTTTCTCATACGTACTAGACAAAAGACCTGCCCACCATATCCATTCTTTAAGGTATCCAAAACCGCCAGACCCAGCTCTCAGTCCTCCAAACTTTTGAAGTCTTATCAATGCTTTTTTTTTAATTATAAAACTAGCACCTAAAAAAAAACTATTAAACGTAACAATCTATCTGCATGTAACAAAATTATTGAAGTAAACTGCATAGTAAATACGTCACACGGTGTCCATTATCGAATGATAAGAATGAAAAAACTATCGTCCATAAAAATATAGTAAACATGCATTCCACAACTGAACAATTCAGTTACGCGCGAAACGCGCGTGAAAATATTTTTCAAATAAGTGAGAATACAGAGGTCGAACACCATTGGTTATTTTAATTAGGGCATTTGTTCTGATTGGATGTTAGGTACATTTAAAATCATATGGGATACTACTACGTGCAGTGTCCATCTGCTTCACACAGTTTGACTGTTTTACTACTTTACTAACCTATAAATCCACTAGAGCTGATTGCCAGCCCCAGACCCACATATAATTCAACCGTCTTGTATGGTTTTACCATATTTTCTACAATTTGTAACTCCGATGGTGTTATGGATTCCATATTTTCTTATCAACCACTGTTAACTTACATGCAGATACAAACGTTTTGTTTAGACGAATATGAACTCTTTTTTAGATTATTAGATTTTTCTTGTCGCGTTTAGTCATTGAACTTATGTACGTGAGAATCATTCTGTACAAAATTACGTACTGATTAGTGAGTATCGCCGCAAAAGTACTGTAATACTGTTACTTATCTGTGATAACAATTTATTAACGCTTATCTTTTAAAGGAATTTTTTTGTTGATCATATGAGACCGTCATTTCGGATGACTTATACTTGGCGCTACGTTTAAATATCTACGTATTTTTTTTGTATCATTATTGTAATGTTGTGATTTGACGAACTTGTAATATCTATATTAAAAAATGGTTTGCCATTAGATAAGGTCGGAAAATTAATTTTTGTAAGTTAAAATTAATAATGTTTAATTTTTATGAAAATAGACATTTAAGGGTATATGGACATTCTAAATTTTGATGAATAATATCATATAATAGATGTCCAGTTTAGATTACTAATAGGAAAGAAGTAGGAGGCAGCTAGATCGATGAGCAATATATTTAAGATTTAATAAAATCTTGAAACGTTTGAAATACAGTATAAAAAATATCGCATAAAATATTCATTATAAGTTCCATCCATTTTTACATGGTCACATCATCTGTGTTGAATTTCGCAAGTTCTTATTATAGTCTCTTGTGCTATGTATTTTATATTATTTACCAACAAAGTTGTTTATCGGCTAAGAGCGTTTTTAATGTTTTATGAGTGATCAGTCTCATGGTATGTGTAGGGACTGTTGCTGAATATAAAATACAAAAAACTTGATCCCCCTCTTTGACAGCATGACACTTGTGATATTCTGAGCACCAATATGTTTCTTTAGCCCCCTCAAATTTTTGCCCATTTTCTTGTTGATTTAGTCTCTTTGGAGTTTCTGTACTATCTGCCTGACATTCTTCTTCAATGTCTTGAGAAAGGAGGAATGTCTCTACAGCTTGATGATAGAAAGTTCTTAAAATATCCAGGCGATGAGTTCCCGTGACGCGGTTTTTTGTGTTTTGGGGATTTCTACTCAGTACGAACTTGCCAATTCTGTAATTCACGAGCAGGAATCTGTAATGTAATTGTTTTTGTATTGCTATGATTTTTAAGTCTGTGAAAAATATATTACCCCAATATGCCAGAGTCCAGTGATATATTGAAAGGGAAATTTTTTGTGTAAGACTGTTCAGCAGCTCGTAATATGTCTATACTACTTCTCCAGCATTGAATAGCTAGTCTTTCAACTTCTGATAATTCTGGAGTTGGTCCACATAAAGACAATACTTCAATATGATTCACCAGAGTTACAGATACAAGTCTGAAGGCTACCTAGATTTTTAAAATTGGAGTATTGAATGAATTGTAAAGTATGTATTAAACTAAGAGAAAATGATTACATTCGGACTCTTATTTGGTAAAAATACAGGAAGGTCTCTAGCAGTACAGCTGTCCTCGGTTGTAGCTGCTATTGTTAAGAGTTTCCTTTCTACAGGATCAAGACACCACCAACTTTCAGTTGCAACTGATAAGCTACCATGAATTAAAATACAACCATACATTGAATCCAAGCATTCCACATAAGCTTCTAAGCAAGCCTGAAATTAAGATAATTAATATCTATTGTCATATAACATTTTTTGATAATTATGAATATTGGATATTAAGTTCACCTGTAACAAATGATTTTCAGGGCACATAATACTCTCCGTCATATCAACTAAGTCAGTCTTTGAAGAAATTCGATCTCCAACATCCAAACACTCTAACAATCTGTCTATGATGGGATTACAAATCCGCAGATCTCTTTTAAGTCTTTCCACATTCCTGGGATTTTTAATATCATCTACACCAACGACCAAAATCATTGCACTGAATACTGCATCAAGAAATTGAGTAAGAACACGCTTTGTTGTTCCACTGGCAATTGCAATAAGTGTAATACATTCTTCATATTCTTTCCATACGACTGTAGTATCAGGCATATTTGTATTTAGCAGTTCCATATTTTGTGACTTGAGAAACATGTGAACTCCATTCAATGATGCCATTTTTGAAAAAGTCATCTGAAGCATTTATTATTTTGATAATTTTATATAGTATTACCAATTTATATGACATTGTGATAATAAGAGATTTTACCATATCACCTTCGCCCTTTTTTCGTGCAAAAATAGGTATTCCTCCAGACGAGGTGAGACACATAACGTGTGCCGTCATTTTTAATTACACTAAAATCCTAAATAAGACACATAGCTTTAAGGTTATTTTTTAGGGATTTGTATGGCGCACATAGACAATCCATACATGTACATACATGTTAATGCAAAGAAAGGAAACAGGTAAAGAATGAGACTATACATTGAACTTGATATTATTACTATAAGTAATGCAATCGTTTCTCATAGTGATAAGAGAATATATTGTTTTCTATATTTTTATTACATCTACAAAATACAATAATATATGCTGTAGTACTTGAGTGAAAATTTATTGCTACATTACATGAGATTGTACAAAATAGAAACAATTTTCGACAAGTACAGTGTAATAAGTACAATAAAACCTTAATATTATTGCTTAAACGTTTTATTGTAACATCAACAGTCGGCATTTGTCAATCTCTCATGGTACAATTCTTCATTATCAGGATACCAGCATCTAATAGCATTCGCAAATAATTATAGTTCATTACTTTATAACAGTAATTCCGAAGCATTTCTCAGTTTATAAATAATAGAGCATCATAATGTAGTGTTAATACTAGTCAGTTTCAAAGCCTTGTTTAAATGTTATCTTTTTATTTACAGATTCACCATCTCATGCATTCATTTTCAAGATAGTTCTAGAACTTACCTCTAGATGGTGCATCCATCTTTATTCACTAAAGCAGTTCAAATTTCAATCTGTTCTCTATAAGAAATTTTATCGACATCAAACTTTTTCATTGTTCCGATGACAAGCCATGATACCATAGATACAAACTCTAGCGCATATCCCATTGTGGATAAAGCCACAAGGAAAGTAAAGGGCGAAAGATTATAGTCACAAACAATCAATGACAACTAAACGAACAAAAAAGTTAATCATAAGCAATCTCGTTTTACTTCGTTCAAAGTCTTAAACTTAGACTTTGATCCATTAAGAACGTTTTACAAGAAATCTATTTCCATAGTAAGTATTCGTTCTGTGTGATGAATAAACGAATGGACTGTGTGCACTCTCTCTCTTTCTCTCTCTCATTAGAGGTCCTTAGAGATAGAAAAGTACCTTATGGGAAGGTGGTGTTTTGTAAACGGAGCGGAGGTTCGCGTCAATGGGAATAAACTATCTAGTAAGTATTCGTTTATAAATAAATTTTGTTTTCTTCTAATTATATACTTATTTATATAATTTGACATTTAGTTAAAACTAAGCTATCAAGTATTTCATTGTTAAGTTATTCTCATTAAATAATAAGCATATTATTTATCAACAGAATCCTGAGAGGATTATCAAATTTTCTTAAAACTGACTTTCGTTATTCCGAAGAAAGTATTATTTGTTGAATTCATATAAAGAAGGTACACTTTGACTTTGGCTATAATAATTAATCATTAATGTTAATTGTCATACATTCATTTCCATAAGTTATCAGTACCAATAACATTAAAATTGACAGAAGACGTTCACAGTTCGGAATAGGATAATTCAAAGAATGGGAAATAAGAAACAGAAAAAGAAAACGAAGGAAACAGTCATTTTATCAGTAATAGAAGATTTTTATCAGCCAGGCAAGTTTCGCGCCGTGCACTTCGCTGTCCGTTATCAGTCGAGTTCAGTCGTACGCCGGCAAATGGTTTATAATAGGGGAAACTGGTCTGGTTTTGACGTTACAAAATGTCTTTCTATCCGTAAATTAATAAAGTATACGCAAACGAATCTCGTAAGAAAATTGTGAAATACATCAAGAACGTGAACATCATTTGTACCGACTAATTTTTGCATTTATTTAATGAATAAAATTCTTGGAGCAAGGATGTTCCGAATTTTTTGAAGTGTTGCGAAGATGCTAAAGCACCAACCTCATAATGTAACAGTTGCAGTTAACGAATTTGACGCGGAGGGTGAGTTTTTTTGGGAATTAAGGAGTCATTTTTTGTGTCATAATCATTAAAGGAAATTTAAAAAAATTTAGTTTGTCCAATTTATGTCATTCATTGTAATTATGTCAATTATTTTTGTTGTAATTCTTCGTTGTGATTATTTCACTGTTATTTTTGAGTAACTATTTTAATTTACTTTCTATTTCATTCAACAAAAAAATTGTACTTAAATTTTATTATGGCTCTAAGTGAGTTTGAAGAATTGTGTCGTCGCTTACGCAGTTATGAATATTACTCGATAAGGATTATCGCAACGTCACAACAAATGGTTCATAGAATAATAAAAAGTTGTTCGGTTTGTAACATTTTTAGGAGATAATAGAAAAAAACGGACTGAGTATTACAGAGAAAAGCAATTATCCATTTTATCGTGCCAACGTGTATTTGGCATTTTCTGATATCGCCCTTGATTACTTTTACTTGCCAAGCATTTAGGTAGACTTAAGTCGTTCAATGGAAATTGATAATACCTGCATTTATTACAGTTCGCATAAAAGTGACGTTGCAAAAATAAAGTCCATGGGGATTTTTGTAGCCGGATGAATTTAATTGAATGCTCGTCGCTTTCATTCAGGCATTTATAAATATATTATATAGAGGGGCGTATACATATATGTTTCTGTGATAGCCGGAATCGCCTTAGAATGACTTTGTATTTTATGAGAAAGAATTTTTGTGTGAAATTAAAAAAACTCCAAATTCCTCGCATCTTATCAAATGGAAATGATGATTGTCAAACTTACATAATAAGTATAAGAGTTTACTAATTTTTTCAAATTATTACCCATCAGTCAGTATTCTGATAGCAAAATACTTGTTTGAGTTATTGTTGGGCTATTTATCCTTTGTCTTAATAGACATATCCCCATATATCGCGCCTAACGTGTGGAAACTTAATTATGAAATTGATGGCAATTCGATACGAGATAATATTAATATCGATAAATGATAAGATCGGATTATCGAAAGTGTTATATATTTCGAACAGGTGTGTTTGATATAGATAAAGTTAATATTTCCAAATATTCAAAATTCCAATAGGTCATCATTATTAAATACATGCGTTATAATCTCAAAGTAAAAAGTCTGATTTACGTCTGTCAATTATTATCACACGAACTATGAATTTTGTAATTTCTTAGTGTTCCAATCATGCCATAAAGTCAGTATCATTTGGAGAGGCTTTTCTCATATGTACTCACGTATAATGGAGTCTCCTGCATGCTCCACTGATCTCTTGGCCTGACTGCAATATAGTTGTACCACACAATAAATTATTAATCTAGTATTTTATTTAACAGAAGGTGCAAAGGAAGAAAACAACGTTACCAAGTGGGAACATATTTTGAAGATCCTTCTTGAGAAAGACAGCAAGAAAATACTTTTCTTGATCGGGTATAACTCCTTGATCATCTACTATCTTGGCATCTGGATCGCTACGACCGATAGTCTAGGTTAGTTTTCAATACAGAAAAAGAGGCCATTTTCAAATTCCCACCGTACCGACCGATAGTCATTGACTATAGAAAACTTTATAGAATTCCCACTACGCCTCTTACGCTGTAGTTCGTAAGCGGTTATGGCAGGTACCACGTATAGGGTTATTCAGTGGAAACGCACCACCTGATTTTAGCCCGTCTATTTGATTTCTATGATAGAACCATTTTCAGGTGGTGCGTTTCTACTGGATAACTCTATACTAGCGCGCCACGATAATTTTGAATTCTTTGCACGAAACCGGAAGTTGGTACATAAGATTTATAGAAAGTTTCTTTGACGTTGGTAAAAATTTGTAGGATATAATTCAAGCGTGTCTCTCGATCCTGGGCCGCAATGGGGAAATTAAGAGAAGGTTCCTAATCTCATGAAGAGGAATCTCCTTCCTTCTCTTTTTCATTACCTTTCTCTATTTGACTCTCACTCTCAGTCCCACTCTCAGACTCTCCTTAGACATCTCTTTCTCCCTCTAAAATGCTGCGATAAAAATTGCAAAAGTTTATGCATCAGGAGCTTTGCACTCGCTCGTAGAAAGTTTTCACGGTAGGAACCTTCTTTTTTCAACTGTTTTTCTCGTCGTTCTGCAGTGTAGAGCATCGGCCACGCCGCGGCTCGCCGAGTGCTAAAGTTTTTCGTGTAATGAGCTCGCGAGTGGGTACAGCCCCGTTCCTCCCATTGCTAATAACGTGTGCCTGACTTCCTCTGGCGAATATCGATGATTTGTGCGCGTCTGAAATCTCCGGATGATTAAGGGCTTGATATCTTGAAAACCTAACCTAACTTCTCGGAGATTTAATCCATTCGGAACTCAGCGGATGAAAAACTTGTGTTGATTATAAGTTCGGCACAACAACACGCCTTCTATACAGTGAACCATTAACCTTATAACAGATACTCGTTGTCACTTATCAATGACACGTGCGTGCTATTAGAATCGTTACATTTAACGCGATGGCATTAACCAAGGTGAACACGTTTCAAGGGAAATTAGCAGTTATCCAGTTTCTGTGAAAATTCAATAATTTCATTGAGTGTGGCAAGTGTCATCGTTTCTTTTAATTTTTGTTTCAGCATTAAAAGCATACCAGAATACAGTTTATTTTAACATCTTCGCGTTGGGTGTCTGCCTTATATCCGTATGGGTCGATCAGAATACGTCAAGTGAAAATAAAATCCAGCCTTCGTTTTCACTCTGCAAATTAAAACAAAATACCGTCTACAGTCACAACCGGTCACGATCGGCATCCGGATATCCGGAATACAGAGGAAGTTTCGCAACGCATTATCCCAGGCATTCGATATCTGGAACATGCAACCTCACAGTGAATCATCGGGAGAATGCTAAGGATTGTCACGATGACGCTGAGAATTCATCCCTGACGATTTTAGGCCTTGAGAAGTATGAGATTCTCGCACTCCTCGTAACATCCTGTATGGCGCTAATGTCAGCATCCCTAATCTCGATGGAAGCTGTAACGAGGATCACGAATCAGCCAGTGATCCATACGTGAGTTTTCATTAAATTTCTATTGAAATTCATACATGCCATATGTGTATGCATATGCACCGTTAATTAGTCTCATAAGGAATACATTTGCCTTTCTAAAAGATATTAAATTCCTGGTATATTGAAACACCCTGTATAACGATTCATTACTTGGCATTCATACGGTATGTCCACTTGCGTAGAATGGACATATGTTTAATCGTGAAATTGCACTAGTCCACTCAGTAGGATAGAACTGCCATTCCATGCATATGTTCTCATGATGTGATACTCTATGTGCGTTTGAGAGAGACAGAGAGAAAAAAATATTAGGATTCCAGCCAGATGCAGTTCGGACATATCAAAGAGTATCTCATGTCTCTCGTGGAAAGGATAAACGTGCCGTGACTGCCAGGACGTCTGCCTCCTGAGAATTTAGAGCCTCGATTAGTCACACTCTGCTGAAACGGCCTGTATATATGCATATATGCACTGTGTATATATATAATGCAGTTATCAAAGTACCTAATTGCCTATATTTTCAAGACTTTACAGTGCACTCAAATATTTGTATTTCTCTTACTACAGTGAATTTTCAGTCTGCTAAGTTAACACGGCGTGCACGTTGGAGTTCAGAGGTCACGAGTGCAAAGCACTGAAGTTCTAGAAAAATGTAGTATACAATCGGTATACGGTGCAGAGCAAGTGCAAGTGCAACACACTGAACTACCGATTCGGCCATGACTATGTAATTATACGATCGTAGAATCTCTGGTGTGGTTGTGGCGAAGTTTACTGATAGCCAGGAACCTTGCCGAGGATCTATATGTATACGTATAGTACTTACCAAGGAAAGATGTGGGAGTGGATGGAGATAAGGTTTAATTGCCGGGTCATAGGTCATCGGTTCGCTTCCTTGGCTTCGTATCTGCGCATGGATCCCTTAGTTGCTTGCTTACTTGTTGGCTGAATTGCTGGCTTGGCTTTATTGCTGACACGATTTAAAGGCAATCGCAGATGTTTGCTCTTGGAATATTGGGGGGGATTCTCGTTAGATTACGTTAGGTTGGTACTCACTAGATTGATCTTGTTTTTTTTACAAGAGTAAAACATTAGAAGCGAGTCTGCTTTCTGATGGGCTGAGTAACTTCGTGTTTTTGTAGTCCATTGTAGTTAACGAGTGGGTAGAGTTATCAAATATATTTATATAATTGTGATACGGGAGAACAATAATATAACGATGGGTCAATAAATCATACAATTTTGCATACGTAGGTATTACTACGTAGGTAGATATTATACGTACATATTACTTTGAAAATATTATTATAACTTTCTGCTTTTAATTAATAACTTTCACAAATTACATTTATATTGCACCGTAGCGCACGTGTACTATATGGGTTGGTGGCAATTAAGTTTTGCACTGTGCATCGAGAAATTTAAATAATGGAAATCTTTAGCTTATTTTCATTTTTCATTAAAAATTAATGCACACTTTATCTGCGCTGCCTTGTATTTTTTTGGTCCACATGTGCTTCTTTGCAATTAAATTTTGCACGGTGTATATGGAGGAATTTAAAATGCATGTCGTATTGTTAGATTGGACGTGACGTATCTTTAATACGTATTTCTTTGCTGGTTACTTAATTCTTCAATATGGATTTTTTAATTGGATGCAAAAAATAATTTAGAATACATTTCTATATAGAGATAATTCAGGTAAACAGATAATGCAGTAGATATGAATCTCAATATAAATCATATTATTGTGATTAATTAATCCTCGATTTATTATACTGTTTAATCCAATTTCGTTGACGCTAAGCACCGCATTTTATCAGTATTCTACAATATGGTGATCACGTGCACGTGATCAGCTCGTCTGATTAGCAGACTTTGACGGATCATACAAAAATTTGAATTAGTCTGATAATAATGGCAGATAATTGTCTCTCGCGACGGCTATCTCGAGAAAGTCACGGCCGTGTACGTTTGGCTATAATTACAGTTATATAAAGGAATAGAGGATCTTTGATTAATAAAACTAATTCTGAATCTAGGAAATCGGTCGATATACAATCGGCGAATTATTTTAGATCTGCAAACACCAATTGCTTGACTATTTGAATAATGATAGAAAATTGGATGTGTGTATGTGTATGGTAACGTTTAATTTTTTTTATTTTTTATTCAGGGGACGTCTTGGACTCGGTGCAATTCTCGGTCTCGTCGCTCACTTGGGAACGATCTTTGGCTACAGGGATGCCGCGCTTGAACATGTAGTTTGCAAAGCACTGCCCTGCCCTACTTTGAAGGGTTACAATCCTATACTGGGTGGTAATTTGTTAGGAGCTGCAATTTTACAAGGTGCCCACGTGCTTATACAGAATTGGTATGTATAGCTTATAATTACAGTGAGACTTCGATAACTCGAATCTCAAGAGAACCGAAATATGCTTCGAGTTATCATAAGTTCGACCTTTCAGGGTTCTTGAGTTATGGAGGTGAAGCATTAAAAAATTCGAAGATTCATAGTTTTTGACTTATAGAAGTTCGAGTTATACCAATACTTTTTATATATTTTTAGGGAATTTCATGCTGTTGATACAGCCGCTGCCTTCGCTATAGTTGGCCTGACTGTAACGTCTATGCTACCACTTGCTTTCTATACGGCTAGTGTAATATTACAGGTAATATACATCACGAGTATCTTCATTATTAATATTTATATTTTGCTTGCACTTACACCTCTATTCAAAGTGAAAAATTTCTTGACTTTTCCTTTAGAAATTACCTTACCACATGAGCGAGCAGCTTAACAAGTGTCTGAGGGAGGCGCTCAATGTAGACGGTGTTCTCGAATTCAGGAACGAGCGTTTCTGGACCAAATCTTTTGGCAAGCTAGTGAGTATATATTGGGACAAGTAATTGTCTGTGACGTCATGCATATCTTTTTATTCGATTGGATCCATCTTACTTCTTACGTATACACGTTAATTCCTCTGTTCATTCATTGTATGCATTTCATTTCGTCTCGCTCAGGCATTCGATCACTCAGTCATTCCTCTTGGCAGCGGCACTCGCGAAATTGCGAAACAATTTCACGTGCTGTTGGACATCATCCGTTAATCGGAACAGGAGAGCGATTATCAAAGGCAATCGTGCGATTCTCACGATACAGGGAATTCTCCATTTAACTCAGCATATATTCCATTCCAATTCATGACCCTCCTTGCTGCCCGAACGCACGTTATAACGCACTTTCAGAAAGTAGCACTGATATAAATGCCGGAAGTAGCTACTACGTAGGTCAAGTATCAAAGCATTTGAAGTCACCCATTACGAATTTATCAGGTCAAGTGTATATATGATGTTGAAGGGGCGAAGAAGAGGCAGAAGAAAAAAAAGAAATTGCTTTTCGCAATTCTCTTCGCTCCATGCGAAAATCATACGAGATAATCTTATATTCGCGAACAAATTTTCAGCTCGATGCACCGGAAGTGACGTCGAGTTACTGCGAACCAGTGAAAATTTCGCTGAGCCGATACCAAGTCACTTCGCGACTTCCTCCATTTGCTTCTATTTTCATGCGCTTCTTCATCTTATTCCTTTTACTCGTCTTATATCTCTCTACAAGTGTTCCACGTTTCGACGGGCACGAGTGGCTTTCCGGAAGTGCTGAAAATTCTTCCGAGGATGATATTGCTTGTGTATATAGATATATTGATAATGTATCTTGTATTTTCCAGGCCGGTACTCTTCAAGTCCGCATAAGAAGCGACGCCGACGAGAATCACGTTTTGGAGAATGTCGTTGGACGTCTGTCCAAGATCGTTTCTACGCTCAATGTTCAGGAATTCCGTGAGAATCGCTTCCCTGCCACTTCCGGTACCGAGCTTCCTGCAGAGTACTACATAAACGAGTTACTTCCTGCGGACAATAGTAACAGGAAGAGAAGTTGCGAGGAAAAGAGTAGAAAGTCCGAGGACGAGGTGCGGATTATAAAAATCGACGATATACTTCGAGTCGAACCTGGCTCCGTCGAGACCTTCAAGCTGCTTCCTGCCGTTTCCAAGAGCAATGGTTTCTACTCGGTCGATAAGTTTAAGGAGAATTCAACAATTTATTGTAACGACAATGTTCAATTGAAGGATTACTTGTATAGAGAGTCTGTGGTGCGGAATGCATTGCTTCAAGGGATGCGAATTGATCTGAATAGTTTTTCCAATTGCACGATATACAGTGAAGATGCTGAAATTTAGGACATGGAATTATCACTGAACAATTGATAATAAAAATACTTTAAGGAAGAACTTTGTTATAACACTCTCACGAATGGGGGAAATATTTACTAAAACTGTACAAAGGACGTTCGATATCCGTACCAAGGGGTAAAAGAGAGTCTTAAAGATTAGAAAAATCAAAATCTTAGATATGATAGGTAAATAATAGACTACAAACATACTATTAATATTTATTTGATTTATAATTAATGCCTACAACGATGCGACGCGCTCGAATAAATTCTGCTTGAAAGTTTTCAATAATTTCTTAACTAATCGATTATTCCGGTTCATCAATGGTAAATTATTTTAATACTATAGAAATATTCTAGATTTTTGTTCATTATTCACAAGCTGGTCCCGGTCGTCACGCTCCAAATAATATTTGGCTGTTTTACGTCGTGCATGGGTCAAAATCCTCTCAAACTGACCATGGATAACGAGTAAATATCATGACCCAGGATGAAAATGAAAAATGAAGAGGATCTCTAATCATATCCATGGACAGATACACGTCCAATCAGCGTCAGCGTATAGGTAATTTGTCAAAAAAGCATCTAACGGTCCTTCATGACTTTTTGCTAGTTATTGACTACCATGACAGATCGTTCTGTCAAAGTCCACATTCTACAACGCGTGACCAAGAATTATCCATGGTCAACAGACCGTGCCAGCAGACGATTCTCATTCTAGTGAGAAAGAAGAAAGAAGTGAACAGCGGTCGGTACCTCCAGATACGCTGACCTAATCATTCAGATTGTTCTAGAAGGAAAAACCATTTCTCTGGTCACTTCCTCCTCTGGAAAAGAAAACAGGACAGGATGATTGACCTGCTCAATCGATCAAGAACGGTTCCAATGATCTATTGGATTATAATATGCTTTGTCAGTGAAAGTTATTTCGAAAAGAACTGCTAATGAGATTTACTTTCTTAATCATTGAGAAATTCTATCTTGTCAAACAAATAAGTACTATTTATCGCATCGAAATGTTTTAGACTCTAACGCTGTTTTATAATCTTCTAAATAATTACAATAACTGAGTCTTATCCTGCTAAACAGGTTACGGTAGAAATATGCACATTTTTTAGTATGGGACGAATAGCATATTATGGAATTCGTATGAAGATTCAATGATGGCGCTGCAGTCGGCTCGGTATCTTCTAGTGATTTATCGTTTCATTGTTCGCAGTATTCCCAGGCTTGTGATCCTGACTACAAACTTACCGTCGTATCGGTCCAAGTATACCAACGTATGGTAATACTCGTAACCACATCATTACAATTCGCCTGTTCTTATACAGAAAGTGAATTGCTACGAAAGCCCACAAAGTTCTTAATTAATCTTGACTTAATTGCTTCACACGCGGTCAAGTTACTCGGTCGTGTATTAGCGCGAACGACAACATCGCCGTCTTTGAATGCGCCTTCAGCTTCTAGGTTACCAAACATCTAGTTTCTCCGTGAAGAATTTTAAACGCTTACAAATACAAGTTAACTGGATTTTATTAACACCTCGTCTCATACAAGTGAAGAAACAGGTATCCGTGGAACCATAAAGAAATGAGCAAAAATCAGCTAGTGACGCATGCCATTGAGGTAGGCCAATAACGTGAATTTGTTAATTTGTCCCTGAACTGTCAGATAGTCGTAAGCGAAATACCAATCTCGAAAATGCTTGTTTACTTTCTAAACTTGTTCCCAGAAATTCACATAATGGAGTATACGAGGCCATTTGAATAACCCGCGAGGCTGATGTGATGCTCAGTACGTGTGATTACTATATGTATATTTTATTTGCACTCAGCAATCGTAAATATTTCTAAGAGCGAAAGGAATGACAAATCGTCAGCCAATTTCTAATCTGCACTCATATAGTATATAATATCGGTATGAATCTACAGTAACAATCCTATATGTACATAAACTATTGATATATAGTACGTATACGGTCTAACGTGCAAAGTTTGCTTTTCCCTCTACCCCGTAAAATATATCTATATGTATACATATATCCTTGGTATCATTTACAGAAGAAGCGTATCTCCTCCAGGTCATTTAATGACAACGAAGACACCGGGACTAGTCCTTTATTCCATAACGAGGATTATTGCTGCGGTTTTATACCAAATCAGATAACCGACTCATTCTTCCGCAATGATACGGCCGAGTGGCAACCGATTTGGTACAAGAGAGGAGGCTCCTCATCTTATTTCCTTTCGCCATTTTCGTTCTGACTCCTAGCCGTACTAGTTTACCTGTTGTAATAAGGGGAGAGCGAATATAATAGTGATGTTATATACTGGTACCGATGGCTATGTAGGTATACTGATGGTGGGGTTTCCCGCGCGTTTCTTCTTGCGTCATGACTTTATCAACCGGAAGTTGTAGAAGAGTTAGCATTGAAAAGGGGGCAATTTACAGAGTCCTCCTTTTCACTTTTATTTTCTCTTACGGATCGCTGACGTGTAACGTGTACGGTATATGTATGTATATAGATGCTGATACGTAAGTACACAAGTTCTAATTGAAACTAAGAAAGTATAGTGTAGTTTAAAAGATCTTTTTCGTAATAAGAGATTATAATATGTGATACTGTATATATTTGATAAACTTTAGTTCAATGTTAGGGTAGCTGGAAATGTAAGGATCATTTGCTCGATATCTCTTTACACTCGAACGAATTAAATGCATTGTTTAGTGTAGTTGAAAGTTCAATGTTTACAGTGAGTTAGTTTTCAAAATTTGCGTCATAACCATTTCCGAAAGTTTCGATATTACATTTATAGTAGCCCAATGACTTTTGAAGTTTAACTCCAGGGATTTTTATATCTATGGATACAAAGTACGTACTAACTACTAAAGGTTTTTTTTGTAATACTGTAAAACTGTCGTGGATTCTATGGTATCTTCAAACCGTTTTCTACTTTCCAATTGCCATCAGTAAGTAAGCAGGTACCAGCATATTTTATGTTACATATAAAATACATATATAGCGTACAACAATGTGAACATATACTAAGGTTTTATGATTATCACATTGCTTCTGTGTTTTTGCATCTGACGTATACAAGATAGAACCAGCACACAGCATAAGCCCTGGTCTTGAAATCGATGGGTCTGAAAATCTCGCGCCCTTTCACCGCGTCGGGACGCCTCACAGAAAAGAGAAGTCGACATCGTAATAAATCCAAATGGGAGAACCATAGGAGAAGCTACGAGACGTTGCAGAGAATTGTTGAACGAATAGAGGGAGGCTCGTGCGCCCCGACGAGCCTGCCGCCTGGTGAGAAAGCTTGGTAACTTCGGCGAGTCGACACAGCCTCCGTCGACGCCTCAGTACGGCTTCGGCTGCCGACGCGGTGACTTGTTTAGTGTTTGTCGTGCTAGGGCAGGTGGCGCCGGGCCGACCGTGACCTCCCTGTTACCGTGTGTTCTGTACTTTGGAAGAATATCTAAACTTGAGAGAGAGAGAGAACAGTTAGAATTCAATAAACTTGCAGTTAGAGAGCATCGAATTGGTGGAACTGAAGGTTATCAAGAAAAGGAGAAACGTAGAGCAGACATGCGGCGAAATGTGAAAATTGTGCTTCTACTGTCATGCGCGTGGATGTTTGCCTTTGTTTACTACTACCACACGTCCAAGGATACCAAGGTACGACTATCCATTTTGTCTGACCGCGTGTTAAACAGCTGATTCATTAATGACATGCATGTATGGTAATACCGTTGCTACTACGATAGTCGTATGCTGTGCACTGAAGCTAGTGGGTATGTAAAGCGATTTTTAAGTAAACGAACAAACGTTAAGAGTAAATAAGGAAGAGGAAGGAATAATTTGACATCGCGTGACACGTTATCCGCGTTCATCTACATAGTTTATGTACGATATATGATATAGCTTAGTTAGGTTAACGAACGACGTCTCCCTGTTCCATCGTCTCGGTCTGTGCGATTTCACCCTCTCGGCTTACCCACTCGTTATATACCCCCGCTGACAAACCGCAGGATATCGCGTGTATAGCTGCCATGACGGAACGTCAACACCAGCCTTGCTTCGCGTATTTTCCAATCGCGTTACATTTTATCCTATTCATAGTCTCCGACTTGTGATATTTCACCAGGAAATCCATTCGAACCATTATTTCTGTTTAGCGTACCTAACAAAGTCAGCACGTGGCTCGCTCCTCTCACCTATTAATATGACACTATTACCATTTAGCATCTCGAATCTGGTGCATGGCACGGAATTGGCCAACCTGTCAAAATGGTTGTTAAAACAAAATACCAGTTAAATTGAATCTCGCAAGACACTTCTCTGCCTGTAAATGTCTTTCGTTACTCTAAATCCAATTAATTCGATAAGATTTAATGAATCAGCAGCAAAATCTAAACTCGCGTACGTGTAAATATATTTTTTCGTTAATTCGATCAGCAATTATTCAAGCACGCTTTTGACGTTTCTATGGCTCCTCCGTATTCAGTTATTCGCTATTACAAAACATTAGTCGCACTGAAAGGCTGAATGAACGTCAAGGCGGCGGTGTGTAACGCGATTCCCTCGCAACGACGGTGACACGCACGTAAACCCGTCGCGGTATGTGAGCTACTAAATGGGTGTGTTTGCACGTACTACGTGTATCGGGATGGCGAAGGTTGGTCGCTGAATGGCTGCAGGAAGCGCTCTAGGCATTTCTTTACTATCGCCACGCCAGACGCCACGTGCGTTCTGTGTATGACAGCCGGTCAGCTGTCTCGGCTGCACTACGTGTGTATATCTCTTTGTAGGTATAACCTAACCTGCGCGTGCAGTCGAGACATGAAAAGGCGCCATGACGATCATATCGTACTTCACTGACTTGACTGACTTAACACATTTACCCAGTAGCGCCTGCACCTCGTGCAAATATTTTTCGTTTACCACGCAGCGTGACCACGCATTTAAAGCTCATCAGCAATAAAGACGTGTTAAACCCGTCGCATGAAAATTGTACGTAAAAAAAAATTACGAAGAAAGTGAACTTGACGTTGTATGGACTTTCTAATATATAATATACACACATATACAGGCACATCACACGATTCCCTCGGAAAGGTCTCTAAATCGTTAGCTCTAATGGAGCGACGCTAATCACGTTAACGCAGGTCCACATACACGCGGGTCCTTTCGGTCATTAAGCCGTACACGCACGAGGAACCGTCAAAGCGTTACTAGATCGGACTTTATCCGACGCGCGATGGCGCATCGTTCTCTTCCCTTTTTTTTTATATAGTCGCTATGCTTTTCTTGGGCGAAAAAACAAAAGAAATGACGAAATACATTGTTCAGGTTCGACGAAATACACTCTGTACGTATTTTCTTGAAGTTTCGTCCTTTGCGTTGGTCCACTCTTTTCTATCTGCCTCTCTCTTTTGTCTCTCTTGCACTTTTTTTTTTACCGATGGTCAATCCTTTTTTTCTCCTTCAACTCTTTTCTCTCCTCGCTCCTTCTCTCGCGGAATTCTCATTCCCCCTCTCTCTCTCTCTGCGCCTCTCTTTATCCTCCCGCTACTCTCACACGAGGATTTCTGTAGCTACGCCAAGAGCTTAACGGCGCGTTAACGTCGACGATTTATTCGACGTTCCCTCGCACGACACCGTTAAATCCGCAATTTGACATACGCTCTCGGGGATGCTTTATATAATTTTTTTTGTTTATCTTGGACATGGCAGATAGCTACTACGCTTTCCAAGTCGCCGAAGTGAATCTCAAGTTTTTTTTTTTTCTATATCTGTCTAAGAAACAGCCGAACGTACCGATCGTATCTTTCGTTTCGACCTTATAGCCATATATACATATATATATATCTACAACCGATCGAGGATATATTTTCAAATATAATATTGCACTGGTGTAGCTGCATTTTGGGTACGTCGAAATACTTCTTTTTAGCTGAGCTATTTCATCGAGCACTATCCAATTGCACTTGGTGTATACGGGTAAGGAGATAGCCTGTATCTTTCAAATACTTATTCCTCTCACATGCTCCACTGCAATTTCCTTTTTACACCATTTAATTTACGGCTTCGGCCTCGTCCGCGGATCATTAGCCGGTCTATCATTTCTACCTGAATATTACTTACTCTCACGATAACTGATACATTCATGAAAGTTACACGTATCGATCACGCAATGTACCTGTACGACTAATTTCGAACACGAGATTTTCATTAAATTCAACATATACGACATTGTCGCCACAGTGTAATATTCAATTACGTTTTACGTTCAAAGTTCCCGGGCTTATCGGAGGCATCGGCTAACGCGCGATTAATAATTCTCGCCGCGGGTATACGTCCTCAATATTAAATACGTGATATTATATTTTCCACAATACGTACTGCTTATGTATGTACACGCTCTGGGTTATTACACGCCTGTACATATTATATACATATGGGCACTCGTGTCTTACGTAAAGTTTGCGTTTATCCCCGTTTAGGATAATAATTTATTTTCACTTATGCGACAATTCCTTTATACATTGCAACGGCTAATGATTTAATTTCTTCTTTCCTTTTGCCCCTCAGCTGGCACTTCCCACTCTTCAGGTCTTCGTGCTCGGGGTCAGCCTTGACGACAGGGCAGGCTGGCAGGAGGATTCGCAAGTAAATTCCTCCTGGCGTTTACATCAGGTTACTTTCTGCTCTAGCTTCCCCTTTCAACTCTCTGTCTCTCTCGCTCTCGCTTGGTTTCTCCGTGGCTCCGTCTCTGACTCTCTTTCGTCGCTCTAACCACATATGGTAATTGTAGTTGGGCACCGCCATTCTCGCACGAATAACCGGCCACGAATTCCCGCGCTGTCCCTGTAACCCGTTCTCGTTTCGCTTCGGTCCGGAACCGGTTTTTTTTTGTAGGTGGAATTTTTCCTTTCTTTTTTTTTTCTTTCCTCTTGATTTCTGAACTTTCGGTCGATAATTGTCACGCCCACCTACGGTGCTCGTACGAAACTCGTTGGATTTTACAAAAATTTTTACGGTCTGTTTCACATGTTGGGAATGAACGTATTCGATCGTTGTGGTTATTTCACGGTTGAAAATTTTTTTTTTTTTTTTTTGGTTATACGCAAGTGCTTTTTTTATATTCATTTTTATCCTTTGAACGTCAATCCCTGTATTACGCGAGTCTTGATTTTTTCTTGGCTTGCCGATGATTTTTCTTCTATCTTTACGGTATTCACGTACGACCGGAGTATTCGCTGGGCGGTTTCAGGAAGCGGAAGTTCGTTTGATGCGCTTAGCGTTGATTGGAGGTACCGACGGTTCTTCATTTTTTTCTCTCTGTCCTTCGCTTTCAGTGGAATTTGGTTTTTCTTTCACTCGTTTGTTTCGTCGATGTTAAATTTTGCTTTATGTCACGACGTATACTCTCTTTTTGTTCAATTTTTTTTGGATATTTGCTAAAGGGTGTTCTTTTCTTCAGTTTACGTATATTCATCCCCCTGGCATCCCACCCCTTTGTTATACGGTTCATCGAACAGACGTCGATTTAATTATCCAGCTGTTTGGATGCTCGAGCGGAAAGTGGTGTCTTTTGTTTCGTGTAATTGCCGAATCGTCGAATATCGCGAGCCGCAAACCTTTCTCGTCGAAATGCTGATAAATGGATGTACGCTCTTTTGTGTCTCCTCCGGTATCACCGACCGCAGCCCGTATTTCTTTTTTCGTTTACGCTTTAGGCTTTACCGCTACCTTCACGGCGCTACGCGAGTGCCTCGCGTCTTCCCATCTAGACGCGGTAGCACTTGATTCGCTTTATCGGTCTATTGTCAATGTAAATTTTGGAATTTAGCAATTTGCTCGATTCGTTTGGAATTTGGAAAAGAAGAGGAGTTCGTCTTAACGTTGATCCTGAAATTTATCGGATGAGAGAAAAACACGATTTCTCCTCGTCACCTTGATTTATATTGTTCGAATCTACGCGCCCTCGATCGATACCTCGTTTCGGCCAACTTCACTCGCTCAAGGGGGGAACCTGCGTGCAAGCGAAGCCTCTACGGTCAAAGACGCAAGGAATCCCCGAGGTGCTTTCTCCGTGCGATCGAAAGGGGCGTAGAAAAAGTGACGCCAACAAATATCCAGGAAAATCTTCGACGAACGTATGGAGAACTGAACGAAAAGCGTCGCGACGTCATACGTCGTGGGAGATCCGTGTGTGATAAGTATACGGACCGTCGGCTTTGGTCAAATAAAAATGCCAGATTTTACAGAGTATGTCGGACTGGTTCGCTAGCCAATCGATCGATCCCCCAATTCATCCCTTACTCTCACCCTCTGGGATCTCTAGCCTTAGGGGTGACCCAGTTCCTACCCCCTTTGTACAGAAGGGTCCATACTCCTAAAATTCAAGGCTCGTATTATGCCAGACTCAGAGAGCCCACAGTGTGTAGTCAAACCGTACGTTTTCTTGCTCTACTGTACTTTCTGGTACTGTACCCTCCTCTAAACGAGTAAAAAATCCACGTGAGGTTTTATCGAAGTTTCGAGTCTGACGTTGTTATCGCTTTAGTCGGACTCTGATTGGCTGTCGGTGTCGTCAGTCGACGAGTGCGAAGTTGCAGTTTGAAAAATAGACTGACCGCTTCGGGGATACATTGCTTGGCATTCGTCATTGAACGTCGAAATAAGCTTAGCGGATTTGACGCTAGATGGTGCTGATTCACTGCTGAAAGGGATTTTTGGTTTGATAAAAAAAAAAAATTCATCGTTCGACAAAGTGAATTTTTAGTTAGCGAACAGAACATTGATACGAATTTGAGTTTCGAAATGAAATGGTTCATTTTTGAAAAAAACGCCGGTGTAAATTGGTTGCTCGGTATATAAATTATATTTTTCTAGAATATAAACTTTTTTTTTTTCCCCCCAGAGCGCTACTGTCTCGTCGCGCGCGAAACGCGCGTGTTCCTCCGATATACTATATTCACCATGCACCACGTACTCGGCTCGATAAAATATACCCGTGTGTAATGTAATGCACGTGACGTATACGTGCATGGAATAATAATCGTTGTGTGATTATCACTGTCTCGCGACGTCATTTATATCTTTATCGTTACGTATAAGTGGAGGGTATATCTATATACAGTTGCAATGGATTCTGCATGTGGCATTGGGAGTGGCCATTTGGCAATGTTACTGTCAGTACGTTTCTATCAGTACTATGAGCCTGGGCTAGGGGTAACAAGCCGAGTATCCCAACTAGCCGACGCGTTAAGGCTAATTTACATGTGCACGACGTCACGTTCTCCAATTTCTCTCTGGAAACGTTACCGACGAATATACGCGTACATATACTATATACGCATATACCCGTTTTAGGGTTTCTTGGTTGCGTGCTGTCACGAACCGGCCCTGACACCCAACCCTCCCCTTTGCTTCCTTAGGATATTCCTAGGTTGATCAGGCGCAGCCTAATAAGGACGAGGAATCCAAAGCTGGCCTCGATTAGTTCATTGTCCTTTGACGGATCGAGCCTGACCGCGGAATTCTCACGATTACATGGGGGGAATGGCGAAAAGCGTTGCCCGTTTACATCGGGTTAGAGTTTCTGTTTCCTTTCGCTGGAGTGTCTCTGCCGTTTGGCCGGAACAGGGAATTTCAATTTTGCATCAAACGCTTGGTACGACTTTACGTCGTACCGATATTAGCTCTCGGCAGCATCCACTATGGACCGAAATGCTCCTTTGTGCTGATCGATGAACTCTAGAACGCTAACTGTGGATAGTGAAATTAATAGGTGTTGATTTTTTTTTTTTTTTTTTTTTTGAGTAATTTTTGTATACCGATCACTTGATCGGGTTCGGGGTGTTCAGATATTAATCGGGTTGATGGGTACGATTTGTAGTTGGGGGTGGGTTTATATATCGTATTTGGAGGGGTTGGTTTTAGGGGTTTGGGATATCGGTTTTTGGACAAATGTCTCTATTGGTATTTTCTGGGCTCGATGATCCCGTTTGGAGATTGTTGACTACCACCCACATCCCTCCTACCCCTTTCTCTTTTATCTAATCTACCTCCTTGACTTTCTCCGTGATCAGAAATAGGGGCTGCGCCCCTGCCTCACCTCGGGTTATTACTTGTCCCTGTTGGTTCAAGTCAGTTTACCCTTTTTTCTTTTTTTTTTCTCCTTACCCTGTCTCAACCCTCTGAAATTCGATAAGACCGGCCTCTTTCCTTCCTACGTTCCCCAAGCTAACACGGTCACAAAAGGAATTGGAACATTTTTTTGAAATCTTTAGCGCCTGTCAGATCTGTGCGTATGTTTACACGCAATCTTGTCGTTCGTCGAATTGTGACGGGGAAATTTATATTTCTTTTATACGTAACCGTACGTTTCTGTTTGCACAGAGTCGCTGGTCTTAGATATGGCTCTGTGAGGTATAAAAGTATCGGGTTTTAATTCTTAGCCGCACTTTTCGAAACTTCACACTTATTT
The DNA here is from genome assembly GCA_963971525.1 of Cephus spinipes. NCBI lineage: Eukaryota > Metazoa > Arthropoda > Insecta > Hymenoptera > Cephidae > Cephus > Cephus spinipes. Next base: position 5,011,941 of record OZ020580.1, on the reverse strand, counting down.
CATTGTCTCCTTTTTTATACACGCAACGTTATACCTCAAGTTTATTAGACTTCGAGTCTCGGTGTCATTTGATACTACCTTTTACTTTTATGTAGGCAATCGGATATTATAACTACGGGATTGGATATATTCGATGGTAGTATCCATTCTGCCGGAAGATCTGCACAGTTGGCCAGTGAGATTAGGATTGCTGGTGCAGCTGCCATCAGGAATCTATAGTAGATACATAGTGGGGTAGGCTGAAACCAATCACTTAGCACGTACCCATCGTACTGCAGAAAATTATCTCCACCTCGTCGCCACTTTTCACCCTTACTCCCCCCTTCCGACTCCCGGGCGAATTTTCACCAGGCGGTCGGCCGTCTCTCTTTTTACATTCCTCGCCGAGCGAGGGAGCACGTAAGTGTGTCAAGGTGAGGTCGTGAATCTTTTTCATTTGAATTCTTCGCCGTCAGATTGTCCACTTTTTTTTTGAATCTATCGACTCTCCTCTTCTTACACCCCTAAGTGGGAGTCTCACTCGATCTACCATTAATGAACTATAAATGTGGTGGAAGGCTTGACAATTTTTTTTTTCCTTTTCCTTTTCATGGAACAATGGGGGTTGACAATATTGAACCGTTATTAAATTGACATGCTCCAGGGGCAATATTGCGTCGTGTCACCCCCTCGGACAATGGAAAGGGGTTAATTCCAACAGATTAACCCTTGACGTCAAAGGACGGAGAGGGGAATCAGTGGGTTTTGGGAAAAATTAAAGGGCGTCACGTTTCATCCCCTTGAAGATTTGCGGATTTACTCGGTCAATTATTTGGCTGTGCACGTCGTCCCTCTTTCTCTTATTTTTTTCTTTTTCTTTTCGGTCCCTTTTTTCATTCGTGCCCAGGGCGAACGAAGCTAACGAAAGTTCAAACCACCCTTACAGATATTTCCGTAAGAAGGAGAAAGACCAACCCACCCTATCGTGGTCGTTGATTCGCGCGCCGCTTAGTCGACGTAGAAATTATTCGAGTACGCGTTTGCACTCACGGCTTCGTTACCGCCATCCGCCCTTCGACCCTCTTTCGTTTGACTCGTTGGAATTCACGAGTGAACCCCTCCCAGTCACTTGAACCGTGACAAACGAACCCTCTCGCCACGTTTCACTACCCCTGTATTATACCTCGAGAAACGGGGGATAGCGTATGAAAATGAAAAGAAAAAAAAAATATTTATTTCGTCTAGTATAAATTACGTGCTCGAACATCCCTTAGGTTTTCTTAGATCCGTATACCGGTACACTTGTCTGTTTTTTTTATTCACCCTTACGTCTCACCCCGCGTCTTCCTCGCGTCTTATCCCGTTGCGCAGGGACTCTGAATTTGAACGCCCAGTCCTTGAGGGTCCGAAGGACTGAAAGGATATCTACGTTCGCCCTTAGGATTACAGGATTAGGTTTTCGCGTTCATGAGAATCACCCGGTACACACGCGCGTGCAATCTCCTTCGTTTATTCATTTTAAATTTACCCTCTGAAGTCTCACCGGCTTTTCAGAGGATTTTCTAGGGTCGGACAAAGCTTTTTTTTTTTTTTAATTTTTCATCCCTTCAGCAAGTACCTAAGCGACGCCAGAGGTCCCTGGGGACTGTTTTCCGCGTTCAAGGATTAGCCGCTCGGCAGTCTCGTATCGAGTCCTTCGCGTGCACAGTTGCCTTGGGCCTCGTGCCAATTACGTCCTTGAATCAGGACACCGGGTAGACGACCTCCTTCGTTGTATTATACATCCCCTCGCATCAGGAAGATCAGGCACCGCTCTGCCGGATCGCTCTTAAAGTCTCGTTCGCCCGTGCACGTTCAGCTCTTAAGACCAGGGACTCGATTTCACCGAGCAATTCGGTGCTTCGTTGGTCAGGAAAGAAAAAAGGGCATTTTGGTATTCCCTCTGGTCGAGATATCTGGACTAATTAAGGGCAGGAAGCCTCGTGCGTTGCGTCGCGCCGTTTTAACTGCCTCGCTCGGCCAGGTCGCGTCTCCCCACCAAGCCACCAGGGAACCCGGTGCTTCCGGCTGGGACGATAATACCTCTAATTCCTTGGGATTTGTATGAATTAAATCGTCGCCACGGCCAGACCCACCGCCACTCCTCTTTGCCCTTTTGCTCTTTATTGTAATCTTTTTTTTTTTTTTATTTTTTGTCCTTTTTTTATTTTACTCCTTTCGCATCCAACCATCGGATTTTGCAATTCCCGTCGTTTCCCCCGACACCCTTCACCCCTGTTATTGTTAGATCAGCCGAGTTTAATCTCGCCTCATGTAAAACTCTATAATTCAGTCGTCTACCGCAACGCTTTGAATTTTACATTCACCACTGACGACATAGCAATTTTCTCGAGCTACAACGAGTCGCTTTATTGCTGACTTGTTACGCGTATATTCGTTGAAGGAAAAAAAAAATATTGCAACACCCTCTGCCTGGTCATCTTTTTTTTTTGCTTTCTTGGGAAATCGTATCTTTCATTTGTTTTTTTATTTGGTTCTGTATTGCTTTAATATTTATTTGGCGTCCAGTGATGAGGGATGCTCCATTTACGATACGAGGGCGCTTCCACGAAACGACACGATAACGGATCGATAAGTGGCCGATATTTCAGTTCACAGAATTTCGTTTGCATACGTCGAAAGAAACTTTAACGAAGGCGACTGATTGACCAGTATTTTTTTTTGTATCGTCATCCTACAAAATTCGTTCCAAAATCGTATAACTCGAGCCAGCCGAACGGACTTTTTTTCATATAGTACCGGAAAATTTTGTTTTCAAACCTTTTCGTAGAATGGGACGCGGTGTTTATTTTGCTAAATGTAAATTTTAGTTATCTTCTTTTTTTATGTATCTTGTATGCGCCTCTGCTTGAGATTTATGTACGTTTCTTTATTCTTCGGCCAGGCTGTGTCTACTTGAATTCTTTATTTCCGTCGAAAAACCTCTTTATGACAGCGACTCTCGTCGACGTCATTTCTTATTCCTCCCGACACTTGTCTCCGAATCTTCAAGCTCTTTTTTTACGCACGTAGCCACATCGCCAACCACCTTCGAATTAGGCCTTATGCCGTTTCCGGCACGAGACGTCGGAGGACTTCCGTTTTATTTATAGTCAGGATTTCGTAAAATGGTCCATTTTTTTCCTGCCTTTGACACACATATATAATAAAATATATATATATACATACATATTTTGTCTATGTATATTGTATATAGGTTCATGGAAATTTGGTCTTTTATACGATCTACCGACCCCGCATTTCTACCTAACGATTTTGGTATACGAGAATACAGAAAGTTCTTCGTAGTCAGGCATTAAGCAACGGACGAAAATGTTCCTATAGTCGGATAACCCGTGTTGATCGTTAACCTCGAGAATTGCCGCTTCTGCAACGGCGGTCTCTAGGCTGGGCATGATTTTATCCGAAACTTTTCACGAAAATTTTCACAAATTGACCTTACGAGCTAATCCGGCTGTAAACTTTGCACGATGAACGCGAGTGGAATGACTTTTGAGGTTTTTATTTTTTTTTATTTTTTTTTTTGACTACTTCACTTTCACAGACCTGGGTAAGCTGTGGCAGAGTTCGTCTCCGCATTCCTTCGTACAGCGAGGACTTCATTGCCCTCAGCAAGGGGGTTGGCCAAGTGTCTTATTGTGCGAAGCGACTATGGCTTTAGCTATGACATTTTTCCCAGAGGAGTCGAAGGGCGAAGGTTAAAGGGTAGAAAATAAATGGCTGATCCGAGGGGCCTGGCTATGGGGGGGGGCACAGCAGGAGGAGGTAATGGGTGGATCGGAAGTGGCCTCTGGACACGTGTATGTAGTGGGCATAGACGAAAACGTTTGTTTTGGTGAATCATCCCTCTTCGAGGATTGATATCATCCCCTTTCTCCTACTACCCTCCCTCAAGAAGACCGTTCAACCCCTCGTTCATCGAAATAGTGCGAAAGTGGAAAACCCATGAAAACTAACCGGAAACCCTTGTAGAGAATGTTTTTGTTTTTCCCTTCCAAAAGAAATCCTTCAGCTGTATCAGCAAGGAAATGCTTCTTGCTGCTTTCTTTTTTACCCTTGAAACGTAAATCAAGGTACTTCGCGAAATACCCCAAGCCTCCTTGCCCTTCACGTATCATCCCTTATCACCCTGCTCTCTCCCGGGACTCATAACGTTTTTTTTTTGTTTTTTTTTTTTTTTTTTTTTTGGCTGATAGGCAAATTCGAATTGCTGTCATTTTTCTTACGTTTCATTTATCTGGCGTATCTTTTTCTTTGTCATATTTTTATATCTCGGCGCCGTTATCATTCGCTTGATTTTCTCAATCACGTTCGTAATCTTATCAACGGCGAACGATCGAATCAAAATGACTCTGAGTTACGTATCATAACGTGCTAGCATACGTAGCATACCCCTGTCAACGTTTGACAGCTGTCACGATATCGCTTGGATTTTCAAAAAAATTTCCAACATCTCTTTCGAGAAGCACTACTGATAAAAATATTTATCGAGTCATCCCGAGATATGCTCGTCTCTCTCTCACGCATAGGAACACCCATAAGTCCGTCTCTCTCGCACTCACGGCAAGTATAGGAAAATGAAAAATCTCAGATTTCAGAGACGGATGGACAATTTTATTATCAGTATACATGTGGCTCTCATCTAGAAAGGCAATATCGTCAGTTTCTCCCTTATCAACATTATCACGCGGCATACATATCCTTTTTTTACTAGTTTTTTTTTTTATGAATTTCAACTCACCCAATTCGAAACTCACAATCAACTTGTTCAATCTATGCCAACTACTCGCATGTGATATAGACGTTACTTCAAATTTCATTGGTGCATTATTACTCTGCGGTGGTATCCCCGCTCGTTCACATACACGTATTGGTCCATTTCGCGGGCAGGAACGACCGTGACGTTTAACCGTCTACACGCCATTAGCCCCAGCGGGCTCTTCTATACACTATTCGTGGACATAACTATCGCTTCATAATGATCCAGTAATACCCACCATAATTTTGAAAGCCAGATTACGCCCTTTCGTCGCTCAACTATCTCTCGTCGTTTTATGCTAATCCGCTTGATACGGAGTCCTCGCTAATTGGGACACCCGTTCCGTTCACTTCAAAGCTAACCGGATTTTAAATCGTATCGATATAATCAGAAGCGTGAGAATCGTATGAGGATATATATTTTTTTTTCGAACGCTCTTCAAGAATCAATTTCATCCCGTGAAAAAATTTGTCTTTATCCCTTAAAAGCACAAATTACGATACGCGCATATGCGCAACGGTGAATTTGCCGACAGGGGGTGGGGCCCGGGGCTTGGAAGTTCAGGACGGTAGGAAGAGAAACTATTCCAGGGGTGGCGGGTAACGTGTGCAACCACCCCCTGGGAATGCACCGAATACCGCAGTGCGCTGTATTTATTCGTTTTAATTTTATTTCTCAGAGCTCCCTGACCTTTGCCGCGTTAATCACGATTAAATAGGGGCTCCACGCGCGGCGCCCCTTTTGCTCCCTTTGTCGATCCACCGTGCTACGCCCCTTATACGACTGCCGGGACGACTACGACGTGGCTCGAAGGGGGAACAAAAAAAAAAAGGTCTGGAACTTTGAGGCTTCCGAGATAAACGATTACACGCGACTGCTGCAATTCTTCAGCAGTTCTCGTTAACCTCATACGCAACTCTTGCGGCTCTCTGGATGACCTCGTCGTTGACCAATTTTTTGTAGCCTTTTTTTTTTTTCGTAACTTTTCTTAGACCCTGCAATATTCATGCTCGTAAGGCGAATCATCTTGTCAATGATTACTTCGAGACACCCTTACCTAATGCGTGTACCGTGTAACCTGTCGCGGGCATTATGTATTTATTTTTTTGTAAAAAAATAATGCCGGAAAAATTGAATCCTGGAGATTAACGATCACTTTTTTTTTGCATTTTTTTTTTTTTTTTTTTAATATCCACCCTCCCTCTCGAAATTTTTCTTTGCCGGTTTCCTTGTTTTTTTTTTCTTTCTTACCTACCCTCGCTTTCATCCCTCCTCCTGTACCCTCGCCCGCTATCATCTTCCCTCTCTCGACATTTCCATGACAGCCCAACCCTGTGTCCAACCTTCGCTCCTGGCGTTTATCATTATTTTTACCCGGCAGCCAGTTATAAATGACCCATCAGCACGGCCCTTGTATAAATATTGACTGCACGAATAAATTGTTTTTTTTTCCTCTCTCCGTCTTCCAAATCCGCGGAAAACAACGTGGGGTAACGTCCACGCGGCAGATTCCAGCCCCCTTAGGCTTATCGCCCCACGCTCACCTTGGAAACCCTACGATTTGATGCCGGTATCTCTTAACCATCCTTCGAACCAGCGCGTAGCCGACATCCAACCCTCCCCGATGTTCTCCCTTAGGACAAGTGATGAATGTCTTTATTCGGCGAGTGTGCTGGTTTCTACATGTTCCAATTACACCTGGCCCCGCGAGGGATTGAATTATTCTCGAAGTTTCAGGCACGTGCTCCGATGACGCTCGCTATCTGTTTACATAGTCGTGATTAATGTGTATTACTGTCCTTTGGGATTGAGTTTATTTTTTCTTCAAAATTAATTTCAGTTTTCCATTTACTAAAAAAATCATGTCACGGTATATTATCGAATCGCATCTAACGATTGTTGTTGCTCTCTCGCGATGCCGATTAGCCCGATGTGTGTGAACTTACTGCTTTTGACAGTTAGGGTTATCGGCGACGTTTGGCCTCGCGACTCGTCGACAGCGCACATTTTTCGATTTATTTTGTATCTTTATCTTGTGGAAAATCGTTACAGCTTTCCTGAACTCTGCGTTTTTTTTTACAATTGTAAATTGCTCTCGTTGGATCAATGGACAGTGATTTTCTACGATGAATGTGCAATGCGAAGCTGTATTTGTTTTTAAAGCGCTGCTGGGTTTTTTGTCTAGTTCGAACGAAGCGTAAAAAACGTAACTGAAACAAAAAATTTTGAAAAATACACTTTTTTACCCGACTACGAGTAAAATACCATATTCCATCCCTGCGACGCGGGCGGAAAGTAATCAATTTTTGACCAGAGGGAAGAAAAGTGATTTTGCGCGCAAAAAAGTAAATTTTGCGGACAAAAAAGTAAATTTGCGGGCAAAAAAGTGATTTTTGCGGGAAGAAATAAACTCTGAACAGAAAAAATGAGATGTAAATTGCGTTTTATCCAATCAAGGCTATACCCTTTCTTTGTAAACTTTTCAAATATTTTTAATGGATAAGTTTTATTATTCCGGTGAACAATTCAATAATTGAATGATCGATTGAATAAGTGATAAATATCATTAATTATTTCGGTATCATTCAATTAATTCTCGACCTATCAATGATTTAAATAGGTAAATTTTCGACTTCGGGCTACTTAAATAATTTTTTTTTGGCTTCGCCCCTGCACCACACCTGGGCTCCGCTAAGGACGCATTTGTTAATATATTATTTGCGACAATATCATTTTTGCTGTTAGACTCAATACCTTTCATAACCTACACCTATATATTGTAGCGTTGTGCCGTTGAAGACATAGAAATATGGTTATTTCAATACTAGTCTGTTAAAAAGTATTATACGCCACACGGGAGGAGCGGATTTTCACTTTCCCCCGTAGTAGCATAATGTACTATTTTGAATCTTATTGGTTCAATCGAGTTAAATTTTCCGCTTTTTTTGTTACAGGTAAGAACGTTCAGCAGTGCATTCTATCCCTGAGACATCGATATAACTTACGTCAACCAGGTATACATATATACACACGCTTCTGGCTATTTTGTCGAAAGAGGTTAGACTCTATGTTCTTTGGCTGTCGGCTATAAATCGACGTGACGCCTGCACCCGGTCACCCCCCTCGGTCACGACCCCCTGATTAACTTTCTATACCTGCAGGCGAGTATCAAGGGGTTAATTTTTAACCCCCCAGCGTAAGCCAAAAGATTTATCGCAAAACCCGTTACACTAAGCCAAGCCATGTGTATTGCGTATTTATACCATCCGGTCATGTGCACGGGGCTTAAGTCTACCTAGATACGTACCTACTGCTGGTAGTTTTATACCAGTAACCACCTAACCCTGTATGCTACAACCCTTTTTCTAGACCCTGCGTAGGGCGACTACCCCCTTTCCCTGCCGCTTCCACCCCGATGAACCAGAAAATTATTAGCTAATGACCCCAGGGTGTATAAAAAAAAATGGATGACGGTACAGGTCAAGGCCGAACCAACAAAACTGTGGCTAACCCTAGTGAGACTGACTGATTGACGTATGCTCCTAGATCCTACAGTAGTAGAGTCCTTTGATTAACTCAAGAACCCAGCTATAATAATTTTTACAAATAATTTTATTAATTTTTTCCAAAAACATCAAAATTTGAGAATTTATATTTGATACGTATCTGATCACGTTAATATTAATTCCATACGCGATGTACCTGAGTGTTATTATAGATTTTTGATTATGTTAAATATTTTATTTATATCAGTGATTACCTGTAATCCGTGGTATCAATTTTCCAGAATCTTTAATCGAGCTTGCTTATTAACGAATATTAAATCACGCCTATAGCTAACATAGGGATTGCCGATTTAACTTTATGGCTCGCATTTGTTATGTACTTGTCGGTGGATAAACAATGTATATTACGTAACAGTGAGGACTCTCGATAATCCCCGTATAATCATTAGGCTTGAATATATCAAACGGAGCATCAAGTTCTCTTGAAGTCTATGTAACTTTTTCAAAATTTTTCTTTGGATTTACACTTTCTTACTTTCTGTCCTTTTCTCCCCTTACTTTCTGTCCTCTCACGCTTAACTATTAAAATTGATATTGATGACCCACGCTATAGTTTTATCTGCGAACGATAAATCGAAACTCACTTTTCGCATTGATTCTTCGATAGGCGTAAAACCACTTTTTTCTCTTACAACTTTCTTTTACGATAACCCATCATCCCCTTGGATGTTGGCAGTTTTTTGGGTGAATTTTTTTTATCCTTCCAGTGTCGTTCCAAACATTTAATTATGCATTACGTTATTTTTAAGTTTTTTTTTTTTTTTTTTTTTTTTTTTTTAAGTATCACCTGTTGACACCTTGTTTTTCTCTCGTGAGATATCTGGGACGTTTTCACGAAATTATTTATAGGGTTATTCCGTAGTAATGTATCACCCGCAGGTGGTTTTACTATAGGAATCCAATGGACAGGCTAAGTTCATATGGGGATATATGTATATTATATATATAGTCGAGGTACGTGCATGGTCATACGTGTACGTATGTTCATGCACTATGTCGTACATACGAGACTAGTATGTACGTGCTCGGCAGTGCCTAGAGTGGTATAGAGTGTATGCGTACTATTTACGTGGGTGTCCGATAAAGGCGAGTCCTCAGCAAAGGAAGACACACGTTGCTGTCGTGAAACTATTTGAAATTCAACGCATCCGACGGTCCCTTTCGTACGCGACGACTTCCGCCGTTCGCGGAATGGAAACCCGTCCTCATACTTCTCTCTGTGATCTCTTTGGTCTCTTCGGTGAGAACTTTTCTTCTTATTTCTTTACCGCTCCCTTCCTACTCGGTACGGGCCGCCGCACATTGTATCTTCTACGAAATCGAAGTACGGGAGTGGATACGTACCGACGTAGTAATTAAGTTTATTCGAGCATTCGAATTTTCGCGAAAAATTTAGGGAAGAAAGTGACTTTACCGACCTCGAAATATACGCTCCGGCACGTGGTAATAATTTTATTACGTTGGTCAGCTTGTATTTAATTTTGTGCGTTTAACTGAAGTCCGACTGTGCGAACCGAGGTCTGAATTTTTTTTTGCAAACGTCCAATTAATTTTAACCGTATTTTTTTTTAGGGTTAGCTAATATTTGCATTCCACTCTGCAATCCTAGGAGTCATTTTCTATTCAAACGGTTGGACTTTTACATGGACTCTCGAAAATGCCAACCGGGCACATTAACGGAGCGGAGGGATAGAGATTTCCGTAAGGGTGGTATAACCCGCTAAGGGGTTGCTATATAAATTAGTCCTTCGTAATGACCGACTACATGTATTTTAACGTTTGTTTTTATTCCGTCTGTAGGTACCCTTTGCACCCTTTTTTTTCTCCCACTTCGTCCCTGTTTCCTTTCTCTACCCCTCTGCTTCCCATCGTCCCCTAACTTCCGGTCAACACAAGCGAGAACCGGATACCCTTTACCGGCCAGTGCAACAGCGTCGACCGCGAAACCCGTGAAAATTCATCTGCCCCACCCTGTTTCCCCAAAATAGAATTCAACAATAATAACGAACGATGCACAAAGCCCAACCCCTCGATCGGACAACATCCGCCTGGACCAAAAATCCTCAGCTGTCGTTTAGCGCGTATGCGTCCCGTCGCGAGACAGTAAAATCAAACTGCTCGGTAATTTGCACGTTAAAAGTTGCAAATAAAAAATTTTCTTTGAATCATGCATTTATTAAAAGTTATAAAAAAATTTTTTTACACTCAACCACTAATTCTCGTAACGACGTTCGTTTATAATTTTCCTCGTTCACAACTCGCCGCGGCTGTGCTTTCGGAATTTTTTTGTTGACATCCCGTGCCTTTTGTTCGACTCGCGCGAAACCGTGAACGGCAACAGTCCTTTCTCTTTTCCCTTCGTACTCTCCATCTACTCGCGCTAATTACCCAACGGACTAATTACACCGTTCGACTGGCACCGGGCGATCGATTTTTCATTGAAGCTCGTCGTAACCTTCTTGGCAACGTGGAGATTTTTTTTTCTTTTTTTTTTTTTTTCCCCTTCACTCAACACGTCTTATCTCTCGTACACACTTGGCACACGTGGATAAACACTCAACGTTGCACCCACTCGCTCCTACGTACCTTCTTACTTCCGGTTCTTTCCCGTGTCTTTGTTATCGATCAGCGACATTACACCCGACTCGATCGCCGAGCACTTCCGGTTCACCTCGGTACTGGTTTCAATGGCTGCTGCCACTCGGTGAATTATGTCTCGGTATCTGGTTCTTCCTTTACCACGAGTGGGATACGCGTTCGTATACAGCAGGTACATTTTAACTTCTGACGTAATACGTTTGCGTACCGACCTCTATACGACGACCAGTCGGTACGGTGTAAATTTTCAAAAACGCAAAATAACCGTATTTCTGGTATTTTATTTTTTCCCATCTTCTTGTCTCTGCGCCTTAACGACGAATCCCTGGTACGTCACCGCCTCCTTCCTGTCCTTCCTTCTTGGCGGGTTCGTCCTCGAGCGGGTTTACAACGCACGCGACCCAGGCCAATTTCACGTTACGCTTTATGTCCGCCGTACGAATCAGACTGTCGGACGTTTTTCCGGTTTCTTTTTGCGAGACGACAGGAAAATTGATCCCACGGGAATTCATTCGCGGCCGCCAAGCCTCCTCGGGGGGGGGGGGGGATACAGATCTTCCCTCCACGTTTCCCTACCAATGTCTATCATACGTATGCAAACCCATTTCGTGCTGTCCCGTGAATATCCTAGCCACGCCCACCGCGACCGGATGTTACGTCGCCCGCAAATTTACATGCGAACTTTTCTGGATACGTGACGTCACGGCAATGTTTTTCCTGCAGGTCGAACGATTCGGACGCTCGACGCTGCGGCTCGCGTCGCTCTCTGCCAATTCTATTTATATGTCGAAAAACCTAGGGCGACCACATAGGAATTTCAACATATAACCTATGCCATAATTAAAGGCTAATTAAAGGCTATTTTAGTGTTCCAAAAAAAATTTTTCCGCTCCACCCCTAATGCCAAAAATGCATGGACTTCCTGAATGTAGATTAAGCTGGGAGGACCACAGTCAAAACAACGTTAAAGGTAAGTGTTATAGAATTCTAGTTTACATATTATTTAACCGCTTTTTAAAGGCTGTCGAATGAGACCAAATTCGATCGAATCGGACCACCCTATCCCGAGATATACACCCCCTGGGATCCCGAACTGGATTTTTTAAATCTCTGAATACACATTAGCGATGTAGTCGTATCCAATCTAAAGAATCACTCATTTATGCGCACGCAATTAATCTTAAAATTTTATTTGAATTAACGGCTCGACATTTCTGCAACGACCGATTTTACCGCTTCATCCCCTAGGTCAGAACTCACCCCCTCTTTACCTATTTCCTTGTATCTCGGCGTACGAGAAAGGTAGGACGTTGCAATTGGTCTCAAAAATCGTCTTGAATTAACGGCTCGACATTTCTGCAACGACCGATTTTACCGCTTCATCCCCTAGGTCAGAACTCACCCCCTCTTTACCTATTTCCTTGTATCTCGGCTTTATTTCTAGTATAAAAATGGTATTCTGGATTTTTCTAAATATGCAACTAATTTTGAAAAATTATTCTGTTTTTAAATCTTCACTCCTCGGTGTATACTGTTATATTTGATACTTTGTTTATCTCGCCGCCGTTGCGCTGTACGCATTCGGTGTGGGACTATACTAAGTCTCTATCCCCCAAAAAACACTTAGGGTGTAAAAAACTACGCCAAGTACAGGTGTGATGTGTATTCCTCTAATAAAAAGTATTGATATCAGATTATTGAGGCCAAGTACATAAGTCACTACATGTTTGCCTATTATATGATCTAGCACTGGCCCATCATTTTAATTGTATTCTCAAAATTTCCTATAACAATTTCACTACTCTTTTACATTACTACTGTTTCTCGTAGTTGATTATGAATTAATGGTTATTTAATAATTAATGAAACTTTAGCTGATTCCTTATCGAGTACTACTTGGCGGGTCCGTACCAGAAATTCCAAAGTACTTACTTTGAACGTACTAATAGTATCCTAAAATTATATGTTTGTTATTAAGATTTTACCCTGATTATTATTAACGAGTTATCGTTAATAAGCTCTATATAGAAAGTTGACATTGGTTTTGAGTTTAATGACTGGCATTATGAATGCAAATTTATATCAAGAATTGCACGGACCCGCCAAGTAGTACTCGATAAGGAATCAGCTAAAGTTTCATTAATTATTAAATAACCATTAATTCATAATCAACTACGAGAAACAGTAGTAATGTAAAAGAGTAGTGAAAACGTTATAGGAAATTTTAAAAATACAATTAAAATGATGGGATGATTTAAAAACAGAATAATTTTTCAAAATTAGTTGCATATTTAGAAAAATCCAGAATACCATTTTTATACTAGAAATAAAGCCGAGATACAAGGAAATAGGTAAAGGGGGGGTGAGTTCTGACCTAGGGGATGAAGCGGTAAAATCGGTCGTTGCAGAAATGTCGAGCCGTTAATTCAAGACGATTTTTGAGACCAATTGCAACGTCCTACCTTTCTCGTACGCCGAGATACAAGGAAATAGGTAAAGAGGGGGTGAGTTCTGACCTAGGGGATGAAGCGGTAAAATCGGTCGTTGCAGAAATGTCGAGCCGTTAATTCAAATAAAATTTTAAGATTAATTGCGTGCGCATAAATGAGTGATTCTTTAGATTGGATACGACTACATCGCTAATGTGTATTCAGAGATTTAAAAAATCCAGTTCGGGATCCCAGGGGGTGTATATCTCGGGATAGGGTGGTCCGATTCGATCGAATTTGGTCTCATTCGACAGCCTTTAAAAAGCGGTTAAATAATATGTAAACTAGAATTCTATAACACTTACCTTTAACGTTGTTTTGACTGTGGTCCTCCCAGCTTAATCTACATTCAGGAAGTCCATGCATTTTTGGCATTAGGGGTGGAGCGGAAAAATTTTTTTTGGAACACTAAAATAGCCTTTAATTAGCCTTTAATTATGGCATAGGTTATATGTTGAAATTCCTATGTGGTCGCCCTAGGTTTTTCGACATTCTATTTATAGACGCTGGGCTTTGATCGTTGAAACTTCTTTTTACCTCGTTTCGTAAGCTTTGCTCGAATAAGCATGGGTATGAGTAATCGCGTAACTGTGAATCCGGGAATCCGTCAATTTTGTATTACTGTCCATCCCACCTGACGCGCCAAGAGACACGTCGATTGTTTATGGTAACTTTTGAAAGGACCTCTAGTTTATTTTTATACTCCACTCTTTGACCCTCGCGTCCGGGAGAGAAAGGAAAGTTTGGAAATTGACGTTATCCCTCTTTTGGATGTTGCCAACTTCCGGGAGACATATGGTGCCTTTGAATGCTATACGGGTTTAGATAATGTCAAATAAGTTGGGTCCACCACATTCGATTTTTTCAACCGGAACTATTGCATAATTTAGGGCTTATTTAGGGCTAATTTTGGACTCCATATTTGATTTTAGGGCTCACCCCCGTAGGGGGTGGATGCGTGGTGGACCCAGCTTGGGCTCAAGCTGGGTCCACCACACTCGTTCTCACTCATCTGTAATGATAACCTCAACTTATTATACATAATATTTTTTGACTATTTAAGGGCTGTCGAATGCGCCTAGTCGCAATTAAATCGAACCACCCCTTCTGAAAAAACCACTCCCTTATATACTTTTCTTATGTTATTTCAAGTTTAATTGCTTTGGAAATTGTTCTTTATGCATTATAAAAATATATCATGCTATAAATTTCAATTTTCAAATCTTTGCGATTTTTGGGCTGCACCCCTAGGTCCAAAAAAACAACCCCCAACACAAGTATAAGCATAGGGAAGTATTTCTCTATTCATGAATGACCGGATCGACCTTGTTACTGTATTAGCCCACAGTTTGCAACCGTGTTGAGTTTATTTGGGTCTTATGGGCCTAGTGGTTCATAGTACCCAATACCACTCATCGCGTGCATTAGGCGTACGGGCATATGGATGCTATATGATGATTTGAAGTCCAAATCAGAAATGTTGCTCGAAAATCACAAAGTAAATCTAGATTTAGCAATATATCTCCGAACATCTTAATTGACTGTCTACACTTAAATAGATTATATTATTCTTTATATATTCGTTATATATCATATTCAATATAGTTTATATATTCGTTACATTCATTATATATTCTTTATGTGTGTGATTAAATATTTATTCTTATATGATTATATGTATTAAAGTCATTCAGAATAATAAAGAACATGGCGGCACACGTCCAGACAATTCACTTGTGTTGGGGGTTGTTTTTTTGGACCTAGGGGTGCAGCCCAAAAATCGCAAAGATTTGAAAATTGAAATTTATAGCATGATATATTTTTATAATGCATAAAGAACAATTTCCAAAGCAATTAAACTTGAAATAACATAAGAAAAGTATATAAGGGAGTGGTTTTTTCAGAAGGGGTGGTTCGATTTAATTGCGACTAGGCGCATTCGACAGCCCTTAAATAGTCAAAAAATATTATGTATAATAAGTTGAGGTTATCATTACAGATGAGTGAGAACGAGTGTGGTGGACCCAGCTTGAGCCCAAGCTGGGTCCACCACGCATCCACCCCCTACGGGGGTGAGCCCTAAAATCAAATATGGAGTCCAAAATTAGCCCTAAATAAGCCCTAAATTATGCAATAGTTCCGGTTGAAAAAATCGAATGTGGTGGACCCAACTTATTTGACATGTTTAGATATGGTCTTAGGGGATGAGTTCGGACCGTCCTGGACGCGTACACGTCCTCTATAGGCCTTTCTGACTTTTCTGATCGCTTGGAGGACTTCTATATCAACGAATTGAGGTTAGGTTGGTTTGGCTCGGCAGGGTCCTTGGTATGGACGCGGCTGGAGATGGGGACGGTCGTTCCTTGATATCGTCTAGGGATGCTATCTATATAGTCGGAAAGCACTGGGGGCTGATAATACAAGAAATAATATGAAGAGACGCGGTAGTTTCGTTGCGTATCAGACTTTGTCCCCGAATCGCGTGGACCCTCTCCCATGTATTATGATTTTCTTCAGCGCCGAGGGTGACTTGTTTTACTAGTCGGGGGGAGTTCCGAAATTTTCGTAAACGACCGTACGGTTGTATACAGGGTGGGACGAAGTGTATGGTAAATCCGGGAAGAGGGCTGATTTCTAATGCAAAACTAAATAGAAATTGTAGAATATATTTTTTTTATCTACGACGCTTTAAGAAAATCGAATTTAATAATCAATTAGGTATCCGTGCACTCGACTAATAATCGACTTAAGGAATGTCGCTTGAGACATGGTTTTTTTTTTCCCGTATTTGTTACAATGTCCGGTCATCCAGACGCTTGAAAAATTGAAGGTTCAGGTCGCGCTAGACACGGTTCATGAGTCTGTTAACCAAGGGAAATAATTTTGTATGCAACAACGGTGTCGATATTTTGAACAATTGGTTGGTGAATCAGCAAAATTAATTGTTTTCGAGAATCGGAATATCTGTTTAATTATTTCGAGTTATCCTATTTCATTATATTATTGTATACCGATACCCATGGAAATGGTGGACTGTAGCAAACACCGTAAGTCGATCCTTAGTCAGGTGCGCGCGTACTCGATTAATATTTAAAATTTAGTTTTCGTAAAGGTTAAGACTCGAGAAAAAAATTTATTCTGCTATTTCGATTTACCTTTTCACAAGGAATTACCTACTTTCCGCTTGTACCATGATTTTCGGCCCACCCTGTATATACATGGGAAATCATTTGTGCCTGGTAAATTGCCGTATAATGCGCATACACACGCGAATTACATTATAGACTGTAAAGATACTGTATGCATAACAAGCTACAAAAATTTTTTTTTAATTTTCCAAAAAAATATTTATCTTCCTTTTACGTCCTTTATATTATTCAGTATCCTTGAAATTCGTACATTCAAAGTTCTTGGCAAAAATTGTTCACTGGACCTTCCGTCTATTTTGGGCTTCCCTTTGAAAACAGCTATTACGATTTCCTGTATTTTGGGCGACTCTACAATCTCTCTTCCATCCAGTATTCATTTTTAACTTAACGTACGATTCACGCGACCACAGCCGCTGTCCTATGCCGGATCAAACACAGGTATAACGTTTAGCTTACTTGCAGAAAGGGAAAACCAATTGAACACTAACACGCTTTTGACTTCTGGAACAGCTGACGGGATATAATTTACGTTTACAAGCGAAGCAGTAAGGCAGTTGACGTATAAAGCCTCTTGGAGAGGTAACGTCAGACACGTGTTAATGACGTTCGGAGGCAAAGACGTAATTAAGTTTAATATTGGAAAACTCAGCGTTGTCAATAAAACGTGAGACGTATCGATATCGCGTCAATAGTGCCCTTCCTGTTTATACCGTAATGCCATTGATCAGCAATAATATTTTCAAAGGACCATCCTTGCCTATCCGCTGTACAATTCACAGACCTTGTTCCAAGCGAACGTCATATTCCCTTAAAAAGAAAAAAAAATTCTCCGACGAGCTCAAGAATCGTGGGATTCGTTGGTGACAATAAAAATCAATGTTCATTTTCTTTTCTACACTTCACAATCGGTACAATGCGTTATTTTCAACGAGCGACAATCCCCTTTGTAGTTGTACGTGTTGCGGTGTAATGCTTCCTAGATATATGTATACACAGGTAATTGACATTGTCGTCGCTGCTAGAGAATATAACGTGGCCTTTGCCAATCAATCTGACACATTCCCATTTAACAATGGAGCGATGAATGTACATTGGATGGATTAATAAGCAATCGAAAGAGATAATGCACGGCAGTATGCTATTGGATTATTACAGAAATTCCCTAGCGGTAATATCTAGTAACATTGTACAGCGGAATGAAGCACGCGTCTATCGGGTGGAATGCTTGATGAATTAATTAACGCTATTGATTAATTTATACGTTTGCTTTATTTTATTTCATTTATACAGGCAGTACGCGATGCTTTTTTTTTCATTAGGATTAATTGATCGTTGGATGAAAATTTAATTATTATTTCAAGCAGCTCGCTGGGTCTGTGGAACTCTTTTACATTGAATCGTATGTTAATCGTGAATGGATTTTACATTAATTTTTCGACGTGGCGCTTATTACGTCATAGGCACTGGTGCTAGTTAATTATGTGTACTGAAGCTGTTGTAGACGTCTTAGGTATGTTGATATGTCTGATTTTTCTTTTTTACTGTATCAGGTACGTGTATCCTATCTGTCCAGTGCAGGGACGTATTCGATGGGGAATTAGTCTGGGGGAAATATAGCTTCCTCACTGATTTTTACGGGGTAATGTTTTCGCCTGGCTTCACGTTGGTGCACGTGTGATAACAGGGGTAGGCATCCTAATTACGTTGACGGTTTATAATATCATTAAGTTTTCGATTCGTATTTCCTGTTGGTAAATTGAGAAATAAGATTTAAGAAAGAAGGGTGGCCTTTGATATTCGCATAAAATATATTTCAGTGGTAGAGACGGCCCTGGGGGGTTGAATTTTCTATGACCGCGTAGCGCGCACGCCAGATGCATAGTGATTGCCCTATTTTGTCAGACGTACTCTGTCGTTACGTCCGTCTCGTTGGATACGTTCGAACTGCATGAGAATAGGGGGTGGCGGAAAAAAACAGGGGGAACGGCAGCGAAAGGGATTGTAATTTTGAAAAAAAAAAAAAAAAAAATTGTATACCGTACCAAATTAGATTTCGACTTTTTTCTTATCTTCAATGACCTTTGACCTCATTTAGTCGGATTGGCTATTAGGCTGCTGGGAAAATTTCATTCCGATTGATGGCGTGACAAGGGATGATGGGTCTCCGGTGGAAGATGGCTATTTACAGCTTACAGGGGTTCATTATCTAATATGGCGAAGTTACCCCTACGCGGTCAAAGGTTACACAGAGGAGTCCTTTGTTACGTAGGTTTCGGTATGCGTGGGTGTGAGTTTCTTCTGTGCTCTTTTTTTCCTTTGTTCCTCTATTTTTTGCTACCCCGTAGACTCGAGAGAGGAGCGGCACCCCTGAAATATGACAAAAGCACGCGTTCGCTGACCTATCTGTATGGCGTATACACGCGCATGTAATCTATGACCGAATAGATTCAGCAGGGGGGTTGGTTGGTGAATGGGGGTCCATTTGTGGGCAGTGGGGTGAACAAGGAAACTTTTGGTCCGGAAATAATATCGGGTCGATCATCATTGATGTTGATGATTGATATATTTTCTGTGGTGGTACGTTATTCTGTGGTACAGGTATATGTACGAAGAGTGAAGCCCTATTGTACGTAAATAATGAAATTTTCAAAAATTCATATTATTTATTTGCATTGTTTTTATATTTTTTATCTCGATCTGAATTTCCTTGCCGCTTACACACGAATCATTGTAGCCATACCAAAACTGCATTTTAGCAAGGACGACCGAACACTCGTCTCCAGGATATCTTTGTTCTGGCCAAGTCTTTGTTATTTTTAGTTAAAGCGATTATCGACAGCTGTCACCATTGTGGGCGATACTTTTTTTCCAATAGTAACAATCGAGAGCAATCTCTTTTATGTCTTGACGAGTAACCTCTCTGTACAGCGTGACCCAACCTAACCTCAAACCAAGCCAAGAATTCGCATAGACTCCAAAGAAGCTACCAATAGCCTGAACCCTCTATCCTTCCAGAAGGGTTTTATAGCGACGCCAGAGTATCCCTCTCGTGGGGACATTGTGAAGTTCGTCCTGAAGCTACTTCCTCCACCTAAACACTTTCGGTACGCAAGGCGAGTCCAGATACTATCCAGGAAGTCGCACCAGAAGGCACGACATCAGGGTTTCCGGATCACCTTTCGAGTCCGTCGCCCTGTATACTTTTCCTTTTCGCAAACTATATCCCTCGTACCTAAAACCTGCGCCTCGATCTTATCCACTTTCGGAATCCCCGTCGCCGTCGTCTCCATCTGGCGGCTGGGCGGCGAAGCTCACGAAAGATTCACTAGGGGGAGTAGATGCGGGTTATTCAGTATCCGTTTGACTTAAGTGCCACGAACGGCTTAAGCGATTTCCAATAGACAGTCTTAAAGTGCGTAATGAGTCCCTTTAATAAAGCGTATCGCGCGCGTCCCCACGGCCACGTATATCTATAGCTAAGGGTGCCTCCCCTATCCCATTTCATATTGAAGGTGCAGGCCGAGAAAATTCCAGGAGAAAAAGGGCGATCGGCGGGAAGGTCGAGTGGCGGTAGCAGGTATGCCTGCCGAAGGTGAAATAAGAAGAGCATGGCTACGGATGAGGGGGTTCGTTGACGGAAGTCAGGACGGGGGTTGGCAGGGGGTTAATATTCAGCCCGATATTGGATATCTCGGCAGCATTACGCCAGCCGGTCTGATACCCGATCAGGATAGGAACGATTTAAAGCTCGTCACGAAGCCTTCAAGATGGACGTCTTTCCGGCGCCCTAACGTGACTTCTTAAACCTACCCACCACCCGTCCCCAGCCCCCCCCTGCGCCCCTGCCAAGAAAATGGCCACGTACCAGGCATAAAGTTCACTTTAACAAGGACCCGATTGCCCTTGCTTCCTCCGAACACGATGGATGAATGAGGGTGGGTCAGGTCCCGGTAATGGGTAAACATAATTATTTTTTTTGGCATCCCTTCTGTACCGTACGAACCAGGGGGGGGGGGGGAGTCAGGGTAGAGGGTCTCTTCCGCTGATACACATCCTATCATTTTCATCCCTCTGTTCCGCGATCATTTTTCCTCGACATTTTTTTTCCTATACATCCTATATATGTATATATGTGCCCTACCCTCAGCGCATCCCCCACCTTGTCTATAAAGATTATCCGGCGGTTATTAATAATGTGACATATTTGCATTGTCTCTGATTGATGGTCGTACATCCCTTACGATTTTGTGCCAGGCGTGTGACGCAATCACGCAACCAGTCTATATACGATAAACACGTTCCTAATATCGAACCTTACATAGTGATATACCGGGTGTGTACTATATAGTCACAGGGGGGGTGTGTTACGGGGGTTGGATTATCTGTCGCGTAGAAATGACGTCGACGTCAACGCTGAATGCATAATGGATAGGTGGACCTCCCGTGCAGAGCCAGGGACGTCAAGCGTCACGAACGTAGGGTATACGTATTTAGTTTGTGGTTAGGTAGCCTTGCTTGTAACGCGTCTACTGCGACCTATGGTTATGTCAATGGTACATAGATAAGACGCTCTCTGTCTGGCACAAGTATTTGGGGGAAAAAAAGCTGATAAAGTGGAAGATATCCGTCTCTTAACCTCACCTGGGTCCTGCTCACGTTTCCCTCCTAACCACGACGACCTCATTCCAATAGGGGTGGCCTGAGCAATTTTTCACAGTGAATTTCATATCACCGCGATAAGGCAGATGGCATCGGCGTCGCGACGCGATATTGTTCCTGGATCACGTTCGACGACGTCGAACGAGTGGGCCATCGATCATCGATCCGCAGCTTCCTTAAGTGAAGCACGGTCGGGGTGCATACCCTTCTGTAGGTTTCCCTTGTTTTTTCATTTTTTAAAGTAATTTTTATATACATATGCACAGAGATTCGGTAGAGGGCGCAAACGTAAGGGGTCGTACTAGAATCGGCTCTGTCGGTAAGAAACACCGTAAACGGTTAATTTCGGTGAAAAGTACATTTTTCATAATTTCGTAGGACCGGTAAGTCGCACCCGATCACCGGACAAGAAAATCGTCGTAGATCCGAGGACTGGAAGACGAGAGACGGACTATCGATAGAAGCTGACGAAAAGTGAGGTTAGGTCCGCGAAGAAGCCAGAATGGCCGGTAGAGGACCCGTTACACGTCAAACTGAGGGGTTCGCAAATTGGATCGAAAATGACTAATATTCATATGTACTGATAATTTTTTTCGTATACGCTTCTTACGTTAAGCGTCACGTGGTTAGGGCTATTTATCGTTTCAAAGTGAGGTTAGCGTCAACCTGCCAAGTCGTAAGGGATGTTTGTTATGTATATTGCCACGTGCGGCTACCCTGTTTTATAATGGAGTCTCGTCGGCATCATTGGACTACTTTACACGTAGACAGATGTTTTTTCGATCCATAGGTATTCTCCGTGACGTACGAAGCAGCGCGCATGCGCAAATTTTTGCGTGATCTCTTTCAATCAGTATTGCCCGAGCCAATTGATGACGCGCCAGGCCATTTCTTTGGGTACGTCCGAGACGCGTCGACGGGCGTCGCGGCGCCTTTAGAAAAGGGATGAAAGTGGTGCGAAGGGATAAAAGGGTAAAGCCCTCCTGGCAGGAAACGCTTTGCCAAAAAGTTATAACGCGGTCGGGTTACATTTTCGGTAATTTCCTCTTCACCCCCTTCGTTCCGCCTCGTCCCTCGCGAATCGGGTAACTCGTCGACGTAATTAACGATCCGTCGTTTTACCTCCTCGTCATTCTACGTACACAATGTCCCCTTGTCCACTATACGCCAGCCCGTCCCTCATGCTACGCCGCATCTACTGTAAACTATGGACACACCCTTCATCTGGTGCCATTGAAATCGTACGGCGCGTGCGACCACTCGTGAACGCTCGGGCTTATTCGGCCCTGCGAGTTTACAGCCGGTCGAGTCCGATTGCTTTTATCTCTGGCGTGAAGAAACGGCCCGTCGTGGAAACAGGAGTGCCAACCTGAGGCCTGGAAGTATCGATAGTACCTGATGACGAATTGTCACAGTACGTCGAGGCTAGGGAATTTTTATTAACTTTGACTATTTTTCTCCCATTTTTTTTTCCTTCGTTTCACCTCAGCGGTACCTTTGAAGTGTATCTTCTGAGCTAAGGTGTTTAGTCGGGTTCGAAAAAAATATCCCTAGAAATTTCACTAGGAATAGATTTTCCCTCGAGCACCTCTTTTCCTAGGGTATTTCAATAGCTGCTCCTTCTCGTAGTTTCTTCGATCATTTTTATTATCCTCGCAATCGTTAAGGCGCAGTCCTCGTAACCTCTGCCACAGCCATTAAGGGACGTACGTGCAATTTATATCACGGTGTAAAACGGAAATGGCCTCCATGGACTCTTTGTAACGTTTTTATCATCAATTAACCCGAGGATTGCATTTTATTTAAAAAGACGTCGGGTTAAGCCTGATGACCAAGAATCGTCAATTTAATTGAATATCTAACCTACTAGCCATCGGATACCAGCAGCGATCACGTGGGCATAACGACGGTACCAGGATCGCAATCGATTCGAATTAAACGCGTCTTCGCACCGTCTTTTACGTTTTCAAGAACGTTCAGGTATCCCGACAGAGACTAAGGTCGGAGGTCAACTGCGAATCAAAGCAAGACATTGAAAATATAACTGGAAGTAATTCGTTGCTTGTCTAGTAACGGTACTTGTTATACGGTGACGTCAAAGAAATGAACGAAATGGACGTGATATCAGGGTACAGTTTGACTCTTGATTGTCGGGAGAGAAAATAAAGAGAAAGAAAGAGAAATTCAGCATTTGTCTCGTTTAATCCAGTTTTTCGTCGGCATACAGTAATTCGTCTGCTTATCTACCCTCCACGCTTTTGCGCTGCGATGCATTTGTGCTGCTGCATATGAGATATGCATATGCGATGCAGTATTCGTTCAAGTATATACTGCGAGTGCACCCACTCTCTCTTACTTACCAATTTTCATATTGGCTTCTTCTCTCTCTCTCTCTCCCCCCCCCCATCTCTCCCCCTCGTACAACTACACACCATATCCTACAGAACACGCTTCGCTGCGTTTACTCTTCTTGCATTGTCGGTACACGTGTTGTTACTCTTCTTCATGTTACTGCTATGGTCCATAGAAACTGTTATGTTTTCTTTTTTCCGCGTATAACCTTTCTTCTCTGCAATATACAAGCGTAAGAAAATCCAACGAGCAGGATCGACTGTTTCAAGTAAACTGGGTATTAGACGCATAAAGAGCATACTACCACGGAGTTACGCTCAACGTACCTTATTGACTGTTCATACAAATCGCTGCTGACATCCAGTTTCATTAAATCGGGATATTGGATCTGCGTATACACAAATTCCATACGTCGTTTTTCATTTATCAAACTCGTTACTCCGTTTTCACATACGCACCGTGTCTCATGGGCAGTGGGTTACGTGTTTAAGTCTGCTCCTTCGACCGTACCTAATTTTCACGCCTTTTCCTCGAGCCGGAAACTAAATGCTACACGAGTTGGAATTGCCAGTATATGCGTTGCCATACGTGCACATATGTGACTTGTAGGTGAAACGGAGACTCAGCCCAAGAGACCAAGGTGAACACAGGGTAAATTATATACTGCACAGTCCGCTCGCTTGAAGTTCATGCATTTCTTATTATGCTGCGAAAAAATTGAATTAGTAAGTTATTAAAAGGGGTTATCAGGGATGGTTGACTTGGTCCGTTTGAACAAGTTTTTCTGTACTGTTATAATACCTGCGTATCTCTCTAATGCAGTCTGTCTGTACGTCTATCTAATCGTCAGAGCTACCTTGATCTTCGAATCGACTTCTAATTAGCCCCCTCAAGTGACGCCTTATTAAGAGCTGATCAAGTAGTGGCAGCGCACGAGCCAATGATAATAATAAAACGTCACTGATAATAATGATGAACGCGAACCTGTCATCCTTGGGACAGTTACGGGACTTCGGAGGGCTGCGCCTCGGGCGATTAACTAAATTACGCTTAATCGCGATTGAGACCGTCGAGCGCGAGCTCGACGCAACATAACCTTCAATTTTCGCAAGAACGAGGTTGCCGCTTCGCGTTAGTTTAACCAGCTTTTTTTTTTTGCAGTTTTCACAATTTTTCCGTCTCGTGATAATCACGTCACCTGGAGAAGGATGGAAAATACCAATCAGAGTTAATGATGATTTTTTTTTTTTAAAGCAAATTTTGAACTTTTTTCCGCGTTAGCTTATTTTATTAGCAAATTTATCAGTGCAGTCGAATTTTACGGATTTTGCGTGTGATTTATATTTTATGATGTGGAAGACTCGTTATTTTTTTCCCACACTGCATTACGTACCTGTGTATACGGTTCGTACCGATTACGTTGCGAAGTTTGTCAAATGGTGGAAATTTCGAATTACCCTGTGCAGTCAATTATATCTATAGAAATTAATTGGAGAGAAATTTCTCGTCAGAGGGAATTTTTCATCTCGCGTTCAACGGTATATTTTAATTGTCATTCCGGTCTTGCTTCACACAATATACCTCTACGCGGTGTCGTGCATGCTACGGACGTTTCAGTCGAAAGGGCATATGGCTTGTGTATGCATCGATGCATCGATGCTCCATATACGTAGATGGTCTAGAGTAAAGGCACGACCGTGCCACAATATCCAGTGAGTTAGTCGGTAATGGGTGTTTACTACCTTTAGTACTGTCCACGGCGCCGTGCCAACCCCGTGCAATTCCCTTTACACTGTTCCCGTACATATACATAAGTTATGTACTTCATCGTATATAAGTATGTATACATAAGCCTGTCAGACAAGCTACCGACCTGAGCAAGAACCATACATCGCCATTTTCCCTTCGTTTTACTTTACGAGCGTCGCTTCATTTGCCGTTAGATCCATTCACGAGTCTTCGAGTAACTGCCACGTAGTTCCTGGATACGCCGCTGATGTCGCTGACGCGAATTAATATACTTTGTCACAAATCCACAGTGGCGCTCGATCGTGGCATCAGGCTCAGCGCTTCTGTCTGTTATATATAAACTCCTTTGTCGTATTAGAAATTCTCTGATAAACTGACTCTCGTAGTGTATTATTTTTAGGCTTTTTTTCGTAGGGACAACTTTATAGGGTAAGACGTGTACTAAGTTAGCCAGACATTCTTAACTTTTTTAATTATTTTTTGTATTAATCGTTTGGTGATCCAATTAAAATTTTTGGTAGTCAATAGTTTTTATGGTATATTAAAAACAAATTTTAGCGAGAAGTTAGCCCGATGTATTTTATTTATTAACCGGTTTTTTTTCGATAATGGGGTAAATCGATGCGAAATCGTTTGGTGGTTACGAATAACTTACCGATTTCGGAACACACCCAACGTCGCAAGCTATTAGCAATTGCCCTAATCGTTCTTTATAATTTTGGGCAGAACTAATGACCAGCAAACCTTTTAACTATATGTTATTTGTAACCACCAAATGATTCTACGTCGATTAAGACGTCACGAAATGTTTTTAGTTCAAAAATTAATATTTTTGGTCGGACAACTCATTTTTATTTTGTGTTCTACCACTATGGCGCTTACAGTTTTTTAACCCTTTTAGCAACTCGCCAAAAATACCAACGACGATATATCGTTGCGCCTCCGTTAGAGCCTTATTATACTCATCACAAGAGATATGTGTTTAAGTTTAACTTCATAAAATGTTAAAATGGTTCATATTCGATGCAACACAAGTGAAAAAATGTTTATTAGATCAACTTTTTGTTATATCCTATGTTGTTTCGTGCCGAGATAAGGTAGAATAGAATAGAGATAAGATAGAAACGGGACACGGGATATCCCTCGGATATCCGTCGACACCAGCTGTTTCATTGCAAATGATTGCAAAATGCAATGTCTATACACTATACTACCAGATATATATAAAGCGATGACCAAACGATGATTTTTTCTATATGCAATTACGTTTTGAAAAAGAGAAATTACTTTGTACGATTTTCATGATGTCTTATATTTATGTTATTCTTATGATTTTTAATAAATATCGAAACTCCATTGGTATCGATTTATTCTCCATCCATTTCGCAATATGCTGCTTTTTGAATTTTGTAAATATCATGCCTACTTTGGTTTTTACGAGCATTTTCGCAAACCTCTACAAATTCGTCGATTCGGCCCGGTATTCTTCGCCTAGGTACGCTCTTTTCGCTCGGTGCTAAAAGGGTTAAAGGTTGTTTGCAGAATCAATGACTATCAAAATTTTTAACTAAGATATTCGTAACCATCAAACGATTTCGCATCGATTTACCCCTTTATAAAAAAAATTGGTTAATAAGTAAAATACGTCCGGCTGACTTGTCGCTACAAATTTGTTTTCGACTAGAAAATCTTTTAATTGGACCGCCAATCACCGCCAATAACCGTCAAACGATTCGTATAGAAAAAAAAAAGTTCAAATTATCCGGCTAACTTATTAGAGATAAGTTGAATGCGGTCGGGATCTACCGCCGCGCTCTCTAGTAGTCGTTCAAAGAATTTGCTACGCCTTCGGCTGTCACTGCCGATTGTGGATGCTGCCTTGTGCTCTCGACGGTGTTAAAGTTCAGTGAGAAATGACGATTAATGCTTCGGCTAGAAGGAGCTGGTTATAATGCCAAGTTCATAGTCCTGCGTATGTATTATTTATATTTTTTGAGAAAGTCATTGACGCGAAGGAATGGAATTTTTATTACCGTTCGTTCTGCAGGATACTCAATTGAGTGTTTCGTTGGTACGTTCGACGTAAAGTCGAATCCACCGTTGAGACTGTATTCCGTGAAATCCAAGTTAGCCCGAAAGCTGGGTTATTTGTGTATCTGGTTATTTAGAGACAAATGTCGGGTTCAGGAGTCGCGTCCACCGAAACAGGCTTGAACTAGGAACTTGGATATTCGCCAGAAATTACCTGTCGTCGACATTTTCGTGACAGAGTGGACGGAGCTTTAACAACATCGACGTGGCAATTGTTTTTCATCGATGGCTATAGAATTTACATAGATACTGTTAGGTAATTGAATTATGGCGAATTCTTTGGGGACTTTATAACGACGTCGTCTTTCTCCATGTCGCTACGTTCAGTTTCTTTCGAAATTACTTTTTTTTTTAAATATGCAAACACGTCCGAAAAAGTTTGAAGTTCCCACACTCAAGGCTCCAGGAATCGAGTGGCGAATTCTGAGAAGATGCTACGGTGGGAGAAGGGGGGTTAGGCGCGGAGGCTGTGGATAAAGTTTTAAGTCAGGCCTGACGCTACAGAAACATTGGACCCTTTTTTTTTACGTTCTACCACCAGTTGGTACACACAGTAAACGCTTCCCTCCTGTGCCTCGGAAATCGAACTTGCGGGTTTCCTCGGTGCACCGCCGTCACTAGCCTTTCCAACTTCGTCCCTTCCGGTCTCTTCTTCTTTTGTTCAGCCCTCGTATATCCATCGTGCTTTTTCCCAGTGTCCATTAAATGTCCCACCACCCACTTCGTGGTCTGCGGAGTCGAACCGGGAAATTTTCAATTCCGAATTACTTAGCATAGTTTCGAGGGGATCCTCCCGAGAAATAATCTTTATGCAGAACAGGGTGTAGCGCTGAGCAATTACAGGGAGGATTTTCTGTCAATAGTCTGAATGAAAATTCATTTTGTGGCTGTTTGATCGGTTCGATCGAAGATTTATAAGGTACATATATACAGTGTTATTCAAAGTTACGTACCAGCTGAAGTTGGGTCTTTCATTTGATTTCTATCGATTCTTATGGTAGATTCATCTTCAGCTTGCACGATAGTTTTGAATAACGCTGTATGTCATCGGATGATCGTTAGAATTACTTACGCCCAAAATAAAAATGTCATTGGACGTTTACAACCGAGTAATAAAATACGTGCGTTCCGCATACGGAAAGTTAAACGTAAGATATTTTTTTGCAAAAGAATTAACACAGCGTGCAGTTACCAAAACGTAACTAATAACGAATGACTTGTGACCGCGATACGAGTCGCGTGAAAGTTCGGGGCTGTTTTCAAAGGAATAAAGGCGATAGTGAATTATATAAGAAAACAGCTGTAAGTGCGGAAGGCTAGAAGGGGAGAAAAGATATTGACGGTGGTAGCGAGTAGTGATAAAAATAACGTGGCTCGTTAGAAGAAAAAAAGAACGTTAAATAACCCAGAGACAAATGAAAATTTTCTTTCGATTTTATTTCTCGACTCGTTACCTCTTTATTTCCATTTTCCTTCCTCCGTTTCTCCTGGCTGGTACAAGTTTCTTAACGATATTTAAAGTTCACGAATGACCGACTAATCTCCTGCAATTTGCAATTAAGGTCGCGCCTATGCAGATTCACCCGCACCCCCGGAACAGTAGCATAATAGTTAATTAAACTCCTTCATTAGACAGCATACAGTGCCAGACTTTTTAAATGGCTGTCATTTTCCAAAGTTTTTTTTTTTAATTTTTCAATTCAAGGGAAAATTCATTGGCGGAGTAAATTAACGGCGTACTCCGCTTTGGGTATCGGTGTGCTATGCTGTGTTACATTATAATGTCACCTTGTACGTATTTATGTTCTATTTGTATAGTTTCAGTATTACTGTGGATACCACCTTAATGGACCATCAGCCTCAGTGTCTTAGTTTAATTGATAATCCTAAGACCTTTCGCGTGCAGTTACTTCGTACCAACCACTAAAACCCTCGTTGTCCGTTAATAGCGGTACTTTCCCTTTGGAAAATAATGTACACGACCCACGTGACCTTGCCCCTTTCTAACGATTCTTCTGGATCGCCTTAGTCATTAGCTACATATATCGTGCGGCAAGTGACGTTTGCTCACGCAAGGTGATCCGTTCTACAGTACTTTCAAAGTATATACGATGGTAAATATGGCAGCAGGGATATTATGTCTGTACTCCGTAAGATCGTTTTATACAAAGCGCGCCATAGTGGCAGTGAAGCTATGGGGCCACCAAGCCCATTATTTATATGCAGGTATAACACTGTGATGGAACTTTAGACTCCTTCGTGTAGTACAGTGTGATACAAATGAAGTAAAGAGTAACCGGAGTAATAATCATTTTAATAACGTGTCATTACAGTCAGTCATAATAAAACTGTGGACGTGCCTTTAGAGTCAGTGCACTCCGAGGTATGGGTTTAATGGTTTTTAGTTATTTATGAAAATTAAAAACTTTAGGTTAATAATTACATGGAAATATGTCATTGGTCAAGATATATAGTAGTCGTGTACAGGTTGGAACATCTTACGTACGAGGAATTTCCTAATTGAATTATTCGCGACGCTTCTGAATAAAGATAGCCAAGCGGTTATTCACGTGACAGCTACGACGCGCGACGATAAACAACTGTGTCGGTTAATTTGTAATTAACGAGCTGTCCGGGAGTGTGTAAAAATCGTCCGTTATTTTGTCCCGCAATAGTATAGCGTCGAAAGCTAATTTTTTTTTTCACGGGAAAATAATTTCGTAAACATCGATGGAAGTTGTTTTGACTACGGCGTGGATTAAACATGGCGTCGCGTTCAGGTTTCTCCTTGGGCGTACGGTCGGTTGTCGATCACGTGGATCTTTAGACGTATAACTAGGGACGGACGGAATGATGTGTTTAGGGGTGTGCACGTGGGCAACGGTAGGGAAGAATTTAAGGGTAGGAATGGACTGTACAGTGGTGAAAAATATCTGAAAGTGCTAAAAACAGTGACGCTGTCAAGTGTCGAAGCTGTGATTTTTGATCCCACCTGGTACAAGCGACGCGTAACGATATCGTCAAGACGCTGCTTTGTCGTTTGTTTCATAGAAAAGGAATCGAATAACGAGGGTGAGGAAAGACTGAGTATTTTTCTTTCATTCTCTCTCTAGTACACCCTCTTAGGGTGGATACTGCCAAGAGGGCTTGACAACGTAAGGATCCGTAAATACACAACGCCATCTGCGAAATCTGTAATTCAATAATATAGCCTTATAAAGGGTACACCTCTGGCCAATTCTCGAGGGCTCTCTCTGTCTCTCTTCTTTTTCTCCAAGCCTCACGTCAATGTGACTCGCGTACTTTACGCGATGCCCGTACAACACCTTCTCGTATAAAAATCCTGTTTCACTTGGCTTACGGAACGGCGCCATGTTCGAGACCATAAAAAAGCGCTGCTTTATTGCGAAAGGAGTGTCCTTCTGTTTGATTGTCAACTGCGGATGCTATGGACGGTATATGGTCCATTCAGGTGAAGCTGGCTATAAAGATGTCTAACGGTATCTGGAGATTGTTCACGATAATATAGAGTACTTCGGGACTTGATTTATTAATTTTCAAGTGAAATTCGTTTTCACCCTTATTTTCGCACTCTGGGAGTCAACTACTGTTTGATTATAGTTTCCCCTATAGCTGGTACTATTTTATATATATATATATATATATATATATATAACACAGAATATTTTACCATAAAACGTATAGCACTCCTCGAAGCGTGCTCCGGAAATAAAATATTAATAATCGCTTTTACGAACTGGCAACTGGCGGGATGTATTTTCAACGTTGTTCCTGTTTTTTTCTTTTTTTTTATATTCCAATACCAATCCTCCACCAAATAGGGGACGGGCAATTACGTCATCGCTCGTGATTCATTTTCGGCCGGCGCCAAAACGGAAATTCGAGCAATTCGTTCGATTTGTCGAGGAAAAATCATTAGTGGTTAATTTATCATGAGACCCCGTTTATTAATGCTCCGCCATTATTATTTCAACCGATTGTTTTCTATTAGCATATATATACATATATTATTATTATTTTCCTGTCCTTTTTTAATCTCAACAACCAACACCGCCGTTTCACGCATTCAAAGAAAGTCTATTTTAACGAACCAATTAGTGCAATTAAAAGCAAATAACTTGGTTCCACGCGTTATACGGTCATCGCGCAATTTACGTAACACTTGTACACATTGTTATTTTACTTTTCCTGTGAAATGTCCTTTGTACTCCATATTATACATGTACTCAGTATACGTGTGCGTATGATTTTGTAATTTGTGTATGTTTTTTTTTGTCACTTTCATATTTACGGCGCCGAGGTACTTTTACTTATTCTTCATTGATTCTCACTTTTTCCTTTTTTTTCCCACACACATATACATATATATTATATATGCTCGTTATTCTCCCATATGTGATCATCATCTCTCTTTATACTTTTTCTGTCAGTTTCTCAGGTTCGCGAATAGATACGCATAAGTTACTCCCTAGCTGTGCATCTGTACCATGAGCATTCACTTTCATATTTCACGTCGATCCCCTTTCACCACTGGCAATGGCGTCATAGTAAAAGCCGAGCATGCATCATTCGCGCATCTTATGGTGTATAGCAGGGATTCACTTGTGATATACATAGATATATATATATATAAAACATCTATCTTTGAAATATATACCAGGTGGTATACTCAGATACTATGCAACTCTCCCGTAAATGCTTTTCTACTCCCAGATATTTCAACTAAGGTTGCATCTTCGCTGAGCTATCGGAAGCTGCAACTTGTCTTAACTAACTCGCAGATTCGTGCTTCCCGTTTGATATTTGGTAGCCCTGGAACATTTGACTCTTGGCAAGTGTCTTATTCCTTGGAAAGTCTTGGCTTTATTTGTGATTCTGCTTTTTTTTTAATTCTTTAATTTTTTTTTTTAAAAAAGGAAAAGTGCTTCAGGAAATATTATTTGTGTTCTGTATGGTGATAAGGGGTGACGGGATTGGCAAATACCAATGGGTAACGTGGTACTTACGTTAACACAGGTTAAGCAGGGGGGTTAACACACTGTAAACGTAATTTTACGTGATCCGCAAACAACGTGTTAACTGCCAGTTAACCTCTGCTTCTTCATTTTTATCCATCGACTGTTCACTTTTCCGAAGAGATCCATCGAAGGGGAGGTATTTTTTCTCTTTTTTACTTTATATCGTACCCCTCGATGATTCCGTGACTTTAATTTAATTATTCCTGAGATAAAGTCCCTTGTCGTGGCTCTTTAGCGGTTTATTATACTTTTTTTAACCTCGTGGGAACTCTTCCCTATTTGTCGAACGAACTGTTGCCAACTTTTCAAGCGACTGAACGAATCTTGCCTGTTTGCTCGTGAAATACGTTTAGCTCCGATTGTGTCGAACTTTCGATAGTTTCAATGAAGCTTTTTTTTTAAAGATTCAATTTAAATTAGTACACCCGGTACTAGTCGTTAATTTACGTTACGTATCTTCAGGGCTACATTATTCAACGGTACGTTTTACAAATTCCTTTCGTTCTCGTTATTCGCTATTCGAGATGGGAATTATTTCTCCTGGAATCTACGGGAGACGCATCTTACGTAGATGAAATATTATTCTTTTGACAGCTAAGGAATTTGAGGAATCGAAATTTTATTATACTGCACCGTAGTGCCATCCTGAGTGCTACACTGTCGCTGGGGTTGATAAAATTTTCTCGGGCTTGTTTGCACTGTTACGCGACGATATATAATCCCGTCCTTTGTAACGGTCAGCCATGTCACATTGTTCTGGATTCTCTCCTGTATCCGTGGAAGATGGAGGAAAATAAAAATAAGTTTGAGAAATGGAATTGCCGAGTCCTCCAGTCTGGCGGCGGAAGTCAATCGAAGACATTACGTCGCATCGGTGCACTCTGGTGGATGGTATCGCGGCCATCTTGGAACTCGGTCTTAATAGACTCGGCCGTAACGTGTTGCAGCTGCAGTTAATGCAACGTCCTATGACCTACAGTCGAGTGCATTTATTGAATACGTCAGTGTGTATATATATACATATATATGCAAATACTGCATATATTCCAAGTACCTACATCCTCCGATTTAAAATTGTGATACCCACGATAAGAGGTCCTATCGCAAGATTTTTCATTTGACCTTTGACATTTTTAATTCTCAAAATCTTCATGGTAGCGATTAACGCCACTTGCGTTTGACGTCCGATTTTGCGATTTGACGCTCGAAATTTGGACTTGTGTGTTGCTCCTAAAACTAGGTCAGATAACCTGTTAGCCTCTGTGTCGTGGGTTAAAAGATACGAGGTATAATTTCTATGGCTTGAACTTTGCTGCAAGTCGGTATAAGATAACTTTCGACATGGTTACTCAAAGAGTTGAGCATTGAAAGGCTGTGCTGTATATTTAAACTTTTTACGTTACTTTCTCGGGCATCCTCGACATTCTCGGGCTGCAGTTGCAGCTGCATTTCTTTAGTCGCCTTATTAAAGAGTCACAGTTTTCGATTATTCAAAATGAGGATTTTCGGTATCGAAATCTCTGTTAACCAAAATTTTCATGCATTTTTCAGTTTTCATGTAATATTTACATCTCGAGCACACGCGATATCAGGTACTCCGTTGGTTATCATACGTTCTGTTTGATGTTTGAAATTTTTATTTTTTGCATCTTTAACGAGACCAAATTTTTTCCAAAATTTTCGTCACGTACACAGGAAGCACAAACGGGATATAAGGGTCGGTAGAAGACTTTGTATTATCATACCTGATAACGTCAAGGAAATACGTTCGTCAATTTCCTGTTACTTGATTACTGTGTAGTATACCAACTACTATGGGACTGCTCGTTGATTGGCAGATCAAAGCGACTCCTGTGTCCCTTGACCTAGGCCAACCCTCTTTTACTGGAAACCTCTATATATATATCAGTCTTTATAAATAAATTGGTCATGGATGCCAATTACTGTTGACCCTAGTAAATTCCTTATCTCGAATACAGATTGGCCATTTCTTTTGTACGAAAATGTCAATTCCCTTTGATAATATCAGTAGCAATTATTTATCTAATCTCCTATCCGATCCAATGGAGTTATTCTCGATAGAAAAGAAAGAGAGAGGAAAAAAGTTAAATCTCACAAGCCCCACTTGTTACGTCACGCGTGAAAATCTAATATACGTAAAATATACGTTACTCGCGAGAGAACAAAGGAAAGTGATAAGCATATCATTCGATTGTTGTTATCACTATTACTCTTGACACTCTCTCCCCGATGTTAATCGCTGCTTCACTGTATTCGTCTTGTCTGCTAACTTCGCGCGGCAGAGCGAACGCGGATTGAGAATAGCTGCAGTAACTCCCGGCGTGTATATTAGCATATGCATCAGGCTAAAATAAACGTCATATCTTATAGCTTTGTGTATTAACATACGGTTCTTGCGCTCTCAGAATCCCCGTATGGCGTACGTCGTCTTTTAATGCTCTAGACTGGCTACGGTGCTTCCTCGAATTTCCTCTCTAAGGAAACCGAGCTTATTCTGTCGGTCATGTTTGTGTTTCACTCGGGAGTTTTAAGTCGGTTTCGGTCTGTACTCGTGGTAATAATTCATAGTGTTATATATATGCGTATACTTATACTACATACGTCATATACGTATACAGTAGATTCACTCGGGATGCCGGAATTTCGGTAAGCTTCGGAATGTCAGGATACTAATTCAAGAAGTATTTAGTACGTCCTTTTACGTATCCCGTAGGAAAGCTTCGACGGTAGGAAAGACGGAGGATAGGAAACTACGACCTCTTTCGGGAGCAGGGCACTCAATTTTACGAAGCTTAACTTGCCGGGATCATTCGGAAAAGCCACCCGGAAGTGGAGTTTGCCTTTTTTTTTTTGGCTATCTTTTTTTGGTATGTTTTCCTGTCTCTGGAAAGTATCGAGCACGATGGAATTACTGTCTGCCGTGAGTTTTAGTGAGATCCTTGTGGTTAGGATATTCGAATAGTGGCGCCAGTATTTGAATTGCGGTGGTTCATGGTACTTCTTTCTTTTTTCTACTGACTTTTCAATGCTCACGCGCGCGTCTACGGTATGGCGGTCGAATGATTTGAATTATGCCGCCAGGAGTCGATCGCGTTGCGTGCAAATGGCGCGAACTTTATTATTATTGTTATTAGGCCAAGTTGGAAAAGAGCCTTGGGCGATCCCGAGTAAATAATCCGTCGGGCGACGCGTGCCAAAAGTTTTCGTCTTTGAGTACCGCCAGGAATACTGGATTTTGGTATTTTCTTTTTTTTTCTCGTAAAACAACTTTCGAGTTTGTTATCGAAAGACGAGAAAGAAGACGCGCATGCGCGGTAGCGTAATAAGATTTATCAAACGTCGCATATCGTAGCAATAAATACACGTTTATGTACAAGACGCATGTTTATTATTACTATTATTTTTTAATTACTAGTACCATGTTATACTTTTTTTGTTCGTTCAAATTTTGCATTCAATTAGCACTTCTACACAAGAATATCGACTATCATTGATGCGTCGATAATAAATCACAGCGCGCAAGCGACGCATTTTATCGACGCGCGTCTCGCGTCCAGTAGTAACATTGTACGCGTCATCGCGCAATTGGAGAGGCGCCAGGTTTTTCTCTCCCGTTTTTTTCCCTTTTTTCCCTCTCGCTCTTTCTCATCCCGCTTTTCACCTGTGCCGAGGACCGAGAGCGAGGCCGAGGCTTTGTTCGTCGACGGCGACGTCGGCGTCGCAATCACGCGACGCCCGTCGACCCAGAGAGGCCTCCTTTGTCTTTTCGTAGCGTCGCCGGCGATCGTATCCAGATTCCAAGTCGCTGGTTGCGATTGAAAATCGACAATCTGGGAGCTTATCGGATTTGGAATTTTGTTTTTTTCTTTTAAATATTTCTATTTTTTTTTTTTTTTACTACTCCCATTCCCTTTATCGCCTCTTTTCTTCAAATGCTATAAATTTCTCATAAAGATCCACAAAGCTACTTGCAATCCGCTATAGCTACTGTATCCTAGATCATCCCCTATACCCATATGTACAAGCGTTGCCAATTGTTAACACAGCGGACGACGCAATATCCCGTAGATGAGCTTGAGGATCGATAATATCTTTTAAGAGTCTTCGATAAAGTTGCCCATAGCTAATGGCCCACTGTTATTCCAAAAGAAGGAAAAATTTCCAAAAAAGTCCCACGTGGCCCAACAACACACCCTTTGAGTACGGTAACGTAATTTTTTACCTTACTCTCATCTCCAACCAACCTCTCATTTTTTTCATCCCCTACCCCTCCTCTTATCTTAACGCTCCTGCCATTTGTTTCGGACGCTGCCGGAGGGAGACCCGGAAAACGAAGATAATCGAGGAGTCCGCTCTCGGTCCCTCGCTGAGACGGAAGTCCAGGGGAAATTTTCCTGCTCGCGACGACGAATGATCTCTCCTGATTCCGCAGTTTCCCACGGCACGGAGCGCCGTTTGGTTTCTGTACGATCCCAATGTAGATATAACGGGTGGCTGGGATAATTAGAGAAAGTGTTACCCATGCAGAGCGACGCGGTCGTGGAGCAGGACGAGGATAGGAATGGATGATCTGGGAACGTCTCGTTAACGACAACTAATTGCGCATCCTCATTTATCACACGTTGCAAAAGGAACGTTCGTGCACGTAAGTCCACACGTGGGGTGATCGGCTAGATACATTACGCTTTACCATTGAGATTATATGGTTCCGAGAGATATTACGGACTAGGTTGAATTTTATAAAAATTTATAAAATATCACGACTCGTTAAAGACTTTTCATTGACTTGCGATTAACTGATTGCTAATGGTCCAGTCAGGGTTTTTAATTACTTACTCGAGGGTCCTTGTAACCTATTCGACAAATCACTGTCATTCGATCGCTTGATCGGAGGGCTCGATCAGCTTATACATCTAGGTGTCTTTTGACGAGCCAATAAAAAGTTGACGAAGCGTCTATGTAATCGCAAGGTGCTCTTAAACTCGTCGTTAGGAAGTTTCGTTTTTTCGATGAAATCAGTTAGAAATGTCATTTGCATAGAATCGGATAAATTTTTTTAAGCCATTTTTTTCCACTCACGTTGCTCGATGAATCTTACCGGGAACTGAATATCCAAACTTTTCATTGGGGATTTATACCCGTGTATATCTATATCTGTGCGTACAGTCCGCTCGGTAAGTTATCGCGATCTGTCAATAGTTTCAATTAGAGGATCCTTAGTCGAGTTTCGAGCTTGGCTGTACCGCGGTTTAAACCCTTTAGAAATATGTCTAATGGTTAAACCAAGCTTCAAACTTGGACCGTACATTGGCTGTATTTCGCATTTGGTACTGCAGCACGTTAGCGATATAACGGATGGGATGTATCTTGTTGCTGCGGTGAGCAACAAGACTGCGGGGGTACCTACTTCGAAAAGGCCTTCTTGTGCCGGTACAAACTTTTGCTCATCTTGCCGCTGCTACCGCGAGGAGAATCTTTAGGCTGGGAACTAACCGGGTCATTGTGAATCTTAAATTTTATTCTTTCTACGTTATACGCGCGATCAGATTCGACAGCTTGAACTCCCTATACTGCAGATTGCTTTGTTCGGTGCTGCCACCTACCTCCCATCGGCCTTCCACTTGAATAGTCAAACGACTAAACACGTCATGCGGTTTGCGTGGAAGCGCGCCTATGCTAATTCGTTTGAGCAAGCTTTTACGGCTTGCTGTGTAATATTCTAATGTAATCATTACTGTCTATAGGCGTTACTTGGCGCGCTTATGATAATGGACATCCGACTGTTATGACTACTCGCTGTGATAACTCGTACCGTTACCGATGTAAGTTCTGGTACAGAAATTGGTCACGGTACTTTTTTTTTTTTTTTTTTTCTTTTTTTTTTTTCTTTCCAGTTATATCAGTAATCAGGGTTGGTAATAACTGTGATTAGAAATTTTAATAGACAAGGATCAATATCCGATGGCAGATACGGTGAGGGATAACGATGAAAGTGCCGTTTGGTGAAGATAATTTTTTTTATTTTCGACATCTTTGGCAGATAAAATTTTTGGAATGCGTTTAAAAATCTAACGCCTCGTGGGGTTGACGCGCGATATATATTTTTTTTTCGTTTGATACTTTACCGCTGCTTTTAATTGATTTTCGCAAATTCGTTCGTAATTGTATACCTCGCTGATGTATGAACGAGGATTTAGTAATGGCACGCCATTATTATTATCGCTGGAGGCACTTATCACGAAAATGGGCATTTCATAATCTAACCTAACCTAACCGGTTTGTTGAATATTTGCGAGCATTAGCCATGCACTTTCGTGCATAACACAGCAGAGCGCATTATTCAGGCTGCGCTACTGTGTTGGCATTGTCGTCTACCTTTGCTTTTTTTTTTTTTTTTTTTTTACTTATGCTTCATTTCTGTGGATTCCTGATGCTATTTTCCATATGGGGAATCAGATTAAGCCGCACGCGCAAGGCTATGGCGATTGTCGTTTGATACGACATAAGGGAACCGGCTGGGCCAAGGACGACGGGTTTCACCCAGAAGGTCGACTACGGGCTTTTCTCATTACGACTTGTCGACCTTAGTGGAGCAAATCGAATCATGCAGTTTATTGCACTTTTTCATTTTTTTCTTCCTTCGTGGTTTATTGTTGGTATATAAATATACGTGTGTGTATATATGTATATATGTGGTCAATCGAAACGTCGAACTTTTCAATGGCTCGATAAGACGTATGTTTTATTTACATAGAGAAACTCAACGGGAATGTATCGCGGTCGGGTCTAGTTTTCATGGTCGCGATTAGTGATTAATCGTTTAAACACGGCCACTACCAGCTGGGCGATAAGTCGCTGGAATTTTCACGTTGCTTACGTATAACGGTAAATATGGTTACGAGACGATACGTATATCCGGTTAACCCGTCCAAACGCACCATCCGAAGATAGGCTTAACACAGGAATCAAACAGGCGCGCTAACTTCAGGCGGTTACGTTTCGGCTGAATAACCCAGTATATTTGAGACACTTTGAAGTGACAGCTTGACGATAAAAAATGTTTTTTTTTTTTTTAAGGTTCGCTCTGCTTTTATTTATTCAACGGCAATATCTCGCTGAAATCTTTTTCGAGTCTCTTTTTGGGTCTCAAGATTTGGTTATCTTTTTTTTTTTTTTTCTCTATAACGTCAACTCCGATCTTATCGATGCGTAATTAATATCTGACAAAGGGTTCATCGATATTGGTATCGTAACCTATTTCGAGATTCGACTTGGCATTTTTATCTTGAATATTTACTACTTCCCCCTCCTCGCAGCCTCCTTCTTATTTCTTACTCGCAAAGTGTCTCGTTTTAGAATCAATTTCACAGTACCGCCTGCGAGCTCCCGTCATGGCGATATTAAGCTTTCTTATTTGATGGAATTATTAAAGAAGCAGCAGCTATGGAATATATGTATATATACTTGTAGTACAGTTATCTTTATCTGACGCAGACATAGTATATGGACTACCTTGTAGAATTAACTTTTTGCCTATCTGAAATGCATATATACATATGTATATATACATGGGCATTTCATATATAGCTCACCCGGTATTAATCTATCTCTATCATTTTCCCGGGCAAACGAAGGTAAAAAGATATTATTGAAAAGCTTCGAAATGATTGAATATCTTGAATCCGCTTGTGATATCCGCTCGTCCATCCCACGGATATAACGAGGATCGAAATGACCGCCGAATGTTGAATTAATCCGGGATGTATTTTTCAACGAGAGGAAATATACAATATACGTTAATCGTATATCGAAAGTTTTTTTAGAATTTTTTTCAAAATATGCTTTAGCAATTTCTCTTCGAGTTATATTTCCTTACTATTTTTTCTTTCATTTCTCAGAGAGTATCAAAGTTCGTGGACCGCTGCAGACAATAATAATACCAATGATTGTTTGAAGTTAAAGCTAAATTTAGCTTTAACAAGCTTTTTTTTTTTTTTTTTAAATTTCTTTCTCTTAAGAGCCTGTAGCGCTCCGACTGTTATTTAAAGGATGGCTAATATTTCTGTAGAGGATCTACTAAAGTTTTTCTATGACGTTATAGC
Source organism: Cephus spinipes (assembly GCA_963971525.1). NCBI lineage: Eukaryota > Metazoa > Arthropoda > Insecta > Hymenoptera > Cephidae > Cephus > Cephus spinipes. The sequence goes on along the minus strand of OZ020580.1, from coordinate 4,971,328 downwards.
TCCAATTAATTAAATCCTAGCCGTCGTTCAACTGCCCGTTACCTTGGTCGCTTCTTCCTCGTCGCACTTTAGAAACAGCGGACTTCCTGCTTTTATGCGCCGATCCCAGCTAAGAGATATGCGCTGAAATTGAATCACTGGTAATGAAAATAGACGTAACTCTCATTCTTATTATCTTTCATATTTACGTAGACAAAAATAAGGTACGGACTTCTTTCTTTATAATTAAAATAAATTTCACGGGAGCTTCGGCGAAGATCCTTTACGCAACGATCATACACACTTGTCTTATACTATAACGATTTGATCACGACGATCCTTTCACGAATCCTCGCATTCCGCTTAGACCGACATAGCAAACGGGTTGCGAAATTTGATATTCGTATCTTGAAATATATTTTTAGAAAGTTCTAATAATCGATATTTATTTTTTTTGTATTAATGATTTCAGCTGTTTTAATTATTATAATTCGTAATATATTCATTGGGTATGTATATATGGATATGTACAAAATTTATCTTCACCCTGACACGGTTATGCAATTTCGTTACGTTCACTCATTCTGAGCATTACGATTTTGGTCATCACGTCCAATATTTAATTCCAAGTTAAGATCATCTTGGCTAGAGACTTGATGATGACCGACAAGCGGGATGATGATTTCTAGTTCTACGGTGATCTCATTGCACCTTCACATTTTCAGCCTACGGTGAAAGGTTTCGAGCGCGCTCGGCGGCCACGCTCCGAACTAACGGCATATCCTGGACGTGGGTTGAATTAGGTTTATTTCACACAGGGAAAGGGAGAGCGGCTGAGATTCTCTGAGAACTGGCAAATGGACCAGTTCGCTTAAGAAGATGCTTGCCAGTCGAGGTGAACCGGTAGTGAAAGGATGCTGCGATCGAGATTTTAATTTATCTTTGGATCGGTTGCGCATACCGGATTTCAAAATTTTTATCTATTGTTCAATATTTATGATATTATAACTGCGTCCGATGGATTGTGGGATTTGGGACTGGTTTCAAAAAAATTTTTTTTTTGGAATCTAGGTAATACGGTCCTCGTATGGCAGGAACTTGTGAATCCAGGCAAACCGGTAGTGAAAGGTTACCATGATATTATGTACTGGATCGAGTTTTCTGTCAGGCGCCATTGACTAAGCTAAAATAAAACTTGAAAATGATAATGAAATTCTTTATTTCGTAATATCGCAAGGCTGTGTCACTTTTCGGTATCCGAAAATTTTGTTTTTATGAATCGTAACCAAAGTATGACGTAATAAGATCGTTAATCTCCATTAAATATCGAGTATTAAAAGTTTTTATCTTTTTCTTGCGTAATAAAATCTTTTTTATTTATTTCCTTAGTTCATAGTGCCGTGGCTGAGGTACTGTTTTACAATGAAAAAAATTTTTTTTTTTCGTAGTTGGCAGCTCTGTCAATGATCTTTGTCTGCTGCGAAAGAATGTTTTATTTATAAGATCAATAATTATAATAACTTTCTTGTGATGCCAGGAAAAAGTATATCTACTTGTAAATCTGACCTTATGTGCCGTCTTAGAATACGTATAAAATATTAGGCAGGCCTACCAAAGGGCCACTTCAATTTTCGTGTATATGAAAATATATATATTTTTTTCAGAAACATAATCCAATTTGATTGCCAGAACTTATACAATGAATATTTCAAGCAATCATAGTTATGATTGACATTCAATTTCAATGATTAAAAATAATTAGTGCCAAATTATTTTGACCGGATAACATTAAAAAAATTATCTTATGCCGAAAGTTCCTTGGGTGATCAAGCATACGTAAAAAAATGTTGAGCAAAAAAAGAAGACTATTAAGTTTCTTAAAAGTGCCTCATAGTATGACCCAAACCAATATCAGATGAGGTATTGGGCAAATATGTTCGTCAGTAAGTCAAATCATTGTCGCATCCTACTTGAGCCCAAATACGTTAAAGATATACGGCCTTCGTATTAAAGAATTCCCTAAGAAATTTTTACACGTTTAAGAATCTGCCGCTACGTATCTTACGATGAATTTTGTTCAATTAACTTTCTGTCGTATAGTAAATCGTACCGGTAGTTATCTGTAACCTACTATACGTGCGCATAACCTTACCTTACCTGTCGACATGCCGCGATGGAAAGTTACGACGGCAATAAGAGGATTACGCGAGCGATTACGAGAGCCTTGATTAAACGCTGTCGAGTAAAAGTAAAAATCAATTGAATTCCCCATGAAAATTCTTTGATTCGAAAGTCATCGACAAACAAGTAGCACCAATTAGAATGAAACTTTAAGTTCGTATTTATCACATACAAGTAACACGGAGATAATACGTGACACGAAAAAAAAAAAAAATAAAAAAAAAAAAGTGAACGTTACAAGATCGAAATATCAATCCATTTATTTGCCATTGGGATTGTGGCTTTTCACAAAATGGCGTCACCCTCAGAATGAAATTGGGTTACGCACACGTGACACTCTTATTTCATTGCCCGAAGCTTGTTTGACTATACTTCAACTTTATCTGATTTTCTATCTATTTACCTTGTACTTCGCGTACACTAGCGTGTACAGTGTCTCTCTTTTTGTCGGGCTAATGCGTATGCAGATCGATACACGTCTAACAGTCATACGTAATTTTTTTATGATCCCTACTAAAGTCATTAGTCATCTTTTTTAGGGTTTTCAAGTTATTACATAAGTACAAGAAATACGGTGAAACTTTGGATATTTGAATTATCAGCAACATACTCTATAAGCTTATTCCGAAACGCTGTACCGAGTGAAATTAGCCCCCCTTCAATTTGATTTCTATGGGAAAAGCAAGTTCAGGTAGTGTAATATTGGATAACCTTGAGTATCCCTGAGTAAGTTTATGTAGGTTTATATATGTATATAGTAATTCGCATGCTCGTACAACTCTCATGAAAGTGTCAATGGGAACCCGCCTTAAGGACACCCGTTATAACAGTCTCGTAAAGTCCTTTGAAACTTGCAGCAACTATTCCCTGTCTCCTCACTCCCGTCGCCACGCGTACCAGTTGAAAAAAAAAAAGGTATCCAAACAATGACGCAACTCTCACGAACTCGAAAAGCTTATCGCGATGTCAGCCACGTCCACGACTGGTGTAATCACTCGATCTAACTAATTATACCCACACGATGATTAATGCCGTATTGTTTGTTGTGCACGGTGGCCTAAACAACGTTAGCCATCCCAGTAAAGGTTCATTCACAACGGCGCTTTGGTTGCTCGTGACGATTAGCGTAGCTCGAAAGTGGATCGAGAAACTTTAACATTCTCCGTGCTGAGTTCTCCCTGTCATTAATTATGCGGATTATCCCAGTTCTAATTTTATTCACGCTGCTCGCCGGCCCTCACTTTGAACACGTGTACCACCTATGGCTTAGGATCAATATTTTTCCACGTTTTCCTGCAACGTGTGTACTGGGCCTTTTATTTAGAATTTTCAGTTTCGTCTTTCTTCTTATTTGAATTTGCCGCTTTTTATTTATGTCGTATAGGCACGACGATTTGAGATTCTCTGTTGGTATTTCGGATGGTACCTTTAAGGTTTATTGTCAATGTTTATTCATGTGCGGTTGACTGGACGGATTCGTTGGAACGTGGCCGTAATCAAAATTGTTTCCATGGCAACGAGGTAAAGGGGGATAGGCGAACGAAAACAGATAAAATAAACGAGGCATTGTGGAAAACATGGGAGCTGGATAAAACCGAAGTGATTTTACTGCTGGACTAGAGACCTATGTTTCATTTATTTGGTAACAACATGCTCAGCTTTATACTAGTTTTTCTTATCGGAGTAATCAAGGCTTTTCCGTATGCCGTGTAAAAGTTCCAAGTGATTTTGGCATTGCCAATTACTATATGCAACTTGATTATACTTGAACGTTATACAATTTTTGTTTCAAGACACCCGCAAGAGTTGGAACTTGGTGAGTTCGGCTTAAAAAGTCCTCAGGTAGCATTGCACTGAGAACAAATAGAAAATGGAAACAAGCGCCAGATTATTTGCCCGTTTGTAAGAGTCCTAAGCCGTTTCTACAGGCGTTTCCATGGCAACCGAGTGCATTATTCAGTTCAGTAAATATTTATTATAGGTCCAGGACAAGAAATTTCCTTTGTCGAATTTTAATGTCTCTTCTAACAGCATCAAGTGTTCTTTGCGTAATTCTGGGACAGTGGGGACATTGTTAAATTCTTAAAAAACAGTATTATCAACCTTATCATCGGTATCGAACTTCGCTATTGGACGACGGAAATGGGAAAAATTTTGATCGCGACTGTCTTCGTGGTACCAAGGAGTATCTTGTTCAGGACAAAACAAGGATATAAAAGTCCCAGAGAAATGGCCGTGGAAAAGCGCCAAAATTCTTCGTAGATTCTGCCAAGTGGAAACTAATTCACCTTTATCAGTACCCGCACTGAGCTTAATCAATGAATTTATTTTTAAAACATCCCAAACGGGAATTAAAGTACGTTTGAACGAGACGTACGAATCTATTGGTTCTCCTTTATTATCTCCCACTGTAAAATTACGCGTGTCCTGTGTGCCTATCTGCTGTGCCCGTACAGAGTGATTTTGCCCTATAGGGAATGAAAGGAACCGAGGGCTGTCCCTGTCTAACCTTTATTTTTCCCTTGGTTCTCTCTTTCTCTCTCTCATTCATTCCCGTGAAATCTTCATCCGATCAAGTATACGAACGCAGAAAGAACAAAACTTCTTGCAGCTTTGTTTTTGAAGGAGAACATTGTGACACGGGTATCCCTTTGACGACCTATCCCTTATTTCTCTCTCATCCCCTAATACAGTTCTCTACCCCTATTCTTGAACCTGGATTATCTTGGAGGATACTACTACCAACTATTCCACTCCATCGGGTACTAGAGGGAAACTTCAATTCGATATCGATCCCCGCGGGATTCGCGTGCCGACGGCGTTCAACTTTCTTAAGGCATTTAAGCTATAGATATATGCAGAGTAAAATTTGCTAACGTTGATATATATACATATATATCACGCAGGTCAATTCTTTCGTTTACGAATTGTATGGACGTGTGGGGAGCGAGTGACAACGGTAAAGAAAGTCACGAGAGGGCAGCACGTGAAAGGGGTAGTTTTTATCGAGGGATGAAAAAAAAAATTAATAAGTGGTAGGACACGCTTTTTTTTTCTTTATAAATAAAAAATGTAAAATTTTGATATTTTAAAAATAATTTCACGGTACTTGCTGGTATAATTAACACAGCAATGGTACTTATATTTGTCAATTAAACTGGTGCTTCGAAATTTCATTCAAACATGTCAATTTTTAATGGAGTATTCCGTCCCTTTGGTCAGGCTTTGAATATCATATATATATTCACGTGCTGGAGACCCGTAGAATTTAGTGGTTTTTTAACCACCCTCTTCACCAGTTCATAACGAAATTTAGGTTCACCCTTATTTTTTGAACTTCGTAAAGTCAAACTGTGACCAAAGCTTCATTTTACCTCTATGTATACATACGGTGTCCGTGTATTACATATGTCGAAAAAGCGTTTGCCTATTATATAGCAGCGAACAAAAGGCGGGAAACTGGTTCCCCTTTGAAAAAGTGGCTTCCGTTAATAAGGGAGGTTTGTGTTATGTTTTAACAAGGTTAATCGCAGCCCTAAGCAGTATCGCGATAAGCCTATAATCTTAAAAGGGTTGATAATAATTGTTACATTGTTACAGATTTTATTGTGAAATTATGAAATTAACCAAAAAAAATGGGTCCAACTGTTTTTTTTTTAATACTGTTTTGATTATATCTTAAGTATATGGGATTTTCAGCGGAAATATCCTTTTTTTTAATATATTAAAGAAATTCCCATTAATTTGATTCGATTCAATTTCCTCGATTCTCTGTGCGCGAAACTCGCTTTTACGCCTGGTTACCTATTTACCCAGCGTTCTGGGAAATTCGCTGAGAAACCGAAAGGATCTGCCCTTCTTAAACCCTCAGACAAAATTTGGCGCACGATGAAAATTTCATTATCCCAACCGGTCATAGCCGAAAAGGTTTACATAAAGTTCCCACCGTTTCTTCCTCCATGCTGTTACAGTACCCGTACAGCTATATCAGTAATTAAAGTTTAGACTCCAGTTTGTGAAGTCATCGGGATTCAGAAAATAAGATATTATCTACTGATAGCGAAACTTCAAAATGATACAGATTGATGCTTATTTTTTTTGCCGGTCATAGGCTCAGCTCTGACGTATCTGTCAACATCGTAAATAGCAAAACGCGATTATACACAGATCGTTGCGATAAATAAATAAAACTGTGTAGGTTGCTAAAGAAATCTAGTCTATCAGGATGGATGGTGTCGATCGGTAAATTGATACATTGAAATTTGGAATCGACCCTAAACCAACCCACGGCCACTTCAGCCTCTTGGGTTTGGCTTGTAAAAATACGGCCAAGGGGTTCCTGTATATAGGGATTCATATGTGTTTTTATATATATGGACGTTTATTATTCTAGCAGGGGGTAGTTTTATAGACAGTCGTCTCATCCTGTTTTCTGGATGACCCTCTAAGGGTTGCATGGTCACGTATCCAGTCAATAATCCAGGGATACGTGTCGTATAGTTATAAGGATAAGGATAAATCGTTATACGTGAGAATATCACTGGGCATTCTCATTACGATTGGTCCTTAAGGCAGGTCACGCGGGCTGAATTAAACGTGGCGACTTAAAGGATCCAATCAGTGACCAAGATTTTTTATACGCATGATCGTCGTGGAATCGAGTATAAAATATTTCCCACGTCGATCATACGTGTCATTTAGGTTTTTTGTGAAAAAAAAAAAAAAATAGAATCTCAAAATTCGTTACGGTCGAAATTATCTTATTTTGCGACGGATGAAGAAAAAAAGTGAACCCTTATTACAGGCTGTGACTTTATCGACCCTGGCCGCATCATTAACCACCCAGCGTCATTATCGTGAAATTGCGTGACTTTTATTCGCGGTGCTTTTCGATCGCGAGATTAAAATTTTATATGGTTGGCAGCAGTGGGCGGCTTTGTGCTTTTAACCAGCGAGGAGATCCTTAAGTAAAAGTCGAGGAGGAACCATCGATCCCGATTCTCTGACGATAACCCGACAGTCAAGGATTACCGGGGTGCTTTTGAGCTTCATTGAAAGGGGTTAAAAAATCATCAGGGACTTAAGCCGTCTCTGGCTTCGGATAGAGTAAGGATTTTCTTCCTTCCTGAAAGTCCTTTATGCAATTCCCCACTCCGCTGGGAATGGACCGAGGGGCTCTGTATGGTACTATTATCATGTAGCTATATATGTATATATGTTTTCGTGTGTATCTTCCTTCCGTCGGTAACCTTATCACCGAGCAATCTTTCTATCTTTATCTCTCTTTGCTTTCTACGTATTACAGTCTCTTTCAATTAAAGATAATTGACCAGCTCTCTTTGACAAATCATCTGTCTGCTAACAATTCCTTTTTTTTTTTTTTTTTTTTTTTTTATTTGCGCAACGCAGAACCATTGATATATTGAAATCATCAAAGGAGTTTCTTATGGATTGTAGTCTATTTTTAGCATGCAAAGTTGATACGTCAGACAAAAGTGGTGGAAGTAGGAAATAAGGGATGCAGGATAAAGTTAATATCGCCGTAAGAGAATATACGCGGATACGTAAGAAATTAAGTGTAAAGGAACGAAAATATTTTTAATCCTTTTAATTAAAAATTCACTTGATTTTCGTGTATAATAAAGAATTTTTTTTCGTCTACACGCGTCTAGTTACTCGCTATGTTTTTTTATAGGTTGAGAAAAAAAACAGCTGAAGCTCTTACCTCTTCTAATGGGTAAATGTACGTATGTGCCCGAGAACACATATGTTATGTATTCATATGCTGGGCAAATATGCGCGCCAACTTCAGACAGTTAAACCCCTTGGAAAACTTGAGAGAACTTTAGAGTTCAGAATTCATAAAGTGTAATAGTGGCGCCATTGGAGTTGTAAAGTGTCAAATTATACATATGCACGCGTGATATGTGAACGTGTGATTAATAAATTGAAATTTTAATTAATTTTTTTTTTCTAATTTAACGAGAATATTTTTTAAAAAACTAGCCTATGCATTAAATTATTTTTCGCGATAGACTATATCAGTAAAATCTTGTGGTTAGCTTTTAGAAATCGTGGAGGGTGGTTTTGGGGTGGGGCGTATAATTGTCGAAAGATATTCAAAGTTTAACAGTTGAACGAGCTCTATCAATATACTCCCTTTAATCGATTACAAAGTGACTGGAGTTGAGTCAAAGTTCCGACAGAGAAAGGGTAGTAGGAGGTTAGGTATTAGCTAGGGGTGGTAAGGGCGAACTAGGGGCTCCTGGTTAAATTGGTCCTCCATGGGGGCAATTAAGTCTCTCTACGCTTATCGGCAGGGGTTAATCTGCCAGTGGAAAAATCTTAGGCGAACCTTTCGCAAAGGGTGTGAATAGGAATTTGGTTGAACGTCCAGAAAGAGAATAAAGCATAAGAAAAGTGTAAGAGTCCAAAGATAAATTTATTTATCTTTTCGATTTATCGTTAAAAAAAAATCTCTGGTAAGAAGATCTCCGAGCATCGGCCAAATTCATCAGTGTACACAGAAGGAACGAAACCTACCCCACGTTCTCTATGGTCAAACGCTGCCGCTGCTGGCTTCGTGGGGAATTCGCGTACAGATAAGGGACAATCCTTTTCTTGGAGTCGTAAGGATTTTTGAAGCTCCTGGCGAATCCCAGGTTGGGCTATCTCCCGGAGTAATGATCTCCGGGAGAGGGTAGCGGAGGGACGAAGAGAGGGGACTCGAAAGAGGGGAAATAAAAGAAAGAGAAAAATCGTTGAAGGATATCGGGAGGAATGGGAACGTGATGAAACGGCATCGCTCCTGTGGCTATATTACTAGGGGCAGATACAGGACTCTCTGGACTCCCTTACTGTTCCAGAAGTCCAGTCCCTTTGAAAGAGCGTAAAAACATGGAAGGGATTCCCTAGGGGCGTTAAATGCGTTTCTGCCTCTATCCTGCTATATTTACGTGCTTGTATATATATATATATATATAGCCATTCTAGTGATACACGTAGGTACTACGTATAACGTAGCTGGTCTCCCTTATACATTCTTATCCCACCCTTACTTACCTTTTTATATATTTTTGCCTACTTTTTCCTTTCCTCAACCGCCGCCACCCCTATTTACCATGTAATCCTACACGTAGATCGATAGCCCCGCACAAAGAGAAAATTCCTCACAAGACCTCTATTCGGTTTCCATGAAAATATTCGATGCACACTGGACGCAGCATCCCTTGCTGGACCTTTGGGGTATGAAAGGATCGAGAATTGCCTTGGGGGAATAAAAAGGAGGGATATTGATACACTCAGTGGTGTATATAGGTATACTTGGTGGACATCAAGGAAACGGCCAGTCTTTGCTCTCCGTGCAATCGCACGTAGCTATTTAACCTTAGCAGGACGTCGCGACGTCGTAGGACCTTGATTGCTTCTGAAGTCTTGAAATTCGTTACTACTTCAAAGGACTTTATGGAACTGTCGATCTTCCCGACTTGAAGCGTGCTCTGATAAATTTGTTGTCACACGGTGCTTCGGTTTTTGTTGCCATTAGGATTTTTATACCATGCCGCTTGCACTGGCTTGACGTTCTTCGATATTTTCTTAAAGAGTTAAAAAACAAATATCTGTCGAAGGAAGTAGTTTGCTTTTTTTCCGACTGACTAAACATTTCTTCAAGTTTGTGTTTGCACTAGAAACTTTTTATTATAGTCGTGACGATGCTTAAGGAATAAACATAAATTTGCGTGTAATTAAAAATTATAAAATCCTCAGCACACACCATGATGCTCTTACTGTATACAGTATATCTAATGCATACGATACACGTAATAATACGAATTCTTTATTTTTCTGTTTTAGGTAATTTATAAAGTTCTGCTCGAAAAGCCTTGTACGACGTCACGGTGAGTCGAGAGAGTAGATGAATATGAGATAAATCAATAAAATGAAAATATTAATTTAATTTGATATTAAAAAAGTTAGCTCTACCACATATACTATATAATAATCATAAAGCATATATTCTGCGCCCCTTAAAACAAGGAGTGGCAAAAGATTAGGAGGAAGCGCCCGGGCATAGATTATTAATATCCGCTTAAGGGGTTCAAACTTTTCCCGCGTTTATAATTCGATCTTTTTTTTTTTTTTTTTTTTTTATTACTAACCCCTTGCATCCCTAATTACCCGACTGAGCTCAACCCCCTCGGGACTCGTAATTGGACGAGTCAAGGACCGGACCTCATGGAAGCTGAAGACTTCAGAGAGCAGCAAAAGTTAAAGGTGAGCTTAGGGGATGAAGGCAATGACAAAAAAAAATATATATATAGTAATACACACGGAGATGAAAAACTGAGGATTGTTCAAACGATCTTCCTTTACGCCCTCTTTTCCTATACTTCACACTTTTTCACCCCTGTAACCTCTGTCCTCCCTTTATCCAGCAAAGGAACTACCCCCTCTTCCATACCCCCAGCCAATACGAAATTCGCATTAAATTCGCGTTGGAAAAAAGTTACCCGACTGCCCTTACGGCACTAGGCGGCATCGCCATTTCAGCTAGTCAACCATTAACCCCCGTACTGGAACCACGTGGTCAGGCGGTTGCCGAGGGGGTTGGAAAACCACGTGGACTAAATCACGCTGAGCCTTGTTTATGCAGCTACAAATTACGTTATTACTTAACCAGTAAGTGAGTGCCGTTACCGGGCGGCGTATACCTGATTAATCGCCACCCGTTATATCTATTATAAATCCACCCGGACGATGGCGCCCGGCGATATTTCCAGGAGCTTTGAATTTCGGGCGATTAATTAGAGGGTAGTACCGACCAAGGGATGGGAGGTAGAGGGTGGCTTGACGATCGCCGATTCCATGGTTAAATCAACCGAGAGATATTTAATGCAGCCTGCACCAGCGAAACGGAAATCGGTTTTGGAACGTTCATCCGCTTCCTGCCGGACTCCTCGCCGTCCTCTGGAATTTTAATCTGCATCCCTTTGCATCCTTTCCGTCCTTGCCTTGTCGCCATAGGCATTATTATTGCCTCCCTACCGTACAGCCACTCCCGCACTGCCACGTCCGGCACGTTTGCATTTCTACCTTTAAGCGTTCACTGGGAATGGCCGCTGGATATATGTATACTATTCCACTGGCTGTACGAGGAGGAGGAGGCGTTATTCTCCACTTGAGATTTTTAATTAAATCCAGAGATGCATAATTTATTTAAGGGGCGGACAGCTGCTAAGTATTTCTCTACTGCTGGAAGATCTGTTGGTTTATGTATATTTACATTGATATATTTTATATGTAATTTATATAAATATTTTTCTTTCCTCTCGACGTAACGATGGGACCACAATTTTTCACGAATCTTTCGGTCATTTGTGATTCACGTTATCGTCCCCTTTGTCTCCGTTTTAAGCCCTCCGGGAGTCCTTTATAATGACGAAATTATAATGGACTTACACTTTCGAAAATCACCCTTTGTTCTGCGTTCAGAAATGTCCTTTATCGTTGATGTCAAATTTCTGCCCCCGAATACCAGATCTTGTAGGTGTCTAAGGGTTTAGGGTGTAAGGTTGGGGGGGCGCTGAAACCACGGGAGACGGTACGGTATGCAGAATTTCTTACAGGGTAAATTTTCCAGGGTAATTACCTTAATTCTCGTGAGGAATGTAAAAGGCAATCGTGGCACTTTAAGGGTGCTTAGTTGTAAGACGATGAAAAATACGAGATGAGGATGTCAGTCCGTCGAGGAATTAACGTTGCTTGAATCGATCATTCGACCCCCGTTCGTCTATTACTTATTTTTCTCATAAAATTTCAAACTTTTAGTACCTGTTATATATATATACTTTTTTCATTCTCCCATTTGCTTAATTGCCTCGTTGTGTATATATCTATACAGATTTATGATTATTAAATTTTTTTATCAGGGAAAGCTAGATTAGTAATCTTTTTACATTTAAATGAACCTTGGAAGGTACGGCAAGAGCATTGAAGGGATATCTATAAGTGGCTAATCAGCACTCAGCGATATTGAATCTCGCGTTTGAACCCCCGACTTTGAAAATTCTAAAGCCTCGAAGGGGGTTGCCGAGATTTTCGCATTTAACTCCGGCGTCTTTTACTTCCTTCTCTGAATTTTTTCTTCTCTCTAATGAATGGCCCACTTAATCGGGTTCCGATTGGTTCTCGGCCACCTGGGGTTTAGCTACCCTTGCTTCGTTTTCAACTCTTCGAAGGGGGTTACCGGAAGAAAAAAAAAAGAAAAAAAAAGTGAAAATCTTCCTCGCGAAGCTTGACGAGTCGCGCCCCGTCATCCCCCTGTGAAATTGATCCCGATGAAATTACCGCGAAATACAATTAGACAGGGTAGTTGCAGGGGATTCAAAGATAGAATCAAGGGCTGATTTATTTATTCGATAATTAATTCTCGTTGAGGAGGATATTCCGTGGATGAGGCATCGTCCTCGTTTTCCCCTTTCGACCCTTTAGTTCAACCAGTCTCTCCTTCGCACCCCCCCGATCATCCCTCAACACTAACGTCGACAGGTCACCCTTCCACGCGGGGGGGTCTTAAGTGCAAAAAGGGAAGAAGACTCTTTGCTCCTTCGCAGCAAAGGGTCCGTTCTCTGGATCCTTTAAGGGCGTAACCCTGTCTCGTTTGACGCTCGCCAGTAGAGTGATTCCTTATAGATTTTGCAACAAGCTTTTTAGGTGTCGGCTTTCCGATTAAAAATATCCCAGACGCCTTTTCCTTTGCGAGCAACAATCGGATGGGACTACCGCTCGTTAGGGACACCAAAGTCGGGAAAGAGAGTAAGAAAAAAAAATGTTCTTTCCAACATTCCCCCAAAAGCTCCAAAATTAATATAAAAATCCTGAATACCCCCATCGGCCCCGAAGCAATAATACATTTCGCCGAATCCCACAAAACAGTCACCCCATTCGTCAACCTCACTTACCCAGCCTCCATGAATCACGGCGAAGCGACCCTCGAGCAGGTGTAATTAGTTTCAACACCTGCCACCCGTCGCGCTGCTGTCGCAATCTCACCTAACCTCTCAAGACGTAAAAGCCACGGGTATAATAAGCACTGAGTGCGAATGGGACCTCGAGAATCATCCCCTATAGTTTCGTCCCTCGACCCTTCGCCTTTATATTAATTTCGTGTTTTCACGTTTTCGCCCTGCACCAACCGAGCTTATAGGCGGTGCACGTACGACCTAACGTTTTACTTCCGCGTCCGTACTTTTCGTGTTGGCTCACGCGTGCGTTTCGCGCGTCACGATTTCCGAATGAAATCGCGAGGCAAGCCACGAACATAAATTCGTGACTTGGCAGTACCGGGTAAGTGCAACGTTGCGCAACTTTTTATTATACGCCGGAAAATCGGTTGCGTCGTTGCGGCGAGGGAGACACGACTTTTATCGTATTATTATTTACCGACTATAAAGAGGCGAACAGTCTCGTCTTGTACTACCGTACGTAGTATCAATATGCTACGGTATCCTCGTAACTCTCGGTATAATCGCAAATCTGATATTCATACGTGCTATACGTATTACTATAGTCCGGTCCATAATAATTCCATAGCCCCCTCTATACCCTGTGTATTTGCCACTGGATTCAAAACTCCGCTACCTTATTTCAGTCACGTTTCCCTCCCGCTAGAAGAGCGCATGTATAATAACTCGGGTCATTGAAGAGTCCACGAAGTCGCTGAATGATAAATAGAGGCTATAACACTGTAAAACCTTTGACGATAAGATGCAACAACAAAAAAAGTCAAAGCGGACGTTTCGTACACGCGCTGTTGGAGTTTTCATCGATCTACTATAGGACTTGACGTAAGTCCCTGTCGAAGAATTTTGTACGCCATAGTTTCTTAAATCGAACGTTTATCCTTTCTAGGGGGTCGACGCGAAGTGAAATCGCTCTGGCGTGTTTACGAGTTTTCAATTATTCTCTTATACTTTCCGCACGTGCGACAACTAAAGAATGAGGGAGAAGGAGACTGTAAAAAATGTGAAACAGAGAGAGAGAGGGGGAAAACAGGAATGAGTTTAGGCACAGACAAGGCGCGATACGTCACGTGCAACACATGTGTGTATATATACTGTATACCTATTGTCTTTGTATTACAAAGATGCCGCAGCGTACGACACATGAATCGAATTGGTTTTTCCAAGGTGGAGGGGAAAGCCACCCTCTTCCAAGCACCAAATTTATCTTCCTGAGGAAATTAGAAAAAGCATCCTCTCCAGCGAGGCTCCTTTTTCTTCTGTGGAAGATGCTGCGGTGGTGAATATATATATATATATATGTCTGTACATTGTATACGTATACGTTAGGTATGTAGGTAGCTTCCTGAGATCCTCCAGCGACTCCAGCATCCGAAACTCCTTCGTCGTCCGTGACCCCGGCCTCAACCTGAAACAATATATCAGGGCAGAGCGAGCATTGGACGTGGAGGGTCTAGCATGAGACCAAGAAGAAGGTTCGCAGACGTCGCTGATACCCGGAACGACACGGAGTGATCTTCGCGATAGGTATAAGATATACGAGCAACGATAAGAGTTAGAAGATTAATACAAAAGTTTCAATTTCATTCCGTAAGGGTGGTTCGTGGTTACTCGACCAAATTTTATCCTGTCAGACACGTCCGCGTAGTACAGTCTTAGGATAATACACGCTATGGACCGCGTCTGACTACTTTTTTTCATCTTTTTTCATCTCCGCGGAGTTACCTTCATGAATGATGCATTAACCCTCTTATTCTACCTCACTGAGAATTTCGAATAATTCCATAGTCCATAGCGGCAGGATCGGGTATAGTACGGGCATTGTGTATCCTGTACAAGTGGAGGATATATCTGGGATACAAGGACTCTTTAGTAGTAAACCCATGTGATGCGGGATAACTGTGAGGGATTTTAGGAGGGTTGATTTTTTTTTTTTTCAAAATTATCACCCCCTTAATTTTTTTCTACATTTTTCACTTGAACTTTGTACTGAAATCGCCTGATTGACATTTTTTTTTTTTTTTTTTTCCTTCATAATATCATTAATTGCGAGTATTTTTATGCGGACGGGTGACTTTTGGTAGCTGATATATGTATACAGCCAATTACCGAAGTATGGTCCAGAACAGCATCTTACCTCTATGTAAATCAACTAACGAGCCTAATTAAAGTAAGTGAACCAGAGGGCTTCGGTTAGCCCAGGTATACCCGGCGAGGAATAAATTCTCCAGGGCAAATAAGACGTCGTCCTACGTGACGAGGGGGAATATTCCAGCAAGAGAAATACAGACACAAGGGATGCTGGGAGATAGGGGTGGGGTAAGGATGTGCAAGAGAGACAAGATAGAGAGGGACTAGGGTTTCGTAGGAGCACGTCGTCTTGACAATGCATAGGAGTCTGGTCTCAGGGGCGTACTCTCTTCTTGGTACCAGGGTGTCCCAAGCAACCCCTCGTTTAAGGGTGGCTCTTTCGTGCATGTTTGATAACGTCGTACACACGGCCGATGGTCGAGACTCCTGTATATCCGGTCTTACCGTTGCGTTTGCGCAGTGCGAAGACACGCAAGGAAAGGATCTAATTACAAGAGCTCGATCCCACTTCCGGTAGCAGTTTTTTGTAATATTTAAAGGTGATCTAATTAAAACTTTTTGTGAATTCCCAATTATTTTTTGCCAATTTATTCTGTGCGGATTTCTGGAAATATTTTTTTTTTTTATCAAAGACAAATTTCCTTTTTCCGTCTTGTGTATCGATCGGCTGTTATCATTGAGTAAATACTGTCTTATCCATATAGATAGATGCGTTGAATCATTCTTCTGTGTTATGCTGACCTGTGCGAAAATCGAGTGTTATCGCTAAGCGAATATAGCGTGTTATCAATATAGAGCAATTGCTGCTCATTCTATAAAGAGAACGTTAAGTCCCAAAGCGCAAAGTACGATAGCGAGTCAAATAGCACGTCCGAATGGTATAAACCGAGGGGAGTGTATCGGTACAAGGGTGAATCTTGAAACTCATCCAGTAGGATAACAGAGAGGGTCGATGAATTAAGAGGAGGGTAAAAAGTTGGGATCATTTCCCATCGGAATTATCCTATGGGAAAACAGAGGTTATCGGGAAATGATTTGCCACCCAGGAAAACGGGATTACTCGTGGAATCCAGAAAAAGAGGATTTTTGGGGGGACGAGCTAGAGATGGATCAAGGGACGAACCTACGTTGGCATGCACTTTACGGAACTACCCCGAAACGTTATGTTATTTTTATAAAACTTTTCAAAATAATTAATCAAAATTATTTTTCATCCTCGCCTACGTAATATCGATCGCGAAGACAACGGTGCACTTTTTACCTCTTAGTTTGGGGTTGTTTGCACTGCGGCTAAGGGCTGACGAGCACTAAACATATATCAATGCGATTGGCCCCAGGGACACTCGTCGGTAACTGATATAGACGGTAGCCGGGAGGGACTTCAAGCCTAGACTATAATTCTCAATCAGCGAACCAATCCAGTCCCTATATACTATATATAGATATTGCACAGTAGACTACCCTTATGGACCAAGTATTACACTCTGCAACCCCCTTTGCTATCTAACCGCGATTCAACAACTCCGGCAGCAGACTCCTCGGATAGGATTCCCTTATCTTTGGCGTCCTCGAAGTGCCAGGAAATGTTGAAACTTCCTACTGATATCTATGGAAGAAGGCACAAAGGATTTTGTTCTCAATTCGCGACGGAGGGACATCTTCATTACTTATTCTATACCTTTGGCATCGTAGACGCTTACCATTGTCGCTATGATTTCTATACCTGCCTGAGACGCTTCTTGCATTGCTCTACGGAACTCGATGCTATTATTGTTATTTACTGAGTATAATTACATTTATTAAGTTTTCATTTAACGTATTACGCTATTCGCTAGCTCGTAGGTGTACTCGTGAAAGATATTTGTTTGCGAGGTAATTTTTAAAAGTGTAACAAAAACAATTTTTTTTCTTAATTATTTAATTTTTTCTTCATGCCCGGGATTATTTTGAAATTCAAATAATTATTTTTTTCGACAATTATATTTTTTTTATTAGGGTAGCCTGTCAGTGTTAGGTTCTTGTGCAAAGTGGACGTCACATGATATATGTATAAAGGGTAGTCACGATGATATAGAGCATTTCTCAGTGTTGCCACAGGAATATCGTACGAAGCCAACTGGGAATAGCAGACAGAGTCTACTTGGTCCAAGAAGTAAACTTTGACATCAGATAGAAAGTTCGAAATCACACTGCTGTCCTCCCGGTCGACCCCAAGTCACGTATCCGGTCCCGATATCAACTTCTCTCGGCAGAGTAGACGCTGCGAGGCCTCTGCCGGCCTTCTTCGTAATTACAAGTTCCACTAATTAAGGATGCAGGAATTACGGCGAATTTTCTAATTATCGCAAAAGAGAAATCTTCACGTGGAAATTGCACCGGACTCGTGCTAAAGTCATTCTACAGCGTCTCATTAGCTTATCGCCTACTTCTTATCGTTGGAACTGTATTAAGGTGTTTAGAATTTTCAATTAAACTATTATATCAGCTATGTACTATCGCTGTATTTTTTTACAGTAACTTTAGACGTGTAACCAACTATTACTATACTCTGTTCAACATACTACAATATATTCATCTCAGTCAAGCGATTGCCAAGTCCCAGATGTGGCTGAATGTTGTATAGGATGCTGTATCGTGGAATTGATCATACATATAGGGGTGTGCAATTTATTCTCTCTCTCTATGCATATATATATATATATATATATATATATATATATAAATCTTGAGGTATATACGTATATATATATACCCCAAGATTTTTTTTCTATATAGTGTCAATCACATATAATATATTGAAAATATATATATACATACGTATATGCATATCATTTCAGTTACTTTCCATATATTATATTTGATTGACACTATATAGAAAAAAAGGTAGATAGTTATTATACAGACACTGTATATTATTAAGACCGATCATACAGTCTTCCGTGTTTAATGATATTTAAAGATATTTTTTTAATGTTTATGCGACTTGTCAAGGGGTGGGCAGAGAGGGAAATCTCCCCTGGAAACCCTCACGGTCCATTATTGGCTTAATGGAGGGCATTCCCCTGCACGAATAACCCAATCGTCCCGGAAGCCATTATGACCGTTACCGTGACGTCACATGGCCAACCACTCGCAGGATACCAGAGGGTTGCTTCGATTCTCACTGGAAGAGGGTGCGTCTGATAATGGCAGCAAATTAGGACCGCCAAAGGTCGCGCTATCTACCTAACCGGTTGGCACAGGGGGTTGGTCGTTGAGTAGAGGGTAGTTGTAACAGTGCCGGTCTGACAGTCGGGGGGTGGTAGCGGTAATAGCGCCAGTACCGTTAGACACTGAGGGTAGGTTTCTACTATGTACTCGGCATAATGCGTCCCATGTAGCCACGTATGTGCCGCCATGATAATCTCTATTGGACGTGCAAGCCTCGCAGATATTCCATAGGATTTCGGTGCTTTCCGAGTATTCCAGGGAATCGTTTAGTTCGACTTAGTCTTAAAAAAAATCATACCGGATTTGATGTTTATTACCAAAAATTATTATATCGCTTACACGAAAATTGTATTTGACTAGAAGATTTTTTTTTTTCACTTTTTCTTCCCAAAATCCGAACTTCGAACGGTGATGGATCAGAGTTCTCGAGAACTAGTAAACCGGAAGTATGTGAAATGGATGTTCAGGACCTCGTGAAGATTTTTTTTTTTTTTATTTACAACAATCAGGGCAACCTGAATGATCGATTTTTTTTTTTGGCAAAAACTAGGATACTCCGTGTAGGATCTGAAATCTTCGGCGCAGATAATTACTTGGGTGGTACAAAAAAGTGGGTAGAAGAAAAAAATGCCTGTACGTCCTCTTGGGCCAGGATCTTGCCCGGTTACAATTTCTTAACGATCCGCCAGGAGGCTGCTATCTCGTGAATCATAGCGCAGGTTCCGGAAGCTCTCGTGGAGGCTGGGTAAATCTTCCAGGACAGCATCTCGGACGTTACGTAATACATCAATCTTAGAAGGGGTTCTCTTAACGGGGGAATCCCCGCTCCGTCTCTTCCTTCTTAACGAGAATATCCTTCGGGAGGTGACGTAAGCACATCCCAACCTAAGACGAAAACCAGGCCCCATCCCTTTAATCAGCCAACTTGATGAACGTGCCCGAAGTCGGAGGGTCTTGAACTTCTACCGCGACGTCTCTCAAGTGCTAACAACCCTTATTTATACACCGGAGCTATTTAATTACTTGAACTTCGATACCAAACCGTGCAAAATATATTCGCGTATTTCCTTTCAACTGTTTTTATGGATATTAACCCAGTGAAAGATGGAACGACCCCTGTCCATGCTCTTTTGACCTTAACGTACCGTACAGGGGGTGTGAATGGGGGTCCTTAAAAAATTCAATTTCATCAAGATTTTCGAAGAGTCTCGCCAGGAAAATTAATTTCGTATTTTTCACCAGTCGATATCTTTCTCGGGTGTCCTGAGGGTGTCGCTCGAGGACCTCACCGAGGACACTCAGGACAGTGAGGAGATTCTCTTGGATTTATGAGTGTTTTATAACCTCGTAAACCATTGGAGAAATGAAACTTTGAATTGGAAGGAAACAGTCATTCTAGGACTGAGTTACAGACATAATAGTACAAAGGGGGCGAACAGGTAGTACGTTATTATTATATTCATTTAGTGATGCACCCCGTTGAGAAGCATCGGTAAAAAATAAAAATATGAAAAAAAAAAAATTATATTTAATCCAACCATCATTTAAAGAGTATCCGCCCAGTCACCATCTATCAAGATCAATCCGTCTCGTGAGTGCACTTAGCTGAGGGTAGGAAAAAGCAACCCTCTATCACGGTAGTCGCAACATTCACTTTATTCGAAACGAGCTACCCCACCTAACGGCCCTTATCAGTCATCCCTAATCTAACACGGCTCAGAGGCACCTCGTGATCTCATCTCCTCCATATAATTATTAAGGGTTGATTGATATTAATAACCTCGCCAGGTGATCTCAGTCGCGACGAAATTAAAATATCGTATCTCTGTACCCCTGAGAAGTACGGATTCGCGAAGTGAAAAAAGTTACTAGACGTACAAATAATCTAGGGAATAAATACGTTTCCCGAGCACCACTCCTGTACTGTTCGACGTATGCTCTTCGTATTTGCTGGCAGATGGATAGGTATTGGCTTTCAAGGGAGTCTCTTTGGAATCGACCTAGACAAGGGCGCTTTGTTACAGACTCCCGCAAATGCATAGTCAGACTTATGGATCCATCCACTCCATCAAGCATTACCCTTAGTACGAGTTCTGCGTCTCCTTGCATATACCAGGCCCGTATAGCTAGAAGGGAGTCTGAATTCAGGCAGAATAGTATCGGCGAGGCTCTTTTCTTGCGTATGGATTCTGATACTGATTCTGTTCTCCAGCGATTGAAGCAAACCGGGTGTAACGTCCTTTCATTCTTGAAGTCTCTGCTCAGCATCACTCCCAGTGGAATTGTTCATTCTTTCTATTTTTATTTCGTATCTAACAAAGTACACACGTATATATGTATATATATAACTGATATACGTAAAATAAAATTTACATAGCATATACATACTCGCTTTAGAGCACAAAAGACATTCCCATTCTTCCCGTGAGAAATTCGTTTACATATTTTCCATAGGAAAAATTGAAGTATGGAAAAATCACCGACTGGAATCTAAATCGATTTTTTTTTCTTCAATAAAAAAAAAATCGAATAATAACTTAAAAAAAAAAAAATGCAAAAATATTCTCACTGTCCATGCACCGGGTACGTTGGTACGTGAATACTGTTGAAGTTGGTAAATGGTGCCGATAGATAGGAAAGGGTGATTTCAACCCCTACTCAAAGTTCAATCGTCCCCAAAGCAGTTTCAGCAGCGAACCAAACGGGCAACCCTCATCGATTCTCCTGAATGTACATCCATAAGTAAGGGATGAATACGACAGTCACTCTGGACTGAGAAATTATACGCAGTCGGTAGAAACGCACCGGCTGAAGTTGGGCGCAAGTGGCCGATACGGCGGTGTGGCTTTTTCAAAAAATGACAGCTAGGAAGAGCCTACTACTGTCAGTGTGCGCTTATGTGAATCGGTCACGGTAAGCTGTACCTAGCTGTCATTGCTGATGCGTTTCTACTGAACAACCCTGTATAGTACTGTCAGACGGAGCCGAAGAAAATTTCATGGCTCGTAAGGAGAGTCGTTGAAGAAAATTTGAGCGTTTCACCGTAAGGAAGAATGGGGTCGCCATTGTCGCTGGTTAATTAAGGGAATCGATGAGAGATTAAGAAAACTTTATCCTGTCTACGTTTCTTTCACCCAGTATATACATATATAGATGCAGAAAGAACCTCACGTTCATCGACGTCCTGCATTTTTTCCAGCTTCCTACTCTCTTACCATTATCAGTTTGGCCGTTTGGCCGCACGATGTCGCTCCGATCGTCGGCTTATTGTGTAGAGATATAGCGAGCGGACTATAAAGCGCGACGCGATTGAAAAGCCGGCATAATCCTTCGGAAGGAGCCTCGATAAAATTGTCCATTGTGCGACAGATTAATTATCCGCGGCTCTTTACTCGGTCCTCGAACTGAAAAAGTTTGAATGGTTAGGTATGGCGATCTAGGGATTTTGAAAGGAACTAGAAAAGCAGCGAACGGCCACGCTGGGAGTTCTTGATAATAAAAAGGTCGATTTATTCACAATACGTAGAGTCCACGTATTGTGTTACCATCTGTATACAATTACTAATAGAAGTAATTCATGGCTGCGATAGTCTCTCTGGGTTAATTGTCGTAATCCATTTGTAAGTACACGAGATATCATATTTCACAATTAAGTCCCACCGATCCATCGTTAGTGACGTTTTTCTAGAACCTTCACATACCTAACCTCAATAAACGAGAAACCGTGTCCTTATTTCTCATGGTTCGTTATTGCTCCGGTAACAGATATACCTGTCACGCCATTTTGAAACTGTGCCAATTACGCTATCGTAATTTCTCCAGGGTATCACTTCCGATATCGATCCAAACCGAGGCTACGTTTCCTCCGAACTAACCTCACTTTTATTTCGACGTCATCGACCCTGCCACAAACCGACAAAGATTACTTTGAAACCTCAAAATTTAATTATACTATACATCGATCGGATCCATTAATGGAAATATGCTTGACAATAATGGCAAAGGGTTATATAAAATATTCGAATTTTTAATCAAAACCGATCAAGTGTATATATATATACGAATTGATACAGAAACTCTACAGGTTGCCACTCGGAGTCCCTTATCCTCGTCAGGTAGTGTCAAGGGGATTGCGATTCTCGACAGATGGCGAATCCCCCAGAGGGTATTAAAGTTCTACCCACATGAGAGTCGGTGGGTAGCGCATTCCCCAACTAAGTTTTCACGTGTTTCTAAACACCTGACGATCGGACAATATCAAGGTATCTCGCTGATATATATATATATATATATTATATATTATGTACACACTATATAGAGTACAATCATTTTAAAGTGAAATGATTCTATATATAGATATGGACATTGGGGTTGGACATGCCGCAGATTTAATGCCAGTGGTGTGTCCGAGTGTCAGCTGTCTACCAGTCTCCACACTCCGACTCCAGGCACTCCTGTGGGTATATAGGGGAGACCAAAATCCCTAGCAGAACCACCGACGGTTTCTATGCAAATCTACTCATAACTCAAGCGAATACAGCGGCAGTCCACGAATATTCTCGGTAACCCGTTACCGCGTGGCACACCCCCTTCTAGCGTTTCGTAGAACTTGGACAAGGATTGGGAGAGACATACTCTTCTTTATGTCTATCCCCCCCCCCCCCTCTCTCCCTGTGGCATATATTCCCCACGTAGAAACGACGCATCCTCGCATCTAGGATGAAATTCGTGAAATCTCCTTGGCGAAAATTGTATAGTCGGATATATGCCTGCCATCCGTGCGCCCTAGAGTTACGGCCCTGTCTAGTGTCTCCCTCTTGGTTAGCCCTGGCAAATTTATTCCATCTTGCTCCTTATTCGGGCTTGATACTACATATTATTTATTTATTTTTTTTTACTTTTTATTATACTTCTTTCGCCAGTTTCGGTGGTTACTCTATGTCTTTTTTTTTTAATGTGTCATCTTTATTTACGTCACGTCTACTGCAAGCTTATTTAAAAACATAACCTGAGTCGAGATTTTTAATAAAGCTCGTCAGACACCTCGGTCATTATTATTATTATGTTCCGTGAGTTAATTTGATTATTTTTGTTTGTTCGCCAACCCGTGATTATGCCGCATTTCCAACTGCATAATTTCGTCGAGTATTCGCGCTTGTCACAGCATATGTCGCTCATACTGTTACCACACACGTCCTTGATATGGCGTACAATAATATGGTAGACATATTGATTCTGACAGTTTGCAAACTGGCGATGTCCTCCTGCTCGCCGGAAGTTACCCTTTCCATAGCCCATTAATCCGGATATGCATATATATATATAGTACGTTCATACAAACCAGTGCAACGTTATTCGTTAGAAAAATATTTTCACGAAATTCTACGTTGCAAAAATTTCAACGACAGATGGGGTCTGTGTAGGTCTGTACGGATCAGTGGCAAATCCACACTCATGAAAACCGGCATGAGGTATCAAATATTAAATTACCAATAATTGGCACTTCGTGTCTTAATTAACCGATTAGAGAAACTTTCACGCTGGTCACTATTTGAAATAGCTTAATATTCGCAAACAACCCGTAAAGCGACTCGACTCTCCGCGATTCTCTCAAGCTCCGTCCCCAATCGAGTACCGGCCGTTAAGGCTGATCAGCAAGTACCGCGAAATCGCGATTAGCCTTGGCCATAGAAACTAGCCCGTGTTAAATTTGCGGGTGATACTACGATTCGCGTGCATTTATACGCGTATCGAGTAACCGGGGAGCAATAATCGATAATCTGTATCGATGCAATACGTAAAGCCTATAGTATAACCAGCGCGGCGTAACCTTCGAGCGTTTATCGTTACATGAAAACTGGAGTTTAATGTGTGGATTACCAGTAAGGATTTATACGAAAGCTTCAAGTAGCGACAGTGTATGGGGATTGATTCTTGTTGGGCTTTAATGCTCTTCTCGTATGGGAACGATACTTTTGGTTCTGGTGTGAATTCATCTTTTTTTTTCCCTTTTTTGACCCATTTTTTCCCCGCCTTTCTTTACCATTGAAATTATCCTTTCGAATTCCAATTTTTACGCGAATTCGATTAAACGCTTGGTACACTGAATTTTTTCGTGGGAATTCCAACATCATATATATATATATATATATATATATATATATGTTATATATATCCTTTTTCTTCCTCTCTGTAACTCTGTTTCTCACTCTTTTACAGATTCCGCAGCTTTTTCTAGTGCCCAATGCAACTTCAATGAACGTTATTGCATCGCGTCCTTCATATTTCCCGCGAATTCCTGTACCAGTTTTTATAGCAAAATTTTCGCTTCGGAAAAATCCGGAAAAACACTCGTCGGTTGGTATAGTAGAATTTTTAATATTAATTTTCACAGGTACGTCTGGATAAAACGACATAACAAGAAAGAGGGAAACACGTGGCACTCGACTGTCAAGCTTTTCATCAATCACCTCGTTTATTTTCACAATGTAAATTTCGAAATCTCGTAACGGCGAAACGTAAACGCCATCTTTATCGCCAATGTCCCATTGCACTAATTATCCCCCAAAGTTACCACGTCATAAGGTCCTTTCGACCCTTAACAGCCGAGATATAAAACGGCGGGAACGAGCAATTATTTAAAATAAGCCTAAGAGCTCTATAGTGCACTGAACTCATCCGCTCGCACGTGTTCACCAGAAACGCGAGAAAAACGACAATTGAATAGGTAACTGCACCGGACGAAATTTCAAACTATCTAATTTCTTGTACTGCGAACGGTTCTCGCGATTGTTTGCCGCTTTTGGCCATAATGGCCGCGCCCTGAAATTCACTGACTAAAATAATTCGAGTCTCGTCGGGCTGCTTCGTACAGAGGATATTACTCTGTATAAATATTTACTATACATATGAGCTATACGCTATGCACAACATATATATATATACACTGCAACGTTACTCAAAACTCAGACAACCCGGTAGAGTTTATATCGAGTTTTATTCGGCAGAATGCACAGCGGCGCTGGGTTGCGTCCGATATGCTTACGCCTTTACGCCACGCGATGCAACAGCCTGCAGTACCAACAGCCCGTCCATACTTCCGGTTTAGCGTGCACCACGGTCCGTGAATTAACGAATATTTCGTTGAGTTCCCTCAGCCGAGAATTCACCCCCCCCCCCCCCCCCCCCCCCGTTGAATTCGCGTCAGCCAATTCTTTTCTGACGTAAAGAGACGAAATTGACTTTCCGCTATTTTTCTGCCACAGGCTGAAACGTCACTTCGACATATGGAAAATATCCAGGCACCCTGTACAGTAAAGTGGTTACGTATATACATAGGTATAGCAATAGTTGGCAGCAAAAATCCAGGATTTCCGATATTTTCAATTCGACCTTTGTATTGCCCCTTCCCACCCACCCCCCTCACCCCACCCCTCGTCGCCTTTTTCAAGTATACTGCGTTACTGCCTTGCGTAAATGGGATCCCCTGCCTCTGGAGCCTTTTATGCATTTTCGTTGCTTATACCCGGTTACCCCGGAAGTGCATTGGTGCATTTGAAAACACAGCAAAACCTCCCGGCATTCCGGTAACAATGCTCTCGAAGCGTACTGAGAAAATGTCGATAGCTTCTCTCTATAGGATCGTGTCTTTTAGCTCTTTCGTCGTTGGGCAAACCACAGGCGATCAGTACTGCCAACTACGGCGCCGAAGGTGAATGTACATTGAGTCTGAATTTATTCTGGGGAATATTCACCAGGGTCTATTTTTATGTATTCTAAGGCGGCAGAGGCAAAGTATATGGATGGCTTTGTTAGGCATGTGGCTAAGGTTGGATCAGACCTGTGAAACGTCCTGTATACTTTGATGGGGTTTTCACAAGTAGGCAATATGGTGGTAAAGACGATTTAGCAACAAAAGTTTCAGCCTGCCGAATGTGGGATCCTGTTTTGCGACCTCCGAATAGTAATTATACGAACGTACCTCTGTGGGCTCTGTGGGTAATGTCTCTAGGATCCCTAACAGGTGTACAAATATTAGATGTAAATAAAATAATAGATATGGAGGGGAGGATATATGTCGAGGGGATAGGTATATTCTGTGAAAATACGCCTTAAGGATGAATAATAGGGAGTGCTTTGAGTGATGTTTGCTCTACTTGTTGCAGAATGAAAATAGAGCGCTCAGGCTTAAGGAACCAGGGTCCCTATCTCTGTCTGCCGGAAGTTCCGGTGGTTATATGGATCCAGATGGTACCGCCATTGTTATGTCGTCCGAACTACTTCCGGCACCGAGTTCCGACCCACGGGTCACCTGGAATTACTTCGACGAGCACGGGTGAGTAGTTTATTAACGTTGGTTGGACTTCGAGGTGGGTGTATTTACTGTACTGATAAATTCTTCATCCCTTTCAGGTACGTGTCTAGGGGTGGTTTAAGGGCCGGCGAGGATCCGTACGCCAGGAATAAATTCAACCAGGAAGCATCCGACGGTTTGCCGAGCAACAGGGACATTCCTGACACCCGGAGTGCCATGTGAGTAAAAATAAAAAATTTGGTTTCAAGGTGAATTTTTTTTATTTTATTTTTTTATTTTTAATACGAGATATTTTTTTCTATTACTTTTATAAGGTCCCGTCGGTAAATATTATTAAGGTAACTTGGATTCCGTTAATGGCTATACCCTCCCCCATCCTCCAATAGGAAGTTGTTACATTGACTGTAGACGGATGTTGGACATTTTGAGGATACCAAAAGGGAAAGGTGGTGCTATATGTTGCTACCCCTGTAGTGGCTCGATTGATCTCACCATTAATCATAAGAGCTGCGGGGATGCTGGAGAAAATGAGGAAATCGGAAAACCAGGAAGAAAAAAGGAGAGCGAGCGAAAGTAAGGGTTTGAGGATTTCCTGGAACTGGCGAGCCTTTGTCACCCAGTTAAGAGCTTTTTTTTGCAATTGTCTACCAGAATCGATCAAGAACTCGACTTCCGGATATCGTCGTTCAACGTGTCTTATTGAAGAATCATCCCCGGTAGCGTTTTGGCAACCACGAGGAATGAAGTAATATTTAGCCTGTAGAATACGAAGACTTTTGCCATCAGTTTTTGGAAATTGCCAGGAGCCAGTCGGATGAGGATTTATTCGGGAGGGTAAAATCTCATTATCGTAAGGGGGTCTCCTCACGGTACGACGCCCAACGTTGTCGTGCATTCCACCCCTGAGAAAGTTCCCCTTGGGATATGGTAGCCCTAAACAGTCCTTTTAACAGGGACGAAGGGTCGAAACCCCTCTGACTGAACCGCTCTCTATATATTTCTCGCTCTCTGGTTCAATCTGTTGAATTTATTTGATCTGGTGGGAGCTGCTTTTTTTTCTCGTCGTCACAACCAAGAAAGGGATGCCTGTACGTTCTTAGACCAAAAAAGGGGTATCGGTGGAAACGTAGCGATCGCTCAGGGAGTGGGCCACACAAGAAGGATGAAATTCAATTCTGAGACGAATTTGTCAGTGAGTGGTTCGATTTACCGCCAAGTCTCGGGACGCGGGATGCATCCCGAGGTGACGGGAATCAAAATAAAATCTGAACTCTATGTACCCAGGGGTGCTTCTTGGATAGTTTGATATACCCAGATTCAACTTTCTGTGTGGGCTGCCCCTTAGTCAAGCTATACCTTCGTAACTATGTAGATAGCTAAGCCAAAGAGGAACGCCAAAGCCCAGCAAAGGAAGCCTGGAGTATAGGTAGTAGGCGGAAGAAACTATGGGATTGAGTTTGTAAAGTTTGAGGGGAGGAACCAACGTGCTTAATAGTATTACGTAGTTCGAGCCCTGCACCCTCGTATACGGTAATTCTAATAAAAACATACCCATCCTTTTTAGACTCCATGTTCTCCTACCTAAGCGTACCCTTTCGCAGGGATGGAAACAGGGGTAACTTTAACACCCTTATCCTTTGCCCTTAAATTACTTGACTTTGACCTTAATTCTAATCCCACACATAATCTCTGCTACGCTCCCCTCTCATCCCGCTAACTTCCATTCACTTGCCTTATGTCACTCTTAATAGTCTTATTATGTTATATATGTATGTGATATAAGTCATTAGAGGGGTAATGAAATTTCGAAAACAATCATCGTTTAATTACTCAAAATGCTGCCAGTTTTCATTTGGAATATATTCTAATAATTTTTTCAATTACTTGGCTGTATTTATTCTATTTTTATATGTTAGGTCGTTCCTATGTAAACTAATACCGTTCTGGTATATGATACCAGTAGCTAATGGCCTATTAGAGTCGGGCTAACAAGTGGATTCAAATTCTTGAGTAAACTGATAGTTTCCCCAGTTGCATATGTCAGTTTTCATTTTCTGAAAATTTTCTCAAGATCCAAGAAAATTTTATAACAGAGTATAAATCGAATTTTATATACCGAGATCGTATGGAGATTTGTGTGTAAAATTTCAATATGTATTTTCGTCAACACGGATCTTCTAGCTCTTTCAGCGATAAGGTGATATTTTGATCTTCTCCCGGGGCTCCAGCAACAGGGGAGACGCAGGCAGCTACTGAAGTAACCGGAAATTGCTGAATATGGAGGAAATGAAGTTGTTTCAATGGTATTCTCTGGGTCGTTAAAGCCAATGTTGAAGTAAATAGGACTGCTGAGATTAAAGGAGAGAGGGAGAGAGAGAGAACGACGATTCTATTAGTTTTTACTTATTTCCTAAGAAACTCGATAAGGTATCTAATAAACTCCTCAAGTGGATACTCATACAGTTTAAGTAAAGATAAGCGAAGTTAAAATAAAAAATAATAATAAAAGACAGACCAAGAAGTTCTTATTCTATCAAAGTGACAGCTGCAATTTGCTACACGAAATCGTCGCGTTAAACGTACAAGACCAACTTAAACCCGTAGTTCGTTTGCCACCTCGAGGTTAGCCGGCCAAGTTTAAACGAGTCATTAATTACTCGCAGGAGTTAATTGACCAGGTACCATAATTAATGTCAATTCCATCCAGAGCATTTAAAATTGCTGAAAAATGAAAAAGGCATTAAAGGCACATGAAGATTTTGCACTGGTAGCTAATACATTATTAGTATACAGGTACACCAAAGACGCGACTACCGGATTTAACAGGTACTTACATACTTGTTCGATAGAATTTTTAAAAAAATCCATAAAACAGCAGCGAACGATATTCTCATCTATAACATTAAGGTTAGATGAAATATTCAAAGCTCATTGAAATTCGCTCGTCGATCGTCGGCAGGGTTCGAGTGTCTTCGGACGAGTTCGTATGTCACGCGGAAGCGAAAGAGGGTTCCACGAGGAATAAAATGGGAATATTACGGATGAAAAGCCAGAGGGGCCGAGAGGAACAAAGGGCCAGCAGGGCCGTACCAAAGCCAAGTTTTCATCGAGGGTTTTTCGTTTCCTCCTTATTAACGTCCCTGTCCCTGTCAGTGCCGGAAAACGAGTTTTCGCGTTTAGCCTATAACCACTTCCAGGTGTGCCAACTGTTTCGGGCAGGTATACCTAGTGTGGCTTTTCCTGGTGATATAACCCATTCAAGCTAAACGAACCCTTGAGGATGTTATTACAGTACGTTTGACATATCGAGCAACCAAATGCACACGCGTACTTCTACCCAGTACATTTAACCCAACCTAACTTAACCTGGTCCCAACTTAACCGCCAGATGATAAGTTGACAATGAAATTAATTACGTCACCCGGGTAATCTTGACTTCTAACCTTTACGCCATTACAGATACTCGCAAGCTGGCGCTAGCTAACCTCTCCCAAGGTACGTCAGGTGTGCGACAAAGGTATCCTGCTACGTGGCACTTAGCTCGTACAATGCAAAACCTACTTGTCGCAGCACTTTGCTCTAAGGGTGGGTCCGTCCATCCGCGACAACCCTTACGTGCTCACGAGATACCCGCAGCTCCCCAACGATACACAATAGGGGTAGTCTGGCTTCTCTCTACAGATATTCTGCACTCGAGGGATCCACTCTATTACGTCATTCCTCCGATAAGGGAGACCATCGCTTCGGCCAACAACCCCCGGCGTATCCACCCTTGCGCGAGAATACCCCAACGATTTTTCTCGGGAAAAATCCGTTCTACTCTTTCGTGTACATGTCGCTTGGCAATAAAGCGCTGTCGTTAGCAATGATGCTAGGAGGCAGGGAAAGCACGAGACTCGACAGTTCTGACGGTATCGATGCTATATAGGGAGGAAATACAAAGTTCGTACATTGGACCCTTACACGGTTTATTAGGGATGTTCACCCGTTGCGATATACTGGCGTGTATACAATCGGCGGCCATGTTAATTCTTCGCGAAAGGGATCAAAGGGCGCGCACTCTTCCTAGAAGGATAATTTTTCAAATTTCACTTGGCAATAACGTGCTGTCGTTAGCAATGATGCTAGGAGGCAGGGAAAGCACGAGACTCGACAGTTCTGACGGTATCGATGCTATATAGGGAGGAAATACAAAGTTCGTACATTGGACCCTTACACGGTTTATTAGGGATGTTCACCCGTTGCGATATACTGGCGTGTATACAATCGGCGGCCATGTTAATTCTTCGCGAAAGGGATCAAAGGGCGCGCACTCTTCCTAGAAGGATAATTTTTCAAATTTCACTTGGCAATAACGTGCTGTCGTTAGCAATGATGCTAGGAGGCAGGGAAAGCACGAGACTCGACAGTTCTGACGGTATCGATGCTATATAGGGAGGAAATACAAAGTTCGTACATTGGACCCTTACACGGTTTATTAGGGATGTTCACCCGTTGCGATATACTGGCGTGTATACAATCGGCGGCCATGTTAATTCTTCGCGAAAGGGATCAAAGGGCGCGCACTCTTCCTAGAAGGATAATTTTTCAAATTTCACTTGGCAATAACGTGCTGTCGTTAGCAATGATGCTAGGAGGCAGGGAAAGCACGAGACTCGACAGTTCTGACGGTATCGATGCTATATAGGGAGGAAATACAAAGTTCGTACATTGGACCCTTACACGGTTTATTAGGGATGTTCACCCGTTGCGATATACTGGCGTGTATACAATCGGCGGCCATGTTAATTCTTCGCGAAAGGGATCAAAGGGCGCGCACTCTTCCTAGAAGGATAATTTTTCAAATTTCACTTGGCAATAACGTGCTGTCGTTAGCAATGATGCTAGGAGGCAGAGGAAGCACGAGACTCGACAGTTCTGACGGTATCGATGCTATATAGGGAGGAAATACAAAGTTCGTACATTGGACCCTTACACGGTTTATTAGGGATGTTCACCCGTTGCGATATACTGGCGTGTATACAATCGGCGGCCATGTTAATTCTTCGCGAAAGGGATCAAAGGGCGCGCACTCTTCCTAGAAGGATAATTTTTCAAATTTCGTTACCCTATTCTTCTTTGTCGCTCGAGGGATCGGAGAATTTAATAAAAAATAATCAGGCGAACCGCACCCCCTCCCGATCCTCCTGGGAGGCCACAAGTAATGGATCCCTCGGTGCTGAAGCCTCGTAAAGGTTATCGCCGGTAAAACAGATCGACCTCTATATATCCTCGGGACCTACAGGGTCAGGATCTTCCCTTTCAGGGAGGTTCTTATAGTTTTACCCGTGTCGCGAAATCGCTCCTGTACCGATTGCCTTCTACAATTTATCTTAGTCTGGTGGCCAGTTTTATGCTTTTTTTATTTTTACTTTTTTCAAAAATAGTTTTATCATTAATTGTCACTGCATCGATCATTCTTTTTACTCTTCCTCGTCTCGTCGTTATCGACGTTCACGTCAGTTTGTTTTGGACCTGAACGTTCGTAGACTTTTTATGACGTTCGCTAAAAATTTTGAAACAGTAAAAATTTTACTAATTTTTTTTTTCGTTTGGTCTACTTAATAACTCGATATGCATTTGCTGCATTTTGTATGGGTGTTAATTATTTTTATGTGTAAAATTAATTATTTAAAATTAATACGTTATCTCTGTGACTGAGCGTTACCTGATAAATTTTTTGCAGTTAATTGAGATAAAATAGGGGAAAAAATAAATACACGTGAAACAAGGGTGAAGGAATAATAATGAAGAATTAACACGGGAGACGTAAGTTAAGGTCCAGGCATTTAAAATCTGTAGCGGGGACGGTGCCACGATAATTCAAATAATAAAATGACCGGAAACAGACAAAGAGGTAAAGAAGAAAAAAGAAGGTATCCCTCGTCCTGTTTTATGTGCGACGCTCGAAATGACTAGCGACGCCAACGAGAAGAATCGCCAGCACGTGTCTCGACGTGGACAAATCCGTTGGGTTGGAATTCGTGTGTTTTGCTATATATTGTAACAGAGTATATCTATGTATGCATATACACTGTAAATACACTGTATATACATGTAACGTTACGTTTACGAAATTTTTACACACGTATTTACCCGTGCATATGCATATGGGATAACCTGTGCTGGGTTTATATGGCGGATGCACGTACGGACGAGATCATCTTCCATCGTATCACTTTCGGCTGCTACCATTTCCCATGGGATTCCCGAGGGAATTTCGTCGGGCCACGTATTGGCAATGATACGTGGCGAGTTTACACGTGGCGAGTGTAAATCGTAAAGGCTTTAGATATATACGTATGGCTGAATGCTAAACTGAGTACCGTGACTTACGGTAATATCCTACAGGAATATTTGGATTTAAAAAAAAAAAATTTTCAATTTCACAAATCGGGTTCATCTGGTCACGGTTTCATTTTCGTCTGCCCTGCGGGAATTCCAAGATTATTTTTTCACTTTTTTCTCTTCCTTCCTAACAATCAGTGTAGTTCATCCTGCAGGTTCATCCGGTTCACGCTGATCTTTCATGGCGGCAGGTTACAGCTGATCCGAGATTTAGAGAAAACCCCAAGGCCTGTCTCGGGCGATAGGGGGACCGCGAGATTCCGAAGGATTTTGAGGATTTGGTACGGAGTAAACGGGAGGGAGAGGAGTATCCCTGGTGGCTGGCAAGTTTTCCAATCTTGTAGGCTTTTATTTATTATTATTTTTTTTTTCGTACCAAAATTTATTCATTTTACGTTCGGTCTTTTAATTACGTAAATTCGGATTCTTCAAAAATGATACATGGGGACGAAGCTCGTTAAGAGATCCGAGAACTTTTTTTTTAGTTAATGAATGCATGATAATTAAATTGCAAATAAGAGATTCGCTAACATTTGTTTATTCCTAATTACTCCTTTTTTTGCACTGTGCAATTTTCTATGGTATTCTTTCTCTTTAACCCCCGTTCCACCAGCAACGTCTCGCTCGTACCAACATTCGCATTTTCATTCTTATTCCCCCCCCCCCCCCCGATTCCTGCTCTCACCTTGCCGAGAATAATCCTGCACCGAGAGTAATTGTGTTTGTTTTCCATTTAAGTTGTTTACCACCTCTATTTGCATCTTGCCTACCAACCACATTTACGGATTCTTTTATTTGAAAGCGTAGTGGGTGGCGAATGTCTTCAAGTATTTCCTACCGCCATCCAGCCTCACCCAGATACGTTCCTAGGACTGTATCCCGTCCTTCCAGTCTGCTTCCATTCATTCTTTACGCGTCATTCGCTGTTTTCTTTATTTTTCTTTTTTTTTTCCTTACTCCTTTCACCCTATTAACACTCTTTACCTACAGTCTCTAAGTCAGTTTTACTGCAGTGTATACAAAGATGGCTGTATTATTTTCTTTATTTTATTGATTTTACCATTTATATATATTACTGTTATATGAGCATAAAACGCGAGACATGAAACCAAAGTGCTTAAATCGATTTTATCACATTTTTTACCACTTAAGATAAAAGCATGTTTAAATTTTGCGTATGGATAAAATATATATAATTTGTGTTTTATATACCCTCTGACGTTTTGAGGCGTGGCGTAGTTGCCGCCGCGTACTTTCGTTCACCGCGACGGTAAAGCACTCCGTGGATCCAGCAAAATGACTATAATTTCTTTAGTAATCGATTCACTTACGTATCTCACGTTACGTAATAACGCGACAACGGGGCGAAGAGCAGACAGCGAGCAACCAGCGACGCCATATGGGAGGGTGGACGATCGCCAACTACAGCCTCGTGACGTCCACCCCAAGGAGCTGGAGGACCCGTTGCCGTACCGAGTGCCGACCGCAAAAGAGGCACGAGATTCGCGTGCCCGGTCGTACCCAGCTATAGGTACGCGCCAATGGCCCTGCACTGTGTCCCGAAAGGCGCCTCTTATCAGACCTCGAGCACAGACGGTGGCTGACGAAAGACTCTAAATGATCCTTCCGAGGAATCAAAGGCGATCATCGGTAGCAACCGGAACTACTCGAGAAGCCAGGCATCCCGAGACGACTGCGAAAAGTGGAGGACGCCCCCTGGCAGCTGAGGCGACGAGGTGGATGATCCAGTGGACCCTACCGAAGGGCCAGCCAGAAGGCTGCCCTGGTACAGCAATCCCGGGAAGTACTAGTTACCGTCGGGAACCGACCCCGCAGCTGGGGAAACGTTCGATGAAGTAGTAGCATCCGGAACCTCGCTGGGGACAATCGATATTGTCAATTACAGTATTAAAACGCAATATCGATTATCAATTGACATTATAACTTGAATATCGCCATATCGAATTCTAAAGAGACTCCTGGCAATATTTATATTATGCCGAGTGCATAGGTTCGACATAGGCGTTCATTAGAAGGTCCTAACGCGTTAGATTAACGGGGGGGTGTATTTCGCCACCGGCCTAACCCTGGCCAATAGATCGCTCTCTTGCTGGCTGTCCGTGACGGAGACTAGACGTCCGATTTATTTCGTCTCTTTATCACCGGTGAGTTCTGAGCGTCGGTTAACGTAGACTTTTCTCTGTAATCTTGATAATTAGTCTCGTTACCGAATTCTTTCGATTCCAAGTCTTTATCGTTGCCTGAGAGCCTTAACTCTCAAAGCACGCCGGGAAGATTTTGTGATTACCGTGTACTTATTTATCGTATAGAATATCTCGTGAAACTATTTAATCGAAATATATTTTTTGATCCTGGAATATGGGGCCACAGTGCCCCATATCGCTATGGCTTCTTGATCGCGGGACGTATTTTATAGTCTGCTTGATAATACCTGTCTGTCTGACTGTGCTTTGTAATTTTCTATGTCTAACGATATAGTAGTCTGTATTATTTATTCTGTCTAAATATTTGAATTGCTCGCGAATATTATTGATCTTACTGTATCTGTCCCTTTAGATCGCGTGACTGGTATGTTCTCTGCAATATGGCATTACTCGGTGCTTTGTGAAGGTAGTGCTATCGTTTTACAACTGGTATCAGAGCTATCGTCCAGTGAATTATATTCGCTGTCGCCGCTGCGCCTTTTTCGCCAGGGCTGTCGTCACGTTACCGTTCCGATGATCCGATTATTTGCGAGTGCGCCTCCCGGTCACTTTGGCACATCGTTCACGTGTTTCTTATCGCTCCTTTCTTAATCTCGTTCGTTCGTAACTATTGTGCTTTACGTTTTATCGCGTCCTGGCAACAAGGGCCTTGGTTATATCTTTTTGAATTTCGTTTCCCTTCGTTTCTGGTTACCGCGTTACCTTTTGGAGTCTGAGAGCCCGGATCCTCTATCCTTGTCGTTTCATGGAAAGGGACTGAGCTTGGGTGTTGTCGGTAGAATCGTCGCGAGGGAGGTTCCCGATTTTCGCGAAATTTGCTCGTGCGGTATCCCGGTGGATACCTGGCGCCCAGGTACCCTCTCTCGGAGCTACTCGTATCCGCGACGACGAAATATATCGTTGACTCGTGTATAAATTTTTCAAAATTTTCGTCTCGCGATACCTATAAAGCAAAAAGGATAATTTTCAAATATTTTTTTATCTTATATAAAACTTTTGATTACTATTTATACCGCGTATCTTCCTTGTATGTAAAGCGAGCTCTAAGAGAAAGCCTGGACAGTATCAGAAACATTGAGAACGAGTAGTCGCAAGTAGTCGCGTACGTGAGAACGCCGCATGTAAGATTCATAAGATCGTTCCTTTCCGTGTTGGTCAATTTCTTAAAGGTATGTAAGAAATGACTACGCGCGAGTTTCACGATCGGTATGTGTTGATGGGGTCAGTGGGATCAGGAGTATAGATCAGCTTAAGGCGAATCCACATAGGACGACAGGGACGATTCATGGCGAGTGGAAAAGACTTAATGGATAGATTAAAGCGAGAGAAGGAAAATGGAGTGAAATAAAAATGGGAAAGAATTTTATGAAGATTATAAAATTACAAAAAAATTGTATCAAGCGATTTTTGCAAAAATTATTAATCACGACGAACTCGAGTCGTTTTTCAATAATCGAACGATCATCGACCAACCGATACGGCAAATTTTAACTGTCGACGATATATTGCTTTGCCGTCCGTTTAATCTTGATATTTATAGATGCACATGTATATACGTATATATAGATATATGCTATAGGCAGATGAGGACCTCTTGTAGAATTTGAATGGCGCGATACAATAACTCTAGCTTTTTATTATTACTGCGTCCAATAAATTCTTCAGTGTCCTGCAATGCTGTTCCAGGATCAAACACGGAAATCCCGAACTCTTTGTTAGGATTAAACGCGTTTATCTTTGCCCGAGTGTTTGCACGGGGTGATTATGGACACTGGCCCATAGAGCATGTGTGTACTGGCATAGGATATGGAGTAAAAAAATTAATGAATTAGCAACTGGTTAACGAATTTTCATTTTTCGTCCTTTACACCCTTGGTACCCCTGCATATAATTTTCAACCCTCGATCCACGAGTTCCGTTCGTGTCTCATGGCAAAACGTCGAAAGAGCCCCTCTTTAGTTTGTTCCTGAATAATACATAAGGGTTGCCTTAAAAATGGAAAAAAGTTACCACCCCCTTCCCTTAGTCCAAACCCACCCACTCACTTTCCTCCCTTAGTTTCCACTTTTCTCTTTTCTCCGTAGCACCACCGTGGGAAAACTTGAATATCTAATAAACCCGACTGCCAAAGCAGCGTCGCGACGCTTTCCGCAAGGACGTCGATACGCCTATTGTAAATTCGTACAATTTTTTTTTACGACATCCCTCCTGCCCTTTTCTCCCTCGTTCGCTCTACGGACCGTCCCGTACAAAATTTTCCTAATTCTTCGAATCCCCCGAACGCATGTTGGCCAACTGTCGCAGGGTTGGGAAAAAAAAAAGTTTTATTTAATTATTCACTCCAAGGTATCTTTAACGTGAAATTAAGGCTTGTGTACGGTGTAAGTAGGAAGTGGATGCGGCACACGTGTTACCAGACAGCCGCTTGGCAGTGAAAGGTAAAATCGAGTTCACACGTTCACATTGATTCGCGATTCTTGAATCGAGGGAAAGTATGTTTTCTTTTGGATAGCTATATACGCTTTTGCTCTCGATTCAGGGTCGACTCTCATCTCGGTACGTCTTGCCTTCCGATACCCATATCTTATCCTGAGCGTCATTATCATTCTGATCCAGCGTATGCTTCTCTTCTGTAGCAATTACCGGTTTTTTTTTTTTTTTTTTTTTACTGTTAGAGAGTAACTTTCGTCCGACCGGTTTGTTTCAGGACGTTAAAGTCTTGTGGATCTTGATGATGGGTAGTTGCATGTTTACTGATAAATTGATAATAGACTGAATAACGTAATTACGAGTGAAGTTGTTAGGTATAAATTACTTGGATTAATTGTCAGATAATTATTAATGGCCCAAACTTTTTTCCAGATGAAAAATTTTACGATTGATTCGAATATCGATGGGATTATCGCGTCGTGGACGAGTGGGTGTGGTCACGGATCGAGGGGTGATTTGAAAGGGTTAAAATTGAGTGTGAATAAGGGATGAATTATTGGGAAGGTAGAGGAGGAGAAGAAGGATGCTGCGAAGGTGAAGGATAAGAGGGGATGAAATAAAAGTCCTGTGGCAATTGGTGATTGGAGGGAGGTATTATGGGGTGGCGAGCGTCGCGACGCTGGCGGCGTACAAAAGTGGAAGCGAAGGAACGACGAAACTTATTTGAAAATTAGCTTTCATACAGTCGTCTCGCGTCTTCTTGCTCCTTTGGGAATTTTGGGGGATGAAAATTCCGAAAATTCATCTTCCCACGCTGCTACGCGTCGGGCGTGGGATTTAGTCGTTTGTCAAAAATAAGAAAATTTTCGGCAATAGAGTGGCATTATATTTAATAAATTTTTTGCTCCTGGCTGAAAATTGAATGTGTCTTGAGAAATTGAATGCGTCGCGGCGCTTAGCGTTCTTGGTCACTTCTGTATTTCGTAAATTATGAGTCCCTTCGTAAAACTTTTCCGAAACGTTTTTATAACCGTATTGAGGATAACGAGCCAGCCTTAAGGTTCTTTCTTAATTCCCTGTAAATACATATATCTGTATACCGATGTATACGGAGACTGAAAATAATGAGGGTTTCGTTTCGACTGTACCGACTGTCGCTTCATGGAGATTGACTTGGCTGACAGATCGTTGATGCGAAGTATTATTGCTTTTTTTTTTCACCGCTCGTAAATTGTATTTTAACGTAATCGCTCTCACAAAATTGTTGAACGGATTACCAACAAGCGATTCGTTTCTGTACCGGCTGCTTTCCATCGCGCGACGCTTTCGTTACGCGCGAAAGTAATGCTACTTTAAGGTTACGACGTTTGCGCCTGGAATTAATGTTTTAAGACTCGAGAAGTGGTATACGGACACGTGCTCGAATTGGCTATAGACCGTGATTGGTTGCGTGCGTAAAATTGTTACTGCTGGTTGTTGGTAGTAAGAGAGTTAATGAAAACGCGCATTTATTTTTTTACGAAATTTTAAAACCTTCTGGAATAACTCAAATCCAACCAGAATCTGTGTAATTGAAAGCACGAATCAGTTTGTAGAATTTGGTTGATCGTCGAGAATAATTGTAGGCCTCGTTTGCATGAACTGTCGTTACAGCGACAGGATTACGTTCGTATTAGCTAATTTGTCGCTCATACTATAAATTAGGTCACCGCATTTAGGTATGTAATTACACTCACATGAGAACGATACCAATCATCCAAAACCGATTGATCTTCGATACGGAAATAGTGGATCAAATTATTGTCATTAATTAATTCGTCCTGGGATGGTTAATGGCAAATCCGCACGTTAATTTCTCTGCGGCGTATATAGATTCCCACGCACTCAATTGGATTCCGCGTATTGACATTTCCCAATATCCCAAGGATATTCCGATAATTTCGAAAGACCATGATAATTTGATAAATTCTTCGACGTGAGAGCAAATAAATGATATCTTGCATCTAGAATATTCGGTTAATCCCTGGGCTTGAAAATAATGCCAAATTCCTTTTTTATTATTTTTTTCTTAAATTAAATCCATATACATATCACGTGAGAATTCGTAAGCTGAGACACGTTTTTTCAATAGAATTTCTTCAAGTGAACAATTTAAGGGAACAAAAATGAAAAACGGATCAACTCCATTTCCTCATAGGTATAAGAATCCTAAGCCCAAAGCAATATCTGGGGCTTGCACACGCTGACCGGATAGCTACAAATAAACAAAAGTCCCTGACCTAACATACCAGGATCAGGCTTGCCAACTCAAATATTTACCAACTGGGTCTCTGCCATAACGACTAGGTCGTTTCGTGCACACGATTCCAGTAGTTTCCTGTGGTTAGGGAACTTCGACTCCAGAGCGCTAGGGTACCTGTAGGTAGGATATAGTCTATCTAGGGAATTTACCTTACTATTTTATTCAGTCGAGCCGTCTGTCCTCTGGCTAAATTGATCAGTGTCCATTTACCGTCAACAGCCCAAAGCCTCAAGATAACGTGACGTCAATTCGTGACATTAGCATTTATATAGAACTGGGACATTTATTTTCCCTAGATTATTCTTGCAACTTGCATTAGTTTCGAATTCCCTAGGATCTACGTGGTACGGATCTAAAATACACACTTTACGAGCCACATTCGAATTTATACTCTCGTTAAAATCCAACTAACGATCTCTCCCTATATACTTGTGTAATTGCATTTGATTTCGCAATCAAGTACAAAATCGTATTCACCGTCATAAACCAAATACTGGGGAATCCCCGTCACGCCATCATGACATTCCGTATAAATCATTCCGCTCGACGGAATCCGGATTCCTGACAAGGTCGCAACTGTCAACTGACTACTTTCGAATTCAGGATCTTTTTCCTAAAAATTATACACTGTGAACTCAGTTTTTTTTTTTTTTTTTCCTACAAATTCCTCATTTCTATTTTGCCTCACCTCGTAAAGTTTCGCAAGAGTGTAATAACGCTCTCGCGATTAAATTCTCGGCGGGAATTTTAAAATGAGCCGTCGCGCGTCTCACGAAAATATGACGTTAAATTATAGACGCATTATTCTTAAAAGTAGATGCGAGGATAGTGGGATCCAGTATGGCGTCGTATATCAGTGACGACGCCACTGCATCCGACCACTTCCTTTTGTTTGCCGCGTATCCTCGTAACTCCACAGGAAGAGACTATATCCACAGACACCCTACCTACTGGAAAACCGGAAGTCCAACTACATTTCCGCACACCTCAAACACCCTCGGGTATACTTTCGCGATTCTACAAATTCCAAAAGGGAGAAAGTAAAAAGGGGGACGAAAACCCCTAATGCCAGCAAGAAAAGCTACAATGCGAAATAACGTACAAAGGCTTTATAATCCAGCGTCGCGACGTCTTTTATACCCGAAACTTGGTCGCTTAGGGACGTCCCTAAGAAAGACGAAGAACGCACAGGGTGTACCAGCAGTAGGAATAGAGATTCGCTTCCGTCCCCGAAGTTTCCCAAGAGATTCTGGGAAAAAGTTTTTCCGCTACGAGATCCGCAGTGAAATAGGGGTGCGGGGGGGTGAAAAAGCTTGTCGACATCCAAGATGTACATAGGTAGGCAAACACAATATACACGTAGCCGTACTGTATACATATATAACTAAAGAGTTAACTATTAACGCAACAAATGTAAATTAAGGGATGCAACCCTTAAAAAGAAAATTTCAACTTTTCAAAAAAGTTCTTACCCCGTTCGAAGGATGTTTAACGATATTATAGTTTGTATTTTTTACTCGTACGACTGTAGGTGCCTTTCTGTTCAACCCCCTTTACAACTACCCCTTTCGAATCAACCCTTAACTAAACTCATACCCACGTTCTATAAATGTTCTCGTAAATTCAACTTGGCTATGACTTCGAGGCTATAATTTTTATTCGAGTGGCCCATTCGTAATCCGCGCTCTTGTTCGCCAAGTAGACTGTCCGAAAACGGCCAAGTTTTATGCGCATGCGCGTACGAGGAAGTTCGCTACTCTCATTGGAATTCGAACGCGAGCTGACTGGACGATCGGAAAGGAAAGGTATATAGATATCTACTAACGCGCACACGTCCTTGTTGTGTGGGATGACCCTAATCCATTAATTTGTCCATCTGGAATTCCGTTGCCGGTGAACCGTGATCCATTAGCGTGACGAAGTGAGTTTGAACAAAGTCTGGTAACTGTTTTTTTGGAATGCCTTTGAGCCGTCTGATCTGTTATTACCGTGTGAAATCTCTGATGTAGATAGACGAATATGTGCTGAGGCTTAATTGGGAGATCGAGACGAAATAAGTAGCGATAGGGAAGACCATTAGATTATTCCACTGAGAATTAAAGAAGAGTCATCGGGATGAATAATAATTTTCTGTCACCTGATGTTATCAGGTATCCCGTGTTATCGGTGAATCAGACCTATCAAAGCGATTTTTCACCATACTTTCGGTCAATCAATGCTTTGTATATTAAATCGCGCGAACTTTGACCTCGAATAATTACAACGATATTTATAAATTTTTATGATTTTTATTTTAATTTTTTCACCATTTTTTTATCGCAACAAGATTTTCGCTGCTACGCACAAAATTTGTTATTTCCACCGTCCATCGACTTTAATCGAAATAACGTGAGCGTCCCGGCTAATACTACGTTAATGGAATAATTAACGTTGATTGATGCAAATTCGAAATTGCAATGTTAAATCGAAATCAATGGAGTGTCTGTTGCAAATACTCGATTCGCATTTTCACATGATCGCGTATACGTTTATCATTGTAGACGAAATGTCTCTTGCATCGTTTGAATTTTTCTTCTGTTATCATTACAATTTTTAACACCTAGGCTGGTACCAGTAGCTAAGAAATGAATAAGGTAATTCTTTAATACGGCAGCTTTAGGAAATAGAATGTTTTTCAGAGATATTTTAGGAAACGTAAGAGCCAGGACTTTTCTCGTCTCTTGGTAAACACTCGGTAAAGTGCACGGAGTGCACTTGCACTTAAGTGCAGCCAGTGCGTTTTTCTTAGTCGGTAATTCCTATTTTTTTTTTTTTTTCTTTTTTTCAGCGACAACTTAAGCTGATTCGCGAGAGTCTTGAACTTTCGGTTTTGCGAGTTAGCGTCAGTTTTCAATGAAATATTACAAACGTCAAAAGTCACTCGTTATGCGCATGCGCGAGAAGAAAATCATAATTAAATTTCAATTTATTTCATTCCACGCACGCGTCGTATGCACAGTGCAGGTAACCTATATAACGTATATACGCGCAACTGCACAGGAATTTCTCCGCAATTACGACAATGAAATCGATCGCGTCGCGCAATGCGTATTAGCAGATGCGTATTTATTTCCGTGTTCCGGTATAAATCCGTGACGATTAATTACATTTTTTTTATTATCCCTGAACGAAGCCGCGTCCTGTTTTATTCGAGTCGATAATCCCTCTGCTATGACGTCACTGATAAATCTTCCAAACAAACCAATACGCGGTTATCACTGTCTTCCTTGACACGATCCGATTGGCGGGAACTGCTAATTTATTCAAATTACCAGTTTCCAGTGTGACCAACAACGGGGCATAACAAAAGCATGGAATAACCAACATGAAAGGATCCGACGAGCTGACGGGAAGGAATTTTGAGTACGAAAAAAGAAAAGTGACAAAGGACTAAAGACAAAGGAGGAAAAAATAGCAAATGAAAAAAACCAAAAAGAAAACGACTCGTTACCGACTTTTCGCGTCGCTATCAATTTTTCGGCGCGTGCCATTTTTTCTCCCTTCCCCTCCCTTCCCCGCTTTGTCCCTTTTTATCTGGTGTTACTCTTCTATACCTTCCTCGAGTGCATTTCCATGTGAGATTGATACTTTCCAGCAGGATTAAACCAACTCGTTCGTCCTGTGTATTTACGTATAGTATATGTAGTATATAGTGCATATAGTATATGCATACGTGTCGCCCTGACTACCCCTATGCACATACTGTACTGTGGACTGTATCCATATATCCATCTAAATGTGTATACAATACATATATATGCGTATGGAACGTCCACACGATGTATCCACTTTAGCAGGGAGTCCAAACCAAATTGAAATTTCGAATTAAACGATGCGGATCATCCGCACCCTACGGATTCCGCATTGCTCCGCTTCGATGTTCCCAGATGCGTTTCAAGGCTTACATGACGTGCCAATCAAAATTACACGGACGAAACTGGAATATGTAGTCAAATAAAAAAAATAGGTACGATTCTTGTCTGATTCAATCACGAAAGTATGGTACTGCAGATGACTGTAGAGATTGTGCTGGTATATCTATGATTTTGGAAAAAAAAAAAAAAACGTTCATGGTACACAGGGATCCATTCGTATGGAAATCCCATCTGAACAGTTTCCAGATTATTCAGATAGAAAATAAAAGTCTTGCCGGTCCACGTATGGAGATGATTCTACAGTCCGTATACGGTAACGTACAGTACGTTTTGTCATATGCATTTTTTTTTATCTAACCAATTTAATACTTGGTACGATAGCCTTTATCTTTTGCATTGTCCATGTGGGTTGTTGCGAAAAAGCATTTTGCTTAGTGTTTGAGGTATATCGACTGCCGTGTTGTGTACTGTGACAAAATTACATAAGAATGAAAAAAAAAAAAAATTAACATGACACTGTGGCAACACACGCTGTACGTATTCGACACGTGTATAGAGACCGTGGGCCGA
Organism: Cephus spinipes; assembly: GCA_963971525.1. Lineage (NCBI taxonomy): Eukaryota > Metazoa > Arthropoda > Insecta > Hymenoptera > Cephidae > Cephus > Cephus spinipes. The sequence continues at coordinate 4,926,704 of OZ020580.1, read as the reverse complement.
CGATCTTTTATTCCTTTATATTTTTAGGTATCCAGGATACTACAACCCTTGGCTATATCTGATCTAGAGGGATGCTTTTTTTTCTTCTTTATTGTTTACACTGTATTATTTTCTAACGGATTTTCTTTTTGTCGACCGACCCTTCTCTTCCTGTCCACGTGCCACGTGGCATTTTCTTGCCCCATTACTTTCTTACCCTGTCGAGGGGTGGTCCGAGGTTTGAAGAAAATGGGTGATTAAGTACGTTTTCAGAATTCCTGAGTGCCTACTTTACGTCCATCTATTTACTAGACTCGAGAGGGATGTATTCATCTAAGGGTAGTTTTTCCTGCTTTTTTTATACTGTTCTTTCGTATCAATCGACACCCCCTGCTCATCCCCCGATTATGATTCGATATGCTTCAACGTGTATCTGTCGTTTACGATTAAATATAGGGATTCCAAATATTAGCTGATTTCAATGTTTACGTATTACATTTTCACCGTTTATTATGGGATCTTATTGTTTCAGGTGCCGGGTGAAACAATGGAAGGGTGATTTACCACCGACGTCCGTTATAATCACTTTTCATAACGAGGCACGATCAACCCTATTGCGCACGGTGGTAAGGTGAGTCTTAAAGTGGTTAATTTGACATTATTAATATAATAGTAAAGGAATCTCTGGCACTGTCAGGCCCATGAAATTTTTTAATCTTCGTTGCTTCTTATTACCCGCCATCATTTCTGGCGTCCCTGAAATTTCCGTTAGAAGTTTGAAGACGTAAATCCCGAATAAATTTTTGCAAGGCTATCGAGTGAATAAAAAAAATTTCTTGAAAATTCGGATGATACGTTATTTTCATAATTATTACATGAAAAAATTGCCTATCCATTTTTATGTATCATCATACAGGATGGCACAAGATTTGATGATGATGAGCTAAGGTGTCAATTGGGATGGTGATATTAATTTAATACCTTTCATGGTTTCCCAACCATACGTCATCTTATTGGATATAGATATACACTGTTAGATTAGAAACTGACTTGATGATTTGAGTGAGGCACATTTTTTAACTCAGATAAATCCTGTTGATGAAATCCAAAGTAGATGACGATTGATCTAATTAAAAAAATATTGTCATATTAATTTTATTCAAATTTGCTAATTTTTACAGCGAACTGTTATTCAGTTTTATATTTCTTTACAGTGTCCTTAACAGAAGTCCGGAGCATCTCATAAAGGAGATCATTCTTGTAGACGACTTCAGTGATCATCGTGAGTATAATTCAATATGACTTTACTACTGTCGACCAGTTACATATTCAAAAATATAATAAATCATCGTTTACTCGTTCCACAGCTGAGGACGGAGAGGAACTCTCAAGGATTCACAAAGTCCGTGTGATTAGAAACGAGAAACGAGAAGGTCTAATGAGGTCAAGAGTTCGTGGAGCGGATGCAGCGACTGCGAGCGTGCTGACATTTCTGGATTCCCACTGCGAGTGCAATGCTGATTGGTTGGAGCCACTCCTGGAGAGGGTTGCCGAAGATCCTAGTCGAGTGGTCTGTCCTGTGATCGACGTTATCAGTATGGATACCTTCCAATACATTGGTAAGAAATTGTGGACCTGTTTGATAAGTTTTTATTTAAGTTACAAGATGGTATATAAATTATAATTACCTTGTATCTTAATAACAGGAGCTTCAGCTGATCTGAGAGGTGGTTTTGATTGGAGTCTGGTCTTCAAGTGGGAGTACCTGAGTCCTACAGAAAGACAGGCCAGGCAGAAGGATCCCACTAAGGCTATAAGGACTCCGATGATAGCAGGTGGACTTTTCGTTATCAATAAAGCTTATTTTGAAAAACTTGGAAAATACGATACCCAGATGGACGTATGGGGTGGTGAAAATTTAGGTAAGGAGCCGTTGCGTTGTTTTTTTTGTGCAAAAGTTTAATCAGAGCACGGTTATAAGGAGCAATATTTATCTACAGAAATTTCCTTCCGGGTCTGGCAATGTGGAGGTAGTCTGGAGATTATACCGTGTTCAAGAGTAGGACACGTTTTTAGAAAACGACATCCTTATTCCTTCCCTGGCGGAAGTGGCAATGTTTTTGCTAGAAATACCAGGAGAGCAGCTGAGGTCTGGATGGATGATTACAAACAATTTTATTATAATGCTGTACCATTAGCCAGGAACATTCCTTATGGAAAGTAAGATCCTATCTTTATATTGTAACAATTGTCTCAACCGGCAAACGTAGTACCAGTGAATCTAATTGAGCTTCTCTGTCTCCATAGTATTCAGGATAGAATGGAATTGAAACGGAAACTACATTGCAAGCCGTTCAGTTGGTACCTGCAGAATGTATATCCGGAATTAGTGATTCCTACAAGTGAAGGAGGTCCAGGTGGATCTTTAAAACAAGGATCAGCCTGTCTGGACAGTATGGGTCATCTCCTGGATGGTAACGTAGGGTTGTATCCTTGTCACGACACCGGCGGTAACCAGGTTAGTATTCTCATAAATCTTGGACACATTGTAAACTTAAATTTTAACTGGTTCATGATTTCTTTTTTTAATTAGGAATGGGGTCTGACTAAAGATGGCCTGATAAAGCATCATGACCTCTGTCTGACCTTGCCCGTATACGCAAAGGGTACTACGCTACTTATGCAAATCTGTGATGGCAGTGAAAATCAAAAATGGCGACATCTCGAAGGTGGACTTATACGTCATAGTAGAATTCCAGTTTGTGTGGATTCGAGGTATCATGCTCAACGAGGTATCACTGCAGAGAAGTGTGATTCCAGTGCGGATAGTCAACGGTGGGATCTTTATAATCATAATCACTAACAGCGTAATACGATGAAAAGAAGAATCAGATAATCGAAAAAGTAATCTGATTAATCAAGAACGTTGATGATTGAAGAATCATCATAAAGAAAAAGAAGAGGAGTAGGGCTCTGTAAAGCTTAGCCCTTGACTTCGGTGAGCGCCGCATCGTCGATGACTTTTGCGTGTACATAAACTAAAAAAAAAAAGGAAGACTCGTTTTGCGAATGAAAGTTGCGTTCTTCCATATTGAATTTTCATTTAGGACTAATCGCAGTCTTATCAGGAGGTTTAGCAATTCTCAAACTGTACTTAGAATAATTACCAGTGACGTTGATTCCACGATTATATGAACTTTTGGATAAATTTTCAAAATTATTTAAATACTTCTCTGGGAATTATACAAGGAAAGAAACGACAAGCAATGGTTTTAGGAATCTCGTGATCTTTCTATGAGGAAGTTCACGGGCGGCCATTTTGGTCCTGCTGTGAGCTTCTTTGTTTTTTAATGCGTAACACTTTATTTTGTCACGCAGATGTTTATTTTTATAATAAATTATATCTTCACTTGGTTGTGCGACTGGGCTAGGCTTAAGAATCGCGTTGATCTCTAATTGTGACAAGAAAGCAGGAGTTATGTGGAAAACTGAAATCCACGTTATTGATTAAAAGAAATAAGCGCCCATGGGATTGCGCTGAAAATAGCAATATGCGACGAGACGCTCCTTTTTCATATTACAATTAATACTCGTCAATGACGTTATAATTAATTAATTAACGTCGCTCTAAGCTTTTGTACGATAATCCACGGCTACTGCAGCCGTCCGAGGAATCTCGTCGATTTATGTATATATATATACTTATTCGTATACACGTATACATGCATATATATACGAGTATGTTAAATAAAGAAGCGACTCTCAGGGTCTCTAGGTAGACCGATCGTGCGACATAAATCAAGTCAAGTGAATTGATCTGGATCTCCGGAATTCATTTTGATTCGGAGTACTTTTTATTCCACGCAATTTCTTTCCACGTCCCAATGTTAATATACTCATTTTTTCTCTCCTCTTATCCTTTCCTGTTCTGATTCCTGAAACGACATCACACGTCAGGGAGAACGTTCTCTCCTGCGACATAGTACTAGTAAGACACCGTAATCGCGTACTTGTATATACTTGTAATAATATGGCGCGGCTCGCGGACGTGTGTCGTATTTTGCGATTTCTTTTTAGTCTATAAGGATAGTGAGACTAATGAATGATAGTCGATGTTATGTACTATACGTATTAACGTGGCGGTACGGATTAATTTTTTTTTTACAATTGCGTTCCGAAATTTTATTAGGAATAATGTTATTTTATGCCCTTCTTATTATACGCAAGGGTGATTTGATTCGGTGACGTACTTTGTTAATGTCGTGTTCTTTTTAATTTTGCAATAGGATTTGATGATACGGTTTCACGACCGGTATTCTAAGAGACATTGGCGCTGCTGTTCATTCTATTCCGCATTTTTGCAATGTATTATATTAAATGTATGTACCTTAAGGATACGATACGTTAGTTATATTATAGGAAAGGAGTTTTTCTAATAAAATGAGGGATATTTCCAAATGATATTCTGTATTTACATGTGTTTAATTCTCATTTTTAACTGCATCTTAATTATGCATATTTTATGGGTGGTTGTAGGTAGTAAAAGTCTGACTCATTCGCTGTTAAGTTTTTACATTACGCTTTCCCAAACCTTTCTTCACTTTCTTTTTAAACTCTTCAATGTTCACTGCACTCGCTTCAGTAGTTTTTGTATCAGATAGTTTTTCTTCTGGTGCTACGAATACCTGTGCTCTACGTTCTTCTCTCTTCTTCGTGGCTTCTTCGTGTCTTGCTTCTTGTTCCTTGCGTCGTTTTGCTTGCTTCTGTTCCTCCTTAAGGAAGTACTCTCCCGAAGCAAGTTGTTTGTCAATCTTGCTTTCTTGTTGTGGTGGTGGGAATGGAGTGTAGGGCTTCTTTATCTTCTTATTCTTGGGTTGCTTACGTTTGCTGACATTTTTGCTATTGAATTTAGGCAGGAAACGTTCCCAATTTTCGTTCTTAAGTTTTGGATCTTTAGCCAATTCTCGCTTAATCATAAGAGCCTTGATATTATAAATAGGGTGAACGTTTTTCATTGTGTCTTCAGCAATTCGGCGAACTTGTTGTAATCCCTTATAGGGTCCTAGTGCAGCTACAGTCTGCCCTTGAACGAGAACGTAACAATTTGTAAGTAGTTCAATTGATTTCAGGGTACAACCATTAGGACCAATCAGTCTCTGTCTTCTTTTGATAAACTTTTCTTTATTTCTTACTAGTGATGATATTTTAATGATATCTGAACCAATGTCATCCTGAAGAACTCTAACAGCCTGTTCAAATGGAACAGATCGGGACATGAGCTTAATCACGTCTCTTGCTTTGATAATTATATATGGGTCCCAAGTTTTTCTCGTGGTACGAACAGTCATGCTCCCTTCAATCAGATCTAGTTCAGCTTTTATAGCATACTGATTGAATGCCTTTTGCACAAGTGGCCAACATTCCTTTAGGTACTGTTCTCGATACTTAGGAAACAAGGTAGCAAAGGAACTTTCCTCCAGCAGACGATGTGGATTATCCTCAGGCTTAAATTCAGGAACCTTCAGGGACCAAGCATCATCCACAGGTCCAGTACTCTTGAGAACATCATCCGTTTTTGAATCACTCATATTTGAACTTGCAATACACCTTTTACAGTTTAATCACACTAAACTGTTTCTTGACAATTTCGATAAAATGTGCTCACTCAACTCCCAAATACCACATAGAGGTTATATATATAGGTATACCTATTCATAAAAAAAATCAATAAAGAATTCAATCACTGCGATTCACACGTAATCCGCAGTGCTGTTTATCAACTTAACAAATACACACTTGCAGACATTTAACCAATTATATTTAAATAACAGCATTAAACTGAAATAGGATTCTCAAACTGAGTTACTGAGTCTCAAACACCTTAGCCATCTATCCATTGCATGTCAAAGCCAAAGATTTACCATCGACTGAAGATAAATAGACTAGGCATCATACCGACAAATACCAGAGATGGCAAGGGAGATGCACAACAGTACAGTTTTAGGCAGGGACCGCAACCGTAACCGAAACCGGAACCGAAAACCGATAAAAACCGAAAAAAATTAGGAACCGAAACCGTAACCTTTAACCGAAATTTCGAAATTGTTATATTCCGCACCGTAACCGGTATTCGAAATAATTGAAATTAAAAACCGAAACCGAAACTGTTAACCGAAATGTAATATTTCGAGAAAAAAAATTTTAAACGGATAATGGTCTAGTTTACACCGTACAGTATTTAGACAGAATTAACCAATCTCGTTCGTTTATTCTGTTTTAAACCTTCCACGTCATTGGTTAGACTTCTCTATAATTCTGTATGAGGTAAATTAGACTAATGGTATAACCATGGGCTATGCTTCCACTGTGCTGTGCTCAAACAGAGTTAACCAATCAAACACAAGATTTCAGCGGAATAACTAACACACGAGTGTTTAATTCTATGGCTATATTGCTACAAGGTTAAAAGAGAGTTAACCAATCAAGATAGTTTATTCCGCTTAAATCCCTTTTTTTGTTGGTTAACTCTATTTTAATCTTGCACGATGAAAACAGTTCTATTTCAACCGTCAGGATGGTAGCAGAAATTCAAATAGGCAATGGTTGCGTTCAGCAGAAACACCGCTGAGGGAGCAAATACATTTGATTGGTCAAATCTCACACTGTTTCAAGATTAACGATCTAATGACCAATCAAATGTACTTGCTCCCTCAGCGGTGTTTCTGCTGAACGCAACCAATAACTGTTATCATCATACGAAACGGACTGAAGAAAGAGCATGCGGTCACCGTTTTTGTGCAAACGGTATAGTTTTTTTATGGTGTCTTGCATTGTCTTGTAAGCTAAATATGGGACGCATGAAATCAAACTGAAATAAGTAAAGTTTAATCCTCAATTTTCCTTGATAAGATCTCTATGCGTCGAAAAAATATCAGTACACAAAAAAAGTGGTTGATTAGAGTGTTGTATATAATGGATAAATATAAAGGATAAATTAGTTAATTGTTACCAAAAACTATCTCTCGTTAAAACCGAAACCGAAACCGAAACCGAAATATATTAAGTTTAAAAACCGAAACTGAAAACCGTAAACGAAAAATTATGAATTAGAAACCGAAAACCGAAACCTAAAACCGGAATTCAAGCTTTTACCATTCCGAAAACCGTAACCGAACCGTTATTTCTTTCGGTTGCGGTCCCTGGTTTTAGGCCATACCAAAATCATGGCGTTAAATCGTAACGGCCAGTCTGGAAGTAGGATTTTCTGATCATCGCCTGCGTCGACAATGCGAATTCCGTCGTAGCCGAGCTAAACGTGAACACGAACACGTAACTTGGCGGGCAGAGGTTCTTCGCTACTCACTGCTGGTTCCCACAGCAAACCTTCGAACGAGACCGGGAACTATACAACTTCTCAACAACTATGGCAAAAGCCTATTGTTGAAATATTTTTACTCGACATCAATGAGTGCAATTTTTTGGCACATTTTGTACGGCTTTTCTATTCGGTTGAATAGTATTTAAACTATTCAAAGCGCTACAGCGCAAACGGACCTCCAATCGCGTCGTTCTAGTACGTGTAAAAAAACTATGCCAAGTACAGGAGTGCTGTGCATTCCTCTCATACATAAGTCACTACATATCTGCTTATTATATGATCCAGCACTAGACCGTCATTTTAATTGTATCTTCAAAATTTCATATAATGTCTTCGATATAATATAGCACATAGTATACTAGGTACTAAAAAATATATTTGTAATATACGAATCAGTCAAATATTTAGTAAATAATATTCCAGTGTCAACTGTAAACACAACCGAAATCCGAACATTGACGACGGTTCCCGAAGGCAGCGCTCGGGAGTTAGTGCACGTAAGTGGGGGTGGCTGAGGGGACGTATCGGTTTCATTGTTCCTAGGCCCATCCATCTGGTCAGTGCCTCAACTGCGCGACAAGTGTTTCTCTATCTCTCTCCTGCTGCGCGACTTCAGTGTGTGTGCTGTGTTACCTAATTCCGTTATTTTCGCTGGACTATTGCTTCTTCCGTGATATCACTTTGCTATCACAGTCAACTCCGTAGTAAATACGTCAATCGGTTTGAGCGGTGGCGTGTCGTGGGTTGGCGTCGGCATCCCTTACTGCGCTCTCTAGGGGAGCGGTCACGTCAGTTTGCGTTCGCTTGTGCTACTCCGCTTGGCGTATAGGTGTACTTTACGTCCACCAAGTAACTTCAATCACCTCTGTCGGAAACACTTTGCGCGCTGATCGAGGAATAACGTGATTCACCACCGGTGATGAATGTGGTTCCTTCGTCTAACCTGCCCAGAGTTTCGGCGCACGGGCGGGCAAGGACGAAGGTTTTCAGTGTAATTAAAGATCTCTAGCAGATCTTCCGACTTCGGTTGGTTTCTGGGTCCTTGTGATTCGTTGCGGTCGACTCGGCTAGGGATGATCGCGATTTTTAGTCTGGCTCCCATTTCTGCTGTTTTGTGTTTGCGACCAAAGCATCCGAAAGTGCTTAAAGTTGGTCACAGGTTGTGACCCTTTTAACTCCAATAGTTTTCCTCGACGCAGCAGTCCGCACACCTGTAAGACGGACCCCGCCGCCCGTTGAAGGCTGGACTTGATTGCGTGTTTCTAACCTGCAGACGATTTGATCCAGACCATTACACATGTCTCGTCTTTTGTGATTGTTGGCCATTCTCTATTTAACTATTATTTCTTTTTGTTTTAGTGTTCTGCGTTTGCGACTAAAGCAGGAAACAGGTCATGACCTGCAGATGGCTTGGTCCAGACCTTTACACGTATTTATCATTGTCCATAATTGTTTCCCACCTTTATTCGTATTTCTTTATCTGTGTTCTGCGATTACGACTTAAGCAAGTCCAGGTCGGAGCCCTTTCAAAAGTCCTGGAGACTTGGATTTTGTACTTTTGATCTGCAGACTGCTTAGGTAAGATCTTTACACACAAGTTTACTTCATCTACGATTATTTCTCACTTTTATCTTTTATTACGATATTTATATTTGTCCATGTTCCAGTGTTCAGCGTCTACGGCTGAAGTTGGTCACAGTTCGGAATCCCTTTCAAAGGCCCTACAGTCCTTTGCGACACAGCAGTTCGCAATACGTAAGACGGACCTCGCTGTCCGTGGAGGCTGGGTTTGTGTCGTGTGTTTTGGATCTGCAGACGACTTGGTCCAAGCCTTTGCACGCAACTTTAATATTTTCATAATAATTTTATATTTACTTTACACGCAACTTCAATGTTTTTGTAATATTTATTAATTTTTATCTGGTTGTATCCTTATCCTTATCCCCGAAAGGGATTTCCCTTGGGTCTCACGGCTCAGGGGTTAACCTGTCAACGATCCGGTGTTAGATCACGGAGAGACAGTGTCTCACGGAAATGGGCGCGGAGGGGCCCATTTCACAAGTATTTTTATTCGTCTCTCCTTCCATTTTCCCACATCCTCTTTCCTTTTATAAAATTTTATTGAACATTTTCATCGCAAATGACATTACAATAATTGTACTCTATCACACGAAAAATTTTGGTGTTGGCACAGTTTATTAAAATAGAGAAATGTACATGTTTGAATAACTATGAATTTCAGGTAGAGACAAGCGGAATCCTCTATCAAAGGTGCTGCAAATAAATATAATAGAAGGTAAATAGAAATAAGTAACGGTACATTTGATGAATAGGTTACTCTAAACAGAAATCTCTAATTAACAATAAGGAGTTTTCAAGGTAAATAGAATTATCGATTGCAGTCCCTGTTAGTCTTCAACTCTTTGTAAATTCGTTGATTTAATATCAATATATTCAGCATGCAGATCCGTTTATGTTTCGCTCGTCAATTGATCTGAAATCACTCGGTGCATAATACCTATCTGGTATGAACAATGTAGTAACAACCAACGATAAAATTACAAAAGTGAAATGTCAATAGTTATAAATTATACTAGCAGCATTTGAAAGTTCATTTTCTGATCATAACTTGACAGTCAATAGGATTCAGGATAAGTGTCCCTTGTCAAAAGAAGCGTGTTGGCCTAATTAAACCGTAATTTAAAATATCATGTGACAGAGGTATTGTGCAATTAAAGTATAGAATATTTTATTTATAAAGCACAGTAAACAGGTCCTCAGAATCGGTAATCATTATAGAATTCAGAATAACGTATTAAGGTAAAAGATTTATAGTTTTTCGGTTTTACCAGTTTCAAATTACAATATTTACACATCAATCATAAAGTTTGACGAATGAGCAACGGCACTTGAAGTACTGCCTACTATCAAGATACAATTCTTATGATAAATTGTCATTATACTTATGTCCATGGAGGATGATTCCTTCGGTAAACATAGTATTATCTCATATCATTATGAGTTATGACTCTATGTACTTTTAAAGCTTAATCATTTGGATTCTAGTCGAACAGGCAAATTCTATTCTATAATATTCCATATATTCAGTGAAACTAACGTTCAAATAAATAAAAATGATAGTTAAGCTTCGAGGTGCCGCTTGAGACATCATTTGGGATCAGACAGATCAGTAAGTTTAATCCACCTTGAGATTCCGGCTGCTTAGAGTTTATGTACAAAATATATATTTGAAAATTTCTAATACTAATGAAATGTCTCTTTGAGTAAAATTAAAGAATTACATTGTCTGTACGTAGGTTATAAATAGATAAGTATATGAATTAATTGAACTTGACTTATAGTCGTTTAAGAATAGCTATTAGTTATAAGTATAGCGAGGCTAGGAAGACGGAAGCAGTTTTGTCTTATTGATAATCAGTTTCGTAAGTAATTAATAACTGGTAGATTCTTCTGTATTGTACAAACGTAGCCACCCGGGACCCCTAGGACATAAAGTCGACATAGGTGTACCTTAAAAAGGATTCTGGATCGAGCTGATGATCGCGTTTTAATTCTAGGTCGACGTATCTTTCAGCATTTTCAATTAATTGTTCAGTAGATGTTATTTCAGACATTACAATAATTAATTAAATCGATAAAGTAAAATATTAACACTTGAAAATCGGAAATTCTGGAAAAGCATATTTAGAAGTACTGGAAGTTGCCCAAAATTGTGTGCGCGAAAATTTGTCGCGCAGAATTCCGAGAGTGGGAGCAGGCGGATGGTGGGGGGAGCGCTCGAGAGTGGGCCCGGACTCGGAGCGTTCATTCTTCCTCGAGCCGGTCTCCTATACTGGTCTCTTGGAAATACCCCTCATATTCATTTGCAATCTTCTTCTATTTCTATATTTATTTCTTCTTTACTTCCTTATTTCTTTATATTTTATTCTTCACTTTCTTACTTATCTCTTTCCTTATTTCTTCTCTACTTTTATAACTCTATTCCTTACTTTTCTATTTTTTAACTTCTTAAATTCTATCTCTCTTTATAACTTCTCGTTTCACTCTGTTCTCTCCCTCTTTACATTGTGCTTGTCTTACTTTTCCTATATTTATTTCTTCTTTACTTCCTTATTTCTTTATATTTCATTATTTACTTTCTGATTTATTTCTTTCTTTATTTCTTCTCTACTTCTCTCCCATACTTTTTTACTTCTTAACTTCTTTATTTCTATCTTCCCTTTTGTCTTCTCGTTTCACTCTATTCCCTCCCACTTTCCATTGTGCTTGTCTTACACTTCCGATTCCTTTGGTCGGGTCGAGTATATCAATTCAAGTAGTCATATAAGAGTAGTCACCCTGTTAGTGCAGCTAGACTTAAGACCATGGTGTCGGGGGTTGCCCTTCCGCCTCATCCGCTGAGCTTGCTCAGTGGGTCGGGCCCAAGTTGTGGCCGCAACAGGACCTTATGGGTCTCCCGACGGGGGCCTTGAGCCCCCTTAGGGTATCTACGGCCATGGTCTTTCGTATAGTGAATCTAACCAGGTGTCTAGCTCTCGCGTATTTAGTATAATTTGTTCGTTTTGCTGAAAACACTCCAATATGTCGTTGACCCCTGGGCACTCGTGTGGGTAGTGACGATCCTATGTGTCGGTGGGGAGGTCGGTGTGGTAGTCCGTTGGCTCTGGGTAAAGTCCTATTTGTGCTTGTGCTTGGGGGTCTTCTTCACTTGGGGTAGGTGCGGGTGCTATTGAGCACCTGCTAGTATAAAGTCACCCTCTGTCGGAGACATTTTGCGCGGGGATCGATGGCTAACGGGGCCCGCCGCCGGCGGCGGGCGTGGTTCCTTACGTCTAACCCACTGAGCTTGCTCGGTGGGAAGGGACGGAGGTTGTAGCGTTAAATATCGTCCTTCGGGATGTCCTGGCGGTGCTCGCAAGAGCCACTGCTGGGTGCTACGCCCGCGGTCTTTCGTTGCGGTGAATCTTGACAAGGGGTAGACCGCGTTTAACTTGTCCCTTTTGCGTTTAACTTATCTTAGCTTCTTCGCGTTTAACTTCACCTTACCCCCTTGTGCGTTTTTCTTGTCCCTCGACCCGACTTCCTTTCTTTCCTGAGGTTTTTCCCCCCTAGTCCTGTGCGCGACAGCCGCAGGACTCGGGGGTTTTCCTCAAAAAAAGAAAAAAAAACACGGTCCCCTATGGGGCCTCGGAGGGGTCGTAGCTCCCTTCAGGAGAGGCAGGACCTCACGGAAATGGGCGGGGTGGGGCCCATTTCGCTCCCTTATACTTCCTACTTTTCCTACTTCTTCCACTGTTCTCTTGTCTCGCTCCTCCAGAATAATCTGGTTTTCGTGCATACGCTTTGCGCATTTTCTTCGCCCCTTGATTCCCCAGTCATTACAATCTCTTTTCTTCACTCTTTCTTTTTAACAATTTTCCTCATTTCCTCTTCAACAACATCTTCCCTGTCTGCTGCCACCGAACGTTTCTACTCAATTTTTGAATCTTCTATTCCTTCCTATGTCTCCATTACTCTCTTCCGAATATATCCTTAAAAACTAGGTTTTTAAAATGTTTTTTGAAAAAAAAAACAAGTTTAAAGTGGTAGCGCATATAACATACCACACGTGTATCTATATTGCAGTGATATATTTTCATATATCTTTAATGGTACTGTTATTGGTAATCTTTCGCAAGTCATTAACTGTATA